>OU342864.1:3721218-4961625 GCA_910591665.1 Ectemnius continuus | reverse complement strand
TTTAATATGTCAAATAATTAATTAGTTATTTATATTATTAATAGTATTTTTCTCCTGATTTCAAATCGTCTCTAAACAATGATTCTTTTCTTGATTCCAGCAAAAGGTGAAGTTCTGGTTCGCGACGGGCGGCGCCGGTTTCTGCATCAGTCGCGCGCTCGCCTTGAAAATGACACCAGTCGCTGGGTGAGTTATATCCTGCCATTCTAATGGAATTACGGCACTGCCAATTTTCCCTGGTGCGCGAACTCTCTCGCACTCGATAAAATCCACTCGAGATCGGATCACTATAGTCTGCTGGATTATAGTTCCAATCAAGGAAGGCTAATCGCTTCCTCGACGAATTAACGCAATGTGTCAGATCCGAGGGCTTACGATATCGCGATCGGCTTTTCATTCAGCAACATTGAGCGCAGCTTGTTCGATGATCGCTGGATAAGCCGATACATATTCGCCGCAAGTAAAGATCGATGATCGCTGTCGAATGATAAAGTGCTGATTAGACTCGTGTTAGCGAATTTGAACTTGGCGAATTCAAGATCCAACACTTATTTCAAGCGCTATTTTAGTTCGAGTTACATTCGTGTTATAAATCTCTTATGCAGCTTGATAGTTTTATTGAAGTATCAATTTCAGTTTGACGCGAAAGGAAACAAACGTAATTAGAGAGGTTGGTACCTAAAATAAAAATAATGAGGTTCGATTGAAATTGATTATTTATTTTATTTGGTGGACTTCCCGACCTTTCCCGGGGCTGAAATTTGGTGGCTAATGTTCCCTTGAGTCAAGGCAGAAGTGATATAAATTTCAGAGCCCTAGCTCAAAGTTTAGCTTTTCACCTATTTCCGACCCTTGAAAATGGCCAATTTTTTCAAGTTTCTCAAAATCGGCCGAACCCGGGATATTTTGATTGTTTTCGTATCAGGGTGGATAGAGAACAAAGAATCCGTGAAAAAAAGTCCGGATTTGCAACGAAAACAGATCGAAAAACCTTCCAGAAAAGTCCATTTTTGCTCATTTTTAACGGTTTTTATTTTTTTTCGTGGACTTCCCGACCTTTCCCGGGGTTGAAATTTGGTGGGTAATGTTTTTTTACATCGAGGAAGATGCCATAAATATTCCAGGGTCCTAGCTCAAAATTTTTTTTTTGGCAAATTTTTCTTAAGGTGTACCCCTTCAGATTTTTTCACGATTTTTCGAAGGTCCCCGAACTCGGGTTTTTCTTCAGGAATCGATTGTTTATGAATGAAAATGGACAGAAAACAAGAAATCCGTTGAAAAAAGTCCGGATTTCTATCGAAAACACTAAAAAAACTGCCTTTAAAGTTCGATCTTTTCGGCATTTTTGCTGGTTATTCCCATATTTTTTGGACTTGCCGACATTTTCCGGGGCTGAAATTTGGTGGGGAGTCTGCCCTTGCATCAAGGAAGATGTGATATAAATTTCAGAGCCCCAGCTCAAAATTTTCTTTTCCCCATATTTTTGGCCATCGAAAATATCCAATTTTTGGTGGTGATTCAAAGGCAAGTGACTCACCCTTTACAAGTCTTAAGACGCGCGATGAAAATGATGGTTCGTCGTCGGAGGATAGATCGAGGCCAATTGGTAAGGTTATCTCGGCGAGGTATAAGCGTTCGCTTTTGACAATCGGCCGTTATTTATGGGCGGCTGTAGTTCGCGGCTATTGCCAGGCTTATCGTCAATAAGTTTGTCTCGAGAGGCAATTCAGCGGCGGGGCAAAGCGACGTTTATGTTCTGGCGGGGCGAGTGCGTGAGGATTGCGCGGCCTTGCCCTGTTGCGCGCTCGCAGTCGTAAATCATTGTTCACTGCTGGTGCACAGTGGCCAATTGTTTAACTTCTCCTTCTCCTCTTCTGTTTCTTCTCCAACCTCCTCTCACTCTCTCTCTTGCTTCTTCCGACTCTGACCTTTATGGGAGAAAAAAGGCTCTTTGCTATTCAGCGAGATGTGGGAGTTGCAGTCGGAACTATTATTTATTATTATTATTCATACTCAACGTATAATGTTATTAGTACTATTTATTATTATTATTCATACTCGAAATGTACGCGGCACTTGAGAAGTCCTCATCTCCGCGAATGAAAAACTATATATATATATTTTTTCAATTAAGTTCTTTTAGTTGTTAGAGAAAGTCACAGGGTACAATTATGTTAAAATTGTTTTTTTATAGTAGTAATCTACTATTAAACTACTACTTAAACCACTTTCTTACTGAGTAAACCTTGCTGATAAACTGTTCAAATTTGCGATATTCCTCTTGCGCAGTCGCAACTGAGCGCACTGATTGCCAATCATCGTAATACTTAGATGGCCGCAGATCGACGCCGGGTGTCCAATGAGAGTACTGTACTTTGATAAGTCGCCGAGTGAAATCGGAGGCATCATTGGGAATGCGATGCCGATGCGAGTAAGAAGCTTAGTCCAGTTTTTCCGCCGGTTGAATTTGAGGTCGTCCTTCTTGGATCGGGATCAATGCGGCTTCTTCTTCGCCGATATCGAGCGCCAGGCTGCCCTCAATCGCGACAGATTCATCCCTCTATCTCTCTCTTGGTCCAGCTGGATGCTGGCATCCCTTTTTCCAGGACACAGTGATACATCCAACTTCCTCTCTCTCTCTCTTCGATGGAGAGATAAATCGAAGGACGAATATGAAACGTCGTGTTTTGTAATCAGAGGGAAGAGCACACGAGATGAAGATAGACAGAAGGAGAGAAGGAGAGAAGGAGAGAAAGAGGGATGCTGGGAGTTGTTGAGAGGAGTGGAGTAAAAAGCGTGGCACCTGGGAGGGCTTTCGAGCTCGCTCGTAACTTCCCCGTCTGGTTTGGACCCTCTTCAATCCTCCTCTCGCGTTGCTTCCACCTAGTATACACGGTCCTGGCATTATCCTCGCTGGTGTACACTGGTCGCGAGTCGTGTCGCGACATCCCCGGGCCAGATTCAACCTCTCGCTTCTCCTCTCGCCAGCAAGTCCATCCAACTGCTTTCTCATTCAGTGACCACACTTTTACTTTGCCTTCTCTCTTCTCTCTCCTCTCTGCCTCTCTTCTACCTCGTCGTTCTCATCTCCGCCCCTTCCACTCAGCATCCGAGCTATCTCTGTAGCCCTCGAAATTAATCGATAAGATTTCCTTTCGTTTTATGCTTCCGTCGTGCCTTCTTGCTCGCTGCTTCGGACTGGTCCAGCCGCTTTAGTTATTAATGCCTCGCTTCCACCGAGTGATACAGCAGCCTTAAATTTCAGCCGCTTCTCATCTCCAAAGCCAATGGCAAATCGGTGCCGTGATATTCTCCGGCGATTTTTAATGCGAGAGAATATTCTATTGTGTTAACACGTTCGCGGACGTGAATGCATTCGAATCTTAAAGTCAATTATTTTGAATTTAATTTTATATAATCTTATTTGATCTGTATTGTCGTGGATGCTGTAGCATTCGTTGTATGTAACGATTAAAATACGAGAATCTGATTAGCCTTGTAAACTGTGTTTAATCAAACTTCGGATATCAGAACCAATTTCAAAATAAAACGACTGCCAATTTTTGCACCTCGCTGAAACTTTTGCTATCCGCGAATATGTTAATTTTGAGATGAGATAGAAAGGAATGTGTGGGTATGCGTGTGTGCGGTTGATGTCCGATCGGAATAAATCAATCGGAGGCGATCGAGTCGCTCCAGATTCCGAGGGAAGCAGCGAGCAGCTCTCTTCCCGAGCTCTCTCTCTCTCTCGAGAGAGAGAGACTCCGCTGTATTAGCCGTCAATCGAGCAACAAAGACTGGCTAACGAGTGCTTCCCTGGAGATGGCTCTTAATTAACGAGCAACGCAACCAGCGACTGCTCCTCACAATCCTACCGAGAGCCGATCGCCACCCACGTTCACTTCTCTTTCTCTCTCGCTCTCTTTCTCTCGCTCGTTTTCTATCGTTGAATATCTCTCTCAGAAACTGCTAACCATCCATCCGGCTTCCGATCGTCATCTCCCTGTCGACTGGACAGTGATATACTTCGGATTCCCCGGAACACACCTGCTCCACCTGCTCCCTCGATATCCAAGCATACGGTCGCCCGACAGTCCTATTAAGGGGGAACACGCCTACCGAGAACCCTTAAAAATGGATACAGTTTTCCGATCTCTTTTTCGACAAATCCTTTTCTAATGCCAGTGATTGATAGTCGGTTATTTTGAGAGACATCTTTTGGGGAGATTTTAACTATTTTTTAATTCGTATGTGATGGAAATTGTAAGTGGTACGAATTAATCTATTCTAATATCTTGTGTTTATATTGTTTTACTGTGTAATGCCATTGATTGATAGTCTTTTATTTTGAGAGATATCTTTTGGGGAGATTTTAGTTAGTTTTTAAGTTGTATGTGATGCAAATTGTAAGTGGCACGAATTAATCTATTCTAATACCTTCTTTTTATATTATTTTACTGTGAGCACTGCTGCTCGGTGCAAAATAATTTCAAATAAGAAAATCTACAGATTCAGGTTTGTGTCAAAAAATCGCAATAGAATAATGTACAATTTAACTTACAATTTTAATGGCATGCATATGAAAAATTACTACAATTTCAACAAAAGATGTCTCTCAAAATAAAGAGATATTGATCAATCACGAATTTATAGGTTCGAAAAAGCAACATTCTGAAAATGCATTTATTCTTAAAACTTCAAAGTAAGCGTTCCTCTCTTAAAGAGAAAGAGGGAGAGAGGAGATCATAGACGTATCTGGGATACGGGCTTGGTTGTTTTTCGGATTGCTCGGTGAGTTAAGGCGCGTGTGGAAGAATGCCGAAATTGGTTTGGCTCGGCCGGTTTGCCGCCGCTTTTCTAGAGGCGATCTCGCGCCGATGCCACCGAGGAATCCAATTAGGCGAGCAATAATGGAATCGACGAGAGATCCCCGGGACGCAGGACCCATCCTTCCTCCTCCACCTTTCTTTCTCTTTCTTTCCCCCGGATTCCCCGGTTCCTACTTTTTTTCTTGGACTCCGCTGGAATGATCAGAGCTACACCAGAGACACCTTCGTTAGGAGAAGATACGCGGAAAAAGTGCAGGGTCGGTAATAATAAATAAGAATCCAACCGAAGATCAAAGATCAATTGTACGAAGAGATAATGAGAAGCTGTTGTTGGGGGAATATTTTGCACACATCTAGAAAGAGAAGGAAATACTATATTTGTCGTGATCCTCGTCTTTTAGTTCTCTATTTCAAAATAAATTTATAAAACGTTATAAATGGTTTAATTTCGTTGGAAATCAATTGCAAAAATTGTTCATGGATTTAAATACTGTTTGTAAAGGGAAAATTGATTTGTATTTTATATTTCTGCTATTTGTATGATTTTCAACAAATATTGCAATACAACTCGCATTATTGTATTTTGTAATATGTTCCTTTTTGAATTTTGTAAATATCATTCTCACTTTGTTTGTTGTGAGCTTTTTCAATACTGGCAGATATCAAATGTCAGCAATTTTACATATCCAAATGGATAATTTCGTAATTAAACAAAATAAGATCCTTCAGGGATTATTACGATTTTCCGCAGGGATTATAATATTAACGGTAATAATAATAATGGTATCGGTTTCATGCTCTCTCGACAGGAGGCTGTCGGTTTCAAGTCGGCCGGCGCGGCGCTCCGTTGCTACATCTCAATCGGATTGAACGTAGAGAGGATGCGCCGGCAAGCTTTATTGGCTCTCTCGTCCTGACGCACTTGCTTCCTCTTCTCTCTTTCTCTCTTTATTTCTTTCTCTCTTGCTTGCCAGGGTTCTGTTTCTTTGCCGATCGATATCGATCCCAGTCACCGGGAGTTTCATCCATTTCCCCGGCTGATCGGCAACGATCTGACGGCCCGTTCCGCCAACGGATGAAGTGCCGCGGATGCTGCTGCTGCTGCTGCTGCGCGTCCAACCTCCTCCTCTCCTACCGACGCCGACGCCGATATCGATGGCCAAAGCCGATTGAACGCCTTACCCGCCACGTACGCTTATCCCCTAGAAACTATCGCTCTCCATTTCTTATACATCTACAACACACACATCCTACATCTCATTCTTCTTTGAGATAACCTTCTTCTATTGATGTCATCTCAATACATTGCGCGCCTCTACGTGTATTCTTCTCCGATGATTGAACTATTTCGATCTTTGTTCCTCTTTGAAGTGTCGAAAGTGGTATTTTTGCACGTAGGTAATCGTCAGTGTTTCGAATTTGTCTTTCAATTATTTAACACTAGATTGAAATGAGAGAAATTACAAAACAATCACTGTTAATTATGGTCCAATTTATACTGACAGTTATTTCTGCAATCCTGAGAAATTTTACTCACATATATTGTATCTGTTGAGATTGTAATTGTCTTTAAATTAAATCAAGTTTAAAGACAATAAGTGTCCGTAAACCTAGTGTTAATATTGTTGCGATCATCAGTTTCTCGAAGACAAAGAATTTTAAGTGAAATATATAATTTATGATCTCTTCAGATGACGTTTAGTGTTACATTTTAAGTAAAACATAATATTCACGTGTGATTAAAATCAGTTATCGCATACAAATAGTATCGACTAAAGAAATTAGTTTCCTTCCACATAAAATCCTTTTCGCTTTTAAAACATTATCACATCGGCATCATTTAATTACAAAATATTGAAGGACTTTCGCGTACGTTATAAAACGATTAACCTAAGTAATTCATCAATAGGAACGCTGCGTATAATTAAATTTAGAGGGCATTATTAAATGCAAGGCGTGTATTTATGCCTTTCGTATATATTGAAAGACTTTGGTAGCGAAAGGGTTAAATATAATCGTATTTAAATGAAGAGTGACTATAACCATCCGAGCGAAATAGTTAATAAAGAATGCTACGTCTGGCTGACTGGGATGGGAGCGGTGATATTCGGTCGATCAAAGGGAGGACGAATTTTCTCACGAGTGGTCGGTCCTCGTTCTCTGGGAGGCGGGCGGAGGGGCGGAGGGTTTTCGCAGTACGGCATACCTTCACCCTTAACTCCGTTGGAATTCGGCGATCGGCGATTATTTAACGCTCCGTTGTTCTTCCCTGGTCGTCGCGTCGTCGGCGGCGATGCTTGGCCGAGGACGAAAAGCGTGCGTGAAGAGGAGAGAGAGAGGGAGGAGGAGGAGGAGGAGGAGGTAAGGGCTTTCGGGGCGCGGAAGGGCCAAGGTTGAAATTGAAATTTTCGGCCTCTGGTTCGGCCGGCTGGTATTTTAACGAGGCCGATATTCCGTGTCGGCGGTGTGTGCCGAAAGGACGAGGACGCGGACGCGACAGGGAGACACGCTCTCGCTCACCGCGACAGAGAAAAAGGGCTCTGAGGATGCGACAGGAGCAGGCGGAGCGGATAGATCGCGCTCAGGGAATCAGAGAGAGAGAGAGAGAGCGAGAGAGGATTCGGGGAGGGTTCGAAAGAGGGGGTGAGAGGCCAAGGCACAGAAAGGGTACGCGATTTCGGGACTAATCTGCCCAATTAAAAAGAAGCCGAGCCCAAGCGGAGAGAAGCTGTGTGCGCCTCTCAGGTACGCCGTGGTTTCGAGAGAATCCACCGATGGTATTCACTAATGAGTGGCTATCTCGCTTCACCTCGCTCGACTCCCTCTTTCTCTCTTTCACTGTGTGTCTCTCGTAAGCTTTCTTCTTTCTTCTCCCCTTTTCCTATACGCCCTTCAGAGCCACCGTCTCCTCCCATCCCGTTCCGGATTCCTCCTCCCGGCTAGGAGCGATCGACTCCTGGAAAACGTTAATTAGAACCGTGTGCGATTCCTCCTAATTGGAAGCGCATCGCCCGAATTTCCGCCGGATCCCACCGCCGCGAGGACTCTCTCTCCGAGCGTGAGAAACACGCCAGCGGTTCCTTGGAGGCGAAAGAGTTTCGCGATTAAGTACAGCTGTGAAGTAAGCTTTTCCAGTGTACGCTCAAGCTGGATTTAAGAGCGCATTGTCTCTTCGATCGGGCAAAAGTAACGAAGCAAGCTCTGAGAGTTTCTGGTGCGTTTCGTATTTGAGCGCTTCTCCAGCGCATCCTCTTTCGCATGTGAGATTAATCCCCTTTAACGAAGCGCGCACACGCCAAGTTTGTTTTGATTAATAATCGTTAATTTATTGTTGATTTAATGTTCGTTGCTAATGCGAGTTAACTTGGCTTTCTTGTATGATATCTATGATCGTTTTTGTTATATTTCAATTTTGTTAGGAAATCAAACTACTTGAAATAATCAATCAAACACGTGAGATTAATCCCCTTTAACGAAGCGCGCACACGCCAAGTTTGTTTTGATTAATAATCGTTAATTTATTGTTGATTTATTAATAAGGCTGTTTATAATTTTGAACATTATTTTCAGTATTCATATTATATTCTTCTATAAGCCTATAATTTTGGGATTCAATATTTATAAAAGTTAATCATCTATTTTAAACAATGATACATGTAATTGTTTTATCTGTTGATTGTTTCTTCAACAAAATTGATTGGTTTCCATTATCATACAGAAGATAATATAAGAATGCAATTTTTTGTGATTTCAGGGGTGGAAAGTTCATCACTGTCGGTGATAGGATCAGACTGCCGGATGACGTTACGATGGGTTACATCATCGAGTACCTTCTCAAGAAGCAGTTGACAGTGGTCGAGCAATTCCATTCCCATTTGGAGCCAATGAAATTCCTGAACAAAGACACCTTCCATGAACAGGTAGACTTTCTTGCTATTCGATAACATTGCACGAAATTGAAGACCACAAATTGTGGAAATATAGCAGTAAAAAGAACAATTTGACCGAGTAAAATAATTTATAATCATCTAATACGATTTTGAAAAGATTTTCTCTGCGAAAATAAATTGTATGACAAAGCAAATTGCTACAAAAGAATCGAGAAAAAAAATGTCTGAATCTACAAAATTTCTTTCGAACTAGTCTACTGTCTGGCAAGTCGACGTACGAGAATGAAAGTGGAGTGCTCGCGAAGGCAGATATTTTCGTTGGCTGGAAGTCGAACGCGATACCCTACGCTCTCGCGTTTCAGGCTCGTGATCCATAAAGGCATCGTGCTACGTCGGCGAAAATACTAAGCGACATATCGCCTTCCGCTGGAGTGGCAATCGACACTTTACACCGACTCCTTTCCATTCCAACCTCTCGTTTTACCTACGAAAATGTTGGATTAATCTATCTCTGACATTCGCGCATAGTTTCTCTTATTATTATATGCAATAAGTTTGGTATTTGATGTTTCTATGTTTGTAAATCGCTTGGTGTTTCATTCCTCATTAATTTCGCGAAGGATAAAGTTCAATAAAGTTATTTGTGTTTCCTTAAAACTTTACACCGACTCCTTTCCATTCCAACCTCTCGTTTTACCTACGAAAATGTTGGATTAATCTATCTCTGACATTCGCGCATAGTTTCTCTTATTATTATATGCAATAAGTTTGGTATTTGATGTTTCTATGTTTGTAAGTCGCTTGGTGTTTCATTCCTCATTAATTTCGCGAAAGATAAAGTTCAATACAGTTATTTGTGTTTCCTTAAAACTTTGACTGCCATGTCACCCGAATTCTCGAACATCCATTCACAGATATGTTTATTTTCACGAGAATAATTATAATAAACATTTTTAACAAGGTGTAGTAAAAGAGCTAAAAATTTACAAATTTGGCAGTCAACGTGTTAACCCTTTGACTACGGCAAAATTTACTGCAGAACGTTAATTTCAATCAATGCGAATTTAGCTGTGATAAATCAATTAATTTCTACGCGAAGGAAATCACCTTCAACAGAAAATTCGTCGAACTTTGCCAGCTTGGAATTAACGATGATATAAAACTTGTCTGCTGGCAGGTGTCATTCAGTTATTCAAAGGGGCCGAGGGACGAGTGGAATATCCTGAAGATCGAGGGCTTCGACATGAAGGATGACCCGAAGAGGTTTGTTAATCATCAAGCAGCCAGTTTACAATCAGGCTTTCCACCCTCTTTGAAATGGAAATGGGAGAAAATGGCTCGGGGCGACTTAGATATCTCCGCAGTGCCAATTACACTCGTCGTATAAGTTTTATGCTTCCTGGAAGGAGTAACATCTGCACATCTGCGCCATGATTGCAGGCTACTCCGAGCGGAAGTCACTCGCGCGAGAGAGAGAGACAAAGACCGAGGGAGATGTTTAAGCTTCTCCACGATTACCCGCGTCATTTGCTCTCGGCGTAATTATTACGGTATCGCCACGGCGTTAATAGAAGCTGTGTGTGTTTCACATAAGCGTCAACCGTGAGATTCGTGGTCTTTATTACGCGAATTACGTGAAGGGATTTCAGAGAAAGAGGGAAAGACGGGGAGAGTTAACTTCTCTCCCATTATTTCCTCCCGCACGCTCCTTCCGTTTCTAGCGTGCATTTCAGTAATCAAAGATCTAGCCAAGTATAGCTTGTATGATTTTTCGCGTTGGCCCCGTTCGCCATTTTGCCCTGGGCACGTTCGCCACATGCACTCTAATTAACGAAAGTGTCGGTCCGCATGATACGGGAGCTCGGCATCATGGGGCTGGCTCCCCCAATGACACGACAGGCGAAACGAGCACGTATCGTCTTCCCGTTTCTTTGACCCGCTTCCTGCGCGTCGCCTTACCGCGGCTGGCTGGCATTCCTTCATAAAGGCCTCAATTACTTGTTTAATTACCGTAGTCCACGTCAGGAGAGCATCACGGTAATAATAAAGACGCTGCTCTCCCTCTTTGCCGGCCGCCGCCGCGCGGACTCTCTCCTTCCTTCTCTCTTTCCTGACCGAGCACTGCTCTCTCGTAGATTTTAATTGACTTTATAATAATTACCCAGTGGCCTGGACCTTTATGAATGCATCCCGTCGCACTGCTTCTCGCCGCTCCTCACACTTTCCCTTCCTCTTCCTTTTGCATGAAACACGCCAGCCCTCCGCGATGATTACTCCTTTCCTTTTTCATCCTGGTAATTTATCGCGAAGGGTTTAATATCGCCCGAAAATTACTCCTTCAACATTGTAAAGTCAGCTCGTCTCTATCACGGTGTGCTTGACAGGAGATCAAAGGAGATGTTTACTCACGAAAGATGCTCTTGCTTGTTTCAGATTCAGATCCATCCACTGTCATCTGTTCCCGGAGGTAGCCACTTGTCCGCACAGATGATGAGCAGCCGTCATCAAGATCCACTAGGGTGAAGAGCGAGCGAAATCCTAGGGCAGAGTCAGGCCGGACTTAGAGCTTTCTAGAGCGATTCTTTTTATCTCATCTCGAAGCGCGCGCGCATGAATGATTTCTATTCCTGATTTAGTCTCGCTGGGTGCTAGGCTGTTTGCAAAAGGATGAATTTGAAAACACGCCTGGTAGAACGCTCTTTCGCCCAGGCACTTGTTATTGTTGTCAGATGTTTTTCCACTGCCCATTGTGGCCGTGTGTATCACACACGGTGGATAGAAAAGGTATTCGTACAGACTGTGTTTTTAGATAGCTTGTTGTTAAAGAAGAACATTCTTCTCTAAATAGAAATAGGTTTTTCTCCAATGAGACAGTGTCTTTCTTTGAGTGAAATGGATTTTCTTCGCGAAGACTGTTATATCTTTAATAAGAGGATTGTATCTATAAATACCGAGTGTGAGAATACGTTTTTAACCACTGGTTAAGTGTGCGGCGGCTGAAGGCGACGCGGCTTCCGCGCTCTCTCTCTCTGTGTGTGCTTCGTGGCCGAAGGAAATCCTTCTTTCGCCGAGATATTAATGGCAGATTGCGAAAATCTGGACGGCGGGCGCACGTGAGAAGAGTTATCGAGGCGTCGCGTGTTTCCTCCCGTGGCTCCGCGTCTCCCGTCATCACGGAATTATGCATTACTCTGCAATTACCAGTAGAAATCTCTTCGGCCTGCTTTCGCTCAGCTGTGTTCGGGGCGTTTCCGAGCGGCAGTTTTCGGTGAACCAATCTCTTGCCATTAATGTTTCCGGCTGGCGTTTCGGTGCACTCGTCGAGAGAGTAATTAGCTCGGCAATCGGAGAGGCAACGGTTCCTCCTCGCGGACAAAGATCAATTGTACAGAGAGAGAGAGAGATAATGAGAAGCCGTTGTTGCCGGGGATATTTTGTACATATCTAGAAAGAAAGAGAAGCACGTATTATATTTGGCGACGCGGCGGCGGTCCTCGTCGTCTCAAAGTGACATTACCTTAAGCTAGTCCTAGTGTGTAGTGGCAGAGGTCCGCGAGATATATGTGATATATACAATAAAGAGCGAGCGAATGTTTGCCACGCGTATACACAGCATAGTTCGCCTGATACTCAAACACTAAAGAGTTCATTTAAGTTAATATATGTACTATACGGCTATCCAGAACTTTCCTAGGGTAATCCACGAAGTCTCCCAGTGTTTGAGTATTAGCAGGAGTACCTCGGAAGCGAGAGATAGGCAGGGCGGATCTCCCTTTGTCGCGAGTGTCGAATCTTATAAGTTTGATAGTGTGCAATATAGAAAAGAGTGCTGGATGAGGAATTGGCGAGGGCGAGAAAGAGAGAGAGAGAGAGAGAGAGAGAGCGAGGGATGTGAGGTGAATGACATAAATAAGCTTTATTGTTCAACTGAGTTTTCCTGTCTTTTAATTCGTCTCCCAATCCTACTCATTTTTTTTTTCCTCTATCATACCTCTACGTACAAATATATATTATTAGTACTAATTAAAAAAGGTTTACACCATCAAAATATTAAATTTTGCGATACTATAAACATCTTTAATCGAGCATTCAATTAATATTGACAGTACATATTCTATATCAGCAATTTTCCATATCCAAGTGGATAATTTCGTAATTAAACAGAATAAGGTGCTTCAGGGATTGTGATTTTCCGTGGGATTATCAACAGTAGCACTAGTCTTTCACTGAAGCACCGGCCGGGAGTGGCATCGATTGCTTGTGCCCTCTAGCAGCGGAATGATCAGTTGCCGGCAAGCATCGTGCTACGCCAGTACTCGGACTTGAAGGCTGTCAGGCCGGTGCCGCTACCTTTTGCCGAAGGTAATCCAACAATTTTCTTACATTAACTTCGACCTGGTTTCTCGCTGTATGGCCAGAGTTACTGGCGGCGTTCTTTCTATCGGAATAATTCAGAGTTCTCCCGGAAGAATCCCGGAGCACTTTGGATCTCGAATTTCGCCGGGAATACGTATATATAACAATCCTTTCGAATGCGCGGGAAAAGAGAGATAGAACGCGAGATGGAAAAGTGGTCCATTTGCGAAAGTGCATCACTCAATATTCGAGAAATGCTTGGAGTGGAAGATGCGCCGTGTACATGCACGAAATACCATCCTCCGGATATTACGCTCGCCGGGCGAAACGATATCTCGATCTTTAGCAGTACACACACAGACATCTTCCATAAATACGCTCGGCGTTCCTTTTCTTCGGTATTGCGCGCTCGCGTTTCTTAGGAAATTCGATTCTAATATCGAATTAGTTCCCGCGGAGAATGGAATTAACGGTGGGAGGAGGGAGGGAGAGCTGGTAAAAAGTCTCGCGTCGCTCCGGCCAATTCTATTTCCGGTGGCTCGGCGACTGGAAGGTGCAGCTTTTAAAATAGAATTATGCGCAGCTTCCCTCCGTTGCGGAAGCTGCAGAGAGGAGGAGAGAGAGAGGTGGTGCTGGTCTTCATCCTACGCGCCCGTCCAGAACTACAGTAGTAATTACGATCATTAAGGTCGTTAACGTAATTGGTGAATAAGTCGGTGAATAACTCGCGCGCTTTTCCTAATGACACTTGGAAGTGCTGCACTCCGCCGAGAGAGGGGGCCGGAAACTTTTACTTCGCGCTCACAATAGTTTCGGCAGTCGTGGCGGGGATGAGAACACTGCTGGAGGAGAAAAAGGAGAGCGAGAGAGAGAACTGCTAGCTAGCTTTTTGCATCGTCGATGCTTGCAGAGAGTACTTCCGGTTTGCGTAAAGACTCGAGATTGGCCGGCATTGCTTGAACCGTAAACCGATATACATACGTATACAGATGTATATATATCGCCAGATGCATCTCGCTGTCTCTCTCTGTCTCCCTTCGCAATAGGGCAGAGAGACGGTGCATCTGGCGGAACTTTTCCAATAAAAGATGTTTATGCCAACTTCCACCTGGAGGGATGCGATATTCTCGGCCACTGTGAACGGCCTCCTTCATCTTTCTCCCTCTCTCTTTTTCTCCACCATTCGAAAGCTCGAGTTCGTCAACTTATTCCTGCCGCAACTCCCTTTTACAGCCGGGGGACGCAATTCCAGCTGGGATAGTTTCGATTTACGGGATAAAGCGTGGCATAAGCTCCAAGTGGCGGTGGCGCTCGATGCGTGGAAGGTGCGTGCCGGGTGGGGGTAAGTCGAAAGTTTCCATTGTGCGAATATATACAGAGAGAGAGAGAGTATCGTTCCACCTGAGGCACGGTCATTGGGCTTGTCGGATAATTAGCTGTCAGAGAGGCGAGGGTGGCGGGCGGCTTATTAGAAATTCTCTCTGGAATCGGCTTGTAGCTATTTAATTTTAAGGTAGGAAGGTAAACGCGGCCGTGCCGCTAATTCTCCTGTCAGTCTACCTTCGGCTTTGTTAACCTTACTTCTGCTTTACCCTCTCGCTCGCTCCTCCACGCTGAAAGGGGATGAGGCGCTTGTTTACAGAGTTACAGAGGCACACGCCTCCCCGGAAATTACAAAGAGGAAGAAGCCTCCACTAAGTACGCCGATAATGAGGATATCAGTGAACGCCTGGCCCGCGGACCAACTTGCCTACTTAACGGCTTTCCGAAGCCAAATCCTTCTTCTTAGAGACAAGACACTTCGACCGAATCCTTCTTCCAATGCAGTCACTCCCTTTACTCTTCTTCCTCTTCTTCTTCCTTGGTTGCCGCGTGAATGCGATCACCGCTACTCGAACGTTTCCCCGACAGATTTCCAATTTATCGGATCGTTAGCGAGCGCGCGCGCGCGGAAGAAAGTTTAATTGTTCCGAGCGTGCTTTATGGAAAAGCGGAGGAATTCCAGCGCTCGGCCGTTACTGCAGGAGCGGCGCGGTGTTTGCGTCATCGCCGGTGTCAAAATCAGTGCTTTTCATTTGCGAGTTCATCCCCTTTTTGATTTACACCGATGGCCGCCGCCGCCGCCCGTCCTGTTAATAACGCTCGTAACATGAATCCTCGCCGTCGGCTATTTCGAGGTTGACGCGTGTTGAATCGCCTGTTTTTAATCTCGGCTTTCATTGCAATTCGCAAATGTTTGCGCGCACTCCGATGTTTTTTCCTTTAATTGAACTTTCCACCGGGCATAAATATATATACACACACACACACGCGAACGCTTCAAGTTGGAAAGTGATTCAGCAGGTTCGAGTCTTTTCCCAGCGAACCGGGGAAAAGACTGACTTCCGCGTTATTGAACAGCAAGGAGCGAGCGCGAGCGAGCGAACGAGAGAGAGAGAGAGACCTTTTTCCAGGGATTTCTCATTCAGAAAAAGGCGCGGGCTTCCGTTGCAGCTCCGATGACGTAAGAGGCTGCAACCGGGCGTCCCAGATGAAGGGGTGCAGTGACGTAAGAACAGTGACGGAGCAAGGATCGACTTTCCCACCCTCCGCTGCCTCCGGCAAAATCTTTCGCCAATTAATTCCAATTGATTCATCAGTTAGTTTTGTGTTCCCTTGGAAAAGAATCTCTCTTTCTCTCTCTTTCTCTCTCTCGGCAAAGGTGTATTCTTATTGAGAGTGCCAGGAGAGATGTGGTGAAATTGGGCGTGAGAGCTCGTCGGTGAAAGGAAGAAAGGGGTGACAGAGGTGGAAAGGAAGGCTAGTCGTATGTAGGTCGGATTCTCAGTGCCACGACCCGCTTTCAACCCTGTTGGCCGCATCCCCGACGACCCGGAATCATCCCCTGAAAGCCGCCCCTTCTCCCACCGCCCCTCGCTAAATCCTTAAATACGGTTCCTGGCCATTGAGTTAGGACTTCTCCAGTGTTAGCTCTCGCTCGCTCGCACTCCCAGCACGTCCTGGTTACTGTTCAAATGTCTCCGCGGCGTTTGCACAAAGCGACGAAGTCCCCCTTTTCATTGGATATGCCTCTTCTAATTAATAGGATATTTTTAATAAGTCGCACCGGATTCCTTCAACCTTGGATCCCAGTTGGAGCTTAGGAAGTAACGAGGCCTTATTCGAGTTTCGCCCCGGTTTCGGGCTCGGCGAGCTCGACTCTTTAATGACGTGCCGGCGCATATTACTGAAATAGTTGATGAGCAGCCGTGTAATTATTTGTGAAGGTCGGGTTAATTGCTGCATGAATACCGCTCGGGGAATACTTGGAGCGGGCGGCCTCTGGTCGATGAGAGAAGCTTGACTTAACGAACGATAGGCCGAGGCTTGCGCCAACACCTTCTCTGCATAACTCCTAAAAATATCTCTCGCTCTCTCTTAAAGTAAGTTCTACTAAATTTCGCCCGAGTCTCGCCGAACCAATTCCAGATAAATCTCAAGTAACCAGAACGTACTCTCGTGTCCCTAATAATTTCTGATCGAGTAATATTTATCCTTGCTCGAGGACGCGCGCCACTTGCATCCAAGCACACCGGAAACTCTAAAGAGACACACACACACACACACACACATACTCTTCGTTGGGACCCTCAACTTTTTGAAGGGTAATTACACTTTGACGTCAGGTGCGTCTTATTCCACGTGAAATCCTGTGACAGCACTCGGGTAATTGCTGCTGGAATAGAAAGCAGTCCGAGGCAGAGAGAGAGAGAGAGAGAGAGAAAGGGTGAGCGGAAGGGGTCGAAGAAATTGGAGCAAACAGAGGGAGAGAGTTTGCAGATTGCGTGCTATCTTAATTTCCTCTGAATCCGGTAGTTTTGATAAGAGTTCGCCGTGGAATTTATATTAGGCACTAATCCGCCGGCGGGCTCTCTTCTCCGCTCGGCGATGCTCCATTAAAAGTGATTGATAGGTTCTCTCTCTCTCTCTCGCTCTGGTAAAAGGGAACCACGAAAGCCTGGGAAAAAGCGGCGGCGCTAGAGACGCGATGAAATAATAGCCCGACAGCCAGGCTATTTTCAATTTATCGAGTCATTAAGAAGCCACCGCGGCCTTCTCTTTCTTTCGTTCTCTACTTTCTCACCCTTGCTTTCTCTCTCTCTCTCTCGCATCCTCACTTTATTTTCATTTCGACGGCGGATATTCATTTAAAATCGCCGGATAATTTAGTGAGCGTGTGCCACCACCACCACCACCACCACCGCCGCCACCCCCGTTCGAGCTGCTGGCCCCTTTCAGTCGCACGTGTGCACACACGCGGCACACGCGGCATGTATTCCAGTGGCGCGGCGTTGCCAGCCGGCATCCAGCCGTGATATCAGAGTGCCGGCCCACTGGAATAAATCAATTTCTGCGGTTTATCCGGCAGGGAGGAATTTTAATCTCGTGCCAATCAGTATCATCGATTTTCTTCGGGAAGAATGGCCGAGCGGGGGTGGCAATGGTGGTGTTGGTGTTGGTGGTGGTTGTCGGGCGAAATAATAGGAAACGCGTCGCCGCTTCCGTTCGGCCAGGCCGAAATTACTAATGGCATTCTGCCGGTCTTGCTAATTGGAAGATTGGCTTAGGAACTAATTCTTCTGGGCTTTGCGAGACTGTTTATAGCAACCGCGAGATGTATAAAAGCTTTCGGTTCTAGTTTCGCCGAAGGTTTTGTTGTCTTTTTGGATTTGAGGGTTGAGAAAGCGCAGGTATCGCCGAGGGTGTTGGAGAAATCGGAATGCAAGGCACGCGTCGCCAGCATACGAAATTCGTAGCCAGTCGCCTGGAAGCTTAATTAATTTATCGGCCCTGAGAACAGCTTGTCCGCTAATTCGGCCGATATATGTTCGGATACATCAGCACTCGAGCGCCCCCTGCGCCGCCGCCGCCCATTTTCAGCCAGCCTCGATCAGCCTCGAGTGTCAATCAAGCTCGGAAATTTAGTCGATGCAAAATTCAGAGCGAGACTTCATTCTCGCCACTCGAAGCCTATCTTTATTTATAACCAACTGTTCTGTCAGGAGTTGCGTTTCGAGGGGATGCTAACAATGATTTCGTTTAATGAATAGTCATTTATTTTCCCTCCACTTGGGAGTTTTTTAAACTTTGTCAATAATATTATCGTGGAAAAAATATAACTCTGGAAATATCTTCAGTAAAACTTTAAAGTAGGACTATTAATTTATAGTAATTTGTATTTATTTATAACTAACTATTCTGACAATGATTTCGTTTAATGAATAGTTATTTATTTCAACGCCACTTAGGAGTTTTTTTTAAAACCTTGTCAATAATATCATCGTGATAAGATATTGTGATTATCAAAATATCTTGATTTATAGCAATTTATATTTATACTTGGACTTAATGCTTTGGTATTAAGTAGACCTGGTTTTTCAATGATACCCATTAAGGTTTTTGATCAATTTAGTAGATGTGGTTAACAGGTTCCGTGCCACGTGTACCGCTGGTACACTCTGGCATACTTATTTAATGGGCTAAAAACGACTCTGCACGGAACGTGGTGGTAAATAAATAATGTTTTGCCGCGGACTTTTATCAGTTTTCGTGCGACACTCTACTTTACTGGCATAAAATGACACATATAAATAGTAATATAAGAAATAGTAAAATTAACTCAGAAATAAAGAAGCTCCATAACAAAAGGATGTTTTTAAATCCATTTAATAATTTCGTAAATGATCTCTCATCGAGACAAACATTTCTCATCTTGATATAATAATACAGATACAAATACAGAGGAATGGCGATGATATATGACAGTTTTGTTGCATAAAATATAACGCAATTTATCAAGCGGAATGTCCACGGGCAAAGATAATCAGTTTCGCGAGGAGTGCGCCTGGCGGAAGAAGGGTGGAAACAAGGCTGGCACAAGTAGGGGAATGCCGCGACTTGAAATTCAGCGACCCTTCCTTACGGAAAGAAAGTGAAAGCGGAGCTGGCTTTCATGGAAGGCAATCGCGTTCTCGGTGATATGCATTTCGGAGGAGCTCCGAAACAAGGGTTGCAGCGAGTGAGGAGGGTCGTCCTCTTTTTTCCACCCTTCTCGCAGGCTCAATGTGTCCGTCCACTGCGGTTTAAGCCATTCACGAGCCATCTTTTTCCACCCCATCGCCACCGAAGTAAAGTCCAATCACCCTTGTCTTCCGCAAACTTAAGAAAGAAATGATTCTTCAACCCTTTAACTTCGCAATTAGTCTGACATTTCGTTCTTTTCACCTTTAACATTTTTATATTCGAAATGTTTTATAGTTAATTTGAAAAATATTATAATACAAAGAATTCTATTTACTATTATAAAATATCAGGGTTCAAATCTAAAATATTCTTCAAATCAAAGAAAATATTTTATATCGTATTAAATAACAGCGTAATAATTTCGGCAAATCTTCCCAAGAACAATCCAACAGACAAACATAAAACACAAGTTAGTACAAAATAATACTAAAAGCACATAGAAAGGCAAGATTTCCCTCGCAGCTCGTATCCTGCAATACTTTCGGGAAAGCAAAGGTTGGAATTCAGTGATTGTGTTCGGCAGAGCCGAATTAATTGGAGGTCGGTGCGGGTGCGGGTGGAGCGTAAGAGGGGAATTCGAAGAAGGATGTTGGCCAGGCGTAGCGGAGCGAGAGAATTTGTCGCTGGATGCTGTGGTTTGCCTCGGCGTTCTGATCAATATAGAGGGGAGCTCAGGGAAGCGCAGAGGTCACTTTCAGTGGTTTGCCATGCCAGGCTTAGGTGTTCCACTAGTGCGAACATCGGCATTGCTCCGCACCAGAAACAACCGGGACATTTCCCCTAGAAATACACATTAATTCCAGAATTCCAACGCTACACTTGCCACTCTCCGACGACACCGAGACTTTGACAGTGGTCTTTCTATAAAATAATTGTTACAATCTGCAAAATTCTCGTTGGATAGAAAGTGCAATTTCGTGGTATGCTTGACTTTTTAAAAGGACCCTCTGTCACAACCCTTCAAAAACTACCAAACTTCTCTTCCTCTCCGTGTTGCAGATTTTTACAAATATTTTTTCCAATACTGTACATTGCAGGAAGATTGCATTCAACCCCTTTAATTGCTAGTATCGTTTATTGGCGATTGATTTAAACCCTGTTATTTTATTCACTAAATCTCCTTGTTTTTATAAGAATTTCAGGGGATTCTCTTTTATATTGAATACATTTTTTAGTATTAAAATAAGGTTTCCAATAACAGATAAGATTCTTCTTTAAATTACGATGTTTTTTATACGAATTATAGAAGAATTTCGAATTTAAAATTTTGTACATGGGGAGGGTGAATTATCAGTCTAATTAACACTAGATTTACCAGGATTTTTTTATGCCTATGAAAATAGGTATAAACCAGTTACTATTTAGTTAACTTTAATTAAAATTGACTAAGAAATTAAAGTAGACAAAGCACAGTTAAAGCGTTGAGGAAACATTTCTTCCTGATTAAATTCATAAGAGACAAGGTTGATTGGACTTGGGAGTTTTTTAAAACTTTGTCAATAATATCATCGTGCAAGAGATATAACTTTGGAAATATATTGAGTAAAGCTTGAAAGTACAAGACTGATTGGATTCTACTTCAATGGGAAGATGCAATCATCGTGTATGAGAAGTAGGAAATGATTAGAACGTATGTTGAGTGAGAGAGGGAGAGAGAAAGAGAAATATACGTAGTGTGTAGTGTGGTCAGTAGCCATAAAGGGAGAGTGGTAAGGGGGATTGAGCGGAGTTGCGGCACGTGCCTCGAATGACACGTCCACCGCATCTTCCATTCCGCGCCACCCCATTTTCACCCGAGAGTCGTTGTAACAATTGTACTGGGCTGCTCGGGGCAGAAGGACTCATCGGAAGCGGCGGACTTGCTCGACTCACAGCTGTCCGCATCTCCTCGCGGAGAATTCTACCACCGAGACAGACGCGTGTCGGGAAAACATCGCGAAAGTTACATCCGAGAGCTAAGAATCAGAAAAACTAGAAGGGATGAAGTTCTGATAAAACTTGAATGAGTCTGTCTTGGAATTGTGTTGTATAATATGTTGTTTTCGAACAGCCAGTGGTTTTAGAATAAATTCGTTTAAGAATGCAATCTCTCTTCTACAAGAAAACGTACTCTTTTTTCTCTCTCTTAAGGAGAACACTCTCAAGAAACAGTACTTCTATTGAGAGAGAAGTATTTCCCTCAGCGAGAACACTTTTCTGAAAGCATTGCTCGCGCGAACATTATTATCCACTGTATTTTATAATACTAAAACCTCGAGGGCTTTCAATATTCATCTAGCAATTTGCGCAAACAATTACGAAATTGTCACGAATCCAATCACAACATCAACAATGACTGAAAATATTTATAATTCTACTCTAAACACATCCTACAGAATTACAAAGATCCTTTTCTCCGAATCCTTCATAGACAAAATGCAACACAAGAGTGACGACAAAATCTGCAAGGGGGTGCGTTTCGATGTTAATAGCTTTAACCGAGGAGCGTCGAGGCGCTAAAGAGAAGCGGAAGCGTAATCAGATACGAAGCGAAGATACATAGACAGAGAGCGAGCAAGACAGAGAAAACCGAGTGTAAGTTCAGGGAAGCAGGAGATAATTGTACGGCCGAGATTCGCGGGATACATCGGAGCACTAAAAGTGATTCGAGATAGAGTTGGCGAGGGTGGAGAGAGAGAGAGAGAGAGAAGGGGGGGCGCAGCGCGCACATAGGTAGCCGGCAGTGTAAGTTTGGGACAATAGGTCGAGCAAATGATTGTAGCTGAACAATCAGGCTTTTCATCAGTAGTACTAGAATCGCAGTGGCGTATCGCGGAGCTCGAAAGTCGCAGGTTCCTCTCCTCCTCTTTCTCCCTCCCTTTCGAGCTTTTCTCTCTCGCTGCTGCTGCTGCTCCTCTTGGGGGTTGCTGCGAGGGGTGGTGGTAGAAGAGGGTGGTTGCGCGCGCGCGACGTGACGCGCGAACGAGCTCTCGAGGAGGGTGGCCGCGAGGCTGGCTCAGTACGAATCGCGACGTCCTGGCGTCGGTAGCGCCGCGCACTCTCCGGACAGGTTCGACTCGAAGTGGGTCAAGCGAGCACACGAGCCAAGCAGAGAGCAAGCAAGCAGTGCGAGAGAGGAGAGTTGCGATCGCAGTGTGCCCGCACCAGCCAGCACTTTCTTACCCCCTTTTCGCCTGGATTCTCTCCCTCGAGAACGCGACAGGTATCCTCGATCCTCCTTCGACTCTCGCTAATACTCATCCATTCATCCTCTTTTAATTCCTATCTTCCTTTCTCCCGAACTTCGTGATCTATCAGACCACATCATTGGAGTTCCTTTAAAGAGATAGATACGAATCTCCCAGCCCCTTCCTTTGGCGAACTCTCCGGGCATTATTGTCCTTGGCTGATTGTCACTTTGATTGATTATTCCTCTCACCGAGGATCGCTAAACTTGCGGCGACGGGGTCGTACACGGATCTCTGTGCTTTTTACGCTCTTTTTGATCTCGAGAAAGAAAGGTTCGCGGTGGTTTCGATGCTCGAGGAGGGATTACTCCACAGAGTGAAAGACGGGTACTCTCAAAATTATTCTTTCCTCCTGGCAAGGAAAGCGCGCGCCGCGCGCGACACTCTCGCGCTCGCTGACGCGGAGAAGAAGAGAGAGGCTGTGCGAAGGGATCTTGTAATATTTGTGGGATGGAAAGCAGGGAAACTTAAGAAAGCTTACCTTGGAACTCCGTGAAAGAGTGCTCGCGGCGGAGTACTCGTCCAGTTTTCTTCCCTTTTCAAATTTCATTCGGCTATTGTTCCCCTCTTACGTAACCACATGCACATATATACTTTCCTCGTTTTCGGAACTAACTCGCCGAGTGTAAGTTTCCAGCGCAGCGAGAGTTCAGAGTTCGATCGACGATGAGAGAGCGAGAGAAGAGGTGGGGGATTGGCGGAGGGAGGTTCGCTCAAAGAGTTCCGAGTGTAACTGGACTGTGTAATCCGTTGGATTAATAGTGCGAGGAGGTATTTGTCTTGCGCATTCTGGATTCCCGGGGGAGGAAAGTTGCGGCCAATTCTTGGCTATCCCAGTTACGCGCGGGCTTTCGCCGCCTCCGACGAGGGTTTGTCCTTCCACGATGAAACCGTCTCTTTCTCTCTTTCTCTCTGTCTTTCTCTCGGCGAACCAGGTCAAGTGTGCTCGTTCCGGCGATGACCTTCACGCTCCAGGATGCACCAGTCTTTTTTCACTAGCTCGCAAACCCACCCACACACACATACAGAGTTCTTTCTTTCTTTCTTTCTTTCTTTCGTAGACTGGTTCGCCCTCGAGATTTTCTCTCGCTAGCGTTGCCGGTGGATGATGGTCTCGCCGCGATTCAAGGAGGATTTCAACCGCCCTCGTTGACTTTTCCGCCTGGACTTTCTTTGTGAATGCTCGTCGCCACTCGTCTCCTCTCGGCTCGTCACTCGTTGTTCCAGCAACGGCTCTCCTCCTCCTCCCCTTCCCTCTGCTTTTGCCCTCCTCGGAGTGGAGCGAGCCGCGTTCTTAATTGTCACTTCATTGCGCCAATTCCGAGGCCTCTCCGGGCAAATTCGCCCGGATGATCCTCTTCTTCCCTCCTCCCCTCGGTTCAAGATTTCGCCGCTAGTTTCGAAGTAAGGGGGTGGCTTTTTCCCGGGGGGTTTCTTTTACGAGGCTGGTGATATGCCGCTGGGAGATAGGTCAGGTTATAAGAGCGTGTGTTTCAAGGACGCGAAGGAATCCAGGAGGTTCGTTTCGCTTGTAATCCCCGGGGAGATATAATCCCCGCGGCTCTAACAGGATACGTGGCGTCATAAGGCCGGATACGCGCGGCCAGTTTTCCTACCATAAAAGAGGCACCCCGGAACTAGTCTAGTCTTTCTTTTCTCGTGTTAGAGTGTTGTAGGTGTGCTGCTCTAGCTGGCTTTCTCGTCGGACTCGCGGAAACTACTCCTCGAAATGAGTCTTCTCGCTCAATCGATCTCTCCGCTTGACGTGTGCTACTTTGGAGCGAGGCCTATTCGCGTACGTCGACCTCAATCTAATTGCAAACTCCACACGCCGTCTGCTCGCCTCCACCTTCCTGCTTTCATTCTTTCTATATCGCTTCCCACCCTCTTTCTTTCTTTCCTTCTCTCTTCTTTTATCCATCCGGGATTATCTTCTTGTTTCATTTTCCGCGTCAATGCGAAACCACACACACACACACAGTTCTTTCTTTTCGCAGTGCTTTTTTTAATATCTGTCTTTTAATATCGCACACACCGCGAATGCATCAATTCGCCTGAAAAGTGTTGCGCGTAAAAATTAATTGGATATCACGCTACCCTTTTTCTCTTCCATTTTGTGGATTTGTGTGGGTGAGGGTGTGTTTTTTGGGAGGAGGGCGGAGGAAGTTGGGAATGACAGAGCCTGGCAGAATGAAGTGCATCTGTGCGTTGACCAGCGGCGGATTTCGAATTCCGACTGCGGATAAAGCCCCCGAGCAGATGTGCCCTAATTACGAATCATTTCGCCGGTACGTGCGCCCACGATTTTTCGGCCCACTCGACCGTTTAATCCAGTTTTACGGCCAGGGCCAGATAACTTTTATGAAACTCATTTGTCCGCCCGCCGCGTTTATTCACGCACCCTCTCTCGCGCCGATATACACTCGAAACTGACTTTTTCGCGGCCCTCCATGGACCTTTTTCACTTCTTAGTATTGCGGTCGCATATCGCGATGAAGAATAATGCAAATTAGGTGGAATTATGATAATAATATTAATGAAGTATATAATTGGAGAATGGGTTTATTTCTTTTTGGATGTTGGAGTCTTTTATTTGTGATTGTCTTCTAGAAGGTGATTAAAAACGATCACCTGGAAATTCATCGCCTGAACCACGAAATTTTTTTTGTTACTTCTTGAATTTTTGATTCTACTGTTCGTTATTATCGTTTTCTAGAAAGTGATTCATAACCACCTAGAAATTCATTGTGTGAGCAACTCAATCGTCATTAATAACATTAACGAAATATATAACTCGATAATTCTTTTGTTTCTTCCCGAATTTTCGACTTTCTTCGTGATCTTCCAGAAAGTATTTCACAATCACCTGGAAATCCATCGTCTGAGCCACACGATCGTCATTTTACTGCGCGAGTGGTGGCCCATAAACTCGTATCGAAACTCTAATGGGATCGTTCGCTGGTCATATTTCGCAGTTTATTACCAGCGCTCTCTTCCAGTCGGAGCTTTCAAACTGTAGAAATGCATTGGGGAAGAGGGATAACTTATGAATCGGGAAAGGTCGAAGGTGTCCCAAGTCGAAGTTGGTGACTCAAGTGACTAAGTAGTTGGCGAGGATCTGTGCGGATTCTTGAAAGGACGCGAGCGAGTGTCTTTCACGCAGGTTGGCGGTGGCGGCCACTTGGTGGTCGGCGATCAAAAGAGAATGCTCGAGAATTCCTCGAGGAGGCCGAGGAGATCCGTTTCCTCTTTGAAGGTTGGACTCCTTGGAGAGTGCGCCGGTGGTCGCTTGTCTTTGAGAATAACAGCGGCTTCCACTGTCTACTCGAGGCAGCCTCGCGCGCCGTGTACCCTCTTTCCTGTCCACTCTTTAATTCCATCGCACCCCCTTCAACCCCTTCTCTCTCTCTCTCTCTCACTTGGCGAAACTTGGTCATCCCTTTTCGCAGCATCCACAAGCAATGCATCGCGTCCCCCTCTCTCACTCTTTTTTCCTTCTTTCAAGAACTAACAATACGCGCAATTACTTTTCCAATGCTCGCCTGGCCCAATTTCCACCCCCCTTTCAGTCCCTCGCCTTTCCTGTTCTGCTTGCGGCCTTTGTCCAGCCTTTAATCGACGTTTCAGAGAGCTGCCATCCGGATACCTATGCGCACACACACACGTACTCTCTCTCTCTCTCTCTCTCTACTTCTTCTACTTCGTCTTCTCTCTCTCGAATGGCGTAAAGCTTGCCTGGTATCGTCTCGCAGCGAGTGCTGCGCCTTCTCGTGAACAATGAGAAAGTGAACAAGTGACTCGACGGGAAAGAGAGAGAGAGAGATAGGAGAAGAGAGGAGAGGAGAGGATTGTGAGTAATTGGAGTGCGAAGAGTGCTAATTTCGTCGGGGATCTCGAAGTCAACGCCAACACCGAGTGAAACTCGGCGAATCCTGGAACGTTTTGAGCAGTGCCATGGGAACGTCGCCCTTTGCTCGGCATGCTGTTTAGTGGCTGCACTTCCGGCACCACTGCAAAGTCATCTGCTGCGGAATACTTCGACACTCGCAAAGGTAGGATTCTCGCCGCTCTTTTTTAGGAAGAGATTCGAGTTTATTGGAGGGAAATGAGATTGCGATAATTCAATCTCAAGTTATTTGATTGTTTATTAGTTTAACATTGCGTTTTTATAATAATGAACTGATAGATTTGTGATGTTGGGAAAATGATGAACCAAAACGTATTTTATTCATTTATTAAAGTCTTTGGTTTGACATTAAAGAGATAAGTCTACGACTGCGAAAATAATAAAATCTCTGTATATATAAAAATATAAAAAAGTCGCTTATAATTTATGGATATAAATTATAAAATCGTAGATAGCAATGAATATATTCGAACGCTCTAAAATTAACAGTTTCCAATATTTCGGTTATATTTAACTATATTACACAGAAATTTTGTCAAATTATCGAACAGTGACATTCACTCGCACCAATCAAAGTAATCATCAGTGGGAAAACTTGAAATATGAGAATTTCATTTACATTCCATCAGCGAGCCAATCTTTTTTCCAGTCGCGAGTGAAGCGCAAGTTGAAAACTGTCATATTCGTATTCGCCGGGAGTTTGCGGTGGATTTTCGCGAGCGACTAATGAGTGGTAACGTCACTCTATTATGATAACGATGAAGAATAGGCGCGTAGTCCTTTGAGTTGGGGGGGTTCATTTAAAAGGGAAGGGAAGCTCGAGCGCGCCAAATTGAAAGGCGTTCAAGCCGCGCTGGATTTCACGTGGCGCTCGCGCTCGCTCCTGCTCGCTCTTCACGTTTGCCATGAAAGTTTAACGAAGATTGATGCGCCCTTTTCAAGCCGTCGTTCTTCCCCCTGGGAATTCAACTATCCCTCTCCACGGCGGTCTTCCTCCTGCCAAACTCGTCTGATATCGCGGTGAGCAGCAGCGTCTAGTCTCGCCTAGCTTCAACGCCACCCTCTACGAGCCCATTAGCGCTCGCGCTCGCACACGAGCGAGCGAGCGAGCAAGCAAGAGAGAGAGAGAACGCCAGTACGGTAAAATTGTATCTCATACTAGGAACGAACCAGCACCGCCAGTTAAAGGAAACGGTAACGAGCCAAGTGAACGAGGAATATAAAGTACGAAATGTCCTCAACATTCACCCTCCAAGCTTTTATGCTCTCTCGGCCTTCCTCTTTCTCTTGAGAAGAGCGCCGCGACGTCGACCTCGACGTTCCTACCAACTTCGTCCCAAACCCTCCCATCGCCCACACATTTCACCTACATGGTGCTCCGAGAATATTTATTTATATAAGTATCTATTTGTTTGTTTGTTACAGTCCTAGTTATGTTAATTCAAGTATTTATTCAAATTTTCATTGGTTATATTACTTGTGAAATTTATTGGATATAGGATGAGTTTTCAACCCTTAATTTGTAGGACTTTAAAGGTTGTTATAGGACAATCTGTGTTTTTGTTGCGTTGGAACAGAAATAGGACAAAGATATTTTAAAATCGTCTTTAATACGTGAATGATAGGAGTTTTAATATACGTTTATTATTATACTGTATTCTGAAAGCAGTATTTCAGAATGTTGATTCGGTTAAATCAACGTTTATTTAACAGAAAACAGCCAGTTACGAGATTATAAAGGTATACTATTGGAAGAGTATGCAATTATCAAAGAATCGCATATTAAAGGTATTGTTAAAAGTTTCAAGAGATGTACAGTTCAGGCGTCTTTAAAATGTCTCTAAGAATTCCATCTTCGGCATATTTTTAAAACATCCAACCAATATTGTAAAATATACACAAGTGAAAATTACATAAAAATGACGTCTTTAAAATATCTCTAAGAATTCCAAAGACGTTCAAAAAATAAAAAAGTATCTTCATTTTTAAAACATCCAACGAATGTTATAAGACATCCACAAGTGAAAATGACATAAAAATGACGTCTTTAAGACGTCGCGTGCTATTTGGGTAGTGGATTGTCTTTGAGTGTATCATCGATGGGTGGTTGAGTATTAGTATAAAGTGGAGGGACGGAATTAGAGGGGTCGTTTGAAGATTTTATTCCTGGGACACCTTGTACAGGCCGCATAAGAAAGGGGTTGCTGGTGGTGGTGGTGGTGGTGCTGCGCACCGAAGCTTGGTTACTTTGCCCCGACTACTTTCAGTCTCTGCCTCATTGCTCTGGCCAATGGAGCTCTGTCTGATACGCCGTTCTTCCTTGCCCGCTCACTGAATCCTCCACCTTCGAAAAAACCATTTCCACCCTCAATCTCTCTTCGACCGGCGAATCGCTCCACGGCGCCCTCGTTAAATGGCAACGCTACCTTTAAGAGGGTTGCATATATGTAACATGGTAGCGCAAACATTCAAGCTTAACTTTAACAATTTCAAAATATATAAATAAAATGTTTTAGACTTATAAAATATATTTGCAAGATTTAAAGGATATTATAAACTGTCCAAGCTGGTTTCAGCCGAGTGGCATTTCGTGTTGCTGGGTTCTGTTTCAGGGATGGTTGGTTACGTCAAACTATTTTTTCCAGGGTACCAAAAAATACTCGTACCAATTTTCATGCGCGTACATTGAACCGTATTCATAGCTATTTTTTAGTTTAAAAGGCTACCATTTGGTAAAGAAATATAAATTTGAAAACCAACCAGGTTGCGAATTAACTTTAACTTAATTTATTTTCTACAAAAAATATTTCATCTATTTTAAATAAAAATTCACTGACGCACAAAATAATTTTGCGATTCTGACCGACAGATTAATGAAATTAATTTATAATATTTCTTAAATTATATATTTTACAAGTTTAAAAGAAAAATTCTCTTTCAATATTTTTAAAATGTCAAAGTTAATCCTTAATTCTCCCACTCGAGCGTCCATTTAATAAGTTTCCTGGGAACCAATGAAATCTCCGAGTTGGCAGGCAGGGCGGGTAGGATCGCGTGCGAAGATACGTGGCGGGCATCAAGCTTTCCCAGTAAAGCTTGAGAATAGCTTTACGTGATGCAAAATGGAGGGGATGCAAGGAGGGCCAGCAGGAAATTCCTGCAATCCTGGCGCACTTACTTCGACGGACGGCGCAATAAATCTTGGCTGCCTGACCTGCCAATCCTGACTATTATCGGCCTTCGCCAGGACCTCCTGTCGTTATGTTCCACATTATTTATAGAATTTTTCTTACCCCCCCTTTCTGCCAGAGGAAACACGCGAGAGCAAACACCATGAGAAAATATTAGATTTACTTTCCTATCGAATGCCACTAGCAAATACTAGAGCTATTTTATTCGGGTTCGAACGATTGTCATTTTGCATCTATCTTAACTATAATTGAATTTAAAAATTAATAGATTGTTATAAATCTGTTGTAATTTATTGACATTATTTTTGAAGGGTTGACAATACTTTTAGAATATTTCATATAACAAATAAGTACAGCAATATTCTATTAATTATAATTTCACTAAATCGTGACTTTAAACGGAAAGTGAAGTGATATTGAAATCGATTTGGCCACTTTCGAGCATCGTGTATCTTTTTATAAAGCAAATAAATCAGGCGGAGCGTAAACGAGTTGACCATTAAGCGGCGAGTGATAAACGTCAGCATTTGCCCGCCTCTTTGCTTTAACACGTTTTCCCATCCGAATTTCCCAACCGTCTCTCTTTCATTACTCAGCGCGAGTGATGAAAGCTTCAAATCTCACGTGTGTCTAGCGAGAGAATTCCCATACGAATCTCATAAGTGTCTCGCGTTTCGCAGAGAGCGCACACAGACAGAGAGGAACACACATTGACAGAGAGTGCTAGCTAAAAGAGGAAATTGAAGTGGCGGTAGGTGAGAGGTCCTGTTATTTTTAATAGATTAAAAAAGCCCCCGGGAAAGAGTAATCCAAGCTTGGCGTTGGCATCGTTTTATAGACGGATGCTAGTCAACTTTTCACCACTTCCATCCTGTTCGCTCTCATCCAACACTGACACTTCGTTTCCACAACTAATTCAATTTGTTCGCCGTGAAAATAACTTCCCCTTTAGCAATTAAACATCTCCACGTATCAGCTTCCAATCATGTTTACAAATTCCTTCTTCTTCACAACATCTGTCCTTAAATTAATTACCATCGTTTAGTATTACCAGTGTTTTTAAAATGAACTATAAAAGAATTTCGAATCTAAAAGTTTTGCACGTGGAGGGAACGATATATCAGACTAATCGCATAGTTAAAGGGTTAAATACACGAGCCATTTATTTTGAAAGTGACCGAAGTCCATTTATATTAAAATTGAAATATTAAAGAATTCGTGTTTTAATAGAAATTGATAATAAATCTATAAGATTTTCTATACGAATTGACAAATGGATTTCGGCCACTCTCAAAATAAGTGGCTCATATATTTTCAAATTTCATTACATTTTATTCTAGTTCATTTTGCGTATACTTTAAACATTCCCGTATGTTCACTTCAACGAACTCTAGCGAAGACTCAAAATTTTAATAATAATACAAAAAACTATCCTTCTCTTTGGCTGATTCTGAATTTTCCTGGTATATCGATTATACAATGGACTTTCTCATCGGAGTGGCGGGCAAAGTCATCCATTATCAGGAGTGAAGGATATGGAGTATCCCGAAATCAGTTGGTGCATCGTGTTCTGGCAGGCTGGGAAGCTGGCAACGGCGGCGCTCGGAGAGAGAGAGAGTGTTCGCTTGCTAAATTCGTGCCGGGCGTATCAGCGGCCCACTCGACACCGTTTTCACTCGATTTTATTCCTGCTCCGATTTGCCGCGATGAATGCAACCCTACCTCTATCATCTATGGATTTGTCCCACTTGTACCAATGTGTGTGTGTGTGTCTCCCTCGAGGCTATGGGTAACTCTCTCTCTCTCTCGCTTTGCCTTTTCAAGTCCAACAAGAGCAATAACGTCTTTGCTACAATAAGTCAAACTACTTGGCAGGGGTTGGGAATCCCATAATTCAAAATGATCAGCCCTTTCGTCGTAGAAAATCGACCTCTAATAAATCATACCTTTATTTTATATCAAAATTTATTCACGTATGAAAATTCGTTAATATTAATTCAAAATGAATTCTTTAATCATTCTAAAAATCCTTGGTCCGCTTTCTTGTTGGTCCAGCCAGAGAATTCGGATTTTGAAGTTTTATTAAAATAATAACGCCTTTGGTATTATATAACAAGTCAGAGTACTTGATAGGGGTTGGGAATCCCATAATTCAAAGCGATCGGCTGTTTTGTCAATGTAAAAAATCGACTTCTAATAAATCATACCCTTATTTTATACTAGCATTTATTCACGCGTGAAAATCTGCCATTAAAATGAATTGAAAACGAATTATTTAATCATTTTAAAAATCCTTACGCTTCTGTCTTATTAGTTCTGACAGAGAATTGGCATTTTTGAGTCTTACTAAAAAAATATCGTCTTTGGCACAATAAGTCAAAGTACTTGATAGGGGTTGGAAATGCCATAATTCAAAGCATAGCGATCGGTCGTTTTGTCGATATAGAAAATATTTGTCAGAAATTATTTTCCCTTCAAAATTCGATGCGAGAGCCACGAGACGGGGAAAGAGAGAAGAGAGAGGAGTGAGAGGAGTGAGAAGAGAGAGGGTGGTCTTGGGAGAATTCCTCGGTGGCGTGGAGATAAGGCTGGGTAAAGGGGAACTCGATAAGACGACCGGAGGGAGTAGGCTCTAGGCCTGCGGAAAGACCTCTCTCACCCTCACCTTCCCTCTGTCTGTGTTTATGTGCGTGTCTCTAACTCTCTGTGTCTGTGTGTTATGCTGCGGAATTCGGGTGGGGGTGGCGGCCTCGCTCCCACGGGGTCGGGCCAATTTACGAGGGGGCTTACGTCCCGCCGGGAAACTCGAAAATGACTGCGCCAGTAATCCTCGTAAATTTCGCGTTCGCCCCGTAACGCGAATAGGGGCGAGCGGAGAGAGAGAGAGAGAGCGGCCGGAGAGAGAAAAAAAACGTGGAAAGGGAGGGAAATGGCAGTGGAATCTCGATGGAGTTTCCCCGGGCAAACTGCCTACTTATCAGTACCAGACGCAGCTTCCACCACCGAGCGATTCTTTCCACCCGCCGAAAATCTCCATCTTCTTTTTCATCGGCCGACTTTTTCCCCTGCAATGCATTTCGAAGTCCATCCTAGACGAACTTGCTCTTTTAATAATCGAATAGACACTCGAACAATTTCGATTTCCTACCAATCGTACCAAAACAAAGTCGATTGATTGCTTTGAAATTTCACTACAATGAAACACTTGTTTTTCTCGCTTTTATTGAAATAGACATGTAAATTTGTAATGTTTCCATTGTTATCTGCATGTTGCTTTGTGTATTGTTGTATTGAATTAGCAATTATTTGTTCTGGTACGAGAAAAACATAGGTTTTATTTGTTTCATAATGGTATGAATAAATGACTGGTGCGGTTAGTGATAACAATGGGGAGTGGTGTGTCAGTGAAACACTGACAAGAGAGAAAGATAGAGAGAGAGAGAGAGCAGAGTATTTTAATTACTACGAATTCATTGAAAATATTGCTCTCTGTACTCTGAATGGTCAGTGATGAGAGTAATTATCGGACATCACTTTATTCAATGGACTCGCCGCGAGCGTAACTCCTCTTTCTCTTTAGATAACTACCACCCTCTCGCTCTCTCATACACATGCCAGGGGAAATTGCGATGCGTGCGCGCTGCTAAGTCCAGCAACGTGAATAATTAATTGGACAATTGCCGGACAGTGTGGAACACCGATTACGAAAGTGCGCGGGCGAGCTGTCCAATTTCGAGGGGTGGGGAGGGAGGTGCAACTGTTTGGGATGAAACCGCGCGGCGGAATCGGAGCGGTGGCGAGAGAGAGAGAGAGAGACAGAGAGGGCTGAGCCGTCGCGGCGGCGATGCGTGTCTCCACGGCAGGCACGCGTTGCTGCGGTCCAACAGCCTGCAACTTTACTAATTCAGCGCGCACCTCCACCGGCCAGTAATTAAATCGGCCGATGCCCCACCCAATTAGGAAGGAGGGCCGCTTTCAATCAGCGGCCAAACATTCCCACAGCCCCCTCTCCCGCCGATCCTGCCCGGGGAATTCTGATTCGCCGACTCGCAGGTACGCGTGTCTAGCCTTAATTTTCCTGTGAACGAATAATGCGCCTCGATCCGCGAGACACCGAAAGAGAAAGTTGGAGATTCGAAAGGGTGGAAAAATCTAGAATTGTAAATTGAATGTTAGAAGAGCTTAAAAGCCAGCGTTCCCTCTGGTTTTATAATTTAAATTAGTATTTGTGGGATGACTATAAATTGTTTAGTAATTTTAATTATACAAGACTGTTTCCCAACTCCCCGCATGCTGCGCATTACATCGCGGTCCAGCAAAAGAGAAAGTTCGCGACTTGCGAGAGGAAAAGTTTTAAAATTAAAGGCTCGAATACATTACGATGTTTATTTCTACACTTTTACCTCGCAACCCATTGTGTTCCCTCTCGCTTCGTCCCTTAAACCTCTATTTACAGGGTAATTATAATTATTTACCTATTTTAATTATACAAGAATGTTTTACAACTGCTCTCCGCATCCTACATGAACATCGCATTGTTGTGTAACAAAAGAGAATGTTGGAGAGTTAACAGGGGGGAAACATCGCGAAACCAAAGGATTGAATACGTTACAATGTTTATTACCTGCATTAAAAGCTTTTATTTTTATTTTTAAAAACATTATACTGGATAGTTCAATTTTCAATAGTTTCTTCTTGAACAACTACGAGTAAAAATGTATAAAAATAATATAACAGCCACGATAAATAATTTTTTACTACATTATTTGTGTATAAATGAAACAATTGAAATTTATTCAATTCTTCCATTTCTCTAGTGAATCATGAGAGTTGTTTTTGCAAATCGCGAGTGTTTTTCGCGAAAGAGGCGAGCTCGGTTGGAAGTTGCTCAATCATTTAACGGAGCGAGCGAGGCGAGCAGGAAGGTAGCACTTCCGGTGGAACAAACGATCGGGGCGTGCTGGGCTGCTATCGGCTTGGAGTAGGTTCGCGTCGATTGAACGACACGGGGAACAGTTGTTTGTCAGAGGGAAACGATCGAGCAGTGTGTCTCGAGGCCTCTTCATAATGCATGAGTCTCACCCGAGATTCGACTTACTCTTCCGCGCGCCCTCTACCATAACCTGTAACCCAGCTGCGCGCCATAACCTCTCTACGCCAGTAACATCAATTTCCTTGCTTCCGCCTTATCTTCCTATAACTCTCGGCAGTCTCCTTCATTAATACTGAGATACAGTGATTTTTCAAACGATCGCGCAAACATCGCCAACCGCGCTCGAACACACTCGCGTCCTCTCTCTCTCTCTCTCTCTGGCGCGGCGCCGGTGGCACTCCGCAATCTCGGCGGCCACTAATTTAACGGCGTTCATTAATCAAGCGGTAAGCCGGCCTGCCGCGCCTCTATTAAGCTGTCGATTCTCGGCGTCAACGCGATATTAATTGCGCCACCGCGGCGAACCCGCCGAATCTAATCGCGGCCGAAAAAATCCACCGCAAGAAACTGGAACTATGTTCTCGCCCGCGCAATTGCTCGGGAATTTTTGGCGGAATTCGTGTGGGAGATGGAATTTTGGAAATTATATATTGTTATAATAGAATGGATCATATAATGTTAGACATTAATTTATGTCTTTCTTGGAAAATTTAATACATAAATATTTTGCAAGTTAGTTTTAATGTGCAATGCAGGTTATAGATTATTCAATTTTATTTAATATACAAAGAGAAAGTTTGTATGTGTATTTTCGAGGTATTTCTTCTCCTATTGGAGATTATACTACCTCCAGATAGAGATTGGCTAGATTTTATTGCGCTTACTCCTCAGGGAAACGAGCAGTGAGTATAAACCCACAGCAAGATGATATTGAAAGAGCCTCTTGCGAAAGGAACACTTGATATCATCTGAAGAAACACTCAACAGACTTTAATACCTTTTTCTATTTTATATAAACTAATGATGTAGACAACTTACGAAACATTACAATATTTAATACATATAGAGTGTGCTTCAAAAATAATTGCAACATTTAAAAAAAACATCCAACTAAAATTTGTTCCAACATTTTTGCAACAAAGATAGTAGCAACACTTCACTAAATTCAGTTATTATTATATTAGAGACGAAAGCAGGCAGAACAACTAATCATACAGTGTGTTTCAAAAATAACTGCAACACTTAAAAAAACATGAAACTATAATTCGTTCCAACACTTTTGCCACAAAGATAGTAGCAACACTTCACTAAATTCAGTTATTATTATGTTAGATATGAAAGCAGCGAGAAGAGCTAGTCGAAGGATAAAGCGAGGGAGGTGTTTGTGTTGGTAGAGGCGAAAGTGGATGGTGGATGACGCTAGTGGGTGCGATATCGGGATCCTCGGCGAGATAATGAATTATCGAGCGAAGCCAGGATGAGCGGACACCGGAGCCGGTGCGATAAATTAATTCGTATGATTTCCGGCGCGAGCATACTAGCACATTATCCCCCGGCTGTAATTAGTGGCCGTGGATTAATACGGCTCGCTGACACACTCGCGAACCCTACCGCCACCCTACCGCCACCCACCCTCTCCCATACTTGATTAATTAAACTGCATTACTCCATTCATTCCATTAAAAGTACTGACCACTCCCGAGAATCCTTCCTCGAGTTTTCTGCTGGTACACACACGCGAATCCGCAAATATACTGAGTTTAATGAAACTTGTCTTTATTTTATAACAACAATTTGTTCACGCATTAAAAACTACTTAATTATTTGATTAAAACTGTTAGCAACTCCAGAAAATATTTGCTCGAGTTTTCTGTTGGTACTCACAGGGAATTGGCAGATATGCTGGATTTTAGGAATGAATGAGTTCCCAGTGAAACTCGTCTTTATTTAAAGTCCACTTTTTCATTCGATTAAAAGTATTAGCAGCTTTTGGAACTATTTGCTCAGCTTTCCTGTTGATTCACGCAGGGAATTGGCAAATATGCTGAACTCGAAGAATGAATAATTTTCTAATGAATCATATCTTTATTTCATACCTTCATTTATTCACGCGTGAAAACCCATTAATATTAGTTCGAAATGAATAATTCAATCATTGAATTAAAGCTATGAGCAGTCCTTGAAAATCCTTGCTCTTTCTCTCCATTGGAGCGTAAAGGGAGGTAGCTATGGGTTTGGTTATTCGAGGAACAAATAATTCTCTCGTAAAACCAGACTTTCTTTCATACGGCAAGCACGTTCAGCGGACAATCCGGACTCGGTTGCGCGTGAAAATCTTGCCGGCAGATTAACTGGAAATTAATTGTGTCAGCGGTGCATTCCCCTCTGGCGAAAAAGGGCGATGGGGGAAAAAGTCGGGAAAACTACGGCGCGAGAGAGAGAGAGAATGGGAGAGTGGGAGAGCGTAGAGTCTCAGTGGAAGCGGGCGTCGCGCAAATATTTGTCTCGGCGGTTCTTTCAAAGTGGAAAAGTGACTGTTTAACCTGGAAATTTGCACGGCGACCTTTTGCGCCGCGCGCCACTCTTATTTGCCGGCCTGTGAAAACCAAGCTCCCTTTGCCCCGAGCTCTTCTCTCTCTCTCTCCCCCCCTCTCTCTCTCCCCTAACACAGAGGAACATGCATGCACCACTGCCAGCCAGCCTCTTTCACCCCCAGCGTTTGTAAATACGAGATTTCCATTTTGGAATAAAAACTATTTCTAATTTGAAACCCTGCTAATAATTTTGAACAATTCATTCAATAAACCAGAGTTTCTGCTTGGAAATTTATTGGTAGATGAATGACCAACGAATAAAGGAAGCAGCGAAGCTTTGCTTCAACGCGACCACACTCAAATTTATCGACTCGAGGGAGTCAAGTTGCCGCGGAACTTTCACCCTAGCGTTTGTAAATACATTTCCATTTTGGAATAAAAACTATTTTTAATTTAGAACTTCGCTAATAATTTTGAACAATTCATTCAATAAACCATAGTTTCTTGGTTCGAAATTTATTGATAGATAAATCGTCAAGGAATAAAGGAAGCAACGAAGCTTTGCTCGAACGCGACCACACTCAAATTTATCGACTCGAGGGAGTCAAGTTGTCGCGGGACCATGACCACGCTTAAGAATATCGATTGGCTCGAGTTCAAGGGACGATCGATGTCCTAAAGCAGTGCCGACAACACTTTAGTAATCTATAACCACCAATATCGCTGCTACCCCAAACACTCTCGTAATCAACGCAAACTGATTCTCGAGAACCTTCGAATTGCACCGAGTTAAACAGAACTTTTGTGTCAGAGAACTTTGCGAAGTTGTAGCAGTTCGTCTGGCGAAATGGAGCATCGCGTATATTCAGGGGAGAAATTTCCGGTGGTTTATGGAAGTTGGAATGCGCATTTCACGTATCTGATATGCAGAAGTGATTATAGTTAACGCCTTGACATACAAATAAAACGGAATTAAAAAAAAAAAATTGAGCTAGGGTTCTGAAACTTATATCACTTCTTCCTTGATGCAAGGGTACATTCTCCACCAAATTTTAGCTCAGGAAAATGTCGGGAAGTCCAAAAAATATGGGAAAAACTAGCGAAAATTCCGAAAAAATCGAACTTTAAAGGCAGTTTTTTAGTGCTTTCAATAGAAATCCGGACTTTTTTCGACGGATTTCTTGTTTTCTATCGGTTTTCATCCATAAACAATCGATTCCTGAAGAAAAAACCCGAGTTCGGGGACCTTCGAAAAATCGTGAAAAAATCTGAAGGAGTACCCCTTAAGAAAAATTTGTCGAAAAAAAAATTTGAGCCGGGGCTTTGAAATTTTTATGGTACCTTCCTCGATGCAAAAAAACATGACCCACCAAATTTCAGCCCCGGGAAAGGTCGGAAAGTCCATAAAAAAAATAAAAACCGTAAAAAATGAGCAAAAATGGACTTTTCTGGACGGTTTTTCGACCCGTTTCCGTTGGAAATCCGGACTTTTTTTAACGGATTCTTTGTTCTCTATCCATCCTGATACGAAAACAATCAAAATATCCCGGGTTCGGCCGATTTTGAGAAACTTGAAAAAATTTGCCATTTTCGAGGGTCGAAAATAGGTGAAAAACTAAACTTTGAGTTAGGGCTCTGAAATTTTTATGGTATCTTCCTAGATGCATAAAAACATTACCCACCAAATTTCAGTCCCGCGGAAGGTCGGGAAGTCCACTAAAAAAAATAAAAACCGTCAAAAATGTTTGAACTTGAAACTACATAATTTAATACAGTCTATTCTTAAGCAGAGAATATCTAGTATAATTAAATAGATGTCTAGTAAAAGTGGGCTAGGAGAGTTCTGATTCAAAGGCAACTGAATCACCCTGTACAAGCTGTGTTGACATTGTATACGAAAGGGTTAATAGTGTTGGTGAGGAATCTCACCAATGAACGAGCGGCATTTCGAGGGGTTTTCGTCAATTATCAGCTAAAGCTTGTGTTCAGTTTGGTATTAAGAAGTTCACGGGTAATCGCGTTAAACGTCGTGCGAACTGCGAGCATCCGGCGTCGGCGGCGTCGGCGGCGGCGGCGTCGGCGGCGCTCTCGTCCCGCCGCTAATCGATGCCGATGCTCCACGCTGTTCACAGTTCACATTTTCCAGCATCCATCTCGCAGCAGCCGTGGCGGGTTCTCGACGTTTGAGAAATTGCCGTGGATCCTGTCGGGCCGGATGGCCGATCACTCGATTAATTCGTGCGACGAGAACGCAATTAGTGTTTGCCAGCAGCGGCGGCGGTGGCGGTCGGCCGCGCCGCGTCGCGTCGCGTCGCCGCCAGCAAAACAATCGGCTCTAACGAAGACACGGAGTTTTATCGGCGAGGACTTTTACACTGATTCCAAGCTCGTGTGCGTCCTAACTCGAATTTTCCCAGGAAAATAGGCGCTTTTTTTGTTGTTGTCACTCGATATAAAGAGAAGATGGGAGAGGGTTGGCTTTCTATCTGACGAATTACGGCTTTTGGATCGTGCTCCACTTGGCACGACAGCTGCCCTCTTTCGCCCTCTCTCTCTCTCTCTCTCTCTCTCTCTCTCTCTCGTTAGTTCCCGCTCGCTTTTCCAGCCCTTTATCATTTTTGACTGGGCGAAATTAAAGCGCAGTTCCGAGGAATGAATTACGGGGGCTCGAATCGCCGCCGAATGAGACGCATTTTTCGGAGCAGACCCATTTTTTCGGATGCTCCTCCACCGCCAGATCGATGCCCTCCTCCCTCATGAAAATGCAAGCGAGCCTCGTTCCGCGAAAATCCAACCCGCTTTTTCCAGGAATTCGACCGCCGAGATAAAACATCCCAGAGGACCAAACGTCCCGTCGATCGAGACGCTAAATAATCGATAAATTGTCGGTGCCGTCTACCACGCCACGTGTTGTATCATCGATTATTCTCCAATCGCGGCACCCTGATCGACCGCGATATTCGATATCCTCTTTCTAGGTTGATCCTGGAACTCGTCGCTTAAGTCCATTAACACTAAATGCACCGCTGCATTATAATTATTGACTTTCCAAATTTTCAATATTATTCATTTTCAGTGTAATAGCAAAACCGATGCGCGAAATAATAAATAATAATAGATAATAAATAGTCTATTAACACTAAATGCACCGGTGCTTTATAATTATTGACTTTCCAAATGTTCAATATGAGTCATTTTCCATGTAATACGAAAACCAATGCACAAAATAAACAAAAAATAATACAATGATATATTTTATTTCTTATTCTCAAGAAAAGAAATTGTATTCTTAAAGTAATATTAAAATCGGTTTACATTTAGTGTCAAAGCTTTTATCGTGCAGTCTCTCTTTTTATTAGCGAAGTACCCGGCGACTATTTCCAAGGAAAGTAGTGATTTTTCTCGTGCATTTTGGAGAGAGAGAGAGAGGGAGGATGAATTTTGGAAAGGTGTGGTTAGTATGCCAAGCTCGCCGGGCGTATCCTACATTTCTTTCCTGGCCCAGTTGGACTTGGCGTCCTCCGGGGAGATGAAAATTTCATTGGAATAGCTGCGATGCTGCTTGCGAATTTATGACAGCGAGTGCGGCCAGCAGCAGCATCACCAGCAGCTCCAGATGGAATTTCCCAAGCAGCATTTCACATTAAGACACCGCCGCGTACACACACACACACACATAGATTGCTAGTTTAAATGGTAATTCGTGGAGGGGAAAACTTTCGAATCGAGATTTTACCGATGCTAATACGCTCGTTTGTATTCGGAGCATCTGATTGACTGATTTCATTTGGACGAGAGTGTTTCTCGAGGGGCGAAGGAATAATGTTACGATGCGTCAAAGCAGTTTTCGGCAGGCGTTTCATACCGCAAGGTGAATTATGTCGATCAACTTTTTACCACCATCTTTTTCCATCCCAGGAACGAAAACTGTTGAAGTTTGATAACGTACGATTTTTTGGGTTGCGACAGTTTATTTTAGAAACTTGGTGAAATCGTTTAAGTTTGGCTGTCAAGCTCGCTCTTATGTCCTAATTGATATCTGACAACTCTGAACATTTTCGCAAAATGGATTACAGAAATAAATAGGAAATTATTATAGGAAATTATTTTCGACAGGCAAATAAACTGTCGCAACCCAAAACAGCGTACGTTATGAAATTTCAACGGAAACCGAGCACGTTTTCCTGGGGTTTTCGTTTCTTTGGGAAAGTGGAAGCGCTTCTTGCCATGGTCGAAGCTTTTGTCAGGGGGAGAAAAGCTCGGCGCAATTTTTCAGAAGCACGCTCGCCTTTCCTGGCGAACAATTAAGCTTCGCTTAGGAAGGCCTGTCCCGTGAAAGATGGGGCCTTGCTTCAAGGTTGCCCGAGCAATCTCTCCCTCGGGAACTTTCGACGTCCTTTTCCCTCGACGAATCCCGAATCGCTTTACAATATGCGCGAAATATATTCCGTCAAATATTAAACTAGATTTCAGTTGGCTTTTCGAAAGAACTCGAATTCGCTGGTGGATTTTCAGTGGCAGTTGTTGGATGCTGACGGGAAAGGGCTTTGTTGCAATTTTGCCATGGATAGGGAAGGCTGGTGTGTGTTTCGAGGGAGGTTGGCTAATCGAGGCACGCATCAGCCCTTTTGCGCAAGGCATTAATTATTCGAGCGACCAGTCATTGTGGCGGAGCTCGTTCGCAAATAGGAACACCCGTTGTTTTTCCTCCTCGACTCGAGTCCACTCGGATCCCGTTCTGTCCTACCTTTTTTCCCCTCTCTTTCTTTCTCTTTCTTTCTCTCTTTCTACCACCCTCTTGCTTTTCCATCGGTGCTTTATTAAGCCCTGATGGCGCTCTGCCTTTTTCCTTCGACTTCCTTCTCTCTCTCTCTCTCACTCTGAATCCACACGCCACCACCATTTACCACGGCAGGATTTTTCATCGTGAAAAACCTGTCGCTCCGCAGGAGAGCGGCTAAGAGCCCTCGCCGAGAGGACACTGCTGGACTCTCGCAGCCTGGGCCCTTCCTAACTTGGTGACAACATAGCTGCAAAGGCAATTACTTATTTAAGAATTCGATACGCTGTGTTTACTTTGATGTCTACACATAGGAAAAGTATAAATACAGGACAGCAATGATGAAAAAGAAAGATTTGTTCATTTTTTACCACTGCTGGTTAAAGATAACTTTGTATTGAGAAAATGAACGTGTCTTTAGAAAGCAATATATTGCCATGTGAATGAATCAAAGTATATCTGTAAGACTAAGCTTTCGAAATAGAACTTTATTTGTGCAGGTGATTGATTGTTGAACGAATGTCGTATTGTTTAGTGAATTGCAACTGTAAGGAATCGCGAACTTAGCCGAATAATGGTTCTGTTTCTGTTATTTCGTCTGGATAAAAACATATTAGAATTTAGCGGAAATCAGAAGAGATGCTGCCGGTAAAAGTGATTGATTCCACGTGTAATTATCCCAGTAACGAAATTACGGTGGCAGGGCTTTTGCACCTAGGTCAGAAACGGCCCTGGTCGCAAGCAAGTTTGCCGCGAGCATTACTAGATTTTCCCTGCATTAACTGCGACTTCTCGGCGAAGGAAAAACTGCCGGCTTCCAAGTGAGTGAGTGAGAGGGGCGATAAAATAGGTGGGCGGATAAAGAAGAGACAGAGTCAGCGATGAAAAAGCTGATTGGTACTTTCAGGGGTGGATGGATATCGCGGCGAGATTAAGCTTCCCTCCAACCCGGACGCTAGTTTAAATCGTCGCTTCAGCAATTTTCCGTGCGAACTTCTTTCGCTTCTTGGGAGATTTTCAAAGTGGCGGCGGACAGAAGCAGCTAGGAAAGTGGAGCGCGCGCGTCTCTGCTTGAGCGGACTTGGCCAGCTGGCCACCTTTCGACACTGGGAAGCGTGCGATTTATGGGCGGGTTATCAATTTTTGTCGGCGACAGTGGGGCTCGCGGATCCCGCTACCATTTACACACTGTCATGGGATACTATATTTTATCGGGGGCCGATTTTCGAACGCTTGCCACATTCCCCCTCTCTGTTATCATTGACAAACGGGTGTCTCTGGCATGGTGGAAGCGGCGGGGAAAATCGAAGCCACCAAGCCGATCCGAAACACTCGCGCGCGCCCGCGTGTCTATGTGTGTGTGTGTGTGTGTGTTTCTGGCCGGTTGGATGGTTGTTTCATTAAAGGGTTTCGCTTTTCGAGGGAAGAGCAGTTTCGACCCTTGTTTTTTTCCTCGAACCGAGTTCCCCACGATCGATTGCATCCTCTCTCGCTCCTCTCCGCGCGCAACGCGGCTCTCTTCGACGAGCATGTTTTATCCCTCGGCAACGTTTTGTTCGCGATATCACGTGCGACGAAACCCACGTACATAACTGGCCTAATCCCTCGGCATCGCTATATGCTGTACGCCGGTTAATTGGAGCGACCAATCGATCCTCCCGCCTGCAAATCGCCCGTGTCTCTATTCCCTTCTCTCTCACATCTCTGTGTGTATGTGTGTGTCATCCGTTCGTGCGCCTACGTGATCGGAAAGAGGATTTTATAAAAACAAACGAGTAATCGGTTATATTGTGCCGAGATTCGAGCAACGATCGTTCCAGCATCTTTTGCATTCTTTTCTAAAAGATTTGCATACATCGACTGAGAAAACAAAGAGAAATTCAGAATTTCTTTTTAATTATTATAAATTTCGTTTCTATTAGTTTTTGAATTATATTAGCCACCGATTTTTTATATTGTATTTCAAGCAATACTTTGTAATCTATAAAATAATTCTGTCAATTGTGTTGCAACGAAATGAAACCATTTATAATGTTAATAGTTCCCAACATCCTATAAAACTTTGAGAGCAAGAAATCATTTTCAATCCAAATCGATTCAATTATTCCTGATATTATCACTGACACAGACACATAAAACTTCCCCTATTCATTATTAATAGTTAAAAATAAAGGTATGACTTTCATTGCTGTCAATCTCGAAGGGAGTTTTCAATTTCAAAGGTAGTTTTTCCCGAGCGAGCTATTCCAGCTTGCTTGGTGGGAGGTAAGGATCGTCGAAATTAGTTAGAGGGAGCTTGCGATGGGATCGAGTGACAGGGCGCCGGGAGAAAATTGTAGCTCCAAGCAGATTTTCCCTCTGAGAGTAGCAAGTGCGTGGCGGTGGCGATGGTGGAGGTGGTGGGGGGGATGATGAGACATTCCAGGAAGGATGATTCCTGGCAGGTTAAAGTGACGGCGGAAGGCTTTAGTACCTGGAAGTGGTCCGCTTCCGTGCAATATCCTTTTTGCTGGCCCCCGCGACAGAGTAACACTTCAGATTAATCCGCCGGGTAACGAACTGCCCCATTAGTTAGGCCGGCGCTGACACTCCTTTCGAAATTTACGGCTCTACCAAGGATTTAGCGCTTGTTGTTGTCCTCCGCCTTGGTAACGCCTCGTGTGCACACGCCGATCCAGCCACTGTTTCATTCCGCCCTGCTCCTCGTTCACTTGGATTCCCTGCTCAGCGAGTTTGTGTTAACAGAGCTTAAGTGAAAGTCAAAATGGAGCTTTAAATAATTTCGTAGTAGAAATGGTTTTCGGTTAGTGGTGTATTATTTAAGATATTTGATAGTTGTCTCTCTTTTATTTTTGTGATCACTCAGTTTAGAATATTAACGATAATTTGGAAAATAGAATTTAGTAGCTATTTTCGAGTATAATTAAAATAGTCACAGTAAAATAAATTTTCAAGCTTTTGCAAATTATAGAAATCTTCTATCTTACAGTGAAATTTATTTATCATTACCCACAATTACCACACACAAATCGATTTTTCATTTATCTTGACACAATTCAAAGAGTATCCTCACAACCAACGAATTTTCTTTTATACCATCGCCAATAGACACTTTTCCCTCTCTTGGGTTGAGGCTAATTTTGAGAGTACGTCTCTCAGGGACAGAGGGATGCTGTCCCCAAGAGAAGAGGGACCGGCGAGTCCCTCACATAGTATGTGAGCCTAGCTTTTTATTAGATTTGCCTGAACAAAGTGGAGGAAGCTGGCCACGAAACGGATAATTCGATTGTCCTGGCTGCTTGGGCGGTGGTCGCAAAAGCGCGCTTCGTCCCTCGGTTTGCCAACTAACAAGTGTAACATTCTCTCTTTCCCTCTCTTTTAATCCTTTGTTCGGACATTCAGTTTCCGTTGGCGCGCAACCTAGCCACGAAATCTCGAGCAGTTCCTCCTCGCTGTTATCGGATAAGCTTTGACGGTGGGATCGAGCTATTAATTGGTTGGAGGTTTGGCTCTCAAGATGAGGGAGGCGCGCAGTCGATGAAACGCGCAATTGCCGGGGCGCGCATCGAGTGGCAAACTTCAGCCTCTATTTTCTATTGAACCTCCTCCACGCGCTGATTTCATTAAGCGAGCGAGCGAGCGAGCGAGCGCTATGCTGGCCGAATGAAAGTTTCCGCTGGATTTCTACGCTTGTTACAGTTTATTAGAGCAATGCTAGCTTCGCTTCTCGATTATACGCCGGAGATCAGCGATACCGGGAACGCACGGTTTGCCATTCGTTCCCTAACTGGGAATTAGCGGCTGGAAAATTGTTATACTGGCAGGGAAAAGCTGAGGGAAAAAAGGAGGAGGGAAAAATGGGGTCAGGTGGAACAGCAGCAGCAGCAGCCAGCATCCCATTTCTCCGTCCTCCGTTGCTTTTCCTAGCTTAGCACCGTTGGCGCTCTTTAATTCCCTGTGTTTCGCCCGATAGAGCTCGCTTTCTACGATGATATGAGTTATTATGCTGGTAATTAGCCTGGGCGATAAAAGGGGAGGCGGCCTCTATCTCGGTCTCGTCTTCCAACCGAGGGACAAGATAGATTTTTCTTGGAGCTCCAGCAGCAGCAGCAGCAGCCCGGTTAGTTAATATCTAATGACTAGCCGGCAGAAGCTTTAAACCCGTATTCCACGCCTGTTAACTCCGAGCGAGCTCCTTCTTTCTTTTCAGTAGCCATCTCTTTTTTTCCACCCCTTTTTTCTCCGCGTCATTCTGCCATGTGCCAGGGTGGAAGGCCGATTTCGTTCGGGAAATATGTAACTTTAAATCTCGTTAGCGTGTAACGCACTGCTCGGAAAGTCCGCGGCACTCGGGATTTTCTCGTAATTTTTCCCTTAACGCTCATTCCTCCCTCTTCGCCCTCTCGCGCCGCCCCAACAGCCAGCAGCGGCTCGCGCGCGCTCGCGAGCACTCGGAGTTCGGAATTTCCAATTATAGAACTTTACGCAAGATTAAGCGTCCCTGTAACTTACAATGTCGTTTGCTGCCTTAATTAAAATTTGTAGATTAAACTGGGAAGGCTACTGCTGGCTCTTTCTTGAAAGAGAGAAAGAGAGAGTTAGTTCTCTTAGGAATGCGAATTGCTGGGCTATCATTGGATTTGGCAATGGGGCTACTTTCGACGTATCAAACAGTCGATCCGCACTCGAGGTTCGCACGCGTTTTAACCGTCCAAGAGCAATATATCGATTACCGTGCATCGGATGTTGCGGTGTCGAGTGGCTGCCACTTGGCCACCCTTTCATCCCCTGTGCGTTTCGTGCTCGCATCCCCTCACACACAGACACACAGACACAGGTCTGCTTTCTATCGTTGTTAGCCGATGGTAGATTGCGATGTTTGCACGCGCAATAAATATCGATGGCTAGAGTGTAGTAACTTGAATTGAGAGGCACTATCGCACTGATCTCTGATTCCGAACAGGCCCCCTTTCGACAATGAGCACCCTTTATTTCCCTCGCACTCGATTGCTCCATCTGTAATTCCCTTTATTGCTTCATCGCGAATTAATTAGGCGCCACTCTTTTTTGCTCTCGCGATGCGATCGCCGACACTAATAGAACCCTGTCATAATTGATCCGTGAGAAAAGAGGCGGTGGGGGTGCTGGTGTGTACGATTGTCGAGGGAGCTGATAAGATATTCATGTATTCCTCGAGAGAAAAAGGGAATTAAGTGGCATAAGAGGGAAGGAATTAACCCATCGCTAATGGAATCTCGTCTCGAGGAACCCTGTTATTTGCGCCCTTCGTTCTCACCATTTCTTTTTCCTCCTTTCCTTCTTTCCAGTTTGCCTCGCATAATTTCCGTAAGAAATGCGCCCTGAACTTTCAGTGTAATCCGAGCCTGACAGCCGACTCCGCCGCTTACCGGCCGTTTGCCCCGCTCGATTCGCGAGAACGCGTCGTGCCCGGGAATAAGCGATTCCCACCCGTTGAAACAAGCCGTTCCTTCTCTCGCTGAGACTCTAGCAAGTAATCTCGAGTGACTCGATGATTCTCCAGGAGTGTCCTGATGATTCCTTCCCTTGCCAATTGTCCAAATGCTGTCTAAACCGCCCCAAAAATCGATATTTCAAGTCCCGCAATATTTTTTTGCGTAATTTTCTCCTAAAAGAGGAATCTCCAAAGCACTCGAAATCACTTTTGTTCAAGCACTCTGCAATGGGTTGAATATGGAGAAAAATGCGGATAAAATTAGTTTTTTGAATTTGAAGAACTCGAAATTCTTGTGAAAGATGAATGTGTGCTTCCAAGATTATGATTAACTGTAATGATATATAATTAGATACATGTTATAGATTTGCTAGTATTGATAGTTTCCCTAGGTGAAGAAATAACAAATACTATCAAAAACAGTGATTACATATATTAATCCTATTTCATAAGAAATTCGAGCCAATAATCAATCAAGTACCAAAAAATGCGATATTAAATGTCTGCTTCGCGTTATTTATACAACTTATAATTAATAAGACCTTGTCATTGTTCATTATTAATTTGAATATATTTGCACTTTCTATAATGCGATATTAAAGCTGTTCCTAATATTTTAAATTCGCGAAGAGGAGGAAAAATAATTTTGTCCGCGTCTTTTATGATCGAGCGCGGCACACAATCCACCGAGAGCGGAACTGCCTTTGATAAATGTGGAGCGACCGGTTTGACCGCCGCCGCTGCCGCGCCGTGTACACGGATTTCCAACTGGAGCTCCTTGAAAGGACCTTTTAACCCCGATTGCCCATTATAGCAGGAAGTATAGCTCTCCAGTGCCGCTGCCAGAACGGAAACTGAACTGGATACTCCTGAAATCCGGCTTAAGAAGCGACGAAAGAATCGCCGGCTTATACGGGAATTAACACTAGGATTGATTTAAAGTAAAGACGCACTTTTAACGTAATTAAGAATCGAAGGCGCGTTAAATAGAAAATATCGAACGAGTTACTTTAAAGTAACTTTAAAGCCATAAGAAAGAGCGCTCGATAAATATCTTTTATGAACTTTGTTACTCCGCTTTCATTTAAACTTGGCGGCAGGGCAGACTTTTTAAAGCTGTGCTGGCTATTACAGCGAATCCATTTATAAGGCGTAGACTGCCGACAAAGCTTCCGCGGAGGCAAAGGCGTCCGAGCCGATGTATCATTGTTAGCTTGGTAACAGGGAACAAGCTTTTCATGAGATAGAGCGAAAGAGAGTAACTCGAGAGACTCTTAGCCGGTGGCGTCAGGTGGGGATTTCAGGGGAGGATCATCGAGAGAAATCGCGTCAAGGATAAAACTCTTCCCTTTGCCATTCGAATCCTTTATAGAGTCGAGAGAGTCCTGTTCTTGCGAAGGAACAAGCGAGGAATAAAAAACTTCTTCATAGGATGTTTTCTATATGATTCCTCACATCAATTGGAACGAAATAATAAAAGTAAGAATAATTTGAGGAGTAGCTTTCGTTTTATTGGAAAAAATACTCTGACAAATGAAATACAGTTGAAGATAGTTCTAAGTTGATTGATACCAAATTTGTATTAAAATCATAGTGCGTTCATGTCCTTTTACTGACGACCAATCAAAAATGTGCCAGTATGTGCAATTCTTAGTATTACAGCCTTCAAATCTGTACTTTTACTTTTCAGAAGATGTAAGTTAGAAGACGAGACTCGGTGAAACCTTTTTTTAGAACCCCAAATCAAATTTGATATGAAAACTGCACAGTACCGATTTCCTAGTGCTAACTTTCACTAATTCTGTAGGAGTAAGGTTGCAAGGAATTGATCAAACGAAAGTGATTTCGAGTGCTTTGGACATTTCTCTTTTAGGAGAAAATGATGCAAAAAATTATTGTGGGACTTGAAATATCGATTTTTGGGGCGGTTTGTGTAGTATTTGAACGACTGGGTTGGCCCGGCGCGGCTGGCCTTACCTCGACCGTAACTACTGAACTACCTTCAGCCATGTCAAACGCTCCTTCTACCATCCTCCTCGAAATACACTAATACACACGCGCCCCCCTTTTTCAGATACACAAAAAGCTCTTCTGTCGTTTTAAAGCACTCTCTCCTCTCGCCGACACTCGAGTACTCGCCCGGCCAATTTACCAGCGATTTAGGAGGAAATGAGAATGAGCGCGGAATTTTCACCGGGATAAGAGTCCAGAAGAGAGCGATTCGTTTGGACTTTTTCACCCTTTTCAGTCGGTGCATTTTTCTGAAATCAGAGAAATTACCTTTATTCTGGGAAATGTAGAAAAGAACTCTGCCTGTATTTGTGTCATATCTTTGATTTTATTTTAGTATTTTTTACAGTGTGAAAGAAGATAATATTGAAAATACAGAAAATTCGATTTATCGCGTGTGTCTATAAATTGCGTTTTTAGAGATAAAATTTATTATGGGCGAGGATCGTTTCAGGAATGAAAAGGCTAAGGATTGTCGAGGGATTCGAGGGAACTGGAAATTGCAAATCGGTATAACGAGTTGGGAAATCCCCTATCAGCAAACAGTATTATTCTCAAGGGACGATCAGATATACGCAATTAATTGGCGCCGATAGAAGGAGGTGCCAGGTAAATGGGCGAAGTGCTCTACTAATATCATAGCTAATTCAGAGCCGATTGAAAATTCATTAACCCGCTTATTGGGATCGGGCGAACGTTAATCCGGCTCGGTTTGCTTGCTCGGGCTGTTTTATTCAGCGGGCCAACAATGACAGGGGGCAAAGGGCGCGTCTCTCGCTCTGCTCGCCGACCAAACATTTCCGCTCGGCCGCGCGTTATTTCCTCCCCGAGCTCTCGCTTCGCTTCGCTCCGCTGCGACATTTATTTTTGTATCTCGAAATGGTGTTTTTACATTCGGCCGAATTGCCGCATCGTGATGCGCGATGACATTGCCGCTCGGACGGCGGCGCGACACGCCGGCCTATTGTCGAAATATACAACGGGGCGGTTTCCGGTATACGCGCGCGCGTCCGCGTCAATCTCGCCGAAATAATCGTTGATTGTTGAACGCGAGCGAGTGAGTGAGAAAGCGAGCACGCTGCGAATGAGCAAGGAATTAGCAGACGTGTCCGATCAATAGGCGATTCAATAAAACTGACCCACTTTCCCTCGTATCATTATATTCCCAGCGCTCGTCCCACCCTCTTCCGAGCGAGCGGGTGTCGCTGCACCGCCGCGCCGCGCCGCGCCGCTCCAAGAGGGTGGTGGGACGCCGGGCTTTTCCGCCCTTCGAAACTAGTTTAATTTCCGCGGATGATAAGCCGAACGCGCGCCGTATCAGCGCGGCGCATTGTCGCCTGCCAGGATAGATCGCCCCTTTCCACCGTCGAAATGTATTTAATCTCCGCAGTTCTCTCATCCGTGCACTAACACATCCACCAACGGACCGCCAGATGCATCACGAATTTGTGACCTGACAGTTACCAATCAATACATCCCCGCACATCTATGAATATACTTCTTTTCACATGCATCCACTCAGGGAATATTTCGTGCGCATATTATTAATAATTTAATTTAAAAAATAATACGATGTAATCATCGTTATTTCAAAATTCCACTCATAAAGTTCATACGTTTTTTATTCAGGGAATATTTCGTGTGCATATTATTAATAATTTAATGTATAAAATAATACGATGTAATTATTGTTATTTCAAAATTCCACTCATAAAGTTCATACGTTTTTTATTCCGGTAATATTACGTGTGCACATTATTAATAATTTAATTTAAAAAATAATACGACACAATTATCATTATTTCAAAATTCTTCCAACCATATATAAAGCTCGAAGTTCCCCTTTTTTAAATTTTGAGTTCCTTTTGAAGCATTCTATATAAGTTAATAAATATTGCAATATTTTATAGCCTGCAACTTGCACAGAGCATAACTTTATGAGGAGAGAAAAGTGTATTAAAATCCGTTGAGTGCTTTTCGAGATTACGTAAACTTTTCTGTGCGTAAGAAGCTTTTTTAATACTCCTTGGGATGCATTTATGCTTACTGCTCGCTTCTCTGAAGAGTGAGCGTAACCAAATCTAGCTTATCCAGCTTACGCCTATCTGAAGGGAACTGTTTCGAAGTGAGGAAATATTCTCGGCGGTGCTAAAAGAATAATCACGTCGATTCGATAATTTCTAACATTACTTTTCCCAATTTTTCCTCCCTTTATTTATTATATTTTGTGTTACTGTAGACGAATATAAGCGTTTAGAAATGTTGGGGTTTTAACACTGAAAAATCCATTAAAATCGCAATTATTACAACTAAAATCTCGCTAATTAAAATTAGCATTCTCCTTTAAACTTCGCCGCAGTCAAATACAGATTCCAATCCAAACATCTTCGACAAGTACTTGAAATCTATTTAGACCTTCGAATCGACACACAATAGACAGTTAACAATGTGTCAAATGCGCTTTAACCCGTTCCGATGGAAGCAGGGAAGGCCGTCACGCCCGCTTCCAAATCAATGCGGAATTGTCTTTGGGAACGTGACTTTTCTGCGAGGACGTGCGGGGAAGCCTGGCGGCTTTGGAGGGCGGCCGGATATTTCGCGTTCACGAACCGATTTCACGGAGGATTTGAGGATGGCGACGGCGCTGCGCGGCGCGACGCGGTGGAACAGCAAGAGAGGGCGGTTGTACATGCACTTCCGGTCTACGTGACCAGGCTGCTCGACTTCCGTCGCCCGATTTATACGTCCCTTTATTGGCTGCGCCCTTTTGTTAAGCTTTCTCTCTTTTTCTCTCTCTCTCTCGAGCGTGCTTTTACTCGACCAGCCGCTCGCCCGATCGAACCCTTTCTTCTTCGCCGTTCGCTTACACCGAAACTTGGCCGAGCTTCTCTTCCGCCTTCCCTCCCTCTCCTTCCTTATCCCAACGAGCCTCTTATCGCGCTTTCATTAGCCCCGTGACTTTCACTAATCCCACTGACTTTTACCTTGCAACAGCCACTCGCACAACTCTCCACTCCAAAATGAGAACTAAGCTCCCAGACCCACTAACGTCCAAGTTCTGCTGTGTAAAGGGAGGTTCATTTGTCTTTGAATCAGTATTGTTGTATACCATTATTTATCGTATTTTTATCTGATGTGTATTGTAGTTATGTTATAATAATACACAATGGTGTATAAAATAATACGTAATAGTGTGTAAAATAACACACAACAGTGTTTAAAATAATAGACAATAGTATCTAAAATAATACGCAACAGCCTTTAGAACACAAAAAATAATAGATAAATATTGCCACACAATGCAAATCACTAAACAATTATCCTCAGTATTTTATTCTCCCTTTGTAAAGTATTTCTGAATACGAATTCAATAATAACAATGGACCGGTAGGATCAAACAGATGGTTTCAAGTGTAATGTTCTACACGTCGTTTCTTTCCGCGGCACGATGCTCGAAATCTGTATTTGTGTTTATTATCCTCTTACAGGTGCACAGAGAGAGAGAGAAAGTGTTAGAGCGGGGTGATAGCGGGAGCAATTTCTCGCTGGGGGAATGGCAAACATTGAGGGATCGGTTGGGGGTTGGGGGTTGGGGGTTGGCATAAAATTCCTGTAAAAGCACATAAATTGCCGAGTGCCTCTCGCAGCTCGCGAGAACGAACGACCTCGTGGAATGTAAATACCTCGAGGAGAGATGTATCTCTCGAAAAAGAGAGAGAGAGAGAGAGAACACGGAGAGAAAGATGGCTCGACAAGCACGCATGTTTTGACGCGGCGGCGAGGCCAAGTTTCGCCTGGCATTGGCTCCGTTTCTCATGGAATCGCGTTCTATTTTAAGTGAGTAAAAGCTGTCGGCTCTCTTTGCAACGCGACTCTCTCTCTTTCTCTCTGTGTCTCCCTTGACAGCCGACTCTCCGAGGAACGCCCGACAGTCGGAGCTAGCGTCACTTTTTATTTATTACTGTACATCATCGTATCGCTCAATTATTCACGCTTGTCCTGCGAACGTCGAAATGATGTTCATAGTAGAAGGGAGGAATTCAAGCCTGGCAAATGTCGCGTAAAGGCGAACCCGAGGATATTGTTATCCCTCGCGTTGACAGTCCAATATACGACGCGCGATCTTTCCCTTCAGTCGCCTCTTCATCTGACAATTTCCAATGACACCCTCCGAATATTTCTTCGAACGATCCTTTTTATGCGTCGAGAACTACCCTTATTCTCAGGGTTGCTTTAACACTGGGTTTACGGAACCCGTCGTTTTCACGGATTTTACGAACAAAATTACAAAGCTTATTAATTCTTCTTCTAATTTATGTGCGTTTATTTCCAAAGCGAGCTAAATCCATTTATCAATTAGTGTTCTATACGTACATTTTTTATTTTAGTAAAACGCAAATTCTTTAATATCTCAATTTTTAACAACTTGGAATATAATAACTTATATTATGTCCGTTAAAATTGTCATAGTCTTTAAATGCAATCAATAGCTTTTTTCATTAAATAAGTGTCCACAAAGAGAAGTACACCGAAATGTCCGTAAACCTAGTGTTAAATCGAGAGAGCAATATTTCATTGCGAGCCTCTGCAAGTATAATCCAGCTTTCGCAAGAGAAATCGGTGGAGAATAAAATATAAGGATTACCTCAAAGTATGCATTTCAACTATGATGGTGCAATGTTGATTCGAAGTGTAGGATAGGAGCTGGTTGGGGAGGTTTGGAACATCAATCATCGAGATGCTCTTTTCGAGTAGTGAAAGCCTGGCTATAAAGTTGTTCCTCTTCTCTGCGGTGTAACAAAGACACGCTGACTCGGCCCGCTGGAAAAGGAGCAGTCAGCTTTGCCAAGCCTTTCTTACCCTTTCTTCGTTCCCCTCTTGCTTCGCTCTCTTCTTGCTTCGCTTTTTCCGCCTGAACTTCCCACTATCCCTCTCTTCTCTTGCTGGAGCGTACAGTTTAGCTGCGCGTGTCGTCATCCACTTCACTGGTTTTCTTGATCCCCGTTCGAGGATATCTGGCGTCCTGACTTTCCTGGCGAACTCAACTCTACTTCCAAGAGGACCAACTATTCCCTCCTCTCCTTTTCTTTCCTCTTTAACGCGCTCTCTCTCTCTCTTTCTCTCTTGACGAGTGAATATTTCTCGAAGGAAATTCACTTATGCATCGATGGGAAGTCGGAAATCTTGGAAGGAAGTCGCCGCCTTTCGCACCGGCAACCTCGTCGTCTGCTGTTGCATAATAAAACGATTGGAAGGAAAAGGATCGAGGCGGCGCGGCGCAAAGCTTTCCTCTCGCGATATTTTCCACGGGCTGCGTTCGCGCGTTCTCGTTTAACGAGCATGCTCGCGGAAAATCGAGAGAGAGAGAGAGAGAGAGAGAGAGAGAGAGAGAGAGAGAGAGAGAGAGAGAGAGAGAGAAAGTGTGTGCCAGTTGATTTCGCGTGCTTCACGTGCCGCTCGGAAAAAGTCTCGCAATCGCACTCCTTCAAACCAACCAACCAACCAACCAACCAGCCGCGCCTTCCTTCGTTCGTTCTGGCTTCCGCTGGCTTTCCCCGCGCTCGAGAGCACTCGTCACCCGCTTCTTTTAGCGCGTTTCTCTCCTCGGTCAATTAGCCTTTCCCGCTTAGTTAACGCTTCGCCGAGAACTACTAGTGAAAGTATGTAATTATGCAATGCTTCCTTTTTCCCACCGGCAAATATATATTCCGACTCAATTGCCATTTGCTGCCAATGCCAGCGAGGAATTATTCAATTCGATTCTCTTGATTATGCGTGGAAATTAAACGCAAGCCGACAAAGTATCGGATCGAATTGTGTAATTACTGTTTACTAGCAACAATGAACAGACTCCCACTAATAGCATTCATAAATGAAACCAGATTTCACAAACAGGCATAAACGACGCTATTTTCCTTTTATTTACAATTTACAAACATACTAAACACTGCAACAATAACATAACAATAATAAATCCCCAAAGAAAGTAACCAACCCATAACTTAAAACATCTCTAATAACAACTATCAATTAATTCTCCAAGCTCGAAAGGAAACAAATCTCATTCCACGAGAAAGCATATGAATTCCTAGTACAGCTTTCCAAGCTCGGTTTCGGAGGGCTTGGGACTCGTGTCCAGCGTAAAGTGGCGCGAGAAAGAGAGCTTGTTTACCAGCGGGACGAGAGAGATTTGCGGTGGGGGCGCGACACTGGAAAGATAAAGGGTTGCGGAATCGGCGGCGAGGGGGTTGCCGGGAGTCGAATGCGCGCGGGTAAACAGCGGGGGCGGCGAACAATAAAGAGACGGGGGTGGCTGCGGCGGCGGCGGCGGCGGTGGTAGTAGAAAGGGGTGAGAGGAGTCGGTGGTGTAAGGAAGCCGATCAGGAGGCGCGCGCGCGCGCGGGGGGACGTTTGTTCGCAAGCACAGAGGGAAGAAGAGCAGCCCGAAAGGTCGATGCGCCGGCTGAAGGGGTGGAATGTATAGCCGGAGGGTTGCTGAACTCTCGAAGTGTCAAGCTCGAGCTTTATGCGTCTGCTGGATGGTCCGCTAGCCTCCGGTGACTCCTATCCTATCCTCTCCTCTCTCTGACCCACCCCACCCCTTCGTTTCACCACCCCTTCTAACCCAAACCTACGGGAAATCCGGCCACCCACAAGATTTGGATAAATTTCGCTCTCTCTCTTGGATCCCAGAATTCTCCCATCAACCGCACTCCTTTCAAATTATTAAGTTAAACGATCTTCCAGCTGCCGAATAATCCAATAGTTGGTAGAATCGTGGTGGAAATATTTTTAGCAAGAATCTACTGATTGCTGGATGTACTTGAGGAGTATGAGAAGGGAAGCAGGAAGGGTCAAGGGTGGCCGGATCGGAAAGTCGAGAGAAGGCGGCGTGCAAGGGTGGAAAATTGGAAGGAGAATATCCACCCTTGGGAGGCTTCCTTTAATTCTACCTCGACGTGATACCAAGGATTCCCAGGTGTCCCTTGGGAAGGCGCAATTCTTTCATGCCTCCACCTGTCACCGACAGATGCTAGCTTCGACGAGGATCCTTCGAGAGAGTCCTTCCGATATCCTTGAAATCTCCTCGACCACATATTATTTTTCTAGCCCAGTTATTCATTGTTGGAATCCACAGGATTCTTTTAAGGAGGTTGAGCGGAATTCTAAGACAAATTTGTGAATTGCAATGAAAGCAATTCAGGTTCAATTTGCAATTAAGTTTTAGTTATGTCACGGCTGCTTTTATAAGTTACTTTTGTTTCTATACTATTTATCGCGTTATTTCTACATATGAAACCATTTCCTTTTCACCCTCTGTTGAAATACTCTTAAACCGCACAGACGAAATTTTTGAATTTTAGTCTGACTATTCGTAAATGTCTCATTTACCACATGAAATGTTTTTTATTCGTGTGTCATTATTGTATCATATATTTTTAAGCCATAAACGATAATCTCTGCTTTCGTCGCCATAAGAATACATTTTTCGATATTGATTACTCGAAAACTGTACAGACAATCAAGTCGAAATTGACTACCATTCTCTGCAAATTTCAATGCGATCTCATTATTTTCATTTTCGGCACCAACCTCCTTAACGTTACAATGTCTCTCCCGGGTGAGAAAGTACGTTGTCTAGCTCTTGCAATGTTTAGCCCGTTGATATTGTACGAGTGGGACTTTTAAAGAATTAAGTAACTCTCCGGCAGGAGAGGAGGAGGGCTTTATGCCTCCCTGGAGGGCCTTTCGATCTAAACTTCCAAGAGGAGCCGAGGCACAAGTGTTAATGCCAAAAGTTGGCAGGGTTCGAACAGCCATTAAAGAAGACAAAGGGATCGATTGGACGAAACGAGATGTATTTCTAAAAGAAGGCACCTTGCACCTCCTCTGCTTTCCACTCTTTCTCTCTTTGTCACGGCGAGCTCTCGTTTGTCACTCGACAAAACCTGTTACCACGAGTTTCCCTCGTAACAGCATGTAAAGCAAGCAGCAGACGCGATCAGTAGTCGTCGACACAGATGCGTGCTGAGGAAGGACGAGTGCATTGTGATCGAGGAACAATTCAGGGCGGGTTAGTCGGTGATGAGCTGTGATAAAAGTTTCGCCCTCGTTCCGCCCTTTTCATCCTTGCCACCGGCGCGGCACCAGCGGCAGTAGCATCACACGCTCGACACGGTGGACGTGGGATAATTGAATGCGTCTGTGTTTGCATTAATCTGTCTGGCTACTAGGATTTGTTGCGCGCGCGCGCGCGCGCGCCAGCACCGGTGCGCTTTCCGCGGGACAATGCCAATTGCATTTGCCTCTCTTGGAAATAGCTTCGCCCTCTTTCGCTGCATTAACCCAGTAGTTTTAGTCGGCACTGCCGACTCCAAAGCTACTCTCTTCTTTTTATTTTCCCATTTTTCTCTCTCTCTCTCTCTCTCCCTACTGATTAGATCTTCTCGGCAAGCGAGATCGAATTGGGGGGGGTGGGTAAAAAGGTGGACAGTGGGGAAGATCGGCGCAAGTGGAATTCATTAGTAGAGGGTGCGCGCGGGCGCGTTCAATGGGGAATCAAATGCTGTTTGGAGATGGAAAAAGTCGCGACGGGGGAGGATCTCATGCATGTTGAATGGGAAATAATTTTATTCCAAGCACACCTTGATCTCATTGGTGGCGGCGGCGCGGCGGCGGCGGCGGTTGTTGGCTCAGCCTCCCTTTGCTTCATGGGAAACAGTAGTAACGCTCTTCCTCCACTTTGCCTTTATTCCCTTTGTAGTATCGGCTGGGATCGCTCCGATCTGCCATCCACCTTTTTCTCGTTACTCTCTTTCGTTCTTTCTTTCTCTTTGCATTTTGCTCGTTTTGCTGCCTCTCACTGCGGATCGCCTGTACGAGCCCCTGCTCGCTTTGGTCATCGGCCCCAACTGTTGCCCTCTTACCGACCTATGCACACACTCGGCATCGATCCCTCCGTATATGTAATGTCTCTCTCATTGCACCGGACAGGTCGACGCCCGAAAAACAGGCCTTTTACCAACCGACTTTCCAACAACCCCCGATAATCATTAATACTCCAAGCTGGAAGATATAATCGATTAATACGTTAACTGCTACCATTTTCTGATTAGCGATCTGCGTAGTAGACTGTTAACATCGTCCATTGGCGATTGAATTTAACCCTGATATTTTATAATAATAAATGTTTATAACATTAACTATAAGAAAAACTTCGAATATAAAAGTTTTGCACGTGGAGAGAACGAAATGTCAGACTAATTACGCAGTTAAAGGGTTGATATTTAATCAAAAATAAAATCTTGCTTCTAATAGAACGACGATTCGTTCGAATAATCGTCGGATGAAAAGTGACGGAAAACTTCGCTGAAAAGTCTTCCGACACTCTCCTCTTTTTGCGCGGTACGTACTTCGACGCAGAGGAAAGTTTCTTCTTGGAGGAGAAACAAATTTTGTCGAGGCGAGAGGAGAGTTTGTTTTATAAAAGAAATTAAATGTTCTAAAAGCTGAACATTTACTTGGGAAAGTCCGGGCGATCACTATTTTTATCCGCTGTACATTTTATAAACTCTCGCCTCTTCTAGTAGAGTAATAGTTTTTCACTCGGTGGAAATCCTTGGCTAAGCTGCTCTCGGCGACTTAATCGTTCGGCGATGCTAATTCCGCTTTTACTCACAGTTGGCCTATTAATCGATACGAAACAGAGAAGCAGAATCAGAGGGAGAGAGTGTGAGTCAGCTGGAATTCTGGTTGGTTGTAGAAACGCTCTACGTGACAGGGGTAGTCAAAAGGTCCGAGCTCTATTCGGAAAGTGTCGGCAATAGGTCAACCAACTGGCGATGATCGAGGCAAAATCGGTTTGTCGGTGCGCGACGCGTCCGTTCCTCGCCGATATCACTGCTTTTCACTAGCCGATTATTCCCGGAAAAAAGCACACCTCTTCCACCTTCTATTCTCCCTCCGACTGTAAACCTCTTTGTTTCCATCACTGTTTAGATAACCATCGCAGTTTCCATTGGTCCATCGTTCAGAAAACCAAGAACACTTCCCTGCCAAACTGGCAGAAAAAGCTTTTCCTAGGAAAAGTGAATTTTGCATGACTATCAGTGGCAGAAACCTCTTTGTTTCCATCATTGTTTAAATAACTATCACAGTTTCCTCTCTTTCCATTGGTCCATCATTCAGGAAACCAAGAACATTTCCCTGCCAAACTGGCAGAGAAAGCTTTTCCTAGGAAAAGTGAGTTGTGCATGACTATCAGTGGCACTTTGGGCAGCGCGGCGGCGCTTTTCTGCGTTGCACTCTCTCTCTCTCTTAGAAGTTTGTTTATTGGAGGCATTCCAGTTGGCCGGGAATTAAACGGGGAGCGACACCGGCGACGTGGCCTCGTCTCTCTGATATATCCTGGCTTCCCTCTTCCCAGGGGATAGCTCGCCGGGGCTCTCTTCGGTAAAGTCCCGCAAGCCCGTTTGTCCAGGCAATCAAAAGCGCGTCTAGTAATTAAAGCTCGCAAGCTCCTCGCTCGCTCTCTCTTTCTCACTCGATCGTTCCCTCTGAAGAGAACGTGCTGCGTCCGAGGCACGCAAACCCAAGCGGAATCTCGAAGCGGTGAAAGCACGGCGAAACAAAATTCCACGGGAGAAGCGGAAAATCGGGAAGCACAGCCACACATACATACATACACACAGAGCAACCAACATTTATAGGGTGGCTTGGCAGCGAGTGAGAGAGTGATTCCAATTGCGCTCGAGCGGCCATCAGTTTCGATTGTCCCTCCGGCCAATTTGCATTCTCTCCTTCTTCTCTTTACCAATGCCGCTAGCTGATTGGTGCGATCGACGAAAATGTTCAGTATTACTTATCTGATTATGTATTCGGGGCCGGGGACTTAACAAGCTCCCAGTTAATAGAGTCCCTCGAGTCCTCCCGCTCCCTTTGTATATTCATGCCGGGCGAACTCTCGCCAACTTGGTCCACCGAGCAATCGCATAGTGAAATGAAACTTTAGTGGCCTCGCTCCTGGTAAAAATCCCACCCCTCCCTCCCCTCTCCTTCCGCCGTATTCGTTGTAAGAAATTTGAATTGGCTCGCCATTGATATCTACGCTTTTACATTAATATGCAAAGGCCGAGAATAAGTTGGTGGTGCGCGCGCGCGTGTCCGAGATACAACTCCGCGAAAGAAACTACTTGACTAATTTTCATAATTCCATCATCGCTGGAAAGTGTATTCCCCCCCGCGGCATGGAAATGTGGAATATCTTATTACGCGTATTCTTCCGGGAAACATAGCGGCCAGGCATAAATATGGTGGAAACTGGATTAAAGGAGCTTGCGGACGGCGAAACTTGATATAATCCGGAGAAAGGCGGATTTTAATACGCTCTTCTCTCTTCTGGATATAATTATAGTCTTGCCGAATTACAGACTATTAACCCTTTAACTGCTATAATCATGTATTAGCAAGGGGGAACGATCAGTCACAAACACAAGCGCGTCAACTCACATGGATACACTACCACATGCAGCGCCAAGCGTAGATGAATTTTACACTTAAATTGAACATACTGCAGAATTTCGTAAAACCAGTTAGAATTATCAAAAGTTTATATTCCAAGGAATAGCCGCATATAAGGATTTCTAGCATAGACGTGCTGAAATTCAGAAAATCCGATTTGAAAGTTGGGCTTGCTAAGCGGCCAGTACTGTCATCTAACCAAACTAAGACGCCGCTGGAACTTTTCAATGGATTCAACTTTTTTGCTTCATTATAAGAGAAATTTTGCATCTGCAGTTAAAGCTTGTGGTCTAATGATTCAATCGGTATCATTTTCCTAACAAAATTTTACATTAAAATAAGGAAAAAGTGTAAAATACGAAAGGCATAGTATTTGACACCTAGAACTTGAACAAATGGCCGTTCGGTGCGCTAGGGCTATTTGCTCAAAACGGCAGATCGTCGTCGGTAACACGTAAAGACGGTTGGCTGTCAGCTCCCATGACACACCGAGAAATCGGCGCGCTTCCGATACTCGCTCGTTATAATCGCGTCTTTCACCCTGCCAACTAAGTTCCCCCCTGCAAACGCTATATGCAGCTATAGCTTGGACCTCGGCCTTTCGAGTCGATCAGGCCAAACTTTGATTTTTAGCGAACTGGAGGAATCATCTGCAAAATTCGGAGGCTCGCTAACCCTGTCGGCCTCGCACGACACTCCCGCCACGCCTGTTTGATGCTCACGAACAGTCGGTCATCTGTCTGTGTGCTCCGCCGAAATGTCGACGCACTCCCTATACTCGCTCTTTGTAATCGCGTTTTTCACCCTACAAACTAAGTTACGCCCTGCAAACGCTATTTGCAGCTATAGCTTAAACCTCGGTCTTTTGAGTCGGTCAAGTCAAACTTTGATTCTCAGCGAGCTGGAAGAATCATCTGCAAAATTCGACAGCCTGCTATTCCTGTCAGCTTCGATCGCACACTCTTGTCACGCTTGTATTGGTGTACACAGATACGCGGTTGTCAGCTCGTATGGCATACCAAGAAACCGCCGCGCTTCCGATACTCGCTCTTTATAATCGCGTCTTTCACTCTACCAACCATATTACCCCCTGCAAACGCTATATGCAGCTATAGCTTGGACCTCGGCCTTTTGAGTCGGTCAAGTCAAACTTTGATTCTCTGCAGGCTCGAGGAATTATCTGCAAAATTCGACAGCCTACTAACCATGTCATCCTCGCTCAACTAGATCGCACACTCTAGCCATACCTGTACTGATGCAAACGAATAGGCCCTGCAAGCATTATAATACCCACATCCTCTGCTAAAGTAGACCTCCAAAAGCCTCGAAAAAGGGTCCATATTATAAACCATGTTCACGTTCTTTAATTTTCCATAATAACGTTACAAACGTTCACCCGCACATGCTTGTTCCCGCTCATGCACAGAATTATTAAAGAAATACACGAGAATTTCATGCGCGAAAAAAATATTGACGGCAATTTGTCAATGAATTAAAGAAATCATAGTATTTTCTGGATGAATACAAAAATTAAAGGTATTTTTTGGCCAATAAATAAATTCAGGCCATCTCTGGTTGCCGTTGTAAAATTGAGCAACTTTTTTGCCTTCCCTCCTGCTTTGCCACTTTCTTAATATGCGCTTGGGATAACTAATATCTCTTGTTAGTTTGTCCGCGATGCCCGATTAAATATATCCAAATGCAAAGTATTAACTTTAACAGATGCTTATGATAATTTTTTATGGAAGTATTGAATTGGTCGTGCGGTAAAGCGGTAGTGCCCGCACCCACGAAGTCTCGAGTTCAGTACTCGGGAATGGCAAATTTTTTTTTACATTTCATATTATTTATCGAGCTATAAGGATTATTTATGCTGCAAACAGCCAGGCCATATCACAATAGCTGTCATTCTATTAATTATGGACTCGAAAAGAGATGAGGCCGGTAGATAAATTAAAGCAGCATTAATATTGTTGGACTTTTTAAGACACTTATTGTCAGTGCGTATGACGGATTGCAATGAGCAGAATCACACGATATCTTAGACACACCTACCCAACTTCGCGTTTCTGACCGCCAGCTATTCTTCGAAACATGACATCTTTCTAGTGGGATACAGTACATAAGCATAATACATGCATGTATAGTACGCAACGCTTTGGCATCCTTATTCACAGTGTTCTCACACTTATTGCAGAAATTGACTGCAGATACATCTAGAGGCGCTTTCTTTTATCAAGAGTAGTTTCTAGTTTCACCGTGTGTTCGGGAAAGCGGGGCAGTCAGCTCTGGCTTTTTTCAAAACGTGCGTTCCCCCTTAACTCTAATATTTTATAATAATAACAAAGATTCTCCTTTACATTACAATGTCTTTCAAATTAACTATAAAACAATGTCGAATCTACAAGTTCTGCACGTGGAGAGGGCGAAATATCAGTAAAAATTCAGTAATAAAAATAGTATTAGAAATGTATTATTTTCGAAATGTAGTTATTAGAGATATCAGGAGCGAAAGAGAGCTATTTCTAATTTGTCAGAGATATATATAATTGACTGGCTGGGGCTAACGTTTCTGCTTCTCTGTGGATTGCTTGAGATATCCTGGCGGAATGGTCTCCGGGTCACTCGGCATTCGTGACCAGTAGCATTCAAAGGGCATTTCTCCCATCGGCAATCTCAGCAGCTCCTTTGAGCCATGAGTAATGGTCACTCGCATGCACACTCGGCTATATCGCAATTTGCCCTCGCTAATCCTTGCGAGTTCTTTTCACTCTTGTGTGTGCGCGCGCGAGCAAACGTCTTTTTGAACTACCACATACAAGTAAATGGGTCAAAAGAATCAAATTTCCCCCAAAAATTGTGTTAATAATGGTGTATGGTGTAGGAATTGACGATTTTATGTAAGTACAACGAATTTTGCAACTTTCTGATGTATCGCGTAAAAAGATACGAAAGAGATTTGCTAAATATATTTTACTTGTATGTGGCACCTTAAGCTTTCCAAAAAGTAGTGTACAGGGTGATTCACTTGCCTTTGAATCAGAACTCTCCTAGCCCTTATTTTTTTTGGTCGACTTCCCGACCTTTCCCGGTGCTGAAATTTGGTGGGTAATGTTTTTTTGCATCAAGGAAAAAGTGGTAAAAATTCCAGAGCCCTAGCTCAAAATTCATTTTTTCGTAAATTTTTTAAGGCATACCCCTTCAAAAATTTTCGATTTTTCGAAGGTTCTGGGACCGGGACGAACGCTTGATTTTTCAATTGCTCGTGTCTCAAAATGGATAAAAAACACAAATGTTGTCAGGGAAATGCCGGAATTCGACCTAAAACAGATGAAAAACCGATCTGGAATATTTCATTTCAATGGTTTTTGCCATGTTTTTTTATCTTCCCGACCTTTCCCAGGGCTGAAATTTTGTAGAAAGTGTTTTTTTGCATCGAGGAGAAAGTAGAAAAAATTCCAGAGCCCTAGCTCAAAATTCATTTTTTCGCAAATTTTTTAAGGCATACCCCTTCAAAAATTTTCGATTTTTCGAAGGTTCTGGGACCCGAACGAACGCTTGATTTTTCAATTGCTCGTGTCTCAAAACGGATAAAAAACATCAATGTTGTGGGGGAAATGCCGGAATTCGACCTAAAACAGGTGAAAAACCGATCTGGAATATTTCATTTCAATGGTTTTCCCCATGTTTTTTTATCTTCCCGACCTTTTCCGGGGCTGAAACTTGGTGGCTAATGTTTTTTTGCATCGAGGAAGAAGTGGTAAAAATTCCAGATCCCTAGCTCAAAATTCATTTTTTCACAAATTTTTTAAGGTATACCCCTTCAAAAATTTTCGATTTTTCGAAGGTTCTGGGACCCGAACGAACGCTTGATTTTTCGATTGCTCGTGTCTCAAAACGGATAAAAAACATAAATGTTGTGGGGGAAATGCCGGAATTCGACCTAAAACAGGTGAAAAACCGATCTGGAATATTTCATTTCAATGGTTTTTGCCATGAATCACCCTGTGAATTCAAAGATAGAGAGAGGGAAAATATACATCAGAGAATGAGAAGGATGGGGAAAGGGAATGTATCGGGTTAACAGGCTATGAAAGAGGACGAGCCAAGGGAGACGTCGGTTGTTTGCTTGACAGTAATCTCCGAGGAAGATGAAAATCTCGACTGGCGAGGGAGGCGGGCGGGCGCGCGGGCGGGCGCGCGGGCGGGCGGGCGTCACAATAGGTGCACGCGGCCGGAATGGAGTCGTGCAATCCCCGTGAATTTCGGAATTCCGCCTCCACAGGCATTCGTGTCATGTCTGCGATCGAATTACGTGGCCGAAGTGCACCCTGACACCTTAAATCCTCCCACCACCACCACCTCTCTTCTCTTCTCTTCACCCCCTTCGAACCACCGGTATTACAGCATCCCTCGGTGGTGCACTTTTACTCGGAGAATTAGGCGAGCCACTGGAACGATCTTCCTCTCGAGCGAGTCGACTTAAACGCTCCTTGAACCATCGGCAGACAACGAACATCCTCCGACAAGACAATGCTGGCGCCCTCTCCCCTCCCCTACCCTTTTTTCAAACACCGGTTACACTTTCATCATCGCCCACTATTTGCATTTCATCTCACCTGTTACATATGCTCCGGCAAAAAGCCGCCCTCTCCCCCCCCCCCCTCGCATTAATTCTCTCGCGCTCTCTTTCTGGTTCGCTCGACTCGTGTATGCACTTCATGCCGTGCAAACAGCGCTGCCCTTTTCGCCGATGCTTGTAAAGTGAATTTCTACCGATTTTCAGTTAACGCACGCGCTGAGTTGGCAATTGATACTCGATTTATAATAATGAATGCGTTTCGACAAGTACTTGTGGGATTCGAGAAAATATTTGTCAGAATCTGCAAAATGGTAGCTGGAAAAAAGAGAATGTTGGTAGCGTATGTTCCTCAACCCTTTAACTCGACAATTAGTTTGATATTTCAAAATTTCGATTTGAAATTTAGTTATAGTTCATCTGGAACACATCGTAATGTAAAGAAGAATCTTATTAATTATCATAAAATGTCAGAGTTAAAATTAATCGCTGATAGACGATGGCAGTAATTAAAGGTGTACATCTTCCTGCAATGTACAGCATCCTAGAAAATAATTGTCACCATTTGCAAACTGGCAGCTGGAAAAAAGACAAGTTGCGACAGGATTTTTTTCTGCCCTAAAAGATGGCCTTGTAAAAAGTCATACCGGATGTCACTTCTTATCCGGCAAGCATTTTACAGACTGTGACAACTATTTTGTCTTTATTGTAAACTCGACGTGCGGGGATAGATTTTTATTCATTTCATCGGCAAGCATCCATCCACTTCTTGATGCATTCGGCTGAGAAGCGTGAGCGGCAATATCGAAGTGGCTATGATGAAGAAAGAGTGGTTGTTGGTAGAAGGGGTGGGAAGGGGTGAGGGGGGTGTGAGAGATGCTGAGAAATAGGGGGAACCATAAATCTACCTGTCGGCTGTGGGAGGTTGGTGTGTGGCTGCTAAGGCGACGATAAAAGTTCGAGCGCGGCCAATACACTTCGCCAACTGCCTCGAGCGCCAAAGTCCCATCGAAAGCTTTCCTTTCAAGTCGCGGATGCCCAACCGCGCTTCCCATTTATATTATTTGCCCTCACATATATTCTCCTCGGGCTGCCAGCGAATATTTTCAAAGCAACCTCCCCCCCGGAATATCCTTTTTCTTCTCGTCCTGGACCACAGCAGCTCTTCGAGTACGTGCTTACCTTCAGCTTCAGCCAGCCACTTTCTCGAGTTTCAGAGTGCAGAGACGACGACGCCAGGACAGGAAACTTATATTAGTCATTGAAAAAGACGTCCCCGTGAACTTTCAACTTCCCCTCCCTCCCCCCATTGTCCTTCTATTGTCATTTAATCCTTATAGTTACTTGGTACGTTGGTGATCTAGTTTGTGTAAGTATCAACCTGTCCACTCGGTTATTGATACCAGCTTTTTATCTCTTAACTTCGAACAATCATTAATCTACAACAGCGATTCTTTAAACTAAATTATTATTAATCGAAAGAATACAAGAATTCGCACGCTCCGAAAATCTATGTGGAGGGGTAATAAAAATTCAGGGATGGAAGGCTTGTCTGTGAAGAAGGGTAGCGGAATTCGTTGGGCGTCGAGTATATTGGTCGCCGCTGGGTGGAAAGAAGATCGGTACTGCTTTCCCCGAGGCTGTAAGGGATGGCGGTGGTGGGGGAAGGGTTGTGGGCGAAGAGGGGGCGAATGTAGCGATAGTGCTCAGTGCTGTATGTGGTAGCGATCGTCGCCAAGTCGGTTAACAATTGACCCGGGGCTTACGTGGCCGTTGTGCGCGGGCCTTGCTTGCTTGCTTGCTTGCTTGCCGCATCCGCCGAAAGAAGCACCGATAGCACTGCGTCACTCGGCGCGGCGGGCGCACCACCGACAGATCGAGAGCGAACTCTTCCACGCTCGACCTGGAATCCCCAGGCCGACATCCTCCGATACGATAAAAGACTACTCGCCATTCATTTGAGTCGACGAGTGCCGGAACTCTTGGCAATCGGAGCGAGGAATTCCTACAGGCATTAAGGTCCACGTACATCTCCGGCCCAAAAATTTAAAGTTAAATTCAACATTTTTAAAGTATATAAAAGCATTTCTGTTTTAAGCTTGGAAGATGTATGTGGTTTGAGGTATATTATAAATTAAAATCATTAATCTGTCTGTTGTAATTACAAAATTATTGTCATGCATGTAGGGATGTTTTTTTGCAATTCAAAACAATTTTTTCTAGTAATAAAATAGAGAATAGCTATTTTTGAATTTAAAAAGCTACTGTTCCATTAAAATCTAAAATCTGGAAACTCACCCTCCACAAGAAAAACTCACAAAATAATATTTAGATTACGAAAAAGGAGTTTCAAATTTAAATTTTTATTTTTAAGAAGAACGAACAAAACATATCATAGAATCAAAATTTAAATATAAACCTGATCAAATGACAGCCCATTTACACGGCGCAAATAATCCAAATGCGCAGACACAGTTGGTTCACGTTCGCTAATATGTGTGCGAGTGAAAAAGCCTCGAAAAAGCAGAACCGCGGTTGAAACTTAAGCAAAAGCGCAAGCTCTCGAATTTATCGTGGCAGTACAACCACTATGTATACGCAGGGAAAAAGTTGCAACGCGTGTATAAGAGAATGAGAGAAAAAGGGGGTAGAAACAGAAAGAGAGAGAGAGAGAGAGAACATGTATGCCATCAGAGTAGCAGAGATCCGGGGTAAGTGGGGTTAACTCTTGAACCCGGACAATTTGTTGTCGAGTTGGCCAACTACTTTTCCTAGCCGGGCGGACTACGCTGGATGAGGAATGCTAAGCGTGACGAGTTCCAGCCGGTTCTGGCGGGGTTCCGCGGTCCAGCCTGGACGCGTCCCATTCGTCGGCGTCGGAGATAAACGGCGGTCCAGGAAATTAGTGAGATTCGCTTGCGCGTTCTCCCGCCACCGTCGTCGTCGTCGTCGTCGCCACCATCTGCATTAGTGGTTCACGTGCGCCGGCATAATGACGCCGGGCATTTGTCAGGGGTGTGCGCAGTTGGTCCATTAACGCTTTTATTTGCCTAGGACCAGCTGGCGTGAAAAGCCCGACGAATATCCGTGCTCTCCAACTGACGCCTTCATCTCTTCAGAGAAATCGACTGCTAGGTTATGATCAACTAGGAAAAGAAAAGTCGAAGTGCGAGAGATTTGCTTTCCAGGTCGAAGGAGGAGTTCAAGGAGAAGCGATGAACGGGGACTGGAAGTGACTTGCGTCATCGGGGGAGACGATAGATATCAGTTGAGGGAGATCGAGAGTCAAGAGAGACGAAGAGAGAGAGGGGGAGCTCGTCCGGAATCCGTATCCGACATTGCGGCTGTGCAACTGCGCTGCGATGACGCAACCGTGGAGGGTATAGTGTACAGTATGCCGGTGCACAATGGCCCGTATGTAGGTCGTGGTGTCAGTGCCACCCCCTCGCTCTTTCGCCCACTCGGCCCTCCTGCAACTGCAACCCCCGGTCCAAGCTCCCGGACGGCCTGCAAACCCGATTTAGGTCACTCCTTCGAGCAGCAACCCTCCCACCAACACCACACCACCCCCCCTTTCTCTCTATCTCGCTCTCTGCGTGTCCTGGCTCACTCCTCGCTAGTTTTCCCATTTCCAATTTATCCTAATTCACGCAGACACGCATCACTCACTCCTCCTCCAGTTCTGCCTGCATATGTATGAGCATCAGCTTGTACAGATTGCTCGGAGCCTTTCGGCTAACTGGGCCGCTCTTCACCAGTAGTTCCAAAACTGTTATTAACTAAGGCGAGTCCGAGCAGCGAGCCGTTTTTCTCCTCTGTTGAAAATTATGATCCTGCCGAATTACAGACTAGTCAATATTAAGGTACCATATGCGAGTGAAATATTAGAAAACGGTACAAAAGTTCGATTTCTTTTCTTTGCAAATAATTCTTTTTCGGAAAAAGTATAATCTACGTATTAAAGTATGTATTGTAAACAATGGATCCTGTCAATTTTTTGACAATGCTTGCAGGAATTAGCGTGCCACAGCGACTTTCGTAATGTCATAGTGAATGAAAGATGGCTGCGGTAACCGGTGTAGTTCCACTATTTTTCATCCGAATCGAATCAAAAAATACTCTTTATTTAATAGAAAGATAACTCTACTGCACTACAGAAGGAGATTCATTTTGTGCGGAACATATTGCTATTTATAATCATCAGATCGATTTTTTCCATAAAATTAAGGAATTTATATAGAAACAAAAAAGAACTGGGATAGATATGCAAAAAAACGCTACGTAGTACAGTAGATAACCCTATGAAGAAGATCCGATTAAATTTCCAGCTTGATCCGTTCAATGATGAATTAGTTATTCTGGTTACCGTCCGCGGAAACAGTGTTTCGAGAAAAACGTGTGCGAAGTCTCGGGTATATTTAGGAAATATCAGCTTGTAGAGATTGCTCGGAGCCGTTCGGCTAACTGGGCCGCTGGTGCTCTTCACTAGTAGTTCGAAAACTGTTATTAACTAAGGCGAGTCGGCGAGCAGCTCCAACAGGCGGGCGGGCGCGATGCGAGGGTATCTACATAGGTGTTGCAACTAAATAGGCTGGTGATCGGTGCATTAAGAGCACTTTATGTTTTTAACCACTTACACTCGCAATCCCTTTCAAGCACTCGTCCATCAAGCTAGCTCTCGTCTTCTCTCCTCTCATCCTCTCTTTCTCTGTGTATCCATCGTGTGTGTGTGTGTGTGTGGGTGGGTGTGAAAGTGTATCGGAATGGACATTAAAGTGGATGCTGCCACCGTTTTATGCAAATGGAGATTACTCGCCAGTGCATTCGCATCGGCTCGACGAGCTCGCACGAAACTCTCTCTTTCTCTCTCTCTCTTTCTCGAACCACTAAGTTTCGACATTAGTGGATGGGCCGCATTTCACCGGTGAAATTCTCCGAATTAAGGGAACGCGCGGCCGACAGAGAGACAATTCCTCCACGCCAGCAGAGAACTGTGTGTCTGTGTGTATATGGGTGCGAAGGGAGGTGCGTTCCGCTCGATTTCCGCGACAAAGTAATCACATAAATTTGCGGAGAGGAGAAACAAGCGCGCGAGCTGAACACGCGTTCCATCAGCCGAATGCACTAACCCAAGCCTGGCATGGAAAATTAAGGGAAGTTCCTTGGCTGTTTCAATCCGAATCTTGGTAGACGTCATGCTGTATTCATTGCTCTCGTTGCACTCGGCCGAGCCGGCAGACACATGGAACCCTTGGGCTCCAGGAGGCGATGCTACACCAGATGGAAGTAGTGTGTGCTCTGCTTCGAGTGAAAGAGAGAAAGAAGGGTGGTCGAGCGGAAAAACGAATGCTCGAATTCGCGGCAACGATTTAAAGAGAGCGAAACGAGTGAAGGGAAGCTCCTTTCCCGAGTGAATCGTTTCGTCCCTTAACTTTTCCCATTCTTTCAGTAGCCCCGTTTGCAATTCTCTTCGCCATCCCTCTGCTGCTTCTGCTCCTCCTTCTCCCACCACCGAACCTTGTCCTTCTCGCCCTTCCGCTTCCAGTCTACTAGTTCTAGTTTCGCCCTGTCGCCAGTACAAAACCACCCCACACACACATTTCGCGCGAGTTCACATCCTCCTCTAAACTTTTCTAGTCGGTGTTCTATCAGACTCGGACACGTAACGATTTCTCCTCTTGCTTCGACTGTTCCATCAGGAAATTGGAGGATCGTCATTTTGCTATCAGTAAAATGTAATTATTGTGATTGAAATTACATTTCTGTGTTACTTATTCTTTAAGTTTACTAATTTTATATTATAGTTTACCCATTTCATTCTTTTCTGGCGACATTTCATTGTGTTAGATTCTATAAATGATTCTTTGTTACGTTCTACTAAATTTGACATTTAATGATCGATGCTGTGGATCAACTATTAAAATAGGAAATGGAATAATCGTCATTCTGCCGTCAGTGAAATGCGTCAGTCACAGACGTGATTGAAAGCGGACGAATTAAATATTTCTATCCCTTGTCTCTTTGGCTGTCCTGACTCTACCAAATCCCATTTACAAGTTCTAGTTTCGTTCTGCGACAAGTACAAAACCACCCCATACATTTCAACCCTGACAAATCCACCGAACTTTTCTCTTCTACGTTCTACCAAATTGGACACGAAACGATAGCTGCTGTGGATGAGCTATTAAAGCAGGAAATTAAATAATCGTCATTCTGCCGTCAGTAAAGTGTGACAATTCGATTTGATAGGTGAGAAGGAAGAATTAAATATTTCTGTGCCTGTCTTCTTCTTCTTTTGGCCTTCCGGTTCCATTCCACTGGATCTACTTTTATAAAACCACCCTCACACGCGTCACTCTGACACATCTCTCGAATTTTTCTCGGTTCTACGAAATTTGACACGTGACGATCGCTGTTACACATCAACTATTAAAGCAGAAAATTAGATAAGCGTTATTCCGCCATTGGTAAAACGTGACAATGGCAGTTGGGGTGGTTCGAAATGGGGTGGGGGGAATTAAATATGTCTGTCGGGGTTGGTTCATTTCTCTGGAGTCGTCGCCGGATCCAATGGCTTATATCGCGTTCCATGATCGCGCTGACCTCGATCGGGACTTATTTATGTCGATGCTAATTCAGCAGTGCTTTGTGCCGTGAATCGCGAAGCAGCAGCCGCGTCAGCAGAGCTGACACCGGGATCAAGCTGCACCACCACAACCACCGACGCCGCCGACGCCGACGTCGCCTGCTAACCCTAACTAGTACACGTACAAGAGGAAGAGAAAAAAAAAGCGGAGTATTGATATTTATACCACAAGTGCGATGCATTTTCGTCGACCCTCTCCTCCAATCAGCATCCGAAATCGCTCGGATTAATTTCCCCAATAATACCACACCGACAGATGCACTGTGAGGAGATATAAAATTAACATTCTAAATGAGGATCGTAGAAGTGAAATATAATAGTTAAGAAATATTTATTTACAATATCTTTTATATTATTATATTTTATATTCGTATTCTGTTTCTGTAAAGGTACTGTTTTGTATGTTTCCAATTATTTTCATTCGCTTTTGCCTAATTGGTTTCCAGTGGCACTCGTAAGGTTTCCTTCGAAGTTTAATTTAAACAGTTCGCTGTAAACGAGCGCTGCGAGGATATTAAGTGGGAAGTTAATATAGTACCAGTTTCTCAACTACAGCGTACTCTCGCCACAAGTAGCAGTGTAATCAGTAAATAGAGGGTACGAATTAATCGGAAAGCGTATAACAAAGGCGAGCTGAAAGAGTAAATACAAGCAGAAAGTACGAATTAATCGGAAAGCATATAACAAAGGAGAGCTGAAACAGTAAATGCATTAATACCGATTAGATATCGATTAGGACGTATCAGTTTGCTAAACTGTCGGGCGCATTAAGATCACAAGATTAATCAAGGGTCCAGCCGGGATAGCTAACCAGAATAGCTAGCAGGAAGAGTATAACGGCGCTCGGGAAAATTGCACCGCAAACTCGCATTATATGCATTAGCCCGCGGCTGTTTTCGACGATAAGGGTTGCCGCCGATAGTTGGCCGGCGCGTTATCGCGCCGCCTATTTAATAATCGCCCCGGGGAGACCCTGCCGCTTATTGTGTCGGCCTTAAACTTTGCCTTAATGCGCCCCCACTCTGCCGCATGCTAACTTGCAACCTTATCAAACGCCAGCCCCTCCAAAACTCCCAAGACTTTTCGCCGCAGATTTCGAAGACTCTAATGGCGTCGTAAGTTTGTGGGGGCGCGCGTAAAATAAGGGAAACGCGTCTCAAGGTAGAATATAAGTGTATTAGAATCTGAAGGGAATAATTGTCAGGACCAAAGTCTATTTTGGATCAAAGTGACTAAGTTTGGGAGTTTATGACGCCTTGGATTTCCCTTAAAGTGGAAAGCTGCCTTACATAACCTCTACGATACCTGCATTTCTATATCTACATACTTCTGACTCTCACCGACTCTCCAAACAAAACATCTTATTTTCAAAATATCTTCTTTTACACGAGCTCACACATCGCGCAAAATAAAGAAGATCGTATTCCTGGGAGGCATGATTAAACCAGCCGAGAATAGAGGTTAAAATCGCCATGGCTGGAAGCCTCGGCTATGGTGGAATTTCGTCGGTGGCAGCAGCAGGAGGAGCTTGAATTTTTCACGGCGAGGCTGTAAAGTGGCCGAAACAGCGTCGCTGGCGTGGACAGCCGGGGGGGCTTTACGAGCGCAAGGTATAAGTTTCCCGGGCGACAAGGTGCCCTAAAATCTGCCTCTCCCTCTCCCTCTCTCTCTCTCCTGGGGGATAGCAGCGTTTATGGCATCACATTTCGAGAGGCCTGGCACATTGGCGAGCGGAGTGCTCGAGGAATACAGAACTCCCCGGCGAACAAGACTGCTCCATTGCTGGGAGGGGTGGAAAGCCGGCAGCATTAGCCGACATCCAAAACGTACAATGAACACAAGAATTTCATCGGCCTAGCCGCATCAGTCTGACACGGCTGTTTCGCATTCATTCGCTCGACAAGATGTTATGCTAAAAAGGTGGAAGCGGAGGGTGGATGGGTTGAGCTTGCAGGATGACGCGCCAAAAAGTCATATCTCAGCTGGCAGTCATCGCAAGCAGGCAGCCGGCAGGATGCTTGAGTGAAATTTATACAGGCCTGGCGAGTATATTTCACTTGACAAGGGAAGGCAAACATGCTTATAAAGCACTAGCATACACACACACACAGACACATACTCGTGTCGGTTACACACACTTAGACGGCTGGGTAGAAGTGCAGCTCTTAAAGCCGGAGCCGCCACGGCCACCGCATAATCCTCTCGAAAGCTGTCGCGTCTCCTCCGGGCGGCAATGTCTCTATCATTCCAAAGGAAGGCGCGCGCGCGCGCGCTCACCACCCTCTGTCGAGAGTAATTAAAGGAACCCCCGAGCGCTCGGCAAGGATGTCACTCTTTTCAAAGGCACACTTTGATGAGAGCTTTCCCCTCCTCCCAACCGAGCGTACAACTTTATCCTGTAATTAAAAGGAAAAAACAGTCCTCGCTTGCGAATCTGCTCGAACGAAACTCCAAAAGGTTGCTAATCCTCTGATTAATCATCCTCGATTCGAATGTGATCTAGTTTTTTTATTGAGGGTGGATAGTTATAGAGAGAGAGAAGAGAGGGCTCTTGATGGGGTCCAGTTTCCGGAAGGAGAATCGTAGTGGATGTGTGCTTGTGTACGCGGCGAGGTAAACAGACTCGTCAGGATAGATTTCTGGCGGAGGAAGAGGACCGAACGAGCGAGCGAGCGAGCGAAGCTAGTTCAAAGGACTGCCTGGCATACCAGGATGCAAAGTATCGGGAAGGACCTCTCGTCCTGTTGGCCGTTGCGTTTCAATAGGGCGCGCCAGGATGGCGTCGCTGCACCCTCCCGGATAACGAAGAGATCTCTCCAGGACGCCTTATTCACAAAGCTCTCTCGGAATGCCTTTGAGGATCCTGTAGCTTTGCGATCCTCCGGCAGACGTCTAACATTACATCCTTTCCAGGACACGCTTCTATTACCGAGCCTCCCTTTCTTCCTAGCTTTGGCCTCTCGCGCGTCCCTTTTCCGGGGCTTCGATAGCCAACCGATCTTCCACAACTGAGATCATATATGTAATAGCTCGAGGCATGTCGGATTATTCCGCTCGGCTGTTACGGGCCTTGTCAGCGATTACAGTAAGCGAGACAATCTGTAATTGGATTAAAGAGCTCGCCAGCCAGCCAGACGATCCGGATGGAATAGCGCGAATGTAACGGGGTTGTGAAAATAAAGGGTGCGCGAACCGAGAGGGAAAGGGTTGAGAGAGCCTGGTGGAACATAGTAAGAGAAAAGGGAGAAGAGTGACGGTGGTGGTGGTGGTAGCTCGGTATCATAAAGTCCCCGTTCCAGAACGAGGGAGAATGTTTCAATCGGAGGGATGGCTTCGGAGGTGGTTGCTCGTTAACGACGCGATTCCAATTCCAACCCTTTTTCACCGCGAAAGAGCCCGGCAGATTGTTCGCGGAGACGCCAGACGAGCCCAGCATCCCGTCACAGCCTCCATGAGCATCGCGTTTCATCTTGTTGTCTCTTCCTCTGCGCAACCTCCATCCACGCATAAATACCACACACACACACATCTGCCCCAATTTCGGGTACGCGCGTAATACGACAGCAGTCGGAAGCTGCGTGTTTGATGAAGAAAATAGTTTGTCGAGATTATTCTGTCACAGCACTCGCATAATGAACGTCGATCCGGATCTTTGATCGTTTCGTTCCAGTTGTGAAATGCGAGTAATATAATTGCGCGTTAGGATAATTCGTTCGTGGAAGGGATGGGCAGCTCGCGAGAGCCGATTAATGGGATTAGTCGATCGAACTGAATTCTATTTGATTATTCATTGGCTGAAATAATCTGGTGGGGACGGCAGGCAGGCAGGCTTTTCCCCGCGCGCTCGATTCTCTCTCTCTCATTAACGAGGAGTGTCTGAGATCGGGAGTACTAATGGATCTCCCGTTACACCGCCTAATTGCGATCCGTACTGTCAGCCGTGAGACATTTAATACCGTGAAACAATGGGCGTTTCAGTTACGCGTTATGCCTTCCACCTTTATTCTTCTTTCCACTCTCCTCTGCTCTCCTCCTTTTTATCCCTTCCTCTTTCTCATCCTTTTTATTTCTCTCGACGCCCGTAGTCTTGTGCACGGTTAGTTAACTGCTTCAAAGGATTTCATTTTTGCGCCGACCGAACGGAGAACGAACCCGCGCCACCGGCCTTTTCTTCTCGCGCGCCCGCGCGCGCCTACCACCGCGCTGATGGAACTAATTTCATTTCGAACGGCAGCCCAGTCTAGCGGAAGCCAGCAAGATAATACTAATTTCCCGAGCGCCCAACCTCGCCTTCCTCGAACCACTGATAAATCAGATTGAAGTCACTGCTGCTCTCTGATATCGGAAGCGACGGAGGAAGCGCTCCCTCAAACTTCGAGGTACTCCTCGCAAACATAGATATATTCATGGGTTGTTTCCCAGCTAAGAAGGGATGCTGTCACAACTGGACCACCAATTGGGCTGAAAAAATTCATAGATGTACGGTTCGACCCCCTAAACAAAATACTGTAACACTTTTTTAGAATGCGGTTTGGTTGCCGAGAAAAAAAAATTGCGAAGATCGCTTACTCTTTTTAGGGATGTCTGCTAAAAGTGCCTTTGCTAGCTTTGTACGCGAGAATTTGTTAGTAATACAAAGGTTATTCATCACCTATTTTTGTTCGGTAAGCAAAGCACAATCTGAAAAAGTATTAGAGTGTTTTGTTTCCCTTCGACTACGGCGAAATTTGATGGGGAATGCTAATTTCAACCAAGAATATTTTAGCTATAATCAATGCAATCTTAATGGATTTTTAGAGCGCCAATAGTAGTCAAAGGCATTGAGAGTCTAAAAATTCATTCAGATTGCATTTATCACAGCTAAAATCTCGCCACTTAAAATGAACATTTTCCCTTAAATTTCGTCGTACTCAAAGGGTTAAGGAATCAAACTGTACACCCACAAATTTGTTCAATTTAATGTCCCAGTCTTGACAAGCAGTCCTTGCAATCTTAGACTCGTTTGGGTGTATGTTACCTTTCTGGGATTAGTTGATTTGCGTGGTCGATTGTGGAAAGAGTTTGGTAGGATGTGAGTGTGTGTCCTGGTGTGGAAGCGGCTACGATTTCGTGGTGGTTGCTATTGATCGGCCTCGGCTGGTAGCCGAGCTTTCGCAGAGTGGTCCGGGTGTCCCCGTATTTGTGTTCTGCTTCTTCACCCCGAAGTCCTACCCCCTCTCTCTCTCTCTCTGTTTTCTTCTCGACCTGCTTCTCTCATTTCCCCTCCACTTGGCGGGCACTGTTAGCGCGGAATAGATTTTTCGTGGAAGAGCCGATTCCCCACGTGTGCCGGGGGCGCAGCAACCCACTGAAATCAAGAGGGTCGTCCTCCACCCTCCACCCTCTACTAAAAAGTTTCAATGAATTCACGCGCGCCGAGTGGAACTCTCGATTCCTGGATTACGAATCCCCGAAGTTCCAGGCAGCACTGCCGCCTGTCAGATTATCCTTGGGAGTTGGTCCGGTTAGACTTAGGATCGCGCGGCTTTAACACTCCGACTTGCCGGCCTCACTAGTTTTCCAACCGAGAAGAGCGCTTTATTGTAATAGATGAGATTCTAAAAGTTTAATCAAATAAAAGTTTGTCGCGCGTCGATGTTAGTGAATGGAAAGAGGGCTCGGCGGCGTTAATATCGGCAGGGTTTTAAAGGTGGTGCTTATGAAAGTATTAAAGTAAGTTTAACGGTCGGCAAAGTAAGTAGCAAGGACAGAGCGGGAGCGGCTAATTAGTAATTTCTAAGACAGCGAACAAATTGCAGTGTAAGTGAAGTGATAGATCGTATTAAGGGCCGGCAAAGTTTTCCCTGTTCGCCGGGCTAACCAGTATAGCGCGGCCGCAACTGCTGGCGAGGCTCGCAGGCTTGATTGTCAGTTTGCCGTCGGCGGCAACGGCGACGGCGACGAGGAGGAACGTCGATCGAGCGCCGAGGAAATCGGGACACGATCGATCGATCGGAAAGTAATTTGGCCCTTGGCTAGAACCAACTCTCGACAACTAGCGTCTGTCTGCTACCGGTCTGCCTGACCACCACCGACAAGACTACTTCCACTTCCAGTAATTTCACCCCTTTCTACTTCGATCTACTTGACGATCACCAACCCTCCCCCCGCAAGCTTTCTCCTTTTTTCTATATCGAATTAATGATTTTTATTCGAGGAGATATTCGAATTACAAGCTGAGAAGCTCGAGCTTCCGTCGAGTAGACACTCGCATCCGGTGGAACGCGAGTGGTTTACGCGGAACAGAGAGGAATTATCTCTGAGTGGGGAAGCTCGACGTGCTGGCATGTTGATTCCAATTAACTCGACATCCTCGATAAGAAGGACAAAGAGCTCCGCTTCGCCCTGCTAATCGCACTACTGATAAACACTAACAAAAGTCCTGCTTCTCCCCACGCTTATTCCGTGCGCGCGCCCTTTGTCCTCCTCTACTCGCTCGTTCCTCCTATCAGAGAGAGGGTTAAAGAGCTCGTTCTGTCAGAGAGGTGGAAGAGGAGACGATCCTCCCGAGAAAAATGAACTCGGACCAAGTTATCGCGCGCCTCACCCCCCCAACTTGGCTACTTGTCAGGCATGGCGAGTGCTCCATCAGCGCGAGGACTTGCTAACTTCTTCCTAATATATACATACAGAAACTTGCCTTAACAAAGTCTGAATCAATGGCGAAGTCTCGACGTGCTACCTACCAGTTAGCCCTTATTCCACCGGCACCAACTTCGGGATCACTCCCTTTCATCTCGAACATCTCATTCGCTACTGTATCATATACCAATATTGAAGTAACAGTATTGAAGAATTAATTTAGATAGTTTTAATTCGTTCTTTTGTAAACGTCCTTTTTGTAATATTCTTTTTTCGACTTTTGGCTTGTGGAAATTGTGAAAAATGTCAGAAGTCTGTGGCGAATCAATAAGTTCGCATAAACTTTCTTTTTTTAGAACAACTGATTCTGATTCGAACCAATTTCCCATCATCCCTCACTCACGATTTTTTTTCCACACACACACACTTAAACAGCTGTTTACAACCCTTAAATGTTCCCATTTCTCCTCGCCTAATTCTTCAGCCAACAAATTCTATTATTAATCAGGCCGATTATATAATAAATGATGTTCGCCAGTTGGTGGATTAAACAGGGTTGGAAAGGCGGATCGCATTAAGTCCGCGATGGCAATTGGAGCGAGCTCCTCGTGGCTGACGGCTCATAATGCATATCCGTGGAGCTAATTAATGGAGACGACTCGTGACAGACGGGCCCCACCCCCTTCCACCCACCCTCCCAACACACACTCCGAATCCAACGTGGGGGATCCTCGAGCGATGCCCGACCGCTCTAATTAATGGGGCCGTCGCTCGAAAGGGATATCACACCCGCACGCGGTCGCCAAGACAAAGAATCGGCGTCGGAGTCGGCGTCGGGGGTGGTGGTGGTGGTTGGTGCGCGCACTTCTCGCGAAAAGTTCTCGCATTGCCGCGGTAATCGCATTTTGCGCCCCCTCTTCGCAATTACCGGCTCGAACTTTCCCCTTCTCTCGCTTTCTCATCGTTGATGCCTGTTGATGATGGCTCCGCTTCCTTCTCTTGGCGAATCGCTCCGAGAGAATCGCTCCTATTACCCTCTCTTTTCACTCTCTCCTTCCACCCCGCGCATTTCCATTCGACGACGACGACGACGACGACGACGAGACGTGTTCCTCGCTGATCCTTTCCCTTCGAGTTACGCGCCGCGCCAGATATTGGAATCCAATGGCAGCCTCTTCTTCAGGGCAGATTGTTGCCATGTTAATTTAACGCATTGTTGTCCCTCGCCGCTCCGCACCGCGGATTCCCATCGCTTTGAATCATTACTCTTGGTTATAGACTGTTAATTTCCACGGTGATTGTAATTATCTAGGAATTTTCATTACTGCATATCGATGTGGATGTGTAATTACACGGCAGTCTCGATTTAAAGGCGAGTGAATTACTTCCTGCATATTTATATATTTTACTGAGTCTTTGTAATGGAGAATATTAAAGAAACTTTACTGATCTTTTAACATATTATCTTATTAAACTGTAATTATTCAACTGGAAAGGGATTTCTAAAGGAAAGAATATTCTTCCATCGCACAATGTATTAATTATCTCTTTGCTCTTCTGGCTGATATTCGATAATCTGATTAAACGTTGGGGATGACCGAGGCGGAGCGGAAATCGAGAAAAGCGTCTAGCATTAGCGGGCGAAAGTCAGTCGATATCAATTCTCAGGGGCGAGTGTCATTTGCATAGTATGGATCGTCGAGCAAACATTGCTCAGATATCGGCTATTCAGTGAAGCGTGCGGCCGGAAGTCCACGGCGAGGATGGCGAGACAGAGGGAGAGAGAGAGAGAGAGGGGTGGGTGGGTGAGAGAAAAGCGAGACAGAGGTATTCGTAGCGCGAGTCTGGTCGGTTTCGCGGTCGTCCACTTTGAATCTTAATGGCTCGATTTGTATTCACAACGAGGGGATGAATTTTTCATCGGGGGTGAGAGGGAAACCGGAGGCGGCGATGGCGGCGAGACGCGACTCACGCCGAGAGAGCCAGCTCGCTCTCTGCCAGACGTCGACGTCGACGTCGACGTTTCAGACGCGAAAGGCGAAAGTCACCTGTGACACTCCGACGAGTTTCCTTCTTTTGGAATTCCACTCGACCTTGATTTCCCAGTCTCTGCTTTTACCAAGCGTCTTCACTTTCCACCGATCATCTTTCTTATTATACGTTCTCTTTGTCGGAGACTTGACAAGTTTCACTCGGGAAAAACACTCGAGTTCATTGTCCTTTCCCAGTGGCATCGAACTTTAGTTTCCAAGCGTTCCCTTCTCTCTTCTTCTTTTTTGGAAAGTCTAAATGCATAAAATTGCCGACAAATGTTGAGAAATATTCGCGTATAATTTAAGTTTCTAGGTTATTTATATTGATTTCATATACAACTCATTAACCCACGCAGTGGCTCAGGGGGATAAGTGCTCGACCCGTAATTAGCGGGGCACAGGTTCGATCCCAACTCCTGTCATCGCTGATTTTCAGTAGGTTCACGCATTGCGCGGGTGGTGGTTCGGAATCCACCTTAAAAATACTAGATCCACCCGAACTTTAACGTCGCGAACCCTCAAGAGAGAGTGGACGTTAATCAAAAAGCAAGAAAATATATTACGCTCATTATAGATACATAATAAAATCTAATTTTCCAAGCTCCTCCCTTCTTCAGATTCCCGCGCGCGATGGATCTATCAGCTTTTCAATCGCAGCCGCCGTCATCGCCGCTGTCGCTCTCGTTCTTCATGAATATCGTATGCTAGGAGTTAAGTGATAATGGGCAGGCTTAAAATTTCCTGCCCCCTTCGCTTCCTCGCTGCTGGCTTAATCCTTCTGGAATCAGAGAGCCGAGGGAGAAAATGTCTCGTGGTAAAGAGGGAAAGCTCGAGCTTTTAGTCACAATAGTAAATGGCGTTTCCCGCCCCTGCTTTAATCAGCCTTTGAAACTCGAGGCTACTTCCCCCGGATAATCAGTAAGCTCTCTCGTCATCGCGATACCCAATCCCGTACAATTAAATTCCCTCCCCCCCCCCGAAACACACGTGCGACGACTCGGTGTGGCTGATGGTGGTTGTGCCAGTTCGATTTGAATTTGAATGGGCTGCATATTCATGTGGGAGGAGCTCTCGGCGCTCATGACGCAGAAAAATTAATCGTCCCTGCCATGTGATATTCTCGTTTATCTAACGAACCCACCGCACAGTCGGTTGAATCGAGAAAAATATGGGCAAAATTAGTTTTTCAACTTGAAGAATTTGAAAACCTTGTGGAAGATGAGTTCGAAAGCTATGATAAACTATAATGATATTTCATACGTTCATTATATAATATTTGTATCTATAATTGATAAGATCATCTTACATTAATTATTCGATCGAATATTAATTATACTTCATAATATATTCGCGTGAATAAACGATCAAGTACTGAAAAATGCCATATTATACGTCAACTTCGCGTTATTTATACAACCTCTAATTAACAAAATCTTCTTGTTGTTCAATATTCATTAGAACATATTTGTACTTTTTATAATTCAATATTAAAGGCTTTCTCGATATGTTGAATTCATGACGAGCTGCAAAAATAATTTTGTCCGTGTTTTTCGTCATTCACCCGACTGTGCGCCGCCGTTCCCTTTGGTATTAGCATATTGCCGACTATATTTCTCCAACGAGACGGATCCAGCATTCATTATTATTCCATTATTGCAGGGAGCTTCCTCTAGCGTTATTAAGCCTAACAAGTTTGTTTGTTTCCTCGGCAAACCCGGCTTTATATCCGAGAAGTTGAGCCTCTTTTCGCTCGGCGAACAAGTCGGATACAGGAGAGAGAACGCAAGCAAGCAAGCAAGCAAGCAAGCAAGCAAGCAAGCTCTCTCGTATTCCTCAGTGAGAGGAAGAAACTTTGAGCACATCGAGAAGCCGCTCCTTGATCCCCGGGAAATTCGGCCCGGCCTGAAAAGAGGGACACCGATCGGATATCTGCAAGGGTAGTTTAGTAATTGCTGGAACTTTAATTGGCTCTGGCAACGGCCGAGCCATATTGGCCCGTCCCATTCTCCGTGCACTCTCACCGCGCCGCGCCGCCTCTATGCCAGAAGCGGATCGCTTCTCATTTGCTTAAAGAGTTAACAGATCCTGACTTTCCCTGCCGGAGCTTTTCTATTGGCGGAATAAGCGTGTCTTGTCGAACGGAACTAATAGAATAAATAAGGATAAATTGGGAAAGAGTACGATTTCTGTGACACCGCGATTTGAATAATATTCTTATTGTAAAAATTGCATTATATAAATACGATTTTTTGGATGCCGTTAAAGTTGTGCTTTTTGCCTTTTTTAAGTAACATTTGTAAGTGCCCTTATAAGTGCTGGCGAAACAACTTCGAATGTATTCGTGCTTTGAAGTTCAGTCCTAACTATAGGCGCTTAGAAATTTTGCATTTGTGACGCTTTAAAAATTCATTAAGATTGCATTTATCACAGCTAATTGTAAAATCTCTTGAAATTAGCATTCTTCATCAGATTTCGCCGTAGTAAAAAGGTTAAGAATAGTTGTATAGTATAAATTTGACTCATTCGTACTTAGTAAATGGGGAATTTTTAAAATATTTTTTTAACTGTTTCCTATAAGAATATTATTAAAATCGTGGTGTCACAGGGATCGTAATATCCCCATGAATTGGATGTCCAAGTGGCTAAGGTATGAAAGAAATATGAGGCAGTGATGGGAGATTCATCAGGAGAAAGTTGGGCTTGCTAGGAATTTTCCCATATTATCCTCGAGTTTCATCCCCTCTTCTTTGCCACCTTTCCAAGCCCTTTTAATTTCCTTTGTCATCCTTGACATCTTTTTGCTCTGGTGGCCGCGCGCGGTCATCTTTAGCTCTTGCTCTCTTCAACTTGGCCCTTTCTCTCTCTCTTATCCTTGGAGCCACGTATTCCAGCAGTTCCAAAGTCTTCTTATCAACTTTTTCTCCCTTTTTATCGAAGTGGCATCGCCGTCTCCCTGGAATCTGGGTTAAGAAAGATATTGACCGAGTGCTGCTGGATGAGACAGCGACGGTTCTCGTCTATGCAGAGCCTCTCGTTATCCGATCAAGAGAGAAAGGGAGAGAGAAATATATCCCGAATGTAAGGGGGTGTGAAAAAGAAATTTTGTAGAGACATATATGCGTTCTTGATGGCGCACATTAGCCCGAAAGGAGAAAAACAGTGACATACGCTTTAGATTGCGTTCTATCACAAGATATTCCAGTATTTGTTCACATATTTATCATATCATATAATCAAAAATTTAAATTTAAATTTAAATTTAAATACAAAAAATTGATCATATTACATAATTTGGTCGTGTACCATCCTATGGTCAATAGTAACAAGTCTAATTTCAAATTGCGGTTAACTCGTAATGGTTAGTTTGGAAAATTGGTAATTTTGTCTGTACGAAATTAAAGTGGCAGAATTATAATGAACCGAGCAAATTATGTAACAGATATGATAAATATATGAAGAAATACTAAAATCCCCTGAATGGTTGTGCAGTTTTCGTGATAGAATGCAATTTAATTTCTATGTCAGGGTTTTCCTCATTTCGGTCCACTGTGACGGTAATGATCAAGTCAGCCAAAAACAAAGGAACACCTTAAACGTCTCTCTGACCGATAAAAAGAGCGTAAGTCGAACGCAAGCAGTGCAAAAGATCATACATCCAAAAAAGTCGCCTTATATGGCGTTTTCCCATTTATTCGGTCTTCCTCAAATACTCTACACGAAGAAGGATACTCGGTTTCAACGGTCATAAAGTTTTGGAGGTTCGCCGACATTAGGACAAGTGTTTCAGCCCGGTGGAATGCGAGCTTTCCAGTTGAGCCTTTTGAGGACGAGCACTTTGCGCTTCGGGATGAAGGACCCCCTTGCCAGAGAGAGCGCGCGCGCCGCGCGTTACATGCCAGTGTCTCGTGTACGAAAACAGTGAGCCGTGACTGGACAATTAGAAAAAGTGCTGGCCCCGCTGAAACAAATGGCCGAGTACTTCTGCGAGGTGGTTCCCTTTACCGCGGCGAGAGGAGCCAGCAGCCGAGAGACTGGGCGCATAAATCTCCCCGAGAAAGAAACGGGAAGTCTCTTCTCCTGCCGGCTTGCTTGCTTTCTCTTCCCCCTGCTGTCTCTTGCCAGCCAAGATTTCACCCCAACACTCTTCTCTCTTTCTTCGTGGATAATCCGAGCATTCGCACACTTTTTCCCTCTCGAAGCCCACTACCAGGAAAGAGAGCGCGATTTATTCTCTCCTATCGCAACCACCTATCGCTCGCAAACCAGTCATCTTTCTTCCGGGGGAAATTGGGATTTTAGTGTATCTCGATTACTCACGCATTCTATAATTGATGATTCTCGCTTGGGACTGGAATTATAACGATGACACTTGGCCAGAGTTTGCCTAGGCAGGATTTCTGATTGGGACGCGTGGGATCGGAGGAAGATGAGCGGGCGAATTCCAGGCTTTCATTAGTCGGCAAAGGCCGGCAAAATCGAGCAGCCAGACACGTATAGAATGTGTGTACTAGGTACGTGTATGTAGAGAGAAAGGGGTGGGTAAGGGAGCAACATCGATTCCAGGCAAGCTTACAACTCAAACGGCCGGAAGTTATCACGGTGAGCCAATAAGTCCAAGTTTCCCAACCGAGCTGTGTATCTCCCTCTCTCTCTGGCCTGGCAGCCATTCACGCGGGATCGCCCGAATGCCGAAGAACAATTAATCTTCCTGGCCCCCTTTTGAAGAGGCGAGGAACCGACCGAGTTTCGAAATATGCCTGGGCTCGATCAGCCGCGAAAGTAACGGAGGAGAACTTTGCGCGGTCCCTTCTACCAGAGATCTTGCGGTCCCCGGAGTTTCCCACTGGCCCATTGCCGATCCTCGTAGATCGTTTCATAGAGTTCCAATATATATACTTTGCCGGAGGCTTGCCGCGGAAGATCCAACTGTAGTTGGAGTTGTGGCTCGAGTCGCATCGATCCTCCCACCAATTTCCCTTAGAGATTCCCATTGAACTTGATGCCCCAAAGTCCCAACTACAAATGACTGCCTCTGCCAGTTCGATCAACCCCAACTTCCCTGTTGCGAATTATTATTATTCCTCGATGAAGTTCCTCCATCGTTGCGGAGATTGCTGTTCAATCGAGATCATATCTTCGCCTTGTTATCACACTTGAGTATGTGTACAGGGTGAGTCACTTCCCTTTGAATCACCATCAACAATTGGATATTTTCGATGGCCAAAAATATGGGAAAAATTAAACTTTGAGCTAGGGCTTCGAAATTTATATGACATCTTCCTTGACACAAGGGAAGACTTCCCACCAAATGTCAGCCCCGGAAAATGTCGGGAAGTCCAAAAATATGGGAAAAACCAGCGAAAATTCCTAAAAAATCGATCTTTAAAGGCAGTTTTTTTAGTGTTTTCGATAGAAATCCGGACTTTTTTCGACGGATTTATTGTTTTCTGTCCGTTTTCATTCATAAACAATCGATTCCTGAAGAAAAAACACGATTTCGGAGACCTTCGAAAAATCGTGAAAAAATCTGAAGGGTACCCCTTAAGAAAAATTTGTCGAAAAAAAATTTTTGAGCTAGGGCTCTGAAATTTTTAGGGCATCTTCCTTGATGCAAGAAAACATTACCCACCAAATTTCAGCCCCGAGAAAGGTCGGGAAGTCTACCAAAAAAAATAAAAACCGTAAAAAATGAGCAAAAATGGACTTTTCTGGGCGGTTTTTCGACCCGTTTCCGTTGGAAATTCGGACTTTTTTTCACGGATTCTTTGTTCTCTGTCCACCCTGATACGAAAACAATCAAAATATCCCGGGTTTGGCCGATTTTGAGAAACTTGAAAAAATTGACTATTTTCGAGGGTCGAAAATAGGTGAAAACCTAAACTTTGAGCTAGGGCTCTGAAATTTATATCACTTCTTCCTTGACGCAAGGGCACATTCTCCACCAAATTTCAGTCCCGGGGAAGGTCGGGAAGTCCACCAAAAAAAAAAGGAGTAGGAGAGTTCTGATTCAAAGCCAACTAAATCACCGTGTACGTTCAGAAAATCGACGCAGGGGATTTTGTCGGAGAAAGGGATGATGTTCGAAATGAAACGAGGTTTCGTCCGAGTTGATGTATTGTGAGTATAATACTAGATGTATACCCTTCGGAGAGCGACTTGGTAGGAGAAGGGTGGTCCAGCAGTGGGCGAGGGATGCTGCTCTAGTTCGTCGAATAAATTGCTTGTTACCGGCAGCGATCCATAACGACTGCCATCAACACACCCGCTAACTGTATTACAGAGAACCTTTCTACAAGCCACTCAGCCACCCTCTCTCTCTCTCTCTCTCGCTCTCGTTATCTTCGTCTCTTCCTTTCGCCCCTCTTCCCGTTGGCTTTTTCAGTGGACACACCTCGTGTGCTCCAACTCGTGTTTCGGAAATGGATTTCGCGCGGGCGCCGACAAACCGACTAGCGGAATTGCACATTTTTCAGCTGGACCGCTCTACCATTCCAGGTGGATGCTCAACCCCAACTCTCTCTCTCTCTCTCGCTCTCTCGGTGGTCCTCGTTCGCATAGCACCGAGCAAATAAATTGTTTCCTATTATTCCATTCTCTCACTAGCACTGGCGCGGAATCGCTCGAGCGTTTAACTGGACATCGCCGAGGATTTCCTCGACGATACAGAATAGTCTGTGTGTGTGTCTGTGGGTGTTTCGCAGTGTGTTTGCATTTATTTGTGCGGTATAACATATTTCAAGGTGGACTCTAAGAATGATGGTCCAGCTTTGCGACAGTCCAATTGTATAACGTGTCTGTGAGAGCTGTCTGGAAGCACCAAGGATTATTAATTAATCCCTCGAGAGGAACGCCACCCTCTTCCTCTTCTATATCGTTTTCATGGCCCCCTCATCTTTTTCAGCCGCATCTCTTGATTTCTTTGGCATCTCAAGTATCTCTCCAACTCTCCTCCTATTCTTCCCAAGTAGCAAGTTCTCTGCAAAATTGTTGTAATTATCCTGTACATTGCTTTATGTGTAACTTTATTCTTCCTTGCATATCATTGTGTGGAGGACTTTGTGCAGGGAAATTAAAATCCTGCATGTATTACATACATTAATTTTAATTTTAATTTTAATTTCTATATACATCGATTTATTGCATGCGTGCATTTATTGCAAAATCCTGCATATAACTTGGAGATGCTTTGTGTATACCTTATTGAATTTTATGGTGTCTCAAAATTGTATTATACTCGCATCCAAGAGGATCTTTGCTTCATTACAAGAGAATCAGCCAATCTATTTCGAAGTGTAGAAGCGATCCCACAGAATGCCGCGGTGGAAACGTTCATTTCACAAGCTCGTACGAAGTCTTTCCGAATAGTTTGGATACTTGGCTAGACAATTCGTCGGTTATAGTCGAACTCCTCCTGCGGGGAAACTCGGCGGTGCTTTAAGTCTTGCCAGGGTAAAATTGGAAGTAGCAAGTTCAGGGATCGTTGCTGCTAGTACTGGTGCTGCTGTTGGCGTCCCTCGTGTTTCCCCAGACAAACTTGAGGTCGGAGCTTGCGTGGAAGTCCGTTATGAGGGAGTACTACTCGCGACTTTCCACCGGCAAGGATACAACGAGTTTTCATTGTCAGAGCGGTAGACAGGAGTGTACTCCGACGGTACTTTTCCTACTTGGCGCAGACTTTTTCCCCGAGGTAGGAAAAATTCGGCGGAACTTTCCCTCGGATTCATTCGGCCAGCCGGCTTCGTTGGTGGTTAGACGCGATGACGTTAGATTCTTGACGTTTGCCGAGAGTATCGGAGCGAGAACTTGCCGGGGCTTTCTTTCGCGCTGGGAAAGAGGGTGAAATGGCGCGGAATGGAGGGTGGTTGCGGAACAGAAAGCGAAAGAGAGAGAGAGGAATGGGATTCGTAAAGAAAGCTCGATTGATTCAATCGGCGATCGCCGGCTGGCGCGGAAAGGGCTCGAACTCGCCGCGCCAGGAAATGCAGAAAAGCTCGGGGAATGACGAGAGCGAGAAGGGGAGGCTGACAGCCGCTGCCGAGAGTGAGAGAAAGCCTCACTCCTCAATGCCAAACGAACGAACCAACGAACGAACCAACGAACGAAGCTTTTCGCGCTCGGTAATTGTGATTGCAATGGCTTGAGGCTCGCGCGTACCATTCAGTTCGTCGATGCAATCGCCTCCTCTCCTCTCCTCTCGAATCCCTCTGTCTTCCCCGCTTTGAGACTGCGGATCATTTCCCGAATCACTCGCGGGCCCGACTTAAAACTTGCAAGCGCCACGCTTCTCCCTGTCAGCACTTTTTTAATCCTTCCACGATCCTCGCCATTTCTCGATCGATCATACTATTTATCTCCTCGACTTATTCAATATTTCCCGTGACAGGAGAAATACGATTCTAAACGGAGGCTTTCCTCGAAAACTCTTATACGGCCAAAAGGAAACAGGGCGAGATGGTTAACGAGCCGTTTAGCCGGATATTCGCCGGTGGTCAGAGGGCACATGCGAATGTTCGTGCTCGTGTTCGGCTGGCAGTCAGTATCATGAAATAGAGCCGCAGGGTGAAATAGAGCGCGGTGGGTAGATTCAGTGGCACGATTTTCCGGGGAAGCGAGCGCTGGTCAGGTTATTGCGTTTTCTAGGAGCGAGGCCTGCTTCCAAAGTCTCTCTCTCTCTCTCTCCCTCTCCAGCAAAAGCTCCCTTCGAGGAAGGCCAGCTTTCTGTAACGAGGAAATCGAATAAAAGCGGCCGTCAGCCGCACTTGGACGCAGAGAGTCCCACCGAAATCGTGCGCCTCCCTTTTCCACTGGCCTTTCACATCCAGCCGACTACTTCCACTTGCCTCACACACCAAAAAGTCAACTGTATCTCTCTCTGTGTGTGTGTGTGATGTCACCAATGGTAAATCGGATCGAGGAAATAAAATATGCGTGGGTTCTCGGTGAAGGGCTCGGTGAAAGTATGCAATAATCGGCGGTGGGAACGTATGGGAAAGAGTGGGGCTTCGCGATTCGCAGTGGATCGCAGTCGGATAAATCTTTATTTGCTCGACCCCCCTCGCAATGCTGCGCGTACAGATATTGATATCGTAGATCAGGATCGGAAAGGGTGGGGTTGAGGGGGTTGCGTTCACCGGCGTGCTCTGATTTATCTGGGCGTGCACGCTCCCTGATATCCGCCAGCATGGAAATAAATAGTATAAAAGGGGTGAAGAACGGAGAGGGGGGGAGGGTTTGGGGATTGGAAGTAAAGCCCGAACTCGGTATTGCTTTCTTCTCGGCTGAAGAGGAGCTTTGTCATCCTTCTCCTCGACGTCCTCTCTTCCCCTCTAAACTATTTGGATGAAAGATAACTTCCTCCGGATGCATAAGGACCCACCGACGGGGGATGCTGCTGCCGAGCAATTTGTGAGATTGGATCTGCAACGAGGAGTCCGCAGGATTAATTACATTTCCATGAAATATGCTGAATCGAGAGAGGTGTCTTCCTTGGTATTGGAGGGCCAGGTGATAGAATCGATCTAGGACGGGTAACACCAGCCTGCACCAATCCTGGCATTGCTCGGTGCATTATGCACCTGCAACGTATTCCATGGGGTTCGACGTATCTCCGGGAAACAGGTGTTTGCCTGATAAGCTTGGGACGCGCCTCCAACTCGCAGCCTCCTCCAAGATCCTTCCTCACTCTCTCTCTCACTCACTCTCGCCGCTTTGTCGCGCATCTATGCAGAGAGATATCCATGGGGAAATTCCCTTGGCGGATGGAGGCGCGCACCCTCATAGGAAATAGATTGTGCGGCGAGGTCGAGTGGGCCCGTTAGTCCCGCGGGTTACTTGTCAAGAGGAATCCCGAGGAGAATTTATATTCGGAATTCTTGGGGAGTCAAAAATCATTCCTCTAGATCTTTTCGTAAAACTTTTTAGAACAGTGTTTGGTCGATGATAATACAATTTGGAATCTTCTATTTTCCAAGCAGGGAATTTTTGGGGGCTTTTCGTAACTTCTAATATTGTTTCGTTCTACCAATTATCGTTAGTCGTTATTGATGCGATCGTATTAATTGGATGGTACATACACGATAATTCATCCGGTACGTGGTGAAGTGGCCCTTTTCGGTGGATAATTTCAAAATCGTATTCTAACAAATCTAAGGTCCATCTCACTAATTTTTAAAACTAAATTTCGCAGTTAAGAGCTTAAGTTTCCGTAATCAACAAAGACTACTATTGTCAGTGATAACTGGACATTTGGAAGCAATGGAATTTTCGTAGAGTTCGCTTCGGCGAGAGATAGCGCGGAATATCAAAAGCGGCGGTGGCCGCCGCAGCCGTTGGCGGAACAATTGCGGTCAAACATCGGTCATTATCCACGACGTCATATCGGCAAACACATTATGATTAGCTGATGCCGGCTTATCACACGAGGCAGCCACTCGCTTCCGTCACGCATATTCCGATCACGAGGGCTTCGTGACTTGTTATCGATTCCAATGGAACCGCATTAACGCATAATAGACCACCCATTCCAACCAAGAACCAACCTCCACCATTCTCTCTTCTATAATCAAACATAAATGCATAATTGCTGTATTCCGAGATTGTTAAAGTAATGGGCGAACGACAGGGCAATTGTCAAAGTCGTAAAACTTTTTATTGCTCTCTCAACCCCTGTTTCTTACGTGCTGTCGCACCTTGGGGATGATTCACAAAAGAATTCGTATTTTTTAGGGTGTTCTAAAATATCGTCTAAAAGAAGGGAATCGCGGTAGACAATTTATAAAAACGAACCCTCACAATAACGTTATATTAAATTATTATTATTATATTAGCCTTTCCCTTCGTTAATCTTTTACAATTACAATGATTAAACTAGAATTGGCTTAGAACTTTGGTGAAAGCATCGACATATACACGTGTAAGTGGATTGAACGATTAGAGGAAGACAGACACACACAGGAAACTAACAGTTCGCTTCGTTCATTGCTGCTACTCGGTCAGCACTCGTACCAGCCGACTGACGCAACTAATACACCCCTTTCTTTTTAACAATCCTCTTCTTGAAAGAGCACCCTTTTATTTCCTCCGGCAAGAAGGTTTGCCAGGCTCCTTTTTCTTTCCAACTCGTTCGGCTAGCGCTGGCTTTTTTGACGCGGCAGATTTCGGCTGCCTGCGCGCCATTGTAAACTGTTATTGTTATACTTATCGAGCGGAGGAGCTCGCTGAAGCGGGTTCGAACCGCGCGGATAAAAGAGCGGAGTGTATCGAGCGATTGCTCGCCGAAGCCGAGAGAGGAAAGAAGCGGAGTCTGGCGGAGTCGTGAGGGGCTGATGCCGACAGAAATTTGGAGCGCTTCCAGGAGCGACTGGAATCGCTGAGCTCCTTTTGTGCTGACCTTCCTAGATCGCCTAATTGGCCAGTAATTAAACGCTCGTCTAGTCGGCTGCTCGTACAGCGGTCTTCTCCTCCGCCTCCGCCTCCTCTTACTGCTAAAAGAGTAAGAAGAGGAAGGTGGATCGCGTGAACTCTCGCTATAATTGAAGCCCTCCGGCTAATTAGCACTCTTCTCGAGTGGTGTCCTTTGAGAGACATCGCGTGGATGGCTTGATCGGGCCGCAGACCCTAGGACTATAGACTCCTCTCTCGGAGCACACTCGCTAAACGAATTATCGCTGATTTTCCGCCCGATGTATCTTCTTCCCGCGGCGATCCCCTATATACGATTTCAAGCTCAAACTCGGCCCACCGCAGCCGCCATTCTGTCCGATGGATTCCAATCGTTAGCGATGGGAAATTGGATAGGAAGGAATGCCACGCTCTCTCACTCTGTCCTTCTCTCTCTCTGACGTATTCTCGCACATTGGAAAGGGTGTATCGAAGGAAAGGGACGCGAGTGTGACAGGCGACATCGTCGATTTCCAAGAGCCCTCCGCGCTTGATCGATATTCTTGAAAAGAAATGGGTCGCTCTTATTTCCTGACTCGCCATCCTCATCCTCACACTTCTGGCCACGCTTCGCTGCCGGATGAGAAAAGCAGCATTATACCGAGGACCAAGTGCTTCCCACGGATTCCAACCCTCCCATTCTCAATATGTACCCGCCCCCCTCCCGATACACAATAACCAGATCTAGAGCGACTTGTTTTAATTTGTCACTATTGCTTATATTCCTCGCTTCTCACAATGCGTATTCTTCGCCAATATCTTCGCAATCGGAGAACTCCATTTGAACTCCGTCGCTATTTTAAATAAAGCTATTTCAATCGAAACACTTTTTCTTCCTCGCGAGAGTCATTGAAATTAACGAGTGTTGAATTATTCCCATGGTATTTCGAGATTGCAGAGAATACGAACTAAAGGGTCATTGTCCTGGATAGGATGATTTGAGAGATCGAAGCCGACTGTCAAAGGCTGGCCGAAATTTATCAAGCCTTCCTCTTTCCAGGGTTGCTCTTCTCTCCGCTTGGAAAAGAGAGAAGAGGGTTGTGCATGGGGGTGCGTGTGCTTGGGGCGACAGTGGCTCGCGATAAAAGCTCGCTATCGTGAAAAGCTCGCTTGTATCTTGCTACCTTCCTCCTCCTCCCTCACTAGGAGGAGGAGGTGGAGGTGTCCCCCTTTTTCCCCGGGGGATGACAAAGCCGCAGCGACGAGAGCACATACATTGTACCCAGCGGAGAGCAGCCGCACGCCCTCTCTACGTGCATGGACACAGACACCCGGGCTACTGAAGTGTCGCCGAAGAAATCGCCCTGAAAAATTGCTCCACCTACCTCATCCCCTTCTCCTCCTTCTCCCTCTCTCACATATACATTCTCTTCCATACCGTTCCATCCCTCTATCTATCTATCTTTCGAGCGAATACCGTCAGACCTGCCACAATGCGAACAGCCTGGCTAACGTTCACTACGCTGGAAACGCGGATTTCATTCATAGTCGACGGTTTTGTCGTAGAATTTTCGAGGTTTCGTGTATTTGGAAGAGTTGAAAGTGATTGACAGAGATAGCTCTTGTTTCTAATCGGACTTCCTCGTTGCTGATTACTTCGTTATCCCCCTTGGCAAGTGGATTAGAAGTCGCCGAGAGTGTTTCAGAATTTTATTCATAATCGGCGGTTTTGTCGTAGAATTTTGAAGTTTCGTGTATTTGGAAGAGTTGGAAGTAATTGATAGAGATAGCTTTTGTTTTTAATCGGAGGAATTTTGTTTCAAACGACAGGAAATCCTTCCTCTTTCCTGATTGCTTCGTTATCAATTTATTAATATTATAATATAATTTATTAATAATTTCATTCATAGTCGACGGTTTTTGTCGTAGAATTTTGGAGGTTTCATATTTGGAAGAGTTGGAAGTAATTGATAGAGGTAGCTTTTGTTTCTAATCGGTGGAATCTTGTTCGAAACGATAGGGAATCCTTCCTCGTTCCTGATTACTTCGTTATCCCCCTTGGCAAGCGGATTAGAAGTCAGCGAGAGTAGGGTTGGATGTTACTGGTGGTGGAAGATGAGAGCGTCTACGTCTTCTCTATTATTGCAGGCGCAACCCTCCGAGCTACCGTCAAGTTTTCCCTCCGCCAATAATAGGGTGAGACACGCGCAGTTCTCCGAGTCTCACTGCTGGCAGTATGCCTGGTAATCGTCGCGGCGGCCTCGCGACACTAATACAGTCTTCGCAGCTTCCGCGCTCTCCTTCGTATAATTCCAACGACATTTGAATCTGAATGGAGACAGAGCCCCCGTGAAGGATCCCTTCGGAACACCGCCAACTTCGATGTTGCTCTAACGAAATTTGCAATAGTCTCATATTAACTCGTTCGGGGACAATAGAAATTTTGTTGAGTTGCGAGAAAAGATTGCTGATTTGTTTTTAAAGTAATTTTGATATAGAAATTGGCACATCTTAGTGGAGATTCATAAAGAATGGATAAAACAAACTGAAAAGGACTTAATAGAATAACTGATTATTACAAAAATGTTCTCTGTTTGATTTACAAATTACAAATATTTAAAGTGGAAAGTTTGTAGTATATTTGTAGTATACTATAACTGTACACACAAACTTCCATTTACCATAAACTTTTTAATGAGACTGTCACACGAAAATCACCATAAACATTAATAAATCGTTAATTCGAAATCCTGAATCTTCACCGTTTATTTGCGCTGCATTCAAAGCCTTTTTATTCTCCCATTGGCTCACATGCATCCCCAATTTTAGTGAGTCAAAGATCAAGAAAAATGACACCGAACCGACAGGTTTTCCTGTCGAAGCTATGAGAAAGTTTACAGGAAATAACGTAGGGAAATAGGAGTCTGTCGGGGTAGTGAAAACTGCACGGACGATCTAGCGGTGTGAGGGCTTATCAGAAGCCACCCTCTTCTCTCCCAGTCTCTCTCTCTCTCTTTCTCTCTCCGGTTGCTCCTTGAGGAAGAAGGCTTTCGGCTGGAGTAGTTACATAAGAAGTCGTTGGAGAAAGAGAGGAAGCAATGCCTGGGAAAGAGCGACGGAGCTGCACCCGTTACGAATGTGGTCTTTAGAAGCCCTCTCTCTCACTCACTCTCTCTTACTCTGTCTCTGAAGCTGCAGGTGCCTAGCTCTCGTAATGCTTGCTCGTCGCGTAAAACGGTAATTGAATCTCACTGGCGGGCGAGAGCTTAAAATTTAAGCAGCCACTTTCCGAAACGCCTGCCGTTTCCCGCTTAACATGCTCTCTTTCCAACCCCCGGCATTTTACCACCGAACTCTCTCTCTCTTTCTCTCTCTCTTTCACCATGATCGGACGCGTTTTTCTCTGGATTCCTGGGAATTGTTAAAGGGTGGCTGATAGGCGGAGTGCCGGAGGGCGGCAGAGATCGCCGGGTGAGTGGTGAGCCCTGATTAATTGGTAATAAGGGTGTCGATGATTAATCAGTGCTCGGGAGAGAAGGTGTAATCAATCGGGCCGGGCGGCCGGCGCGTCAGCAAACACGATCGGCAGCTTTGGGTCACTAACGAACATGGACAACGAGATATCGGCAAACACACACTCCCGTACAAACCTACATGCGCTAGCTAGACATACTCTTGTTAGCGGAAGAGAGGATCCTGAATTTCGGGAGGAACTAGCTTCCCTCGGAAGCGGCCGAGTTACTCTCTCGAATTATTAATCGATGACGCGCACAGGATACAGTTAGGAGGATGTGTTCTCGTTCAATGACGAGCATTGATTATTGTTGAAATTAATTATATTTGTTGAAAATAATTTACTTCTCAGTGAACTCGTTCTAAGACTCGTCAAATGTTAATCGAAGAGTTATCAAAAAAACAAAGAAACTAGCTGTAATGCGCTTCCTGAAATGTTCAGATATATCAGTTTGATAGCCAAAAGTACGACGCATTGACTGAGCCTATAAAATAAACTATTGCATCACAAAAATAAAAATATAAAAATTCAACAATATTGTTTCTTGGACTTTTGAAATAAGAAATTGCGTGTAAGACGGCGCAAAGTATTCTTGTACTAACGAGCTGTCTTTTTCTTCTCTGTTGCAGACATGCGCTGGTTGGCTCTCGCGTGCCTCCTGATGGCGTCGACTGTGCACTCCTGTCGCCAGAGTGAGTTCCAGTGCGGCAATGGGAAATGCGTCACCCTGAACAAGGTCTGCAACGTCGTGGATGACTGCGGCGACGGCACCGACGAGCCCAGACAATGCTCCCGTGAGTCATCATTATTTACAATTTACCACCACTTTCAATCAATTTTTCGTCAATCTCTCGAGTAATAGGTTATGAAATACTTTTTCCCAATCCCAATATAAATAATTGTCAATTTATCACGAAAATGGCGCGCAAAACAACATCGAAAACTGTAATAAAAATCTCAATATTTTCATTCTCATTTTCATGTTTAATAAAAGCAGAAAAACAGGTGGATAATTGAATCGAAATCGAGTTGAATTCAACTGTCGACAGAACGAAAGAGAAAATGTGGAATTACTAGATGGGAAGAGCGAAATTAAAATCGCGGCCGAAATGTGTCGAGTATATTCAAATAGAATTACTATCCTTTTACGTTCTCTGGAAAAACGAGGCATTTTCACCCTTTCACTACAAATAACCAGAGATTAATCTTGAACGGTTCTGCCATTAATACAAATACTTGGCAATAACCCTCGGTTTTGCGATCCCTCTGGCGGCTCCTGCGGAGAATTAGAGAGGGGGGTTCGGGGTGGGGTATCGAACTTTATGTCTTTGGCGCGGGACAATATAATCGAAATCCAGCCAGTTTAGTTTGCTGACCGAAGCAAATCGGTTCTCGCTCGCCGTAAATAATTCGAGCGGCTGCTGCTGCTGCTGGCTGGACCAACTCTCTCTCTCTCTCTCTCTTCGTTTCTCTCACAGAGAGAGAAAGAGAGGGAGAAAGGGGGATGGTAGCGTGCACGGGCCGATGGGAGCACCGAATTCCACACGATTTAACCCTCTCGCCAATGGACTGGCAGAGGCAGTGCTCTCTCTGCCGGCTGGCAGGGAGCGTAACTTTGCGCGACACACAATGCTAATGGAATTGTTATGCCCGCGCGCAATTGTAGATTTCCTCGTCGGCCTCGCATAAATCAGGCAATGCGGTATGCTATTGCGGCCATTTCCAACACAGAGTCACAGACACACAGACACAAACACAGAGAAAGCAGAATGCTTCTAGTTCACGGCAGGTTTCCACCTTCCTCACGCACAATGCAATCATCCCTTTATTCTTCCGGTGGCAGGTAGCGCATGTGCTTTAAATTCAGGTGCGCGCAATGTTTGCTCGCAACCTTGCCGGCAAACATTGCGCGCCCGCTGAATGTGTCTGCCGGAGTGTAGGAAGGCTTGGTGCGCCGCCGCCGCCGCCGCCGCCGCCGCCGGCCTTTTACCGGCCAGGCCACTCACTTCCGGCGGCAATTGCGGACTTGGAATCAGGTCTCGTGCGCGCCTTCGTACTCCACTGGTGCTCGCAAGCGGCCAGCTTGCGTGTATGTATGTATGCGCGCGCCCGCGCAGTAATTAAGCTAAGTTACGGGCAACGTTTATGAAGGCTTGTCGAGCCACTCGGTATTAGCACGCTGAGAAGGAACGTCTCACTTGCAGTCCCTCGAACCTACCCTTTTGTTACCCTCGCGATGACACGTGTGACGAAACTGTTGAACACTACCTGATGACGAAAGGGTTAATTTATGTGTTTTTATAAATGCTATATATTCTCTTTATTGTGTAACGTAGAAAGAAACAGGGATTCTTTTTTGTGATACCTTGTATAGTTTGCTGCACCTTTTCGAATTATACAGGGAGTTCCTATTGGGGAAATCCCAGATAATATTGGGTATATAATATATACCCTGATATAATTGGGAAAATCGAAGATAATATAAGTTGAGGAAAACCCATACAATGTATTCTTGGGGAAATCCCAGATAATATAAGTCGGGGAAAACCCAGACAATATAAGGTTGGGAAAATTCACTCGCACACTCAATCAGTACATAAATCTCAGCAAAGATTCTTATCAGACGGTTGTGTACCACGTAGATGTCTCTCTCTCTCGTTGGAGGGAGACATTTCCTTTTTCTCTTGGATCTGTCGTCTCTCTCGCTGTTAATTGCGAGAGAGTGGACCGGGGAAATCGCCGATAAAGTTAACGCTCGAGGGTTTCAGCTAGCTGGTGCTGGCAAGCATTGCCAGATACGGTGGCGAGGCGATGCGATCCTACGCTCTGACCCAAATGCACCGACGAGCCGAACCACCTCCACCTCCTGCCGAAGACCACCCTGGCAGGCGGCCAGCAGCCGGTGTCTGCGGCAGAGCAGAGCCTTACTTATATTTTTCGAGGCCGTCGGAATTTTCGGCCGCGCGATATCAATTTCGAGGAGGAGAGAGCTGCATAGGAATTAATGGCCTGCTGGCATTACCAGTCGAGAAAGAGAGAGAAGGGATGCGCGACGCTCGGAGGAATAAGTGGTCAGATAAATTCGATGAAAGCCATTCACCTATCAGGCCACCTTTCCCAACATCAAGACTCGCCGGGGGTAGGTGGTTTGCTTGCCTCTCGAGAATTCAATCCACCGGATATTTCCACCCACATCGCCGCGTCCTTCCAGCATTGACAGAGGCCCAATTTAATTAGCGGAATTTACCGTGGGGAAAGTTGGTAATTTTCGAGTAGCTTGAATGCATGTTTCGAGATAGGAGTCCTGGAAGAGGAAGAGGAGTGTGTACAGGAGGAAGTATCGAGAGAGAGAAGTTTGTCGACGTTTAGGAGGAGGGCCGAAGAGAGTTGCGGCGGCGACGGCGACGGCGACGGCGACGGCGCTGGGAATAGGAATGATCTAGGGGACAGAAAGCCGGCGCACGCTCGAGCATTCTGTCTTCCGGTCCTCGGCCAGGGAAGTTACCGCGAGACAGTTTTTCCTTCCGCTTGCCCTGGCGTGTCTTCGCTTTATGGCTACGTGACTCGAATCCCCCAGGAACACGGTCTGCACACGCGCCCGCCCGCCCCCTCACTCTACACCAGCGAACCCTCTCCTCTCTTTTCAGGAGGCGTCGCCATCCCTCTTCCCATCTCGACTCCCAGAAACAATTACACGAATAAAAGATAAGAGCTCCTGTACCGCTAACGATCTACAGGCTCTTCCAAAACTCCCGATGAACATAGCATCTTCAAAAATTTCAAGTTATACTCAACTTTGACAGTTATCAGCCGAAATGAGTGACCAATCAGCGGATGACCCAGATAATGTAAATTGGGGAAATCGCAGATAATATAAGCCTGGGATTTTCCCCAACTTATATTGTAATACTTACCGCGTGATAATAAAATAACATATATCGAATTATTATTGTTTTATCTATTGATAGAATTCCACTGAAAACCATCCACTGGTACAAGGTCATAATATAAATATTTGCAAAGCGTATAAAAAATATTCAGTTCCATTTAAAGGATACAAATATTTAAAATAGAAAATTTGCAGTTTACATAATTAAAACGTATTAGCAACAGTGGAATCCAAAAAAGAATTAACTAAACAATTAGAAATTGATTCGAGAGAACTGACATCTTGCAAAGCCCGAAACAGAAATAAATCCCTACAACGGAAGTGTTTCCCTGCTTTTTCCTGCCATCCCAGGTCTACTTTGACCGACATAATTCAAGATGATTTCTTAGCAGCTGCAATATTCTCTCAACAGTCTCTTTAGACCGGTCGGATTGTTCCAGCCACTTTAATATCGCCATTCCGCGTGCTCGGGTAAAATGGGGCGAGCTCGGCAAGGCGCGCGCGCGCGCGCGCTCTCACTGCTCGGCATCATTAATCTTCCATTGGAGGCGCAAGGATGCTGAGCCGCGACAGGGTGTGTGCAGACGCTCGTTATATGTACATTGCTTCGCACCCTGCAAGCAGCCTCCAGTCGATTCAGCCAGACGATATTATGCCATCTCCCCGATAGCACGCTTCCCTCCTTCTCTCCCTAACTCACTCACAGCACCGACTTCGCAATTCTCAATTCGCTTTTCGAATCCTCGCGTGAACCACCGGCAATTAGGAGCTCGTAATATACCGTGAAACGCATAAAAGACCATTGGAAGGAAGAATTGTATTTTAAAGTGTTGGGACATATTCCTTTAGAAATAATTTCGAAGATGAAACTCGAATCATGAAAGTGTCGTAATAAAACAGGAGGGAAAGAACACTTCAATTTAAAAGAAAGCACTATAACAAATGAAAGAATGTCATTTTAAAATGAGACAATATAAATAGTAAATCGTATACAAAAAATTGTACGAAGTAACATTAATTAACAAACGACGAGTTTGTGTACTGTGTCGAATATAATTACTAAAACAATATAATAATAAAACCTGATCTGTGCATGCTGTGATTGCACATAAAACTAGAACAAACTGCAACAAAGTATCTCCGAGTGAAACAATCCCTTTTAACAAAGACAGACGAAGAAAGGGAAGACGTGGAGTTCCTTGTGAGAAATGTTTGCGCGAACCAAGAAATTAAAGGTCGGATGTGCGTGACTGCTCCTTCTTGTTTCACTTCCTCTCTCTCTCTTCAGCAATGTATAGGTGTGTGTGGAGGGCGTATCGGATCGAAATCGAGATTTCCAGGCATTGTTACGCGTGCCTGGCAGTCGGCCAGTGGCAAAACGTTCTCCCTCCTCGGCGCTAGGAGCGATTCAGGCCCGCGGAGCGCGCATAAACAAGGCCGGTATTCAACGCATCGCTCGATAATACCACATCGATACAACTGAAATTCATTTCAACCCCCGTACGCGCGCGCCCGCGCACATTGCAAAGCTAAACAACGCCAGGCGGTGTACAGGGTGAGTCACTTGCCTTTGAATCACCACCAAAAATTGGATATTTTCGATGGCCAAAAATATGGGGGAAAAAATATGTTGAGCTAGGGCTCTGAAATTTATATCACTTCTTCCTCGATGCAAAAACACACTTTCTACCAAATTTCAGCCCCGGAAAAGGTCGGGAAGTACCAAAAACACGGGGAAAACCATCGAAATCAATTTTTCAAGATCGGTTTTCCACGTGTTTTAGGTAGAATTCCGGCATTTCCCCCACAACATTTATGTTTTTTATCCGTTTTGAGACACGAGTAATCGAAAAATCAAGCTTTCGTCCCGGTCCCAGAACCTTCGAAAAATCGAAAATTTTTGAAGGGGTATGCCTTAAAAAATTTGCGAAAAAATGAATTTTGAGCTAGGGCTCTGGAATTTTTACCACTTCTTCCTCGATGCAAAAAAACATTACCCACCAAGTTTCAGCCCCGGAAAAGGTCGGGAAGATAAAAAAACATGGGGAAAACCATTGAAATGAAATATTCCAGATCGGTTTTCCATGTGTTTTCGGTCGAATTCCGGCATTTCCCCCACAACATTTATGTTTTTTATCCGTTTTGAGACACGAGTAATCGAAAAATCAAGCTTTCGTTCCAGTCCCAGAACCTTCGAAAAATCGAAAATTTTTGAAGGGGTATGCCTTAAAAAATTTGCGAAAAAATGAATTTTGAGCTAGGGCTCTGGAATTTTTACCACTTCTTCCTCGATGCAAAAAAACATTACCCACCAAATTTCAGCACCGGGAAAGGTCGGGAAGTCGACCAAAAAAAATAAGGGCTAGGAGAATTCTGATTCAAAGGCAAGTGAATCACCCTGTACATTGGGCGAGCAATGGGAATTTGGTATTTTTGGGAGGAGGGTTCTGGCTGGCTGACTGGTGAGAAAAGCAAGAGGACTGCAAACTAGAGACACTGGAAAAACAAGATAGCCCTCTGCCGCTGCCTCGAGCAGGATCGTCTAAGGTCCATGAATTATTCAGAACGTGGGAGAAGAGCCACCTTACCAACGCGAGATTTATACCCGACGAAAAGAGTGTACTGTATCATAATGCGAGCGTACGAGCAGTCAGTCAGTCTCTCCCACTCTCTCTCTCTCTTTCTTTCTTTCTCTCTTTCTGTTTGTCCGAATGTAGCTTGGCATTCCAGAAATTGTACGCATAGGTTGCCAGAGAGAGAGAGAGAGGGGGGGCAGGATTGGATGATGGTAGACCGAGAGGCGAACACGAGTAGCAAACCGAAATACTCATGTATCAGGCCACTCGACAAGCAATGCAACGCTCGGAGAATTGAAGCGAGTCCGGCAAAGCGTCTGCCTTGTTATACGCGAACCGACTGCTGCATTGCCAGTGGAAGGGTGGAAGGGTGGAATTCGCGAGTTCTCCTTTTTGGCCGAAACGTAGCCACCGGAGGAAGAAGAGAGAAGAGAGGAGAAGAGAGAAAAGTGGAGTGGGAAGGGGATGGGGTTTGGAGGCGAGTAGGGAGGAAAGAAAACATAGTGCGCGAGGGTGGAGAAGAAGTAAAGCCGTGGTGCTCGGCCCATTGAAAGGATGCGCTTTCACGGCCCCCAGACCCTTCGCTTCGTCTACCTTGAAATCCACTGGAATGACTTCCAGTCGTTTCCTCGTCTCGGCAAGCTCGTGTTTCCACCGCCGCGCCGGTATAAAGCACCCCTCTAAATCCACCCTCTGCCCTCCCAGATGGATACCACAAATAGTACAGATTGCGGCTAACACGCGAGCCAATAAAGAGGCAAGTATTCTCGCCCGATAATAAATAGAATCAAGTGTGACGGGTCTTGTGTTGTTCGGACGGATGGGAGATTCAGTGATTGCTCCGACTGATTCGAAAAGATCCTTTTCCCGGAGAAAGACGAGGTCGTTTAGCGTCGCGGGTATATTCAGAGCGGAGGGAACACGCGCATCCACGGAGAGAGTTGGTGGGCAAAGGCCTGGAAAATAGGGGCCTGGAAGTGAGAGGAAGGGTTGAAAACTGGCGGATGGGGTAGCTATGCCAGCCTGAAAAGGATACAGCCGCTTTTCAAGCCACCACTGCCATCCTTCGCTCCCCGGATGCTGCTGCTGCTGGATGGAACACGGGCGTCGTCGTCGTCGTCGACGTCGTCGTGCCTCGCCAAATTGTCCTCACCTGCGATCTTCACTCACCTATCCAGCTTCCCCATCTCGCACAAAGCTTCGCGCGAGTATCGTCTCGCCAACTTCTCCCCACTCTCGACCTTACGCTTGACGAGGGACAAAATCGAAACCACTGCCGGTGAAACTGCGAGTGAAGCTAAAATATTCATTTAGATTTAATTAACGAGATTGAATAATGATAGTAATTTTCAAAAATTTTAAGTGACACTCAACTTTGGCAGTTGTGAGCCAAAACGAGTGAGCAATCAGTAGATGACCCAGACAATGTATTCTTGGGGAAATCCCAGATAATATAATGTTTGTTCCCTTCTTATTAAATAACGGCACCTCCTTAATTCATAATTGAGATTGTTATGTTTTCTGGAACGTATTAGTTATGGAAAAAGGGGAGGAAAGGAAAGGGATGGGCGAAGGAGAAGGAAGCAGGGAAGAATCGAGTCATTCGAGATTGCCGGAGACCACAATGAGCGTCTGGCTCCTCCTGAATTCGCATGAACGGCGCGTCGGAACGCCGCCGTCGGTTTCCCGTTGCCACGATTCCCTCTCTGGTCGGCCAGTGTGTGCGCGATCATCCTCCTCTCGAGCTATTGTCTCCGCGGATATTGTTGTTTCGCGATGGAAAAAGCGCGCGGGTCCGCGCGAGCAAGCCAGAGCGAGAGCGAGAAAGAGAGAGAGGGAAAGGGAAGAAAATAGAAGGGCGAGCGCGCGCCGGAAGCGAGGAAGAGGAGAATTTTCATTGCACCGTGCGGATATGATAGCCCGCGGAAATAAAGCTTCACGGTTATTGAGCTTTTACTTTCTCCGTGCACACCATGTTGCGGATGCTGCAGTTTCAAGCTCCGCCTGTCGCTCTTCTACCATTCGAGAGTCCGCCGCCGCCTCTCTCCCAACACAACATCTCCCTACCAAACTCAATTTGTAACAAACCCCGCACTGTTTTTAAACCACCCACCACGAACCTAATAAATTTATTATCGATTCTACGCAATACTCCTCGATATTTCTTCATTAGTCCTTTCGATACAATTAACACTGTGACTGCCATGATATTCGAATTCGGATGACACTCGAACATCCCTTTGCAGACATGTTTATTTCGACGAGAATAACTATAATAAACATTTTTAACAAGATATAGTAAGAGTACAAAATTTACAATTTTGACAATCAACCAATTAAGAATTGTCTAGCAATCGCCATCTCAAATGTCGTGTGAACGATTTCCCTCGGCAGACGATGGGAAGCCAGATAAAAAGTGGTTGCTTTGATAGGTCCACTGATCGGCTTTTTCTCGGGCTTCCCTTCCCGGGACTAGCGAGAGATATTTAGCACAAGACGCGAGCGAATCTGGAGCTGCTAAAAAGGGTAGCTTTCATCGAGATCAGAGCAGAGAAGGAAGGTCAACCGTTCCGACTTTGACCCGGCGGCGGCGGCGGCGGAGCTCGAAAGCCGGGGAAAGTCAGGGCTGCTGCGAGGGTGGAAGCGAATGTCAACCGGTCAAGGATTCATTAGGTGGTGCTCGGGTGGCGGCGGCGGCGGCGGCGGCGGCGGTGCAGCCGGCGCAAAGAGGCTTACCCAGCAAAAACGAGGTCAGCCAGCCCAGTGACGTCAGTACTTACGCACAGAAATTACGTGGGAAACTGCTCCTCCAACCCCGGAGAACACCGACGTCAGCGTCACGGTAAACAGAGAAAGCGAGGACCTAGTTTAATCCATCCGGGTCAAACCAGATGCCAAAAAAGCCTCGAGAGACCCAAGAGAACCTTCCAACTTGTACCAAGGAAAACCTACCCGCAAAGATCAGCTTTACTGTAATCGACCTTAAGTTACGTTGGTAGGCGCGTGGAATAAATATAACACCTCACAGATTTAACACTAGGTTTACGTCAGCAAAATTACAAAGCTTATTAATTTCTCTTCCAATTTATACTGACAATTATTTATGCAATCCTGACAGACATAAATAACTTATATTACGTTTATTAAAATTGTAATTGTCTTTAAATTAAATTAATAGCTCGTTTTCATGAAAATACGTGTCCATAAAGAAAGGTATACAGAAATGTTCTTAAACCTAGTGTTAATGTAGCAAAACGTGGAGTATAAATGTATACAAACATCAATCGAAGACAAAAGTCCATCCAAGAGTGATGTTCTCGGACATCGCTGATCGTCAAGTTACCTGTTACAAGTTACCAGTTTTACGGGTTTTCCAAAATGCATTTCCATGCCTACTTCTGATTTTCTACCACTACTCTTCCAGCAGCTTCTCCAAACGATTGCACATACGAAGATATCTACTTCTAGTAAAAGAGGGTGGTAGAAAGTGCGGCGAGGGCAAATGGGAAGCAAGTGGCAAATGCTTGGCATTAGTCAGAGCGCCAGTAGAGAAGCGGTTTGCGGAGGCAAAGCGAGAGAGAGAGAGAGAGAGAACAGGGGAAGTTTCGCAGTGGCCGCGGCGGTAACCAATGTATCCGCTGAATGTGTAATGCTTGGGGCGTGAGTCGCTTTCTCAATGCCGGAACGGGCGTTATTAATACGGGCCGACGTTCCACGTCGTTACGGATAGGATCTTGCCAGTGTCGACGAGCACAGCCGCCCTCCACACACACAGGCACACATACACACACAGACACCGGACAGAGGGAACATGCATTGCATTATTAACGCGAGGGAATCGAAACCATAGCTACACAGCGAGCAGACAAGCGTCGAGCAAGTGCGAACATTTGACAGAGAGAGAAGGTGGTGGAAGCGGATAGGGAACAGCAAGTTACGCTACTTAATCAGTTGAGTTGCTGATTAGCCGCCCGAGTCTCGGCGGCGGCGCGCGCGCGCTACTTCCTTTCAAAGAGCTCGCAACACGTGAATATTAACTGCGCCAGGACTCGAGGGCCTCGTCCCGACAACTTGTGGCGAACTCCCTGCCATCGGATACACTCGCGACACCAACGATACACCACCACCACCACCACCGCCGTCGCTTTATCGCCTGTTTATCCGGGAGACTGGCGTTCAAGCGCGGCCAAGTTTATGCAGCTAGATAAAGCTCGGCCTCTTTTAGCAGCGCGACTTACGAGCAAGCCCGATGTGTTCCTACACCGTTTAAGCTTAAGCCAAATCGCCCCTGGCGATAAAGAGAGTCGCGCGCCAGCCAGAACTTCGTCGCGTGCCGCGACTTTCGCCTGCCACTTTAAGTGTTTGAACTAGCAGTTTTTTAAGTACTGTATTGTTTTCGCTTTTATCTTGATGATTTGTATTATGCGTAGGAATTTTGTTGGATGATTTTGATTTGGATTTGAAATTTGTGGTCATTTTTAAGTGTATTTGTTATTTTTAAGTAATTTATAATGTCATTGTAAAGAGAGAATTTAATAAATAATGTAATTGAAAATTGACTGTTTAATACCAACTATATCTATAATATTTAATAACCTATATAATCTATATAATAAATAATCTATAATATTTTATTTCCATTCTCGTATTATGCGTGATAAAACGCACTTTAATTATAATTAAAGCAACTATTAATTAACAAATGCCTCGAGGATCCTCTGCGCGAGTAATCTCTGATTCCTGGAGTCAGTGACACCAGGATTTTAATCAGTATTAAGTAACATCATAGTGAGAAAAGGACTGGTTCTCCGCGGCGCAGTAGTGCAGGCAAAGGATAAGGTCAGCCGAGAGCGGCGAGTAGTATGGGTCGGGCATTAGTCAGACAAGAGAGAGATCGCGCGCGCGCTCGGCAATTCCACTCGGGGAAATTTCGCTTGCCAGGCGAATCTGGTCCATGCTGATTGGGTTACACTCTATGATTATTATGCAAATGCCAGACCACCGGGATAAACTCGAGCCGCGCCTTCAGATGATGTTGCAAGAGAGTGAAATTTACACCGCTTCGATGCTGATTATTTGCCGGAAATTGGGAAGAGAGAGAGAGAGAACAGGCGTTACAGTGAAAAGTGCGATTGAACTGACAAGCTAACACCTTTTGACACGCGTGTTTTTAGCCCTCCAATTTCACTTCAAAGCCTCGAAACTGCAGTTAAAGTTACTGTGAAATTCATACAAACTTCCTACAATGTCGATTACCTTGCAATCTATTGCTGGCGAACTACAAGTGTGAATTGCAATATTTCACGGTTCAATCTGAGGAATGAAAGTCTGCAATCGGATTTTTTAAATATTTATCAGCTCCCGCTGTACCGCTTTTTCTCCACTAGGAAAATGTTTTCCCTTTGGACACTTTTCTGATAAATCTCGACACTTTGTCGATCCACATGTTACCAACATGATTACTCGGAAAATAACGTTTCTAAAGAGTAAATAAAACTACGTTAATCAGTTGTAAAAAGGTGTTTCTAAAGTACGGCGACCCAACATTATTGCTAATTGGGATTGGATGTAGCGGGTTGGTGGAGAGGATGGATAAGCCATACAAGGGGTGGGTAATGATGGAAGAAGGCCCAGTCCAGCTGGAGCATTGACCGTGGAAAGAGGCCTCGAGCGGATCATTAGAGTCGCAAACGAGCCGGCTTCTGATTAGGATTAACCGCTCGCTGCTCTCAAGCGGAAAGGGCGAATGCCCCGGCCACATTGTTCCACGAACCTCGGCCTTGCGACCTGTTCCCATGTGGTCTCTGCACCCTCCGCATTACTCTCTCACCCTCTCCGCACAAGAGAGAGAAAGAGAGAAAGGGAGAAAGAGAAAGCCAGTACATCTCTACGATCAGCCCTCGAAGCCCTACAATCAGTCGACCTCTCCAGTTCCTGCCTATCTGTCGGCCATCCACATGCGATGAGAAGCCAAAGGAAATCATCTCGAATTCCTCGCATCCTCGCCCCGAATAATTCCCACTCTCGACGTCCCCTTTAGATTTCCTTCCTTACTTTTACGCCACTGTTAAGTCAACTATAAATATGTGTCGCAGAGTTCAGCTACGAAGTGCGAGCGAAATTGTAATAATCGTACCTGAAATGATATTAACACTTTGACGGCAGCGTATTTTTTTCAATTCTTATACATTGCCATAGGTGGAATTAAAGTATATTTTTTTAAGCTTTCAACGGCTATTTAAACGCAATTGTTTGTAAAACAGTCATTTGGAAATTTATTATTATTGAAAATGTCAACGAGTTTATTTTATAACTTTAAATGGGTCTACTTATGTTTCCAATATTTAGAGGAAGAAAATACTCTTTCAATCTAAACTAACAAATTACAGAATAAAAGAGCGTAAAAGCCATAAATAAATATGTATGTTTGAAGAAATATAATAAACTATTTCGTAAATTTTTAACATCTGCATATCTCTCTTAGAATACATAAAAATGAAACATTATTTTTTTAAAAAGTCACGTGTAAGTACGTAAGTCGCCCTCAAAGTGATAAGTTAAGGTTTAGACCTGAGTGTATACTTCGGCCTACGGTGGTGGGGATAATCCGTTGGGGATAAAATGAGAAGCGTTAGTTTGTAAGTCAGTCAGAATAAAGTAATAGACGACGCAAGTTGAGTAGAGAAAATGGAGAGCTGTAAAGAGTGTACAAAAAGGACAACAACTGAATACAGAATACAGAACTAACTAAGGCGCCGAGAGGAAGGGAAAGCCTGCCATTCGCCACATGTGATTATATACCTGTTGATAGGTGACAGCTATTAATAGCGAGTAATTCCGTATTACCCCAGCTGCTTAATCGCAGGTGCTAAGCTCGCGTATATTAGCCACGCGCTCTGCCGGAGCCCAAGCAGATTAGGCTTGACAAGGAATACATGCTCCAGTTTAGAGCTATCTTGAGCTCTCAAGGAATGATGGAGATGCAACAATGTGAGTTTGTTAAGAACAATGTTTGTAGAAACGACGATCCGTTGACTCGGTCCACTGGAAAGTGTCTTTTTCTTCGGATAAGATGAGAGCCAAGTTGCTCTCGCCTCTCAATTCGTCGGTTTCCTCTCGGGGCGTTCAAAGGGCTGCCGCCGTCGCCGTCGCCGTCGCCGTTGGCGTCCAATGGTAAAAAGGCGAGTGGGAAGAAAATTCGACTTAAGCGCGCAGACAGAAGTCGTTCGCTCGTCCGACGAATTCGCTTTCCTCGCCGGCTGGAAAGCTCTAAAAGGATCGCTCGGCTGGAAACGCTGGGGGCCATCGATAATTCATCGTGTTCTTTCCGCCGATTCTTCTTTACCTCGGCATTCCCTCTGATCCGCCCGCCGCAGCCAGCCTCATCCTCCGCCCTCTCCGCCCGCTCTCTCGTCCGCCAACCGGTAATCCTTCTGATCGAATCAATTTACGATTACACCGCGAGAGCAAAGCTATTGAAAAACATCCTTTCCTTCCTTCCGCGTCCTCCAACCGCCTCTCAGTTTCATTTGTGCCACTCTTACACTCGAGGAGTCTGGCACCAACTCAAAATAGAGCGAACGGACGCCGCTCCTTCAGAGACGCCTTTCAACCCTCTGTTTTGTATGCTCAAGAACCCCTTGAAACACCCCCCGTCGAGTTTCTACTAGAGATTTGCGGAATGAAGTTTTCGACTTAGAGATGAGTGACAAGTGCGGATGATTGTGTGTTTGCAGCCTGTAACAAGACGTACTACGGCGATGTCGGGAAGACCTACGATCTCGAGCTTCACCGGCCCAAGGAGGATAAGGTGCCTTACATTTGCAAGCTCACTTTCAGTGCACCCGGCGGCGATCTCGGAGATATTGTTCAGGTATTGTTGTAGTTCAATCTCTTTATCGAAGAATGACAAAGTTTAAATGAACAATTATTAATGGAATCAAAATGTGATTTACATAGTTACAAGTTCGCAACGAGAATTTAACTAAAAAATAGTAAATCTTAATTTTTGTTTTATATTATATATTTTCTGTATTGCTACTTAATTATTTAGAATGTAAAATGCAAAAGAATTGGAGGTAATAATTCAATTTTTGATAAACATGGCGCGAAGTAATATGACAAGCAGAGAGAAATTAAATATTAAACAATATTTCTCGCTGTAATTGACAGTTTTCAAACACTGTCAAATTAAAGAGAATAATGATGCGACGCAAAAGCTAAAAGGCAATGAATAGAGAATTGATATATGGTGGCAGTTGTGGTCGATGGATTTCCCCGAGGGGATTCCATCCCCTTCGCGAGGATATCCAAAGGGATCTTCGGATCACTCAACGACAAGAATCGACGACAGAAAATTCCGATCCGATTCTTTCAATCCCCCAGCAAAAAAACACGTCCTCAAAAAACCCACCCCATTTGATCTTCGTTTGGAGTGCGCTTAACTTTCTTTTTCTCTCACTTATATGTTGCAGTTGACATTCGACAGTTTCACACTGGGCCAATTCGTCTCGTTCACGGAAGAGGGTTGTCCAGATGGCTCGCTGCAGATCTCGGAAGCTCAGCGTCCAGATGTCGGAGGTCTTTGGTGCGGCACATCCTGGGGACCGGCGATCTACTACAGCGAGACACCGACTGTCTCCATAACGTTGAAGCTCCTTAGGCTGAGCAAGGATCAGACGGGATTCAATTTCGACTTCAGGATGGCGTACAAGATGATCAGGAAGTCCGACGCCGTGGTGCGTTACGGCAACCCATTTGTCGGTGAGCTCTCAAGCATTCTATTCTTGATAGACTCGCGCGCGCCCTAGTACTACTACTTTTCCCATCGGTGAACCTTATCGAGGTCTCCTCTATCATTGGTAGAAAAGTAGAAAGAGGAAGTGAAGGATTGCATTAGGAGAAAATCATTCTTGATAAGATCGAATTGCATGGACTTAGCGGTGAAGCTCTCTCTCTCTCTCTCTCTGTCCGGTTAATCCGGATATCGCTCGAGTCCAGCGAGACTCGAGGACTAAACTGGCTCTAGAGTGGGAGAGGCGAGAGGGAGCGTATGAGGCGAGAGAGTTTAAGAGGAATCTGTTGGGGATTGCAGGAATTACCCAGGCGACAGGTACACCGGCGTCAACGGAGAGAACAAGCATGTCCTCGACGAGCGAGTACGCCAACAGCTCGATGGCCATGCCCGTCCAGATGGTCGAGGAGTTCCTACCCACTGGCACCACCAAACCCACCGCCGACCAATACCTCGGTGACCTCATATCCGGCACCTACTGCTCCAGAATATTCACCGACTGCGACCAGAAGAACTGCAGATTGCAGTCGCCCAACTTCCCCGGCCTCTATCCTCGCAATCTCACCTGCTACTATGCCGTAAGTGGCTCTCCAGCATCCCAACACTACAACCAGAGAATTTTCTCCTTCAAATTTCACCTCGCCCTTCTCGAATTCTTCCAACTCTCACCTGTTGGACTCTAGTTCGAGATTTAGGACTAACTTTCCCTTCTATTTTCCACCGATAGCTCTATTCAATGGTATTTGGTTGCAGCGAAGCATTAAGAACTTGTTTCCGTGGCGGTAGCTTTGTCAGGGATTCTTAGAGGGCCCGCAATATATTTCTCTCGAGGACAAACGGCTCATTAAAAATTCCCATTGGCCAGGGCGTTAATTAAGAGGGCATAATTAAAAAGGAAGGAGTGTGCCGGCGTGGCGCGTTGTGCTGCCGCTCTCCCACTGAAGGGAGCACGTTTCAAATTAACGCCAATGAGAAAAAGACACTGTTCTCGTTCGTTCTTAGTTTATTATTAGCGAGAAAGTTGAGGACGATTCTTTAAGGTTTCGCGAACCTGTCGAGAATCTCCCTGCCGTTTACTCGTCGGTCTTCTTTCATCCTGAGCGCTCTTCCTGCCATACACATCCTTTCTTAAAGTAGTTTCTCCAATCTGCCCTGCTAACTTCTCTCTCTCTCTCTTCGGAGAGAAGGGATACTTGCCGAAGTTCATTTCGAGAACGGTGTTACTATTTAATTAATATCTCGAGAGATATTCGCCGAGCCTTTCCACTCGATGCACTTCATCCTTCATAAACTCGAGTTTATTACTTATTGGAAGTTCTCGCACTCCTCCTTCGCCGGGGGAGCAACACTTGGAAGGGCAAGTGGAGCTTTCATGGGGTGGCGGCGCGAAGAAATGCTTGGGATCGAAAGAGAAGAGGAAGGGCGATGGTCGAGCTTAACTCTCGAGGCTAGGAAGGCTTTAAGCCGATTGAGTAGGAAGATTAAGGGTGCGATGTTATCTTTGGATGCACACAGGTACGCCAGCCCGATGTGCCGCCAGGGAAACACGCTCTAATTTCGGTGAAACAAAGCCGCGGCCAATTGGTGGCTATAAGGGCACGGCCAGCCAGCCAGGCGGAATCACCACTTCGCAAGCTTCGCCTCTGGAAAGATTGCGACATCGTACAGGTACGCTGCGGACCCGCCACGAAAATTGGATTAGCTCATAGAAACTCGAGACGCCCGACAGTACGTGCGCCAACTCCTGATGCCCCTTTCCTCCTTCCCTTCTTCATCCCTTCTACCGCCCTTACATTGCATCTCTGGATAGCCGCACTCCTTAAATCAGACGTTACTGAAACTCCAGGACATTTGTAACTCGCTTTGAAGCCTCACAATTTGTAGCTCCGCATTTGCCTCCCTTTCTTTTTCTCAACTTTTAGTCCAATGATACCTTTTACCGTGAATGGACCAATCGATGTGAAACTTGATTTCCTTGCAAGAAAAGCTTGTTAAGTAGTCTCGATATTAATGATATTCTAATTTATTTAAAATTAACTTTCCTACCCTATTATTATTAGTATTAGTATTATTTTTTCTAAGATATCTCTTTACCGAACTTGCGGACTTATTTGCGGACTTATTTCGACTTTTATTTATGAAGACAACTTATTACTTTTCTCGAGGAAATTTTCCAGGATCAAAGAACTGGCGAAGGTGTCGAGGAAGTGGAAGTTTTTGTTCATTCGTAATGTATGTTTCTACTTTGGGCAGGACTACGTGACGGTGTACGACGGCTACACGACGAGGGACCCGGTGATCTTGAAGTTCTGCGGGGGTGGCGAGGCGGTGCCGGAGGCGACGAGCAGCGGTGCAGAAATTCTCGTGGAATTCACCACCTCGCCTTACGGCACCTTCTTACACCCAACGCCGCCGCATTCGCTGCATGGTTTTCAATTAGAAGTGCAAGTACGTGCTAATCCGCTCTTCGATTATTCCGACATCGGCGAACATTCCATGTTCCCCCGATGCTCATTCCCCATTCGAGGGCAAATCTAACACCGACTGCTCTATGCTTAATCGAATCTACAACTGGCTCGCTCTGATTTCCCCAGATGCCTTTGCCAATCGTGTATCTTCCCTAATCTCTTAATTACACTTAGCAATCATGGACTTGCAAGGAGGATTTAGAGTGTCGCGCTTCTAGGAAATTTGCATCCTATCGTCAGAGTCGCGTCAGTCATGTTTCGAGAGCATTCGATAGTGAAACGACAGTGTATTGGGATCGGATATGATTGGCTGCTTCGAGAGCATCCTGGTATATCGAACGTTTACGAGCGACTGAAGTCGAACCGACTATTTGTTGGAAGCTTTGAACTGCGAGGCGGCCGCGTACTCCTAAAATCGAAAACATATCATCCAGTCCTATTGCAAACTCTCGTCGCTTCCCAAAAGCACTTTTCAAGGGGACAAGCCTTTTCAAAAACTCTCTCTCTCTCTCTGCATACAAACCCAGCTACGAATCGAAACAAACAAGCCAAGATACACAAACATCCTAAAAATTGCCAAAGGCACAGAAGAAATAAAAAAAGCCTAGCATGTCAATTAAGAATCCAACTAAATAAAATCATTCTGTCTTTCTGTGATTATCCTCGTTTTTTTTTATAAATCAGGTGAAGTTCGTGGACGCAGAATCCCCAACATACGCGAAGAACAAGCGTTGCGAATTCTGGTTGAAAGGGAACGGTGGTGGAATATTGGAATCTCCGCGACACTCTCTCTCAAGGAACACGACTTGCTTGTATCATCTGAGAGGCGCCGGTCCAACAATGCCGAGTCCAACTCCACCGCGTCCTCTGCCGAAATTCCCGGAGCAAAGGCCAGGAACGGTTTGGAGGAGGCCAGCGCCAAAACCAGCGCAGCCTCAATTTCGTGTTTGGCTCTCGATTCTTAAGTTCCACGTTGGCACTGGCATTTCCACCAGCGAGGAGGACTGTTCGACCACTCTGATGGTCTGGGATGGCGAAATGATGCCTCTCTCCGAGTGCAACGACCTTCCCTGGTGAGAGTCCTCTTCCTCCTTAATCAGGATGCTTTCAGGATTAGTCTGATTCCGCTTGAGATTCGAGCCGGCAACTAGTCCCACTTCTAATCTCACTCAGTTAGAGATACATTGACTCGGAGAATTTCATTTGGGAACTTGTTGACGGGATCGAAATCTTGATGAAATTCACTGATTGGTGGTTTGACCGTAGTGACAAGGGAAGGCAGAAGGACACCGATCGATTGGGAGACACTTCGCAGTTGGTAATGGCGCGTCCAGGAAACAACACTACTCTTTTAGCTCGTTACTGCAAGGACAAAGTACCCAAGACTTGCGACCATGCCATCTTTCAGAACACCAGTCGACCTTGCTCACTTGGAGAGAGCTTTGTTTCCTCCGGCAGCAGTCTCACCATAGAAATGCGCATGTTGGAATCGACCGCTCTCAGGCAAGTTGTACAAACATTCCACTTGCTTTCTCTGTTTCAATCGGCCTTTGTTTCAAGCCGCTTCAACAATTTCCACTTGAAAGCCGCCACTCAATCGCCACTTGATTTTCACCCTCCAGTTTCGATGAGATTCGTCGGAATATTTTACAAATTTATTATATTCATTGTATTAAAGTTAAAGTATAATATTTTCATATGTTAATTCGTGTATAAAATCATTTTACACGATCTGTAAAAATTGCCAATTAAAAAGTTCTCTCTCACCGAGGATTAACATATTCTTAATTACACGGCGATAGAAGAACATTTGTGGTGGAGCGCTATTAAATTCCGGGGTTTCCAAAGAATTCGCCCTGTGCCAGTGCATATTGGGGGCTCGCGAAAGTGAAGTAGTGAAGGTTACACGCAAAGAATGTTGAGGGAGCTTTTATGGGAAGGGAGTGCAATATCTAGCGCAGGTGCACGTTTCATTCGTTGCCGCGGTAGCATCCGATATAGGATATTCATGAGAGGGAGAGCGTGGCGATTCTCCTTTTTCCTGGAGAACGCCGCGGCGCTTCTCGAAGAAGAAGCCGGAATTTCGAGAGACGCTCCCGCGAATTCAAGCGATCCCTGCGAGCCATTTGCTTAATTCCCGTGAAAAATGCCTGAATGCGTCTCTTTCCAGTAGTGCATGCTGGAATAAAAGCTCGCCTCACATATTCCCCGCTCATTCATAGTAAAACGAAGATGATGAAGTGAGCGGGCAGCAAGATATCGCGCCAATTCTGATGCACTTGATAAGTCCAAGGCATTATGACAGCGTTAAATAGAGAAACGGTGTTTACGGTCAGATTTACGTTGCGGCGCGGCAACGGCGGCAGCGTTATATCACTCGCTCTAATTAATTGCCGGCCGTCAAAGCGAGTGCAGCCCTTTTCATGCGGCTATAATAAGCAGCAGCAGCGCCGCGCCGCTAGAACACACGCGGTGCAGCAGCAGCAGCAGCAGCAGCAAGTCCGTTCAGGCTTGAGGAGGAGAGGAGAGGAGCAACATGGAGAGAGGCTTGAATTTTTCCACCTTTCCTTGCAGGCCAGTCAATTTCCGTGCACTTTACGAGTTCGTCGATCTGCATCAGGACGGCGACCCTTACGGGAGCGGGCCCTGCTCCCGGGTCTTTTACAGTCGGAATCGCGACCATTATCCCGATCGAAGGTTCCAAGGGCCGCGCGATATATTCCTCTACGGGCGCGGAGGGGCCAAGAATATGAGGTGAGATAGACACACATACACACACACATATATATATACATCGAAGGGAATAGGATTTCCCAAGCCTAGCCGGATGCAGTTTTACGAGTCTAGTTAGAATAAGTCGATTCATTTCGCCCGTAAATCCCGCCCCGCTCGAAATCCCTCCGTGGAAGTGGAACGTTCTCTAACTGCGTACACTCTGTTTCAGTAATAAAGCTCGAGAGCGTGTTTGAGTAGACCCCCCCCCCCCCCCCCCGCGAAAGAGGGGCGGAAGAGGGCTAAAACTGCCTTCGAATTCGCATGCTTTTCTCTCTCGGCTCTTTGATCCAGCGAGCGGCAGCCACCGCGGAACGCGTTGCGGTTGCGCCGCGGCACGCACAGCCGCATATCTCAGGATTACATTTCATTTTTAACATTACAGCTGTATTCATTAAGGCAGAGGATCCCAAGCAGCTCTGGTACTACTGCGCTCGAAAAACTTTTCCGGGAGTAGGAACGCGCTGCTGGTAAAAGCGGCGGCGCCGAGATGAGAGGCCGCGCGCCGTATATATATATTTAGCTGGGAATCGTTCAACGAAGCGGAGACAAAAGTTTAACGTCGCATAATCGTTAGCTATCGAGTTTGAAAAATTGAATTATCGAGGCCTTCTTCTCGTTAAATCGTGTGTGCGGAGAAACGTTGGAAAGAGGGTGGGGTGGGGGGAGCGGAAGGGGTTGTCCGCTCTCGAGACGAGGGATGATGTTCCGCTTTGGTAGGGAGCAGCAGCACGTGGGTTGCTTTAGCGTTGGCAGCTTTGGCCTTTTATGCGCAAACGATTTCGCGATTTCGAATGAGATGCATCCGGGCGCGGCTTTGTCCTCTCTGCAAAGCGATAGCGCCGGTAAATAGTGCCTTTGTACGTCGCGACGCCCGGCAAAAGTCACCACTCCCTCCCACTCATTCTCTCTGTAACACTGTCTCTGTCTTTGGCCCCCTTTCTTTCTTCTCCTTTATTTCCAACCCCTTCGCTCGCACTGCTACTCCTCCTCGCTCTGTCTTTCTTTCCATCTCTTTCTCGCTCTCTCCAGCTGTCCTCAATGTTGCCTGCAACCTAGATTCTGGGTCACGACATTCTCCCAGTTCCTCTCCGACAGCGGACCAACGTCCTCTCTCCCTCTCTCTGTCTCTTTGTCGGGCAGGCTTGCGAGGAACGATTGCCATTTCAGGCGGAGAAGTAACACGACGTCGTCGACTGGTGGCGGCGAACTCGGCCGGATCGATGAGCTCCGAGGGATCGATAAGATCATAATTCGCATTCCAGCCGGCGCTCGTTATTCACTTTCCTGGCGGCGAGAGTCACTCCCGGAAACAGAGAGAGAGAGAGAGAGAGAGCGAAATCTCGCTCGACTGTCCGTTAAACCTGTTATCAGCTTAACTGTTGGTTTACTGCTGCGTAAAACAGTCTTTTACGTCGGCGCGCACGGGGAAGCCCTCGTCAACGTCGAGCGCTTATCCGGTGGGACTAAGCGTTCGATTACGTAATAAAGTCAAAGGGAGAATCGGCCTAGGATCAGCAGTAGTATGTTACTGTCAGTGAGAAATGGCGGGGATCGATCAAAGGATCAGGAGTAAAACTGCATCTGCCCCCCTTTCCTCCTCCACCTAGTTATTATCGATATAATGTTTGCATGTCGAGCGCACGCAAAGCACGTCAGCATAAAGCAGGAGATTGGCAGGCTCAGTGGCGCGCGCGCGCGCGCGCGTTAATGTCCAGAAATAGAAGGAGAGATGAACCTTGGATCTGTGTGGACACGCATTGGCTCGAGAGGGCGAGATAATGTGGATAGAGAAGCGAGGATCTCTCGCTCGGAAGCAAGCCGTTGCTTCTCTTCACACGGCAGAGTTACTTTAGCGATTAGCTATGCCATACTCGCTTGGTGCAAGCTTCCTTGCTTGCTTGCTTGCTTGCTTGCAACGAGTAGATGATGCTTTGGCTAGCCGGTCAGCCGTGCTAGCAGGGATCCGATTAATCGCTGAGAGTGCAGATGGCAATCGATGTTGCAGCTGCGTCTATCGGTTTGAGGGCGAGCACGGCGAGATCGTGAAGCTCAGGTTCAACAAGCTCCTCAATGGCAATCGCACCTGCCGCAGCGTTACCAGCCCCGATTTCAGCCGGCTCCTCTGCGTCGGATCGGAGAACTTCTCCCTCAAGGTACAACACATAACTTAGCACAACACTTGAGTCTTCTTGCTCTCTCTCTCTCTCTCTCGATCGAGAGAGAGAGAAGGGAAGAGAGGAAGTCCAAAGCTGGTCGTTTGGAAATCGCGCCTAACTTCCCCCGGACGGAAAGTTACAGGTCCGCCGCTCGGTGCATTGGATTACCATCCACATTGTGTCCACTTGGCGGAAGTTAGTTTTCTGCCTTCTTGCCCCGGCCAAGTTTAATCATACTCCCGGCAAACGTTTCTCCCTCGTAATTGTATCGGGAAGTTGGTACTGTCGCATCGGGCCGCCCCGTCGCCGCGACGCGACGCGACGCGTCGCTGGACTTTATTTATCGTGAATGGTAGCGCGCAAGTAGTACGAGTCAACGCGCGGCCCGACATGGATTTCTAAGAGTACTTGAGTTCGTTGCGACTTACGACAAGCGTTGGCGAAATCTCCCCACTGGCGAGACACTAATTCGCCGAGAGTTTGAAGTGTTCATTAATCATGCTAGCCGGTCAGAATGCATCATCAGTGGGCGAACATTATAGCGGACGTCGCTTACCAAGGCAAGAGGCCGCCGCCGCCGCCGCCGCCGCTGCCGCCGGGCCGTCTTTATTAGTTCCGGAGGAAGTTTGCGAGTTCCTGGTAACGGCGTGTAAACCTCCCATTCGCCCTGTAAAATCAATAGACGCGTGACTCTGTTTCTAAACGTTCGTAAGCCGCTCCTCTCAAGCTCGATGGAAAGTGCGGCGGTCCATAACTCAGCGACAATAGGCCCTTCTTCAACGCGCCGAGAGAGTTTGTCTCGCGCGCGCGCGCCCACCGCGCAAACTTGTTTAATCAGAACGGCCGCTCGCCTTCCACAAGGAAATCTTGAGCGCCGATCGTTCGGCGAACATTCGCACGCGAAATAACGCTTGGCGAAAAATGATCGCCTCGCGCTCCGAGCACCACTCAGACTTCATTCATACCTGCCATTGTCGCTGCTAAAAGTTTATACTCCGCGATTGTTTCTTCCGGCGGCACTTTTTTTCTCGCATTACTGAAAATGGTACTCTTGGCGTTGAGACGTCGACGAGGAGGACGGCGCCAATTCGAAAAGTACTCGGGGAAATTCGAGCCGGTTAGCCGTCGGATAGACGATAGAGATTTTAATTTAAAGTTAGTAGGAGGCCGAAGTGGCCCGCCCGCCTGCCGATAACTCGTTCTATAATGGTCCGCGTAAATTAATGACAACGCTCTTTCATTAAAACTTTATTACAGATTTTCCAGTAAATTTCAATAAAATCCGCGAAGCACCGCCAGCACGTTTCTCCCTCTGGCAAAGCGAGCGATGGCAAAGCGGGCGGGCGCGCGCGCGCTTTGGAAATTGCGAAGAGCTACGGGCATGGTGGAAAACTGAATTTGGAATTCCGATAGCCCGCAAGTTTGTTATCGGGGTTCGTGGGAGTTATTGACAGGGCCGAATTGCACGATTCGAGAGCCCACTCGAATCATTAATATTCACCGGCGATATTTCATTAGAATATGTTTGCACCAGCTCGATGATGCTGTTTGATGAATTTCATGGATTTTCTCATCGGCAGAGGGAAGCCTAAAATACCTCTGTGTCATATCGGCCCTCTGCCACTGATCGCGAAATTAGCAAGCTATCGATTTCCACCAATTGGAAGCTCCCCTACTATCAAATATCATTGATTGCCCGATGATTGAATATATCGGCGAATCTAACAATTAGTACGTACAGCACTAAAACGCGCCGAGAGCGAGCTAAATGAAATTCCATCTTTATTACTCAGGTATTCGATTTGCCATGGCCAAATGCACCGCCGGTCCAAAAGGACTGCTTCTGTTCGAACCGTTCGCTTCCTATGAACATCAAATCGACGGCGAGCGTCGTCGAGGTGCACTTTACGGTGATATCGATGGACGCCCTCGACGATTACAATAATCTCTTCTTCGAGGGCACTTGGGACTTCGTAAAGACTACTCCGTGCCTGCAAAAGCGGCGGGTGCGGGGCCCATCCGGAGAGATCAAGTATAAGACACCCATTATCGACGAGGACGAGGTGAGATATATCGCAATTCCCCATAAAAATTTCACCCACGTAATCCAATCTTGCCAGTTTCTTATAAATCATTTCCAAACGAATCTATTGCAGAAGAATTGCGAGAAACAACCATGGCTGATCGATCCTGGTCCCGGGCAGTACTTGTACGTGAAAACCCATGGAATAGTAATGTCGAACAGCAGCAAGTGCGCGACGAAGAATCGAATCGTGGTGCACACGGGAGGAGGGATTCGCGCCTCGGTCTGTCCGAAGCCGCTAGTCGATTACAGGCACCATGTGGTCGAGGTATTCAGCGATGGTTGGACCGTCAGTAGTAACGCAATGCTCCTGGCACCAAGTCAGGATCCCGTTCGAACAATTGCCGTGGAATTCATTATCAAAGAGCCGGAGAGCTATAGCGTTACGTGGCTCGAGCTCACCAGGAGGTAAGGATTTACCAGTACTTGAGGAGAGAATCTCGTTTTCTCGAGAGTGTGGTTGGTTACAAGGATATTTGGCATTCTCGTTGCAGGCCACTGGTGACAGCGACAGCCGGTCTTCAAATGCCTCGGGATTGTGAGCAGCGTTGCCCGGAGCTTGACGCTTGTATAAACGCGTCACTCTGGTGCGACGGTGTCTCGCATTGTCCTTCGGGCTACGACGAAGCATTAGCACACTGCTCAATGCTGCTGCAACTGCCACCACTGCATTTGGGTCTGGCGGCACTGGCGATAGTCACGATTCTCGGTGTGATCTGCTTCGTCTGTTGGAGGATTTGCCGGCAGCGCACTAGTCGCTCGATATCGCAGCATCGCTTGAAGAGCATCTCCTCGGAGACAGCGATCATCGACGGGAAGGAAGTGATCTGCTGACACAGCGACAGTTCTGTGCGATACGTTGAGGTAGACCGCGTGACCACTGTGTGACGATCGCCATGGTCGTCGTCCTCGTTGGTCGCGGTTCCTGCGGCAGTGCGCCTCATCTCCTCTTGAAGAGGGTCTGTATTTAGTCAGGTAGGATCGGGCCGCTGATATCGAGACACCGTATGGAACCTCCTCTGCGTAAAGCACAGAACTGCAGCATCCTCTATGTAACGTCTGTTTAATGTCGGAAAGCATAACTAAGGAAAGATAGCGTTCTCGCTGCTCGACTCCTTGGATTTCCAATTCCCTTCTGGGGTGAGACGATTTCCTAGATGAAACCTCGATAGGTAACGTCCCACTTTCTTGGGTACCCTGTATTTTTGCCCAGCTTCGGAGTTGTATCCTTTATTCCTTGTGCATCTAGAGCTGCGCGAAGCTTCCCACTGTTTTGAGTAATCGGGAGGAGCGAATGCACTCCCGGCGTAAGATAGATTACGAGACCGAGTCACTCTGATATCGCGTTGTCGTCAAGAGTATCGCAAAGTGGATTCCCTCTATTGCCTCTTGTCATTCCTGGCAGTTTCGTTGATTGTTTAATTGATTTAAGTTGATAATTCTATATTTCGTCGCTCGTAACAAGTTCTCCGAGTACGGTTTGCAGGGAGAGAGTGAGGGTGAGTGATTATAAAGTTGAGAGAGGGTCGGGGGTGGGATGGCAGGAAGACAAGACAGGGAATCGGGCCGCTTTAACGAGGACAATAAATATTAAAATCCTAGTAATAGCTCGCCAGTATGGCGTTAGCATAGCTTAGCAAGTGACGAAGGAAGACTCCGCGCGTGGAAAGTAGGGAAAGAATTCTGGTGAGAAGCGCGGAGCGTTTTGCAGGGGTGGAGTCCAAAGAGTGGAGCAGCTCGTGATTAAGGAACTTGTGTTAAGCGGCAGTCGCTCTCGTCGACTCGCCACTCGGCGGAAATAACGAAGGCAGAATTTTAAGGGCACACGAGCAACGAGAGGCTCGTTCTCGACTCTCTTCTCTCCTTCTATCTTCTTTTTTTAAGGACTTGAAAGGACTACGTTAAACCTCTGTAAGACACTCGATCGTTCCCTCCACGGAATCCCCTCGGATACTCAGAGATAAATGCGCCAAACTAAAAAAAAGGAGCAGCGTCTCGTCTAGCTGAGCGATAATAACTGTACTCTCTTCTAGTGAGCAAAACGGTATTTTCATGGGGTTCCGTGGAACATTATTGCGAAGTTATTGAGATAAGATAGAATTGACTTCTGGTAGCGAACGCTGAACTCAATTGCTATGGGGCAATTTCAACTAGAGTTTAACTGACCAAGTTTGCCGGGATTACCGTTTAGAAGAAGTTGAATTACGATTACTCAGACTAGCGTAAGACTTTTCTCGGGAGGGCGCGAGTACGAAAGGTAGAGATCGGTAGCCTGAAATTATGTGATATATATACTGCTGTTTTCCTCGGAGCTGTGCTCCGGTTATTATTGTTGCGCTCGGTCCCAGGTGACCGTCCGGAGTTCATCGAATCCGAGCGAGACCGGCGGGCGGGCGGGCGGTACGCCACCACGACGTCACTTGTACACCTTGTTCATACTTGTACATAATCGATTATTTATCTATTTGTATTGGATATCACGGTGTTACGTGCGCCTGCCGCTGATCGCACGGCGATCCAGCTCTCCTTTGCATTTTGCCACTTAATTGCCAATGCATTCTCGGAATATCCCACTCTTTCGAAAGCCAGTGCGATCGACGGCCTGTCTCAAGCTGCTTAACTATTAGCTGATAAGTAATGATTAGTGCGATGAACATTGCGAATTACCAAGGGACGGGTTAACGAGGGTGAAAGGAACAAAGAGACGCCAACAGCTAGCCATAAACACCGCCAGGTATTAAAGCCCATTGTTCGAGCAACCCTCGTGCTTGGAAGGGACGAGACACGCTCCAGTCTTATGACTTACAACCGCATTGAACCGCGTCATCCCTCGAAAGCGCAGTCGTAAAAGCGACCATCTATTCTATACTTACAAGCGTATAGGAAGGGTGACTCGTATTCTCATTCCTTGCCAAGCTCTCGGGTAGGTCACGTCGCTCTTTATCAACTCTGTGCCTCACCAGCCAAAGCAGTACTGAACAAGTATTGTTTTAATTAATACTTACCAACAATTCTCGCATTTGGCTAGGCCATCTTCGATAGCAATACTTCTTGGCGCGTATTTCTTTCTCGGTACCGAACCTTCTACAATTTCGTCCTGTGAAAAGACTACTTCGAACAAGTCGTCCTCTTTCTTTCCGCGCTCACAGAGCCGATCTCGTTGCGATGCACTGGAAAACAATCAAAAGTACATTTCAGAGAGTTCTCTGTGAGTCCTCGGACATCTGTTTTGTTCTCGGGACCAAAAGCGCGATGTTTAATTGGCTTGGAATTTGGAAGAACTTTCGGCAAAAATATATCGATCATCACCAAGAGAAGTGCGATCCAGAGTACCAAAGACTGAATATTTCGACGCACTGTCAGTTTTGACTGCCGTTACTCATTAACGTATCTACGGAGGAGCACAAACTCAAAGAGAGAATCAACGAACAAAAGTCAATCTTCCCGCGATCAATCTGGATAGCTCGGCTTCTCTGGCAGTACTTGATCAATATTTTGAAAGTTTGTGTCCCAACATCTACGTGCCGCGTTTCTCTCAATTAATTCGTTCATCTTAAAAGCTTACTCTCATGCGAGGCATCTTCGAACAGCTTTGGGAAGCCAGTCATATTCAACGATTCCAAAGTCATGTTGGTAAAAGGCAAGGTGATATAAATCACAGCTTTATTCCTTAGAGACGAAATGGCATTTGCGTGCGTTTAGGAAATATGGTGTGTGCGTGCTGGAAGAAGGAATGGGCAATCTGGAAGAAATGAAAGCTTTGGCGGACACTATTGGAAAATCATGGACTCAGGCGGCGAAATTCCCCTCGATAGAGATCAATTGTAAATAAGCATAAAACATAATGGCACGTACGGCTAATATACATAATGTATACATACACGAAATTTTAAGATCCTAGATCACGATGTAAGCTACTGGAATAATTCAATAGAGCATTAGACCTTACTATTAGGATGTAAAACCATATCCGTGAACGCGCCAGGATAACGAAGAGACACGCGATTTGAGACCACCAAGGGGAGGGGGAGATTTCTCTGGCGATAGAGATTTGTGTGAAATATTTGCAAGTTTAATCGACGACGCACTTATTAGTCGCGCAGAACTTGTCTCCTCCCCTTCCCGAAGACTGCCGAAAACGCTTATTGTTTCGAACGCTTCGGCGCTCCGCAATAATTATTGTTCCGAGTGAGTGTACATTAACGCCTAAGCACCAGGTACCGCTTCCACTAGAGTTTCAGTTGAATTCTCACGCGACAGAAAGCAAGAATATCTATCATTCGATCCGCGCAATCTCTATGTGTACCGTATCACTTTTACGATATAAAACACACACACACACACACATACACACACGCCGTGACCGTCTCAATAATATCTCCGAACTCTTTTGCGTGTTCGTCTTTTGAACCGGTTTTTATGATGTTGGTTTAATCTGCGCACATTGATTTATCGTGGGAGATTTACAGATATAAGAGATTAGGTTTACACAGGATAAATCAAAAAGGGGACTGTATAATTTAATATTGAGATGCGTTGTCACAATCGACGTCCTTTCAAATCGTCCAAGTAATGTTCAAATCTTTTTATTCACTGATCTCCAGTGAGTGCCAGGGTATTCGTTTGATAAGTGATATTCATTTATACTTCAATTTTCGAGTCTGTCATTCTTTCATGATCTTCGGTTTAGAACAGCTCTGAAGACTTTTGCAAGTCGAAAGGTTTAAGAACTTCGTGCATCGAACCTTTACGAAAAACCAAAAAAAAAAATAAAAGACATAGTACTTCGAGGTCTGTAGGATGAATCTAAATACAAAAGGAGAGACAACGTAGCAATTAACTAGAGAGGAGACGCATTTATCGAAATAATCCAGTGTAATACAGTCGATAAGGAAAAAGTTTCTAGCAGAAGTAACAAACAACTGAGAAGCTGAATCGTGTCGATTTGGATTCTATGGCGTTACTAGAACAATATGCACGGTGCTCGAGCACCGGCAAACTTTCATTTGGAACCTCCGAAGACATGCTCACAGGACATGCGTATAGTTACTAATTATACCACTACCGATTGACGGTTCGAATATCGAGTATGAGACATTTTTAATAAATTATTTTGAAGATTGTTTCTGCTTCCTCGTATAAATCCTTGACCTATCCTTTCGTTAGATTCTTGTACAATAGGAAGGTCAACAAATAAGATCCAAGGGATGAGTTTTCATCAATATACAAGGATATAGTATTTATTTACATTTACAGCGATTCAGATTCAATGGGCCCTGATTCAATAGCTGGAAGAAATCCACTGTGAAAACATCGACCTTCACTAGGCTAAAGAGAGGTGGTTCAGAAGTCTGCATCCACTTGACTGTCCGCCGAAAATTATAGCAATTTTCATTGGGACGTAAGTGATTGTTGAGAGTTTCTTAGTGAAAAATGTATAGTTGAGTCGATTGGATTGAGAAGTTATGAGACAGGTCGCGTATGCTAGATCAAGTCGAGTGCATAACGGGCCCCTTAATTCTACCAGCCTAATTACTTACACTTCAGATTATTTATGTTGTTCTTCAATATCTCCTACCCTAACAATATTAATCGCCACTTTAAATACTATCGCGTCACGAGTTTATTTAAAAAAAAAGATCCGAGGAGGGAACATGAAAAGTGGTGTTAAAAAGTTTCTGGCATTCCATTGAAAAAGAATGTTGGAAGCTACGTTTCTCCGGGTGGTCAGTCGAGCAGTTCCGCTACTATCGTGGAAGGTCTAGTTCGCGGCAATATAGTCTGAGATTCAAACACGTATCGTATCTCCGTGTCTGCGTATTTTCGATCTGAACGTCTTATCTCGTAATCAAGGAATGAAGTTCTTATAGAGGAAGGTTGACGAAAACAATAAATATAAATACTCCAAGGTAATCATTGAAATGTAAAGTTAACAGAAAGAGTATCAGGATGAAAAGAACCATCGAAAGTCAAGAGTGTTAATAGTCTTGTGTGTACTTATTGAATTATAGATATGATTAGTCCTTCGTTTCTCACGGCCCGGCTCTGCAATTGCGATGCACAGTCGGCTAGAAAAGTTATCAAAACTAACGCACAGGAATGGCACCGGAGTGGTGTCCTACATTATTAGGAACAATAGTGTTAAAGGCCTTCCATGATAGTTCCGCGGTAGTTGGGAAGCCTTGCTTTTCGATGCATCTGTACAGAAAGGGCCTTAAGTATCCTAGCGAAATTACTCAATAATAAAAAAAGAAGGTAGGACAGAGAGATCTCTTGAGGACTCACAAGTCTCCGAGCGAAGTTCACGCCTCCGACGTAATCGGAGAAAGGACGAAGAGATCTATCGAGCCTTTTTTCTTGGCGTTTATCCTCTAAGTAAGTCTAGTTTGGTTGACACGCGCACGCACATTCATTCGTCTTAGGCACATTTACATACTCGATATAAAAGCACATCACAATAACCGAGCGGATACACTCGAATAGTTTGTAGAATTTTTCTTTGCAAAAGAAACGACCACCGCTCCACTAGAACCCCCTCTTCTGTCATTCGTATCACATCCCCCCTTTAGTCTCTTCCTGCCTCTTCATCCGTGCGAGACTCCTTTGGGTCTGTGCATTCTCTCCCGTGCGTTCTGTCTTGCTCTCGTTCTCGTTGTGTCGAGCAAAGCGATACGGGACTCTGGTGAGGGGACGTGTTCATGTTGCATACCGCTTTGTCCACAATCGGGCTATGCGATCGTGCTCTTCCCTATTCTGCAAGTATTGCGTGGCTATACTGCCCACTAGAGGATCAGCTGTGAACAACAATCGATGGATCAGTCGAGCACCTACTAGCCCACCTATCAATTCTTGATGCACGGCAATCTTTTACCTGGATTACAGTCTGTTAAAAGAGAACAAATAGACAGTAGAACTTTTGATATGGTCAACGCAGGCGACCAATTATCCTTCAAGATATCCAAGCAAATCACACCTTGACTGTTGATATTGCAGTGATAGATACGCGTTCGGAATGTTACCTGTAGCATAGTAATTTTTCCACTGTAGTTAACAACTTGCACCAAAGTTTCTACCAACTCAGACGGCGGCGATCTCGAAATACTTGCCTTTGGAGGCTTAAAGGGATACTCTGGAGAAAAGTGTATATCGAGGAAGAAAACTCCTCCCTCGTAAACGGAACCCGGCGGTCCTAGTATAGTAGAAACCCATTCGTACAAGTTATCTCCCTTTGGTCCTGCACTGCAATTGGGTGGTGGGTCTAATGTGATCTCTGCCAGCTCCTTTTGTATCCTCTTAGCAGAGGTTCCTAAAGCTTTCGACATCTTTGGATTCGGCTTAGCTTCCTTATTTTCAGGCTTGTTATCTGCCAAGGATGAACCACGCCCCCGGCCAGTCCCACTGGAGCCTGCTCCCGATGACATGGTTCTGGAAACAGCCAGTCCTCTTAAATCCCTCGCAAATCCAATCACTGCACAATACCAGTAGCCTGGCTCCCAACTGGCACCCTCAGCTTGATACTCGTACCGCGAGTGTACACATCTCTCGCTCCGAAAACACCGCGATCCGATTGGATCCTTGGCGCACGAAGGATCGCGACATATATAATCGCGAGTCCACATTACGATTAGAGTAGGACCGGTGTCAAAATGAGCCGGCCATTGGCCGGAGTGAGATGACACGTTCGCCAAGGGGTCGGGGTTAAAGAGACAAAGCGGAGCGTGGTGGATCTGCTAGAATTGGGCAATAGTAGTATCGGAGGGTACCGGAGAGGGTGGCTGGCCCTAGTCGAGACTAGTAATCCTCAGTTAGATAGAAATATCGAGCCGAACCTCGTGCGGGACTGAGACTGTAGGTATCCAAGGATGACACAGGTCCGGGCGCGCGGACGGGGCGGCTATGGGTTGCGCGCTCGCTCCTCTGGAATCCGTGTTCCAGGAGACCGAGGTAGCTTCAGCGCGCGGAGATCGCCGCTTTTCTTGCACTCTCCGACCGAACTCTGTGTTGCCTTGAAGGAAAGGGTGGTAGGTTCGATATCGAGGGTGAGAGAGCGAAGGGTGAGAGTGTGAGAGCGTGGTAGTGGTGTCGTGGTCGTTGTGTGTGCGGTCGCGTGTGTTGTCTGGTGGGTGCGAGTCTCGCGGAGGAGGATGAGGTCTGCTGGTACAGGACTAGGAGTTCGTGACGAGGTTCCTGCCGGTGACTCCGGGCTCCGAGCTCGGCGCCCTAGGCCTAGGTGCGCTTCTTCATCTTGTCCTCACGTCCCAAAGTCGCGCGAGCGGCGTCCCTTTTCCCTCGGCAAGCGCCGAAACGTGCGCATCTCTGCGTCGCCGGATGTTGACTCGATCACCGCCGTGACCGTCGCCACCATCGCCACGATTGATCCGGCATCTGTCGTTCCCGCAACTCCTCCACACCACACCGCGACCCTTTCGAATTTTCCACTTAACGATATCACAGAACACTCCACTCGGTTCTCCTCACTTTTCCTTATAGTTCCAAGTCTTCTTTTACTTTGACTTGCCAGTATCACACAGTCACACCAATCATTCTAATTCAAACAAGTTATCCGATAAAACATATATAGATCTTCACTTTGCTGTTGCCTGTATATTAGCACTAATGCGCTAAAGTTTAGTGTGTTTAAGAAGAAGTGTCTATAGCAGATTCTCCACGAGTAATTCACCAATGTTTAAAGTAGAATTAATTCGCGTAGAGCAGTAGTGTAAGGAGGTCTTTTATAAAGAGAAATAGATCAAAGATTTCCTATAACCAGCGCACTGTTCATCCGACGGGTTGTAGAGCTAATCGGAACTACTGCACCGGAAGCAGGATGCGCTTCGGGGCCGACTGCTCGATTCCTCTCGCTCGAACGTGATTTCGATAGATCGCGATGTACGGCAGTAGATACGCAATTGCTTCGTTGCATTAGTGATTAGTGGTAGTTTTTTTTGAGGATATTGTTGGAGCATGAGGAGGAAGGTGGCGAGGCGCGTTAGTTGGTAATAACCGCGAGTGTTTCTCATGTGATTGAGACTACGAGACATTGATCGCCCTGATGACAGCGCATTGGTAATGGCCGTCGTCGGGATCATCACGAGATTCATCCAAAGTAAGCCCAATAACAGTGCTCAAGTTTTCTCGTTGCTCCTTGTTACTCTCGCACCCAGTTATATATTTGAGTGATGTAACATTCCTTCCTCGAAAAGCTCAACATTCCGTTGGAGCGAGGGATTGCTAGTTTACGCTGACAGCGTAGACACAATATTCGGGTTGTAGTGGTAGAGATAAGATAACACTGTTTATGATTAATTTGATTGCATTTGACGGCAACAACCTTTCTCTAAAACAACAGACGTGCCACTGGAATCGAAAGATCGTAGAAACGTCATCGATTCTTTCGTATGAATGATCAGACCTTTTCTCCTGTAGAACGTATTATCTTCTATGCAAATATATATATATCACTGTAATGCGATATATGCATGTTCAATGCGACATTCGTTCCGATTATACTTTCTGTTTCCTTGCAATTTGTTTCTATTCTCATTATCACCTGTTATACTTTTTGCTGAGAGTAACTAGACGGAGAGTTTACTGGTTAAGCTGAATTCCCTCTGAGATATGGTCTGTGCATAGTAGATGCCGGACACTTTTTCTAAATGCGGATGAGAAGTCGCTACAATGCATACTTTAATGCAGCATAGCAGCACATCTGGCGTGCTGAACGATGCCAGGAGAGCCACCAGCTGGTACTGGCAATAAATCTGCTGGGAAGATCAAACGCATCTCGATACCACGGGTACAGAGCAGTACAGACACAGAACTCCAGTCGCAAAGCGGTTCGACACCGCTGCAACCAAGTGCTTTGCACTACGCGAGCTTCCGGGCAGACCCGGAGGACAGTGTGCTGCCACCGGCTTTAAGATGCCGCCTCTTCGAGTTGTTCCAGCAGATTGAGAAAGAATTTGAAGTCTTGTGTACGGAGAATATTGGATGTAAGTCTCGCTCTATTCCAGTGCGGTATGCGCTTGCAGTTTTGTGGATGTCGAGGAGCATTGGAATGGACATGAGAGTGATGCGAAACCATTGATATTTTACCGCAGTACAGGAGAAAATAGAAGTCCTCAATGAGAGGCTCGAGAGAGAATGTTACGGTTCCGGAGAGAGGAGCCTGCCCCCAGGGGACTTCACAGATTGCCCCGACGCAAAGCATCTCTCCAAGCAGAAGTGTAAGGATCTTAAAGATATGGATCTTTGTCTTGATCGGACTGACGTTGATTAATAGTATAACTTCATCTATTGCTACCTGTCAAACGCTGATACAAGTCTTGAAAGAGTCTCGAGAACTAGAAGTGTCTCGCATTTGCTAAATGTAAGATCTTGTCAGAAGAATGCAGTCTATACGTTTATCATTTAGAGTTTTCTTTTATATTGTTATACTATGATAATTTACCATCGAAACTCTAACTAGAATGTCGTACTATCGTGTTAGGAAACGATTGTCGATTTCAATTAATTATGATTTTCTGACCTTCGTAAACGATTCACAATGCCGACTTATTTTTTGTTCTGAACTGTGGACCTTCCTCGATAGCTAGAAATTTTTTTTATGTAAGTATAGCCAAGTTTGCATCTGCTACGAACCTTTTTTTATGTAGCCAACCCGAGTAGTTCAGCCAGCTATATTTCTCTTATTGCTTACCGCAAACTTTTTTCGATATTTTTTGGCATATCCACCGACTGTGCACCTGTAATAGAGAAGTATCAAAAACACAATGAAACTCAGTTTCTTTTCTACATCCATACGTCAGTTCATTTATTTAGGTTTAGTCGGGCTGCCTCTATTATTCACTATTCTTAGTTCTTGGATAGAGCAGATCGCGAATGCTTGATTTTCGAAGCCTAGCTTCACAAACACCTTTCGTAATAATAAATATTAGTAGCAGATGTTAAGGTAGCCACGGCCAAAGGTATAAAATCAGAATACTTTCCAGCAATGTCGAGTAGCTCAGCACAGAAAATCAAAACGTCGAACAAGCTCAAGGCTCAAACCAGTAAGATAGTTTCGAGCTTCAAGACACCGACGATGTCCTGCAGCATGCAGCGTGAATACGCTGGACACAGAGATGGTGTCTGGGAAGTATCCGTTGGTCAGCATTCATCAATTATATTTCTTTGCACTCACATTTGAGTCTTGATTTTGGTGACTAGTGGATTTTTATTTATAATCTATAGGCAGAACTGGACAAATCATAGCAACCGCTTCCGCGGACCACACAGCAAGAGTGTGGTCCATGGATAGCGCACGCTGCCTGCTGCAGTATATCGGTCACTCTGGATCCGTCAATTCTGTACGTTTCCACCCCAGCAAGGATCTCCTATTAACCAGTAGCGGTGATGGTACCGCTCACGTTTGGCAAGCAGTGGTCGATTGGGATATACCAAAAAGGCAGAACTCTTCAGAAGACCTTTCCACGTTAAATTCTGATAGAAGCATAGTACAAAATAATACTGGTATAAATGAGGAGCAGGAAGAACCTCCCACTCTCCGAACTCCTGTCCGAGAACTTCTTGGCCATACAGGTTTCACCCCAATATATGTTCTGTATATCATCGAGTTAAACATCAAAATTTCCTAACATTCCGTTCTATATATCGATATAAAGGTGTTGTAATGGCTGCGGATTGGCTTCCTGGTGGAGAGCAAGTTGTTACGGCTTCATGGGATAGAACTGCTAATCTTTACGACGCTGAAAAGGGGGAAATAATTCACACCCTCTGCGGACACGATCAGGAACTTTCGCACGTGTCAACACATCATACCCAAAGGCTTTGCGTCACATCAAGTCGTGACAGTACGTTCATACTGTGGGACTTCAGGGAACCGGTGCATTCAGTCTCGGTCTTCCAAGCACACACAGAGTCAGTAACGCTTTGCTATATAACTTTTTATTACTTGCCGTACCAAAAACACTCATCTATTGCTTATCTTATAGAACAGTAACATCTGCTGTCTTTACGCGGGAGGATAAAATTGTCTCGGCTTCTGATGACCGTACAGTGAAAATCTGGGAGTTACGAAACATTCGCAGTCCACTTGCTACCATACGTACGGACAGTGCAGCGAATAGGTTGGCTGTTTCCAGTACTGGTATCGTTGCTATCCCACATGACAACAGGCAGATCAGATTGTTTGACCTGAGCGGACAAAGGCTTGCTAGATTACCACGCACCAGTCGACAGGTATTAAACCATTCTCTAAGTAATCTTGCCTTAATTATTATTGGGACAAATATTTTAGGGTCACCGAAGAATGGTATCGTCAGTGGCATGGGCAGAAGACAGCAGCGCGTGCAATTTGTTCTCTTCCGGGTTCGACAGACTCGTCCTCGGCTGGAGCATTTTACCTCTGAAGGATGGCTTAGCTGCGAGCAAAAATATAAATCTATGAACTGCATCGCAATCTTCCTATTTCCTCGTGTTTGTTTGTGCGGAATTAATAAAAGCATCGGGCGAATCCAAAGCATAACGTACAATTGTGTAGTTGAGATCTTTGTCTGTGGGTAGATGTAAAATTAAACTTCATAATTGGTGGAGGTAGCTCCAAATCGGTACATAGTCTCGAGATCTGAAATGACTGTTCGCGTATGGGAGCAGTCCAGTCTCATTCCTTCTTTCATAAGACAAAACAGTGTTGTATGAACAGATGTTAGTAGTCGAACTCATCGCTAACGGTTGGTAGGAAGAATGCATGTACTACTAAAGCTATCGCAAGGATAAGCGACGAGCTAAGTTTTCCACTGTTGCATACCACTGAAACAAAATACATATGCTATATTATTGAACATATCTGTTGGATGTACAGATGGCATTATGAATAAATTATTGACCCAATATTCTGCGAAGTATTTGGACTGACAATGACTGGAGTGTTCCATTGCACTTACCCGAATAACCAGTAATCAGGCAGAGATAGGTATACCCCTCGATGAGCATATAATGAGGACCGGTTGCAATTTTCTTCCAAATGATACCCAGGAATCCCAGTAATTTTCCGGAACTCCCAATTACGATTGCTCTCATCAAATTATTGATACTATATCCATTGGGCTTTCGCGTCTTTAATAATTGCCACTTTATTTCGGTTATGGCCACAATCGTTGCCAAAAAAACCAGCATCGAAAAAGACGTTCTGCATACAGTCCAGTAGAAATTACATTCACTGTTCGAGTTTGATTTCATAAGGACGTCCTCGGTAGCGGCCGAGTTTTTTGAGCCCTCAATGCAAAGCGAATATATCCTGAAGGACTCTGCCAAGCAGAGCACGATTAGCAACTTCCAATAGGATTTTAACTCGCTGTTGTAAAGAAGGTGTCGATACGCTTGCTTTTGAATTAGTATCAAATCAACGAAAATGATAGCTGGGTCGTACTCAATGTACTTATCGGCAAGGGAGCCACATTCATCCTGAAACCAATTAGATTTTATAATCCGCGATGAAATATTATCTTCCTTTCAATTTCCCCTTCAAATTTCTTACACATTCCAGTAGTTTAAGAACTGTTGGACAATATCTCCGATATAGCTCTTCCATAGGTGCACCACAGTTTGTGCAGAGATACATCTTTTACTGAAATACAAATGCTCCATTTGATAACTTATAATGATGACCTACAATTGTATCGGCTTAGAATGGTCAACGAGGGAGAATGAAAGGACGACAGGTTCATTTACCTATACGCATTCTTGCGGGATGTTGCAACTCTTACGTATATTTCATGATTTAATTTAATGTTATATTCAACCTGATAGAACTGTAACTTTGCTCAGCGAATATCCGCGGCATATGACATGACAACGATTGAATTTCGATAGCCAAGGACTTCTGTGGTTTACGGTTTATTTATTGCCGGAACCAAACCGTGAAGGAGCGAGGAGGGATAACTGCGCGAGCAAAAAGTAAACTGCTTAAAGGCGAAGGACAGTTCTTTTTGCCCTAATTGAAGTGCGACAAGCCACAGAAAATTTAAACATTCTCAGCGAAATTAAACATTTATTTGGGCTACCAACGCGAAGTTTAAAATATCTTATCGCAAACCAGATAATGTTGTTTTCAGACTGTATGTAAAAGTTAATTGCACACTGCAACTTTCTTCCCTAATCACTTTATCGTTGTTGATGGCAATTAGTGTGTTGCCTTGAATGTCATTGTAAACAGATTGCATTAGTCTGGTCAGAAAGCAGGAGGGGATGTGTAGGCAAGGTGAAAGTCTCGAAGGATATAGACATAGTTTGTCTCTCCGAGCTCGGTGCATTACCGTTTCAGACTTAGTGAAGAGAAGATCTTAGTTGACAATGGTTCTGAGTAAACACGTCGTTACACTTGGCAATGGGAATCCCATCCCGATTGTTGGCCTAGGAACCTGGCAGGTATTTCAATTGTTTTCAATAAATTAAATTTAAATTCTTTAAATCTTCACGTGAATTTGGAATTTCGAAAAAAGTGGAACTTGCGGTACCAGCCTTTCACATAACGGTATCTTAACTCGATTGTCGGAATGTTAAATGTCAAATTCGAGTCGTAATCCTGCTGATTTAAAAAAGCCAGGCCCAAACATTTGTTTGTTCGAGACGTAAATATTTTCTTTTACAATCGGTTCTTATTTTTAAAGGCGAGCGACGATGAATTAGAAAATGCGCTTGAGGCTGCATTGGAAGCTGGGTACAGGCATTTCGATACAGCTACAGTTTACGAAAATGAGAAAGCAGTTGGAAGAGTGTTGAAAAAATGGATAGATGCCGGAAAAGTAAACCGCTCCGATCTATTTATTGTTACAAAGGTACAAAGAATATTTCAGTCGAATGCCCTTCGAGCTTGAAAAAAAATGCAGATATAACCAGTTCTAACTAACGATTGTTTTCTCAAAGCTTCCACCGAGTGGAAACAGGCCAGAAGATGTTGAGACCTGGATACAGAGATCGCTGGAAAATCTCCAGCTATCTTATCTCGATTTGTATTTAGTTCATTGTCCCTTCTCTTTCGTGAAAGACGATACTCTCCATCCCAAAGACGAAGACGGAAACGTAAAGATCGATCCGTCTACGGATCATTTGAAAGTATGGGCGGAAATGGAAAAACAAGTGGAGAAAGGGCGGACGAAAGCCATAGGACTTTCCAACTTCAACCAGAGACAACTCACGAGGATTGTTGAGAATGCCAAAATACCCGTATCTTGTCTGCAAATCGAAGTTCATCTTTACTTGCAGCAGAAGGAATTGGTAAAAATAGTTTCAAGTAGAAAACTATATTCTCGTCAGAATTGAATAAAATAATAAGAAGAAATCATTGAATCGAACTTCAGGTGGAGTTCTGCCAGAAGAACAAGATTGCTGTAACAGCTTACTCTCCGCTGGGATCGCGGGGTTTAGTAAACCTTTTGGGGGTTGCGGATAAATATTCAAACGTCCTGGAAAACCCTGTCGTTCTTGAACTAGCGAAGAAGCACGATAAAACTCCAGCACAGATCTTGTTGAAGCACACTGTTCAAAGGGGCATTGTTGTAATACCGAAAAGTACAAATCCAAAAAGGTTGCGGGAGAATTTCCAACTATTCGGATGGGAACTCGACAGTGACGACATACAGAAACTCGATGCCCTTGATCGGGGAGAGTCGGCTAGAATTTGTAACTTCTTCTTCCTAAAGGGCGTCGATAAGCATCCCGAGTTTCCTTTCTAATGGATTCCCGTACAACGTATTAGAAAGGCCTTCGTTATAAGAACCTCGTCACTACTCGTAAGTTTTATTCATAAAGCAATTAGGATGCCGAACCTTGATGCTATCTAATATACAGCTAGGTTATAATGTCGAGTACTTACCCTTTCAGTCCACTCAGGAATTTGTAACCATTCTTATCACTTTTCTATAAAATAATTATAGAACATAACCCACTTTCACTAATATTTCTTTGTTATATTGCAATACTTTGTGCATTTCCACGAAATAAACACACTTTGCCACCGGTGATAACAATCAACATCATCGACATTCGAGATCAAACGGACACTGTCGCATGGACGTTGGCGCGAACATTTAAAAATTTGAAGTGCAATCGAAAAAGATAAAATTACTGGTTCCTAGATAATGATAGAATATTATTATACTTCTTACTTTCCAGGTAGAACTGATTGGCAATAAACCTGCAATTTGCCACAGCGAACCACAATAATACGCCTTCATCAACTCTTCTATAGTTACATTCAAAATGTAAATGAAATATAAATCAGATTAAATAAACAGCGATAACTGGAAACGAATTTGTTTTATTTTAACAATAAGATCTCCCATACCATTAAAATCCCACTTCCTAATTCGAAGTTATGGAATTCCTACGAAAATGCTCACAAATTTTCACCGTGACGTCATAAACTTCCTTACTTTGCGATGACGTTATTGGTGACGTCACACACATTCCAAGAATTTTAGAGAAATCAGACTTGGAAAATTGTCGACCAATTTTCTAATGTCTTTGCAGGAACTTGACAGTTGAGGGAAGTATTATCAAAAGCACTATGTGACGTCATCAAATGCTCGATAATTTTTAAGGACGCGAACTTGCATGAAATGTCGATGTAAACGTAGTGAAATATATATGTTAGAAATCTCGCAGTCCAGAGTCCCACTTTTTTATTACATTCCTCAACGCGTACATGGCGACATTAACATTAACATTATGATTCATACAGTGATTAATTATAATTTCATGATTTGCAAAAGTCTGCCCATATTTAATATCAATTGAAGAAAATGAAGGAGTACATTCAATGAAGTACATATGCGACTCTCATAATTAATATTCAAAGTTTAAAAGAGAATATAAGAATAAGATTATATGAGAAATTACCGGCAATCGAGTGAATCCTAAACTAGTCTATTTACCATCGACTAGTATCACTGGTATGTCGACTACGTCTAGATCGAAATCTGGCGGTGTGTAGCGGCCTTATGGAATGGAAGAGAGCAGAGCAGAGTAGAGCAGAGCAGAACAGAGCAGAGCAGAGTGGAGGGTGCGTGGTGTATAGGAGCTTGAATCGAGAAAAGGACAGACTGCACTGCGTTGCATCCACTGCCGAGCGCCGAGAGAGTCGCCGCCATTAGAGAACGTGAACGTGTCCAACGGGTCGCCATAATACGCGTTGCTCATTCTGGAAAGTCTGCCATTGAAGGTGCGAGCGAAAAGTCCGGAGCGTGGATGGACTGAAGGAAAAGGCGATAGCGCGGCAATACCGTCGTCTTGAAACCTAAGGGGTTGCGTGAAATTCGCGAAAGGTCACAGGCGTAATATCGCATGAGTGTGTGAGTGAGCGGATCGAGTGCATTTACGAATACACTCGTCGGGACAGTTCGCATTCGGGAACACGTAATTGGATGTTTCTTCGGAAACATGGCCGAATATCGTCTCGCTAGTGTGGTGAAATTTTGTATACAGAGGCATTGAGCGGCTTTGCCCTGACTCGAAAACGCGTGTAGCCCAGCAGAAATGACGTCGATACACTTTGTCGCACACCCACTGCCGGGGACTGACGACCAGCTGAACGACAGGTGAACCCAATCCTCTCATTATCGGTTTCCCATTAACGAGCCTTTTGCCATCATCTAGCCGAGGCCCGAGCTATTCAAAAGCATTTCGTTACTGCCTCGCGATTCCCTCGACAATTCTCACACCTTTCATTGACCATGCTTTCCGGGCGGCTAATGCTTCCCCGGAGAACATCGCTGCGGAATACTCGCACCTACGTTTCTCGATCACCCAACGTTTCAGTACATTTCAGTACATCATGAAATGTACGAAAAGTTGCGGCTCGTTCCTTCCAAAGATTGCTGGGAAATGTGAAAAGTACCAGCGAATTTTCGAGAAAAGGCTGCATCGCCTTGACCGCTCGGTCACTCACCATTTCTACCATTTTATTGGAAAGCAGCTCGTATCCAACGGAAAGGGGCAGTACTTGAAATGTACGACTATTTAGAAATTCACACGATACACGATGCCTCCTTTCATCATGCTTGCTTATTGATACAGCGGCTGCGATCTCTATGACGCGATCCTACTGAATTATTATTCACTTACGTCCGCCTCGTTTCCTGCTCGTGCGTGTTCCTGCACGTTTGATCCTGCTCGGCATGCATTAATATTTCGTTGTGTCATATTAGGAGAGAAATATAGAAGAACAGTATAGGTTGTAATGTTCGCTTTTTGTTAACCACCGAGGTATCTTGTCGTCTCATTGCGAGTCTATTCTATGTTTTCCTTAGAAATATTTCGCAAATATTTCCGATTTAAAAGTATCTATCAAAAAATCTATTATTCCTAGTATACTTTGAGGACCTCTATGACTTTTATTATTACATAATGCCTATGTAAACATGTAACATCAGAGATAGCTAATGCAGTAAAACTGAAAATAATGAGCCATACAGAGATATGACCTAACCTTGGTACACTGTATACAGAATGTACACAATGTAACATATAACAGGAGGAAGGTTTATGATTTATTCATTTGATCTGTAATAGAAAAAGGAATGTGCGGGAATAGGATTTTGCAACAATTTTCTATACTTTAGGTTGAAAGAATTAGCAGAAAAGATCAACAGATATGGATTCGCCACATTGCCAGCATTTAATGGACTCAAGATATCAGTCAAACGTATAGTGGTTGGGCCGACACACATAGCACTTCTCACGGAGGACAACAGAATTTGCAGAGTTGCATTTACAGTACTTTCGGATCGATTGGACTTAAGCAAAAATGAGCCAAACAAAAAGTACGCCGGTTGTCATAGATTTTGGAGCGATTGCTCTTCGGAGTAAGGATAGTATGAAACAACTAATATGAGAAAAATATTGTAGCACTGGCAAGAGCCTCGTTGGGAACTCTAGCTCTGCGCCTCCCGGGGGTGGCAGTAGTGGAAGCAGCAGTAGAGCTGGAATTACAAGATCGCGGGGTCGGATGATACGGAGTAGCTCTGCTATACGAGGAGGAAGCAGCAGTAGCGGTGGAGGTAGCGGCGGTAGAATGCCACCGAGTGTGATAATGGGGGGTGGAAGTGGGAGCAGTTCACGCCCAGTTCCATCTATGCCTGCCTCTTTCGTTCCAGAAGACCTCATATCTCAGGCGCAAGTCGTACTACAAGGGAAGAGCCGCAATCTTATCATCAGGGAACTACAGGTGCGATTTCAAAATCAAGAAATAAACGATCCGTTTCAGAAGAAAGTACCCATCTTTGAATTAAGCATTCTCTGCAGCGTACAAACCTAGACGTAAACTTGGCGGTCAACAATTTACTGTCGCGCGACGATGAGGAGGGTGACGACGCGGAAGATGCGGCTGACAGCTATGTCCCGGAGGATCTTATATCGCTGCTCGATGGTGGCTTTAGTAATGAACATTCAGTTATTATTGACGCAGATTCTATGTTCTCGGAAGATGTGTTTGGCTATACAGGAATGAGAAGGTATGAGGACAAATGCCTTTGCTACATTCATAATTCCAGTGTAATGGGTTTCTCATCTATACAAATTTATGACTTTTAGTCGAAGTAGTTCATCTCGAAGACTAGGAAACGATCGAGAAGGCGAGCGTTCATCCGATCGCGACAGAGATCGCGATAGCTTTAGCAGATGGAGAGAACGACAGTATTGCGGTCCACGGCGATGGCTTGAAAACGCTCTCAAAGATCCTTGGGATAAAGATTCTGGTGAGTGGGATGATCTATTTCTCAACACTAAGCCTGTCTCCTCACTGTACTTATGCACAATTTCTACTCCATTAGATAATAAAAAGAAGGAGATGGCTTCCCAAAGTCCATTATGGATCTCAGAAGAGTTAGAATGGTGGCACGAGCGTGGTCCCGAGCCAGCTCCTCGATTCGTACAAATTGCTGCTTTATATAGTGAATTAATAGCTGTGTCTACGGGAGGACAGTTATATCAATGGAAATGGTCGGAATCAGAACCTTATAAGCATCCTGAGGTACGTTACTATTATAAAGATCAATCATATTTCTATACGTGATCTACATATCATGCTGTTTTATAGAATCCAAATGTGCATCACCCGAAAGCTATTCCACTAGCATTAATAACTGAAAAGATAGTTCACATATCGGCAGCAGCGATTCGATGTTCCGTAAGCACAGAAAGCGGAAAGGTAGCGACTTGGCTTGACGAGCTTCTGGGACATGTGGCTTCGCGTCTTGAGCACCGTGCTCAAGCGTTCACTGAGTTCACCTTGGATAAGATCGTGTCCCTTCATACCTGTGCTTTATATACCCTTGCCAGGCTTGAAAGCGGCGCTCTTTATTGGTGGTTGGTTGCTTTTGAATAATTGTTTACTTATCATAACTACTATTGAGCGGTACTAAACACTCTATTTTTCCGATTTCTAGGGGTGTATTACCTTTTGCTCAACGAAAGAAATTGTGGGAAAAGTACAAGGAAAAGTCGCGAAAACATCGACCATCGACAGTATTGTCAAATGATATTAGTTATGGTACACATGTTTGTATGAAGAATAGCCCCATATATCAACCGGGAGCAATAGGTATATTTCTTGATAACTACGTGGTTTAAATATATAATAGCGGATAATTAACGTTGTATTAACGTCTGTGTTATCTCTCTCAGGATTCACAATAGCTAACGGAGTACCAAAAGTTGGTCAATTGCTATCAGCCGCATGGAACTTAGATGCAACATGCAGGTTCAAAATTTTGCCCGCTGGAACGCACTTGCTGAGTGTAAATACCGACAAGCGCGAATCTAATGGAAACGGGGGAACGGGTACTGTTAATAAGACAAATCATAAAGAAACTGCTGACCGTCTTGATATGCCTCCACCACCTTCACCAGCTTCAAGCACCTGTAGTGACACTGGTAGCATTACAACCAGCCACAGTAAGAATCTCATAAAGTTTATAAAGTTTTACTCTAGTATGCTTCTCAACTAGTGGTAGTGATGGTTGAAATATTTCCACTCCCAAATTTCCAACAAAACTTCTTTGGTTTTAAAAAATCATTAAAAAGTTATATAGGATCCTAATTGAATGATTACACTTTACAGAAAGACAAAAACGTGTCGCACCGCGAAGCGAAGGGGAGCCCGAACGTAAGGACGAGGAGGATTGGCAATTGAAAGATGTTGTTTTCGTGGAGGACGTTAAAACCGTACCCATTGGAAAAGTCATTAAAGTCGATGGCTGCTACGTCGCCGTAAAGTTCTTTTCGAAAGATTCCAAAGAAAAGGAGAAAGAGATCAAGGAGAAAGACTTCAGTTCTTCCGATTTTAAAGATGTGACAGCGGAAGAATTGATAAAGCTATTAGCTGACTGTAGATTATTACGTAAGGACGAACTGCAAGTTGTCAAATCCTCTATGAATCCGAGAGCTCCCGATTGTTTCCAACGTACACCCAGACGAGTAAACATCGCGGATGGTTCCAACGATAGTCTGTTGACCATTGCCACCGATGGTCAAGGAATCCATGCAATACTGAAGAATGGGAATAAGTTGAGCTATGTTGTATATAATTTAAGTACTGGGAGATACCTGCAAGATTGTTACATACCATCGGACATCTCATCATTCTTGGGTTTACAACCGCAAAACATTAGTTTAACACGAGCGTCTGAGAATACCGAATGCTCCATGATTCTTAGAGATGGCAATAATACAATTTATCCAATAGCAAAAGATTGCGCTGGTGCTATTCGAGATCCAAGTTGTTTAGATTTGGTCCCGGTACTCTGTATCGGTGCTTCAACGATTCCAATACCTGGCTGCTCGAATTCAACCAATATGAAGAATCAAGTTGCTGTCATAGCTCTGGCATTTGATAATCCTTTACTGATGCCACGTATACTCAGGTGCGATTACGACAGCGTAAAGCAAGTGTTTTCTAACTTGGAACAAGACATCAAGACTAGTGCGGCTCAAATACAGGCAATTCTAACTGAACGTTGCGATGGAAATCGTAATATACTTCATGCCTGTGTCAATATGTGTTCACCAACTTCGAATAAAGAAGCTGATCAAGGTATCGAGCGAGAATTGGTAACGAACGCTGTTGACGGTAGCTCCGCCCCAATAGAAGAGCCGCTACCAACTTTAAGTTGGCCTCCAGAAGCATTCGATAATACATCTGGAGAAGAGGATAGTTTGCTTAGCTTTGGAGCAGCCAGCATATCGATGATGAATAAATCTGGAGTGGGAGCATCATCGAATAATACGTATATCGTAGACTCTGCAGAGAGGCGTAATAATGCCCTACTAATTTTGAAGTACATGTGCGAAAGCAATGTATTGGGGCCTCATTTAAAAGAACTGCTCACTGCAAAAGATGCACAAGGCCAAACACCTCTAATGCTTGCAGTATCGGTGCGAGCGTATCACGCTGCTCTGATACTGTTGGACACTATTCAAAGAGTTGGAAAGGACTCGAAAGAATGCTCGGCCATGATACTACCTGCTGATGCTAATCCCGACTTATCGCCGCTATTCGTGACATGCTGCAATGACACCTGCAGTTTTACATGGACTGGCACAGGTCATATTCATCAGGATATATTTGAATGCAGAACATGTGGATTGATGGGTTCATTGTGCTGCTGCACGGAATGTGCTCGTGTGTGTCACCGAGGGCACGATTGTAAATTGAAGAGACTTGCACCGACCGCCTACTGTGACTGCTGGGAAAAATGCAAATGTCGAGCACTAATTGCGGGTCATCAAGGGGCACGCTATGACTTGCTCTGCAGGCTTGTAACTAATACTGATCTCACAACCAAAATGAATTCAAGAGGAGAGAGTATTTTGTTGTTCCTTGTCCAAACTGTGGGTAGACAATTGATCGAGCAAAGACAGTGCAAATCAGCTGCTCGACAACGCGCAGCTTCCGCCAGCAGAAAACCACCAGCGTCAGAAGGATTAAGTGCGGATTCAGTACAACCTGATCATGATCTAGAACCACCTCGTTTCAGTCGGAAAGCTTTAGAAAGATTGTTGAACTATTGGCCAGCAGTCCAATGCATGATTATGTCTGGCGCCACTGCCACTGGCAACGAACAATTATTTGGTGATAATTCACAAACATCTCGCCAAACAGGCACTGCATTACTCGACAAGTTCACTCACTCGCTGCTGGTTAAATGTAGTGCAGAGATGTTGGATACTCTTCTGACTACCTTAATACGAGAATTGCAAAATGAATCAGTACCTGGGCGACAGGATGAGGCGAGCAATGTTGCTCGTAGATTTGTGAGATCAGTAGCACGCATTTTCGTAATCTTTACTGCCGAAATGGCACCTAACATGACCAAGAGACGTAGCAGTAGTCACGCTCTACAGCCACTAATGAAGTGCCGCAAAGTTTTCCAAGCTTTGATTAAATTAGCAGTGGAGGAACTTTGGGAGACAGCTGATTCTCTTATAGCGCCTGTTCGATTAGGTGTTGCACGCCCAATTGCTCCCTTTACATTAGCAAGTTCTGTAATCGAAGTGATCAATGGGCCAGAGGAACTCTTTTCTATTGATCCATTAATACCTCGCACTGGGTTGGGTTCTCAAAGCTTGGACGGTGCTCTGAGAACTCAGCAGGCAACCAATAACATTCAAATGGGCAGAGATATTTCAGCTATGGATGAAACTAAAGGTGGAGAAGGCAAGTATTACACGCCGCGGTACATAAAAGTGGGCATAAAGACTAATGATCTACACTACGCAGAAGTTCCTATGGATGTCGATGGAGATATAAGTGAACACGAGGAATCAGGTGTGTCTGGAATAGTAGCCAGTCAGCCTATGGAACTGGACAGCAATGCTGGCGGTGTGGGAGAAGAACAAGCAGGAGATGGCGAATCCGATACAGAGCTAGATCTCTTAGCAGAAGCAGAGACGGAATCTGACTCGGACGACAATCACAGCAATCAAGATACAGCATCGGCACAGCGCAGTGTTCAAACTGGCGCTACAGCTGGATCGGATGGTGGAGTGGGATCTATTCTGCTGTTCCCTGAGGATGAGTCGGGAGAATCTAGCCAGCAGGAGGATGATGAAAGTGAGGCAGGAGAAACGGATGAGCATGATAATGAGGAATTTCCGATAGGAGATGAACAGTTAGAGCGGCGAAGGTAAAACCATTGCCTTTCTATCTCACATGTTGAAATATCACCGCTGATACGCCGTGCTGATACATCGTATTGATGTATTGGGTCCCACGAGGTATTAGAGGTAACTTCCGCGTACTAGTGTCATCCTTACCAATAATAAATATATTTCAGTGGTTCTTCGGGTTATCTGCACCGTAATAACCTTGCACCACTGTCTATGCAATGGGCGATTCGCAATCGGGAAGCAAGTACACGTACCGCAGGTTTGCGGGTAACGAGTGGCAGTAACCTGGTCTTCATTGATCCGGTATCATTGAGACGCACCACAGCAACATCAGCGGTTGCCGCTACTCAAGAGCCCATCATTATGGGCACAACGTCTACTTGTCTAGCGCGTGCATTCGGAATCGTTATGAGGCAGATAGCTGACCTTTTAGTCATGATGCAAGATTACAAAACTTTAGCACCTTCATTACCCCGTTTAATGGAAATTACCTTCCAAGATGCAATCAACTTACAGGTAATTATTCTTCACAAATACAAGTAGCATATTTTATAATCTATTGCAATACAGAAATCTAAACAAATCTATGCAATTTATAGATGTATTTGGAAACACGTCTGAAGCCAACCCGAGATTGGTTGTTAACGGTAATGGATGCAACAGAGGCACAATTAAAGTTCGGAGTCTCTTTAACGCGCAGCGCGGATCCTACGCATCCCGAACATCCTTTAAACAATGCACCCTCTCTGTCTGGTGGTAATTTTACCGGCTTACTGAGCACGGCAGCATTATCCCTGACATTGCAATCAAATACAGGTCGGAATCAGCGCAGTGGTATCGCTACGAGCTCCAATATCTCCAATCCACAAGCTTCTACACGATTCACCGTTGGTTTTGCAGGCGTTGGCGAACCTTCGCGGAGCAGTAGAGAACGCGAAGGCATGTACTTTAATAGTCCAAATTCACAATCTTTTCCACTTCCACGTTTCCTTATGAATTATCTTCTTTTATTATTATATTACGATCTGTCACTATTCCTACTCGTGCAGTTACTTTCACATCATGTATTCTTTGTATTGGATGGGAACACGGTCTCAGGTGTAAATTACATTGTGGTTCAAATTTTTAGGTGGCGACGTGCACTCGGCTAGACGAGAATTTTTGTCCTATTGCTTGTCGTTAATGAGAGCTCACAACGGCGAACATAGAGATAGCTTGCCAGTATTAGACGTATCCGCTTTGAGGCATGTTGCATATGTATTCGACGCTCTGATTTACTACATGCGCTCGCTCTCCGAACCAACAGCTTCGAGAAGCGAGGCGCATAAAGAATCCGCCAGCTATTCAGGATGGAATGATCAGGTTCGTTAGACTACCATCTTCTTACACAGTTACCCTCGTGAATGGATGCCACAACTATTATCTGCATCGCAGGATGAAAATGATAATGACGAAGGCGAAGAATACAATTCACCGACACCTACTGCAATGGAAACCGACTCTGTCGAGTATCCTGATATACTACAGGTTCCAGTCTGCGGAACAAGGACCAGCAGTAGTACCACACCGAAAGGAAGGAAACATCCGTTTTTACAGAGATCGGACTCAACCCTGTGCCTTGGTTGTCCGCCCCTCGATCCATTCGATACTGTGATGAGCGAAGCTTTGCCGTTAGCTGATCAACCACATTTATTGCAGCCGAATTCGAGACGCGAAGATCTGTTTGGTATTCCAAAGCAACCGGCCTGCTCGAGTGCAGGCGGTCCTAATCAAAATCCCTTAGAAAGTATGCCTACGAGACTTGGTCTCTCCACCAGAAGTGTCGATAGTCCAAGCACCTCGGTAACACCAACAGTAAATCAAGTTATTCCTGGTCCAGCTTCCACATCATCCGATGTGCGACGCGGCTCAGTTTCGGGCGGTGATGCAACTTCGTCAAAATATACGGTAATGTACTAAATAGAGAGATGTCCAGTCAAATTACCTGTAACTGGCATTCTTTTTTCCTGCCTTTCATTTTTCATGCTTTAAAATCTCAGAAACCTTCCCAATTTTTCTATCCTACTTACCACATTTCGATCATGAACAACATTCTTTCTATTACAGGAGAAACCTAAGCCCTTCTCTCAAACAAACGACCACCAACTGATGGCGGAGCAAATTGATCGAGCACCAATTATAGTCTCAACTAGCAATCAAGCTGACCAACCAGATGGAAGTAAGAAGGATGCGAATAAAACAAGCAGGAGTGTCATTGTACGGGCTGGTGCTGTAGCGGTATGTTCTTTGGATGAAAGCATTGAAAAAGACTGCAGTAGAATGTATAACAAAATTAATATACTTTCCTATCCCTCATTAAAGGAACCAAACACCAACAAAGCAGGAGCGCCCGAAGTATTAGTAGTCCCAACAGTTGAGACACAAAATGTGTCTGAGGAAGTCGATCCAACAGGGTCAAGTCAGGAAATCTCTGCGCATGAAACTGTTGAAACCAGCCCTGTAGAATCAGCGAGAGCTGCTGTCTCAACCTTTGGAATGAATATGTCGCACAACATTCTACTAGGCCGTTGGACATTAGCACTCGATCTTTTCGGGAGAGTCTTTATGGAAGATGTGGGTTTGGAGGCTGGTTCTATCGTATCCGAACTAGGCGGCTTTCCTGTCAAGGAGGTGAAGTTCCGAAGAGATATGGAGAAGCTACGAAACTCTCAGCAAAAAGACATCACGCTTTCAAGAGTGAGTCTAAATTTTAATGCTATGCCTGGACTTTCCAAGTTGATTGCTTTACTATATAAGTTTACCACACTATAGATGGAGCGTGATCGAACACAACTACTTGTACAGACGATGAAGGAGTTGAATACGCAATATAATATATATAGTAGGCGAACCTCAAACGTACCACCCTTAACCGTGAAGAGTGTTAAAGTTATATTTAGAGATGAGCCAGGTGATGGTTCCGGTGTATCAAGAGATTTCTACACTGCGATTGCCGAGGTTTGTAAATCATTTGAAGAGGCGACAGTTTAATCTGATTCTGTTCAAAAGTTAATAAAACATATGGCTCGTTTCAGGCTTTACTCGCGAATGAGAAACTGCCAAACCTTGAAGCAGCACAAGTGGGATCAAAATACACACAATATAACGTACTTCAAAAAATGAAAAGTAAAGATCGCGATCGAGACTTACGCCGACAAAACCCACGGTCTTCTGGGAAGTATCGTGAAAAACGTAGGACCCTGTCCTTAGAGGCTCATTCTTTCCGTCCGTCAGTTTCGACGGAAAATAGCAATAATTCTGAGCCTGGTAGCTCGTCTTCAAATTCTCACTCCGTACCCTCCTCGAATAATGAGGTTTGGTCTGTGGAGGAACAAGTACTCGGAAACAGACTTTACCCAAAGGTACGAATAAAGAATAACCAACAATATAACAAAGTACTAAGGAAGAATAATTATAACGTAAATATTATCTGCTACAGGTACACGCGTTGCGACCTGCACTAGCCGAAAAGATTACTGGAATGCTGTTAGAATTGACGCCCGGGCTTATGTTAATGTTACTTGCCTCGGAGGCGGCGCTTAGATCAAAAGTCGAAGAAGCGTACGAATTAATCCAAAGTCATAATCAAGACCTTGCGAGTGAAGATGTACTAGATCTGGATGTATTTAACTTAACTGCACGATGTGGCGTTAGTAAAAAGAAAGTGGAGAATAGTATCCTAGATGACACTGAGGACAACGCACCCCTCTTCTACACACCAGGCAAACGAGGGTTCTACACACCAAGGCAAGGAAGAGCCAGTTATGAACGATTGAATGCCTTCAGGAACGTGGGAAGGTTCGTAAATCATGTCTGGTGTAAACACTGAACCCCTAGCAATGAAGCGCAAACTAAACTCACTTTTTTTTCCTCCGCAGACTTATAGGGCTGTGCCTTCTGCAAAACGAGCTTTGTCTTATATCCCTAAATCGTCACGTTATCAAATATATCTTAGGAAGACCGATACGATTCCATGACCTAGCTTTCTTCGATTCCGTAATTTATGAAAGCCTGAGGCAGCTGGTGATTGACGCCGAAACCAAGGATAGTAATAGCCTGTTCTCGGCGCTTGACCTCACATTCAGGTACGTGAGCGAGCAATGTTCCCCGGTCAATTGTACGCAAACATGGTTGTAACAAGTTTTATATTGTAGTATTGACCTATGCCCGGAGGAAGGTGGGGGTTCGATTGAGCTTATCCCTAACGGGCGAGACGTACCGGTGACAGCAAGCAATGTTTACGACTATGTACGAAAATACGCTGAAGTGCGGATGATCAAAGTACAAGAGAAAGCGTTGCATGCTATGAGAGAGGGTGTATTCGATGTGCTACCTGAAGGTGCTCTCAGCGGACTGACATCGGAAGACTTGAGGCTTCTCTTAAATGGGGCAGGGGATATCAATGTCTCTGTCTTAATTTCGTATACCTCGTTCAATGACGAATCTGGAGAACCCGCTGAAAAACTGGCGAAGTTCAAGCGGTGGTTGTGGTCTATCGTGGAAAAGATGTCTCATGTGGAACGGCAGGACTTGGTATGCATTGCATGAAACCACCGCCAGCGAAGGAAATGTAATTCTATCTCGACAATGAATGTGGATCTCATTTGATATCATTTTGCAGGTCTATTTCTGGACAGGAACTCCCGCTTTACCATCCAGCGAGGATGGTTTCCAGCCTATGCCAAGTGTAACAATTCGACCAGCCGACGATAATTACCTACCAACTGCAAATACATGTATTTCCCGATTATACGTTCCATTGTACAGCTCCCGGCATGTCCTACGACATCAGCTACTTCTTGCTCTCAAGGTAAAGGACTTCGGATTTGTATGAATATATATTACATGACCATGTTTGTGAGTAATAGCCCTTAAAAGAAGCCACATTACTGATAATGCTATGAGAAAAAGTTATATGTTGTTATTTTCTTTCCTTCCTAGAAAAAAATTTATAACATTTATAAATTTATAAGGTGTAATTACGAATTATGACTTCTTTACCAAGAGAGGTGGTCTTCATTATAAGGTTTTATGTTAAAGTGTCATATTTAGTCTTTATAGTGACTCAATAAAATTGTCCGAAAAATTAATGGATTTCTTTTCTCACGATGGCGCACCCTACTCTACCCCTTTTACAGCCAATGTCAAACTGCAAAAGAAACGCTCCTCTTTTTCTTTGCTTTTTATCAGAAAGTCGAACAACTTATACAATTAAAAATTTCTTTTATTAGGCATGTTTAAAATGTAACATAAGAAGTTGACAGGAGATTGCAGATTTTCTGTATGCACACCAGTAGTTCTTTTTGTTTAGGAGGGATGTGTCTCGGCATGTCGTTGATTATTATGGTACATATCATTTTGAAACCCAGACTACAACACGAGTATCAGATTGCGAGAGATGAAGTTCGATTTTTGTAGGGGCAACGAGCTTAGGGGTGTTGTTGTTACGAGTAAAAAACTTATGGACGAAAATGCTAACGGAACATTACCACGTAGAAATTAACACGATTCGAGCTACGCGTCTGCAAATGTTCGTAGGAACATTCAATTAAATTTCACTGATGGAGGTAATAACTGAATGCAACGTGAAAAAGAAATGAAAGAAATAATCTAGGAATGTCTAGCTGCCTATGCCGTGTTCTTAGATACTTTCTTCAACGCGATCGAAAACCTGGTTCTATCGTAACACAATATCAACTCTGTTACTTATGCTGCTTAGTCTTGGCATGCACTCATTATACATCCTGATTTTGGTCTAGGATCATAACAATATATATTTCGAAAATGATTAATCACTTTGAAAGAAAGAAAGTTGAATTTACAGATTTAAATATATTCCCTAAACGGTAAACTGAAATAGTAAAAAATAATCTATTATCTTTAATTTACTTAAAAAAAATCGCTAAGGCTAGTATGTATAATATAATAAATCTCATCGTTTATAAATTTCTAAAAATCGCAAAGTTATATACAATAATTATATTATCCATTATGTACTTGACAAAGTATTAATAGAAACTTATGTACAATGGTTACCTATTGACCACTTCCTGAACTGTTTTGGGGTAATTTTGCGGTTGATTGACTCAATTGAGCCAACGTTTCCGGAGTCGCGTGTGCTTTTAGGATTGAATTTTCAGCTTCCAGTTGATTGATACGATCCATAAGCTCTGCTATTTTTTCCTTGAGTACTTCGACTTCCTCCCGTACGGCAAACATCAAATGACTCTTAACAAGATCCTACAAAAAGATCCCCGTTATCTCCCCGCATTATCCTTCATTACCTTTATTTGGTAATTGCCCCCAGCGAAAAACGCTTACCATCGCTTGCTCAATCTTGTTATCAATTGCTACAGCGCTAGTCCCCGACATACTGCAATAGAAATTACATACCAACACTTATTCTCCGTATATCCACTTGCTTGAGCAATGAGATTTCAGAAGATATATATATGTATCTTTTCGACCAAGGGCGAATTGGAAGAGATATCGGAAGATTGCGTGGAGCAACTACTACTAACTAGTACACCTCTGAGAGGAAGCTGCTGCTGGCTAGTTAATGAAGACGAAGGAAGGGGAGAAATATGCGTATGTGTTAAGCAAGAGTGAGGATAGGATACCTCTCGTTATCTTCGAGGGTGTGATGCTCGTCGCTGCCTTGTGTGACTTCGGTCAAAGATTCTAACAGGGTGGCATCAGCCGCCTGAGATACAGCCGCGGCGACGATGCCCGAGATGGAGTCCTGCTCCGTGTCTGGTTGATGAAAAGTCATATTCCCTTGTTGCATACCGGGCACTACATTCTGGCAGCCAGCTGTTACTTGCGCCATTTGAACTTGAGCACTACTGCCGGTAGCTGGTGGTGGCAACTGAGACGGTGGTATGACTTGAGACTGTACCGGCGCTCCAGGAGCATGGATACTCGTGGATGTTTGCTGTGCACCTGTTTGAGGAACTTTATGTATATTCTGGATGCCCTGCATTCCCTGAATGGCAGTCAAAGGCTCGGATATTTGAGTGATCGGTTTTTGCGTTTGCAAAGGCTGCTGTTGCTGCTGCTGCTGCTGCTGTTGTGGTGGTGGTGGTTGCTGTTGTTGCTGCGGCGGTGGTTGCTGAGGCGGTGTCTGTTGTTGTTGTTGCGGTGGCTGCTGTTGCTGTTGTTGAGGCCCTGGCGGATGCTGTTGAGGCTGTTGCTGTTGCTGCGGTGGTTGCTGTGGCTGCTGCGACGGAGCTTGAGATTGATGCTGCGTAACAAGAATGTTAGGTGCCTGAGACGTCGGGATTGGGGTTTGTTGAATGGACGGCTGACAAACGTTTTGAACCGGCATAGATTGATTCTGCACGCTCACCGTCACGTATGCATCCTCCTTCGAATGTGGTACACTTTGTTGAGTCGCCACGCCATTGTTGCTAGTTTGCGTTATTATTGGGATAGAACCTTGGGGCATACTCTGCGCCTGAGCCAAACTACTTGGATGAGTAGGTTGTAGATTGGTGGGTAATGTAGAGCCTTGTCCACCCTGCTGCTGCTGCTGCTGCTGCTGCTGTTGCTGCTGCTGGGATGCCAACTGCTGAGCGGCCGACGACTGGAAGTATTGTGGAATCTGCGAAGCTGGCTGCTGTACCTTGGCTTGCGTTTGTATTCCAGCGGGATTATGCTGGGCATTGGGAGCAATTGAATTGCTTACCGCATAGTTCGCACTTGGGACTGCTGCCTGATTACTAGGCACACCGATATTCGAATGCACTTCTTGGTGCGTAGGTACCGGGCCATTGGCGTCTATGCCCAATGGCTTTTCCTCCACCTGCTTGGGCGCATCCGGCACAACAATTCCACTATCCGTCACCCCATACGATATACACACTTCATTGGGATCCGACACTTTTGGCGTACCGATCGCTGTTGGCTGATTCACCGAGGTATGATCCAAGTAATCCATACACGTCCATCTGCCTCTCTTGAAAGGCTCGGTACTTTCAATTTTAACCACTTTAAATCGTTCATTTCTACCATGGGAATGGACCTCCCTGAGGTCGGCATCTTGCTTCGCATTGCCGGATAGGAGATTGATGATATTGTTGTCTGTGACCGACGCAATGTCCAACGTGTTGATATTGCTATCGTTTACCGAATTGCTGATATTGTTCCCCTCGGAGGGAACAATGGCCAGTCCATACTGGGAGCTGGTCGGAATCACCGGAGCAGTGCTAAGGGCGGCATTGCTAGTATTGAAGAATACGTCTTCCTTAGAGAAGGTATCTTCGGAGTAGCTCGGTGTCTCGATGTCGATGTCGGTGATGCGCGAGTGCTCGACCGAGTTGTCCTCGGTGTGAGATTCGTCGAGATCGTCATTGGAGTCCTCGCCGGCATCGTTGCTCATACGACAACCGACTGTAACGCTTGTAATCTGGAAGGACGAGGTCTTTTTCCTACACTGGTTACTGGCCGTCACGTTGCTCCCTGCGGTCAGGCTAACCGGCTGGTGCAGCTTCTCCGGCTCCCCTAACCGAATCGTCTCCGTGGTGGTACGGTGGACAGGATTTGGAATCTTCCTACTACCATCCGAGAGCTTATGCGATTTTCTGTGTACATTATCTGCCATTATTATAGGAACTTAGCAGTCGAGAGCCACGATCTTTGCACTCGTTCTTCTCTCGCATGTTAATACTGACATCGCTCTAGCCACCGGGGCCTCCAGCCACCTTCGACCTCCGCGATGCTAGGTCTCTGCCTCCCGACTCCCGACTCCCGACTGCGTACCACCACTTCAGACCCGTCGACTTCCTCGCCTTCTTTAGACCAACTGACCGATCCTCGCCACCCTAATCCCAATTAAATTCATATTCCGACCTCCCCAAAGTGTTGACAGTTCACCATTTCGCCAATCTCACGGGAAGGGAGTGCATTCGCTCGAGCACCGTCCACTCGAAACGAAATCCGCACTTTCCATGCACCGCCGCGCCAGACTACTATCTTCTCCTGCTGCTACTCTGCTCTGCTCCGCTCCGCTCCACTCCGCTCTACTCTGCTCTCCTCTCTTCGGCTAGCTCTTCCACCGCAGATCGGGATCCCGCTCCGCTTCCTCCTCCGCCGCTCCGCCTTTACATTACTATCTCCCAGCGATTCCCATTATCCAGATCCATATACCCATATCCCATATCCATATCCTTTCCACTCTATTATAGTAAGTGAGCGGTTTAAAAATGGCTGCCAATTCACTCGCGGAATTGCCACGAATTATATCTAGAGCATCTACGAGTCGGCGAGCAAAAATCTATTTTCATCCACGATGTAGATGTAGGCGCATCGCGAACCAGTGGCGAGAATCTGCGGGAATTAAGCGCACCCACTCGTGGCCAACCTATTTTAGACCAGGTCCGCCAACATTCCTCATAATACCCAGTTCACATGGTTCACATCCCCTGCTGCACCGACTTGCTGGCGCCTCGCTCTAGATCCCAGAGCCCATTATTCATCGATATATCTATCAAAATCTACGATCCCTTCCAAACTTTCACGCGCCCACTCTCCCACCCGTCCACCAAATTCCACTCAATTGTTCGGAAAAGGTTTCATTCATAACAGCAAGACTGGTCGGATTGGTGGACGATTGATGTACTATAGTGGTTATTGCGATTCAAGAGTGGCAATTTACGAGTGGAGGAGCACCACACACCAAAGCAGTACAAAGGAAATGACGACGACGATGCTGGTGTGAACTCCTGCTGCGCCTCACTGTATTTACCTACCCAAGTTGAGTCATAGCCATTGATGGCGAGGAAGAAGAAGGATGACCGAGTGGATTATATTAAAAACACAGTTTATTGGTTGCTCAATACGAATGCGGCTGCTTATTCCTATACAAAATGAAAACAGTAGGACTTTTCCCAGCTGTGGGAGAGGTGTTGGGATGGTGGAGGGAAATGGAGGGGTAAGAAGGTGGGAGAGAGTCCGTATCTTTATTTGATAAAGACCTAATTACGAATATGTACCAAAGCAGAGCAGGTGTAACTCAACCAACTGATAAAGAATATGATCGGTATAAACCTTGGAGCAGCTTACGCTCTCTTCCCTACCGAGAAAATCTTTTCGATGCTTCTTGAGAACATTTTCTGAAACGTTCGGCCAGTTCCACCCCCAACCTCCAGATGCTCTGTCCAGGTCGGGGGCCTGACGATCAATGACCCTTTACTCTCTTCGGGCTTGCTTTTACAGTGCTTGCTGTTCTTCAAGGCTTGAGACTTCTCAGCCGGAAATGAATGCGATTCGGATCATATTCTTTGTCACAAGCGCGAAAAACCTTCAGATCTTGAAATTTGAGCAAGACAAACATCTTCAGATATCTTGTCTTCGACTTTTCAAAACTTTCATTTTTTCACAGTGAAACTTCAAACTTCCCTCTATCATCCAATACCTCTTGATTCAAAACCTTATAAACAAACAAACAGGTTAGAGAACTTATTTCTACTTTTAGGTTTATTTTGTATTGTGTTTTTTAATGCTTTCGTCTGTCTCTTTCTCTCTCTTTGCGTATTTTTACTTCATTTTGTCATACAAACGGCTAGGAATACCACATCCCCCGAGATTAATACCACTGTTATCGTTAGTGATATATTCACGGTCCGACGGCTGGAATACAACTTTAAGCGAATTACGAAATTGTCAAAATGAACGTGAAAACTCATGTATATTCCAACCTTCACAAAATAGTCATATTATTACATTTGGCGAAACCTTATCTTCATAAAGGTCTTACGAAGGGACGAACGCGGGTTTATGAAAATAAGGTTTGGATTCCATTCGAACCTCTTACTACAGTCTGCCTATGCAAAGAATATGCAAGTTCCTTTGCATATCGTGTCATCTCATTAATTGATATTGTACAATATCGTAACGTAAATGCCGTATAATAACTGCGCAAGATGTTGAATTAGGTAAGGTAAGCTAACAATAGCAGTGAGAATGTAGCGTTTGCTTTTTGACCCAGTACAGTATTGTTAGAAGAAATTTGAGGTCAAAAGGTCAAGTCACACAAATGGTCTCCCAAACATCTGGCCTCTCGCATCACACTCGTGTCACTTAATACCGACCTGAAATTCATTAAGCAACAAAACCATGATTGTTTGACCCAAGTTACGGCTTACTTAGTTACTACCGTACGACTGATTTATTGGATGCATTCCTTTGATGCTCCTGTCTTCCATTCTTGCTAATTTAACTACTCTCTCTTTCTCACTCTCACCCCGACACTTTTCCAACTAAATATAAGCGGTCTACGAAAATATGAATCCAAATCAATTCAAGCTGACTTTTTCAAGGAATGATTCCGATCATTAGCTGCTCAATCGCGGCATTCTCTTCAGTGAGCCCTTAAACGCGACAAGCTTTCCACCTCCTTCCGGTTAACTTCTATCGCCACCCCCACGTACATCACGTAAGGGAGATCTGCCTTCTTTTAAAGTGTGGATTAAAAAACGGTTACGCGATAATTTCGAGTCTCTGTTTAAAATTGTCATCATTTATTAGCCGGTATAAATAGAACCCAAGTTCTATCGTAGACCGAACCACATGTTTCTGAAGCGAGAGACTTTTTACACGTGAAACTCAGTATGAACAATCATGAGGACTGTACAACGTAACAGTTTTCACAAAAATATCTGGCGAATTATACAATATCATATCAATGAGCTTCTGTTCATATACAAAATAAAAACTTGGTGAGACTATTCACTATCTTACATATACATATTTATAAAAAAAGGTCTTAGAAAGCAGACACATATCCATGTAGACTGCTTATATTGCAACCTCTAGATCTAATAACGAAAGTCCGACTTACGTGGAGAGTACGAGCGTGATCTGGACCTCTCATAACGTGAGCGTCGACGACTGTAGTATGGGCTCGGAGATCGACGATAACTTCCTCTGTAACTGCTTCTGCTCCCACAACAAAATTCAATCGTTAATACATTTCTCCACTTTGCCCAATTCTTATTATATGTTCATTGCATTTCGCGTACTTACTCCCTTCGCCTAGGACCGTCCCAACCTCTGTCGTGAAGGTGTGTAGGTTTCCCCATATAAATTCCAGGCGTAGGGGTGTGAGCCCGCTGAGTAATCGAGAAATCTACTCTTATCCTGCGTCCATCAATTTCCATGCCAGTGCATTGTTCTTTCGCAACTTTGGCGTCCTCGGATGATTCAAAATATACGAAACAAAATCCTCTAGATCGCCCAGTCTAGAATAACATACGTTATATACATTAAGAATAACATTCTTCATCTTTCTTCTCTTAAACAATAAACATTTTCAGTGACTCTACTAATAAAGATAACAAAGATTGTGGCCAAAGGCCTTTAACATATCGCATAGGCTTGAATTACGATCGGTCTAAATCTCTGGCCAATTTTACTGTTCCCCTTTGGTTCAGTTTGATTTAGTATCAAACGACAGGGGTTACGACAATAAACAAAAGCACGCGAAGCTCATTGTTTACCTTGGCATCAATGACAACTTGTACTCGTTCGACTGGACCATATTTTGAGAAGATATGATGAATTTGTTGCTCGGTTGTGAAGATGGAAAGTCCGAATACACCTAAGCATCGTGAGGGGCAAGGATTATCTCTGTTGCCAACATGCCGCCTCCTCGATGACATCGGGCTTCTCGAATGAGATCTGTAGATGTTCCTGTCACGTTCGCGCGAATAACGAGAACGCGAGTATGAACGAGACCTGCTGCGAGAGTATCGGCCGCCCCTGTAAGGTGAACGGCTACGACTGCGACTACTGCCGCGATGACCTGCACTCGTATACTTGCTGCTGCGATAAGATTTCCTTCCTCTGGATACTGAGCGACTCCTCGATCTCGAGTACTCCTTCACTGGCCTGTGAGATTCTTTCCGTTCTCGGGATTTCCGTGAGCGTGAATGTGAACGGGAATCTCTCAACCCTCCATCCGCTGTTCTCGGCCGTCGTGGACTTGCACTGCGACTACCACACCTCTGAGAAGTAAAAAAGACGAATCTTCACTTGCCACCAAGGCCTTCTCGCCATTTAAAGCTTGCCAACTCTCCCTCTCTCTCTCTCGCTCGCTCTCGCGCTCTATGCCTCTGCATCCTACTACTTCTTTTGCATTCTATAGATAAATTCGAGATATCGTCCCGGGCACTATCTTCGATTGACTTGCTACCATTACAGTGTGTACAAGCTGACCCGGAGACCGGATGTCTTAGCACACGTGTTCGGAAAAAATCGTTTATCAACTAAAACACGTATGTCCCATGAGCGGCTTATACACGCTAACCCTTACGCGCATACTTGATGTCGATGTTGTAGACCAGCGTTGCAACAGATTCTGCCTATGACACGTTTCTAATCGTACGGCAAATGCACGCATCGAACAACTCGCGAGAGAAGGCTCGAGCAATGAGGAAGATTTCAAGTGAAATGATATACGCAAAAGATAGTTGACCGTTGTTGGATCGATAATGGCTGTGGTCAACCGCATGTCGTGCGTGCCCTCGGCACACTCGAGAACTCGGTAAAAACAAGTAATTACTAAGATTCGTGTGTCTTACCTCACTGTTGTCGCTCATTCTTCCTGCTCCGACACAAGTAAACACCGCGTGGAAACGAAGGAACTCTAGGAAAAAACTCGGGAGAAACGTTCTGTAGCGTCAGTGCTCGGTAATGGCGTACGATCCTTTTGGCCGTTTCAGCGGGCAACGACAGGAAGTGGCGCTTTTGATCGGTATACAAATGAACGCCACGGCAACATCCGGCGTTGCCAGGAAACCGTTGCGCGAATAAACGCCGCCAATTTTTCAGTGCACGCGACTGCCTTGTTTGAAAACGAAAGAGGGTAAGAAACAATTGATGAGGACTGAAGACTTAGCACATGTCTTTTTACTTCTAGGAAAAGTTTGTGGTCCCTAATGCTATTGAGGAGATTCACTTTTGTAAGAATATGATTTATATTCATATATTTTTCTATTTCAAAATTTGGTTTCGGGTACATAGGAGCGAAAAAAGCACACAATTAATTTCATCGAAGAATGTGAATCACACAGTTTATGCATTCCGTGGCAGCAATAGCGATGAATTGCGATGTATGAGTCTCCGTTCTAAGTTACACTGAGCATTCAATGGATGTTTTGATTTATGCCGGTTACCATATATGTACGTAGTTGAGAGTAACATCTATTTAATTTAAAAACAATAAATAGATAGAAGATGGCACTTCGAAAATGTTGAGTTAATTAATAATAATTCATAAATAATACTACCAAATTATTATTAAACCATTCATATTAAATACAAAATAAGGGGAGGTCGGAATTAATGACTAAATGAGAAGAATGAAAATAATAAATAATAACAGAAATTTAGACAGCACCGAGAATGACAGATCTTTCAATCTATGTACCGACCGAGTATACAAGGGCTCAGCCAATCCGATGTGCAGATTTTGTGCCAAAGGCACCGGCGGTCAGCGAATAAGTATACCGACATTCGGTAAACCTACCCCAATGCCCTGTGTCAATGACCCCAAATACCTTTCGGAGCCTAGACAAATCTTTTTAATTTTGCTCTTATTTTTTGTGTTAATTATGCCTAGGAATATAAATTGTGATAAGACTTCAGTTCTTACCGCAAAGGTGTGCATATATACTTTTTTAACTCGGTTGATTTATCTATGCGTTATAAAAGCTTTTAATAATTCATATGGCTCTAATATTAATGTTTTTCGAGCATTACAGAACGAAAGGATTTTATATATATGCTAAATGACTTGATGAGTTATCATATAATATAGTAAATCACGTGGAATGGGAACATAAATAAGGAATCAAGTGAGCACATATCTAAATATATCGATGTGTTAAGATTTATTCAAGATTTTCCTTTACAATGTAGTGGTGCTCTGTTTACTTTTATGACATAAGTAGCACTGAAACAAGATGATGAGCGTCTATTCTAGGTTCAAGATACTGAACGTTCGATAGATATATATCTCCTTTTACTATAAATATATGATATATATTAGGGTGGATATAAATTTCGTTGCGGGCAATGCAGAGATGGAATGCTGTATATGACAATGCGTACCCTTTTATCGCTGGAACGAGATATGCCCTATAAACGATAGGCCGGTAACGTGCGAAGTAATCAAAATTGAGACCTTTGGTGGTCCACAGTAGCTCGGAGCGTTGTATGATAACCGATAGTTTCTGGCGAGCACTGAGCAGTCTGAGGTAGAAGAATGCGTGTTTATGTTGGTTGATGATAGAAGTAGATGACCAGGAAGCGGAGACCGCAGTGGCTTTACGATTTAGTTTAAATAATGCATATTAATCAACTGTTTCCATAATACCGCCAGCAATGCACTTGCGCAGATGGATGCGCGTGAGGCTGCGTGCAGAAAAACTCTTATAACACACATCGCATACTGTCGCAGAGAGAGAGAGCCACAAACGAGGAAGATTCTCCGGTAGTCAGCGAACCACTTTTCTGTCGTCAAACGGATCAAGCTTTTTGTGAGACTTGGATCGGTCACAAAAAGCGGGATTCGCTTTTCGCATAGGAATTGGCCTGTTCGGGAGCCAGCTTATTCAAATAGAACGTTTGAAAATTGTGAGTAAAGGTGGTGACTCCTTTCCCCGAGACATCGCTCGGCGGACGATGCGTTGCGACCGGCCAGCCTTCAGTGCTCGTTTTCCTCATCGTTTTAAATAGAATCTTATAAGAGCCCAGCCAGATGCCTTATCTCTTCTCCTGTCCACCTGCTCCCATTGACATTGAACGAGGGATCTTCTTCAGATATTCTGTACACGCATACAATGTGCCAGAATCAATCAATGAATTTTATAACAATCATGGCCGCCAGCCGGTTTTTCTGCCGTTTTATAATCCATAGATCTCTTTTTCTGAGGAAGCCCTCGACTCCACTGTTATTCTAATGCATTCCAATTACTCCGAACTTCCTATTCTTTCCCAGAGTCACGAACGTCCTTGACTATTATTTCCGACACTTGCGATCGCGCTCACAAGCGATCACTTTGCCATACCACTGCATGTTCCCTCTATAATGTTCGATAACTGCATTTTTTATCGTTGTGCTTTGAATTTATGTGTTCGCCGAGTTTTCTACGAGTCATTAGAGTGGCTTTGTGCGTGACAAATGCGTTCTGTGCTAAGATCAATTTGGATTAGTATCTCGCGTTTATTGTCTTCGCGATTCTAATCACGTTACAAAACACACAAAGGATATACTGATGCTAAAGTGTAGCGCTCAGGTATTCCGATCGCTTGTGTACGATTTTATTCTCGCTTTCCCGATTTGCGAAAGTCTGATCTCCTTGACCTTCCTACATTATGGAAGCAATTTTAAAGTAAGTTTCAATGGCATTGTTCTTTATATTTCAGGCCATCAGAGATGGAGGAAATGCATCAACCACAACAGGTTGGGCCTAACATGATGGCTGGCGTGGCTGGGGTTTCTAATAATGCAAATAACATTAATCGCCGTAATCGGGTACGGCTACCTTATCATAGCTTAATGGTGGAAAAGTTATCAATAAGTGAAGCGGCTCAACTGGAGATGAAATCTTTACCCAACAAGACTCCGGTTTCTATTCTGCAAGAGTTACTTTCACGTAGAGGTACAACGCCAAAGTACGAATTATTACAAATAGAAGGTGCTATTCACGAGCCTACATTTCGTTACCGGGTCACTGTCGCTGATATTGTGGGTGTGTATCTAAATTAAGAAAAGATGCCATAGGTGTTGGTCTAGCAATAAGAATTTGGCTATTCAAGTAGATCCAATTGTTTCAGCGATAGGGACTGGGAAGTCCAAAAAAGAAGCCAAGCACTGTGCTGCTAGATCCGTACTTGATAAATTATGTAGATTAAATAGCAACAATCCAGACTCTCCACTTCCGAACAGTATCCCAGAGTAAGTATTCATCCATAATCACTTAATATCTTTCCTATTCATCATTTATATGATGGAAGATTGTTATTTTGAATCTTTTTACAGTTCAGAGAATTTGCAAGAGATGATCTCTTATGTGGAGGAAAAAGGTGTTACAAATCCTATTGGAGCCTTGCAAGAGATGTGCATGTCGAGGCATTGGCCACCTCCAAAATATATTATGGAGAATGAAGAGGGCTTGCCACATGAGAGGCAGTTCACTATTGTTTGCTGCATTTTGAAATATCGTGAAGTGGGCCAGGGAAAAAGTAAGAAAGTTGCTAAAAGGCAGGCTGCTCAAAAGATGTGGCAAACCTTGCAAGATGCAAATACGCAGAATGCCAATGCGGATGAGGACGAGGTGAGAAACATTTCCATTTTCTAACATTAATCTACTTACACTCAATTAATGCGATAAACAAGTACACGGTTCCCTGTTTTAATTGCTTTTACACAATGCATGTGGTGATAAAACGAAAAGGGTATGCATGTGCGCTTAGAGAAGTGGAACTGATTTGCAGTATTTTGATTCATGAGCTACCTTTCGGATCTTTCGCAAGATCTATAACGGATGTGGATCGATTGTGTTTTTTTCTTCTTATACAAACTGATGAATACACAGTTAATGAACAAGTTGTTACATGCCCGGATCATTTCCACTTCATTGTCCTTTAAAAATCGCGTGACGATCAATCCCAATGTAGCGTTTATGTATTGAGTATGGTTTTATTATCCGTTATAGGTTGTTCAAAGAAATGCTAATGTGACTTCCCATTATGCTGATCTGAAAGGTAGCAAAATCTCCACACTAACATCCATTCATAGCCACAAAGTTTCTCAGTTTCATAAGAGTCTGAAGTCTTCAACTGGTGTTAAGGTTTATGAACTGCAGGTTCGTCAACAGATCTACAGTGGACACAATATTTCTTGTAACCCAAGTGAAAATAAACTAGTCTAACAAGCCCCTGAAATTTTGTGTTGCAGAACACGTGTTTGATCGACAGTGATGTCAACCTAGTACAGTTTTTACAAGAAATTGCTTCCGAGCAGCAATTTGAGGTGACCTACGTTGACGTTGAAGAAAAATCCATCACTGGTAAGTACCTGTTTTATTGGTCAAAATATTAAAACCAACAATGTATCAGTCTGAACAATGACACGATCTATTAAGAATAGCTTCTGCCATTGGTCTGGAATTGCACTCCTTTCTTACACATTTATTTCTCTGTGAGTATCATATCAAGATGCACATCATGCTCAGTTGTAGGAATGTCTTCTTGCACCTGTTCATTAAATGCTATTGCGATCAAGTGGGGTTTCTTGTTTTGTCTTTCAAAACAATCTTGTAAAAATTTATCATAGTAACCCATTCCGTGACCCAAACGTTTCCCTGGGTAAAACAATAGCACACAGAATTAAACTATGTGTAATATTATGTGATGAAGGGTCTTTGTAACTCACCACTCTTAGAAAAGGCAACACCTGGCAGAATTACTAAATCTAATTCACCTGCAGTATATTATATTGTGAGCATAACTTTGAACATGATGTTGATATACAAATATTGTAATTGATCAGACTCTTACCACTTTCGAAGGCATCTTCTCTTACTTCGTCGGATTTCGGTTGCTTGATATTCCACTTTGTTAATGGCAGATTGTTGTAATCTTCCATGGAATGCAATTTAACCATCTGCATTTTTTTACCCTTGTATCGTGGCACAAACACTTCTTTCCCCGACTCAAAGATGTTTTTTAATATTGGCATTGTATCGACTTCATCGCTGGTGCTTAAGTACACTGATATTCTTTTACTTTCTTGATATTGTCGCAAAGAATGTAACTACAATGAAAATAGAGAATAAGTTTCTATTGTCACATGACGACGCGCGTTGACGACGAACTAATAAGAAACCGGCCGGCATTTATTCAATTCGACGGTTTCAAGAACTGCACTCATTAAATTAACTAGCACGTGAAACAAATGACAGCCTACTCTAACCTCTTGCTGAACAACCCGTGATCAATAATGTTGTCCAGCTACTCACTTTTTCAAACACTTTTTTCGATTGCTTCTCCTTTTCCTCTACACTGAGACGAGAAATGACATTTGCCACTTCTTTCCGCAAAGCAGCTTTCGTGGACTTCACTGCCGACATCATTGCATTACCATGAGGTTCTCTTGAATGCAAAAATACCCATTCTATATCGTATCGGAACGATCGGTCAAGGTCGATGTTGTAATTGCGTACAATGACCTATGACACTGTTATCACCGCATAGTTATATATCTTCTATTTTGCTTTTCTGCACTTAGTTCATTTTTAAAACATCACATTTAACTCAATTTTAGTCCAATACAAAAGTTAAGCAAAACGGAATTATTCTGTTACAGGTAAATTCCAGTGCCTCGTGCAATTATCCACCCTCCCCGTGGCAGTTTGCCATGGTTGCGGTGTTACTAGTAAAGATGCTCAAGCCAGTGCTGCTCTAAACGCTCTGGAGTATCTCAAAATCATGACCAAAAAGTGAGCCAGCGCTTTGCTCCTGCCAGCCGTCACAGTCAATTGCAAGTCCCACAATAATTTGTTGCCCAAGAACCATACTAACAATGCGGATACCAAGATCTTGTCGATGAACAATGCGATAACGGAAAAGGGAAAAGGTGATCGCCAAAAACTCGAGCATATGGGGAATAAGTCTCGAATTTCGAAAGCGAGTATCCGGTCTGCGAATTCTGCAGTAGGAAACAAGGATTCCACATTGAATCCAATCGCCGCATCATCGGTGAATATGTCCGTCAACAGAATAAATCCTTCGATAAAGAAGAGTAATGGTAACAGTGAGAATCTCAAGCCGAATGATCAACAACTAACGAAAAGTATTCCCATCGCAACTATGAACCCTCCAAACACGAACTTTAGTAGTGTCCGAGGTGTTACTACCTGTGTAGGTAGTACTGTCTCGCACGAGGGCTCATCCAAAACAAAAGATTATTCGACGAAGAAGTTCTCCGGTGAGATCGATGGAAAAACGAAAAATTATCAGATACATTCTGATTACAAAGAAGCCCCTGTTAACACTCAGGACTACAAGTCGAGGAATAGTAGCGCTATGAGTAATCTGCCATCGAGGTTCGTCAACCAGCCTTCTGTACAAGTTCTTCAAAGAGAGAATCACGCATCATCCTCTGCTCACCAAGTTCGGCCTGCATCACGCAGTGATAATACTGCATTCGCAATTGCAAGAAAAGCATTGGAGCAGCAGAACTCAGCTCCAAAGATGGCCCCGATTAATTTCCCACCATTGCGGGCGCCCCAGAGTATAGTGAATGTTCGCCATCCTTTCGTAACTGAGGCAAGAACGAAGCATAACGAGATAGGTGGACCAAATTCGAAGAGCAAGTTAAACACAAATTCGCTGCAGACTAGCATGAAAGACTTGGATCATGGTAGGCAGACTTTTCACAGTTACGGGACCTCGCAGATAGCTGGGATACCAAGTGTTCAGAGTCTGAGTAACGTTACTGCGAATATGTCGCCCTATCCTAGACCGGACACCTTTCCGCAACCTACGGTGGCAAGCGTACTATTTCCCGATACGTCTCAATTTCCTCAATCACCACCGTTCAGCACAACACAGATTGGACAATTAAATCAGTACCAGGCCTATGATCCTGGTAGTTTCGCGACAACTCCAGTTAACGTGAATCCCGTAATTCCGCAATTTTCGGCAGAGAGTTCCATCCCTTATCCGCAATACGAGAGTCCTCAGTTCGTGCAACCTAATCACTATGCAACAGCGGATATGGCGAGCAGTCAGTATCAGTATCAAGCAGCTGGTGTCGGGCAGCTTCAGGACTCACCGATGTTTATCCAAAGCCTACAGAGTCCGATTGCTGTGACCGATCAGTACGCTGCTTCTAATTACGCGAGAGCGGTTCGTACCGAATTGATTCCACGATTAAGGAGGCCGCCCAGATTTAACAAGTAAACGAAAACCGGCAATTTTTTCATAGATCGAGTTTCTCTTTTCCCTCATTTTACGAGGGGAGGATTCGCGCATTATACTCACCGATGACATTTATCTCATACACATTGCGTGATGGACGTGGTAAAAGTTATTTCAGTTTCAGATCCATTTTGAAATAAATTTTAACAAGTCCACGAGTCTATCCAGGACGAATTCATAAAATAAACAGGGAACACTGATTATCTCTTGTTTCGATGTGACATGGCAGGGCATAGTGAGACGAGAGCAGTTAATTGTACTTTACCAAGTATGAAATCTCCCGATACTTGGGCAAGGAGCAGGAGCAGGAGCAGGGAAAGGCGATAGCATCCGATTTGTTAATCTGTACATAAATTCAAACCGCTGCTAGGAGTACGTACTCATTTCTATGAATCTAATGGAAGAAGAAGAAACATTCAACGATTGCGGGCAAACGTTCCGACGACAAATTTGTTTTCGAGACTGCGGATTTCCTCACGTACGAAAGCAAGTTTGACAGCTGATGGCGTAGAGGCCACAGTCATTTTGCGCACTCGTAAGAATGCAGTGAAACAGTTGTGAGATAAAAGGAAGAAAGGAGTGACAAAGAAAAGTTGCGGTATAAGATTCTATATCTGACGATAAGGCGTAAGTCCTAGTTTTAATGAATGGTATTCTACAAACTATACTTTGCATAGAATTAGTGGAGGTTTTCCAATATTCGCATAACACTTAGGCTTACCGCTATGTTTTTAACGTGCTTCACAATCTATATATGGGGGTGGCGGCTGTGCAACGATGTTCATTGCGATATGCAAAAACGTATTCGTACGTGAGAATGAACATCGGGCGTCTCCACCGGGCGCATGCACACTGCAAATGTAGCTTTCGGCGATCCTGGTATAATAGGAGCGATCGCAAATATTAATGATATAATCTTTCAGTGGTGTATGTTTTTCCTTTAGTATAGTAGCTCATAAAGTCATAAGCATCATACATTATACGCGTAACGATTAATCGTTAAGGATTCCTCATTACGTACACATCTCATATAATCAACTATATGCTCGTGTGTATTGGATTTCGAACAGCCTACGTGCGTCGACGTAACCGGATGAGACATTTATACTAAATGAAAACAAGCAATACTGGGCGACTGGGCCACTGGCGAACACTCGAAACTAGTGATCTTTATTCACATGCTCTTTCGATTCCCCACTACTGTCGTTACATTCTTTCAACCGGCGTGTGCATACATGATTTCACACTATGAAAATCTATCCTAATATCTCCTGCACGTAGCGATACGCTTAGCCAGACCAGAACTACAGATTCCTGAGTTAAAAAAAAGCATAGACTAGGAGGGATTGTATATTCATTGTATATAAAAAGAGCGAAGCAGTAGTAAAAGGACGTTATAAAATTGCGTTTCTCTTTGTACCGATAAGCTGAAATCACGTATGCCCACTGATGTCGATCGTCGATTCTAGCGCGATACAGTTGTGTAAGCTGAAATCGCCACGTGACTGCGACCACTTTGACTTTAGTAATCCCAGTGAATGTTTATGTGCGCCTGTCAAATGGTCACAGGAACGGGTTGATGATATGATTCTCTGGTGTTGACACAAGAAAGCATGTGTGTATCATCCATACATTTTGGAAAATAGGCATTATTTACATGCAAAGTATAGAATGTGTATGCGGCGTTTAGCAGACAAGACGAAAAGTACGATGCTAGGTTGAATACCACAGCCTGTTATTTCTTTAAGAGTAGTATATGTAGATGCGAAAAGCGAGAGTGCGAGTGACAAAGAGAGCGAGTGTGAAAGAGTGCAAGTGAGAAAAAACGAAAAGCGAGAATTTGAGATTTCTGAGAAATTACAAATGATAAAGTCGAGCGGTCCGTGATCGTGCGGATCGCTCTCGCTGTATAGACATATTCGTTTTGCGGCGTAAAAGCGAATCTACCGAGAGTCGAGTTCTTTCAATGCGCCGTTCTATGATGCCAATCTTCTGCGTTTCAACCGTATTTAATTTGAGTCTCGGACTGTGGTCGTGGCGGGCCCCTCGCCGATTGATGACGTAGTACTATCGCCGTAGTATGCCTTCGACAATATTTGTATATTATAAATGCAATAAGAATGGACACACTGAGCATAGCACTGCATGAATTGAGTTGCTTCCAATTGGACTTCAAATCAATTTGAACGATTAATGTTCACGGCGCCCAACGGATACACCGATCTTACGTTACGGAGCGATATCCGTATCTCTATTTATTCGTCGCGGTTCTTTTCTATTCTACCTAGATTAAGTCGTCATAGGTACAATCTAATTGAGAATATTCGGAAATGCAACGATTCAAGCACTGATACATTTTGCTGGTGTGTGTGTGTGAGTAAGGGCGCTTGTACCTATAAAGATGTATAATCGATCATGAGCGAATAGAAGCTCGGACACCGGTCTGAAGAGCTCCTTTGGATGCATGGAGAAAACCAAATTCCGGGATCATAGATTTATCAGTTAAGTGAGAGCAGTGCTCCTCTTGAAAGAGATGAAAGAGAGAAGGTGTGTCCAGTGACATGAGTCGAGGAACTAAAGGGGGGCACACTTCTTCAGGGAGGAATCTACGGACGAGAAAAGGAAGCGAGGAGATTCTCCGACTCGATCCTCGACGAAATGTCCGCACACGATACTCAAGTATGCCGCTCCTCTTTTCTCGTTCGTCCTTTTCACCATCCATAGGGTGATTAATCCCTCCAGCAGTTGCGAAGCAGATAGTCGCAATTCGTTTTATCATTGAGAGGAAGTGCGCGCGCGCGCGCGTGCGTGCGTGCGTTTTCTACACGAGATTTTAAATTGCGCGTGCGAAAGAGGCTAGACCGAGGCGCGAGCAGGAGAGGATGCAAGCGTATAAAGAGAGTATAATTGATCACTCCCTTTGTAGATAGGAAACGAATGCCGTCAAACTACTAAACTGCATTGATTTCCAATGCGCCATTCGCGGAGTTCTGGATACCAGAATGCCAATTGTACAAATGATCATACCGTGTCCATCGAGGAAAAACCGTACGGATCCAAAGTGTACGTATTTTGTGCGCATTTTACGCGCGCAGGGACCTCCGATCCGCGACGAGCTAAAGCCGCGACTAATTTGGACACCGTGTGCTCACTACTTCTTTATTCATATCAATTTATTTTAGTTCTTTTCTTCTTTCTTAGTCCCCGTCGCTATACTTCTTGCCAAGCGGCGAATAACTCTTGTGCGTTTTACGCGACCGATTACTAAAGTCACGTAAAACCGTCACAAGTGGAGAATGTTGACGATTTGTTTAATTAAGTTTTTCTTCCACTTGACCAATCAAGCCGGTACCGATATACGTAACGTAAAACGAAAACAACAGTCCGTTATTTTTATATACCGAGAGGAATTGAATGTGTTGACCGTTTTTTTTTTGTTCACTTTACGATGTACCTTTCTTTCCGGTAGCTGTTTTTTTTTCTACGTTAAAAAATGCTTTACGTTCACGAAACTAGGAGAGAGAAAGTGAGATGGAGATAAAAAGGATGAAGCTGCCTGTCGATGATTTACAATCGACAGGCAGGCTGTACTGATCGAACACGGACATGGCATACAGATAACGACTTAAGACAGTAATAGCGAAAGAGGACCCCTTCCTAAGCCGGGGTTACAACTATCTATAATCCTGCAAGGTTGTTTTATGTATGATTGTGCGTGTAATATTGTTAATAAATTCACGATGCTTATGAAAGAAGATCTCTCACAATTCATTGACCCTACCATCTCAATGGCGAAAACTTCCTGAAAAGGTCTTTACTCGAGGCAAAAGCCCTATTTCCTTTCAGTAACTTTAATCCAACATATTCGATTAGCCGTAACAGGGCTGCCGAAAGTGGAGAATAGGATCGAGACGATTCTCCATCTTAAGGCAGGATCGAGTTACTCAAGTTGCCGTGAATTCGATCATACTTTCATGGAATTACCCGGACAACTTTCCTCCGCTCTAACTTTCAATCTAAATCCGGTAACAGGATTAGCTCAGGATGATCGCGAGCCATAATAGTCTGGCTGGCTGCCGGGGATACAGACTGGTGCAGCTATCATGGCAAGAGATGCTTAATTCTACCAGACTGGAAGGAATGTCTACTTCTTTCACGCGGCTACCAGTTCCTTGTCCCGATAACAGTTATTCTTCACTGCAAACAAAGTTTTTTATAGCTCGCTATAAGCCCGCCGAGATTGTAGCAAGCGCGGCACGCACTGGCTTCCTATCAATTGTCCAATTGCTCATAAAAGCTAGCATTTCACCTTTTACACGACGATACCGTCCACTCGTGCGTCCTTCCATTTCCATTTCCTGGTCCAACACCTTTCATAAGGCGCTGTTAATCTTGTCTAGAGTTCACAAGTTCGAAGTTACTGCTAGTTTCCATTCCGTGGAAAGTTACTCCAAGTAGCTTCGTCGGTTTAAAAATGCTTGGGAGATTCTACTTGTAAGTCTGCTCAATTACTTTCATCAATTATGTAAATGCAGAAACGTTGAATGTTAATTTCTACCGGATCTAGATTTTTTACTTTGTTATCCATCCTCGGAAATGCGCTCTTTGAAGAAATTGCGACGCCGGATGTGGCAACAAGACTTCGAAATATGTACAATGCTATGAACACATCAGTCGCACCCTGTGATGATTTTTATGAATACATGTGCGGAAATTGGCTGACACAGAATCCTACTCCGGCCGATGCGGAAGCCTGGTCCGAATTAGCGGTACTTCGAGATAGAACGCAAAAGCGCCTTCGAGGTGATTTTCAATATTCAAACAGAATTATTTCGACTTTATTTCACAACACAATTATTTCAACTAAATTATTTCAATTTAAAAATATTTTTTATTTATCTAATATTTCTCTTAGACATGCTTGAAGAAAAGGATCAACCGGATGACATAGAACAACTTAAATTGGCGAAGCAATACTTTCGCTCTTGCATGGACGAGGGTAAAGAAATTACTTTCCATTTGTAAATATTAAATGAAAAGAATGAAGAGGAGAATTTTTACTGTAATTACACAGAGGCATTAGAACAACTGGGACTCCAGCCGATTGTCGAGATTCTCGAGAGAAACGGTGGTTGGCCTGTACTAATGGAAGACTGGTCGCCACTCTCGCCAAACGATACGTGGCAATCCATTCATGCGAAATATCAAAGACTTTATGAAGTTGGTACTTTCTACAACATTTTGATGAACGCTGATTTTGATAATTCATCACGAATAGACATAGTGGTAATTTCTCGTAAATATTTATTTTCTAGAATCAATAAAAATAGTTTTAAAAAATCTATTTCTCTAGGTCAATGTAGATATTAAATTTCCGTTGTTGAAAAATATCTTGACTGACGAAATCGCTAAGTTCAAAGTCGTTTATACGAATGTCATGAACGATATAATTGTCGAGTTCGTGAAGGAAAGTGGAAGCAACGCGACGAAGGAACAGCTCAAAGAGATCGCTGAGTTGATGATTTTCCAGTCAACGTTGCAATTGACTAAACAGGTGGATTCAATATAAAATTCATTCAATATAATCTGAGTTTAATATTGCTCTATTTTATAGCTTTATGAAATTGGTTCGAGTGAAATGAACTACGAAAGAATGACTGTAAAGGAGTTGCAAGCCTTCTACGACAATGGGGAGCCTTTCCATCCTGTCTCCCATGTAAACTAGGAACTCACTTTCACCCTCTTACTTTCGAGGAACTTTCGGAACAATTAATATCGCGGCCCTTGAACTTTCAGATCAACTTCCTCGAGCAGTTTAAAACGATTTTCGAGGAGGCTCGTGAGAGAATTAACGAGGATACCGTAGTCGAAGTGCATAACAAACACGAGTTGCTTGGTATAAAGGCCGTTCTCAGTATCACGAAGCCTCGAATGGCAGGTAATTTATTAATAATCAATTCTATCTGTTTTATACTAATTAATTCTATTATTTTATCGCAGATTATTTTATTTGATTATTTCAATAAATAATATTATTTATAATATTTCTTATTACCTTCGAATGTATAAAATCACAATAATGTCCCAGAAGAAATTTCAAATGAAATTTGTATAATTACTCACATTATTTGCATCTTTTATCACACAGTCAATTACGTTCACTGGAACTTCGTTGCGAATTTCCTGCCGTACACCAATCGCAAGATGCGAGGGTTCCTTCACACGCTGAGGGCATCGCTTCTCAAGAACATCCAAGAGACACCAAGGTTTGCCACTCTCCTAAATAGAAATCATTTACATATCAAAAGTCGCGGAAAATAAAAAGTTCTCTCTCATTTCCCCGGAGATGGGAAACTTGCCTGGACGAGATGCAGCTGGAGCAAGCGCTTTCCTACAGTTTCGTGAAGAAGTACTCGAATGACGCTCTGATAGAAAAGGTGAGATTGATTTATAAATAGCGCCGGGCATTGCAAAACACACTTTCGCAATTATTCGCGATCGTTTTTGCTTTCAGACCACTGAAATGGCATTGAAGATACGCGAAGAGATGGACAAACGTATCGCGCAATCTTCAAATCTCAATGAAGACGGAAAAGAGTTCGCGACGAGAAAATTGCATGGTTTGCGAATTATAATTGGCTATCCATACTGGTATTCGAACGACAGTCATATTAATCATTACTATGACGGGGTATAATTATAATCTTAAATAATACGATTTTTTTACACCTCTTTTTCCCACGTTTATCGTTTAAGTCTATTCCAGCTTACAGTGGGACCAAACTATTTCCAAAATAGATTGAACTATCATTTATATGACAGGAGGAAGTTCACTCCCACCCTTGGAGATAGTTACGACAAGTTCAGGCAAGCACCTTCTATCATAATTTATTAAATAATCTAAAATATGGATTGTTAACAGTGATAATTTACACTTCCAGTTGGTTCAAATCTTCAACAACAATAAACGGCTTCTATTATTCGCAAGCTAATACTATTAGTAAATATATTTCGCTTACTGATGACAAAGTAAAATATCAAGTAAATAATATATTAATTATTATGACTGATTTATTGTTATAGTACTCCCACTTGCAAAGTTCCTCGATACCCTTTCAGGAGCAGTGCCAGAGTGAGTATCAAGAGAGGAGAGCTCACAAAACTCCCTATGAATCATTAATCCCATTGATATTTCAGTTTTATGGCATACGGTCGCATAGGATTCGTCTTGGGCCATGAAATGAGTCACGCAATCACCGAGGAGATTGGTGAGAAAAGTGTTATTATGAAATGAAAAACTTAACGCTCATAATCGATCTGAAACTTTTGCAGGCGAGCAGTACGACGAGAATGGTGATAAACTTCTCAGGGCATTGAACACAAGTACCGCGGAGGGTTTGAAGAACGTCGATTGCATCGTGGAGAAATATAATAAATACATCCTTCGCGAGGGGAAAGAGTCCACGGAGACTGTTTACGTATGTCTTGAATTATTAAGAGGTGTAAAATTCTAGCTGGGCTAAACTAATATTGCCCTCAGTTGAATGGAAAGCTAACCAAACTGGAGAACATGGCTGACGTGCTTGGTGCTGTGGTCGCCCGAGATGCGTATCTAGCTGGCAAGGGAGACATTAATCAACCTGGAACTCAGCTACCGCGGGAGCTCAACAGTTACACGGAGGAGCAGTTATTCTTCATGGCGCTGGCGTCGGTAGGTGTGCACCAAGAGCAGCTTACAATTCACCGAGCCATCGATCAACTCTTTTTTTTTCTCCACTTTGTCAGCAATGGTGCGGAACTATGCGACCGGAAGTCCTAACTCTGACAATGAATATCGATGTCCATACACCGGCGAAACATCGGGTGAACGGGATGCTCAGCAATTCGGAGGAGTTCGCCCGTGCGTTCAACTGTCCCGCGAACAGTCCGATGACAGCAGCCGAGAAGTGCCGGATTCTCTGAGGGTAGAAAAAGCACTCGGGATTAAGAAGTGTTTGCGGTTCAGGTGAAACTGCCACTAACGAGCCTCGCAATTCTCGGGGAATGGAAAATAAAAGCTTTCCCCAACGCACAGCTTCTCTATCTCCGTCAAGCGCATTTCAACCCCTAAAACTCTCCCGCAAGCTTCACCGATGTGTTGTTTTTTTGCCGGCCTCCTCCTCGTTTTTTTTACACAGCGCACGCATGCGACGTGATTACAATTTAAATCCGACGTCATTTGGTCCGAATGCCAGCTTTTCAGCGCAGAAAAACACCCCCTGATACATCAACGCTTGTACGTGCCGGCGGCTTTTTTTACGATTGTGTTGCTTCAATCATAAATCCAAATGAACTCAATCGAACTGGTGCGATTTGAACCAATAATGGTGGACGAGGCAATTTTTAAAGATGTTTTAAAGATGATTTCCAAAAGATTGCGTTTTTTAATTCATCACGTATTCATACTTTTTTGCTCGTCGATATCTCTGCAACAGATGGTCCGATCGGAATGAAATCTTTTCTACCCAGTAGAGAAAGCCTTCCCTTTAAAGAAAATCAATTTTATTTTACATAAACTATTGTTATTGGAAAATATCATATGTTCGTTTGTTGGCGTATAAAATCAATACGATATTTTTATTAGATGAATTTAAATATAGGAATGAAACGAAATTAAGACAAAGTCGACTCTAATATTAAAACACCACCCCCAAAAATGATTTCTTCCACATTAATACACTTTTATATTAGCAATTTCCAAAATCGATATCAAATTATTTTAGCGTCATTTAACTCAGCAGTTTCTTTCTCGAATGAATGCTTTCGAACTTCAGTCCCAGCTTGATCGATGGCGGCACTCGAAAGGACAGATTAGGGGAGAGCCGGAGAAAAAATGGCCGTTTATCGCGTGACTATTACTCCCGCACATGTCTTGTAGCGGTGCAGCGGGCGAAGGGAAGCCGGGCATAGCTGGTGCGGTAACGACAGTGATTCGACAATAAATTTCTCCCGTTAAATTGCTAGCCTCGCGCTGCTGGTACCACTAGTGGCGCGTGTTGTTAAAAGCTTCGCAGGGACGCCGGGATTTAAAAGTTGCCCGATGACACGATATACACTCTCTTTTCAATGGGCTTCCACTTGGCGAAACTTCGCGAAACTAAGCTCTTATTATCCAAGCAAATCCACTAGCCTTAATGAAATAGTTGGTCCACTTAATCACTCTTGATCGAGGGCTCTTATAATCAAGAAAGATTTCCATCTAATTGCAGTAAGAACCACTCTCTTATCCGGATCACGTTACTCGAGTTTCCTGCTATCTCGGCAGGCTCTTGTACTATTTTCATAGTTTACCTTGAAGTGCACGAAAAGTGCCATTAAAAAAATATATATAACAGAGATGTCGAGATAGAAAAAACCTTTGATAAATTAGTATTTAGATTGAATGAAATTTAAACGGATATTTCGATATGACAAATATTGTACCCTTTGACAGATAATCTTTTGATAATCCTTTGATAATCCAAATGGAAATCCTCCAGGGAAATGAATGAAAAAAAAAAATACAGCAGCAAAAGCAAATTCGATAAAGAGATTTTAAACTGCTGTTCTGTCAGAAACGCATACGTGAGCGACGCATTCGAAATGCTCGAGTACGCTTCAACATCACTTGCCAACTTTCAGGGAAATCTCCAGCCGCAAATAGCGGCCGCTCGAATAATGCTGGATGAGCTTGAGTCGGATATTGCGAATGCTCGAATTCAGCTAAATTACTAAAAGCAGGCTTATACCTTTATGCCGCGTAGTCCTCACGCTTATGAACGTAGCTGTCTCTGTGTCTGTGTAAGTCTATGCTAATTGGATGCGGTGTATATGACTGTGTACATGTACGCGTGCATGTATATCGCGTGTGCACGAAATCCTCCCGACACTGCTCCCAATTAGCACAAAGAACCATGCGTGCCGAACCCTTTCCCTAAACTGCCAGGAATCGTACTTAATAGTAAATGTACCCCTTCCGCTTTTAATAATCGATTTCATTGCGCACTTCTATTCTTTCTCTTGACAATAATCAAAGTGAAAATATAGAATTTTGTATTATTATTCATTTATGCTCAAATAGGAAGAAGTCGACTTTTATTTCAGTGAATAAAAAAAGTTATTGGAGAAATTGTTCTTGAAGAAGAGCATTCTTTTCTCCAAATAAAAATACCTTTTCTCCAACAAGTATTCTTGCCGAGGAAACATAAATTTCGTGGAAGGAAAGAGTTTTCATTTTTACGAAAATTTATGTTGAAACTATTGATTGTGCCAATCACTCTTTCTAGCCATTGTATGTGTAATGTATGTTTGGTGTTTACGGCATTTGCCAATATCCGGTGTGATGGAGGACAAATTGATTGGTTCGCCTTTCGGTCAGCAGCGAGCTACGGCTTCTTTTGTGACCGATGCACAGTGGCCGACAGAAAAATTTCGTATTGAATTTGTTTCGTTCCTCGAGGGTGTCTCGCACTTCCCAGCGAACCGGATGCAAATGCAGCGTCGTCGATGCAGATGCATCGGGCGTTAGTGCTCCCCCCCCCAATTGATAGCGTTAATGCGATTTTCTCTCTTGTGCTGGGCTTGAAGCAAATTCTTGCCGATAAATTGCAGCACTATTTAATACTTCGATAAAAGAAATACGAAGTCGATTTATACATCGTTAGAAAAATTGTCGTAATAAGTTATTATTCTGTAAACTAAATGTAAACAAGTAAGTTTAGGTTAGAATAAGCAGTTCTAGTATTACAAGCACTTTCTATATACTGTCTTCAATATTAAAATCTTGCCAAAGTTCGAACTATCGATTCGCTGTAGAACATCAGTTTTCAATAAAAAGAAACGTACAATCATTACAATATTACTGAAAAACACTCACCAAAAACTGCATTGAATAGTAACACTGTTGATTCACTTCGAAACTACAATCTTTAATAAGAAACAATCAGCGAGCATTGGAAACTTGCCTGAAAGGACTGGGTAAACTTGATTCTCGCGAGTTGTATATAAGACTTTTAAGGAGAGCGATAACAAAACGAAAGTGTTGAACTATGAGAAAGGAAGGTAGATGGGAAAGTAATAAGGGTCCTTAGTGAAGTAGGTAAGTAAAAAAGAGATGCTGTCCGGAGCGCAGTAATCGCGCCGGCTGCTGCTGGTTGGCGGCCGGCGGTGGTTGAGATGATGAGGACGAAGGTGGAGGCGGAGGAGTGGGGGAAGGAGCGCAGTGCGCACGCACTGGTAGCCACGCTTCGAGTGGCGGGCGCGCGCGTTCAGTTGCAGCCGCGCCGCCGTGACACTTCGCTCACCCTTCTGAACAATCAGTTCTAACGCGCGCGTCTTCTCGTGTCTTCTTCTTGCCGCCGCCGTCGCCGCCGACGCCGACTTCCCTTTCGACTCCAGTGATATTGTGCTTTACTCTCACTCTCGTAACTCTGTGCTTCCTTACTTCGACATGGGCTGATCACCGACGTAACCCTACTACTCCCGCCGCCGCCGCCACGCTTCTTCCACACCCGAAACACTTTCGTGAGTACTTTGGCGATTTTCTACTTTGTACTATAATTTATCTCAATATTTATGTATTGTTGTTGTCAATGTTCAATGATAGTGATTATTTATTATGATTTGGTAAGAATGCTGATTTTTGGTGGGAGGTTAAGTATTGCTGATTTTGTACTTCGTTTCGGTGAATCTTCCCGATCTTTATGTGTTATTGTGTTCTACATTCAGTGAGAGTGATTATTATAATGATTTGTTAACGATGTTCGTATTTGATGAGAGGAGAAGTATTGTCGAAGCTCTGCTTTTTTGGCGAGTAAACTTCGTCGAAGTTGTACACAGTTTGCTTGAAACTTTATCGATCTTCCTGCATCATTGTATTCCACGTTCAGTGCTGGTGATTGTTCTAATGATTTGTTAACAATGTTGGTTTTCCACGGAAGGAGAAATATTGCCGGCTCCGTCTTTTTTCAGTGAGTATACTTGCTCGACTTTGTACTTCGTTTTGTTGGGAACTTTATCGATCTGGCTGCGTTATTATATTTCTAGTACAGTGATAGTAATTGTTCTAATGAACTGCCAAGAATGTTGCAAGGGAAATATTGTCGGCGCGGTCGTTTTTTGCGAGTGCACTTCATTGATTCTGTACTTCATTTGTTAGAAATGTTATCGATCTTCACGCATCATTGTGTCTCCCCGGGGTAGAGTGATAGTAATTGTTGGAATAAATAGCGCGGAGTGTTGGTATTCGATGGGCAAGGGAAATCGTGGCGGTGCTGTCGTTTGTCGCGTTTTGCGTGGCGGTTGTCATCTCACTCTTGTATTATGCATTCGCTCGTTAGAATGGAATAACTGAGTTCTTTTCTTGTTCTCATCCGAGGTCAAGTAGACTAGCCACCGAGACCTTTGAAATCCCTATTGGAATGATGTTTAGCGTTCTCTCGAAGAAGTGGTGCTCCATTGCACTCTTCCTTCCTCTCTCTCCTTCTCACTCGCTCTCCAATGAGTTACTCTAGCCTAACAATCGAGCACTCGAAGAAGCGTTGAATCGCGACAGCTTTAACCGGCAATTTCATAGTTTCACGAATATCGAAGTCGATGTTGAATTGTGAATTGTGCGAAATGATTCTTAATACGGTAATGCGAGTGGCCGGCAGACCGGATTCCAGTTTACGCGATATATCCCAATGCGCACTTGGTGCACACTAGCTATTACCGGCTTGTTTCCACTCAGTCATTTACTGTCAGCTTTCCTGACAGCTACTTGTTAGCTATTTTAAGCGTTGCTAAAAACAGCTGAAAATAACGCCGGCAGGAAATCGGCGTGGATTGTGTTCGCGCTTAATTAAAACAGAATAAATTATGAATTCTTTTTTCTCTCCCCCTCTCACTCTCCCTTCAGTAGGCTGGATGATGTTCCGCGAGAGGTCACTGGGTGCAGTTGAGTGGAATTAGGCGCGTTTATGCATACGGGTTGAATTCAAATGTCCGAAAATGCGGACTAATTATCCGGCAGCGGTGCAATTCTTTCGCGGCCGCGAGATAGAGCTGTGCTTATCTCTCGCCGAGTGATATTGCTGCACGCCAGCCAGCCAGCGACAATAGCATGATTCCGTAATAGCGATTGAAGAAAAGCTTTCGCGAGCACGTAGCCGCTGAATGCTCACGTGCCGCTTGTGCAGTCGAAGCTATCGTTAGTCAGATATTTATGATCGGATGAGTGGTAAGGAGCAGGTGAAGAAGGCGGCGCCTTATCCGAGGCACGTTCCAGCGTAGAAAGGACCTTGGCCAGTCATGTTTCATTATTCAAATTGAGCCTCTTCCAGCGATGAGGTTCCGAGCGAATAGTCCTCGGGTGTGGCCGGACACTCACTCAAAAGCGCCGCCGCGCCGCGCCGCACCGCTCGACTTTCATTAACTATTTTGTAGCTGTCCGGTTGTCGATATATAAATTTCGCCATCGGGCCAGCACGTTTGATGAGATATGTCGTGCACCGTGATGGAATAATAGATGAGCGAAATTTTTTGGCCATACCTTCTTTGGCTCCCCAACTCCCCCTCTCTTTTCCTCTCGGCCTCATTTTTCTCTCTCTCTCTCTTGACATTCACACTTCAAAGATTACCAAATCTAATAACTGTCTTATACAGATTCAAAGTCGTAGACTTGTTTCATAAGTGAGTGTGTTTGGTGGGTTGCGAGATACTAGATGCGGATGCTGCGGTTCATTGCAGTCGCGCGCGGTGGCCTCCGCCGCCGCCGTCGTCGATCAGATATTTCTCTGGCGCGCGTTACCGTATTGCATGGAGGCTGGTAAAATCCATTGTTTGCAGATCGCCTTTGGTAGGCAGATGAAACGGGATTCCCTCTTGCACTCGGCGTCGAATCGGCTCTTTCATTACAGCCGGCATAAATCAGTGATCGCGCAAATAGCATATTCTCGGTGGGGTGTGCTCGCGTTATACGTGCGAGATAGCCCCTTTTTGCGCGGAGTTAGTTTTGCTTGCGATCCCGACGGATGATTTAAAGTGCGTATTGCATTTTGGATCCCAGCCAGCCAATCTGATCGAACCACCACCACCACCACTACCACCACTACCACCACCACTGGCAAAAGCATGCTTGCACGGTGTTCGTTCGGCAAACCTTTAAATTTCACTTGTAATAGCTTTGCCTATGCCGCCGCCGGGCGGCAAATAGCCGGCCTTCCAAATTGTGGCCGAGTCTCCTGTGCTTTCCCCATTTGCCATGCATTCTCCGCCGCCAAGGGAGGAAAAATAAAGAGCATGTCGGCTAACATGCGACCATCCCTCGGTTCACTCGATAATATCAGGAATTCGTGTGAAATATATATATTCGCTGAAGAATGCGAGGGCGCATATTCCACGGGCCAAGATATTCCGACTACGAATTTAGGGCTCTCTTCGGCTACTAGAAAAGTTCTCGTGCTTGTTATAGAAACTCAAGCTAGAACTTGGAGTGTATCGTCGATCGGATGGATTCGTGGAGTTTAAATGAGGCGTGTGTCGACCCAGATCTCCATGTTAGAGGTTATTAGAGTATATCGGCTGTGTTAGGATCGAAGAGTTTCGCGAGGGTTTTAGTCGATGGATAATATATCCTAATTAAGGCGGAGCTTTCGGAACTCACCTGAAAAGGAGGAACTCACCTTTTGCTTAGATTCGCTTCCTCGCCGATGCAAATGATGTGTGCGCGCTGTACGAAAATTAGCTTTCTCGGTGGCTGATGCTTCTCGCTCTCATTTCGTTTCCTTACAAAACGGCCATTTATCAAGTTGACGAGAGCCCTCACCTTTTCCCCCAATAATTCACCCTACAGTTTACTTGCACCAGCAACTGGAAGAAGTTCTCTTAACGATCGGCGGCCTACCTTTTCGCTGACCACAGTTTATCCGGACAGATAATTCATTCGCTTTTATTACCAAGCACTCCGAGCAGATTTACATTTCGACAAGCGGTTACGTCTCTGTCTCTCTCGTCACCGGATCTCCCAGCTAAAGCTACCTTTAACTACTTTCCTATTTGTGGTCCAGCTGCAACAGCATGGCTCGAGAAATCTCAAGGGCCATCCTCCAGCCGCACTCCTCGGGGTATTCGCTGCACTGATTCCACCTCGGATTTATTCCCCTTTGCTGAAGTAAACTCTCACGAAAAATCTGCATTTTTTCTGACCGACACTAATAACTCTCGTTTCTACATGTATTAACACTTGGAACACCTCATTTTCACGGATTTCGGTGTTTGCGAACAAAATTACAAAGCTTATTCATTTCTCTTCCAATTATTTATGCGATCCTGACAGATTTAATTAAGTTTTATTATGTCTATTAAAATTGTAGTTATATTTAAATTAAATTAATAGCGATTTTTAATGAAAGTAAGTGTCTATAAAGAGAAGTATACAGAAATGTCTTATTAAATTTTCTACAATGTTAGTTGAAAGAGAGTTTGGTATTTCCGACACGCGAGGAGTTAAAATTCGACAGGCTGCCGAATATTAATTGGCCGTTCTTGGTTGCTAGTCTTATGCTAATGATGAAGGATAGTTCGACTGGTATCTCAATGGCGGTCCGAATAATCTAACCCGTTTCGTTATTGAAGTTCTCGCTGGCTGTAACTAGCTAGTAGCTCCAGGCTTTTATGAATCCGCACGCGATACCGCCGCGCGCTCGCCCGCTAATTATTCCTCCGATCAATGTGGAGTAGGAAGGCGCCGGCCGCGGTGTTGGTGGATATCGGCGGACCTTTCGAAGCCGGTTATACGCGAGCTTTGAGCGGAAAGTCGAAGTTGCTTGATGCGAGAGTGCTAGGTGGAATCGCGTTCTATATAGTATAAATAGAAAGGCCTGCGGCGATTGTTCTAGTAATTCGGCGATTATTAGGAGCGCGCGGCGAGCGCATTTCTCTTGTCCAATGGATGATTAATTCGAGGAGCATTGTGCCCGGCAAATGACAGCTTTCCTCCGCCTATTTGTCAGGGTGTCTCGCTTCGAGCGGCAATTGTCGTTTGCTGGGGGGGAAAACGGTTTTCGCTCGAATTTCGTAATGCCAGCAATTACCATTTAGATCCAGTGTCCGCTGGGTGGGAGAGGAGGTCCATTCTAGATTTTCCCCGGTGCTATTGTTCGAATAATTGGCGCCCGGACGAGTGGGTGTTGCGTGTTGTTTCGTTGCCGGCCGATATGTGGCTAATAAAGTTTTCACTCCCATCTCGTATTCATCTCTCGGCGCACAGCTGTTCCATGCAGCCGCAAGTCTTGCTTGTTCATTGCCGATAGAAGAACTAGCGGCACGCGTAGACTGGAAGAAGGAGAGTGCGGGAGACAGCAACTGTCAAGGTGATAAAGTGGCCCAAGTCAACTTTTCTCTCAGATATTTTCCTAAACTTGGCGAAATCTTACTTATGTCAGTGTTAATTATTATAACTATAAAAAACTATTCCTAAGTCCTTTATAAAATCGTATCAATTCATCAAGTGGCATAGAAAATTCTCGTATCACTTTCTAAAATTGATCTCAATTCATTCACTGTTTCAAATATTTCAGTACTCTAATACTCGAAATGCGAGATAGCTTCTTCCTCGCGAGAGCTATATTTTTGGTTTGCCGGGCTGGGATTGCAGGTTCACTTTTCCCTTAATGGGAAACTCGACTTCCTCACTAGCTATTCAAGGAACTCACTTCTCAACGTCGCCGGCCATTCTTTGCCCACACTTTTCAGACGAAAAATCCTAGCTGGGATGAGCGGAATATATTCGAGGGAGACGAAGCGAGCAGTCTCGCTCTCTTCTGGCGGAGGTGCTCTTACTGCAACTGACGTATCCGGAATAGGTTTCTATTGCTTCCTGACCACGTTGGGTTTCAATTAGAGTCTAATTGCTCTTTGTCCGATAGAGAGGGTCGTCAGCAATGGCGAATCGAGATCTCTCTGAGATTCTCCAATTCGACGATTACCAGTGTGATTAATGTTAGGAAGCGATAGGGCTTGAATCCTAGCCGCGTAATTATTCAACTGTTACGAGTATTTAGTGGGAAAGTAGTGACGAGGCTCGATTCAGTTTACTGATGTTTACAGTTTACTCTTAGCGAGCGCGGAGTGCACGTGCCTGTGTACAAAGTGTGCGGTGTGGGATGCTGGGAGCGCACGCAGGCTAATGCTCACACCGAGAGTGCATTATTAGCCGACCTTCGCCAATCAGTCCTCTTCGATACGCTGCTTCCAACCGAGGCAAACCAACCGCGTACCGCTAGATTTTCTCCCTCGAATCCCAGTCGAATTAACGTCGCACTCTGCCACCTTAAACGGAGAAGTTAATTGAACGCGCACCACGCGCCGCGCGTCTCTCCTAGTAATTCGCGGATTCCAGAACAGTGAGTCGGCGATAATTAATACCAGTCGGTACGCTTGTAGCTTTTCTAATTATCCGTCGCACTTAGAGCTCGTCCTTGCCGCTTCTCCGGCAGCTGCGCTTGTCAAGTGCGATCATTATGCAATGTGTGAATTGTTATTAGTCGCTTTTGATGGATGACCGTCTCACCCTTCGCTCAGACAACTCAAATATTGCCTTATTCTCCTAGAATGTTATATTTTAATTGGAGTTTGGCGCATAGGGCGCATACGAAGAAGATACGTATCAATCACTTGGGATTTAAGTCCGAGCTAAGTTCGTAGGTTCTCATTTCTTGGGAAAAGTATTTCGATGGAAATCTTGGTGGTCTAATTGTTCAGCTAGCCATGTGAATCTCGTAATTGATCCCACCACGAAATTAAAGTAATCCCCGATGAATCTCTTTTTCCTCCTTTTAAAAGGAGTTAGTGAAATTTCGTCTTTTCTCCTGGCGGAAGCGATGCAGGTCTAATCGATATTCCCTTTCTCGGGGATGAGAAGCTTAGCAGCAGACCGATTGAACGCGCTGAATTCCCTCTAAAAGGTCGCGTCAACAATATAGATGTATCCTGATTTCTCTCTTCGATTATAAGGATCGAAGAACTGCAATTAAATTCATTGGTGGCTGAGAGAGTTCTAATACATAAATTAAAATCTATGCCGAAGATAAGGATTATAAGAGCGATCTTTCCGAAAGTAGGGAAAGCTTTAGAGGGCCGATTTTGTTTGCCACGACTTAATGGAGGTAGAACTTATCAACATTGAAGATCTAGATTGAGCGGGGGAAGATTGCGCTCGCGATTACCCTCGCAAATCGATCGCCTCTTCATTATTCCCTGGGAGAGGTGTGCGCGAGGATGATAATTAATCGGCAATTCAGGAGGATTACTTCGCTCTCGCGGAAGGAGCGGCGCGGATTTTCGGCGGTTAAAGCCTTAACCGAGTCCACACACACACACATCGATCGAAGTTGCGAGTGCACTCAAGATATCTCGCGAATCCTCCTCTTACCCTGAGACAACTTGTTAATAACACGTGCTTGTAATTTGCCGTGGTACGCCCGGCTAAGTTGCTTAATGCACATTAATGCCATCCAACATTTCCCCGGCGTCAGGTTTATACATGCCAGTCGTGGAAACTTTATTAAACTCATTAGCATTGCCCGCTGCCTTTAGAAATCTTCGGCCGGCTAGCAGCTTTCCTCCCGCGCGTAAGAACCTCTACTTTTCCTCCGGCTGTAATTTAGATTAGATAAGGAACTCCAGCCCGAGTGGGAATTAGCCGTTAGAGTAACATCCATTTAATTAGGCCAATTACAAGCGTATACGAGAAGCTTAATTGGAAGTTTCTCACCTTCGAGGGAGTCGCGCGATACCAATGTCACATGCCAGCCGGCAATCCCTCCAAGGGCAATAAAGATGTCGGCTTGCCAGGACTCCCGATTAGATTTCGATCAGACCTTCATTATGTTCCCCGGGAAAGCGAGAGTCCTCGAGGCGAGCCTTGACAGCGTTACACGCTATTTGATGTTCATTTATCTAGCGATAGTTTATTTACATAACCAGCAGATTAGCAGGGCCGTTCCTGACATAGCTGCAAAGGCCTCAGACCTTTTGTTACCGGGAAATTACACGTGAAATCAATCACTTTTCTCGGCCGTATGTCTTCCGATTTTGGCTAAATTGTAATATGTTTTTATCCATATGAAATAACAGAGACACAGAATTATTATTTGGCTAAGTTCGCGATTGCTTACAGTTGCAATTCACTAAACAATATGATATTTGTTCAACAATCAATCACCTGCACAAATGAAGTTCTATTTCGAAAGCTTAGTCTTACAGATATACTGTGATTAATTCACATGGCAATATATTGGACTTTCTAAAGACATGTTCATTTTCTTAGTACAAACTTATTTCTAACCAGCAGTTAGATTGCGAAATTTGTTCAAAAATTAAGAAATCTTCTTTTTTATGATTGCTGTTTAAAAGTATTTATACTGTTTTTCTATGTAAATAGAAAAGTAAACACAGCGTATCGAATTCTTAAATAAGTAATTGCCTTTGCACCTGAGTTTACACATTGGATTATACTTTGAAACGCGCGACACTACTCCAGTTTTCATTGACCGCAGATTTGCGCTTCGATCAGTAAAGACCGCACTTACTGATTTAGCAGATCGTCGGCTTATTTACATGGTGGGATTTGGCGGGAGGCGCCACGCTGCGTTAATCTCTGGCAATCGCTTTCTTTATGATCGTTTTATTAGCTCGCCTCCACAATATCAACAACTATAGCGGCTCCGACGCGTAAACTCGGCTTTCGGAAGCTGCGGGGTTCCGCGGCAGACTAACACAGTGGCGGCCACGATTAATCTTAATATTCCATGGAACGTTTACAGGATTGATGTGGAAGGATTCGACAATATTTCAAGCCAGCTGTGTTTTTAAATTGAGATGCGTCAATGCAAAACCCAAACAAGTTGTTATGTCGGAATTTGGGCAAATCGAGCTTTAAAGCGACAGGGAGTATTTTCGAAGTATACTTGGATGTAAATAATTGGGTTTTGGTTAGAAAATTGGGGTCAGGAATGCTTAATCGAGGAAATCCCCGACACGAAATTCCTGAGAGGATCTCCGCCGAATTCGCGTATAACAATCGGTTCGCGATTTTTTCCTCGGTCTGGCTCGATTTAATGATGGCGTTCGACATAATTGTGCTCTTCTCTATTCTTTGATATGATCCGCGAGGCAGACTTTTCCGTGCTCTTTCTTGTTAGCGGGCGTTGGGACTCTTCCTGCATTAAGGTTGACTTAACAATCGGCACTGAAAATTTCGACGTAACTGGGTCAGAAGGGGTGGCTTGTTCTGACCGAGTGGACTGAAAGTGGAGCATGTTTACTGTAATAGCTTCGGTTTCTCCCTCTTTCTATCTCTCTCGAGATGATATTCCACGTGTACACCTCTCGAAGAGGCACACCAGCCACTTTAATCCTCTTTTATCATAGTAACATCACTCTTCTTAATACCCGATGAATTCGCTTGCTTCCACATAACGCTCGAAAACTCCAAGTTTATTTTCAATGGCAACGCGACACCGGAACGCAATTAATGCGGCCCCATTTTTCGGCCATTCTATCCGCGAGAACTGTCGTTGGAAGTTTCGCAGTAGCAAGTTCCATAATGACTTTACGCTCGGAGTCGCACTCTAGGAATTCGTCGGGCTTCGTAGTCGCTCAATTTTTCGTCCGTCTCGCCGACTGTGTGTCTTAGATGTCATATTTTCTACGGCAATGTGCATTTGAGAATGAAAGCAAGGCCCACTAAATCGTTGGGCTCCTGTTGACGAATCACTACTGGAAAGCGACTGCTATGGCTGTGATAAAACAGTAATATAACAGCAAGGTAGTCGCGCGAATTTTATTGCTTTATCACCGCAACAGGCGAATTAATGGGATCCTATTAATAGAATATTCGTGGAAGGCCCTTTTTTCACGCGGCGATTCTCCTTTGGAATTCTTGGCGAAAGGTCAGTTGGCGCGTCGCGTGGTCGGATCAACATCTGCTTGAATAAAAGAAAAACACGTTTTTGGAGAATGCTAAACAAAATACTTTGGCCTTATCGAGGAACTGGTGCATGGCAATTCTTCCGGGTGGATTTATCAAGGCAGCGCGGTATCACATATCGATTTGGGGAGCATCGGTTTGAAGCGGCCCGCGGAGAAATTCCATTTATCTCTTCTGCCCTGAAAGGTTTATGCCAACGGGCGGCTGTCTTCTCGGGCTTGGCAGTATTTATCGAAAATCGGCTGCTGGTACTCTGCTGCTCGCCGGCCGAGTCAACCAACGGAGAATCTCGATGTGCACTGACACCCATGTCTAGTCTTTCCATGCAGCCGAGTGTGTCTGGAGTCGAGCGAGCTGGAATTGCGTGAATAGATGTTGTTTGTCGCGTGTCAACCGACTTCCGCCTCCCCGAATCCGCCCCTCTCTTCTTCCGATCTGGAGAATGTCCCTTTCGCTCGATGCTATCCTGGACAACACGCAGTCCTTCCTGTCGCTTCTCCAAGAATCTGTAAGAGCTGGTGAAATGTACGGCTTGCGTCAGCTAACTCTCTCTTCTAACCCTTTTTGGAGAAAGCTTTTCCTCAAAGAAAAGAAGATGAGTTTGCGATATTTGCTATGATAAGTGGAAAGAAAGAGCTTCTGAAACGGTCATTCGAATCTTTTTTTCTCTAATGATTATTAAAAAGATACATTTTTCTAATAAATTAGACAATCTGTAAGAATGTCAGATGTATGCCGTGGAGATTTAGGAATCCAAATTAGCGATGTCTCGATGTTTAAGGCAACGAATTACACGATCTTTCAACGCTGTAATCACTCCAAGAGTTATGTCCTCGGTGACAGCTTATCGTCGGGTCAGCATTGTTAGCGTGGCCAGGTTTTCGGGGGGTTTATGACACTCGAGGAGATTCTCCTTGAAGGGGAAAGCTACCCCGTATAACTTCCACCTTGCCTCTTCTATACTTACATTTTTAAATTTATTCAAGATTTTCTAATATGCTGTTACAAACCTGTTCTTTTTATAAAATACCAAAAATAGATGATGTTATTTTATAAAAATAGAGAGTCTTTTTCGTTTGGAATATAATTAAGTGGACCAGAGAATTTAGCTGTTCATTTTTGTCGAATTTATTACGCTATTCTTACACAGAGTATCGCAGGCTGACTGTTTTTGAGAAAAAAAGCATAGTAAATATTGGAAAGGAGAAAATATTCAGTCAGTTAAATTGTTCTCTATGGATGCTTACTTTGCAATCGTTTTTTTAATCATCCATGTACACCATAAAAATACATAGTAAATATTCGAAAGGAGAAAATATTCAGCCAGTCAAATTGTTCACTGTAAATTCTTCTTTTCAATCGTTTTTTTCATCATCCATGTACACCATAAAAATACACAGTAAATATTCGGTGGATGATAGTCTGCCGTATGTGCCAGGCCTAAAACCACACTCAGACAGCATGTAGCTTGTTTTGGCGAACGAAAGCCAAGCGAGAGAGAGAGGGAAAGAGAGGGAAAGAGAGGGAAAGAGAGGGAAAGAGAGGAGTTCTGTGTATCCAGGGTGTACTGGATTTCGATGGATTCGACGAACCGATTCCCCTTGGCACAGAGTCTCGTGCTCTCCGTTGTAAATCTATTTTCGCATCTCTTCCCCACAAGCCGCAACGACGGAAGTCACCCTCGGCAATCTGCTACTTTTCACTCCCAGGGAGTTCGACGTTGTCACCGCATTCCTGACATTTCCAAAGTCCCCCCTAGCCCGAGTGCTAGTCTGCTTCTGGTGTTAGCAATCTCCCGGCGGAAACTTTGCTAGATTACAGTCTGATGATGTAAAGAGTGTTAGAATAATATTATATATTTAGAGTGTACACAATCTTTCGAATATCCTGCCACGTGTGTCTTCTGCTACCCTTTCTGTCATTTTGTTGTAACACTTTGTCCGTTGCGTTAAAACAATTGTCGCATTGATTGCTTTTTTAAAGGATTTTGTAAAATTCGAACTACATATATTTATAAATCATATCTGCAATTTGGTGCAACATAAGAAAAATTCTGTTGCAATTTCGAAATAATTACTATTGAAATTGATAATTACATTAAATTCTAGTGTTTGAAAAAAAACTCACAGGAAATCCCTTACGAGTTTTCTTAAATAAAAGTCGTAAAAGAGTTATTAGAAGTGAGGCGTGTGTCGGGGAAGAAATCCCGAGGAATAATCAAGCGCGCGTTAGTATATACATAGTTAGATTTCGATGATTTGTGTGGTGGTCATCGCGAGAAACGGTAGAGGCGGCGCGGCCGCTGGCTTCCCGGATATCCCTGTTATCATGGTCGGTGGCTTCTTTTTCCGCGGGTTGTTCCGGTCGGCGATAAATCTCTGCCATTTTTCTCGTCCCCTGGATTATTCCAATGTATTCGAGAGGAGGCTGGCGATTGCGCTGGCAAGCGCTTTCCGCGAAATTCATTCTGCTTATCAGGCTGCCAACTGATGGTAGAACTGCTCGATTATAGTGGCTGGTATCTCTTCATTATTCAATGCTAGATCGCGCGCGGCGCGGCGCGCCGCGGCCAAAAGCGCTCATTGACGCTTTCCTGATTGGATTACCGAGGCTGTGGCATCAAGAGCTCGCTCAATCGACGGAGTTATCCTCTGAGAGCGTGCTTCCGTGGAGAGCCCCGAGGAGATTTTCACGATACCGCTGACAATCTGTCAGCGACAGAAGGGCGTCTCTGTGTAACGGCGGTCGCCGCCGCTGCGTGCTGGAATGAAAAAGCAATTGAAGCGCTATGATGTCGTTCGTGGACGCGCCCGCTCGCCCGCTCGCCGATGAATTGTAAATTGGCGTGCAGAAAGGCTTGCGGTCGGTGGTTAATCCCATGGTGGTTTGGCAGTGGGCCAGTCAAGCCGGCGAACCTCCACAGACACTCTCGCAGCCTCCACGAAATTTACTTTAGTTATAGTTTAATCTTACTCTATCAAAATTTTAGAAATCCTGTAGGAATTAATCAAAGGTAGCATGATGCATTTTAAAAATTAGCCACTGTATGTCTCGCTCTCCTAAAAAGAGAGAAAAAGAGCCACTGCCGAATAATCAGCTGGACAGTAAACTACGAAGTCTAACGGAAGTGAAAATAAAAAGATACTCCTTTGTTGATTATTTCACTTTCCAATTAAAATCTCCTTAGAGCCTCTTCAAAATGTATCCTCCTATAAAACTCTCTTATATCATTGTATTGGTGACCAACTCTTTCATTACCAACTTCGAAAAGGGAGAGGTACTCAATTCGATAGCTGTGTTTTTTTCTACTATTATTGTTCTCATTGGTGATATAATGAGACAATGAAGAAGCACCGGTTACCTGAATTTATTCAAAGCACGTCCCAGCGGAATGACCAACTTCCTTCTCTCCTTTCACTGGTCCCATCGAATTAGCGGCAATAGAAATCTGTCTGGGCTTTTTGCTCCCCTACTTCCTTGCACTTTTGGCCGCTGCGATCTGCTAGAGTTTGGCGCGAAAGAAAAAGCAGTCGTTCGGTGAGCTCGATCAGAAGACCGGCGTCAATCGGTTGGTATTTACAAATAAGCAGTGATGCCTTCCAGAAGGAGAGAGAAAGAGAAAGAGAAAGAGAGAGAGAGAGAAGGAGGGAGTTTCGGGTATTTCGGGAGACGAGATCGCATTACGCGCGTTCCAATTTCGGGGGGACAGTAGCTCGCACTATTTTATTTCAGGGGAACGTCCAGAGTGGGATGATACGTCCGACGAATTCGATTTGTCGCCCGTTGGAAAAACGTTTCTCGCTCTCCTTCTTCCTCTCGCGCATACTTATTCCATCTCGGTGGAGCGAGGGAATTTTTCAGTTATTTTTACAAGCCCTCTCGCCCTGTGATTTTTCGACATGCTTTCCGACCCAAGAGTATCATTTCTCATAATTAGCCGGCGGCCATTCCCACTGATCTGTCAGAGCGCCTGTTCTTTTAACCGCCGCACACTTAATAGGAATGCCGTGTATCGTTCTGCTAGTCAGTTTGTACAACATTTCCTGTCTTATGTGTTTCAGGCTCGCCGCCCAATCCAAGCGACTGTTGTATTCGAGAGTGAGAGGCAAACATGGATTTGCAAACAGAGGTATGTAAGAGGATTGGATTGTTTTTGAAAATTGTTTTGGAAATTGAAGGATTGATTTCTCAACTTATTTGATGCAGAATTTTGAGGCCCTTTCAAGTTATAGTAAAACCAATTTTTGAGTAGCAGTGTTATTTCTGCAAATGAAATTATTTCCTTTTCACACTCTGCTTAAATATTCTCGAACCGAACGGACGAAGTTTTTGAAACTTCGCCTGATAATTCGCAAATGTCTCATTCACTACGTGAAATATTTTGTATTCACGACATTTCTTGGCGAATTCTTCGACATTGATTACTCGAAAGCTGTACAAACAAATAAGTAGAAATTTTGAAGAGAGACTGACTATCATTCTCTGTAAATTTCAATCTTATCTCGTTATTTTCATTTTGGCCAGCAACCTCCTTAACTATTGATCTCTTCATGAGAGTGGCTCGGGCGCGATTCGATATCGACGGAATTCTTGGCTATGACATCCAACTTGCCCAAAGTAGAACAAGTCCACCACTCTGCGAGAGAGAGTGAGAGAAGAAGCATTCCCACGCGTTCGACTAATTCCGAATTCTCGCTGGCGAGCATCTACGTTCTCGCGGAGTGTCGAAGCACTTGGAGTGCGGGGTTCGCATCAATTTCCTCGGGTGTCCTCGAATTCGCACTGAGAGAGCGCACTTTCCACTTTCGGCGTTGAATGGGCTTTTTGGAGGATGGGAAGAGCGTGTCTGTCTATGTGTGTGTAGGAGTGCAAGCTGCGGAGCGGCCAGTTTGATAGAGAAATACAGGGAAATTTGAGGAAGCTTTCGACCACGGCTTGCAACAGCTTTCCCGCCAGATGTAGAAACATTCCTGTCGGTTTGTAGATTCTGTTTCCAGGGTAGCTGCGAACGACGCCTCTGCAACTGATTGAGAAACTTGATCTTGATTGCTTAGCGATTTAAAGCCCTCAATTATCTCCAAAGTTTAGAGTGCTTGTCACTCGCCACACACACGCACACTGTCTCGCGGTTATTTCTTGCTAAGAATAGGCTGGAAGGTATCGCGCAGTTTTCAGAGGGGAAGGAATCGATGCTTGGAAGAGAGTAAATCGGGCGAGGAGCAGTGGTGCGTTTAAAGTTGAAGTCGCAGCAGGCCTTGGCGAATCCGTGGCGGCGGCGGCGGTGGTGGTCGGCCGGTTAGCAGCTGGCAGTAAATCTGTCGGGCAATCGTAAACGCCGCCTCAGCGCCAGGAACAACTTTGTCAAGAGATTCATGGTCCGCCGGAGCAGCTAAACAGACCGTTCGCCACCTTGGCCGACGCGTGCTCCAATTATTCATCCGGTAATCTTATCAGCTTCGAAAGAGGGGGCATACATAAGCGCGGAGAGCAACGGGGGAGTCGCGCGATTTGATTATACTCGCGACGAGCCGAGCGTACACCTCAGCACTGAGACGATTACTGTTTTAATGAGTTTTGCCAGATCATAATTGGCTGGTTAATGAAAGTCGAGGGTTCGCGCTGCGATTATTATACTCGCTCATTATAGTTAGCTCGCGTCGTCGTTCGCTATAAAAGCTCTCTTTCTAGCTCTCCCTCTCTCTCTCTCTCTTGGTCGTCGTTCGTTGCAATCGGAAATGAATCCGGGCTCCGGTTACGAGGTCAAACACAATTGATTTGTTCGCCGAGTCATAAAGAGTGCCGAGCCAATTGGCAGGGGAACGAAGATGGCCGTTTGATCGGCAAATCTCCCGAGGCACGAGAGGTGCACCGGGAAAAAGAGTAATCCTCGGAGACTTACGGATTTACACTTACTTATACAAGTATAAGAGAGACGAGGCTGTTATCGGTGGGAAGCAGACTTCACGGCCGAGTTGAGGGGAATCGCGTTTACCGTGACGATGTGTCGGAGATGCTGTCTCTCGTTCTTCTTCCGGCCTCGCTACTTTCCCCGCCAGCAGGCGTCCTGTCTCGCGCGGCTGATGGATGCTGCGCCGCCGGTGCATCTTGCGCTCGAGCGCGCCCTCCTGTCGATCCGCCCGGAGGCTTGACAATTTTATACGCGACAGCCGCTTTAGCCCCCGAGACCGACAAATTGCCCGATAAATTATTCATTCGCGATCGAGAAGAATGTGCTTCGATATCGGAAGAGAGAGAGAGAGAAGGATCTTCGATCTGTCTCACTGCGAATTACATTCATCCACCTACCTCTCTGATTTCCCTTTAACTCGAGAAACTTGCACCGAAACCAATCACTTCTTTTCCGATTTATTGGCTCGAGGAATTAGGGATTTCGAAGGATTATATTGAAAGATTGTGTTGGAGTGGCGAGGAGGATATTTTCGGATTGTGATCAGCAGGACTTTAATCAATCTTGGCAGCTTGCGATGGATCTCGAGTGTGGAAGCTATTTCCTCACGGCCGCATGTTTTGACGTCAGGACTTCCGTGCGTGCGCGCGAGCGAGAGTATGCCTGCTCTCTGATCTATTAATAAAGTCTACATCGCGTTCGGGATGCTGGGGGATGTAAAGACAATTCCGCTTCCAGAGGAACGCAGAAGGATTCCGCTCTGTCCTTCTGCGGCACTTGCCCTTCTCTTTCTCTTTATCCCTCGTTTAATGGGAGCCTCGGGACTCGCAGACGTGCCATCCTTTTATATCCTGTCGATGCCTCTTCCTCGCCTCTTTTACGAGCAGTTGCAATTTTTTCTACCACCCACCGCTTTTACTTCGCTTGGAATTATTCGGCAAATTCCACTCGCAACTTAAGCAGACCGGATGTCCGCCCCGCTTTAATCCATACTCGCCGACACTAAGTACTTTGTTCGACTCGGAGATGTCAATTACGATTTTCTCCCTCGCCAGAAACTCTTCCTCGATAAGTATCGTGTGAAAGTTCGCTGGGAGTCAGTTTCTCTGTCGAGTGATTTCTTCTTTCTGAGAGTTTTCGATCATTCGAGTTTAATAACTGAAAGTGAATCGCGCAATCAGGGATTGGAGGATTGTAAACACCATGTTTGACAGTATTAGATGGGAAGTTATGTGCATGTAATTTGGTGGTTGATTCCGAGCGGAGGAGAGGAAAGGGTTAAAGGTCGTAACTCGGGAAGAGAGAGGATGCTGGGAGACGAGAGGGTGAAGAGATCGATCGATCGACATGTATGGCAGCGTTCCCACGTGCATCCTTCAGCCATGGTGTACACACACACGTGTGTGTGTGCGTTTATACATATGTATAGAGCGAAGGGTGCGTCGCATTTCCATTTAATGCTTCTTTAATAAGAGCAACCGCGTGCACTCGCGAATACTGGCCGGCGTTAATGGCATTGTCGCTAGCAATGTCGTTGATGAACTATGGTACTCGGTATTTGCCCGTTCCGCCACCTTCCACCCCCCCGTTTCGCCCCCTCGAAGCGGCACACGCGCCTGTTTCCAGAAACTCCGCCCTTTAAACTAAACAGTTTCGCTTGGAAAGTAGTCCGCTTGAATCAGTCGTTGAGAAGGCTCTGCCATACACGTTTCTCCTCAAAACCCGCATTTTCCCATCCTTTTTATTTGGAAGCTGCGCTCGCCCGTCCTGTATTCTCTGGCAAGCTCTGGCAAAACTGCTGCCACGCTCAACTCCCGCGTAGTCTCTCTCTCCCCCAAGCTTTCGCTGCTGGACCATTCAGATTTATGGAAGCTGTTCCATGGAGCATCAAGCAGCCAGAGAGAAAATGGCCGGGTGTGGACTTCCGGTGAATGCAATAATTCCGGATCATGGCTGATAAATGCCGCTCCCTTCTCTCTCTCTTTCTCTCTAAAGTCGTAGGAAGTTTGAGAGAAAGGGAAGGCCGAAGCTTGAAACGTATCACAGAAGTTCTTAGCTGGGTTAAGCCTTCCCTTGGACTGCGTTCACTCTCTCCTTCTCTCGTATGCTTCCAACTTGGGCAGTGCTTTTCCCCAGGATCGTTACCAAGTTGACACATTTTGCATTAGTCGTCCCTTTATTATGCGAGTGGCAGCGTCCCTTCACCAACCACTGACACTGCTTTAATGTCATCCAAGAGAAAGAGAGAGAGAGAGAAAACGGGGTCAATGACCGAGTGCAAACACTTTTCGTCAGCAATCAGAGGAGTCAGTTTGCAGAGCGGCTGGAGACCGCGGGTCCGAGCTTTATTGACGAATCGAGTGATACTCTCTTCGCGAAAGTGCACTTTCGAGCCTGGCAACGAAGTTTTGCATAGATTTACAAATGCGGCAAATCCCAGCTTAATGGGGGCGAGCCCCGTTTTTTTCGCGACGCCATTCACTCTCGCCAGGATTCTTGGGGATATTAGTTTTAATCCTTGCAGTAGCGGCAGTTTTGCCTGAAATTTATAAAAGCGAATCTCTGGCAGCGTGGCAGTCTCGTATGTCACTTCGGATCATATTTCTGTCTTTCTCTCTCGCTCTCTGTCTGTCTCTCTCTCGCGGGAGGTGAGATTAAGTGGTATTTAAATGGATAAGATATCATGAATAATTCATAACGTTCTCCTCCTGTGTTTCCCTTATTTCGGAGCGCGCCTTTGGGATTCTGCCACACACGTCCATCGGGAATAAAAGTGGCCACTAGTCCGGCATTGCTTTAACATTTATTTCATACTTGTTGCTGCTGCTGCTGCTGCTGCTGCTCCCGTTCTCCCAGCAGGCATTTATACTCTCCTCGGGAAATTGAACTCCCTCGAAAAACACCTGATACTTTTTCCGCGAGCTCCTCTATGATCCTTTCGAACTGTTTTCCTTTCGCCTGGAATTTCGTAGTTGACGTTGCGCTAGTTTAATCGCGGATCGAGTACGAAGGAGAGTCTAAAAAGGCAAAGCTATCTAGCAGGGGAAATGTTTCAATTCGGGGAGAAGCGATATCGATGATCTTGGGCAATAACCAACGGCAGCAAATCAGTGGGAGGTCAAAGCTTTTCGGGATATCTCGCTGGATGCACGCGCGCGCGCTCCATATCCTGAAAAAGGAATTCCCGAAATCCCAGCACGTTCGGGGCGTCCGATAAATTCTCGAGCGCGCGTATACACACATATACAGAGCGAGAGAGAAAGAGAGAGAGACTAGATTCGAGTTGAAAAAGGAGGCGTGACTTTTTACTTTTTCGCCATCGGGGATTCTATCGGGGGAGGTGTGTGTCGCTGTAGCTCGCGAGATAGCGCGTGGAAGGCAAAGAGGATCATCCCCATCGGTCATCTCGAATGAATAACTAATCAGTGACCGTGGAAAGATGAGAAAGTATGAGAGTCGAGAAGAGAGTTTGCGGTTACTCGCTTGGAAGGTTCCCAGTTTGTTAAAGGAAACACAGTGGCTCTGCCTATCGGCGAACTCTAATTAACCATCGAGCAGAGGAGGGCGCGCATCCTTTTAGCCCTCGCGTGTGCCTATCGGCCCTGGCATGCACGCAACTTCCCTCTCAACAATTAACGATCAATTAGCAGGCTGCCGGGAAAGCCGCTCTCGTGTCGAATTCTAACGCATCGAGTGCCAAGAGTGCCAACTACTCTTCTCACAGGGGAGAGAAGAACATTCTTTCTAGATTCTAACGCACAATTACCAAGTCGGCCGCTGGAGTGTGCGCTTCACTCGCTTACTCAAGTGCACGTGTAACTTTTTAATGAAATTAAGCTCGCCAAAGTGGCTACTCCTCCGCCTCTCTCGACCTCTCACACTCCTCTCTTCTGCCTTAGGCGGACTAATGTCTTCACTTCCACTATCCGCCCAGTGTTATTTCAGCCTGCAAGTTTTCCGCGCGAGCGAGCGTCCTCCAATTTTCTATAATTTTATTTCTAACTTAATCATTTACACTGCGCGCACCTATTAAAATAGACTCGAGTGCTAACTTACAGAATTTTGTGCAAGCGAATGCGAGTATATAGGTGCGCGCGCTTTCCCAAGCTAGGAGAGTGTTTTAACGAGTTAAGGCGCGGAAAGCTCGAGTGGGAATTGCAAGGTTAATAATTTACAGCGCGCGGTTACATTAAGCGATACTGGAATGATAACCCGCGGAATTCTCTGTAAGCGAATGGCGAAAATACTCCGTGCATGCCGTATGAGTGCGTTAACGAGTTAAGGCGCGGAAAGGCCGAATATGTTGCAAGTTAATAATTCACCGAGCGCTTTTGGATTTCGCGATCCTCGAATAATAATAGAATTCGATATAAGCAAATACGAATACATTTCTAAGTCGGAACGAGATAAGATGAGGAAAGGCTGAATGGGAATTGGAAGATTAATAATTTATAGAGGACACACAGTGGTTCAAAAACGAATCTAGCTAAACAAAATCTATTGGCGATCATTACAGAATTGATTTATTTCTAAGTCAAGAGTTTGCTAAAAGATTGCATTAAGTGAGAGCACAAGAATAAATCGATTTAGAAAACTACAACGCCCTTGCACAGTGTATAATTAAATGTGAACTTTGTTTAAATTTTTCACTATGAGCTCAGTTTACTTTCGCCTTCATTTTCTTTTCTATATATTCTGTCATTCATTATTTAACTTTCAAAGGAAGATTTATCCGCAGACAAGCGCCGAGGTGCATAATATTGCGATTTTTATATAACACATCCTTTAATTTATAATCTTAAACAGCTTCATTGTAATCCAATTATAGCAAAAACAAACACAAAACTTTGACAGAGGAGAAAAACCTCAACTGGCAGTTTTGTCCAGCTAGATTCGAGATTCGATCAAAATGGAACGTTTACATTAATTCCAAAACCATAACTCTGGGAAAGTTGGGTACAAGCAAACGCGAGTATGTTTGCAATCTCGAGCACGTTAACGCGTTAAGGTGTGGAAGGACCTAAATGGGGGATCGCAAGGTAATAGATCTAGCCGGCGGGGACTCGAGCTGGCAATTGCAACAGGTTCTAAGCGCGCATCTGTTGCGTCCGATATTAAGTTTGGCCAGTGATCGAGTGTAAAATTGACGGCGGGGAGAGAACGAGAGAGAGATGATATAATTGGTGGTTATAAGTTGGATCGACAGGGGTCTGTCGATGCCTCCCGCGGTCTTTGATTGTCCGGCAAGGGTAATAAGGAGATGAAATGAGATCGGGAATGTTAGTGTTAGGCATGAGCGACAAAGAGAGCGAGAGAGAGCGAGAGAGATCGTTGGAGTCAAGGATAAAAGGGAGTCCAGGGGAATTTATAGATGGAGATATAGAGTTTCCGTGTTCACCGGCAACTAGAGCAATTCTACTGATAATCCACAGGTAGGCGCCGCGCCGCTTCCTTCCGCCTCTGGCGCGGCTTCCCCTTTCACAGCGGGGCAGAGGGCGCAGCACTCGTTACCTTAATGAGTCTGGATAATTAATCGGCGCCCGGATGGCCGAGAGTTATGTCGATGGACTAATTGATCGGCGACGACGGCCGTCCTCGACAATTAAGATTCACGCATTCGATATCCTCTCTCCAGCAAGCCAACCCATCGCCTTTCGCCTTTCGATTGCCGACCCTCCTACAATTCCCTCTCCGGCATATTAATATTAATGGAAGAAAGGTAGGGCGTGTACGACGCGCAGATTGCCAGCATTTTTCCTAGGCTCTGCAGTAGCATATTCCATACATATGTGATCGTTGCGGGAAGGGCGCACGTATCGGGGCTTCCCCGGGGCACGTCAGCCTCCCGGAACTCCCTCCCTCCCTCTTCTCACACGCCTTATCCCACCGGAGAGCACTTTACCGTCATCTTACATTTCCTCCAAGTACGTCGAATGGAAAGTGCGATCTTTATAAATGTAGAGCTAGACTCGATTGGCCATGAGACATCGAGAAGTACTAGGATCCCTTGACAAATTCTCCCATTTCGAACACTATCCTATATAACCATGGACCAGGCGCGTCCAGCATCCACGCTTCCCGCTCGCCTTTTTTTCCCATCATAAACGTGCTTTATCGAGTGTAACAGAAATGGAGAAAAGGATCTGAACGGGCACTCTCGTCACTTTGATTAATCCCGGTGGCATTGATCTTGCATCCTCGATTGGTTGTCGCAGACATATTGGGGGATAACGGTCCATCCGCGTTGACAGAGGGTGAACAGGATATGACGGGGGAGGAGGGAGGAGGGAAGCATCATCTGGCACATGCAGCGTCCAACACCCGATAACTTTGACTGGCGCTTTCATTTGTTGGCAAACAGCTGAGGAGATAGCGTTACCATAGCGGTATAGTTGGATATAGTTGGATCGGTGGAAGTTATTGCGCCGGACGCGCAACACAATGCTGCCAGGGGAATTAAGCGTGCGAGCGCCGCCGTCACCGACGCCGCCGCCGCCGCCGCTGCTGTCCGTCCCATAGGTGCAATTGATTAAGCTTCGGGCCCCTTCTCACCCACCTTCTCTCTTTCCCTCGCGTTCTACCTATCTATCTCCAAGCCTCTCTCTCTCTCTCTCTCTGTTCATCTGAGTGCGGGATGCGGGAAATTGGAGCGCGCACGCTGGCCAAGTGTGAAAATAAAAGCCAAGGTGAATTAGCAACCGCAGCAGCGGCGGCGGCGGCGGCGGCTCTCTGCGGTTTTACGTAATCCGTTTCTCCCGCCTCTCGTTGCTTCCTCTACCAATTATTTCCCTCCCTCTCTCTCTCTTGTTCTAGACAATGTTCCGCCACCGTCCTGTCAAACCACCCAAGGTATTATTCCTTCAACGTGTCTGCGACCTTCCCGCGACCGCTCTTTGTTTTCCCACTGACCAACCCCGAGCTTTTGCCCCCTTTCATCCACGCCCTGCTCTCTTCTTACGGAATTACCGCAATCCCAGACGCCAACTAATTAAACTCCAAAGCGAACGTCCAGGGCTTTTTTCGGACCACGGAGAAATACTGCTTCTGTCAGTGACAAAGGAGATCTCTTGGTAAGAGTGGAGAGAAGAGAAGATTTTCGCGGTGGTGGGAATCGACGTACTCCTCAATTGTTATCCGTGGTTGTTGGACAAAGCGAAGAGAATTGTGATTGGGTGACGGAGTATAGGAAAGTCTGCCGATTGACTCGGAACGCGATCCCCTTGTCTATTCTTTCTCGTCCATTAGCGAGCATCAATGGAATCATTCTGCGTGGCTGGATTGATGATACTGGCAATAGAAATAGAAGCGCGGAGGGAGAGAGAAAGAGTGAGGGAACGTCATTGGGAGAGTTGCAGGAGGGTGCATTTAGCTTTTTCTAGTCTGACACTCGAGAGTGCTCCTTCTTGAGGATTTCTTGCTGTCAGACTGAAATAGGTAATCGCAGTGACGCGCTACGATTATCGTACGATTGCACACTTGACCCACTCTTTGCGTCAGAGCTTAGCTGGCCAATAGCAAAAACCATCTCCAATCATTTCCCTGACACGTCCAACTTCCTCGAACATCTGCCGTTGATGCTGGCGATGTTCATTTCTCAATGGCAATTATATATTTCAGAGTTGGTTCTGTCAATGATTGAAGTGATTCGAACGAGATATTTCGATCGAAGCGGTGATTAAAGGTGGCGTCGGGAGCAGAGGGACGTGATAGAGAATTCAGTGGCGAAGAGTCCGCCGCGGCGAATCTAATTTCAATTGAATCGGGCGCCGAGCTTCATTATCATCGAGTTAATTAAGGGTTATCGAATAACCACAGTTATATTAAATATTCAGCGCGATAACGAAGTTCGTTCGCTAGAAATTCGAGGGTGCTTTTTCCTAGAGAAGGACTGCTGAGAATGAAGTAGTTCCAGCGAACCTCGCTTTCTCGCCTAAATTTCGCTTCTCACTTTTTTACTCCACTTAGGCGCTTTTTCCGTCAGACGTCGGGCGGCGCGCGCGCGCGCGCGCGCTACTCCAAAGCACTCTTAAGCACTAAGAACCCTCGGCAATTACGCTAATATACTTCGAGCTTTTGCTTCTTTTTCATCCTACTTTTTCAGTTGAATTTAGTTTTACTTTTGTGTCTCTGTCAGCTGTGGTGGTTCCGCGTTGAAATTCTATTGGGAAAAGGGATGCGCGCCGATGCCTCGCCGATTGGGATGGAAGGACGCGCGAACGCTTTACCGACTATTCTCTATTCCCGGCAGTGATTGCACAGAGCCGCTTTGTCATAGCTCCCTCCATTTCCCTCTCTCTCTCTCTCCCTCTCTCCCTCTCTCTGGCACCCCTTAATAATATTCGAGCCACGCGTATCCGATTATGATACACGAGGAAACACTGCAACAATCCAGATTGGTTTGAAGTTTCAGTGGATTATGATTATAACAGCGGAGGGACGTTGCATTAAATGTAAAATTCCACATGGCGGGCGGTGCTCGAAAATTAATTCGAGTGGCCGGGGAACAATCGCCATCAATCGCGCTAGGTGGATCGACGAATTGTAAATGAGAGGGACACGAGGGGTGCTAATTTCGGGGCTTAATTACCCGGGGCCGTGCGCCATATAGCGGCGGGGAATGTTTCATTGCCGAGAGCGGCGTGCAGCTTCCCATCGACGATCGATAGAGCAGCCATTTATATATCGGCGTGCAATTTCACCGAAAAATCTAAAGATTAGCCAGTGTATGATGAAGCGCGTCGTAATTTATGTCGCGCGAGGGAAAACAGCATGTAAATGATGTTGATTTGCGAGCTCTCTCTCTCTTTCTCTCTTTCTCTCTCGCTCGCTCCGCAACCACCACCGAGAGAGCCAATGAAAGCGCAAAGCTCTTGGTTGATGGTTCGGCTATTAGCAGGCTCGTTAATATTAAAACTTGACAACATCCTGACAAAAGCATATCGCCAATTTATCATCCGGTTAACGAGTGTTCTTTCTGTCTTTGTGTGGAGATTATTTCTTAAGGAGGTTGCTGTGGGTGTAAGAGGAGAATATGTGAGCGCTGACAATTTTCAAGCCTTTTCAAATTATAATAAAAACAATTTTTGAGTAGGAAAATTCAATTTGCAATTAAGTTTATTTTAAGTTATAAGTTACTTTTATTTCTATACTATTTACCACGTTATTTCTGCAAATGAAAATAGAAGCTTTTGAAACTTCGCCTGATTATTCGTAAATGTCTCATTTACCACGTGAAATGTTTTTTATTCATGCATAAGAATGGATTTTTCGACATCGATTACTCGAAAACTGTACAAACAAGTTGAAATTTTGAAGAGAGCTGCAGTGAGGATTCACTATCATTTTCTGGAAATTTCAATAATTATTTTTACTTTTGGCGCCAACTTTCTTAAGTGATTTGGGTTTTGGTTAGTGTTTTAAGAAGGCGATTTTTATTGCAGCCACCTGGGAACGCGACAGTCGGCAGCACACTCCTCGACGAGGAACTCCGTCGGATTCTGATGGAGAGGGGCCAGGAATGCATGCAGCTGAACTCGACCCCACCCCCAGGTAATCACGATCGCTGAAAAGCCCACTAAACTTTCAATATTGATGGCGCGCGCCTATATTTTTGCACTGCCGATTAATATCTGGCCTGACGCGACGCTCGAAAGAGTTAGCTAGGCGTCCGGTGCGACTAACCTTCCAATATATATCTATGGCTAGCTTTTAATTAACTTTGGAATATCGAGCGGGGTTAATTCACGGCACACGCTCGTCTTTAAATAATTTTATTAAAACCTACAGCGGTGTACGAAGTCTCTTATAAAACTAGTATGACACAAATCCTGCGGGATTCTCTTCGGCTTGAAAGCTTCGATGATATAATATCGATTGGTGCAATTCAAGCCGTGTAAAGTCCTTCAAAATCGAACAATCTCGGAGTCGACGAGAGCAACATTTTCTCTCTCGGTGCAGAATGTTTAATACTTCGCGCGGAGATCACTTGTTCTTCTTGGATGGCGGAACTTTGTTCTTCATCTGACAACTTTTCGAGCAGAACATGCACAGAACGCGCTTGACTATTCGATAGAGAATGTAGAGAGCTAGGAGAAGAGATCCGAGTAGGAAACCATAGACATCGAGGAGATTTCGCTGGAAACAGTTGAGCCGAACAGCTGGAGACTGCAGGATTTTTCCATGCCTGCCAACGTATTCCACCCAATAGACAGCGGTGTCCATCGCGGACATCGGTCGATCTTTAAACAATTGCGACAACTTCTTCGCATTCTCACTGTAACATCAAATCTCTAATTACACCCTGCTCATTCATTTAGAGCGTTTATATTAATTACTCGACTAATACCTGTATTCTTTCTGATGTATAACTGTATTAAGTGCCTCACTGAGAGTGGCTTCGGTAACATTTCCGAAGGAGCCCAGAGAAATAGCCATCTTCTTATTAACGTAGTTCTTAATGTTGATGTGCTGATCGCCAAACAGTGGAATTCCAACCAATGGGACTCCAAAGTGAATGGCTTCAAGTGTGCCCATGAGACCTCCATGTGTGATAAACACCTTAGTGTTCTTATGTTCTGCAAAATTAGTTCAATAATTAAACAATCCCTACTTTTTCGACCTAAACAAATTCCTCGCGAACGTACTTAAAATAGCCTTTTGATTAAACCAGGGTTTAATCATCACATTGCTGGGTAATCCTGGCAAGAGATCTTTTTCCACGGCAACCTTCATTAGCACTCGCATTGGTGCCATTTTTTCGAAGACCTTGTAAATGGCGCGCACAGTATGAGGCGGCAGTGTCTCAATTCTGACCATAGAACCGAAGGTGAAGAAGATGCATCCATCTTTGGCTTCGTCGAGCCATTTCTGTACGTCCTGTAACGAAAATATGCTGAATCATATCTCGCGTCTGTGCTTGCTCGATTAGTTATCCGTGAGGGTGGCTTTGTCAGGCGAGTGGAATACATTTTTCTCGGGTTGTGCGGTGTGCTTTTCAAGTGGCAGTGGCACGCGGCGTTATTAAAACGACGTCAGTTAGCTGGTCGGCGTGCGCCCGTCGTTTCGAGGGTGGCCTACAATCCTAGATACGCTAATGAAAGGAGACATGTGTTTCTGTATGCATTTATATCCGCGGCATTGTTCCCTCTCTCCTCTCGCATTGGAAAAAACGGCGGCGAGGAGGAATGGGAGAACGAAGAGATCGTTTTTATCTGGGTTATTGGTACAAAGTTGAATAGGACGATCGAAAGGAGAGCGGTTCCTTACATTTCTTAGCGGAGGGAACGCTATCTCTGGCAGGTATCCTTCCTTTTCTCCTGCTTCTCGCTAAGGGAGCCGTTCCATTTCCCATTTCCGATAGGTGGCGAGAGAGAGTTTCGCCGCGAGAGTATCTCTGTATCGAGTATCGAGTAATGAAAGTCACCCTTACCGTGGGTAGCGGGTCAAACTTTTCGACGACGTGGAGCCCTCCAACTTCGACGACCCCGGTGGTGAAAGGCCGCACGCCGTGCAGGCTGTGATGGGAATTGACGAGGACTAAACTGATATCTTCGTAAAGATCGCCGATACTGTCGAGCTCGATATTCAGATGTCGCTTGACGATCTCCTTCTGCCGCTCCATGTGATAGTTCAGTTGGACCGTCACCATTGATGACAAGATGGTATTTTGCAATCTCTGCCAGAAGTCCATTTGTTGGCCGTAGGTGGAGAACACGCTCGGCACGAACGCCGTGTTCATCGGATTGCCCAAAGGTTCATTGAACCAGTCGAGCAAACTGGAGGCCGCCAGTGCAACCACACGTGCGTCGAAGTAGCGGCCAAATGCGAAGTAGCAATTCGATGCGAACGCCTGCAATCATAATCCTTGTCTGACACAGTGGAAAATTCACTCCTGCAATTTGCACTCCTACAGTGTAAGGTTATTAAGGTCAGCTGGCATTTCCAATGAGAGTGCAACGAGGATCGAAGCTTCCGTCGAATGTTCGTTTCTTTTCTCGCGCACGCCGCGCTGTCTTTAGTGGGATAATTGACATTATGTAATACTGTGTTGTGTCGCGCGGAGAGCGCATGATTGCCAGCGTAATTGAAGAGGCTGATAGTGGTCAAGGTTTCAATGGCGAGGGTGAGCAATGCCGAGTCACGCGAACTAGAGAATCAGGTCGCATTAATTCATCTTCCAATGGAGAAAAGTGCGATAAAACTTTCTCAAAAGTCCTGTTGCAGTTGGTGCTTTCGGTATCGGAGGAAGTCGAGCATCGGGCGGGCGCGCGCGCGCGTGTACAATGGCAGAGATATCTCGTTAGAAGCGCAACAATCGGACTCGCTTCCCGGAACTTTTAAGAGGCTTTCTTTTTCCTCGGCAGTCTCGCATTTGTTCCTTCTTACCTCGACGATAATGATGTCGTAGGTTCCTTTAGGCGTCTCTTTGATGAGTTTCTGCATGGGCGCGGTATTCATGATGTCGCAGACAGTATCACCGGCCATCTTCGAGAAATTCGTCATCGAGAAGGACGCGAAACTGCGCGTTTCGTCGACGGAGAGGTTGTTGGTGATAGTCAGACTGGTACCAGCGAGGCTTATGTCCCGATAATTCGGGAAGGGCTTCTTCTGCGGGAAGTGGCTCACCATGTCAACCTGGTGGCCTCGCCTCGCCAGTTCCATCGACAGCTGTTCCAGGACTATAAAATGACTTCGTCCTGGCAGAGGCACCAAAGTCAGAATTTTATAGGCACTCGCCGCTTGGCACGCGGCGAGTAACGCCAGTATTGGTATCAGGATCTTCATCTTCCTGAAAGCTCAATTCTCCAATTCGCCTTTCGTCGATCTGCTAAACAATCAGAATAAACACTGATCAGTATATTCAATCTGACATTATCTTCACGAATGAAATCATCCTGTTTACAGTTGAGTACCCAGCGTCACCTACATATGATGAAACGTTCAAATGATCTAAGTCAATACTTAATATGAACCAACAGCGGTAATGGACCGTGTCGCTAATGCATATGTAATATGTAAATGACATCGTTGCGATAAGATTGACGTGTTGGAGTGCAATTACACCATCGGTTTCTAAAGGATCCCTCAGAAAAACGACATTACTCACAGTTAGGGATACGAATTGGCTCGAACGTTAGAAAGGACTAAGACAGATTGCAGTTTAACCCTTTCAGTGGCGAACGACGTTGTTTGCAACACTTGCCAAGAGTGTTGTCTATCTCAAAATAAATTATAAATGCTTTAATTTCGTTGCCACACATTTGAAAAAATTCCTCGTAGATTTCAATATTACGCCACCCATATTAAAAATAACGTTAATAAACATTTTTAGCAAGGAGTGGCATAAAGTTACAAATTTGCAACATGGGAGACGGAAGTGTGAATTTCGATCTTTTTCATAATATTTGATTTTTATTGTATTCTTGGCATAGGTGCGACATTTTCGGCACTAAAACGGTTAATAGCGGGCTTACCGAACAATAGCTCTTTCACGGGGCGTATCGATAAGAGGAGGAAGGATTGAGTGCGGTCGAGTTGGAATCGCGGTGATCCACTGTATCCGAGTAAGAGTGAGCGACTGCCCTGCCGACGGAAGAGAGGCTGGTGGCCGTGGCCGCTTGAATTAGGTAGAGTTATCTCTTCTTTCGGTTGATGGGAGATAGCGCGCGCAGCACACAAACACACACACACACCGTCACCGCCACCACAACCGCCGCCAGCCTTCCAGATTCCGTTGAATGACGCGATGACTGGCCGATTACTGTTATACTCGAGAATCGAGCGTACTAGAACAGTTTGTTGTGAATGTAGGAGATGCTAATCTATCGGGCGGAATATATATATATCGGGCACGCGGATGAGTCCTGGTTGATAAGAGCGCAGAGTGCTAAATACATATACATGAGCGCGGAACAGCCGCTAGGCAGGTTGTGTTCGGCGGTGATTGCCAGCGCGAGAGCAATCGACTTGACAGCAAGTTCCCTCGCACAGCACTATCTCGCTCGAGAATTGGGAGATCGCATTCACTGCGAGATAACTTGATGCGCTTAGCATTCTCAGTCAATGCCAGATGAGCTACTACACGCTCGAGAACTCCCTCTATCTCTCTCTCTCTCTCCCTCTGGCGATTTGTTCGATCTAGCATCGAGATATCGCTAAATTGCATCAGGCTTGTTGTCCGCCCGAGTCTTCCAACTTTTTATCAAACTTTCTAGTGTCGACGTTGAAGGTTGATGAAGATAAAGACGAGCGATTGTCACAACACTTTAGAGATATATGTTTATATAACATTCACCCTTATTGATCGGTTAAGTTTCAGTTCAATATGATTCTTTGTATGATCGGCGTTCTTTGATAGAAGTCATGGAAGAAATGATTGATTTAGCTGGTGGATTTAAGAGTGTCGAATTAAAGGTACTCACTGCCAGTTGTAAGAGTGCTGTTTCCTGGCGGGTCAACGACACCGTAGAGAAAGGATGCTCTGCTAGCTGTTCTTTCCACGCTGGAGAGAAGCTAACTGAGCTGGAATTCAGTGGTCTTCTGTTCCAACGGATGATGGCCATATATCTCACTCTCGAGCGCCGACCGGCCGGCGAGAAGGATGCCGATTGATGGGGACACCTTGAGCGCCGCGTCATTAACTTACTCCCATACGAATTCACCTTTACGCGCCGCGCCGCACCGCACCGCACCGCACCGCCCCGTTCTATTCTTGCTAGAGAGGAACCGGCTGCTTGGAATAGCTAATCTTCGGGGCGGTGATCGAACCTTGTTAGCTAGACGAGGCCGAAACCGAGCCACCTTTGCAAGGTGAAATGGGAGAAAAACCGGATTTCGACGAGGTCCTTCCGACAGACGCGCTCTCGTCGCGTTACGTAAAAGTTGGATACATGGAGCGTCGCAGGGAAATATTAGCCGACAAGAGGACATATGGGGCGTCGCTGGCCTGGCCGGGGAAATATCCGCAAATCAGACGGAAATAGAGTGTCAGCGTCGCCGAGATAAATGGTCTCGACATTGTTGCAACTGCAACTCTGAACACACTGTTTCGTATAATAATATATATCAATATATCACCCTTCCCATTCCAAGCAGTAACGAGCTTCGCGCTGATAAATCGTACCTTCGGATTTGGATTAATTTTTCACTCGCCGAAATTCTCTGCCATACGCGCGCGCGCTGTTGTCGGCCCGCGGTGGCAATTTTGTTTTAATTAAAAAGCTCTTGGACGAAATCCGGGTCAGCCGAGGTGTTACACCTTTTATTTTTATCCGAGGATCTCTCGCGGCAGTGGTTTTATTTTCTCGAATTCGCGCGCGAATTTTTCATCCGATTTTCATGAGCAGTCTTCGGCTCGTTGTAACAAAGTCAGATTTATCTTGGGGGCTGCTGTGTGAATCGATGCGAGCGACACATTGCCAAGATAGTCGGCGGAGGAGGATGGCGCGCTGGCGTGTATCTGCCAATCTCGGCCGTTTTTCAGAGATCCGCTTGAAAAATGGCGGAGAATGTCCTTGCCGTTCTTCTTATGATCTACTTCTCTTGGGAGAAAATATCGCCACTGCCAACACTGCCTCCGCTCGTCCAACTATTCCTGAAGTATCTTTCGCAAATACTTGTACGCTGTTCTTTTTACAATTTCTAAATTCTTATATAATTTTTAATTAAAGCTTCTTTATCCCTTGTAAGGTAATAAAGGATAAATCGAGTTAGCTAACGACGATGCTTGTCGTGCTCCGATGAAGGTGATTATCGGCTCTTGGCACTTGTTAAAGATAAATCGTTCCGACTTTCACAGCGCCACGTGACATTATCATTCATTTTTATCGTTGACAGATTAGTAATATGCTCGCTGACTATCATCGAGCACCGATAACAACTATCGCCACTAACTGTCTTCCTTGGAGTGACAGAACGCGATTATTTAGCAATTCAAGCGTCCCACTCCGACATTTTGCACTCGTACTTCTCTCTCTTATTTTTCCGTGAGTGCACTTGCCAGGCAGCGGACGCGGCATTATTAGTTGCTTAGTCACTTCTTATTCAATCCTAGTTCGCGTCGAGTCACTGTGATATAAACTATCTATTTTTCACGGAGGTTGATGATACTGCACGTCGCTGGTCAATTAGCCAACAGGCGGCACTTACGCGACGTTACGAGACCAGACGTTACTAGAAATTACAAGGATTTGCATCAATACTTGCAAGCGGCTCATTCATTGATTTCTTGTCGGGAATACGTGAGAATGTGATCGCTCGGTTGAATCGAGATAGGAACCGGCTCTCGAGGAACCGGTATTACTAGGAAACGATTCAATATTCAGGGAAGCGAATGACTGGTCAAATTTTCGATGAACCTGACGCAACCGATCGGCCAGCAAGCAGCGAGCACTCGTAAGAGATTAAACTTATCCAAGTACACAAAAAGAAGGGGTGGCGGTGGCGGTGGCGGCGGCGGTGGCGGCACGTGCAAGCAATTAGTGTAGATTTTGTAGAATGCATCGGAATGGTGGTCGGCCGCTCGCTTGCTCGCTCGCTTGGTTGACGCACCGCTGGGAAATAGAATCAGCGCGTCGGCCTTGCCTGGAAACTGTCGGCGAATTTCCTGGCGCGCATAGTCGACGTTCGGAGGGGTTGGGGAAAAAAAGAGAGCAATAACGACGGGCGGAGTGTCAAGAGTAAAAATTCCGAGGGAATCGAGCGTGTTAAAGGGCCGCGAGGGAAAGTGCATTAAAGCACTCGGATTCAACGGTATTCCGAAGTCAATTCTCCGAAGCCGCGCTTCTCCGGACGCTGCGCTGATTCAATCCGCTTAAAACATAAATATGTATGGTGTGATAAAGGAAGAGCGGATACCGTTGCGCTTCTTTCTATAAACCCACTTTTATTTCGCACCGCATTCCGATACATCGAATAAGTAAAAGAATCTCTCGTTCAAAAGGACGCCCGTCAGCTCACTTTCTTCGTGAGACTTATGCGCCCTTTTTTGGTAATGACTAGATTAATGAGAAACCTGAGCGCAATTCCAATTGCCAGTAGGATAACGATGCCAGCGAGTAGCAAGAAGGCATAAACGTCGAGGAGAGCGATCTGCCACCAGGCTAAATCCATGGCAGGTGACCTCAGCACGTCGCCACCATGCCTGATGACGTATTCGATCCAATAAGTTGCTGTGTCACCCGGACTCATAGGCCTGTCCCGGAATTTATTCGAAATGTCCTTCATAGTTTCCCTGAAATCATAATAATGTTATAACAAAATATCCATAAAAATAGATTCACGATTTTCAAATATCAAATTAACCCTTTTAAAAGTGTTGTCGATCTCAAAATAAATTTATAAAACGTTACGAATGGTTTAATGTCTGTAAAAAGTTGTTTTACAGATTTAAATATTGCTGCTAAAAGAGCAATTCATTTTGATCTTTTGCATAATGTTTTATATTTCTAATATTCTTGGCATAGCTGCGATATTTTTGCTCGGCACTAAAAGGGTTGAATTGCATGCAGAAGACTAATTGGTTCTTGCGCGAAGCAGTAGCTTAAAAAAGAAGTGGAATACATACCTGTAAATGGGATCATTAAGGATGGCATCGAGGGCAGCATCCATTTTCTGCTCTGTTAGAGTGTTGAGATCCAATTGGACGGCTATCTTCTTGTTGACGTACATTTCAATGTTGATGAACTGGTCGGCGAAGAGTGGTATGCCGACGAGCGGGACACCACAATAGATGGCCTCCTGGGTGCCCATCAAGCCGCCGTGAGTGATGAAAGCCTTTATGTTCCGGTGCTCTGAACAAGGATACATCCATTCATCTCAGTGGCGGCCAATACCGAATTTATAAGGGCGATTTAATCCTTCCCTCCCGTAAAGCACAGTTAATCTCGAGGACGGTTACGCTGTCGCCGGATTCCCCGCGAAAAGTTTCTTAACAGAGAGAAGCACTCACTCAGAACTTTGACTTGCGGCATCCAAGTCTCGGTGCGGATATTCTTCGGCATTCCTGGAGGCAAGAGGCTAGGGTTCGGTACTTTCATTAACACCCTAATGGGCGCTAACTTGCCCAGACTTCGGTAGAACATCTCGACAACTTGCCGGGGGAAAGTTTCTATCAGGACCATCGAGCCAAAAGTGAAGTACACGAAGCCCTCGGTGCTCGCGTTCATCCACTTTTCGAGCGACTGTAGACAATGATTTATCGAATCCGAGATAGTCGAAGGGATTCAATAAATTAGAGAGATTTAATAAAAATGAAACTCACAGGTGATAGTTCAACATCGCCTTCGTGCACGTGAAGTCCACCGACTTCGACGTAAGCAGGTGTCGTCGGTCGTTTCCCAACTAGGGACATGTGAGTATTGGCTAAGATCAGCGAGACATTCTGCTCCATTTCTCGTATGCTTGGCAAGCCTTCGCCAAACACTTGTCTGACCATCTCATCCTGCGGCTTGGTGATATGCTTGTAATATTCTTTATTGAACACTGTGTGCACCACGTTGTGCACTCGCTGCCAGAAAGTCATCGAATGCGGATAGGCGAGCATAGTGTTCGGCATGAAAGCCAAATTCTCTGGATTGCCGATGTCATCGTTCGACCATGGATAAAGGGCCGAGGAACTCAGCACTATTATAGGCAGTTTCAGCAAGTGTCCTATTATGTAATAACAGGGCGCGCCGAATAGCTGGAAAGATTCGCATGGCTGGTTAACAAAGAGCTTCTATTCCCACTGATTGTCTATTGACTATTGAATGCTGATAAAATTCATAAATATTCACAGTGCATTTTGTCAATTTCGGAAACTAGAAAATTTACCTCGGTTAAAAGAGCATCGTAGGGCGGATCTGTCGGTGGATTGTTGATGATTCGAAGAATCGAGGGGTGCGAAAGTAGCGGGCAGAGCGTATTTCCGCCCAAAGTAACGAAACCCTTGACAGCCGACATACCAACAACGCTGGTTACGTCGTCGTAAGTGAAATTATTCATGAAAGTCCTGGGCGCGGGGAACTCCACCAAGTCGTTATAATTAGCGAGTGGTTTCTTCAGGGGGAAAACACTGATCACGTCCATCTGATGTCCTTTTCTCGCGAGAGTCTTCATCAGTTCTTCGTACATCATGAAGTGGCTCTTGGCTGCCAAGGGAAACACACCGAGCAATCGGTATCCCGCGCATCCCGACAGAATTAGCAAGCAAGATGTTAGTGCGATGAGGAACTTCATTGTTCCCTTGGCGAGAATTGAGAGCGATTCGAGTGGCAGTTCTCTTCGAGTGGTCGAATTGGAACTGTCTCCGGATATGTCAGGAGTGAGTTAGCCGTGTGAACCGCAGTTAGAAACTGTCGTCTATTCGGGGGAGACTTAACTGCACTACTTAAATGCATCTCATGCTGACCATGAAATATTTGACTAGGTTTTATCATTATTCCGCCCTGTTATCTCTTCGACTTCTTCTTACCCCCACCGCGCCGGACTTGCTTATTAGTCGGAGGGTTTCTATTACCGCGCAATGTGACCGTTGCCCGCCATACAGTGGCTGTTTGTCGAGTTGGAAACTACCGGTTACTAACTCCCAACTTTGACGAGTCATCCGTGATTCAACGACTCATCTCTCTCCCTCTCACGCTATCGCATCCTCCACCCCGTCTCCACAGCGCGACCCTTTCTCCCAGTTTGCCACTACTACTCTTGTTTTCTCAAATTATGAATAACATTTCCCGATTATCAGTTCTTCTTCTGTCAACGATTGATTTAAAGGAAATTGCTGATCATGCTTTGTCATCTCTCTTGATATTTTTATCATGCAATGAAAATCCCTTTCTCCCAGTTTGCCACTACTGCTCTTGTCTTTTCAAATTATAAATAACATTGTACGATTATCAGTTCTTCTTCTGTCAACGATTGATTTAAAGGAAATTGCTGATCATGCTTTGTCATCTCTCTTGATATTTTTATCGTGCAATGAAAATCATTGCTCAGCACTGTGTTGACTGTGGGTGTGTGAATCTCAAGCAGGGAAACTCACTATCAGTAGCGGTGTTAGGTCTTAGTGGATGATAATGCTTGAAAATACGTGGGATTCAGTGGGATTTCGGCGATTAGTAAATTAACTCGGCAGTGAGAAGGATTTTCTATTAATAAAATTTATTTACTTAAAACTAGGTCGTACAAAAATAAAATTTAACTATGTCGAGCGTCAATTGCGCTTTTTCCCTTTGGAAATGCTCTTCGCTTTCGATCCGAACACACAGCGGATTAGGAACTTGACTGGGAGAATGATTGCTGCGAGGATCAGTGCGACGCAGCCGATTAAAAATGCGTAAACATCGAGAAGATGATATTGCCACCAACTGAGATCCACAGCCGGTGATTTGAGAGAATTCGGTCCATTTCTGATGACGTATTCAACCCAGTAATTAGCAGTATCCATTTGGTTCATCGGTCGATCTCTGAATAAAGCTGATTCCCTTTTCGCAGCTTCCCTAAAGATCGAAAGAAAAATAATCTTCAGCATCCAGGATTTCCTTTAAGTGATTTGTATACTTACATATACTTCGGATCATTCAGTAAAAGGTCCAAAGCGCGATCCATTGTCTTCTCATTGATGTCATCGACTGTCATTGCCAGTGCCATGCCTTTGTGAACAAATATATTAACATTCCGCCATTGATCGGCGAAACAGGGAATTCCTATCATCGGAATTCCAAAGTGAAGGGCTTCCATGGAACCCATCAGACCACCATGCGTTATAAATAACTTAATATTCTTGTGTCCTATGAATTAATATATTTTGTTTAAATATTGACCTTTAAAAGATTTCGTGTTTATTTAATTAGAAATTACTAACTTAGCACAGGGATTTGTGGTATCCAAGACAGTGTGTGGACATTCGATGGCAAGCCCGGTGGCAGTTTCGAGCTATCGGCACACTTCATTAGGACCTTAATCGGAGCAATCTTGGAGAACGATGAGTACAAATCGAGCAGCTGCTCTTTGGGCAAAGTCTCGATATTTATCAACGAGCCTAAAGTGAAATATACCACTCCGTCCTTCGCAGAATCCAGCCAAGCCTTTAATTCCTATTAAAGAGTCCCCGAATTAGTAATCAATATTTCACCCTTTGACTACGGCGAAATTTGAGGGAGAATGGTAATTTTAACTGAGGAGATTTTAGCTGTGATAAATGCAATCTTAATGGAATTTTAGAGGGCTCTCAGTATCAGAAATGCAATAATTAATAATGTTAATAATGTTGCGAGATATTGAAGACAGGAAATTTTAAAATGTCATGCAGATTAAATGAAGACAATTAATGGAAGCTACCTGAAGAAACCCAGGAGCTCTATCTCATTCTGAGAATATTAAATCTAGTCTAATTAAGCAGATTTAATTATCACCCGCTAGAATCACGTGGGAAGGAAAAGTTGCCAGCATGCAACTTGCACCATAGTTCACAATATACGCTGCTAGAGGCAAAAGTATAATCTCTGCTAAGACAAAAGTGCAACGTTTATCTGTCTGTTTGTATATCCGCGATAAACTCGAAAACTGTTCCATCAATGTTAATGCGATTAAATCGAGGCAAACTATAAGCTACAAAATACTGTAATAATTATTAATTATTGTGTTCTAATAGAAATCTCAATTTTTCAAGAGGAATAGAAAATCGAATTGTAATATAAAAAGACAGAATATTGAAAATTTAAAGGGGAAAGTACACAGAAATATGCAATGGGACGTTTATTTGTCACGGTGGTTTTGGCTTGGTCGCTTAAAAAGAAAAGGGGAACGTGGCGAAGGAAAGAAGATACTGAAAGAACTATGTGCGAGCGAGCGAGCGAGGGAGGATCCGTTGTATGCGCGGCGATGCCATCCCAGCAGAAAAAGACGCTACAAATTAGAGCACTAACGACCAAGGCGTTTTAACTTGTTTTTACACGCAGCAACGTTTGAAACGGCGAGATGCCGACGGCAATGAGAAAAAAAATCCGCCGCGACTTATCGTATACTTTAAATTGAAGTATTATTAACGCGAACAACATGTCAGTCGGGCGAAGTCGGCCGCGACAGCTAATCAAGATAAATGGTATTAGAAAACATGAAATGCGAGAACGGGTATAAAACGGCCGGGACTAATATATTATTATCGAGAGGTCGTATTTAAATTCATTAAAAATTAAAAGGCGTCTATTTACATTAGATTAATTAAAAGACCTCTGCAATCTATTCCTTACATTATTCATACACTTTTATATTAACTCCTTATTTTTATCGTCGCCTTAGAACGATTTCACGATTTCAATAAAGTTGAGTGGGAAGTTTTCCCTGGGTCAGAAAAATGGAGAAATAAGAAGGAAGTGGGGGAAGAAGCAGTCATTCCTTACTTTTGTCAGTTGAGCTTTGTCCTGCTCGATGTGGAGGCCACCAACTGGCACGAGGGCGGGTGTTACCGGCCTCACGCCGTGGAAACTATGATGAGAATTCACCAGGACGAGGGAGACCGATTTCTCAAGCTCCCCGACGTCCGGTATCTCCGGGCCGAGGTACATCCGCGCCACTTCGCTCTGCGCCCTCGTGTAAGAGTAGAAGAGCCTGGTCTGCGCGAAGTTCACTAAAACGTTCGTCAAGCGGTCCACGAAGTTCGTGAGGACAGCCTCGTGAACGAAAATACCCGGGAAGATGGAGTAACTCAGAGGGTTCCCTATGAATTCGTTGACGATCGGCATGTCCACCGAGGATGTCACTATTGCCACCTGTGTCTTCAAATAAGGTCCGAATCCAAGGTAGCAAGGACTCCCGAAGTACTAAAAATAATTGTTAAATTCTTAGCGTGCCAAATATTAGATTTATAAAATCATTTAGTATTATAATTACAATTCTTTTATTCGAACTTTTTGCTATTCCAATAGTCGATTGTACTATTTCTTAGAGGTTAATTTGAAACACATGAAGACTAGCATGAAGAAAACCGAAAAATGTCGTAATTCAAATTCGTATTAGTATTTAAATATCGCATTTTTAATTGATATTTAGTAAATTGATACACAAGAATTCGACCAAATGCCACGCGGTCGAAGCCGGGTGGAACAATTAGAACTCTATAAAATTGTATTAATATTATATGTAGATTTATGAGCAAATTATTTGACTTACCTCCGTGAGAATAAGATCATAAGGCGGCTGTTTCGGTGCGTCCCTAATAAACCGCTGCATGCCCTCATTGGCCATGAGGTGGCAGATGTTCTCGCCGAATACCTTGGCGATGTAATAAATGACATCGTGGTTCAGATTTCGCGCGTAATCGACGGAGAAAGTGTTGATGATGTTCCTTAGAGTGCCGTTTAGGTCAACAACGTCCCTGTAATTGTCGAGCGGTGTTTTCGTTGGATAGTGGCTTATCATGTCGACCTGATGACCTCGTTGCGCGAGGCCCTTGCAAAGGGCATCGAACATCACATGGTGGCTCTTGCCGTTGAAAGGAAAGAGACAAAGGATCCTGTAAGCCTCGCCGGAGCTGGCGAATGCCGCCAACAGCAGAGAACACAGCAGAAACTTCTTCATTTTCGACGTTGCCCTTTCTCGTCAGCTCGACTTCCTCTGCACTACTAACATCAGCCTCGAGCAATGCTCTCCGAGTGACCGTCCGACGACTTTATCGCACTTATTGTGAAACGAATATCGTCACTGGTCGACGCGCGCTTAGGATCGGTCAATTGCTCGACATTGGTATGGCGACGACCGACGACCGGACACTGAATCTTCTTCGGTGTGTTTTCAATGATGGGACTGCCGGCATAGATTATATAGTACACTATACACAGAGACATCGGGCGACATCCATTAAACTAGTACTTCGCTATACGTACAAATGCGCAGCAAGCACCGCTCTGCGTGGATCTTCTATCTTACGCAATCTTCCCTTCCCCGCTCTCTCTCTCTCTCTCTCTCTTGATAATGAACGATTCATTATGACATTCTGCGTTCTTATGAATCATTCATCGATTGCGCCTTATCAGCGGACATTCTCGTCAATTGTCAATTGTCAATTGGTTTATTTTCGTGATTTCCTTGTGAGATTCGTGAAACGGCGAATTTAAAATATTCAGGATCAAATATATTAGACCAGTAGAAACGTAACATTGCGTGATAGTAAGGAGAGTCGAACGGTTGATATTTAATATAGGAGAGCGAGCTTCGGCTGAGCCGAGAGCGTCCGCGTGGTGGCAGTTGTTGTTGTGCCGCTGGCACGTGCCACTGACAATGCGAGCGCTCGTGGAAGTGGAAGCAGCCCTGCGATATATTCACTCTCATTGCCATCTGGCATCGCGATCTAGATTCTTAGCGATAGTCGTAAGAAGGTGAAGGATGTTCATTGACAAAGGTTTACAAAGTAGATTAATGCCCGATTGTTAAGATGGAGTGTCCGTGAAGAGGAATATTCGGGCGGGGATTCTCGGAGATTAAGAGGGAAGTTTGCGAAGCACGCGGCCGAGTTTCGGGCCATCTTATCCGGGCAATAGCTCCTACACTCCTCTCTCTCTCTTCTCTCTCTCTCTCTTCTCTCTCTCTGGTACTCCAAGCTCTCGCACGAGAAGAGAACCTCTCGAGACTCTTGGCACTATCACGCCACGACACCAGCCTCCCTCTTCTTCTTCGCCTTCTTCCTCCTCCTCCGCTTTCGTAGAATGAAAATCTCCCGCTCGTTTTCGCACTTGGTTAAATCCATCGGGACTCCTCGCCGAGATGGACAATTCGACAAACCGAATTAGATTCGTGCATAGTTCATCGGGGAAATTAAAGTCGAAGGCGCGGACGGTCTACTCCGCCGGCGTAATTATCCTTAACTCTATTTTATTCTGATGATAGAGCGCCTCGAGTCCGAAAGAATTACTGATTAGACGGGAATCCGTCCTCGTGGGAGCTTTTCTGTTTCTCTTTGTTTCTGTCAGTCGTTTTGTAATTAAAATATACAGACCTGTGTTGTCTCAGTGAAATGAAATCATTATTTGGAGTTTCCTTTAGATTCTCACATTTTTTTCTTGTTTATTAAGCATATTTGAAGTATATTTAGCAATATAATGCAAGACGCTAGCTTTTTCATTTATCATAAGCATAAAGTCTGTATTTGTTCATCATATTTGAGTGACAAGTCGCAAAGTGTGCTATAATCCAATAGTCCCAGTAGTGGTTAACGATGTTTAGCATTCGCTGTTCCGTTACAGCGATCTATTCCAGTGGAAAGGGGCTTTTACTAGAAACGGTTTGCGATAACTCGAGTGGGAGCTCTAAGACACGAAGCTTCTCTTATTCCCAGAGCTCATTATTCTCGGGCCCATTCACTCTTTCAGTCTCTCGCCTTGGTTCTTTCTTATGCGTCTTCTCCGGCGAGCGCGTGTCGCTGACGCAAAAGACGGCGCGGCGAGAGAGCTATTCAACGATCTAATCGATCGTCGGATGGTCCAGTTCTCACGTATTCGGCAGCTTTTCCATTCGCCGCCACATCCGAGAAGTAAGAGGAATGATCGGTGACGGCGATCTCTTAAAATTTCATTGCCATGATAAATCCTGCGGGAGAGGGAGTGCCGCTGTTGGTAAGCATCAATTGTGGCGGGGAATTAAATTGACCCGTGAACCGCGAAACTCGAGGTGGTCTCTTCACTGGCTTTACCCGGCCGTGGTTACTTTAATTAATTCCTCCTGGCGTCCTCGGCATCGCCGGCAAAATGCAATTATGTATTGTGCGGCGCGCGCGCGCGCGCCAACCGTACACCATGGGAAATCTCGGCGAGCTTTTTCCAACTGAATTTCGTAGCGAAAGAGCTGGCAATTAAAAATGTAATAATACCGATTGAAAGATTAGCGAGAATCAGGGGAGAGAAAAGGGGAATTTTAGCAGGTGGTAAAATTTTTGGGATTAAAACCTTGTAATAGTGAAAAGTTGGCGTGTGAGAAAAGCTTGAGCGAGCGTACAAAGGGAGGGCTTTTGTAATTGGGAGTAACAGTGCTCGAATTTCTTTTCTGTTACAGAGCCGTATTGCCCGCTGACGTTCGATGGATGGTCCTGCTGGCCGAGCACACCTGCCGGCTCTACGGCGTACGCACCCTGTCCAAATTTCATCACGGGCTTTGATGCCTCGCGTGAGTGACCCTTAGAAGTATCTAGCCCTTTGAAAATCATCCCCCCCACTCATGCTCATCCTCCTCTCCGCTAAAACGCCCCGAGATTGAATTACACGCGAGGCATATATCTGCTTTCACTTCAGATTGAGCGATCCCCTGCCAGCTCTCAAAGTCTTTTTTACCGTGGCTGCCATGCAAATAGGAATACTCGTCCAACGCTTTCTTTATCCCTTTTACTCCGTCAAGTGAAAAAAAGGGAGAGGAGAGCCTCTGCCGTGGCAGGCAGAGATACATTTTCATACATCCTGATCGTCGAAGGGCGCAAAGGATTTAACAAATTCAATCGACTGCCGATTACTCTTTTTTTCTCATTTTTATTTCAATTTCTCCTATATACATAACATCTTACATCCGAGTGTATAGAAAATAGACGTGTGACTTGAGTTGGGCGAATCATCGCCTAGTAACAACTTCTATCGCGAGATACTTAGAGTACATTGCGAGTGATCAAGTGCGAGAGAGGGAGAACCTTCTCAAAGGTTTTCGCAGAAAGTGGTTCGTTCACTCTTTTATCTAGCACACCTTTGCTTCACACATGCATCGGGGAAGACGCAATTAAGGCTGTGTGTGAGTGTATGTGTGAGTTGGGAGAAACAAGTGGTGGAAAAAGCGCCGGTTTACCAAAGGTATATATGGGTTATGAGGAGTGGTGCTTCGAGGACGCTTTGCATGACAAAGGCAGAGTGGATCCGGCGAACGGGAGCGCTTGAGCCGATTAGCCATTAGAATTTCGATGCGTCCGTTTTGTTGATGAAGTTATAGAGGATACTTTTGATCGCCGGCTGCTGGCACTTGGAGAGGCTCACGACGATCGCGTCGTGCCGATCGAAGTGGGCCTGCGAGACCGGCGTCAGCATTCTCGCGCAGAGGAAACGCGCCTCCTCCGTCTCTACCTCGAGGATACCTTCCATTACGCTTAATTTCACCTCCTCGATCTCCAAGCAATTAAATTTCGCCGAGCCCAGATAGTATTCCAATACGCTGCTGATACATCCCATAAAGTACGCCGTGAACGTTTCGACCAACTTGCCCACGACGTTCCCGATTCTCACGCCGAATTCCTTGGGCTCCGCCGCCGCGCACCTCTCGCTCGCGAAAACCAATAGCAAGTAGGAAATGGAATCCATTTGGGGTGTCAGTACGCGGTTGTAAGTTTCGCGGAAGGCTTCGATTATCGTTCGATCGCTCGCCGAGTAGCTTCTACTTAGCATCAGCCTGTCGATTAATTGATGCACCGCATGGTTGACAGGGAAGTAGCGGGACTTTTTGGAGTGCGGTACGTTCCACTCGCTGGTAACAGCTTGCGCGAGAATCTCCGTGACAGTTTGTAAACGCTTCTCGAGTTTGGGCGGATCGCAGTCGAGATACTTGTATACGACCATCATGCGGGTCGCCTCGGCGACGTGTCCTTCTTGGTTGAAGAGGAACTTCTTCAACAAGTCTCGCATGAACTCCTCGGGCAATACGTCGCAGGTGGTACTGGTGATGTTGGCTATTAATCCAGCGGTGTGTTTGGCAACCGAGGCGGCCGGTAAGCCCTCCGCCGCCAGCCGATCTATCGCTTCCAAGACCAATCTCATACAACTCTCGACGTACTCGTCGGGGCTGGTTCGCACCACGGCAAACAGACCGTTCATCAGAGAGACGTCTTTTAATTCCAATCCGGCGATTATCTGCTCGACCACTGACCAACTAAGCTTGCTAGGCTCTTTTCGGAATATATCGCTGGCTTTCTCGAATATCACTTGACGAATGGAGTAGTGTTCTTCCGTTTTCCAAATGTTCAGCAGGAAGTCAGAGATCTGCTGCAAAGTGGCAACCATATGCATCACTCTGATTCCATGCTTGCGAACGGAGACCCTTTTACCGGAGAGTGTCTTGGCGAAATTGATTACTTTCGTCAGAGAGGTTCTCCGGCATACGTTGTTCAATGCTATCAAGGCATAAGAGAGGTAGTCCGAGGAACACATTCTGCTCACTAGCTCGAGAGGCACCGGCGGATTCGACGCTTTCATGCTTATTATAATGAAGTGCGTCATTAAAAACTCATCCTTCACTTCCTCCTGATTGATATCGATCCTTTGTTCCGCGGGAATCAGTGGTTCCAGGAACTTTGTGAAGCTGTGACCGTGTAAGAGGACCGCTAAGACGCAGAGGGAGTCCGAACACTTGCCCTCTTTAACATTTTGAACGCACTGCTCCGCCAGTTTGATAGGCAGATCCTTGTACCAGCGGGTTGATTTGATGAATCTTCGCATGCCCGCCAAGTAAACGTTCTTGAGGGATGCTTCGAGATAATTCTCCCAGTTCTCCAGAACACTTTTTGGATCTTTTCGCAAATTTCTATAAGCATCTGTCATACTTATATCTGCCATATCAGTCTTTTTGTCCTTCCAGTAACGACGATATAAATCCTTCTCATAAGTCGAGAAGGCATTTTCCAAAGTATTAATTATAAAATACTGTTCGTTTTCCTTGTTAGTTAATATGCTGTCGATCTTTTTTAATAACCAGGGATAGTTCTTAATCGACAGGGGTTCTATATTCGTTTTACCACTTATAGTTATATATCTGTGGTTGAAAATATAAAGCGAGTCAACCAGATTGGAGAGTATTTCACTCTTCCTACTCTTCCAGGGTTCCTTTTCAGATTCACTCTTCTTCTCGAGCAATGCCACAGCAACTTCCAAACACTTTCTCTCGTAATCCGCGTTATCATCGAAGATGGTTAGAATACTTCCGTAACCATTGATCTTAATCTCGACGAACATATCAATCACCGGTTCAATCGGCAGATTATTCTTAAATCTAAATCGCAGCGCGGCCGTGAAAATGTCCAAAGTAACATCGCTCATGGAAGTGAATTCGTTTTTAACGAACATCCGTTTAATGATGTCGAAGATGACGGACCAGATAGCTTCGCTCTTGTTAACCAAATCGTGTTCCTTGCAGAGACACGTTAGGACTCGAAAGTGCAGCCAAGACTGCTCGTTTTTATGTCTGTCTTGCCAGTACTTGAGGATTTCGAGCAAGGAGGCGTCGTCCTTGTTCACCTTGGAGTTATAGATCATTTGGCAAAGTAGAGCAGCCCTGTCCTCCATCTCCGGGGTCTTAGCGATTTCCACTTTGATTTCTGCCAGAGCTTCCGAGCTCGGCAAATAGCACCGTCGAATCATCGTGTAATTCATCGGGTAGGTGGGATTATCCTTGTTCTCCTTGATCAGCCTCCTGGCCAGTTGGCCTCTTTCTTCTGCTGGGAGAGCTATCATCAACATGGGAGTAATATTCTTTCTATTCTCCAGGAGGTCCTTTCCGTAGAGATTTTTGTACGATTCGAAGAGCAAACTGGTCTTTTTCTCTTCGGGATAGTGCACGAGATAATTGAGAGCAACATCCGTTGAGAAATCCTGGACCTTTTCGGGCAGGAGTTTCGGAAAAATTCGTTCCATCGTGGCATGGTCAATGATTTTTAGCGGCAGCAAAGGTATATAAAGACGAGGTTTCCTTTCGAGATATTCCTTGCCTTTTCTCCAGAAGGATCGCGCGCTGCTCTTGCTCAGTTTCACATCGATAGGACGCTCCTCGTGCATTTCGTAAATCTCCGCGAAAGCTGGCAATCGCTTCTTCACCAGTTTCGCGAGGAAGTCGGTGTAATCGTGAATGGAGATGTTCTCGTACTGGGGGTTCGTATCGGGTGGGAGTAGTTTCAAGTAGCGCACCACAAACTCGGGATTTTTGGCGAACATGAGCTTCACTGTTCTGCGAGTCAATCGGAGTTTTCGCTGGGCGACGAGCTCGAGGATAAAAGGTTCGCTGCAAGCGGGAAGGAGAGGGAGCGCCTGTTCCATCCCGTAGGTGGCCAGCATCCTCGAGAAGAATTCTTCCGCGAGAGATGAGCTCTTGCTAAGATGGCAGCCGAGTGCCTTAACAATTTTCTGCCTGCTCTTTAAACTGACGATAGGGAAAAGCTCGTCGAAGAAGAAGGTGACGTTGGTAATAGTGCGGTTGCTGCCATCGAAGAATTCGCTTATTCGAAGCGCTCTGTTTACGACCTCGCTGTCTTCGGACTTGAGAGCTTCCGCGATTGCCTGGTAATTGCTGAGAGTACTTTTGCTCTCCTTTTGGTGGCCGCGTTTGATAGCCTTCAGTTGGAGACGAACTCCCTCCACTTGAATCAAAGGCGCCAATATCCGCGGGAACTTCTCATATTCGAGAATCTCTTCTAAGTTATTGGTGCTCGCTGCCCGTTCCTGTATTTCCTTCGCGATCCATCGATACTTCTCGCCGGGCGTGTCACCCGGCAGAGCTTGAATCGCGTCGAGATAAGGCGCGTGCAGTGACATCCTGCTCGCCGCTCGTTCCCCGCCCTCTCTCGCGGAATCTGCAAGCAGAGGTTTACCAATATTAGTTGACAATATCCGCTCGAGCCTGTCAACCGTAAACTCCTATCGATAAGTACAGCTCGATCGAGTATTAGCCCGCTTCTCCCATCGAATTCCAATAGAATCTTCCAACAAGAGTGCATCCCCAATATCGCAAGAGTATCTAGCTTGCTCCAGTTAAGATAATACGCTCGGCAAAACTCTTGGGGAGTCTCCTCGCAATCGGAGAGGATCAACTCCGCTCCACAGGAGTGGACTTGTTTTCGAGCACTCGAGTCACTTATTCCTGGATATTTGTGGCTTGCCAAGAGAGATCCGAGATAGATGCGAGATATTCTATTTCCTCGAAATCAAGTATACGAAGATCCTAACTTTCCGCAAACAACTAGCATCCTTCGAAAAATAATTCTAGCATGGCAGTGTTAATTTCGCTTTAAATAGGTCTGCCATGTAATATTTCACAATAATTAGGAGGCAGAAAGCATTAATATGCGATGTTTCTGTGAAACAATTGTGTTTAAAGTTGCTCGTATTAACCCCAATCCGGATGCCATCGTGCAGTGATTTGGTTGGGTGTGGGATTCTCTTAAGTCGAAACATTAAAGCATTGAACTCTGTCACTTTACAGGACAACTTTAAACACAATTATTTCACAGAAACATCGCATATTAACATGGCAGAGCTATTTAAAGCAAAAATGATAAAATCTTGCTTCTCCCTGCAGGAGCTAAAGTCGATATTTACCTTCTAATCTATCAAGAATAACTCGTCGGAGACACAATATTTTTTTGTGGTCGGTGGGAAGTTTTATTTATACGCAAATGAAGTGATAAAGTCTCGACAATGGGAGTGACAAAGCATTGACTGGTTGATTGGCCAAGCGGGGAAAAATAATAAGCGGAACGGCGGAGGCAGACACGCCTGATTCATACCTTATCTACCTTTAAACGGCGGAGTGATTAATGTTACTGGTAAGCTTTTGCCGGAGTGGTTCGCATCGGTGTAATTCCGTGGGAGCGACATTACTTGAAATTTAATCGGATGAGGAGGATGTTGCGCGTGAACTTTCGCCGAGATAGCTGGCTGTTTCGAGCTTTCTCGCTTGCCGGGCCCTTTCGAGTCCAAGGGAAACATGTGAAAACGTTGCCGGCACGTGTTGCCCATCGACTTCCCAAGGATTAGCTTTATTTTTCCTATTACTTTCTCTTACTGCGCATTCCTCTACTTTATGAGCCAGTGTTTGCCGCGTTGCCGACTACTGTCGTGCTTGAATGCGAGTCGACATCGTATTGCGATGACACAGGCGCCGCTGACTAATCGAACGCGACGACAACTTCGCTGACTATCGATGTTCCCTATCGATTGCCCTCGACAATTCCTTCCCAAAGTCTCGCTTATCATTCCTACCTTCAATTTTCGCGTAGAATTGATAAAATAAGGATCAGAAACTCACCGGAAACCAGTATCTTCAGAGAATTATTCGCAAGAGAGATTCGGCCAGCACTTCCTCCGTTCTGAGTATGGTCGCCGACTAACGGATGGCAATGAAAAACCGGCGCATGCGTCGCTCGATACCATTGCATACACAGACTTCGAATAGGTGTCTGTGCGAATCATGCGAAAGTAGATGTGGATGATCGTGACCGTGAAACTGAAGAGTGGGAATACCCGGAATGAGTCACCTGGCTGGAAAAGTGCTACTTACCGAAATCCCGCCGCGCCGTTCGAAGAATCCACCAGTGATTTAGTCAATTTTGTCTCGCGAAATCGAAGGAAATCATTCAATACAATCATGTTAATAATAAGGTGGATTTATTTCAAAAATATTTCTTGTACATTTGAATTTTGTTAGGTGACAAGGAAACTTGTTAGCCTATTTTAGGATCACAGTTTGTTCTTTAGTCTCTTCCAGTTGAAGCGTTGAACGCCCTTCTCGATGCTTTCCATCTGCATCTTCGAGTCGATCTTGAAGTAGTCGTAGGTGTTGCCTTTTCCCAAGGGCTGCCAGGTGACGGGGATCAATTCCGTCTTCTTCGGTGTTGGATTCCTGTAAATCAACATTCCCTTACCATCTTCCCTTCCACTTTTTCTCATTGCGATAACAATGAGGAGTGATAGAAATAAGAACTGAGAGAAAATAGTATTATTCTTACCCGGTTTTCGCAAAGTCCGTCCACATTTGAACGAAATACTGAACCATTTTGTAGTATTCCGAGCCAGGCTTTGGCAGTTCGAGGCCCATGGCTGCGTAAAGGTGTTGGCAGAATAAATAGCGCAAATCATCGGCGTGCGTAGCTCCTGTAAAACGAAACTTTTCCATAAGAATTCGCTTTTTAGCCCTTTGACTACGGCGAAATTTGAGGGAGAATGTTAATTTCAAGTGACGAGATTTTCTCCGTGATAAATGCGATCTTAATGACTTTTTAGGTGTTAAGCAATCAATTTGATGGCTTTCGTTGAACGTACCGTCGAGGGTTACGTTCAACATCCTCTTCAAGGGCGAATGCTCCGGTTCGAAGCAGAACTTGTACAAATAAGTGGGACTTCGACCTTTCTCCATTTGTGTATCAACGACGTCGTAAATGTATCGTACGAACATTATATCGGACAGGTATTCGGAATATTCAGCTTTCCTCTCTTTGGAGATGGGTTCATTGCCAAAGTAGAGCCTCCTTAGCTCCTCCAGCGAAATACCTTCCTGTTTGAGCCGAGAGACTATGTTCTCGTCCATGATGTTCTCGAAGTTCTCATCGACCTTCTTCATGAAGTCCTCGTTCGCCTCTGAGGGGCAAAGAAATCCAATCAGATTCGGAGCAGATTCAATCGGATTACTTCGGGAATGTAAAAACTAGTCTTTTTATATTAATAATTCATGAATCTTAAAATGGAAGAAGAGTGGTGGAAACTTACTCTCGGCGAAGAAAGCACCCTCGTTCTCATTGTAGCCGATCAGCATGGGAACATTGATGGGATTGCGCGCCAGTGTGTGGACCGGTTGGCTCAAGAAGGGTTGCGCCGCCTTGGTATCGTCGCTCGGCGAAAAACCGACGCTCAGCTTGACGACTTCCTGCGAGCAGCAGCCCGTTAGCATGCATGACAATCATCCATTAGCCGTGCTAGCCGCGTTAATAGAAGTTGCCAGTAGACCGCGGGCATCGTGTTCAATTCTGTGCCGTGTCACAGTTAAACGCGCGGCTGAAACGATCGATACTAGCAAGGTGCGCGTTCAATGCAATCAGCTTCAGCGGCGCGTAACGTTACGTCTCGCGATCCGACGTATGTACCAAGCATCGGCGAATGTCGCCGATTGTTTCAATGCCGGAGAGATTACTTGCTGCCGTTACATTGCTGATCGAGAACTGTCGATATATCGCGGCAAGATAGAAGCTGGCTGCGGGCGTTTCCCGCGAAAATCGCTATGACTCTGCAAGATTTACCTCGCTCGAGAGAATGCGTTCTTGCGCCTCCACCAATTTCATCGGTTCAACCGTTCGGAGGAATTCGACGATCTCCTTGGGATCGTAAGACTTCTTGCCGAGGAGAGCAGACAGCTGATAAGCGAATCTTATTGCATCTTCACCAATGGACGCCCACGGTGCCGTCGCCACTCCGCTTTGCATGATCGCCTTGTGATACAAACCTGCCAATTCATTCAACAGCTTGTATCGTTTTATCAAGTATCGTTGATGTCATTGAATTTCGAATTCAGTCTCCTGTTAATACTCGATGGAATTGTAATGGAGTACTATTTTGTGGGAATGGCAGGGCGAATGGGGTGCTAAACTCGGAGAGAACGGCAGGTAACATCGTTCATGGAATGGTTTGCGTGTAGGAGTCTGATTCCCGAGGGAGTCGTATCGGAAGTTGTACCTTGCGACATCGGAGAGAGTAGAAGGTAATGGACGGAAGCGGCTCCGGCACTTTCTCCGAATATCGTGACATTGTTCGGGTCGCCGCCGAATTGAGCGATGTTCTCTTGAACCCATTTCAATGCCATTACTTGATCCTTGAGACCCTGGCTTCCGGGCGCCTCCTCGGTCCCGAGATTAAGGAATCCTTGGGGTGAGAAATGCGGGTGCTGTTTAGATTTTGGTGGAGTGCTCTCGCGAGAATGTCGAGTGAGAGACTTAAATTGAATCTGTCTGCGGTTCGGCAAACAGAAGCGGCGACCGTTTGCACGGTGGTTTCGTACCAAGTGCTCCCACTCTGTAGTTAATGGTCACTAGAATGATGTCTTTGCGGACGAGATAGTCCGCGCCGTACAGATCCTCATTGCCCGAGCCCATTTGAAAGCCGCCGCCGTGGATCCACACCATGACTGGCAGTTTCCTGCCGGTTTCCATCCTTTCCGTGTAGACGTTCAAGTACAAGCAGTCATCGGTCCCTTCGGTCTTTTTCGTGAGAAAGTCCGTTTGGGCGCAAATACTTCCGAAGCTCGAAGCATCCCTTATTCCCGTCCATGGCTCCAACGGTTGCGGATCCTATCAGCAAACAACCCAGATGCATTTCGCTTCCGAGAGCGCGATTATATTTCCCTCCCATCTGCATCGGAATGATTTGCTTTTGGGGCAAAGATCATTGCACGCGAAACCTACTAGAATCCGGCCGGATTCGCTACGACTATCACGTACTCTGGCAATCGTTGCTTTTTTTAAGTGTGGGTGGGGATCGATAACGATAATAGACCGCCGACAAGCCACTTGGGAGTTCGATACTACTAAACCACTTGAATGTTGAACTCAATCAAGTCGACTGGAAACACACACTCTCTCTCTCGTTCTCTTCTATACTACTAGCTATTAACGATCGCAAATAAGTGAATGGTCGCGGGAAATTTACAGATGGCGGGAAAGCGGTATTGAATGCATCGTATGCAAATCTATTGGCTATGTAAACTAGAGTTGGTCGATCGCTGTGTTTGCATAACAGTTGTATCCGCGATAGTTCTATAACGAGGGACGCAGCCATTGCCGCTCTATCTTTCGTGATAGTAGAATTGCTAATAACACTAATGGCATGTTATAGCATTGGGAAAATGAGCGTTTATGCAACCGTTTTTCCCGCAACAGCGACTAAACTGCCGATAATGGCGGAAGTTAGTTATCGATGGGAAAGTGAAGTTTGAAGAGCATTCACCTTGAATCTGAGGTCACCGGTTGGCGGCTTAGCGTACGGAATGCCACGGAAGGCGAAGTAGTGTCCCTCGACAAGGCTCTCAGTGCGAACACCGCGCAGAGTTCCACTGCGAGTTTGCACCACCGGTTTCTCAGCTTCCATGGCTGAAGACAGAGTTTATATAAGAGACGAGAGAGTCGACGTACGACGTGAATGTCAGCGGTGGCCGAGCTCCTACTAAACCGGTAGATGCATCGGCACTCTCTCATAAAATGTGCCCTGCCGACTCGGAGAAGTGGGGATACGCGCCAGTATACCAACACTCGCGATCTTCCATCGCTGAGACTAGTCTCAGTCGTCTGCGACACTGCCGATCGGCAATAACTACCATTCCATACCGACAGATCCCAAAAACAATCATTCAACTATTTTCACACGTAAAAATCTCGAATTCATCAAGAAAATTATGAAAATTCGATCAATTTTGAATGACGCAATCGGCGAACTTTGATTTATCTTATCAGCTAAGTTTGTATTTGATCTGTCGGTGTGAAGGATGTCGACAAGCGGCCGCCGAGAGATTGGAGGAGAATGAATGACATCATCCGCCGCTATCGATTAAAGTTGTTTTCAAGAATCTGCCCTGTCATCGGACAAACTGAGCCAACAGTTGGCATAAGTTTCGAGGCTCACCTGTCGGACTTTTCCCTCCAAAGGAAGGATGTAGGTCGAAGCACGCTGGAGTTGTGGCGCGAGTCCGTGTGGGAATTGCACTCGTAAATAATTAACATTTGGGCCAATTGCTGTCGGGATAGAGAGAGAGAGAGAGCGCGCGTGTGTGTGTATGTGTGTGTAAAAGAATGGCCGAAACTACTCACCGGTATTAAACTCGGGCGGGGAATTTCGATGAGGCAGTAAGTCACACTGGCCTAGTTTTATCGGGGAGAATATCAGAGCTAGAACCGAGCACATAATAGGCTGCAAGATTCACTATCTTCCAAAACTTTATGTTCAAACTTTCGCCAAAACCGAGAACGGCATTCCAGGCATTTTTGTATACCTCTCTTTAAGGTGACTTGTTTTCATTACAAAAAGCTATCAATTTAATTTAAATATAACTACAATTTTAACAGACATAATATCAGTTCATTGCATAAATAATTGTTAGTATGAATTGGGAGAAAAATTGCTAAGCTTTGTAATTTTGCTACTGATACTGTAAAGATAGTGTTAATGAAACGCCTTGTCATTGAAACCAGGATAAATCAAGTGGAAATGAGTTTGTGTTATACAAGATAAAATGACTGGATTCCCGATAACAGAATAGTTGAAACGTGACGAAGTCTTTGAGGAAAAAAAGTCTGGCTTGTGTCTTATTATAGTGGGCTTGTCGGGAAGCCGGTCTAACGTTGTTGTCAAGCTGCCACAGCCTCTTCCAAGTTCGAGCTAGGAGGCGAGTCATTTTCTCGGCAACACGTGCTGAAAATTTCTACTCTCTCTCACACACCCTGCCACACGCCAGGAGTGATCATTCTCGCGGAATTTAATCAAGAAGCTTCGTTGGCTGCGAGCAAAAATAGCCACGTGATGGTCGCCTCCCTCTTACAAGACACATATCCTCGCGAGCTTAGAAACTCAAATCATACGAAACTCCAAAGAAAACTTTCTCACTCTATATATGTACAGGGTGAGTCACTTGCCTTTGAATCGCCACCAAAAATGGATATTTTGGATGGCCAAAAATATGGGGAAAAATAAATTTTGAGCTGGGACTCTGAAATTTATATCACATCTTCCATGATGCAAGGGGAGACTCCCCTCCAAATTTCAGCCCCGGAAAATGTCGGGAAGTCCAAAAAATATGCAAAAACCAGCGAAAATTCCGAAAAATCGAACTTTAAAGGCAGTTTTTTTAGTGTTTTCGATAGAAATCCGGACCTTTTTCGACAGATTTCTTGTTTTCTATCGGTTTTCATTCATACACAATCGATTCCTGAAGAAAAAACCCGAGTTCGGGGACCTTCGAAAAATCGTGAAAAAATCTGAAGGGGTACCCCTTAAAAAAAATTTGCCGAAAAAGAAATTTTGAGCTGGGGCTCTGAAATTTTTAGGGTATCTTCCTTGATGCAAGAAAACATTACCTACCAAATTTCAGCCCCGGGAAAGGTCGGGAAGTCCACAAAAAAAAATAAAAACCGTCAAAAATGAGCAAAAATGGACTTTTCTGGACGGTTTTTCGACCCGTTTTCGTTGCAAATCCGCACTTTTTTTCACGGATTCTTTGTTCTCTATCCACCCTGATACGAAAACAATCAAAATATCCCGGGTCCGACCGATTTTGAGAAACTTGAAAAAATTGACCACTTTCGAGGGTCGAAAATAGGTGAAAAGCTAAACTTTGAGCTAGGGCTCTGAAATTTATATCACTTCTTCCTTGACGCAACGGCACATTCTCCACCAAATTTCAGTCCCGGGGAAGGTCAGGAAGTCCACCAAAAAAAATCAGGGCTAGGAGAGTTCTGATTCAAAGGCAAGTGAATCACCCTGTACAGGGTGTGTATTCTAGCGAATGTACCAACGAGAAAAGAAACTTGTCGAAAAGCACGTGCGGTTATATGATAATCCGAAGGAATTCTGTTGCTGCGGAATTAAGATGTCTGCTCTCGAAGCACAATGGAGAGGCTCCTCTCGGGAGAAATCGGGGAAATTCACATTGACTGGCTCCGCCGGCAGCAATTTCGTGGTGGAAACTTATGTTAAGAGGAAACTTTCCCCGCCTAGTCATCGTCAACCACTCGCTCCTGTAGAAGCGGACTTTCGCCGAGCAATAACTTGATATTATGCTTTCAATATACCTGCTCGACTAGCTCGGAATACTCATTTCCAGCCGCTGCCCACCGAGACTCGGCAAATATTGACTGGGAATTCGGAATTCCCCGCGATTCCAACGGAATCCTATCGGACGGACCTACGCGACCCTTTCAAGCATCGCGCGCTTCATACGTTATCATCGGTTTTCCATTGTATATATCATAATAGGCCGCGTCAGGCGATGACAGGCGAATTTCGAGATAACAAGTTGAATATTCACGTAACCATTTCCCTTGCACTCTGTACTTTGTTTCAGCCGATATTACCGTAGACTAACCTCCAATTATGCTTAGCTCTTTATGTTAATGACAGTGAAACACAGCATTTCTCTTGTGCACACCTCGATAAGTGAACTATCGCAATCGTTGCGTAAAGTGTCGCTTTTCGCATTGCTGCAATAACAAAGTAAATATAAATAAAAGTGCAGGAATCAATCACACTTCGCGAACTTCGCAGTACTTCGCGAAGTGAATTGTCGGATGATGCATTGCATAAAAAGACAGATCGGTCAAACATCACCTGGGAGGATTACGCGATCGAGTATTTAACTGGCGGAAGTTCGCAAGGACTCGCGCGGTGTTTTTATCGCGCTAGCTTTTTCCTTGGCTGACCCGGTTAACTTGCCCCGCTATTTTCTTCCCGAGGCACATCTCCAGCTTGCTTCCTCTCGATTACTGGCTGTCGTCGACGTACGTGCACTCTTCGATCGGCCATTCCTTCTTATCATTCTTCACTCTCTCACTCTCTCTCTCTCTCTCTTTCTTTACACGCCCGAACATTCCAGGATATCTGGAATGGCAGGATGGGGTTGTCGCCGGTGGGAGACTGCTATTCTTGAGCCGGAGGCACGTTTTCCTAAGATAGATGTTGACCCTGGATTTAAGGAGCACTGGACCAACAAATGCCGGCGAGGCTAACCTAATGTCGGAAAGGTTCGCCGGGATATTTCGCTCCTTCCATTCTCCGAGCTTTCATGTTCCTCTTCTTCTTGTTGGCTTATCAGGAGTAGCGAGGCTCATGCGGAACTCTGATAAGGAGAGGAAGAGCGAGTCCCCTCTGGCTTGGTGGTGGTGAGCGTCGGCGCGGCGGCCCCTCTTTTACCTTCCATGGAAATCGTGGCGGCCCTATATGTTCTTCGAGCTCATCATTGTGAGCTAGATTGATGACCGGCTATAATTCCCCGGGTGCATTAGACTCTCTCGCGCCATAGCTCACCGCCACTCTAATCATTTACTGGGCAAATGTTCCCCGTGATTTTCGACCGCCACTGCCACCGCCGCCGCTGCTTTCCTACTCGCACCAGTTTACACGAGCAAGCCATTTACATTTAATCGATTTCCTTACCGAGGGCAGAGTTCATAAGCACCTTCGAGTCGACTGACTCCTTCCTGGCGAACCGCTCGATTTTATTTACTTTATTGGCCAAAAGTTACGAGCTCCCGCAAGAACGCCCAAGGAACTGGCGGACGAGCTTGAGAAATACAAGGGCGAAGAATTTGCCTACGTGCCGAGGGAAAAACGTAGTCAAAACTACCTGGTACGCCAAGAGTTCTTTCCCCGTTCAACATATACAATGCTCGCCGAGTTTTATACGCAGCATCCTATCATGCAAATCTCGGCTGGAACTCGGAAAGAAACGTAAGGCTGTTGGAGGCTGCGGGGAGTTGATACGCGTGGTATATGACAGCTTCGTTAAAGTCTCTTTTTCGAAGGAAGAGAGCGCAGAGAGGCGTCCATACTTTCTAGGATTGTAGTGATAAATGAGGAAGGGAAGCGAGGGGATAATAAAGTTAGGAATGCCGTGGAGAAAGCCTTATTAGATAAGACGATACCGCAACATTAATTATGCAGCTTGTACGTGACAGGGGAGTGCTTGAGCCACCCTTCGAGTCACTTTGAATATGCAACAGCCACTCGCTTAATTAAAGTTGCAAGGCTGAACCGTTAATACAGAAAGCTTATGTCCCCACGCATTGCTGGAATCCTCCAGGACTCGAAGAAGAGAGCCCAGCGGCGATGGTGGCGTCGGCGTCGGCGGCGTCGGCGTCGGCAACCGCCTTCACTTCCTCTTTCCGAGCTCGAATTCGCCCTGAGCCGGCAGACTCCGGTTCTACGCGAAAAAGGCCGACTACATTTTTCATATCGCTTTGTGCCTGGCATGACAAGGTGCTCGAGGTGGTTGCGATGGCGAATAAAAATGATTTATAGTCAAAGGGTTTTGCGGCATAAAGTGGTTCGCTACGGCCGATGTACGTACAAACGTTAGAGAGGAGTAGGAAGGGAGAGGGAAGAGGGATGCAGGATGTGACCTTACATTAGCGAAGCTCCAAGGTCTCCCCTTATCATCCATCAAAGCTTTCCTCCGCAATTCTCAAGATCCGATCGGTGAATTGGCAAAAAATAAAGAGAGCGATATTGGCCGCAGCCGTCCTCCTCCTCCTCCTCCTCCTCCTCCTCCTCCTCCTCGCAGGGAGCTTTGAAACACTCCTCAAAGCCACTTTGTGAAGAAGGATCGAGGAGCTCCGCTGCAATCACAGTGAGGTTGCATTATGCATAAGGGATAATTAAGGAAAGTTGAGATTTGTCAGCTTGATATACTAAAGTCATTTGCATGCCGAGCAGCCACCAGAGAGCGGCGGACTCGGCTCAGAAAAGCCAACAATTTCGAACAAGACACTCGCTCTAACTTTTCCTAATGTTATTTATTGCCTTTCCAAAGAGAGCACTGTTACCAACTAATTCCTCTTGCCGAGGAACTTACATCGGTGGGATTGGCCGAGGGCGAATCCTTAGGAGAATTTAGCTAGGAGAGAGAAGACTCTGGGTTCTCTTGGTTCGCGAGAGTTATTCGATTTCATCTGGCAACATTGGCTTTGTTATTGGGGCTGTTAGTCCTGGCGGTTAATGTAAAGTGAACCAGGAGCGGCGGCGGGCTATCTCTCGACGAAGGGCGTAGCCATTCAAAGGGATTAGCCAAGCCGAGCCTGTAATTGCCTCCAGTCCGAACTAGCGTTGGGATGTTAATTGGAAGAGTGCAAGCTGGATTAGACGATGAGAGAGAGAGAGAGAGGGGAGGGCGCGTAGAAGCGTATACTAAGGGAATCGATAATAATCGGGCAAGGATCGCTTAGTAAACCGTATGCGGCCGCGCTCGGATTAGAGCCGGACGAGGTGAATTTGCCGAAGCCGAATGCGGAGGCACGAACCGAGGAGTTCATCAGGTGGCAAAGAGAGACAAATCGAAGCGGGAGGGATCCTCTCTGCTTGCATTGCCACGCGCGACACAGGATAACACTCGTTAAGCCACGCGTGCTACGATCTACCGAACCTACTAATATTGATCCTACCCTAACTTATCACCATCCTCTCGTCTCGCCACTTCTCAAACTTCACCTCTCTCTCTCTCTCTCTCGCTCTCTCTCCTCGATTCTACTCTCCTGCAGCTCTCCGTCGAGGTAAAGTACAACTGCCGGGTAAACTCTCGAAGCAGCCCCCGCCAGATGGAAATGCGCTGTTTCGATCGCAACCTACTTCAAATCTAGGAACAATGCTCAAGTTATTCGCGTGGTGTAGCAACATAGAAATCTTGCAACTTCGAAGCTCCGGACACCGGATAACTTACTTACCCTTTGAATCAGTATTATCGAATCTGGGTTATTTCTAGGATTATTATAAATTGTTTAGTAATTTGAATTATATACAATCTTTAACCTTTTACTGGATCTTATATATTATATTTTGGAGTAAGAAAAGAAAAGTCGACGAAGAAAAGAATTAAATATATTATGACATTTATTTCTCTACATTTAACAAAAAAATTGCCGCACTGGCCTTGACGCTGTTAAAAGATAGCTGCAACGAAAACGACCAAAAACAACAAGAGCAGAGAAGAAAAGAGTTAAAGTTGGCTAGCAAGGGCGGTGTTTTCGCTTTTGCAGAGCGTTGCAGGGGTTGGTGGGCGTGGAATTCGGGTAGAGCGCTACCGCTCGACGAGTTTTGACCTTTCTCTACATCCGACGCGAGTTGTGCACGACGAAATGTCGGCTTGATACAAAAAGCCCTATAAATTAAAGGAGTACTAATGCTCGACTGGATTCAATCCGCAACTACGCGCAGTGCGCTGCGAAAAACGAAAGAACATCGAACAACCAAACAATATTACAACATTTACACGATATTGATTACAGAATAAGAAATAATAAAGTCATGGAAATCTGTCTTCGGCAGAAAAATGTAGGTTTCATTGAGGAAACGCGGCGGATTCCATTGAGTCTCTTAAAGCAGACCGTCTCCTCTTCCAGCAAAGCTCTCTCCTTCTCTTGGCGGCGACAAACGCTCCTTTCAATCAAAGCAGTTCGACTGATTTCGTAGGTATGCGCAAGAGAGTTCCTCGGGTTGGATTATGCAATCAGAGTCGGCGATACCAAGCAGATTCCAGCGGCAAACCGAATTAGCCCGGCTGTAGCCGGAGAAGCAGATTGTCGTTAGTAGTAATTGATAGGATCATTAGCTGCCGGTTTCGAGGGCTCTAATTAATTCGGGCGATATCGGCGAGATGTCCCTGCCAATAAAGAGGATGTGGTACTCCCTGTTTCGGGAGGATCATAGTCACATTATTAAATCCCCTCGAAGAGGGGAGGCTGGTTTTGATCGTAGCTATTAAAACAGGGAGAGCGTAACAGCGCGGCTTCCGATTGAAATGTTGAATGACTTGGAAGATAAACGATACTCCTGGCGAAGATACAGAGTCGAGCGATTATTTGCAGGAGCGGGCGGGCGGGCGGCGCGTGTCGGCTCGTTATCCGCTAACGAAAGCGAATCGATCGGCCGCGAGGCGTATTCCCGTCAAAGCAGTCGGCCGATGAAAGGCGTCGATAGCTGCCCTTAATTCCAGCAGTGAGTCGGTGCCCGAGTACTTTTTCCTCGATAAAAACGTCGTTAGAGCGGCCTTGCCAAAGCATTTAATCCCTGAGACGCGTTATTAATCCCAGTGGACATTAGTTCGAAGGGGATGGCCGCGGCCCGGTACAACGATCGCCAACGAGGAGGAAGAATGCTCGAAGGAATCGAATCGAACCTCTCCCATTCCTAGCTAGAGCCGAACACTCTGATTTCCTTAATTAATCGAGGCAAGCGGCGATCGTTTGTTAGCTGTATTTTTGCCTTGATTGAGGAAGTCGTTAGAGGCATCAATCATGGCCTCCGGGGAGCCAGGATAGATTTCAATGAGATTCGCGCGGCGAGAAAGTGTGAATGGGTAAGTGGGAAGCGACAGGGCAGTCCTTGCCACGGGATCCCTGAAGGGTGAAGTTTTTCCGGGCGGGCCGAGCCATTCAGAGGGCTGTCCTTAATACGTCAATCACCTGGTTTCCGCATCCCTTCAAAAAGAAACGTCTTTATATCGCATTTGTCTTGCTTCGAGCTGTCCCAAGCCCGCTTAATGGCCTCGCTCGCTTGCTCGCTCTGAAGAAGGCCAGTCGATGTAGCCGAGCACCAACCAACCGCCGCACCGCACCGCACCGAGAGCTTCTACTCACTCCGGACAAAATAGCCGCACTTCAATTACTCCCTGGATAAGCGCTCGTTCGACATGAACTGCTCTCGTCACTCGACGAAATTTTTCCAGCCAGATAGCGCTAACAATTTTTCCCTTCGCTCGGCGAGCTTTCGCCAAATTAAACAGAGCTCGACAACTTATTCGCCAACACGGGAGAGCGCGCTTAGCCTTGCGTATAATTGCACCCTCGGCAGTATGAATGCCGGTCGGTCTCATGCTCGTTTAATTTTCATTTTAACCCTGTTATCTTTTTTTCGCCGCACTCTCCTTCTCGCCAAAGAACTTCGCAACCGATGGATAAACCGTTGGTTATGGTGGTGGTTTTAGCGGTTTGTTGGCAATGCTGAATCCGAGGTAGTGCACTCTCTCTTGGAGAATGATTGCAACGCGATTTTCGCTTCGCACGCGCTCCCACCGCGGCCGCAAACTGACTTGGCTTGATGGATGTTGACACACTTGCCGCGCCATTTATCACGCATCTCGCATTTATCAAGATCAGCCCTGTTAAAAGCCGGCGTTCTGGAAATTAATCCGTGCAGCAAAGATTCCACCCTTTGATCGTATCCGGCGGGGAACGAATTCTTCTTGCGGCGAGAGTGTGTGGCGCCGTCGTCGCCTCCGCCGCCGCCGTCTCCCTTGGCTTTATTAGAGTCTCCATTGAAGGATAAGGCGCGCTTCTTCGATGTTTCCCTTGTCCCTTTATCCGCCGGCAAAGCGCCACTGACACGACAATCCTTGCCGATCCCCGGCATCCAACTTTTTCCTCTAATTCACCGTGATGGATCTTCCTGCCGACAGGAAGCGGATCGAGCGACATCATCCGCGATCCCTGACAAAAGGGACGAATCAACCGATCGATCGGCGACTATTGATGACGCAGCATTTGACGCGCGTTAATTACTCCCTTCGACGGAATAATCAGTTCGAGTAGGAAGTTCTCACTGTCTCATCGAACAATGGTAGTTTCCAGAGTCCTTCGGAATTTCGTACTTAACGGTGAGCGACGTAAAGTCCTGAATTCGTACTGCGCCAGTAGTAAAACATGCCCCGACGCGGCGCGGCGCGGCGGCGAGAGTAGCGGATGCGAGCTCGTAAAGAGGAGTAGAAGAAAATGTTGCCTGCCTGCCATTCCCATCTCTCATGCTTTATTATCGTATCCACTTTCTAATATATACCGACGATCATCCCACTTCTATTTCCTGCTCTTCTACTATTTTATTTATTAACCCTTTGGCTACTATTGGCGGCTTTAGGCGCTCGAAAAATCCATTAAGATAACATTTATCACAGCTAAAATCTCATTGATTGAAGTTAGCGTTCTGCAGCAAATTTTGCCGCAGTCAAAGGGTTAAAGATCGATGTATTCAAATGTTAGAGGAAGCAATCTTTCGAGAAGAGGATTCCAGCTTCTCTATTATCGAGTGGAGAGCTGGTACGTCGAGAGGGACGAATCATGATGAGTTGGAAGATTCTCCTGGCAACTTAAAATTCATTCTGCGATCGGCGTTCTTCCCCGCTCGAGGATGGCATATATGTACAGAGAGAGAGAGAGTACGTGCGCTCGCGGATACGTGTCGAAAGCTAGCCGATTGCTCGCCGAAGAGTGAGAGAGGAGCTTTGTGCATCTGGTGGAGTACGTGCGGCGCGCTTCTAGTCAAACGGTGTCCTGAACGTGTGACATTTATTGCAAAATGGGGCCGCGATCCCTGACAAGATGTTACTCCGACTAGTCGGTATTTTCCAATATCGAGTCTAACACTTATCGCACCTTTTCACTATCCTCTCATCTTACATACTTCCGAGAGGACCGGAAATCGCTTCGCTCTTATCCTTTCACTGCAAGATTTTCATTCCATATTGGCAATAATATTGGCAGACTACAGCGATAATTATAAGAGCGCTAATTGGCGCGGCAATCTATCCGATAATGATTTAGTGACCGGCTTCCACCCGCCGGCAATTTGTTTAATGGAGTCTATCGGGAATTTTACGATCTTCCGCGGGAACACTGCGGAACAGAAGACCACAGCTTACAGGGTCCTTCCTTCTAATGACATTGTGAATCGCTTCACTCGACTCGCTCGCATTGTTACGGTTTACTTTGTTTCTCTGCTTTTCCTTCAAAGATTCTCAGCAGTGCACGAAGAGAGCTTTTCGAGATAGCGCGGCAAAGTATTCGTATGCATAGGAGGTATCCTTTTTATTAGCTTGGCGGAAATAGCGAAGCCAGGATTCCGGTCGGAAGTTACCAGAATAGAAATCCACTTCTCGCTTTACAGATAAATGTGTATTCTAACGCACACTTATAACTCTGAGATTTGCTTAGGAGAGGGCGCGGTTCGTGCTCCCAATTCTTTTCTCGTGAGCTGCAAATCGGCCGGAAATTGAATCTCCCTTTTCTTACCATCACACCTGCCCTAATGGGCTAAAGTAATTTCTCCCTGGGCTCGTCTCTTCCACTTGTCTGGAGAAGATCGATCGTTAGAAATTAAATTGCCGGCTCCGCCGGCTATTCTAATTAATGCAGTCAACCCTAGCGTTCTCTTGGAGTAGAGAACAGCGACGAGGGAAAACGAGGCGGAGTTACTACGCTCGAAAACAAAAATCCCGCGGGATCAGATGGGAGATCAGGCTTTAGGAAGTGGGATCGGTCATTTGCAGAAAGTGGCCGTAAAATCGTTCGAATGCAGCGGAGAATTGCGGGCAAGCGGGCATTACTGGACTCGAACTGAAGCCTTCTTCTTCTTCTTCTCCTTCCTCCCTTCGCTAGGATTTCGTATTGTTTTGCAGGAGGAGTATCCTGTCAGTGCGATTCCCTTTAACAGAATTTCACCTCACATTCTGCTCAATTTCTCTCCGGAGCCCTTTCCGCTTCTTCGAGTGGAAGCCCTTCTCTCTCTCTCACTCCCTTCCGGGCGATTCCTTTAAAAATCGAGTTACCCGCTGCTCGCCAACTCCCACGAGTTTTTAATGAAGTCAAGGAAGTAGCTAATCACCGGGGCTCTAGTTGATTAGGTGTTACACGTTTCAGTAAACGAATCAAGAGCGCCGGTAACTTGATTTCCTATGAAGGCGAGGGGGTGGGAAACTTGGGCGATTTTTCTTCTCTCGGAGGAAGGCTATCGTGCGCACTCTAGCGGAAATCCTTTCGAAGCGATCCCATAAAAATTAAGAGCCCTTTTTCCAAAGGAGCGTAGAAGTCGAGGACGAAATGACTCTTCCATAGTCCTGTTGTCCTTGTAATTGAGTTTCGAGATTCTATTGGCCCTCTTCTGTTACAGTGAAGGCGCACAAGTACTGCGAGCTCAATGGCACCTGGTTCAGGCACCCTCAATCCGATCAGGTCTGGAGCAACTACACCACCTGCATCAATCTCGACGATCTCAGCGTAAGTAATTGCTGGCAGTCAACACTCTCTATTAAAGCGTCTCGGCGCCAAATACGTCGTCTCGAGTTTCTATGCGAGATCTTGGGAGAGAAAGCGGCGCGACTCTGACCGCGATAATTCAATGTGAATAGGGGTAGTTTCGCTCGATGCAGGAGCAGAGTGACGGTCGGCGCGCTTGAAAAAGGAAGCGCTCGAGAAAGGCGAGGTGAAATCGAGCGGAGAACCAAGGGAAATGGAAGGGCTTAGCCGGGGATTAGAGTGCTATGAGAAAGTTGGAAGCGAATCGAGAGACATGAAGGACTCGCATTAAATGGAGGCCTAATATCGACTAAGCTGGCCAGTCGACAATGGCCACTCGTAATCGTTGCGCCGAGAAATCCTGCCGGTATATGTCGCGTGCATTATATTATAGGGGACGTTATCGCAATCTCCGTATTAATGCCGACTTCGCAATCATTCCCGACACACCTTTAACGAATTGATTGATATTAATCCGTATAATGAGTACACTCGATTAAGTGGGATTTAAAGGGAGGTCGCCAAGTCAATCGGCGATTATTCGATATCCAATATCGTATCCTCGAGCTTGTTTCGCCAGCGCTAAAGGTCCCTTTGTCGCTCGAACGCTATTTAAAAGGGGAATTCGCATGTTGCGAAGTTCTATTGATCGACGGTAGAAAGAAATATAATGAAAGTCTCATCCCCAGGCGATAATAGCGAATTGTGATACAAGTGCGCCAAGAGGCCAATTTCAAGGCGCGCGAATTGGTTTTACGAGCCAAAGGCGAGCGCGATAATGCCTTCTGTCAATGCCAAAGTTTGCTTTGAAAGAATCGACAAATTTAATAGGAAATGTAACATAATATCGTTAATCCTATGTTTCTCATTTTCGCACTAGTACAGAAAATAAATTCTTTTCACGCTTGTAGGAAAAACCAATCCATGGAATGAAACAAAATGCTACTTTCTGCACTGGCAAAGTAACGAAGTCAATGTAGATTAGAATGCATAACAACACTTGTTTATGCAACGCATGGTACGAAAGTTCACTTTTCGAGGTCTGCGCGTTCTTCGAAAAGTGGCTGATTCCCGTGGAGGACTCGCCTGATTATCGCAGTCGTTTTCTTGTCAATGCCACTATGCCTTGAACAACTTCACGCGGCTAGAAGTCAGCCACTCTATGCATTTGTATGAGAATCTACTATTTTCGCGCTGCCGCCGCGGCGTATTAAACGACATTCTTTCGATTGGCGCGCAATACCTTGGAGAAAAAGCTGTCGGGCGTGTTCGGTGGACTCTTTATTGAGGAACAAGCGGCGAGTCTAATCTGGGAATTGAAACTCCAGTTTCCCTTTGCGCCGCTCCAATTTTCCGGGCTGATCGTTCGCCGTGGTGTTAACGAAATCGTTTTCCGGCGGAGCAATACCTCATTCCTGGCAGGAGCGGTGCCTATTCCCTCCAATCTTCCATACTTACGACATTGAAATGACCTTTTTCCAAGTTCGCAGAATGAGGGGATTGACGCGAACCACCCTCGCCGTTTTTTTCTTCCCTTCTCTCGATCCTAATGCTACCTGTTGAACGTATCTCCTCTCTCTCTCTCTCTCTTTCTCTCTCTCGCTCGTAATCAGTCCGGATTTAATCTCGCGACAGATTGCATCGCACTTGGCTGTCACTAGTAATTGCGGTGTGGGATTTAGGAGGCGAGCACTCGACCGGCAAGTTTTAATGATTACTGCTGGAAGATAGATTTGAGATGAATCTTGGCTGTTCCAGTGGCAGCAGAATATCAACCGTATCTACGAGGCAGGCTACGCGATATCATTAGTGGCTCTGTTACTCTCCCTCGGAATCCTCACGTATTTTCGGTAAGTACGCAAAACCTTTCTCATCCGAGGATCATCTAATCCTTTTATCATACACCTATCAAGTTAGATATCTGAAATCCGTCGAGTAAAAAGCGCCTTATTCCTCGTAGATCTTTGAGATGCGCCAGGATTACCCTGCACATGAATCTCTTCGCCTCGTTCGCTGTGAATAACGCTCTCTGGCTGATCTGGTACAGATGCATCGTTGCCAACACTAACACCCTCTTGAATAACGGGGTACGTAAAACTTGTCGCCTCCCTAAAATATCGGCTCTCGAGATTTCGCTGAAATATTGCCGAGAACATTCACAGTGCCCTCAATGAACGTACGCACCACGAAAAGTCGAGTGATCGGGCACTTGACCAAGTATCGCTCGAGGATTTTCGCAGCGCTACAACTACTCGGAGCTTTTTTTTCCAGATAAGCTGTCGTTTCCTTCATGTACTGCTGCATTACTTTCTGCTAACGAATTACGCCTGGATGCTCTGCGAGGGTTTCTACCTTCACACGCTGTTGGTGAGCGCGTTCACCAGCGAGCATAAACTTGTGAATTGGCTGATAGCACTCGGATGGCCGGTACCCGCCGTAATCGTCGCGATTTATGCCATCTTGCGAGCTACCAGCGATGATCCCGCTGATACTGAACAGTGAGTACAAATAAAACGTGATCTTCTTCCTGTCTGTCAGATGCACATCTTTACGAGGGAAACAGCTCGGATGCTGGCTGGTATAATTTGATGGGGAATCTATAATGAGATAAACCGAGCTTTATTAATTAAACATCGTGTGGGTTTAGTGTACGGTAACACGAATAATGTCCTGTTGAAGCCTGGATCGAAGTCCCGATAGGAGAGAGATCAAATCCTCGATAATTGGTCCATCAGGAGGAACAGCAAGGTTCGAAGATCAAAGTTCTCGATAAACGGGGAGGCCGATGTTCGACACTGATTTGATAAATCCAGCCAGTATTTGATATTGGCGCTCTATCTTTATACTATCTTCCTCTTGGAGAATCTTATCTAAAAAGGAAATGAAGAGGTACGAAGGACACGCGCGTGGTCCGCCGTAAAGGGTATCTCAGAAGTATGAGGTTTGCTTTAATAAAAGGGGCTCGGTCTCCATAATGGCAATTACCAGACTGCGCACTCCCTATATTACTCGAGTCGGGGCCACACGATATTGAAAAAGTTACACTATTTTATCCGGCCAGATAGACAAAGGGAATTTCATTCGCAGGAGACCAGCGCCTTAATTAAAAATGTTGCCAGGGCTCCGTCGAACCGTAAGCATTCGATATAATAAGAGTTCCGAGTTGACAGTGAAATACTTTAACATGGAATGCTTCCTATCAGTACTCCAGATATAATTTATTGCGCTCCTCGTTCTACTCGCGCGAAATTTCCATTTCCATTCGTTGTAAAGTAAAGTGCGACCTTTCCCACAGTGAAATAATACTTGACGATACGGGTGAAATAAATTGTTTGCTTCTACTTGGAATGCCAGAAGTTGTAACGTCTTTTACGCATTTTGCAATTCAATTATTGGTGAAATAAATGGATGATCCTCGCGCAGGTGTTGGATAAATGAAGGGAACTACATGAACGTCCTGATTTATCCGGTGTGCGTGTCCACTCTGCTGAATTTCCTCTTCCTCTGCAACATTGTCCACGTCCTCCTGATGAAATTACGCGCGGGACCAGCGATTGGTACGCGCCCTTCCAGGTCACTCCACCAAGCGTTTCGGTAATTACTCAACGTTGCTTCTCTAAGATCGCACTTTCTTCTTGTAATTTTTTAGTAATTAACTGGAAGTCTCATACCGCCATTAATCTATTTTAATTCGCGATAAACAGTGGTAATGCGGTTTATAATTGGAGTGCAATATTTTTTAGGGCTACATTCCTTCTGGTACCACTTCTGGGTCTGCACTATTTGGTAACGCCATTTAGACCACCGAAGGGACATGCCTGGGAACAATTCTACGAAGTTCTCTCAGCGATCACAGCCTCGTTTCAGGTAATTCACCCTCTCTCTTAATTACCTACGTGTGTGCAGCGAGCTCTTTCCCAGCGCACGCGGCTAAGGGTATCTTCTTCCGGCGAAGTAATGAGAAAGCATTGTAGCTTTTTATTCCGTTACTGCTTAGCTGGGTAGAAGCATTAACGATAAAGATGAAAGGTATAAATATTCCTTCCGCAGGGTCTTTGCGTGGCGGTCCTCTTTTGCTTCTGCAACGGCGAGGTGAGTTCGGCAATATCAAAGCCTTTTCAGTATACTAACTCCTCGTGAAAACAAGCTTATGGAAAATAGGCTTTTAAAGGTTTCTCACTTTATACAAGTATAAGGTTGTTGAGCCGGTAGATTGCATGGTTGCAGTTAAGGCTCGTTATAGAAGAAACCTGTGAGAACATTAAATGTCCATCGGTGTTACTGAACAGCTGAGATATCTTGGTTCGCTGTTTCTAGGTGATAGCACAATTTAAGAGGAAGTGGGAAGGGACAGTTCTCTTAAGAAAACGAGCCAACTCTTGTACAGCCACCACTGTCTCGGTACGAGGATATCCCAAAACATGAATCACGATTTTCGTAGAAGTAGCAGAAGTAGGAAGTATGCTTTTTGTGCAGCTTTGTTCGTTCTCGCCTAGAATAAGATTCTTTTCGCTTCGCTTGGAGGTAGCTTTACCTTCTCCAATCTTTCAATTACTCACCAAATATATATTTCACTTCCATACCCAATTGCCTTACTTACTATCTAACACGTGCGTATGAATTTGCTTTCGCTTACTTGGCAGTATAATTATACGGGCCATTTGCCAATTATAGCTGGCTAGAAGTTAGAACCGCGAATGCACGAGCGGTCAATGGTGCGATGCGGACTAACAAGGCTCCAATTCATACTTGGGCTAACTAACGCTGTCAGATTGGAGGCTGGAACGGAGATTACTAACAAACGGGCAATTAACTGAATGGTCGGAGTTAAGAAAGGTGGTCCGTGTCGTGCCAGTGGCAACGTGCTCGAAGTCAAGTCCATTTTGGGGACGTCGACTGTTTCAGTTTATCCGCTCGACCGCAGGTCCGGTGGCGGGAGAGGAGAAGGTGTGACTACCAATCGTCCGCAAACCCTGAGACGCTGGCAGAAAAGTATCCGGAGAATGAGCAGCAGGCTGTTCAACTAGTCGCGACACAAAACACCACCAACAATCACAATAATCATGCGAGGGTGCTAGTCAAGACGGTCAGCCCCTTCAACGATTACGAGCAGACACAGTGTTGATAACCCTACTAGCTAGCAATTCTCTTTTTTCACTAGGCAAAGTGTGGCTGATGATTGGAGTGAATGCATACTTATGTACCTCGTATATCTACGGTGTTATATATATAACATGGAAAATGGAGATTACCTAGACACTTGTTGAATGTGATAAAGTGGTGCAATAACGGAGTAGTAAGGCGGCTGATTGCGTCCCCAGATGGATCATTCGCGAAAGATCTACGCCCGACTGACACTGCGGCCATCGGGGATTGTTAACATCCAATACTCACGATCAGTCTATCTAACGAGCGCTTGACCACAGAGCATAGTTGTAACAATAGAGTACACGAAACACCATGGAGATTGAAATTTCTATTATAGACTGACGGAGAATGTCGCGGAAGTCTAAGCTACAAGATACCTAGGAGACCAAGAGAATTATCGCTGCAACTAGGCAGACAGTGTTAAGTATAGAAATCATTTAGACGGAGGTGTGTTCTGTACACTTTTCAATGTGATCATGTAACAAAAGTCGTGCAGCACAAAGTCCATCGCGAGGACTGCCCCTACGTTACGTGAAACGAATTAGTATTTTAACAAACAAACGTTGTGTCTTTGTATATTTTATTATTAAATTTATTGGCATCGGCTTGAGCCGTGATTTCAGCGAAACGCTGGGCGGAAACGTACTCTGTATGTTTGTTAAACCCATTTCCTTGGAAGTTTATTACTTCGCGAACCTTGTTACGCCGAGCAAAGATGTTCTTAGGATGTTGAATTTGCTTATTTAAGGGATGTTGGAACCAATTTACTGACTGGCTTGTACTTACATTCGACACACAACACAACCATGTTCTTAATAGTGCAACCAGGATGCGAATAAGATATGAATAAGGGTACTAATCTCTATGTCTTAATAAGCTGTATTCCATGTACTCGGTTTATCAGTCAATGCGACTCCGCAAGAATCACAGGATCGCCATATCAGTCCGGTCACGTGTGCATATGTAGTCTAATTTTTATACAGACAACTTTTTAAAGCTCTTTAACGTACGTGTCGCTGTGAAAATAATATACTAATTCAATAGTCTTACTATTAGATACGCGCAGTGTGAATGCATTATTAATACATGTAAGGAGCGAGGTTCTGGGACTAAGGACTCTAGCGAGTAATCAGAGCCGTCGTTTTCATCTAAAGGCATTTTATTGCATCCATAAATACTCATCCACACTGCAGACAAAATCATACGTTCTCCAATGCTTTTTTCTCAGTCTTGTAACCAAATGGACATAGCATGGAGGTACACATTCATCATTCGCAAGTGAAGCATCAAAGATCTTGTGTAGAAAATATTTTGCGAGTTAGTACAATAAATAAAGATAACAAATATTTTAATAATACCGTCCCTGAAAGTGAATGTTTGTGTAGAAACTGGCACCAAGGCAGCCTAGGTCGAGCGAGAGTTATAAAATTAAATATTTTTTACGCTTTTCCGCCTACAGTCTGCGTGTATATTCTATAAAATGATTTTCTGCTAAATTACTTTCACTTTCATATATCCGAGCTCACCAGCTCCCTATTTCTACATCTGTATTTAATAGTAGAATTCGAATCCTTCTATCCTTATATCCACTTACTCAGGTAAGTCTCATCATACACCATCCAGATTATGAACGCAGTTTTGGAAATATCACAAGTAAACGAAGGTGGTCAATAACAATAAATACAGCATTCGTTCATAGTAGACAGTATAATCAAATCTGTGACCGCGTTGTTTTGGTTTCTTTTTCGTCAACAGGACGCATAGTGAAAGTCTTTTGACACAAAGATATTTATGGTCAACGCCACAATAGATTGGCTATCCTTGGTAGAGTGAGTGCAATGCAAATACTTGATAGAAGATTGACACTGTGATTGTCGAGAATTTGTCGGCCCGAAATATGTTTCACACCCTTTCCTGGTCGCTCCACCACCACACCATTTTCGTCGATACCTGTATACATAAGTACCCCAAATATTATGATATTGGAGAATCTCTGTTTCAGGACATGTAATGTAGGATTTTGTATTGAACTTACCAGAATATTGAAGTACAGCACCCAAGAGTGAGTCGATTAAACTACCAAGGAATCCCCCAAGAGTGCCTGCCAATATAATTGGCCACTGTGGAACAGCTATTTCAAGGACAGCTGTGTCTACAGTGTATAGTACAGTGATGTAGTGACATAAACCCACTACAAATCCACCGGCGGTAGAAGCCAAAAGACCTACCAATGAAACTCCACCATTTGTCCCTTAAGAAAGCATTACAAATATTTTTTAGATACAAATTATATTTCTTGATAGTTAATCAATAGAAACCTATAAAAATACAGTACCTTTTGGTACCCTTTTCCTTGTTGTAATTAAAAATGGTTCTCCACTGCCTATCACTGTTCCGAACTCCGAAGCCCAGGTATCTCCATTGCAACAAGCAAAGGCACCTAGGATTTTCATAGGAGAGTTCAGATTTGAATCTTAATTCATCCCAAAGTGTTAACAAATATCTTTCCGGTGAGATTACCTAAGATACCCATCGATAACCAAGAGCTTCTGTAGTATTTATCGAAGTCAATAGGATGCTCTCCACATCCCACGTCAAGCAAATATAAAAGCGCAAGGAAAGATGCCATCCCCCCATTGCACAGGACCTGAATCCAGTTTCTTTGGCCACCTTCCTTAAAGTCTGTTTCCAGTTTCTTCTTTTGTTTAGCTCGAAACTTTGTTGCTTTGGAGGAGGTCACAAAGAATGCCGCCAGGCAAGCCAGATGAGCAAGACTAGTCAGGGTTAATATGAAACCCACCAGTAAGCCTACACAAACACAGTTGATAATTGTTGGCCACTCCATGGATAATACAAAGTTTCTCTATTGAGTGGTACATTACAGAATGTGCACTTGTTCTAAAAAGTGCACCGATCTACACACAGTCAGTCTTACGTGATAAAAGCAGGTTGCATTTTGTTACCAAGAATAGCTCCACTAATGTCCAAGCTTTTCCTCCTAAGTCCCCAAAACGCGAAGAGCAAGGGCATCACAACGGCGCATAGCCATCGCCACGGCGATATCACCAGATGTTCTGCGAAAAACAGCAGGTTGCAAGGTTACGATCTACAGGTATGCGATCGCACCTAAATCGAGCTGTACCAACAACAAAGGGAAAGAACGGTGCGAAAGAGAAAAATGAGCTTCTTACCGTCAAAATGTGAACGCGAGTCCGGTTGCAGAGTCGAGTAGACAACGTTCACTATCCAAAAGAGCATGGAAATCGGAAGCGCACAGGCACTCAATAACACCGGCATCAAAACCTGTGACTGAGACTTGTCTTGGCTATTCGATGCCATTGTTCTACTAGAATGTTCATTCGGACTGTCTTGCGAGTGTTTCGAGGGAAACTAAAGCCTCGTGAGGCGAGATAACGGGAAAGAGGTAAAACTTAGTCGACGACGTAAGCAGCAATCGGAACGGTACTGCCGGCGCGCCGTTCATTAGCATTCCGGCTCACCCAACTTGTCGTCGATTCCGTCGATTCTTTTTACTCCAGACACATTTGTCATTTTCGGAGGCACACTGATAATTTCATGCACTTTTCGTAAGATAATTGTGTCATTGACACATTTCGAATAAAGCTGGTTGAGGGTAGAATTATTCAAACAGTAAGACTCGTTTTCGAAATGTATGTATTGTTACCTGTTTGTGGGAAGGGAGTGGGAGATTACATATACGCACTATGTTTTTTCAAAGCTAATTCGCATTGATATTAAATTAGTCACGTTCTTCATATATAGTCGATCAAAAGTCAGAGTCCATAGTTTCTTGTATGTATGCACAGGCAAGTGTAAAACGCAATACTCAGAAAGTATCTAACTTTCAAGAGATTATTTGAATACTTGGGTTATTTTCTTTCCTTGTGATCTATTGTTGTGAAATGATGCAAATTGGTCAGGACTGGAACAAAGGTTATAAAGACGGCAGGCGGGAGAAGATAGTGAGACAGTTTCTCCTTTAAAATAGTGGCAAATTTAATGAGAACGCCGAAGATTACATTGAAGTATATACAAAAAATGAGCTTAATTTAATTGATAATGATAAATGAAATTAATCGTAAGAAACACAAATAGCTGGATGTTGTTGTCAGCCGTACACTATATACACATACGCAAAAGTTCGATCCGCGGCTAATCAAAGTTCTCATGTTTTGATTTCAATTAGCAAAAAAAAAATCGGCTTGCACTCAGACATCTTTCGCGCAGAAAATGTACTTGAGGCTTAAAGAAACAAACTGATTAGTGTAACATCATCGAAGCGCCACATATAACAGCATTGTAATATTGTACCGGTAGTAGAATATTACAATAAATTAGATGTCACTGCAATTGTGATAAGGATTACAATACTTGTATGAGCGACTCGATGGTTATTCTATAAATTTATATATATATTCGAAGAAAAATATTTCTATCAAGTTCACATATCAACAATAGTAAATAGTAACATATAACAGTTCGCGAAACCTGTTCCTTGTTTTTTTTTCCGTTCAAAATGAGCGCAGTACAAAAATCGAACGAATGATATCTTTAATTCCTATAAGACAAATGACTTTTTTTGTCGTTCTTTTTTGCTATTTTTCTCGTCTTATCGATATTCGCGCGCATACGTATCTCGTGTGCATGAGTAATTGTTACGGCGACTGGTTCTCGATTCTCACTCGGATTTATAAAAAAAAAGAAAAAAAATTTTATTCACTTGTCACTCGTAATTAGAATCGAATTACAAACTCGAGTATCATATACTGTGTTTCTCTGAGTCTGCAAGTGGCAGTGACAAGCTGCAGGAAGAAATGAATAATTTCAATGTTGGCCTCGAAAGAACACAAATGCCGGCGTATACAGGGCAAGCTCTATAAATTCGGTGTACAAATTTTTCGACAAGTCTCTCGATCCCATCAATACTTAACACGCTAAAAGTCTTGATAAAGAACACACATGACCGTAATAAAAATCACGATCACACTGCAGCGAATTTCCCGATTCGTCTGAAACGTCTACACAATGCAAGCCCTTGTTTCGAGTTTAAGAATTATAAAATATATAAATTCGTTTTATCTCCATCTTGTCATAGAGTTAACGTGTAGAGCTAGCTAGCGTCCATCCGTTCCTTCGTTTTATTATCATTAGGTACATTATAAATATCTTTCTTTCATAATCGGAGTTGTAATGTTACACTATGTACAAAAGTATGATTGGAATCAATCTATGCTGAACTAAGTTGTGTTTAATGTGCAACAATATGGTTGCAGTTCCCTGTAGACAGTCTCGAAATTGATGTTTCTACGCTGAGGCATGATTCAATGACTGGATATTTAGCCGGCCATTGAAACTGCTTCAGTATCATCTCTAGCATTTGTCCCACCTCTCGTAAGACACACAAACCGTAGTTTTACGAATAAAAGTATCACGTATTGTTTGTGACTCGAGAAGGTTCATCAGAATTCCCCTCTGAACTTAGGAAGAATGTATATTACACTATCATATCGTAAAAAAGTTGTTGCTTCACATTCATATTTAGCATCTGTGGTATTATCAAACTTTATACGCGTCCCGTGTTCTATAGAGCGTTCTGGTTACCCAATTTTGCATCCTTTCGTATGTGACATTAGATATACTCGATATATCTCCGGCACAAGCACAAAACGAACTGTAGCCTGGTAGAACCTGTCCGCGCAATAACCGGGGGGCTGCGCGACGACGAACGACCGTCTACTTTTCTAATAGATTCCTTTTGGATTTAATTTGCGATGGTGTTTAAAATTCATTCTATCATGCACTGATACGTAAAATGTCACACTAAATGTAAGCCATATTGTGTACTGGTCATAAATTACTGTTGGAAATGAGTATTGCAAGTGCTGATTCAAAGTCCGTCGGTTTTCATGTCTGACATCGTTATCGGGAGGAGGGGTGGTACATATTGCGAAAAGTTAAAGCGAATTCAAATAAATATATGCAATGTGGTCAGGAAAATCATTCATTCGAGCGCGAGCTAGAATCCATAAGAGAAGTATCGACTGCTAATGAACTCGGAATATGAATTGCGTATACTGACTAAACAATCACACGATCACGTATTATCACCGCAAGTACTTTTTACAGTATAAACGTTACAAGCTAGATTTATCCGTTACTCTTAAGCGAACGATATACCTTCCTCCGGGATTATACTCTCCAGCGGTACAGGCTCCGCGTAACCACGTGCCACTAACTCGTCCGCAAGGGATATCACCTGCAACACATTACTCCACTGTACTGCACGATAACGATCAATACAGGTGAATGGTTCCGATTACTTACCCCGTGTTTATGAATATTAAGATAAAGATTAACATAGGTGTTTGCATTGATATAACCCTCAATCTGGGCCTGTCCAACTATTCCAGAGCACATGTGACGTACTACATCTAATGCTTCCTGGTTCCACTCGCCTAAAATTAAGAAAATAGTATTTCCACAAGTCCTGAAGTAATTCTTACGGGCAAATCCATAGAGAACACTTACCGCCTTTGGGTTGAATATTGGCCAAGTATATTTCGATAGCTTGGAAGGGTAGTGTCAGATAGTCTGATCTGATCTTCCTCATCTCACTGCTACTAAAGAACCAATAGCCACCATGATCGATAAATCGTACTAAGTGTCGCTCACCCTGAGGATCTGGTTGCTGGATGCACACTCTTCTCCATGTGTTATACCATTTTGCGACGACAACCATACCCGCTGAAATGACATTATCTTTCTTAAGATCTCCACTTGCTCGAGCTACAGAGAGACAAGGTAGACCGACAAGTTCTTACCGGTAAGTTCATCTGGAACTGCTGGTGATTCTGTGGTATTATACAATTGTGTCATATTGTTGTCTAATGTTGGAAGGAATGGGAAAGTGGGGTGTGTGGGTAATTGTACAAATAATCTGTTTGGCTTTACAATGTGACACACTACTACGTCATTATTGACACCCTCTACTAATGACAACTGCATGAAACCACTGAGCCATGTGGATCCTTGGGAATCTTTGCCAGTATTGATTTGCTCGAGGGTCACTTCGGGATATTTCTTCTCAGGGAATTTCTGCCTAATAACGTCTAATGCGACATTAATGTTTTCTGTGGTCCCCTCGATGGCACATACTTTTAAACTAGGTTTGGAGGGGTGACATTTCAGGCGTATGGATACGCCGGCTTTCATCCGAATTTGCTGGAGAAAGGTGCCACGGCTACCAATTAATCTGCCTACTACACGCTGTGGTATACTAAATTCGTATACTATTGGAATCACAGGGTCCTTCGCAGTACCGTTTATGCTACCACCTGTAAAATTCAATGGCATGAGATCTCCTCCCCTCGAGTTTCGCCTCATTATTATTATTCTACCTTTTCCACTATCTGTGCTGCCTTCGCTCCTGGCCTCATCGGTGACACTGCCCTCGAGTACTCCAGAAAGAGGACTGTGGTTTGCGGAGTCCCTCTCGGATAAGACTTGTGCCTGTGTCTTAGCCGTGTCTTCAGTGGGACCCTCGACCTGTCCTCCATCCTGCGTGGAATCACATTCCTTTTGTACCTCGACGTTCTCCGCTGGTTTATCTTTGCTCTCGGATTGGTTCGGCTCGCAAACCAGCTTCTGCTCTTCCTCCTCGTTCACATTCTCAAAGATCTTCATAACTTTGCCGGTGGCCTTATCAATGTTCTCGAGGGACGATGAGCTCCTGCTCCTGGCCACTGCATCGAAGCTACTTATCTTCGGATTACTGCCCAGCTGGATTTCCATTTTAGCAGAGGAGGCCGCCTGGCTTTGCTCATACCATCCTTGCTCCTTGCAGGAGGCAGCCGACTTTATGGATATTGGTAGGGACGATTTCCTGCAAGGGATATCCCTACTTTCGCTAATTTTCCTCGGACTACGATTCACGCCTTCCGCAGCGGAGGAGCCTGGAGAACCGTTCGAGGCGAATGACTCCTCGATTTGTATCCCGGAGTCGTACAAGTTGGTTTGCGTCTTTAGCGGGGCTGAACTTTTGCAAGCTGGCTTGCTAGCGCATTGTGCCTTCGTTATTCCACCCGGATCGACCCGGTCCACTCTGCGCCGTTTGTACCAAAGCAGGCCTATGATCAGTGCGAAGGCTGGAAAGCTCCACTTCACGATCTTAGCGTGTGAAGATGACATCTCTCCGCTCCAGCGTAGCTGCCGCTGTCGCGAAAGGCTTTATTCTATAAAAGACCGAGAGAAAAAAAGCTACGCTTAGCACACGTGACACTTAAGTTCAACCCCGTGCTATTTACGCGTAAGCAGAAAACATGTCAACACGGGAGAAAGAGAAAGAGAGTCCGAACGGCTGGCAAAAAAGAAGTCGTGCGTCGCGTGAGACCGGACACCTACACATTGGCAGGGAAGGATCGATTTTCGTAAATCGCTTTCAGCAAATACTACACGAGCCTCGATCGCTTTATCTTATCGAGTTTAGCGTGGCGCGCACGCCAAACAACCCACGCCTTCTCTATTTCGTTCTTAATGATAACCGGCGTGCCGGCCATTAAGAATCAAGGCGGAAAGCGGCATTCCCGCCACCGATTATGCAAACTCGATGAAATTCAATTCTTATCCGGCCTATCTCGTCTCAGACGGTCTCCCACGTTAATTGCCATTTGGCGAGCGCAACTTCCGCCACTGCATTCACCTGCTGCTCGTTCAGGCCGACTCAAAGAAAGTGCAGTGGTTCTGGGCCGAAAAAGGTGAGGAATAGCCGAGGAATAGTTCAGTTGTGCGCTTCGGTACTCTCGAGTAAACACGAGCAGCAACCGTGAGCTGGTCTTTACTGCCACTAAAACTTCGCGTCCGATAAAACCAAAGACTACCGGTCACGAATTCTTCTTCTGGCGACTGTAAACACTGCTTATACAACTCGTCCGATTTTTTCCAACGCGACCCGTGTCGATGGAAAAATTCTATTGAACTTGCCGAATTAAAGAAGTGAAAAGAGTTTCGCATTATCGTGACGTAGAAGCATTTATCTAGCACGGCTATTTGCTTTAAAGTTGAGATAAGACCTGATTAAGTCTTCGCTCGGCAAACATTGTGATCCGATAGTTTTGCTACTGGCTGGTGTGTGGACTCGCGAATTTACGAACCAATCAAGATATTACGCGATCGATGATTTTGCATTGCAAATACAGGATGATCATTGCTCGCGTATACGCCAGCATGGAGGACCACGTGGTGGTCGACGAGGTGACTTTTTGCGACATTGCATGAGAAATGAGTATTGCGCAAAATTAATGCTACTAGAGAAAGGATGGAGGAAAGGAGCAGGTGGACAGGAGCTTTCTGGGAAAAGTTCATGGGGCCGGCGTGGCCTGCGATGAGTCAGAAAGAAACTGGAAAGTTGCCAAGGGAGCGCAGCAGCAGTACAAAAGTACCGTAGGACGAGACTGCGTCGACTCGAGCTTACGCATAGAAATGTAAGCCTGTGCAACACCGGCTCTGTTCGATATCCTCTCAGGTGTAATTTGAAAGGTGTTCCTCTCGCAACGGCTAGAAAATATTCCATCCATTCTATTTAAGAGCCACTGTTCCGGCATTGCCGCCGCGTGCGCCGAACCCATTCACCCACGTTAGAACTCTCCGCTGCTGCTGCTCACTTTCCATTTGTGACCACTGAACGTTTCCATATGATCGCCGATACCCAACACGAGGTTTCTCGAGAAATTCATCTCCCGACAGAAATATCACACTATATACGAACGAATCTTCGCCTTATTCCATCCCACTAATTCCACGAGAAACCACGTGGTCTTCCCAGCATATGTTGCGGCAAGAATACGGCAGGAAAATCGGAAAAACTATTCTATGATAATAACGACAGGAGTACTAGCACGATTCCAATACGATCCATTGAATACGCGTCGAGCTTACTTAATTATTCGAGTCTAATCACAGCGGTGGATCAAGAGAGACAATGATTAGCAATGTAAACAGAGGATTCATCGATGAAGGAAAGATCGGGAAGGTTGTAGAGAACACTCACCAACATCTCAGTCATATTGATTTCCATCTGTCGTCCGAGAACTTATAATCGAGCCGATGGAATTACTTGAACGCCACGAAACCGAAGATACCCGAGAGGAATTCGCCGATTCCAGAAGAGGATGATAGTTGTAACGAGAGATTAGAAGTATAATAAAGAACTGTGTTGGAAGAAGTATCGTTAGGAGAGCGCGCGAGGTGTACTGGGCTTTGCGGAACGAGCGCGCATTTTCAGCACGTGGTACTGCCGGATACCAGTCGAACTGGTCGCGCAAGCGCGGCCACGTTAAAGCGGCATTCACAAGGTGATAAACGAGTCTGATAGTAGCTGGCTGGCTGGCTCGCTCTGCGCCTGCCACTCTTCCAGACACGACTCCAGCCGAGCAGCTAGCCAGTTGACGTTCTCCCGGTTACTCCACTCGCTCTCAGAAATTGATTTCTCGTCGAGTAATCGGACTGTTTATCCTGCTTTCAGGAATATCCAGTTTCCAAGTTTTAATATGGGAGCCGACTTTAATGCAACGAGTCAAAGAACTCGTAATCCTTCAACTCTATGACAAATCTCTCAGCGGATAGTAAGATATACGCAAATATATGCAAGCGAGTCTTCTCGGAAGAGAGCATTACTTCAATGAAAAAGTTACAGGAATGATGGATGTTTTTCGAATGAAGTTTCGTAATAGAAGATAAAAACGTACGACGAGTGGACACTCGCAACTGTAACTTGTTAATCAGCGCGATAGTGCTTTCGCTCAATGAATTAACGGTCGAATAAAACCTTGGCGGGAATACGCAGTTAGCGTACAACTTTGCATGCACGCAGCCAGGAAAAAGTGTGAAATGAAAGAGACACGCTACGGCCGGACGAGTAGAGCTCTTGACACGTGCTCCTACTACACTCTTCATTCATGCTATCTAACGCGATCTTCCCTTGACATACATCTCGCTTCATTACTCCGATCTTCGCTGGCTGATTTCTTAAAATTGATCGCTGCGTATTATCTTAAATATGTGTCTGGCGATATTTATCGTCGTAATCTCGAAGCGGGCTCAGGAAAGATCCTTCATCGATCATTGGCTCGAGAATTCGAACAAAGTGAGAGGAGTCTTCTCGTTCAAAGATGCGTTTGTTCGATTGAACTTATTTGTCCAGAACTTATGACCGTTGATATCACAACTGAGAAATGGCAGAGTCGAATTTCAGGGTCTGAAGCGCGGAGAATGCGGCGGCAGCGGCGACTCGTGGCACTTTCTTTCCAAAGGCTACACGATGGCCCCTTAACTTCTTTCGTCATAGGATTCAGGAGCGAGAAGGGAGATTGGCCAAGGTGAGCGCCGAGCGAGCACTTCTCGCTCTGGCGTGCGGCCCGCCGGAGAAGGGGCTCCCTCCTCGCCGGCCGAAAAAAACAAGTCAAATTGAAACGAAACCGGTAAGAGCCGCTCCGCGCGGCGATCAGATCGCGCCGGACGTTGTACCATGGAAAACTGGGTTACACACCCGTAGAAATCTCCGCCTAGATAGATCCTCGCCAAAAAAGAAGGACAAGACTCTTCGAAAAAATAGCGGGAAGTCCCGACAGCGGAGAGAGAGAAAAAAACAGTCATGTGCGAAGGATTGCGCAATTTCTATCGTTGTAGCTCGAGTCTGACACAAAGCGAATATCGCCGGAGGCTGTTCGGGACCAGTTTATGGGTTCGGGAGACACGCTCTACCCGGATGCAGGTATTAACAGTAAATCTTACACTTGGATTCTTGAATGCCAGGTATCTCGAAATGAGATCCCCTGGGACGAGGGTTGCTGAAGATAGGATGAACATTGATAGTGGATGTTGAGAGGGAGAGTCCCTTGCGAGGACTGTCGCATAGATATGCAAGAAACGATGGTGGACGTGGTTCAACGTGCCCGTGGAATGTCCAACCTGCACGCAGAACGATGAAGTAACCGAGCTCCTCTTCGAAAGGTGGTGCACAGAGAGAGAGAGAGGCGAGTGAACCGAGCCGAGCGAGGAAAAAGAAGAAAGCGCGAGGGTAAGAGAGAAAGGGAGGAACGTGAGAGGGGCGAAGCATCCAGGAGAAGGACGAGGAAAGCCCACAAGGAGGGAAGCGATGGGGAGGAAATGCTGTTCCTTTCAAACACGTTTTCTGAAAAGTGGAATGCCGCCGCTCATGAAGGGGCTTCGGCTCAGAATCGATACTTCAATCCTCTGCATAAGAAACCCTCGAGTTCTAAGCGCAATTTGCGTGGATACTTTGACAAACTAATACCTCAGCCTCTTAGTTGCATTTTTCTTGCAAATCTTCTTGTTCGTCCTTGCGGCGAAAACCTCGGTTACACCACACTGACAAAGGGCACAGAGAGCTAGGAAAGACGACCGACAACTTTGTGGTTTCGCCGTTGCGGCGTCTCTTTCACGAGGAATAATGAAGTGTAGAATGCGATGGGCTATTCGATAAGAAAAGGCTGGCTTTGGTCTGACTGAAGCCTGGAGGACTTATCGTCGGAGATTAGACCGACTTACGGGCACATTCTACATATCATATCTCGGCTGTGTTATATAGGCGCTTGTTGATAATTCTCCTCGATTCAGGATAAGCAGGGAATAATCCTTGGGTTAAAAGTCAGGGCTTAGAACGGGCGGCGGTGCGGGGAGGGGACGCGAGCACGCTCCTGTTGCGCATTGGATAGGCACGTGAATCGACGCCAATTTCCTTTGTGATATTTTCGTACACTCGGGGAACCTTGGCAGACACATTGTTTGCGGTGGTCGATATATTCCAATAAGCCGGCTCAGGTATTTCCGTCGATTCGGCTTCCCTTCCGTTGTGGATCGTGAAAATGGAGACGAGAGCCTGTCAGCTAGTGGCTCGATCGCTGATAACAGCACTGGAGACGGGAGCGATGGCACCGTGAAAAAAATCTTTGACTTCAGCAGCTTATCAGGGTCACAAACAAGTGAAGTAATACGAGGTCCGCGGCTGATATTGTCAGAGGATAGGAAATAACCGCGCGGCGGCGGCGATCGCTTGCCAATGTAACTGGTCGCCATCAATAAAACTAGCACACTATTTACCAACAAACACCTTGCCGATGTAACAGGTTCGACGACGCAATTGCCAAAACTTTCCAGCAGCATTGGATTCCAATGTTGGTGGCGAAGTGCCTTCTAGAGGAATCTTGATGGCGAGGAGTAGGCGTCGTATTTACAGCGGTAAAGAAGGGGCAGGACCGATGCGGAAATGTTCAATGCCAGTTTCAGGGTCAATTGGGCCATCGAACGATTGAGTAGGAGTAAGAGCAAGCTGCTGTTTCTGTTGCTGGTGGAAGAGGAGACTTGGAAATGTGAAGCGGACCCTTTAAGCGCGGCCCATGGGGCCAGCAGGCAGCTTTCGAAAGCAGTCACTCCCAAACCAAACACGTTTCCCAAGCAGACGCGTACACCACCTCCTTAGTAGAACGAGGCTAGCGTCTGCACTATTATCAGGCGTTTCGAAGGGGATTCTCGCTGGAATCGGGTAACGATGGTGGCGTCGCGCCGAGTCCCGCTTCTATGCGGTATTTCTCAGATGGGATCGGAACTTCTCACGATTATAAATAGGCTTGGGCTCTCGGGGGATAGCTGCTGCTGCCCCAAAAGGAGTCCACACTTCCTTTTCCATCGAGAGCAGCAGCAGCAGCAGCAGTAGCAGCAGCACGGCCAGCTGATTTCTTTAACTGGGCCTCCTTTCCTCGTTCCACCTCGAATCGGGTTAACGGCCTGGTTGGCGAGCCCGCTGTCCGATTTCGTGGACACGCTATTTCCAGATCCGTCTGCCGAGAGAGACTTATTTCTCGGTTTCATTGCAATCCCGGGAGATCGATATAGGTGGTTGGCGGGCGACGAGGTGTTTCTCTTGGGCGAGAAAGGAGCCGAGCCACGTGGAAGTAGGACGGGGAACCTGGGGCTAGGAATCGGGGAACCGAGGAGAATCTAGTGAAATCGGCACGAGAGGGAATGCGCCGAGGCGAACCGAGCCGAGTCCATATTGCGGTCATGCAGGCGAATAGTATCGCCCGGAGGAGCAGTGGAGTGCTGCTGGGCCGCCCAGAACATAATCAGGCCCGCAGCCTCTCTGACTCATGCACCGGAAATATTCGAGAGATAGATCGGCTAGAGATGGAAATAGGCGAGAGGGAAAAGGGCGGACTAGAGCGCGGAGCAGTCGCCGGACGGTGGATCGCCGCCGGAAAAAGATAACAAAGGAAAGCCGCTACCGAGACACTTGTGCACGAGGAGCTCGCGCGGCCTCCTCCACTTACCTGTGTAGTTAGTGATGTTACTGCCTCCAAACTCTTCTCAATCCTCGGCGCACTCGTTTCCCGACAATCTCTTCGATACGCGGATTCACTCAACGGCCAACTGTTCTTAGATTTCGCCGAAAAGTCCGCCACGTGATCACAATGTTTTTCCTCGCTCGCAAGTGACAATATGGCGGTACGCCGTATGGTGGACGTCGGGTGCAGCTTCCCCGGGAAGATGCGACTGTCGCGCCCCTCGTGTCTACTAGTCAGTTCCTGGCGCTGCATGTCTATTTTGCTCCTGCGATAATTTAGGAATTTTCTGTACTTCACTCGGTAATTGTGTATCTCCAAACGATAATAGTAGATATTTAAAATTACCCAATTTAAATTTAATTATTAATAAAAGAAATCATGTTAACGAATAATGGGAGGTTTGAAAATCACCAATAATGCAATTATAAAAGTTCTATGTTAAGTTTATTGAAATAAGAGTCATCTTCCTCAGTCGATTCAAAAGACTGGAATATCTACCTGCACAATTTCTACAGAAATTTCTTAATTATATATTTTTCCTATCTCTGTCTAAATATGCAAAAAGAATTATGTTTTAATCAATTAAATCGAGACCGCTTATTTGAATTTCGCACATAGTTATCGACATTCAATTAATCAATTACACTACCGACCGAATTCAAGCTTGATTCCAAAAGTGACCGCATAGTAGCAGTAACGGAAACCACTTCGCGCGCAAATCCAGTCTACCGTTAATGGCCGTTTGCGATTTCCGCGTCTCGGGTAATCTCCGATCGGTTTCATCGAACAATAATAGGTACAGTATAAATTATTCCACAAAATTTGACTTCTTCGATGTTCCGTATGCATAAGAAACAAATATTGCGTAGTACATGCAACACAGGACCTGTAACAGCTTTGTATTTCCGTTGATTTTGAAAAGTTTGGTAGAATGATGTAAGAGTTGGTAGATATTTATCAGGCAGGGTGGTCAGGCGGCGAAGATAACGTGGAGGATAGTTTGATCTAGATGCGCGCCGTCGGGACGCAAGGTTACAGCGGTCGTCGGGTCAGCAACACCACGGCCGTCCTCCCTTCGCTCCCCATCCCCTCTTCGCCCTCCATAGTTTCCCTCCCTACGCTCTCTTGCCCTTCCTTCCTTCCTTCCTTCCTTCCTAAGCTGTTCTCCTCTTTCAGCTAGACACCCTCCCGCCTCCTTCTTCTCCCCAGAGCTTCTCTCTCTTCCACCTTGCATCCTGCATACCAAGCCATCCTAACCTTTCGTACAACTTATGCTAGTTTCACTAATACGCATCAGAGATATTCAGCCTTATGCCAAAGACCATAAATGTACTCTCTATGATTCACAGTTGGCTCTCCTTTACGCTCGATGCAATCATACATGCAAATCTGACGTACTAACATTTTCTCCTCTCCTCTTGCAGAGTGCGTGTCGGTATACATGCATGTTCGGCGGGAGTGACGTGTGATGAAGTGGGTGGAGAGAAAAGGAGAGGATATTCGCGATGGAGGAGAGAGGCTCGACATTGGCTTGAATATGGATGGCATGGATCTGTATGGGCTTCCACAGTTGCTTGGCCATGGAAAGAACAAAGCCTCGACGCATCGACCGGTGAGTCGATCCACTTTTGCATGCTCCTCGAGGGGGAGAATGCAGAGGCTCGTTTAGACGCTCGCCTCTGATATACGACGCTCCACACTGGAGATATCGTTATTGCTTTATCAATATATCGATAGTAGGATTATTCCCGAATGCGGTAGCGTGGCTGTTGGAGAGAGGCCGGTGGAGGGGGTGTCTGGGTCACCCCCTTTCATGTTAGTCTGTCTGTCTGGCTAGCTGGCTACCTTGCTGGGGTTCGCAACCCCAGCACGCACCACACACTGACACCGAAATACACCCATTGTTTACCTACCGCCGGTCTACCCCGCTCGCAATCCAACCGAACATGTTGTAATGACCAATTCGAGCGGCATGCATTATCGCAGTCAGTTTGGATATGTAAAATTGTACTTTCCGCGAGGTAGCATTAAGTGGGAGGCAGTTGTAGCGCGTGCGTTGCGGTAAATGCGTGCATAAACACGATGAGGCTCGAAGGCAACGAAAGGGAAACTTTGCAGAGAAAACTTATCACTTTCGAGGCAATTGGAATGATCATCCTACGCTCTCTAATAACGCTCACGGTATCTATTAATCTTAATTAACAGAGAAAGTACTAGAAGCTAGTTTACTCGGTAGCGAGCAGTCGGCGGCGGGGAACTTAGGAATCGCATTAGCCATTAGACTGATTAATAATTGCCGATGTGCCGGAGCGTCTGGGCCTCTTTCATTTCGACGGCATGGGTTGCAAGCCCTTCGGATAATTCGAGTGCCGGTCACGAGGAGCTCGTTTTTCAAAAGTGCCCTTGATACTCTTGGAAAATTTATCTACTAGCGTGATGCATGTATGTACACCTCACAGGAATCCGGCATTCAATGTCGGATGGGAGAGGATGCTGCAACATTTTTTTTTCCAGCCCCTGGAAATGCCTGTACTATTTTTCGGGGTTTATCGGTGATGGGTGGGTGAGAGGGTTTATCAGGCGGAGACGACTCGGTTTTGCACCCCATACCATTCACGCTAGCTATAGAGTTCTCCTGGCTGCTATAGCCATAGAGTGGAGGGAGTCCCGTCTCCGGGAGGGGGTGTCTGGGCCAATCCCCTCCAGTCTGCCGCTTCCCAAACTGAAACGCAATTCCTGCCTTTGCCGGGCTTTGATTTATTCGCGAAATTTCGATATTCCACCGATTATCCGCAAGAAACTAATGACCGCGAGAATCACTTCTTCGATTCTCGTTATTCCTCGCACATTTCTGCACTTTCCAATTGCATGCGAAATGCTAGACAGACCTGGCAATGCTTACCCGGTCGATAGGTGGAATTCGTTGACATTGATCCGGTGAATTCATGGCATATAGCTATCGATGAGTCACCGTGGCTCAGTGCCCTTCAACCACTCGATTCGCTTCCCAAATTGGCCGGCTCTGTACTTCTACTACTACATCAGTCATCTCCAACGTAATAATTATAAATAACTACGCATTAAACATACATAATTATCACCACCCACGACAACAGACTGACTTAAACCTACGAGCATCAAGAAATACCCAAGAATATTCTCGAAGATAAACGTCGAAAAAGGAGAATCATTGTGTGATTGATTCGTCGTAATAAATGGCAGACGGCGTATCAGGAGGATAGCGAAGGTTGGTGAAAATGAGTGGACGAGGCATAAAAGTGGCACAATTGGTTCAGTGGGGCGGTGCCCCTACGTCCTTGGCTGGGGACAGTGAACCTCGTGGCCATGCGAATCGAGACACGCGGCGTGGTGCCCCATACACGCTAGTTCGGAGGGAGAGACGAGTGAACGAGGCGAGCGAGCGAGGCGTCGTCGTCCCCCCGTCCTCGGCCCGCAGGCCGAGCCTCATCCCTTTTCCAACACAGTGCACCCGTTTCGCAGATACGCGTGTATATGTGTGTGTGCATGCAAAAGCTCGATCCAGCGCAGGGCCCGAGGCCTGAGCGAGCGAGCGAGCGAGCGTGCGTGCGTGCGACGCGCTTGGCTGCGTGCGCGCCCGTTCAAGCGCATGCCCCGTAGATCTTAAAGCTCGTGCAAAGTCGTGGCAGCGCTGATGCGTCTCTGCGGTAACGGGCACGGGGCTAACACGAACAGAGGGCGAAAGGAGGCGAGCCTGTGTCACCGAGAGCCTTCCTCCGAAGGCATCGCCGCTCCTCTCCCGCTTTATGTTACATGTCCAGCGAGGAGAGAGAAAGCGTAGGGTTACCTCGGCGCGGACGAGTGTGCACACGGCCTTACACTCGGCCGGAGCGAGTGACCGAGTGAACCGTCGGCGTCGTTCCTCGGCACAGGGAAGGACGAGCCAGCCGGCGAACCGGCGCGGCGAGGGAGAACCAGAGGAGGAAGGTGAACCTGCGGGCGCGCGAGCGAGAGAGAGAGAGACAGTTAAAGAGAGTCCAGCGAGGAATCCGGCGGCGAAGCAACGAAGAGACGAGCGAAGAGGAGAGCAGGGAGAGCAAGCACAACGGATAGATCGAAGGGCGCGCGAATGAGCGAGCACGCGTGCGAACGCAGGGAAGGGCGAGGGCCTGCTGGAAGCCCGGGTGGTAGGCGGCGGCGGCGGCGAACGAGTGACCGAGTGAGCGAGCCGGCACCACGGCAGACCGAGAGGCGAACTTGCCGTGCGAGCGAGAGCAGCGAGAATGCTCCTCCGTCGAGGAAGAGACGGCGAAAACGCGTGCGATGAGAGGAGCAGAGAGTGAGAGAGGGTGCGTGCGAGAGGAAAGAGCGAACGACGAGAGAGAGAATGAGAGAAAGAGTGGGTTGAGGGTAAGAGCGGATGGAGAAACGAGGACGAGCGTGAGCGAGAAAATGAAGCAGCTAGAGCAGAGGAGGAGGAGGATGAGGAGGGAGGAGGTAGTACGGAAGAATAAAGGGAGAGCGAGCTAGGCGTGCGGAGAGCGTTCACCCTTGCCCGGTGCGTCGGCCCTTGGCAGCGTTTCTCAAACGTAAGCAATATCGCGATCATGACCGAGGCCCTCACCCTGCACCGAGAGCGAGGTGAAGGGTAGCCAGCTCTCCTCTCTCTCGAGCGAGCCAGTCGATCGCAATTTTCCACTGCGCAAATCCCCACGCCACCTAGGAAGTGGCGCAGCCCACCCGATATGACCAAGAGCAGCCGAGCCTTTTTGGGGGATGAAGCGCGCCTATCACTCAAGCGAACCGGTGTATCGGCATAATTAGTATATGAATCGCCGTTGGGTGATATTCAGAGGATATACATATATTCTACATGAGCCTGCTGTCGAAATGTTTCCAGCAAAAGAATCACGTTCTTTTCTCCCTCCCCTCCCCTCCCCTACCCTCGAGGAGCCTCGAGGAGAGGAGATGCATACCTCCACGCTCTCGCCTTTTTGTCATTTCGCCGAAATCAAAAGAATCCGAAGGACAGAGTGCGCGCCTCACACAAGAGAGCCACCCCAAAGAGAAGGCTGCTGAATGCTCGCCGGCATTCAGCGCCGAGGTGTCTCCATAGAATCACAAATGACCATAGAGACATATCCACTTCTATTTCTCTATTAATAACAACCCCAGCGGACCAAATCATATTTGTCATTATATAATAAGGCGAGAGAGGGAGAGAGAGAGAGAGAGTTGTTGGGACCCTTCGACTCGCCGCCCCAAGTGGAGAACAGGCTTGCCGTTAAAGAGAATCTCGAGGCACTTCTGGCACCGAGCGGTGCATAGGGAAGCAGCGAGGACGAGGACCGCGAGACTCTCGAGAGATCGGATTCCCTTGACGTGCGATGTGCGTTGCGCGCGCGAGAGAGAGTGCACTCACCCCGAGTGCGGGGCCCCGCCGAAAAACGCGTTGGTCCGGTAACACGAGCGAGCGTGCGTGCTCCTCCTAACACGCTCGGATCAGCCGGCGGCGGCGGCGGCCGATTCGGTTGCGATTCGCATATTGGCGAGAACTCGTTTCGCATAATTGAGAGAGCGGCCTCGATCCACCCAGCCAACGAACGAACGAAGGAAGGAAGGAAGGAAGGAAGGAAGGAAGGAAGAAGGAAGGAAGGAGCGAACGAGTCAGCCATCCCAGGAGCCCTTTAGTCAGCGAGTTCGAACTCGAAGTGGGCTCGATCGTCTTGGATATCTGTTCGTTGCAGCATCCCACCGCATCATCCTCCGATGGGCGCAGACCGCTCTCACCTCGCGTGGCCAACAGCAGCAGGAGGAGCGTCGTGGTCGCAGCTGTTGGCGCGCACGGCGTTGGCCATTGCACTCGGCGCTTCTCTCGAGGGCGGTCTCCCGGGTTGATGCACGCGAAATGCAGCTCTTCACGCCGAGCTTCACCGAGGCTGCACGACGAGCCGCCCTGGCTTTTGCTCGCTACTTGCTCTTGCCAGCAGCGAGCGAGCGAGCAAGCAGCTCTCTGCCCACTTGGAACTCGGCGAAGTGCGAGCGAGCGAGCGAGCGAGCGAACATCGCGCTCGTTCGCAGCTGCAACGGTCATCGGGTTCGATGGACTCAGGCTGGCTGCGCCAGCCGCTGGCACCGCATCCACAATTCTGCACGAATGAGTCAGCCTAGCCGGCGCACGAGGGATACGACCTTGACCCGGCTGCACGTAGGTGCATCGCACCTTCGTTCGCTCGCTCGGCATCCGATCTGCCGGGCCCCGAAACCACCGAGCAGTAGCACATGCATCCGCCATGCCATATCGAGCAGCCGTGAAAGCGTCCGATCGACACCGATAACGCGTGTCCCATCAAATCTCCCTCAACAGCTGCGTCGCCACTTTCTTCGGCTGCGATTGCGCTCTCCCGGCCATTGCACGATCTCTTCGCCGTAATTGAAATTGAAAGTGGAACCGGCTCGATTCGCCAGCTGGGATCACCTTCACTTTTCAAATGGAAAGTCAGCGCGTTTAAGAAAGTCGGCTTCCCATTGATTAACAGCCTCTATGCTAACACTTATCCAACACTCCGCTATCTTGTTGTAACTAACACAATAAACGATAGGATTTTTGATAACTCTACTATCAAGCACTCTGCCAGCGGGATCAAAGACCGGCGGGTATGGGTGACCTTCGCCGAGTGTGGATAACATGGCAACAATAATACGTATGATTAATCGGGAGACGAAGAGATTGACCTCGTGTAGAGTGGAGTGGTTGGTAGTAGTTCTGTTGGAGGACTGAGAAAATGTATTAGTAGGTTCACTTGATCTCTTGGTGGCAGAGTGTCATCGACACTTCGCAGGGTGGTACGCATTGTAAAGGTCAACGCATCTATTGTCGATAACCTCATCGACCAAGAGAGAGAGAGAGAGAGAAAGGAAGAGAAAGAGAGTCTCTATCAAGCTGGGTATGCTTAATTCGTATTATGCAGATATTGCCAGTGAACTCTACTCGATGAAAATGTTGTCACCTTGGGCAGTTCGGTAGCCCCGAGCCCAGCATTCCTTCTTAATCGATCGACTTCCCCGTCATTGTCGCACGCGCCGGATCGCATTCAATAAGCTCGATTGAAGATTCATTAAAAGATCAGCTTGTTAAGAGGCCGAGGCTAGTGAAGAAAAGTTCAGGGCCGGTCGAGCTGCTTTCTCGACTCGACTGGTCCAGCACTATCTTTAGTGGAGAGATTAGGAAACAACCCTTGGAGGAAAAGATCCTAATAAGGGATTGATCTATTAGTGCGAGGTCTCGCTGCTCTGTATTGGTAAAGGATCTTCTCGGAGTGTGAAGATACGCTAGTTGGTATTTATATATCAGCGGGGGGATGTATTTCGGTCTGCGGAGGCTGGGAAGAGCCACCACACGTTGAAAAGACGCTTCGCACTCTTAACCTTGAACTGATGAACGAACGCAGCGGCAGCGGCAGCAGCAGCCACCACTCGACTGGCATGTCCTGAGCTATTCCTGGACAGTCACCCTGGAGGACGACGCACTAGCCGAGTGTAAACTAGCGAGTCTAAAGCGACGCGGCACTGGCTTCCCATCGGAAATCGTCTGGAGAGAGCTCTCTCTCGAGAAAGAGTCGCATCTATCTCGAAGTCGAGGATGCCGAACGATTAATAAGAAGGGGCAGATGAAAAGATTAGAATTGAGTTTATCGGGGCGCAGGATACACATGGGCGATATTGAAAGGAAGCCTGGAGGAGAGCGCACCAGGTCTCTCCTTGCTTCATATCGATTGCAACGAAAGTGGGGTTGGGTAACAAGGCTAACGCTCCGATGAAGGGTGTCGCCCCCGGGAGAACAAAGACAACGCTGCTGTCGCGCCTGTAAAGTCAAAGTCTGGCTGTTGTACGTATCTAGCGAGGCAAGGTCGTGCACCCATAGAAGTATCTTGGTGTTTGCAGCCACTTGCCAGCGCGGAGCAAAGAGAGCGGATGGATATAACCAAGCTCTCTCTCGCTCTCTCTTTCCTCGCCTAATGTAAAAATGTCCAGGCTGATAACCAGAGAGATTCCACTGTTGGCACACTTTGTTACCGAGAGTGCGTTCGCCTCTCGTGCAATTGCACTTGTTTGTCTCGTCCTTATCTCTCGCTCGCCGACAGCGCAAACGCTCGCACTTTCCTGAGCGGCTTTGGATAGGAGTTGAAGGCTACTCGACGCCGCTCTTACTATCTAGCCACTTTTTGCCCAAGGATTTCGCTGGTACTTTCGGTCAAAGTCAAGGTGGTCTAGATCATTTTCATCTCTCCAAGTCCAAGTGATCCTGTCAGGATCCTGGCAGTATCTCCTTTTTTGCGAAGAACTGCGAGAGGTCAGGCTGGCTCTGGTGGTTGGGGGGATGAACTTGACTCGCTTAATGCGTCTCGGGTTGTCCAGTATTGCGTGGCTGGTGGTTACTGCTGGGCGTCTTTGGGCGCAGACACACCATGGGGATGCGAGATGCGAGGGAGTGGTGCGGGACAAAGTGGCGAGGGTGGTTTCTGCGTCGCTCGACATGGCAGGGCTTGAGGGGAAAGTGCAGTGTCTGAGTCCCCAGAGGAGAGTGCGTGGACGTCGATGTCGTCGGCGGCGTCGTCGTCGCGCTCCAGGCGTCGTTGAGCTATACTTTCTCAACCCTTCTCGACCACCCCCCTTTGGCGACTCGCACTCTCTCATAGGGGATGACGACGATGCACGCACGGCTCGCAGACGCCTCACCGCGCCGCGTCGTTTACGGGGAGTTTGCCGACAGCGCCGGTAAACATAGTGCTCTTGAAAAATAGAACACTTGTTAGCGTTGTCGTGCGTGTCGGCGTGCGTGTCAGAAGGCGCGCCAGCCTGGAAGGGTTGACTTCTTGTCCTCCTCGATCCTTCCGAGGGCACTCCCTTTGTCTGCTCTCGCTTTCCCGCCGGAATTCTCCTCGTCCCCTTAATCATCCCACCGAGTTGCATCAGCCTAGTCGATCCTGCACATATATATATCTGGAAAGCGTGCGCTTCCTAACGAGGCAGATTTCAACGGATCCACGGGGAGCGAATGAGCTATCCCTGGGAAGTCGGATGATAATTTGTCAGGGGCGGGACGATGGGGAGAACGACGGCTGCTCGGTGGATGGAGAGAGTTCGAGTTTAACTTGGAACGGGGGCATTGGTGCCATCGCGGCTGCCGCAGCATCCGCAGGAACAAGAAGAGATCTCTCTCTTTCTCTCGCGCGCGCGGCTTCTCCGAGAGTTCTTGGCATCGGTTCAGCGGAGTTGAATGCACTCGGCTAATTTTACTTGCGCCGCGGAGCGCGCAGCACTGTTTTCCTCTAGGTCTAGTGCAAATACCGTCGATCTCGCCACTCTCTTCTATCTCTCTCCTTCTCGGTCATCGGTCATAAATATCAAGAGTCAGTCTTTCATCGAAAGATTCCTTCGGGCGATTCTTAGTCCTCGGGGGGAAAAAAGTGCAGAGGTGGATAGGACGGCTTGAGTTCGCGATAAGCCGGCGCAAGCGCATCAAGAGAAAGAGAAAGAGAGAGAGAGAGAGTATTCTTCTTCTGCAGTTGCAAGCTGCGAGACTACGTAACGCAAAGGGTAGACGTAGCTTTGAGAAAGAGACACAGAGCCACGGAGACACAGAGTCTCGCATAGAGGGATCAGGGAGAGAACGAGAGAGCGAGAGAGAGAGGGCGCTCGTGGGGATATTACAGTTCGTCTGATGTGAAGAAGCATGAGAAAGGGAGGAGGCTCGCTCTTGAATGTCAATGTCTCTTTGTCTCTCGTGCGCGCCGCTGCATCCTGCGGGACAAACCCCGCCGGGCAAAACCTGGGGGCTCGTCTCTCCTCTCCCATCGCTCTCCTTCCACCTCTCTTCTACACCATTCCTTTCTCACTCTCTCTCCAGATTTCGTGCGAGTTTTTTGCCCGACGATTCCATCTCTCTAGTCGGCCAGACCGCGAGAATACACTCATAGATTACTCGTCGGTGGCGAGAGGAGCCTTCTTGGCATAAATCCGCAAGGACTCATCCTAGCACCCTCGTCCCCGGCACTCAGGCTTTCTTTGGTAGTCCACCACCCCCAATCGTCTTTCCGTCTAGGCGAAAATCGGTCTTGGTGGTAAGGAGGCGAGTGCCAACTTTTAGCTGAGGGTGGAGTAGCGACGAGGGGCGAGGGCGGCGCGGCGGAGAGGGACGGTGGAAAGTGGCGGGTGTGGGTTGGGTAAAGGGAAGTGATGCGACGGCAGAGCGGAGGCCAAGATCGCGCTGGGGTGAAAGAGAAAATTCATGAACGCGCGCGTCAGAGGAAGAGGAACGAAGAGAGAGTGAGTGAGGAGGAGGAGGAGGAGGGTAGTGCGAGAAGTGGAGCGGAGTAGAGTACTCGTACTCTCGTATACCGGGGCGAAGTCGGGTTAGCGGGCACGACGAGCATGGGCGACAGGGGACAGGGACAGGGACAGGGGCACGGGCATCGCCGGGAGTAGCGGCGGCGGCGGCGGCGTCGACGAGGAGGACGAAGAGGAGAAGCGGAGAGGAAAGCGCGCGCGAGCGCGAGAGAGGGGCCCGTCTGGCTTCTGGGTTCTGGAAGGAGGTTGCAGGGTAGAGAAGGTAGGAGGTTGAGGTCGTCGCCGCTCGCGGGAACGAGGCATTGACCTCCAGTGAGTTAGGATGTCTGCCGGTATTGATTCGGGCGCCAGTGCAGCGGACTCGGGGGCGGCGAAACAGGAATACGGGAATACCGGCTCGCCGGAGAGGGTTGCCGGCCCATGACGCCGCTCTACCGACGCCGCCGCCGCCGCTGAGGGACGAGGAAACGGAGGGGCACACACACACATACACACACGCATCAATAGACGAGTATACAAGAGCGGAGTGCGTAAGAGTGGAAAAGAGGGAAGGATAAAGAAGAAGAGAGGAAGGGAGAGAGTGAGAGTTCGTTCGGAGGGGAGTGTAGCTGGCTGGAAGAGCGAGCAGCCCCCGGAGGGGTTGCGAGCCGGCGAACTAGAGCGAGCGAGAGCGCGGTGCAACGTACTGGGGCAGTTTCCTCTCCGGCTCTCTTACTCACTCTCTCTCTCTCTCCTTCTCGCCTCGAGTTCGGAGGGCCTCCGAGTAAAAAGAGGAACCAGCTCGCAGACAGGGGCGGTTTGCCGAACTGAAAGACCTATTAAAAATACTTCGGACCGCCTCGTCTCGATGCCAGAGGTATTATGCATCCGAAGGGAGAAGCGAGAGCAGCAATCGAAGCACGCTGCCGGGGCTTTTATGGTTTCTCTAGTTCGGTAGGATTACTTGATGCCGAGCACTCGATCCTCGAGTGCGCGCTCGCTCCCAATCGTCAGTATTCCCTCTGTATTCGTAGATTCTACCCTCCGAGGGAATCTCGCTGGTGCGGAGATGGCTTGTTTCGTTGTCAAGGTTGCTATCGCGTAATCCATGCACCAACCAGCTTCCAACCGACCCTCCTCCTCCTCCTCCTTTTACCGCGAGGCTTCCGTTATAGAGAGCGCGGCAAATGCCCGAGAGCTTTTACTCCGACTTTACTAGGGCTTGAAGAGGTTCTCTTCCTATCGACGATTTCGTATTTCGATCCTGGCATTGCTTCGATAAAGACCAGAGGAAATCTAGTGGGTCGGTGCGTGGGGGGTTGGGATGGGCTGCTTTATTCAGGGGTCCTTGTGGCCGCTGGTATCGGACAGGTGCCCTCGACGGAGGAGACATTGGCTGTATCGGGTGGCCGAAGGGGATCGATGCCCGCCAGGACACCAGTTCGATTTCCGGTGCTAGTAGTTGAGGAGGTCGCTGGTGCAACAGGGATGCGATATCGGTGGGGCGCCCGGGCACTGGGGACGAAATTCTGCAGACAGGGCGGCGGCGGCGGCGGCGGTGGTGGCGGTGGCAGTGGTGGCGGCGGCGCAGCCGGTGTGAACTTTCGCTCTCTCCGGCTGCATTGCCAGTGTACCATGCCACGCCCCATGTCAACCCTCTCACCGTTCGCCACCCGTTCTATGCAACTTTGTTCCGCATCTTCCGGGAAGCCAGATTCCCCATTTAAATGGCCCGCAACGACTCCTGGCATCGTCGAGCGAGCACTCCGGGCAGGTTCACCTTGGACTCTTCTGCCTTCAACCTTGTTGCTGCAGGTAGCACAGAACAAACAGTCCAACCTGTTTTCGCCGAAGCACACAGGCAGGAATATCGCGCTCTTAGTCGTCGGCCCTTTTTCATTTCGATGGACTCGGGAAGGTCAGTAGTGCAGGGCCGAGAACTAAAGTTTAAACAGTGCGAGCGGACCGGCCACGAAATTCACCGGCGGCGGCGGCGGCGGCGGCGCCGGCAGAAGCGCGCCACTGGGTCGGCGAACTTTCCCTCTCACGTGGCACGTTTGTCACCGCTGCTGCCACGCCCGCCAAAGCGAAACTAGCTCCTCTGTAATTTCCTACACTATCATTTCGCCGACTTCAGCCCCCTTTATTCCAACAATTAGCTCATTTTACAAGCAAAAAGCGGCCGCGCTCCAAAGGAATGAAAGTTCGCGGAGAAAGGTGAAAATCATCGGATCGCCGTGAAAAAATGCTGCGAGAGAAACAAATGGTGATTATCGTTTAAGTCACACTTGTAGAAGAAATCAGTGCGCCACGTTGTCCGAAGTAGAAAGTCATAACGAATAATCACTCCAGATTGATCATTAAAAATAGAAGCACCATAAGGCGAAGCTATCGAAGTAGTTATCCAAATAGAATGGCATCCCTTCAGTTCGCAAACTGCACTTTTCCCGTCCGAGGAGGATGCTTCGATGACTTTGACTTGTTTGCGAACAAAGCTCGAACTCAGTCAGGAGAGTGAGGCCAGAAGACAGGGAGAGTTCCAACAATTCGAGTGGAAGAGCGTAGCCAGCATACACGATGAGAGAGTGTCCTTTGCATGGGCGAACATGAAAGGAGTGCATCCTGTCTGCAACGAGGATACGTCGGTAAAGGGGGTGGCGGGGAGAGGAGGTAGTTCGGAAGGGGCGGGAGGGGTGGAGACCCTCCGAGATCGATGCGTGCCTTCGCAAGGCCCCCTTCCGAGCCGCTGTATTAAAGCAATTTTTAATTAATTCCAATTACAAGCCGCACTCGACGTCAACCACTCCCGCGAACTCAAAGTGCCCGGATACTCGCTATAGATAATTGAGTTTCATCTTGGACCACTCGAATCTCGTGGTCGGTTCCGGTTGCGGTTGAGCTTTGTTCGCGAGGTGCACGCCCCGGTTGCCTTTTATTCTTGCTGCAGTTCCTCCCTTGTTAATAATCGTCGAATAATTTGGTTAATATCCGAGAACTGTTTATTCAGGGTTGGTGGGAAGAGGGGGTTGGGGGAGGAAGTTTTTTCGAGCTGGAAACAATGCAAGCAGCCATGCAGGCTGCGTGCGCCGTTCATTATTGCTGGCTCCCCTCGGCGACGTCGATTCACGGTCACACAGTTTACTTTAAACAATGATCCGTCTAGACAGTCAGCCCTCCGAACTTTCCTCCTTCCGCCTTCCGGTCCCTCTTCCCCTTCCCCGGCCCCTTTTTCCTCTTCGAGGTATCTCTCGTTTGGAGCGCGGCCCCGGGGATAAGTGCACGTTTGCACAAGACCTTGCCGTTGGAATGTCAATAATTCCTTGTCTCCCTCTTCCGCCATCTTTGCCACTCCGACTGACCTTCAACTTGGCGGCGACGTGGCAAGTGTCGCCGCCGGTTATAAATGTCGACTGGAAAAATCATGCGGACAGATTCATTCTTAAATGAGGCGCTCGCGTCTGCTCGCGGCTGCTTCTACTCAAATACACACACACATATACACGGAGAGGAGAGGAGAGTACGAACGGAGTAGAAGAGAGAAATGGGAAAGTCTGCCGGAGAATGGGGTGGGTTTGCAGGGTGTATCAATGCAGTTTCTGTAGCAATGAGAGCCCACGCGAGACGGACTAATTGCACACTTCATCCTCGCTGAGAAAAAGCTCCTCTCCCCACACAACACCACCACCCAACAGCATCCCTGCACCAACCCCGAACCATCGTAACACGGGGGAAGGGATGGTGTCGGGGTTGCCACGCAACTCTTTAAGAGTTGCTTCGGATCTCTAATTAGGAAGTCATTGAATTTCTTACCCAGTGAACGAGGGGTAGTAACACATATGAAATGATCGACGAACATTACGAATTTTCCTGACTAAATCTTAATTCTTGGATAGTTCTTATCAAGTCGGATTTCGGGGGATGATAGTCGGGGAAGTCGTAAGGATGGGATTCTCCTAGTCCTGGAGGACTCGGGGAGTAGGGTATCAGGGGTTGGTGTTGAAGTGGGGGGGTTGGGCAACACTATGTCAGATAAGATTGTGAGAGTTCAGTGAGTATATAGCGCAGCAGAGCCAATGGGGTGGGGGGGGAGCGCCGAGGGGGTGTCTGAGTGCAACTGCACCGTCGGGACGCGTTGAGAAATGCTCGTGGCGGCGTCGCCGGGGGCTGATTCGAGGGGCGGAGGGGTTGCAAAGACGGGAGGAGGCAGGCGGACTGCGGAGTTTTAAGTATTCTTTGGGTACACGCGAAAATCGAACAGACGGCGGCCGGATTGAGAGGGTGGTGGTGTGTCGCGTCCGTGGAAAAGCTCCGCGTGCACGCTTCCATGTGAGGGTGCAGACAGGAAGGGGTGAGCAACCCCTCGCCGGCGTCTGGCGCGCATAGGCGTAATGCAACCATGACCGGGTCAGCGGAGCCTAGAATCCGCCCAAGAAACTTTTACCACTCAGGTGTGCCTAGAATTTCATGCCACCCCCAAACTCCCTCCGCTAGCGTTCCACCAACTCCAGCATCCTTTTCGAATTATAAGCATTCAACATCTCGACTTACTTCATTACGAATCTCACACAGGAATCATCTAATCGTACAGTACAACATTCAAACCCTAGAAACAACCCTTATACACCTGTTTCTTACCATTTCAACATATTTCCCTATTTAATCCACCCCTTTTCAAAAATTAAAAAACCAGCTGGATATAATCCATCAGGATAAACATTCAAGCACATTTGAATTATCCCATGAGGGTTGAGGGGCATCGCGAATTTAACGCTAGGCGGATAGCTGGCTGGGAAGAAGAAAATGCGATTCCAAGGTGGTCGCTGTAAATAGCCCCTATAATGGGGGGGCTGCTTCCAATCTCGAGAAATGACAGGGTTTGCGCCGGGTGGGAGGCCAGTGGCTTTCAGAGTCGGCTGCACAGCCGGGGTCGGTGGTTGGGGGTGGCAGCGGCGGCGGCGGCAGTGGCGGCGGCGGCGGGGGTGTAAGCGGGTGCTTCGTCACCGACATGGTGCAGGGGGGTTGAATCGGCGATGTCTGGGTGAGGGGGATGCGCAAGCGCGAGCCCGATGCAGTGGAGGTCATCCACCTGAAAGGTCGGGGTCACACTCTTGGTCGTTCGTAGACCGTCGTCGTTTCAAGCAGTCGCGTGGAGGGGCTGCCGGCCGGGCTGGGTGAGTAGTGGGTGTACCACCCCTTCTCTCCTCTCCGCCCTCCGTCCGCCCTCCTCCCCTTGAAACTACGGGGATGGTGATCGCCATAGCAACCCCTACTCGCAGTCAAGGCTAGACACTCTGCCTCCTTCTCGCTGCTACTGCTTTTGCTGCTGCAGTACAATGTGCACTTCTATCTGATATACCCTCTGCCAACTCTATCTTTCTCTTTCTCTTTCTCTCTCATCCTACGAAATAGCAAGTCCTGAAATCCGCTCAACTGGCATTCTTCCCTCTCGCTTTTTGCAGCACTCCCGATTAAAAATGCTACTCTTCCCACCGCACCACGCGCTGGCGCATATCTACCAAGTACAATAGTGCGAGCTGCATATTGCATATTACGAACTTCGTGGAGAGAGCGACGATACGAGTAGGATTTTAGGCGCCTAAAACTTCACTCAACCAGCGACGATTATAGCCGCGGGATTAATGAGAGTTTGAGAGTGGCGAGGCGCCCTCCAGCGAGCGATAAGTGATCCTATGAGCGAGAGGATAATGCGCGAGAAATTGCACGCTGCAAGATTCAGGAGAGAGAGAGAGCGATGCGTTTGAAGAAGTGCTCTCTGAAGATTGTAGCCAAAAGTTGAGAGGAGAGCGTTGGGGTGTGTTGGTGGTCGCGGGGGCAGTTTGAGGGCTCGTCACGAGGACCACGGACGCCGACGCATTTGCCATGCGTGACATTCATACCTCGCGACGCCGCGCCGCGCCGGCCTGCTTTATATTCACCCTCTCGCGACACCGAACCTATGCGAACACTTATCGCGTACGCGCATCTCCTCGCCGAAACATCCTGGCGTTCATCCCTTGCGAACTTGGCGGGTTTTGAGGGGCGAGTCGCCAGTCATCGACACACCCGATCGTTACGTGATCACGCGCGTATAAGGGTTCGCCGGCTCTTGCTGGCGCACTTATTTATGCAAGTGCGCGCGGCAAAGCAACCTCGGAACTTTATCGGATCGGTTAATCGGGAATTGCAGATAGCGATATTTGGAGTGTCAATAGAACGTCGAAATGCCACCTCTTTAACTTTCTTTCACATAAAGTTGTTCTATAAATCTTGGAAATCTTTGCGATCGCTTTGAAAAACTTTCTTTGAGATTGGAGATTTCCCGATGCTGACAGGAGGGACGATATAAAATGTTAGCGCGACTCGAAATGATTAGGCAGACTTATTCCGAGTGGCTTTATTCTCGGCTGGATCGCCGATCGACTTTAGGAAAGTGGTGGGCGTACGACAAGGCGGTGCGCGCTATTGTCGTGAAAGCCAGTTTTTCGTGGCGCTCTCTTAAAAAGCGGTAGAGTTATACGCGGCTCTGGGCTTTCACTTGAAATTTAGTGCTCCACTTTCGATGGGAGAGCTTGGGATATTTTCGGAGGGCCGACCTACCCCAAGCATCTTTTTGTTTTAATAGGCGGGCTCGGGTAGCCGGCTTCCCACGCACGCACGCTTTTTCCTTCGCCTTCCCAGACGATTGCTCCAATTAATCCTTATCCGAGGGTGGCACTGGCTAATCGTGAAATAGAGCACTGCTGTTTACTCAGACTCTTCACCGAGCGGGCATTGTCTTTGTCCGAGAGTCAAAGAGTTTTCGCTAAAGGTCGTCGCTCGCTCGCTCGCTCGGAATCGTGCGGCCTCCGTGCGCTCTCCACTCCAAAAATATCCATTCACGACGTAGTAAGAGAACGGCCGCTCCTTCTTGAACAAACAGATTAGAAGATGAAGAAGGCCATTGGCATGCCGGCCAGTCATTGCCGGCCCGAGCTTTCCCGCGCCAAACCACCAACCAATTGACTGATGACTCTAACGATGGATTCCTTCCCAATCGAACCTCGCCCGACCTACGAATCATTCCACTTGAAGGTCGAGACTTATAACTTCGGAACAAACAACTAGTCAGCGATTGCTCTCATTTGCAAATGAATCGACTCCGCAACTATTCCCTCGAAAAAACCTTCCGAAGATCCATCGAATTTCAGATTCCTCGTAATGAGAAGTTCAATGTCAAGGACGCGACGATTACGCTATCTTAAGTCGGCGAGAGATGTTGAGCGACAAATTGCGAAGCGTGAAAGCTTGAGAAAATATAATTGGTAATAATTCATCGGGCTGTCTTTCCGGAGATTCCTCGAGAATCTCTTCTGGGATTCTCGGAGTTCCGGTGCGAGGCATATATATCGCGGCTTCTCGGCAGCGTTCTGCCGATCTTGAGCAAATATTTTCAAATTACGGGCGCAACATACATATAAAAATAGGCAGGGTGGAAGCCGATGCTTGTCACAACAGAGAGCGAGAGAGCGCGCCGCGGATGATAAATATTGAGAGTTAATCCAATTATGACAGTCAACACAAGCCGCGACGCCTCCGCCGGAATAATAATCGCGGCGGGATTGGTTGCGTTAGTTCTACCCGGTGTGCCGAGATAATACCGAATGAGACTGGGCTGCGCTGTCGGTGCATCGGTCCTCCTAATCATTCCTCGACATCCATCTGTAATGAGGAATTAAGCGTTGCTGGCAAACACACAGACACACAGAGAGACCGCGTATCCGGCTGGCCTTGCCAATTGATAAGCAGCTTCGTAATTCGAGAGCGGCGCTATTAACTCCACGTGCGCGCTCTCTCCTCGATTCATTGTAGTAATGACAAGAGTAATATTCAGCACACTTACAATAATCGACAGTCATCGGATGACATAGGTGAGAGAAAGAAAGAAAAGGTTTGTGGAATAGTGGAATTACGAGTGAGGAATAATTGGTGCGAGTGAGCCGATGAAGGCTACGGGGTTAAGGAAACAAAAACAGACGATACGAAAATGCATTCACGTCTGCAGATATGATATCTGAATCGGGCCTGAGCCGTCCTCTAAGCGACCGTGCTCTGTCTCAATGTTAACAGAAATTATCACAGGTGATACCGACGTCGAGCGACGACCACGACGCCGCCGCCGCCGCCGCCGCCGCCGCCCGGTTATAAGCCGTGCGACGACGCCTCGATAATTTCGTAACCAAGCTGCTCCTTATTTGCTCTCGCTCTTCTCATTTCTACCGGTACCTTCCTCTCCGTCTTCTCACTCCTTCACGATTAACGCATCCTCAGCTGATGTCCGACTGCATCAGCGACCAAATTAATTCGGCAATCGGCTCACCGACCATCTTTCTTCATCCTCTTTATCAGCCAGTTACGCCACTACACGGCCCACTCCTAAGTATTATATCCAGCGGAAGAAAAGCATCTTGGATGTTTAAGTCTCTTTGGAATAAAGCTTCAAGATCAATATTCCGGTAGGATCACCGCAGGAATCCTCCAATATTTGCCGTAGGCTCTCAGTGAAGAGGGATTCGCTGATGGGCCGGTTAATTGGGCGGACTTTTGTCAATACAGGACTTATTAGTCGAGTCTTTGGAGTCCGATACTCCTAACTTCGAAATCTCCTTTCCGCTTGGTCTTTTCTTTGCCGGAAGAAAAATCCGCAGTGGTGTGCTGTGTCCGAGGGCAGGTGGATGATGGGGAATGCGATAGGGATTTCCGTGAGTGTTGACATGCCTTGGAGTCTCAGGCAATGGGTTAATTACCTTCGGTTAGCACGCGAGTCACGGCGGAGAGAACTCGTGCTGGTTGCGGTGGGCGCAGAAATCACGCGGAATAGCCTCTTTGCGACAGGTCAGGGTTTACTGCCTTCTCAGACTCTCTCTTTCTGTCTTTTTTGCTCGCACTCTTATTGGCGGAACCTCCTTCGAATATGCCTTGCCGCGTTATGTCAATAATAACTCGTGATAACCGGTGAGCCTTTGCCTGTATTTCAGACGCCCTCCTCTTTCTCTCTTTCTCTCTTTCTCTCATTCTGATCGCGCTATCATCGCCGCCTCCCGAATTATGAAATGATTATTCAGCGGATTCTCCATCTCGTTGTTCCCGCGGCCGACGTGCACTCGGTGCATGTAACCGTGGAAAATTTGGCAGGCGCCGAGATTACGAGTGCGTCTGCTTGGATACGGAATCACGCAACGCTACAGAAAACTCTCTCGGAGGAATTCTGGCTAATCTGGTTCCGTACGCAATACGGCAGGTTTATGTAATTACGAAAAGCGAGTAATCGAACACGAGGAATCGTTTTTCTTTTATCAGAGATCAATGTTTGATATGAGAAGTGTTTCAACGGAGCCGAAGAAAGTTCTGTTAGCGGAGAGTTTATTTGTTAGAGAGTATCAAGTGGGATTCTGGGTGCTCTCCGGCGAGAGTGGATTATGCAGGCTGTGCAGTGTGAAAGTCGTCGAGTGACACGTACACACACACAGAAAGAATCCTTGTTCGCCGATACGATAATGACAAACTTGGTAAGGTCATTCGGTCGCGGCGGCTGTGGCGGGTGCGTGTGCGCACTTGCACCGCTAATCTCGGCTGCATCGAGCCGCGCTGCTGCAGTAATTTCGCAATCTCGAAACGCCGCGATAAAGAAGACGGGCGCCCCTGCGGCTCTCGGTGATAAGAGAGAATCGCGGAGAGAATGGTTGGTGATTGGGGGGTGGAAAAATTGGGTGGAGGAAGCGAAAGGACGAAGTAATCCACGGAGAATGGTGGAGGGAACATAGTATGGAAGGAAGGAAGGAAGGAAGGAAGGAAGAAGGACTAGGGCCGAGGAGGGTAGATTAGGTCGGTGGCTCGAAGGACCTCGAACAAAGACCGGTTCTCATATGAAGGTCACTAGTTCAATGGCGGATGCGTACACTCTCGCGTAGGACTCTGCCACCTCGAAGGCCGTTTCACTTTCGTCGAAGGTGACCAAAAACCGTTTCGCTTCTGCTCTCCCTCTCCTCGGGCCCTCCCCACACTCACCTTCCTCTTTCTCGGCTGCCTCGCAGCCGACCCACTTGCACTTTCGATCAGGTTCAAGGCCTCCTAGCCTGCTATACTCGCGCCACTCCCACAGACAGACAGAAAGAGAAAGAGAGGAGACACACTCTCGATTTGGAGAGTAGTGGGCCCAAGAAACGCGAAAGGAGAAAGTAGCTGGGCCAGAAGTGGGTCATATTGGCTCGAGCGGAGAGTTTCCTTCGATCCAGTTGGATGTTGACTCTTATTTGTACTTGTAATTCGGAGGATTTTGTATGAGATAACGGTGGACAGTGAGAGATTGGGCCCGATATGGCGGAGGGTTTTGTATCGGTGGAGTCCAGTCGATTTCACCTGGAGTTTGGCTGGTGGCCGGCGATATCGAGCAAGGAAAGTCGCGTGCTGGTGCGCTGCTCCACGGAGAGAAGGAGAGTTTCGCTTTCTTCAGACGACTCTCTCACGCTCTTGGCTCTCTCGATGTGTGCCTCGGCCCCGTGCCGAGTTTACAGGACCCCCGGCGATCACCGATCCGGTTTCTAAAACTCTCTCGAACGAGGAGGAGAGCCGCTGCCGCCGCCGCCGCGCGCTCGTTCGGCATTTCGCTTTCGTTCGCTGAACGGCCACGTACCTACGCTCTACGATAGATAAACAGCGTTCCTACGCGGAGAACGAAAGTGCCCGACCGACTGAGTGACCTGGCTCTGGCTGCCGGGGTCGCTGAACCCATTTGCACATCGCTAATCCGTTTCGCTCGCCGCTACGAAAGCCCATTCATTTTCTCTCCGCTCATTACAATCCCAGTCTAAGTCTGGAAAACCCCCTGGCCGATTTTCACCTAGCTCGCCACAGTGAAAGCGCCAATTGCTCGCTCGCTCGCTCGCTCTCTTCCATTCGAGATCCAATTGACTCCGATAAGTAAAACGCGATCTTGGACGCCAACCAATTACTCCTTCGCTTCAGTAGTTTTCCTCGTAAATCAATGTTATCACCAATGAGAGAGCCGTAATTCACCTCGCCGGAATCGCTCTCCAAGTATAATTGTACAAAGCAAATTCGCCAATCCGTTCCGCGAAAGCACGTTATTAACGAAATTCCTTCTCAATGACGTTCCAATCCGACGCGCCACGCACGAGACTCTTCTCTCGGCAAATAACTTCGATATTGTGTCGAGCAGTAGTGACGTCAAGTTTTCAATTCTTTTACTTTCAGTGTATATTTTTCTTCGATTTCGCGATAAACTGATCAATCGACGTGAATGTATTATAGTTGAGAATGAAAGTATTTTATTGGGTGACTGGGTAAATGGATATTCTGTGTCACAGAGCAAAACAAAAACTACATCTTGCTTCGATTTCACTATGAATTGATTAATGCAGGCGAATATATTATAATTAAGATTGATGGTGGCCGGAGGGTGGGTGTATCTTTAGTGGGATGGCGAGGGGATGAAGGGAGGATATATTCGGTAGCGGATGGTAGGAGGTTAGATCGACAGGGAGAGCACGGACGAGGAAGGCTTTCCCCGGCGACCTTGAGGCGCGGTTGAAGCCCGGGAGCAACGTGAACTTGAACCAGTCCCGGTTTCTCTCGGCGTGACATCGTCGTCGCCGGAGAGACGCCAGCCTCCGTCAGGATAAGCTCATGACTCTCTCTCTCTCTGGCAGCGTCACTCTTTTCGACCTCCAAAGCACGGTCAAGGTCGTCCTCGCTACAGGAGATCCAATGTCGACATTGGTGTACCGAGTCTTTAGAGTCTCTTAATGAAGCGAGCAACACCTGCGTGGAAGTGATGGTAACAGCTGTGTAAATGAGGTGTGTTCGCGTCGAGCTCCTCTTACGCTGCTTTTAAGGCTGCCGCAGCCAGGAAAGGAATGTGGAAAGCAGAGGCGACCAGTATTTTATTACAACGGAAGCAGGAGACTCTTGGGCCCGCGGTGGTTCCAGTCTTGGAATCCGTGGACTTGAGGTAGGGAGAGACGCGGTTTAGGAGTCACCGGGTCCTCTCTCGCACTCTGGGAATCATGCGGAGCCATTCTCTAAATAGATCAGACGCGAGCGAGGACCTCCTTAGAGCGTAAACCGACCTTGCCAGCCTCCCAGCTGTTTCCCGTTCCTTCCAATAAGTAGCTTCTCTGCTCTTTCGAGAGTCGCGCGCCTATCAGTGCAAGATAGCTTGGCATTCCATTTCGGAGTGGAAGCCTAATTCTACGGTCTAGGAGTCTAGCTTCTTCTCCCACTCTGGACTACTCAGCTTCTCTCTCACTCTCTCTTGTAGCCTTGCTCTCCCGACCTCACCACTCGAGCTGGAGGCCTCCTTGATACGTGGCTGTCCTATTTCACTGCGACGCTAGCTCTTCCCCCACCAGTCTAAGGGCTCGCTCGCTATGTATTCTCTAAGTCGGCCTCTCCTCTGTTCCTACGGTAAATGCCGCCTGTCCCTAACCTAATACAACGAGATTCGTGCTGAGCCACCGGCGCACGCTCGACCGGTTTGATGATTCAGCCTCATTTCTACTGGAAAGAACCGAGCGGCCGAGCGACCGCCGCCGCCGCCGCCTCGGGCCACCCCTCGTGAGAACGACCTCGCGACAAATCTTCCGCTCGACACCTCTTATATCTCGCCAATCCTCATTACACCCACGCTTTCTTCCACTCTTCATCTTCTTTTATCTTCTGTTAATTTGAGAAATCAGAATTCTCAACCTCGCACTTTCCATTCCCATTCTTTCTTATTTTCGTTCTCATGCGTTCTTGAACTTTGAAGGCTCGTCGCTGGCCAATCGGCGATTCTCGAGCGATAAATCTCGCGGTTTTAGAAGCCCCTGGTATCGGATACGCCGAGTTTAATGTCGGAATCCTATTTGGAGATAGCAGTTTAGTTCGGGCGAACTTTCAAGTTGATCGCCGCCGGAGGTTGGGGTGGGAGAGCAAGGTCTCCGTGGCGCGCGCTTCGACTTCTAAACGTTATTCGTTCCTCCACTTTGCATGCATGATTGTATCCCCGAAAAAACAAGTCGCCGCGTTTGTATATCTGCTACGATTTCGTCGTTGATAGCCGCCCCGTTTTTTTTTTGGTGTGGAAGCGAGGATGAGACTCTCAGGTGGGAGTGAATCCGTTGATTTTACGAGGGGACTATTAATTTTGTCCAATTTGTCATTCAGCCTGATGGAGGTGAAGGATAAGGCCCCGACCTTATCCTTCACCGGTCGACCTAGAGCACTGGTTTTCAAGGGAGAGGTCGCTTGCTCTCTTCTCTCTCTCTCTATCTCGAGGGAGAGAGAGATAGAACAACTTCCACAATCGCAAGGATTTAATGCCTCCCATTATTATACTTATTGTCGAGCATTCCTCTATGCTGGCACTCCAAGAGGGGACTACCAGTTTTCAGGATCTCGCTCCCCGCTCTAGAGGAAGTATGCATGTATGTATGTATATCTGGCTAACATGTACGGGTGGTCCAGAAAGAATAATCATCTGCGAGGGGTCTGACTCCCCTACCCTCGGCATATTCGCTGCCGAGATTTGACCTAATTCTCAGAGACACACTCGCCTTGCCCTAACTACACCCCGACACACACACACACTTCCTCTCTCTATAATATTATAGGTCGTTAGAAATGAGAGGGGGATGGGATTAGATACGAGATAGGATGAAAAATGCTCGGGTCCAGCGATCCTCGATCAGGAGTGTGTTATTAGCAGGGAGGAGGGAAAAAGGGGGAGTGGGACGATCGAAGTTGTAATGGATGCAAGTAGGGATTGCGCTTGATCCGGGAGTGTTGGGAGCTAGGTACGCCATTGCATCGAGATAGATGGATGGTTATGGCGAGTGCGTCGAAGCGGGATGCGGGGGCTGATCGATAAAAGCGGCGCTCCTCGGGTTCACGAGCCTCATTCAAGGACAAGGCCATGTGATAGCGGCGGCGCAACCGGCGGCGCGCACTCAACCACCCCTGCCGGCCTTTCCTCGCCAGCCTCGGCTCTATGCCCTCGCATACCCCGCTCGTTATAATGTCCCATCTCCCCATGCCAGCTCCCAGACCTCTGCTCCTCTCCTCTCCTCTCCTCGCTCTCTCGCATCGCTTAAACCCGAAGAGACATGTCGCGACAGGCTCGCCTCTACGTGCAGGACAGCAACCCCTCTGACTCCGACCAGTAGTATTAGCCTCTTCCAGACTGGCCCCGCTCAAAGGGGTTCTCTCCTCGACTTTACTTTAATATTCATGCCAAACGAACGCAGTTAATGGGCTTTTCATTGACTTGATTCCTTTAATCTCGAGACTAGATCCATCCGTCTCCCAGTGGGTGATAGTCCTCGCGCAGCGCTCGCTCCCCAGCGGAAGGGGATGAAGGCTGGTCTAGGTCAGCAGAGTGAAGTTCGGCGGATCATCGAAAGGATTCCCGTACCTCGACCAGGATTCATCGAGCCTAGGTCAACTGATCTCTTCCGAATTCTGTTTCCAACAAAAAACCTCCGCTCTTTTTACATATACTTTCCTCTTGACAGTCCTCTCATTTATTATCACCCAGTAAACGTTTATCAGAACGCGTGATTAATCATTGTCAAATGACTTGGATGTTATTTAACAACGATTTCTCTTCCTCTTCCTTTCTCTGGCGCGGCGCGGCGGTGGTTGCACAGGAGGACGAAAGTTACGGGATCAGCTCGAGCGGCGGCGCGTGTGCAGCACGAATCCCTTTGCTCTCTATTCAGTGTGGATTCGGCACACGTACACACGCGCGCGTACGCATGCAACTCGGCGACTAAGTACACCGGCGCGAGATGTATGCTTCGCGCAAGAAGGGTAGTGCGTGCAGATATTACAGATGGTTGCGTTGCGCTGCGCGGCGCGCCGGTGATCCGGGTAGCTCGGTGGTGCGAAGAAGAAGCGCACCCTTCGCCAGGAGAAAATGAGAGCGAGCGGTCTCTCCCTTCGACAGGGTCGCCGCCGTCGCCGCCGCGCCGCGCCGCCGCGGGGGGCGAAGGGGGTAAGAGAGACAAAGGGCGAATAAGGGAGCCGGCGAGCGAGACACAGGCATATCTTCACGTGTGAGAGAGAGTGTACGTGCGAGCTCACTCTCGAGGAGAGCGTATACACGTGTTGGTCTGTCTGCCGGGCCGGCAGTCGGACGTGTGCGTGCCCTGTCTGTGCGAGGCTGCGGCGTAGTGTGGGGTCGTTCGGCGTGGTGCACGCGCGCCTGCACGTCGAACGCTATAGGTCGAGAGGAGCGGGCGCGTTCGCCACGGGCTATAGGCTAACCGTAGGGGCAACCGAGCGAGAGGGCCCCCCGAGACATTAGGAGCGAAGGAGAGAAAGGACGACGAAACCTAGCTATGTATATGTGTATGCATGAGTGGCAGCGTGTGTGTGTGTACGCCGAGACAGGGTAAGATAGAGGGAGAAGTTGAGGACGATAAAGGGAGAAGAAGAGAGAGCCGAGAGAGCGCTTATGCACCGCTGAATCCGGCGCGACCGCACTCTCACTTTCGCCGGCGCCGATGACGGTGCCTCGCGTCGTCGGCTCGTCGCCGCTCGTCATTCGATCGTCACACGTCTACTCGAGTACCGGCGCTAATTAAGAGTGAACCGCGCGAGTGCATTGCCTCCGCCGAGATCGAGCGACCTCCACGCACGCACACCCGAGATATCATTGTCACTGCGCCAGACTCCGCCGAGAGCTTTCCGTGACACGACGCTCTTTCCAGCTTACTCTAACAGTGCAGTCGAGTGTCGAATAGACTTTGGGAAAACAGTTTGCTTTCGAAGTATTGAGGAGAATAGTGGGAACTTGAGAGTGGGTGGAAGTGCGGAGCGTAATCGTTATCCAGTGGGAACTTTTTAAGGAGAGTATCGCGGCTAACGGCGTGTCAGCCGGTGCCGCTGATAGTGCAGGTGTCAAGCGGAAGTCGTTGCTGGTGCTTGTTTTGATAGAGCGCGTAACAAGCGGATAGGCTAGGAGAGGAGAGGTGTGCGACGACCTAGAAGGGGTTGACACGTCTCTAGTTTATAATATAAAAGAGATCATCTAAAAATTCGGTTCTAAAAGGAGTGTACTTGATTATGGATACAGAAGAACAGGAAAGAGCAAAGAAGTTACTACACCAAGCAAAACAACAGGGTAGAAAGCTCGATTTGTTACTCGCAGAATCGGAAAGGCAATCGGAGAGATTAAAAGAGTTGCAAGATTCGAGATCAGCGACAAGAAAAGCCGAGGCTTCCAAATCGGCAAAGAAGTAATAATGGTTTGTTTTTAAATTGGCGAAAGAAGCTGATTCCCAGTGGTTGAGGGAGAGGAGGAGGCCTTGGCGTGCGCGTTCCTCGTGATAAAACACGTTGTGGAGGTGGACCGGTGGCGGCGTATCAAGGGTAAGGCCGGGCGGGCCGGTAGGGAGGTCGGTCGGAAGGCGCGTGCCAGAAGAGAGGGGCCGCGTGGTTTTACTCTCCCTCCCTCTCGCAGTGTTTCTCGGTGGCTCGCTTGCTCCCCGGCGGTCTCAGTGCCGCCGCGAGGGAGAGGGATCAAGGGGAGTGCGAAAAGAGAGCGTGGTGGGGAAGCGGATCGCGAGAGGGAAAGCTCTCGGGCGAGCAGCCGCTGCCGCCGACTGCTTACTCGTGCTCCGTTGTTTTCGGCGAGCGTTCCGGCCACGCGACTCTCGCTCTATCAGCGAGAAAGAGAGAAAGAGAGAGAGAGAGCCAGCCGTTCGAGAGACACGCTAACCACGTTCCAGGGTAACGCCGACGCCGTCGACGCGACACCGTTGCACGCGCGTGCAGGACGCGCCCGCCACGCACTCTCAGCCACGCACACCACCCCCATTCACCCCGCCGAGGGGACGGACGCGTGCGCGCTGCACCGAGCGAGAGAAGAGCGACCCACTCTCTCGCCCTCTCTCACTCGCTCACACACTCTTCTACCCCTCACTCTCTCCCCTATCCTCCCGTAGCCACCGCGCCGGCTGTCCGGAGCTTTTCCGCCGCCGCCGCTGCCGCCGCCGCCGCCGCCGCTACCGCCACCGCCACCGCGCCGCGCCGCGGGTGAACGCACCGAGCCGAGCGCAGTAGATACACCGCTGCGGCAGGTGGCACGCGCCACTGAGACATTGACCGTGACATTCGCCGCGCACTCCGCACTGTGACCGAGTGAGTGGCCGAGAGAGTGAAGAGAGAGTGCACGCACAGTGCGAAATTGAAACTCCAGACGGACAGAAGAAAGACAAAAAGCCAGTGAAAGACTAGTGAGGATATAATACAAGTGTGCGCGTGAATTTGAAAAGCTTTTAAAAAGAGAGAGGCGCGCGCGCGCGCGCGCCCGTTGTGTGCGAACGATAGAGAGACGCGAGCTTTGGAGAAGTGGGCCGCGTGCTTTCGGAGTGTCGCTCCCGTGGAGCGTAGGGACGAAGGAGAGGCGTGCCTTGGCGGATAGGGATTTAGCTGCTGATGGGAGGGTGAGTGGAGTGGAGTCGCCGGTTTTGCCTGGTCGCAGTGTGCCCTGGTGTCGACCCGCGCGTAGCGGGTCAAGGAAGCTTGCGAAGGTGGCTCATACGGCGAGGGAGCGGGCCGCCGAGATCCAGGCGGAAGTGAGGAGCGCGATAAGGGTGCTGCATGGCTGGTGCCCAAGTCCAAGGCCCCAGCCGCAGGGGCACGCGCGCTCCGACACGGTCCTGATGTCGCCGCAGAGCCAGATACGCGCCGCAAGCCACAGAAACGCCGCTGGAGCACCTCCGCAGCCACCGCCGCCACCCCCGCCCCCGCCGCCACCACCGCCACCGCCTCCGCCGCCGCCACCGGCGACAGTCGTCGTAAGCTCCACTTCCAGTATGCGACCGCCGCCGCCCCCGCCGCCCCCCAGGGCCAGGGCCTCCAGCGAGGCCAAGGGACACCACGAGGAACCAACCAGCTCCATACCTGATCTCGGTGAGCTCATTTTCTACCGTCGATCATCCACTCTCACTCGCACTCCCCCCCCCACCACAATATCGAAAGTAGATCACCATCCGAGGAAAAAGCGATTCCCGGCCAATCTGTTGTTTGTCCGAGTAACATTTGCATTTTCTGTCATTCTTGCGAAAAGTTCATTAGAATACGATTTGCCTCGATGCATGCGCTTTACTCGGCCCGCGTCGAAAGAACTTTAGACCGTAGAACGAGCTTCCACAGGCTTGCTTTTTTCTGCAATAGTGTATTGTAGACTGCCGGGTCAAGTTCACCAAAGGACTCCCACCAGTAGTGGCAGCCAAACTGTTTGTTTACATACGCGCCGCACAACCGATTACCGAGTCTCACGCGCTCTTTCTCCGTCTCTGTTTATCTAGCGCGCTGACTACTTGTGACGCGGGTTCCTTTTGCCAGCGGTATCGCTCGCCAGTGCCAGCTTTTGATAATTGATAATGTTTTGACACTGGATTTTTCGCCGAACCATCGTTCGATTCACCGATTTTTCTTTTCCTCGATCGCGAGGAGGAAGAGCCCGAGCAGCTACCGACGATTACACAATACTGGCCACGCATTTCTCGAAGAGTGCTCTGTCGGCAGACGTGAGAGCATTAATTTGACTTTATAAAGTGGACGCTCGATTATAAATAATGTACGATTCTCGACGCCCGAAGGTCGAGCGTGACACGCTCCGGGCGAGCGCATTTACTCCTCCGTACGGTAGATTGCTTGGCTCGATTGCTGCTTTGTTTATAAATGCTTGATCTCCCTCGCCTTTTCATCATCTTGTAATCTTGCCATTTAACAGTTGCTTAATTCGTCGCGGTTTTCCTTGAACTAGCGAGAAAGCGTGTAGATTGCGTGTGGCGCATATTATGCTCGCTGTTTACGTCTGTGAGTTTCATTAACGATAAGCTCCGCTAAGCACTCTTCTGACCGAACGCCGAGAGAGAAGGCGGAGGAGGTTATAGTAGGCGACGCTGGACCGCGCGGCAAACGTTCCTTCCACGATAGGATTAGCTTGGGACGAGGGCGTCCGCCGAACTTGACAGTTGCTCGCTGCGTACTCGCTCTCGTAGGCGATCGCCGCGAGAATTGCGAGATGTCGATGCAGCCATTCCTCTCGCACGTAGCCTAACCAGCTAAAAATACACTTTGTAGCATCTTCGCATTCGCGGCCTGTTTCTCCTTCCAAAATACTGACGTACACACACACAGACACGCACGTCTTTTCTACCAGTGCGCTGTGACCTCAGCTTTTCACTTGGGAGGGAAAAGTGTGAGCGTTTGTAACGCATACACAGTTATAAATAGACGGATTTAGCGATACTCGTTCGGACAATGCGACTCTTTCGATGCCAACCGATCAATCGTTCGATTGCGTGTTTCCGAAAATAAACGGATCGCCGGCTACGTTGGCCTCCTCTCCTCTGTGCGAGTGCTCTACACAGCGGTAAGGTCGATCAACAAGTCTCCTCCGCTTGCTGCCTGCCTGCCTGACTGCCTGCCTGACTGCTCGCTTTATCTTTCTCGGATCTTTCCAGTATCGTCGTCTGGGTTGTCTAGGGTCACGGCTGCCAACGAGAAAAATCTCTCTCGCTCAGAAACTGACCGTCGTAATGAGACACATCCGTCCGATTGTCTTGCGAGAATGGCGGAGCAGTGCGTAATACTTTGCTAGTTGGAGAATCAATAGAACGCCGATCGATCATCGATTCTCCAAGGTGGAATTCGAGAAGCTTCCGAGAGAAATGGCTGGCATGAATAGTCGGCTCGTGCCACTGCTTTATTGGGGCGTAATAAAGCACGTAAATATTGGGAAGCGCGCTTCCACCTTGACAGCACCTTGAAAGCACTGTAATGCCAGACGAACCCTTCTGCTTGGCCTCTCGTAAATCCCAATGCACGTTCATCCATTCTCTCTTTCTCTCTTTCATTCATTTTACATCGTAAAGCTTTGCTCGGAGCACCGAGCTATATAATAGCATTGCAGTGGACGCTCTGCTTTTTATTTTGGCCCCCGATGCCTTTTAATTACATCAGACGCGGGGCCGATTCGATAACGCCGGAATGATGGCGCTTCTCCGAGCTATCGTCCGCGCCAGCTTGTTTTTTCTGCGGCCGAGTCGTTTCTCTCGGTCGGCGAAATCTCGCGCAGGCTATCGAAGTGCGTGTAAGGTCGTGCATCATCGTAGGTGGGAGGGTTGCGCTTTGTGCCGAGCGATGAGTTTGAATGACAAAAGTTTACGCCGCCGCCGCCGCCGCCGCTGCCGCCTGCTTTCCGTCTTCTTTTTCCTTGGGTGAGCGAAATGTCAGACACGCACACAGGCACATTTGAATCACACTGTAGGAGGGAAGATGATTTTGGCAGATGACCTCGACAGGCAGATATTGCTACCGGGAATAATCGAGCGCGTATATAGGTGCACGTAATGTCAGGGTCGCCGGCTCCATTGACTGGCTAACACACCGCTCTTGCTACATAAACGCCAGCCGAAATTCACCGCTCTACATATGTGCCATGGATGCTGTCTCTCTCTCTCTCTATGTACTCTGTAAATCATGATCCATCCGGTCCGCCCGGCGCAGAAGTGGATCACGATCCTCTCCGCTACGAATTGATCCTCCGCCATGGTTAATAGCGCATTAATCCTCTCTCTCTTTCTTTCGTTCTCACTCGTCTGCTCGCTCTTTTCGTCAATTCAGCTTGATTCTTTTAAACCTCAACCGCTCGCGAATGATACAGCTCATTTCGACCACTTCACAGCCGAATTGACTCATTAAACTTTCGTACTAATCCGAATCCTTTCAGCGGATTGAATTATAAACTAAGCTTTTTCCGTGAGGATTGGAAATTGTGAATAAATAAGAAGCGGTTAGATAAGAATTCTTGGGGCAGTGATAGGGAGCGGTCGAAATTGGTGTCGGTCGGCAGCGTCGATCATCGCTCGGAGCGCACCTCCTCTCTCACCTCTCGTTATCGTGAATGTCATCGTGATAACACGCTCCACCCGCCTCCCGCTCAATGTCACCGGCGGCGGCGGCGGCGGCGTCGCCAGTTCGGGCATCGCCGTTGTATTTTCACAACTGCACGAGTCCGCGATCGTTTATCGGATTACAATGGCGGGCGCAGCATTGACGTGCATTCAGCACTCGTTCTCCCAAACAATTAGTAACGATCGCCTGGACAGAATGCCTGGAGTTCTTTGGGCGAGTAAATTTTCGGGCGGTTCGAGGAGATAATGGAGAGGGAGAGGGAGAGAAAAAGAGAGCGTTCTCGGCGAGCCGGAACGTTTATCTGACAATGAGTTGGGAATAGAAGAGTGGGTCGGCGACGGACGGTGAACGCGTCACTCGTATGGAATGGTCGTGTTTACGAAAGAGCGCGTCGCGCTCGATAGGCCTACTCCGATCTATGTTAATGCAGCGACGCGCGCGAGAGCACCACCGCCGAGAGAAAGGGAGTCAATCTTCGGCTCTCGAAATACCAACGGTAGAGACGCACACACACACGCGCATATACATACAACGAAACTCGGCGCGGATGACGCGAGCCGCGTCCTTGACCATGAGAAATTCCGGAAAGCGGCCCGAAAACCCGCTGATACACTTCGCCGAGCGCAGTGAGCCTCCTTGCCCGCTCGCATTTAATATTAATAGCTTTGAGCTGGCTCCACGCCTAATTCCAATTCGCCCCTCTTTCTCCTACGAGGCTTTAACACTGGCAACAGCTAACCCGATACTTCCAGATCGAGCAGAAGGTGAGAGCAACCTGCGAACATGATTATTTTCGATCCCGACGCTCTCACGATCGAATAAATCTTTATCTCGCTTGTAGTCTCGTTGAGATGATTCTTGCAGTCGCAGTCCTGTCGCGTTAATGGTCATTAGAATCAAAGGAGTCGAATGAAAGCGTGGCTGGAGAGAGAGAGAGAGAGCGCGCAGTGTTCAGAGGCATGATTTTGTGAGGGACGAGAGGGTTGCCGGAGGGTGCAGGAGTTAGGTGGAAAGCTGGCTGCTGCCTTGGGCCCAGACACCCTTCGCTACTTGTCTCGAATGGCCCGTGTGTCTTCGGAGTGTGCACTTCCGACAGACACACATAACCAGCACGTGCTCCTCTCTCCAACCTTTTTCGCCCATTTTCTCTCTCTCTCTTTCTCTTTATAGTCGAGTGCCACTGTCTGTACTCGCACTTACCGCATCCGCGACAGTGGCCTCCAATTTTCTCTGTGCGTCGTCCACCCCTCGATGACGCCTCCCACCGAGACACGCACCTTCCAATTTGACTGGCGGTGTCCTCGCCACTTGATTCCCTTTTAGCCCGACTCTCTTTTTTTACTTTCCCAACTCTCGAGAGACCTCTTCTACCTTGATATATCTTGAAGAAGTTGGTCAGGCAGCTGCTCCGATAAGGAAGACAAATATTCAAGGGCCCGGTTTATCGCTTGTCCTTGGCTCGACAGGAACCCTTGCGCTTTCGAAATATCGTGGAAAGTCTTTCACCATTGGCCTGCTTTCAAAAATAACGTTGGTTTCGAGCGTGGCTCGAAAAATCGAGTTCTGGGTTGCGCTAGGTCAAGGTTCCGATTGCCTTATCATCCTTTGGATTCGGCGCGAGCGATAGGAACGCCTGGTTCGAGCGCGCTCTTTTTTGGGCTCGCTTTTGCAACGTTTCTCAAAGGCAGTTCTCCGTCTTGTATAAGTGAGAGGGATCATGCGGTGAGTAATTAGTTGTTAAATGCGCGCGACAGTCGTCAATTCGGCCGTTCGGAGTGGCGTCTGAATGCGTCAATCGGCGAAGTGCATTGTGCGCCGGATGAAAGCCGCGCTGGAGAAAGATGGCGGGTTTACTGTCGAGTCGAAGGGAGCAATGCGCCAGAAGTGCAGTGCGAAAGCCTTGACCCCCAGTCGGCGCAAAGTCCAATTACTCTTTGGTGGCGATGTTTTGTCGGGGTTCAATCCCTCCCTCTCTCTCTCTCTCTGTCTCTCTTGAGTTCTTATCGACGCCCGATGACAAATACGAATGCGCTTATCGACGATGAAATCATAACCGCGATACTCTACATTCGCCACTCCGACTTCCTACAACGAAAGCAGCTTTCGGTATTGAATGATGCGGATATCCAGCCAATTCCTTGACGATTTCGACTTTCACGGCCCGGGCACCAAACTCGATAACATGCTTCCGCTTGGGAGTTGGCCGTATCGGGATAATCGCCGGCTTATCTGCTTCCTTTTCTTATTTGCCAGATAATGCCGGCGAGTGTAATAAGCAACAAATAAGAGCGGCTCGATTATGAAGGTGATTGGTGGCGCGGCGGCCACTCTGCATCGCTCTGATAAAACTCTCCGTGTACTTCGACGCTTCTCTCCTCTTCTCTGCGCGCACTCTCTTATTTGTTTCGAAAGAACTGGCAAGGTTCTCTCGAAAAAGTAAAGTCGCAAAAACGAGAGAGTATAAGCAACACATACACAGAGAGAAAAAGAGTGAGATCGGTTCGATCGGGTGGTACATGTGTGGGCTGTCCTCGATAAGTGGCAATCGTGGGAGAAGAATTCGAGACATATCGGACCGGCTCGTTCGCCTCCGCGTTATCAGTCAAGGTTAAGCGATACCGAGTGTCACTTCGTTTAAGTCCACCGATCGATCCGTTTCGTGCATACAACCTGCCCGACGCGATACACACACTGCATACGCGGCCAACTTTGTTTGAACACGCACCTCTTCTCCGTTATCTGATATTAACGGGGTACTAGGAGGTCAAGCCACTCTCTTTCCCTCATTAACTTATCCCAAACAGTTTTTTACACCCGCGTGTATTTTTAATAGGCTCAGATGAAAGATATACGACGCAGCTTCGAATAAGTCGTTGGATTTCGGTTGGATTTGAGAAATCGTCAACGCCATTAGAACTCATAATTGGAAAATGGAAGTAAATTGTTGGTCCGCGGTGTATTCGAATTATAATCATTCACAAAGGAATATCTTTTTATTATCACTTCCGTTATACTTCGTAGTTTACTGTTCGGTTGATTAATTCCCACAGGATTTCTACAGTAATAAAACGCATTTAATGATTTTTGAAGAGTCGACGGGTGAAATTGGTCATACGCTTGGTAGACGTTGGTAGAAATGTGTGTGGGGTAGGGCGAGTGCGGGGTGATGAAAAGCAGGAGGAGCGGTCGATGAGTGTGGACGTAGGAGGTGGATAGGTGGTGGAAGGGTGACCATCGGAAGGGTTCAGTGTCTCGCAATGACCCCCGTGCGCTCGGTAGTGCAAGGCAGGGGCGAATGACCTAGTCCCCTGATACCACCTCGTCGTAGTCGCGTCCTCGCCGACCCACACACAACACGCGCCCAGCCGCGCTTTACCTCGTCGCCTCCTCAACCCTCTTCGGAGAAGCGTCACTTTGCCTTTTTAATTTAACCAACTCGCATAAGAAGGAGAAAGAGGGTGGCGGCAGACTGCCGGTCAGTATACTAACTTGCACATGGAGCGCGCCAATAGAAAGCCACATACCCAGACGGATCATTCTCCTATCCACTAGTTCGCCGTGATTGGCCAAGAGTAGGTGGTGCAGGTGCGATCGTTCCCATTCACCTGAATAATTCACTGGGCGATCGCGAGGGGGTGGGCGGACGGTCTATCAGGGATCATTGACCTCGCAGGAAGTTTAAGGTCCCGCGAATAGGATTGGGTTGATCGAGGGAGGCGAGAAATACCGATATCATCCTACGAAATTGGCTGCTGGATTTCACGATTTTCCTCTCCATTTCCTTCTAGTCCTTTCCGCTGCTTCCTTGACATTAGTCGGCTCTCGGAGGTCGATACACCCCGTCGAAACACCCTGCGGACGACCTCCCTCTTCTTCGCCCTTTCGACTTGACCAGCAACCCCCTCCTTTTAAGCAGACCTCCGTCCGCGCAAATAGAGGATCGCTCGAATGCCGGGTAATGCATTGAAAACAATCGGCTCTCAAATTTGCGTATAGGCTTAGAAAGAGAAAAGGACGGAGGGAGGGACGGACGGAGTGGGGGTGGTCGTCCAACAGTCGATTGTTGTCGAGTCCGTCTCTCAGAGCTGTCTCTCAGTCGGAAGGGGGGGTGCTGAATAAATCCCAGTGTCTTTCATCTTTGCCTGTCTCTCTGTCTGTGGCAACCCTCTCGCAACTCGCGGAGGGTAAGTGGGCTGGGTGGGGTGGGGTGGTGTGTGGGTGGGAGGGCTGGCTGGCTGGCTGCTGGTGCTCGACGATGCCATTGCACTGCACTGGGTGAGGGTCATTACTCCGAGCAAGGCGAGCCGGTGACCTCGGCGCCAACGCCCGGAATCGATCGTACCCTCCTCCCTTTCTACCCTTCGCGGGAACGCCTCCACTGCCACTGTCATAGGGTGCAATGCACCGTGCGATTCTCCTTTTATTCTCTCTCTCTCTCTCGCCCTCGCTCTCGCCCTCTCCTTCTCTCTCTCTGCCCCTCTCTTTCGCACCGGCGTCGTTCGGTGTGCGAACGTGCCACGACAGAGGGCACACATTACTCGGAGTTGCGCCGGGGGTGCGCCTCTCGCACACACTCTCACTCTTTCCCCCTCTTTCTCTCTCTCTATCACTGTCTCTGACTGCGACTCTCTTGGGAGCGTCTGACTTAATCAATTTCGAATTCCACCCCACTGGTTCATCACTTGTCATTACTCTCGGTGGAAATTTCAGCGTGAAGTACCGTGGCGCTCGAAGTAGATCTTCTCCGGCTATTCCGGGCGATCGGAGCGCACTGTATGCGCTTGCTGTCGCATATGTATGATGAGCGGAGAGAGAATGAGAAAGAGAGAGAGAGATGGTTGGGGAGTGCGAAGGTAACGAAGGAAGGCACGGCTGAGGAGAGCGCGTGAAAGATTAATCGGAACACGGAGGCGATAATGCGGTTCTCGCAGGTTAAATGAGTGTCGGCGCGTGCTCGGTGGGCGCGCGCGAGCGCGAGCGCTTGCATGATGCTACGAGGATGATAAGGGGCCGATGAGTAACTTTGTATGAATAGCGGGTGGGTCAGCGAGAGCGAGGGAAGGGCCTTCTGCATTTGTAATGAGTCACTCGGCTCCGGAACAAATTGACCGGCTCGCTCGATCTAATTGGAGCGGCCCCCATTGATCCGCTCATTGAACGAGAGGTACGCTAATTTGGATGGATACAGAGAAGAGAGAGAGTGGCATCGCCTACCAAGCTGCTTCTCGACAGTGCTTGCTACTGCTCGATCGGTAGCTCCAAGATTTTTCTCTCATCGGTATGGTTTTCGGAGTTTCGCCCCCTCCTTTTCCAGCGGGCCCCTTTCTCTCGGACTCGGCCCTTCCACCACAGAGGGCCCTTCTGGTCCCTGTAGGGCCCGGAAGCTCCGATTCTCCTGGCACCACTAGGTGTCGTCAGGTGCACTCTTGACGAGGAAACCCGCATCGAGACTTCCACCAGACATTCGAGTTGAAATAATAAAGAATACGAGTCAAAGATAGCAGTAATTGCGTAATTGAATAATTACATCAGGTCTTCGTTCCATTTTCTTTCGACCGCTCGGAGATTCCTATCTGTCTCTCCACATCCTTTGCGCCAAGCCAACTAATTGACGCTGATTAATTATCTGTCTCATTACTGCGCCGGCAGTCTCGTTCGAGCCCTCAAATTCAAGGACAGTTTATTCGGCAATTGAATGAATTGAATGTCCGAGTGATTGCTGGCAGGAAATCTGCAGGAGAGTGAGTCGGAAGGGGTTGGGAGGATGAGGAGGAAGAGCGATATCAGTAAAAGCGATCTCCGTGAGAAGCTGGGAGAGGAAAGTCTGTTTGCATAAAGGTTTGCAGATGGATCGAGAAAAATGGACGGCCATATATGCAAGGGTTATAGTGTATGCATGGCAAGGGAGTAGTATCCAGCTTTTCCTTTTCCACGATTCACTGGAAACCAGCACAAAGAAGCCGTCACCTGTGCTCTCTCTGTCGGGCCTGTGTGTACTTTGGGGAACGCGCTTCCATAAATCCTTTATACCTGTGAACCCTTCATCCGCCGAAATCTCGGAAAGCGAGATTTTTCTCCTTCTGTAAAAGCTTCATTAACGTGTGCCTGGCTCGCGCTCTCGTATGAATGCCGGCCGGCCGGATGGAAGATTCTCGTGACATAACAATCGCTTTTCGACGTGTTATGAATTACATAATGGCGGGAAGGGCGCGTGTCTGGGCCCGTGGCAGCTGGCGCGCGCGTTGTTGCATCGGGCCCCGGAAAAAAGGCGAGACCGGAAGCGGGGAGGGCAAGCGAGCGATCGAGGAAGGAAAACGGATACGCTCTCGAGCACGGCCTCCCCGTCGATAGTAGTGGGCCTTGTCTGTTACGTGGAAGATCGAATTCCGATTGGGCTACGCCTCTTTGCCGTCGTTCCCTTTATCGACACGCGCAAACCGAGTACACCTGCCGCCGCGGCGCTCACGTGGCCGCGCCACTCACGTGCCTCGAATTTTCCCCGGCTACTCACCCTTGCTACAATCACTCCCATTCAATTCACTGACTACTAAAAAGGCCCCGCGTCCGTCTAGGATGCACCAAACCCTCATCCATTGCAAGACGATTTTTATTCCAAGATCCGCTTGGAGATCCTCTGAAAGGGAAATTCAGTGATGCGTCACGCAACAGCCGTTCTCTTTTGGCCATTGCAGGAAGAAAGGATTGAAAATTCGCGTGGAAAGGGTTTCGCGGAAGGTGTGCCCTTCCCCGATGAGTAGTCCACTGACAAAGGCCCGGTGATCAATCCCCCGCATCTGGCAAGCGATCTTGCGTAAAGCTGGAAAACCACGCGGGAGATGTTTGTATTGTAATCACCCTCTTTCCATTGGCAATCGCTCATCCTGGCTTCCAAATGTTTGCAAGCGATCCTTCCACTCCTGAAGATCGCCGCTTTTCAGAATATCTCAGTCACTGCCAAGAATAGCAAACTACCATCATTGGTTGTATTATTCACTTTTCGGAAGTACTCTCAAGTTTTACTAATTCATTCATTCCAAGCATAAAGTAATTCCATCGATCGTCAGAAATATTCTTCACACACGTGTCCCTTTACCGGATTCAATGAACCCTTTCGTTTGCCGGGCGAAGCGAGCAGCATCCAAAAAGGGCGCAGATGCTAATGCTCTCTTGGCCACGCGTGGAATACCAAAGTGCAGGCGCACCTTTCCCTGCATCTTGCGTACCGCAGCTGCGACAGATTCGGTCATCCCGGCGGCATTTTACGTAAACAGGATCGCGCAGGCAGCTGTAAAGGGTTGGAAGTGACAGAAGAGAGCGGCGATGATCGTCATTGGGAAAAGGGTCGACCTGTTGCCGGGAAGAGCAGCTGCTCCACCCGCTCGATCCGACAATTTCGATTTCCCTGTCAATGGCAGAAGCGTTCCTGCTTCCCTTTCTAAGCAACATTTTGCATAAGGCCCTCATTTCTCCCAGCCGATACGTCCCTTCTTTCTGTCACTTTCCGAGCCTTATTTATAGTCGTGTGTTGGAAGAGTACGCGCTCGAGAGAAAGAGAGGAGGAGAGAGGGTGCATTGGCCATTGAGAGGCGAGACCAGTGCATCGGCCTGCATATCAGGCGTGCAACTGTGTGTCAGTGACGTCGCTCCTCGATGCAATCTGCGGCACATTCCCCCCCGTTTTTCAGTCTCCCTCTCTCGCTCCTTCTCTCTCTCTTCCCTCTGTCCTCTCCACCGTCGCTTTGGAAGTTGCTTCTCCCTCGCTCGCACTACTTATCTTTCTCCCTCTCTCGCTTTCTCTCCCCTTAGTCGCTCATTGCCGATCTCTCTGTCTCTCGGCGAGTGTTGTGTCGCGCGGAGAGAGTTGGTCGCGCTTCTGCGAGGGCTGAAAAGATGTGCGAGGCGGAGGAGACGGCGGAGGCGGTGGCGGCGGCGGCGGCGGCGGAGAGCTTGCATAAAGCGAGTGCAGTCAGAGAGATAGGGGCGAGGTAGCGAGGAGAAAGAGGAGGAGAAGGAGGAGGAGGCGCAAAGGGAGTAGTGTGCGAGCGGGTGCGAGAGGGAGAGAGGGAATACTTCAAGGTCTGCGGCGTGCATTGATCCTCCTCGGTCACGGACCCTCTTTCCCTCCTGCTCCATCGACACTCCCGCTACTCTTTCTTCGCTACTCTCTATCGCCGCAGCTCGCTTTAGATCGTACACATGTCTCTATGCATTCACTCCACCACCACCAACCCTCTCGCTCTCTCTCTATCTCAAGCCTTCTCTCTTTCTCCCTTTCTCTCTTTCGAAGCTATCACTATCGCTTTTGCAGCGAGTAAAAATCAGGATTGCTTTCGAGCGATATTGTAATTCGAGAGTAGTGGACGGATGATCGTCCTCTCTTTCTCTCTCTTTGTCGAGCTTGGGCGAGCCGAGGTGTGCAGAAAGAAAAATGGCCCGATCCGCGAACGTAACAGGCGCGTACGTATACATAGGCCGCGGCGAGCATGATTACGCTCGATAGGGAGTCCTGTTGCCTCGATAAGAGCGGGTAAATGAACTCCGCTCTCCTTACCAACGCCTCTCTTGCCCCTCCGTTGTCGTCGACGACGACGTCGTCGCCGCACTTTGTTTGCTTGCCGCGACACTTATTTGCTCGGACATTTTTTCGAGAATTCCAGCCGTCTTATGCTTGGCAAGACGGCTCGCGCGCACATTGTATTGGCAGTGGAGGAGTCATTGTTATTCGGAGCGCGTCTACGCTAGGGAAAACTTCTTCTTCCTCCCCGAAGATCCTGCCGAGTGATTATCGACGAGAATGCTGCGCGAGCCTGACACCCTGTCCTCGAGCAATTTGACTCGAGAGGATCGCGACAACTCCAACGGAGAATATAGATCGGCGAGGTTGGCCGAGTAGCCCCGTCCTCGCCTTCTCGATCTTCACTTTCCAAGGTCCGTGATTTTATTAAATCACGGAAGTGCCACGATACTCTCACCCTGACCCTGGCCTAGCCTGAGAGCATGCTGCGCAGTTCCTGCCGAGTGGAGCTTTCATCTTGCAAGTGATAGATCCGGAAAACACGAGGCTTTCCTTCGATATAAGATCAGAGTCAATTTGAATTTCTTATAAGCTTATATTCGCTCTCTATCATTTTTAATATTGATTTAACAATGTTCATTCTTATAATTCTTGATATACAATTTAGTTAGAATCCAAGACTGACTATTCGCATGCATTTAATTCCTTTGAGGGAATGAATTTTATATTATATAATAATATTAACTTAGTAATATTTATTGTTATAATGGTTAATATAAAGGGAATTCAATCGGGAATGTTAGATTCGAAGACTGGCTGTTCAGGAGGGTTTAATCTTTCCGTGAGAGTGAAGGGCAGTTCGGGATGACGCCGAGTTTAGCTACGACCCTTCCTCGCGGAGGATTTCGTCGGTCACGCGAGATGTTCAAGGTTCCTGGATCCTAGGGGATGGTTACCAAGGGAACGATTCTGTTTACCGGTCCCGACCTTGGCCACACTCGCGTAGTCACCCTCTTCTCGGTAAGGCATTCTCGGATAGCAGCCCCTTGTCGTTGCCATATCTTCGGCCCTCTCGCGCCATATACCACCAACATCTTCCTCTCTTATTCCTCTCTCTTTCTCTCTCTCAAACGTCTTCCTTCCTTCCACCTTATTTACAACTCGGCGTATCATGTACCCACTGAATGTTAGGTGCGCCTTAACTCTTTAACGCCCTCCGGTCATATTTAACTGCCATCTTTCTCTCTTTCGAGAGAGAGGCTGCCTGCCTTTCGCAACAATCTGCTTTCGTTTCCCTTTGTCACGCCGCTGTAAATCAGAGCGCGGCCCCGAAAGGCGTAAGCCGTCATCGGAACTATCTTGCTAATTTACAAGCGGCGAAAGGGGTGGCTGCGACGACGAGCAAGTCCGAGTTATTGCGGGACAATGTCCCGGACGAGCAAAGTGCAGTTAGAATAAAAAGCGTGGCAGTTACGTCCTTTCACCGACAAGCCCAACAATAATTTCCAACGGCTCGCTGGAGGCCACGAACTCTTGCATAATGGCAAATCCGCATCGATACCCTGTCCCTTCATTAAGGGCAAGGTCGAGCTCCTTTGTATCCTAGTACGGAAGCAGAGCAACTCAGACTTCAATTGCAAAGGGTTGCAGTTTGTGTTTGCCAGTCATTGTCTTCGCTTTACTCCACTTTTACGTCTAGTTTGAACAATTTAGAGATGCCAGTGTTATGCTAAGTTGGTCGTAAAATCGCACCGGGGAAAGTATTTTGCTCGAGTCGTGGTACATGGAGGATTTCATTTATCTGGGATGTACTTGACAATGGGAACGTGAGAAAGTGGTGGGGATGATGGTTGCGGGGGTGCAGCGGACAATGGTAAATCTGGAGCAGACGCTAGTCCTCGCAAGGTCGGAAGCCCTTTCGACAGTCCCAAATGGATTGCAGTCCCTCGCAACGAGTTTATCCGGCGGGATCGGCGCCAGTGTGAAAAGGGTTTCCGAATTTATGAAATTCAGGCCCATTTCGCCCTATCCTACTTCTCCCTTCCTTCTCTGCCAGTGCTCCCCTTTTCGGTACCTGAGTGCATCGCTACCTGAGAAAAGGAGGCACCAACCGAATCCAGAAACCTCCTGTATTTTTCCCCATTCGGCTCACATCCGTTTCGCCGCTTGAGATAAAATAACACAGGCTTTGTCACGAGATACCCTTCGCTTCCTTTTTTCAGGAGGCAAAGGGGTTAAACCATTTTCCACTCACAATACTCGAATTCTCCCCCAATTTTCCCTGAGATCCCCTTTTACCGGGAATCTATCCGCGATCCTGGGAAAATCTCTGTGGCCTCGTTTCCGTGGTTTCCGAGTTTTCGGGAGTTGAAACTCGTGCGACTTTTAGGCCTTCTGATAAGAAGACTTGTTCCTCGACTGGTAGGCGAGAATTGCATGAAATCGGGACGGCCAAGGACGACTTGACAGTGGGCCCTGTAAAGTTTGGGACTTCCTTTGCAGCCGCAGGGGTCACACTGCACTTCCCAGTTCCGGACCCGTAAACCAATAATACTATTTATGCCTCGAATCATTCGTCGCCCTTAGTTTTGATTTACGAGGCCCGTTATTTACAACTCCGACTGGCAGTTGCGTGAAAATATAGCCCCGTTATTCATCTCGGAGCAGTTTCTTTTCTTGGCTGCAGGATGTCTCAAGGATTTCCCGGCTTCTGGCACTTGTCCCTTGGATTGTCTCGAGCGGTGCCGATGGAGCCCCTGTACTCTTCGAACGTATCTCTCTCTCTGTCTCTCTCTCTCCCCGCGAGAGAACTCGAGCGCAGTTGGCGCACCGCAGTTATGACATTGAGGTTCATTGCTCAATGGCGAGCGAGAGGAGGCGGTTTTTTTCCTCGTTGGAAAAAGGCAGCATCGTCTGGTCCACATATGCAGCTATTTACGAGCCGATTATCTGGCAGTTTCACGCTTCGGCTCGCGCCGGGAGATAAAAGATAGGATACACGGCATCTCGTTGAAAAGTTGTATAATTTAATGGGGAAGTTGGGCTAACTCGCTTATGTAGATTCTAGAGAGCGATCGTCTGGCCCACATAGTCAGTTGTTTGCCGTAGCGACAGCAGTGCAGTCTTTGGTGCAAAGACCTCGCTTCCCAGGACGATGCACCCTCGGCCTTGTCCCAGCTTCGTCGAGGCAACCCTACACTAACTTCTCCATACTGATTTCTTCTTCTTCCTCTCCTCCTCCTCCTCGCAAGTATGCACTCCCGCTCTCGATAAATCACCATTTATCTCTCAGTAGCCGACTAGAATATACCGCTAGCCTTACCAGCCGCGTACCAGCCTCGCGCACTTTATTCAATTCCAGTTGGCAGCGGGAAAATCGCCGACGGAAGGAAAGTCGAGATTACACAAGATTTTCGAGGCGGATCGCCTTCTTATCGCCCGGCAGCCTCCAACTCGAAAGTGAGAGTGCTCTCGATTCCAGCGGCGGAAAAACGGGTTTTCGTGGACATAGTCATTTCGTTCGGCCGACTTTCTCCGAGAGCGGCGGAATTTCTCTCTCCGGGCGAAGTTAGCCACGTGGATGGAGAGAGAGAGAGAGAGCTGCGTCGAGATCACCGGAATTTTCCGTTGAATGGCAGCGGCCATTCTAATGGGAGCGAGGCTAGAACTCATTGGCGATATGTGGAGTGAGAAAGAGAGGAAGAGAGAGAGAAAGAGAGGATCTCGAGGCAGCCGAGCCCAATGTGGATCGAGCTGCAGCTTGGCAGCGGAGGGTGGGGAGGTTCGAGGCAGAAGTGCAATGCTCGAGCAAGGTTCACTGTACACTCCGCTCGCGATGCCACTGACCCATTAATACATATAAAGCTCGGCCACACGCCACAATTCACCGCCACCATTTGCAAGTTTCAGCCTCCATCCAGCAAAGAATCATAAATTACAATATAATCGACGTATCTTCAATCACCAATTACAATTAATGAATCGCAAGCATTCCTTCTTCCCTTTCGAAAAGCCTCTGAAATTGGCGTTAACGGTAAAAGAGGAACTCATCGCTTCATCGTCCTTTATTTCCGAGAATTCGAGTATCTCCGATTGGCTTCCGCGGAGGAAATCTTGGGATTTCCCTGGAGGTTCCTCGCGGCGAAATTCCTTTTGCTGGCGGCGAGAGCGAGAGGGAATTCGTCCCCTGGAAGTTGCTTGGTCCACTCAAACGGTGGAGCAAGCAACTCCCTGACAACAGTTAGGAAGACTGCGTATTGGTTGGTCAAGGTGTGTAAGAGTTGCTGATTAGAACTTTCTCGAAAGTCAGCGTACTTGTCGGAAATTGATTAGTCGAGTGGACGCAAATGAAACACCATAGATGGAAAGTGGAGGGAACTGGGCGTCGCAGTGGAGAGTGGAAGCGCGGGGAAGGCAGAGTGTGTACGAGAGGAGAAGAATCGGAGCAAGTTGATCCTCGGAATCGACATCTGCCGGCGGCGCGTAGGTAGGAGAGTGTGTCGGGTGGGCAGGTGCTCGCAAAAAGGCTCGGGCCGACGGTGAGGGGAGGAGAGGAGAGGAGAGGAGAGGGCTCACTCGCTCGTGCTGTAAGGTCCTCGACCTTCCCTGTTAAGGGCATAGACCTCTCACTCAGCCAAGGTGGATAAAGGTGTCCCTTCTGTCTTTTTCGCGATTCTCTGTTTAGCCAAGCGTGGCGACATCATCTACGTGACACGGCGGCCGGCGCGGCGCGACGCGGCGCTCCCCGTCGCCAGAGGTCACAGTCAACATTCCCATTTCTGCACCTTCATTACTTCACTGCCCTTTTCTCCGCTTCGCTCGCCAATGACTTCATTCGCTCCTTAAGAGAAAGAAAGAGCGAGGCAAGAACATCCCGAAGCGATGGGCTGCGCCGCGGCGCGCCGCCTCCATTTGGAATCCGGGGGAGAATTCTTGAGCGAGGATTCACGTGGTTTCTGAGCGACGACGTGTCGATCCCGAAGGTACCGTAGGGTCGGCGACCTGGCGAGCCCGCGGTGAAGGTCCGCGGGTAACCTACTGCTTGGTTAGTGCACTCGATGTCGGTGACCGGGACGTCGATCCCTTCAACCGGGGCGAAGGACCTTCGCGAAGCCCTCGCAATCGAGAAAACCCATTCCAACACTACTGCCACGTATTCCTTACGAGATCTTCCACGCTCAATATAATCCACTTGATTTACTTTCTAATTTCTAATCAATAGACTGGAAATAATATTGGCACGAGTAAGAACTAGTTGTACCTCGATTAGCGTCTAGATTGCTAGCTATTGTTTAGTGCGAATGACTCATTTATGCTTCTAACTGCTAATCGGACTGTTTTCCCCTGCGGTGACTCGTCGAGGACTCGAGAGAGCTATAGTATTGGGTGGTGCAGCTTTTTGCCCAGCGCGATATGGACCTTTGCAAACTCGGTGGCTAGCAGTTTCGGTTGGGGGTCACTTTGTCTGACTTTCACGGGCCGCTACGACTGCTGCGTAGCACATACTCCTAGCAAAAAGCCTCCATAGAACGATGGAAAGGGAGATGGAGTGGCAGAGAGTGAGTGAGTGAGTGAGATATAGATCAATAAGCTTAATGTCACGCAGACGCCAAAAACTGCGAACTTGGAACGAAGCCGCTACTGTCGGCGCACTTGCGAGTAATTTCCCAGCAGAGCCATTTGCAAAGATTCTCGAAATGCTATGGCGTCGGCCTTGCCAAGAGAGGATCGAGCGCCAGCCAGCCAACCAACCTCCATTATCATAAATCGCCTTGGCATCGATCTCCCCCGACGAATTTCGACTTTTTAGAAAATTCCCCGAGCAGATCTCCTCTTGGATTTCGAGGGAGTTAGGCGCCTCTATGAAAGAGAGATCGAGAGAAAGAGAAAGAGAAAGAGATTCGGATTCGACCTTCAGAGGATAAGGGTTGTGGAAGGGCCAGGAGTGTGTGGAAAGGCAAAGAATCCATCATAGCGATTTCTTTGCTAGCATTGCAGTCGAGACGACGGGACTCGCTCTCCCTTCGCGTCTCTCCCTCTTTCTCTCTTTCGCTCTTTCACTCGCTCGAGATCGCTCGAGACAGAGGGTGGAAAGTTGAAACGCAGCCCTCGCAGTGGGCGTTGCAAGGGTAGCTTAGTGGCGGTCGTCATGGAAACGGCGAAGCCTCGACGTACACTGCACCCCCATAGCGGACCTTGAATGAGAATCGAAGGGCAAGCCGTGGACGAGGGTACACTGAACTTGCGCTTGCTTGCTTGCTTGCGAGCGAGCTCGCCAGCCGCGTCATCTCTTCTCTCCGACTTCGACAGCTCGTTACCAGCCGCGTTATCACTCATTTTCTTTCCTACCAATCCTTCAACCCAGACAATATCGACACCGATTTTATTGCGTAGACATTCCACCATCATCGATCTTTATTCATGCATTTCCAGAAACTAGATTCTGTTGAAAAACGTTCCATCGATTGCTAAGCAAAACCCATAAATTGTCCAGAGTTTTCATTTTCCTCCAATTCTCTCTCGAGGTTCTCTGACCTTGATCTTGATGCTCGGAAGCTGGAGACGCTCATGCTAATCAACACGGCGGCGTGCGATTAAATGCGAGCGGCCCCGGCTGGATTTCGAGACACGCTTTGTCTAGAGCAGCAGCACTCGAGACTGGATCGAGTGGCGCGCCGGCGGCGGCTTGTCGCCAAAACTTTCTTGCAGCGAACTTGGCTGAAGGGTTGAGGGATGCTTGCTCGCATAGGCGTTGTACATCGCGCGATACCCTGACCTTCGTCTAGCTGGTTAGCGTGCAGTCCGATATAATCAGTCGGCCTGGAGAGATAGGCTCGACAGGAGAGGAAGTCGGGAAAGAGGAGGAGGAGAAGGATGAGGAAGCGCGGCGTCGGCGTCGGCGTCGGCGTCGGCGTCGGCGGCAGGTTCTCGGTGGACGAGGATGTCAGGGCGCGCGCTGCTGGTTTGTATGTTGCACTTTATCGATTGCGTGGTGTAGACGGTGCGTTGCTATGGCTACACCTACTCTACACGCCCGTGAAAGCCGAGAGCGCCTTTAGCCCTCGGCGAGCGCACTCGCCCTTTCACCCTCGCCTGCCGGCTCGCCCGCCCGCCCGCTTGCACTCGCTCTCTTTCCAGCCTCGTCGTCGCCACCACCACCGCGCCACGCCACGCTCTTCGCCCTTCATCCTCCCACCGATGCAGCACTCCGATCGCAGTCTTCATCCCGGACAAAAGTCACTTCTTCTCCCTCATTATCTCTTCTTCTCTCCCCACTGGTCATTCAAACATGCGCGCCGAGCGGCCAGTTGCAAATTTCAGTCGATCAAAGGGTCGAGAGCCATGGAGGATTGTCCTCGAAAAACGAGTATCAAGGGAAATGCAGTGCACCGGGGACTCGCGCCGGATGATTGCCGAGCGCGTTTAACGCTCGAGCGAGGAAAACACTGGGGTGGTGGAGAAGGAAGGGCGGCGGGCGGGAGGGAGGGAGGGTTCGGAGAGGGTGATGGCGAGAATTAAAGTCGAATGCCGGTGCACGTGTCTCGGACAAAGAGTCGCGATCGAATTAGGAAGAGTCTTTGTTCGCCCAGACGAACATTTCGGTGGCAGGGTTGTAGGCATTCCATCCCTTTCTCTCTTACTTTCTCTTCTCTCTCTCTCTCTCGTGAGATTCGAGGGATTGGCATGGACCCTCGAGGGCCCGTAGGGGTTGCGACAGAGCCTGTCTGGAAGTCTGCCGGTGGTCGGGGGTTCTTCTCGTTGGACTATATAGCCCAAGATTCGCCTCTTCCTTCTTCCTCTTGCTCGCGCAGCCGGCGCTCAGCCGGCTGAGGAGGGTGCGAAAAGTTTGGAAATTGGGGCGAGCCGGCCGGCGCGGCGTCCTCGCCGACAGCTTCCCTTATTACACAGTTTAAAATGAGTGTGCCACTCCGCTGAAAGAAACCCGATTCCTCCGGCTCTTTGTTCTCCGCTCGTGCAAACACATTGCGAGAGCGAAATCTACAATCGCATGACATTTTGCGTTGGTAGATGACGATGATGGAGGCGGCGGAGGGGTTGTATTGATCCTATGGAATGGCAGGGAGAGGTCAATCCTGGTGTTTATCAGCATATGGGCCTCTGGTTGTCGGGCAAAGGTGTATACCGGAAGAGGCAGGGTGCGTTGGTACGGGAAAAGCGGAGCCGATTGCGCGGGACAAGGTCGTCGTTACCCTGACAACCGGGAGCGAGAGCTGCGGCACGTGCTCCTGCTTTGCCTCTCCACCTCTCTCGTCGTCTACTGACCCCGAAATCTGCCCCCGACCACCAACCATTCCACCTCTTTCCCCCTATCACCCACCCCCTTCCTCTACCCCCTCGCCTCGCCCGTCCCCCGGGATTTGGGTTACTGCCTCCGGCTTCCGCTCAGATAATGTATCGGCGACCCACCTGAGAAACCATCCCAGACTACCGGCTGCTTCCTCATCTCTGATTTATCCCACCCGACATGCTAAACTCTTAAACTATTGATATTCACCAACCAAGATATCTCCATTCGTATCCTTCCCAATAACTCTCTGGTCACTCGACACCCGTGCATTTGATCCTTTGATAGCTTGATTCGACCAACACGAGACTTTCTCCTGGTGGGATAGTGTATGTATGTATGCAGAGTGGTGCCGATTGCGCACAAGTGGTATTCCACTGCGGCTTTTTGGTATTCGATTATAGCGGACTGCCGGAAGAGAGCGGCTTCTCTCTCTCTCGCTCTCTCTCGCTATCTGCTGACAGGATTCCGGATTCCAGAAATGATTGCGCGGGACAAGGACGACGTTACCCTGACAACGGGCGCTCTCTCCTGGCACGTGGCGGCGAGCGGTCCCGTGATATCTTCGCCGCCAGGAGAGTCGAATCAACCAGCCAATTTCGAGCGAGTACACCCTTCGTCCCCGTAATCGTGGCAGACCTTTATTGCCCGAGGCATTACCGCCGGGATGAAAGTAGTTGCTGATCCCTGAACTCTTCCATCCATTCTAATTCAGTCGACTTCCCATCGGAGAAGCTTTCGGTGTATGTACTTTGAATGCACTCGTCAGGGTCGAGGACGAGACGGTTCAAGTTCAGAGTGGAGTCGGCAGTGATAAAAGAGTAATTGATGATTCCTAAATCTCATCCATTACGGTTTATTGGTTTTGCATTGGCGGGCAGCTCCTCTTTCAGGGTGGTGCTTTGAATGGCAGTGGTCAGTGTCGAGGATGGGAGAGTTCAAGTTTAGAGAGAGGTGCGAGGCGAGTATCGCGCGTGTGGCGCGGTGATGGGGAGGCGATATAGGATGACTCCGGAGCAGCCCGGAACCCGGCGAGCTCGGTGAAGGCTAAATGGGGTGAAGGTCTCGGAGGTTGGCTGTCCGGGCGGGGCTCTAGGGATGCTTAGAGAAGAGAGGATCGAACTTGCCACGGCCCAACACTCCAACCACGCCACGCACACCGATCATTCCCACAACTTCCATCCTCCCACTTAAAACTAACATTAAAGTTCACTTACTTCCGCAAACTTCGCTCTTCAAAATCGATCCTCCCATACACTTCTATTACTTCGACATTCTCTATAAGTGATATTAGTCGTGGCATGCTTTTCCTATCGCGACTCTGTCTCGGAGCGATCAATCATTTCGCGATCCCCTTTCCGAGCGAGGCTCGGGAAGGCCGAAAGTCTGCGCGCGATGGTCCAATTTCAGCGATTAGACCAGTCACGCAGTGAGTTCCAAGTTCCAACTGATATTTACGAGCGCGTCCCTAACCTAGTGTAAGTGGCGATGCAGTGTCGGTCGCGCGCAGATTATCTCCCGGTGGTGTCCTCCTCCCTCCGGGCCTCTCCTCTCGCTCTCACTCTCGCACTCTTTCTCCAGATCTCCCCCATAGACGACGCCGCGCTGGTGCATCGCTTGTCGCGAGATGATAGTATTACATTGCCCGCGCTCTCCTCTTCCCATCCCAGTCCCACATTCTCTCTTTCTCTCTCTGCTTCTCGTACTCCTTTCGAGAACAAGCTTACTCTCTCTCTCGTTCTTTCTCTTTTCTCCGCTCAGCCCATGACCGCAAGTGTATAAACGCATATGGGGTGGACGCCCGGTCAGTAACCCCTGGCTCAGCCGAGATCCAGAGAGCTCAGTCGACTCTCAAATCCACTAAAGGGCGGAGTGCTCTCTGAGCTACTTTACTTACAGATAAGCAACCAAACGAGAATTTTATCTAACCAATTCCCTTCTATTTTTTCAGGTAAGTGGACCAGATTCAAGATACTAAAGGGAGAATCTTACTGAGAGTATCTGGCAAGGGCTACATTGCTGTGAGTTAATACTACTGTGTGAAAGGTTTCAATAATCCATTGAATTTTTATAACTAAGTCGAAAATTAAGATCGTTAGTTGTTAAGGTGGGATAAGAGTGGAAGGATTTCTGAGTGAGAGTCATGTAAGTTCGATATCATCGGAAATTTCATTGGACACGTGTCGGCTCGTGCAGCAGCATCCCCGGCGCATGCACGTGGGACCTGTTGCAGAGCTATACTACTTGCTGGCTGGCAGCAATTCCTGCCACTCTCGTCAGAGGTCGGCGAGAGCTGCGCCGGCGGAGCTTTTGCAGTGCGGGTCGGCAAAGTCGTAAACTTGCACGGCGGACAAGAGAGCGAGGCCGGTGCGGTGCTCGCCGGGCCGTCTGACTCGTACTGCCACCTACTACTTGCTCGCTGCACAGCAGCACCGCTTACTCGGTACTGACGCGTTCTACCTGACTGGCTAACACCGGACTTTTCTACCGAAAGCTTTGCGACGTGCTTTCCGGGCTGCGACACTTATCCGCGAAGCTACCGCGCGTTCCACCCCCACTGGCATCGATTTCTTCCAACTTCTCGCATCTATTCCGCCACTACGTGACTTTGTCTTGCACTCCCGAACTTCCATTGAGTCATCGGGGAATTTATAGGGAAACTTACTTGGGAGATTTGGGAGTCCCCAGGATACGATAACGGTGGATGCTAGCAAGGATTTGTCATAGAGGGAATGATACATCGGGCATGTTTATCTGCCATTTCTCGGAGTTTAGTCATTAGTGGGAGCACATTGGCCGCGGGGTCAACGCACCCTGCCGCTTTCCGTATTGTTGACGAAGTGAGAGGGTAGGCGGCCGGATTAAGTATCCTTACCGCAAAAGTGGCTTGCGCAACCGCATTACTGCGAAGCGTGTGGCAACAACTGCAGCCACCACGCCGTTTACACCGGAGGGGCCAAGAATGAAAGAGAGAAGTCGCGCGCGCGCCGCCGTAACACACCGAGAGAGTGTCCGGGGCCCGGTTTTCGCTTTCTTCGATGCACGCCGCTATCGTTCTTACGCGCGCCGCCGACTTACACGTACACCCTGCGACAGAACGCGTCTACGTCTACGCCACGTGAAAGTCTCGCCGACGACGACGACGCCGCCGTCTGCTTTTCACCCACTGGACTATTGGCCCCTTTCCCTTCGGCACTCGCACGCTCGCACGATGAATCGCCAACTTCCATTGATGCGATCGACTAGTCACCCTGTCGTTTCGTTTTCCCTCCTTCACTACCAACCAAATTGCCTCCTGCAGATCCATGCGTTTGTGTGATTCACTTCCCTTTCGATCATCACTCTTAGATATTCACCGCCTTTCATAAGATAATTTTGAATGAGCAATTTTAATTCTACACCAAAGATTTCGAATACTTTTTTTAGATCTTTTATATTTTATTCAATATTGTATGATACAGAATTGTCATATTCGATCAAATGCAAAGGAAGTAGTTGTCAATGGCGAAATTTTGAGATGAGTTTTCAAAGATGAAAAGAAGGTTTCGAGTTATGGGAGTGATGCGCGTTCGGTACTTAGGACGACAATGTGTTTCGTACTCGGCGGTTAGCTCGTGCTCTCTTCGTCAGTGTTGGTATCTGCTAAACGCGTCCCCGTACTACGTCCCCTTGTAGCGCGCGCCCGCGCGTCTCTCTGTGTATGTGTCTGCGTGCGTACGTGGACACGTAGCGTAGCCTCGCGCACACAGCCGCGCCAAAGTTCAGTCACTCCGTAACCTCCTTTCGATCGAAACTATTACACACTAGCCAGCGGTTCTCAGTCCCGGGTCGAATTTTTACTTTCGTTCTCGTTGCCGTTTTCGGCGCCGCCGCCGGCTGATGCAGCGCCGTTCCATCGCTGATTATGTAAAATCAGACGCGTGTCGAACAGAGAAGCATTAAAGCGAGTTCGCCCTTTTGAAAGGGTGAAACGGCGCCATTGGGAGGCAAGCAAAGGGTAGATCCGGGCAATGTATGACGAAGGCTTCGCCGCTAGCGACGACGAGCATGTCGAGCACAGCGAGAGTCCAATGAATTCGACCTAGAATCGCGAAGACACAATAGCGTAAGATAATAGGAATACCCTGCTGGCATGCGTAAACACCGTGTCAAGATTTCCAAGCGATCCAAAGTGGTGGTCGCTCCCAGTCTTGCTAGGATTTAGGACCACGTTCATATTAAGATCCTCATTTTCCTATGTGAATGAAGATACAAGTAGCATGGGATCTCCTAATGAATCAGAAGGTCCCTTTCAGTCGGACTGCGACTCGCCATGAGCATGTGAATCAGGCGTTACTGCGAATCCAATGAGTCAGGATGGATTCACTAGAATCCTCAAGCATGGGGGTGAAGAAGAGTCATCTCTGATAAGAGGAATTCCATTGGATGTGGAATTTGTGGGGGGAGGATGGTGTCGGTGTCCGGGCAAGCGTACGAAAGTAAAAGTAGGCGTGCGGAGCGCGCGGAGCACGCGCTCGCCGATCGGCTCGAAACGCAGCAGCAGCAGCAGCAGCAGCGTCGTCCTCGAACGGTCGGTGCACCGAGCGCGAGGAGTTGCCTGGCCGACCTCCTCCGCGTTGAGCAACCGGTCCGGTAACTGTAGTTCGATTTCACTGCGGCTTCCAGAAGTTTCTCGGCTGCTGCACCGTGCACTCTCTGTGTGTCTCTCCGTTGGACGCGGTGCGGAGCGGAGCGGCGCGGTGGCCGTCTCTACATGCGGAGTGTGCCCCACCGCGCGCGCCGGCTAATCGGTGGCCCGCGATCGGTCAAAGACCGAGTAACCCCGTTCCCAAAGTCGCTTCGAGGACGTCCACCCCTCGCGCCAGCGCACCACCGCACCAACCCACCTCCCCCATTTCCACCATTTCCACCATTTCATCGATCAATTCTATCTCCGATATACCACCAATAGGAGAATACTCAATTCCTATTATCACTAACCTCGCCAAATCATATTTCGCCCTGTCCAGCGCGCTGGAAAAAAATCCCTCCACTCTTATCGAGTGGTATAAAAAAGCAGTATTCGCCCTCGCGGAATTGCACGAGTAATTTCTCGTAAACGAGAGATCATTCTTCGCCGGAATGAAAGGAAATTCACTCTTCCTTAAAAAGGATACTTTCTTTCATATGAAACAGCGTTCTTTTTTTATATCCACCGCATCTCGGTATTTAGTACTCGCGGCGAGTAAATAGGCCAGTTGCTCGTTCTTCATAAGTCAGGATTAAAGAACCTGACTCTCCCGTTTGGTTATGTGTACTCGCAGATATGTATACTGAACGGAAAGAGAAAGAAGTCGCCCGACCACTTTCTCCGTTCGGCAATTGAACGTGCGCTTGGCGCTTTCGTAGGCCGTCGGCGGAGGGCGAAGAGGGCGAAGAGGGCGAAGAGGGGAGGGGGGGCGGCGGTCGCACTCGTAACACTTACTTTCTTCGGGCATTGGTTTCCCTGCTTTCTCAAGTATTATCTAATTATTATGAAACGTATGGGAGACCGTGCTACCGCTGCCATTCTATAATTCCTATGCAGTTATAGCAAGTACCGGGGGGTTGAATAACCAATTTCTCTTTTCCGAGAGATGACGGTGGGCGTCGAATCGACTAGTTTAGCTCTAACAAGCTGGAGACTATCGAGCCCTTCCTAATAGTTCCAGTAAATCTGATTCATGGACGCATACATAATTCGCCTCTCGCTCGAAATAAGGTCAGTGGGTCTGAGACGTAGGACGGCCTAGTAGGGATAAAAGGGCAGAGGTTCTCCGCGGATCCTCAGTGGAAATTGGTCGACGGCGCCGAGAGAGAACTACTACTACTAAGAAAGAAACGGAATAATAAGGGCTGAGACGGAGGATATTTCTAGAGTGGGAGAAAAGGGTGATTGGTCCTAGGGCTCGAATCTGGTGCGAGAGAGGTGTCTGAGGCGCGCGCGACGCAGGAGGAGAGTGTGGAGAAGCGAAGGAGCGGTGGCTGCGTGCTCCTCTGGCGGTGGGAGCTTAGTCGGTCGTTGGGTTGCGTTGAGCAAGCTCGAGAGCGAGCAGCAGTCACCTCGATAGCGAGTGTTGAACCCGCGGGGATCTAGGCCGGCGCACTCACACACACAGGCGCACACACAGGATCGGGTCGCGCGTACGTCTGTACGAAAGCCGTGCGCTCACACTCTCTCTCTCTCTCTGCCTTGCTCGCTCGCCGCTTCTCGCTCGCTCTCGCGAAGCACTGCTCACACAGCTGCACCGGGAACAACGTGCACCAGGCATTCCCGTCATGCGAGAGCATCCCCCTTGTCCTCAGAACCTCGGAAAGTCTCTCTCTCCCTCTCCTCCTCTCTCTCTCTCCGGATCATTGCATAATCTTGGAGGCAGAGAGACTCTCCGCCTCTGGTCAAGTCCCATTCTTCTCTCTAATCACCCGGCGAGCAAATACTAGTTTGTAGATATAGCAGATATATGCTCGCCTCGAGGATTTACAGGAGAGCCGACTCGATTCTGTAGTCGATCTCTCCGCGATAGATGTAGATAGACAGACAGACAGACTCTGGGACTCATAGGAGTACAAGTGCGCCGGCACTCTTTCCTATGGAACATACATAATGCCCTCGCGCGCGCGCCGCGCGCCGCGCAGCATGGATTTCCAATGCAATATGCTTTTATCGCTCGATCTTACACGTTGCAGTCGAGCAGGGCCCGTTCTGTACCATTGGCGATCATGCATCCTTGGAGAGGCAGAGAGGCCGGCTAGATGGAATTGATAGTCATGCTTGGGACCTTTCCCAGGTTGGGACCCACCGAGACTTGGAAGGTCTATGGGACTTGTTGGTAGGATCGTTGTAATTGTAAGGGCAGGTCAGAGTTCTTCGGAGCGATGATGAAGCTGCTGTGCGCTCGCGCTCGCGCGACGAATGCGTGAAAGTATTGAGGCGATCCAGTGGGAAACTTGTTGTCGGTTCTTGGGCGAAACAGGTCGCGCTGGTATCGAGCCGAGCGACAACGACAGTGCGTTATTAGAGGCGTTTGATGACGCAAAGAGAGTGAGGCCGGGCGGGCGGACGGGCGGAGCGGAGCGGAGCTGCGAGCGGCGAGGAGAGAGGGTTCGACACGCCAGGTCGTTGTTCTCTGGCGTTAGTAGGACACTTTCGGCGTTACTGGCACCGATCACGCACACGCGCACACGTACACACACACCACGCGCACCAGCAGCACCCTCTCTCCTCTCTCTCTCTCACGCTGTCCTATCCAGCGATATCGCCCTCTCTCTCTCTATCTCGGACCCAGACTCTCTAAGCTTCGCTCTCCTCTCATTCTAGAAACGTCGCGGCGCTACCGATTAATCCATCCCAATTACCACTTACTACCAATTATGTAACCAGCCGCCCGGAATACCACACGCATCCCAGCCTTTTTGAAACTCGAGGGGATGATTGATAGTTTCGAATTCCATATTGGATAGATACACTCTCCCTCTAATTATCGACTTTAACAAGGGTGCGGGTGAACCGAAGAGCGGAATTTGGTCGCGAAAGAATGTCCCAGTGTTGGGGAAGAAGTATTTCCGTCAGCATGAAATCGCGGGCGCGCATAGCGAGGGAAACCGCTCGAACTCTGGCATTAACTTTGTTTGATCCCCTGCCAAATAACCTTCATTGACAGAGGCTCAAGGATGGCGGTGGTGGTGGCGGTGGTGGCGCTAGAGAGATAGGCTCTATTTTAAAGCCCTCTTCGGTAAGGAGATTCTTTTTAAGAAGGTTTATATCGGTGCGGCTGGGTGTGAAAGTCTGGTGTTGCCGAGGGCTGCTGGCAGCCAGCAGTGTTGAACGGTTCACGAGGAACGAAGTGCCGGTCAGTCTGCTGGCGGCGACAAAGAGAGGAGAGAAGCGCCGATAGGAGAGAGCAGAGAGCAGAGGAAGAGGTCGATCGCTCTCTCGGGCTTGATTTACGGGGAGTGGCGCGCCAGAAAACAATGCCGTCGACCGGATAATTGTGATAACTGGCCTGCCGGGGGAGAGTTCACCGACATCGCCGGAGATTCCACTGGCAAGTGGTTCTCGCAGGGCGACACGCACAGAGAGAGAGAGAGAGAGAGAGAGAGAAAGAGTTGCGCAAGGCCGATTGGTAGTGCAACGCGGATTTGAGATAATAGCGAGCGGTCAGTGCGAAAGGCGCCAGGTTTCCCTGGCGCGCTTATGAGAGCAGCTTTCGTTTCCTGCGCCGTCGTCATCGTCGTCGTGGTCGTCGTCGTCGATTGCGCTCGCCTTTTGCGAAGCATTCTCGCCGGGCGTTCGCTCGTTCCTTGCACATGGCTGGGATAGAATAGAAAGAGAGCAGCGATCGGGCCTCGCGTGCCTCGTCGTCCATTGCTTGCAGCCCTGCTGCATCGAGCCGCTAATGAATTTCGTAAGAGAGGCTCGCTCGATCGACGAGTGCGAGTGGGCGGTCTTATCCTTGGGCCTTTGTACCCGGCAACCATCTCGCCCCTTCATCTCGCAGTCCTTCGCGCGAACCTTTAACTTAAGTCCGCAGCTTCATTCCAGCTGCGCTCCCCCGCCAATCCTGCCGCCATCGTCGCTCCGATTCCACCTCATACTTATTTCTACCCGTAAATTATTTCGCTCGGTACACAATTTCGCTCCAGGAGCTCTCTTTTTCTTTTTCCCGCTCTCTCGATCTAGTTAAGGATACATGCAGTCCAGCGGAGCTTTCCCAGACGCGGCGGAACAACAACCTCTCCCCCGTTTGCATGTTTCATTCTCGTAGGTTGGTTCGATCGGCTATTATGAAACGCGCGAATTCAAGCCGGCAGCGGAGCGTGTGTGTGTTGCGAGTGTGTCGGCGCGCGCGGACGTCGAACCCTCGGCTCCGTTCGCGGCTCTTACGAAATCAGGAACTTTCGAGCTCCGGCGGCGTGCACATGCGTTTGCCAAGTCGGGATGAATTTCTAAGTGCGCGCTCCCCGGAATCCAAATTGGCCGAGCGCTCCTGGAGTGACTCTTTCACGCCAATGGGACTCGCATCTTCATTATTTCTTCAACCGGTTAAAGTCCAATGAGAGCGGATGCGAGCTGTGCTTGCGGAGCTTTCGTCGCCGAATCATGCGGCGGCTGTCTTTCGCAAGTGCGGCGAGCCGGAGAGTGCGTGATACGTGCGGCGGCGCGCGGCAGCAAAGCTGCAGGCGATATTGGCAATTCAGAGGCAGAGATAGGCGGTGTGGACTGCACTTAGCACTAGTATTAGATTGGCGCGCGCGTGCACGGTGCTATGCAGAGCGGATTTGCATACCGCCAGGCACGCCAGCCGTAAGAGCGCGCGCGACGATTGTGAAAGAGTGCCGGCAGCCTCGCCGCGAACACACTTACCTGCGAGAGCGAACTTTTACGCTCATGACTTACACGAGGTCGTTGACTCCCTTCTCTCCCTCTTTTACTCTCCAGAGACTGATCTCGCATACGCCACGCCACGCCGCCCGTCCAGATCACAGTTCCTCCCCTGATTTTTTCGCGCATTTTTCCGCCCCGGGATTCCGCTCGGCCGATTGACTCGAGTGGAACGCCTACGTGCTCGCCGGACCTTTTTCCCACGAATTCGCCGTGCTAATTAAAGCCGCGCGGAGAAATGCCGCCGAGCGACTTAAAGGATCCACTTGCGTCACGCTGCGCCGTTACAATGCGATGCAACAGATCGCGACAAGAAGGCGCGTTAGAGCAGTGTTATTAGGAGACATTTAGGCCGAGCTCGTAAAATGGAACGAGCCGGCGATACAGCTCGCCGAGACAATGAGCAGCGTTGCAGCAACGCGAGCGCCCGGAGATTGTCGGGGCTTCCAGTGAAATCATCGATCACCGAGCGACCGATTTCAACTTTCTTTCACTCCCTCCTACTAATTGCTCATTAGTCCAACTGCTCGCCGGAGAGCCCGATTGAGGATCACTGTCGGACGCAAGGCCTCGCGATCGCCCGAGAGTGCATTGCGCCCGCCGCCACCGCCGATCCACACTCTCTGATGCATCGACGAAAGGGAATGGTGGCGCGTGTGCGTCAACTGGTTTCATTTCGCTCGGACTCTCCGGGAAGCACATTGTGTCAGACACTTCTTCCCCGGAGTGGCTAATGAGAACTCTCGCTAGCCACCCCCGTCGATACTCTCAAGTCTCAGCAACCTTTCCCTCGCATTGTTCGCTGACCAAACCGTCGGCCTGTCGACTTTTAATTATTCCCTTGGTTCCTCTTGACCGAGGCAGCTAGTGTCGACGTGTGTCTTGTCTGTCGGTTCTAGCCGCAAGGTTTGAGGGCTTCGTCCTCGCGAAGAATAATGGCTTGTCCTTATAGTGCGAGCCTTCCTTTTGCTCGCCTTTCTCTATCCTTAAGTCGAAGCACCGTTCTCCTTCGAGTGGCTTTCCATCCGTCTCTCTCTCTGGCGGTATCTCTCCGTGTCCGTTGCTTTCTTCCTCTGTCTTTTCAAGCTCTCGCTTCCCTCTCTCTCTCTCTCGCTCCCTCGCTCCCGGAGTGGCCTGTGCTCTCCGAGGCAAGCGAGCGAGCGAGCGAACCTGCGAACGAACGCCCCCGTTTCCGAAGGCCAGCAGCGGACGACGAACCACCGAGGACGGGGTGAGCAGCAGCAGCAGCACCAGCACCAGCAGCTACGGCCTCTCGAGCTCTCCTCTCCTGTGCCTTAACCCAGTAAACACACTTCGCCTCTCGAAACTCACGTAGACACGCGCCGAGATCTCCTCGGCTCTCCGATACTCGCCTCGCCGCGCCGCCCAAATGTCAAGTCGACCTAATAATGCCCCGAGACTATTGCACGCCACTTGATTCATTTCCCACTTGGTTCGATTCCAAAGGCCAGTTTTCTCTCTGCGAGCCTCGACACTCTCATTTACACACCTATGATTATTGCGTTCGATTATCAACTAGATTTCATCGAGGTTTATTTCATTGAGTTATTCAGATTTGAGAAGAGAGAGAGATATATGTAAGGGAAGTAGGTCGTAGGGGGTGATTTTGGGGCTGATTTTTTTAAAGTGTTTGCACGCCGTGATTTTTTACTGGGACGAGCATCGTCGGCCTAGTCGCCCACGTCACTGATGTCCTTTTCCACCCTCCCGCTTGGCCCCGCTGTAATTCGTGTCCTCGATTCTGGAGGTCGGCCGGCCGACGAACCGAGCGTCGAGAAATGGGGTGATCCGTTCGGTATAGCAGCCACCGCCGCCGCAGCCGCAGCCGCACGTCTTCCCCGTCTCGTCCAGAGACGTACTTCTACTCATCCATCAAGGGGATTCCTTGCCAATCCTTCGCCTTCTTAATTATTTTCAACTTTCTTATTACACGTATTCGATAATGTTTAGATCCTCGTGATAAAGTCGGCATAACTATGTATCGCGTAATCGCTCTCGCCAATCCGTGTCCCAAGGGATTGCGCAAGCTTCTTCCATTTAGTCAATTTCGCGGAACTATAAACAATGGCGAAACAACAATTTCCTCGTAACGACAGCGGCGAAGGCGACGGCGGCAACGGCGGCGGTGCGCTTTCACTGAAATATTAGATACGATTTCTAGTGGTTAGATAAGAGTGAGTAGGCGAGCGCTCTCAAGGAAATCGCGGACTTTCTTCCGCGCCGAAATCCACCAGCGGCAGAATTGCAAAGCTCGCGAAAAAGAGAGAGAGAGAGAAAGAGAGAGCTTCCAAGCCGAAAGTTCCAAGGGTGTGTATTATCGGCTGATAGGGTCGAGTGACGGAGGATCGAGTGCGTGGACAGGAAGTGGAGAAATTATCGGTGAAATCGCGCGGCAAAGCAAGGCAAGGCGGGCAATTCGGGGCGCACCCCAGATATCGGGCGCCCTCGCTAATTCATCCGTGCACTCGACCCCGTTCGTCTCAGTGAGTGCAAACACGCGTTAAGCGGTACCGAGAGAGCGAGTGAGCGAGCAAGCGCCCGCCTCGCTATGATCACGATTAGTAAAATGAGTTGGGATGCGCGCAAGCTCGCATTTTCCATGGAGGAGAGAAGGCTCCGCGCGGTGCGGCGCGGCGCGGCGACTCCCGAACTCGCCATCTCCCTCTCGCGCACTCGACCTCGTTCCACTGAACCCTAAACTATCGCCGAAACCTCCTACCGACGACCCCTTAACCACCTCTGAAATCCAGCCCCCCCGCCGCTCCTCAATTATCCGAGACTATTAAACGTTTTCTGCATTTCCGCTCAACTAGCCGGCACGGCGCGGCGGCCGATACATAAAACCTGCTGGTTGGCTAATGAGCTAGTCAACTATCGTGGAGAGGAAGAGCCGGTGGGCCGCGCAAGCACTACAAAGGCGAGTTCGATCATTAAAGGTGGAAGAAGCGGAGAGAGAGGAGTTTGCCCGGCGAGGGAAACTAGTCCTTCCGAGAATGTCTGGATTCTGGTTAGTAGGAGAGCGGCGAGAGTGTGGTTGGTGGCCGTGGTGGCTATAAATTTTGCGCCCCGTCCTCGAGAAGGCAATCAGGCTCACGGTTATTTCACTCACGGCAATGCTACGCGACTTTGCAACCCCATCCTCCTTCGGCCCCGACACCACCTCCGCCTCCTCCCTTTGCCCACTCCTATGTCCCCGATAGCGAAGGTCCCGCGTATGTTGAACCCCTCGAGGACGGGGTGAACTGCTTTTTCTCGGCCGGGATATAAGCGGCGCTCTACTCTTAGGCGGCATTCATACTCGCATACCTCCCTTCCCGCTCGCCTATCCTCTCCTCTCTTTCGTACTCACGCTGCTCAGTTCGGTCCCCTGTGCGGCTCTGTTACATTATTAGTTGGTAGCCAGTCTGCCAGGAAAACATTAATCCCAAAAAGTGGGCTAAGGCGCTACTATTCTAATTCCGACCATTAAGTGCTTCTATCTTGAAACATTCGGTAGCGTCCACCTCCTCGGTACTCTCTCGACTTTGGGGATGAACAACTCGCACTTGAATCTTTCGCTCTCTCTTTCGTTGTGTCTTTCGCAGTAGTCTCGGGCGAATTCGGGTGGGCGAGGGTTCGTCGTCCTGTCCTTGGTATCTGGGCCGCTCCTATCGAGGCATATCACACACAGCGCCTCTTTATCATAATTCATGCCGGACAGGTTGGAGAGCATTGTTAGCTCTCAGCGAGCGAGCGAGCGAGCGAGCGAGTGCTTATAGCTCGTCGTAGAAGCGGGAGCGTGCCGTACGTAAGAGGCACATAATTTAGATGAAAGTAAAGTTGCGCTGGATGCACTTTCGCAATGCCAGCTGGTTGGTAAGGCCTCCGCGATCGGCAATCGATAGGCGCGCACCCATTTCCCCTTCGGCCGACTGTCTGCTCCACCTCCGGGGAACTTGAAGTCGCCGAAGGCTTTCAATAACTCAGGGAGTCCAGCATCGATTATCGGTCGATCACCCATAAAATAGAGCCAGACTTCTCCCATTACGGAAAGCCCTCGACAAATCTCCCCCGCGATTTCCCCTCACAAATTTCCCTCCCAAATCCACCACTACGAACTTCCTCCACATATTCCAAGAAAAATATTTCACCGACAAACCAGCAAGTATTCCTGCCGCGGAATATATTTCTAAATTAGTCTATCGAGACTAATTTGGCGGCTGGAGATTTGCCGATAATGGGGGGGTGTACTGGTGGCGGTGCCAGCCGTGAAAGCATGCGTCGCTCGGCTGAATGCACAGGTTGACTCGAACACAGCACGGTGTGTTGAGTAAGTGAGCGCGAGTGCGGATGACGTCAGAGGACGGTTGCAGCGCCCTAGATCGGGGGAGGTCACCGTGTGCCAGGCCGACGGCCCGCCGAGGTCGTACCCTCGCCGATCTCCCTCTCTCTCTCACTCTCTCTCTCTCGCTCCCCCTCTCGCTCTCGATCCCTCTTCCTCTCTGCTCTCTCGCACGGCTAGTCTACACGCTTTTCGTCTAGTCGTTTCTAGGTTGGCTCGGGCTACGTCTCCAGAACGTGGGAGGCGGCGGCCTTACCGAGAGGAAGCTTGGAAATCCGATATATCCATCCCCTGACTTGGCCCTCTCTCTCTCTCTCTCTCTCTCTGGGTCAACCGGCCCTCCAAATTTCCATCTTCCCAAACCCACCCCTTACCACCACCTCTCTCGCGGCCTCCATTGTCCTTGGCATCTTGCGGTCCTACCGTCCCCGACTTTTGCCACCCCCGAATCGCGTCATCCCTAAATCCCACTCTCCTTTCGATTCCAACAGGGATTCTTTCTTATTTCTATTACAGACATTAGATGTGTAGAAACCCTGTAGGAATTAATCAAAGATAGGATAATGCGTTTTGAACTGCGCGGTATTAGGAACTGTATGTCTCTCTCTCTCTCATAACGCATGCAACGGAAGTGACAATAAAAACATCTTCCTTCGTGAATTATTATAATTCGAATACACCAATAATTTACCACCGCTTTCAAATTAGATGGAATACAAATGAGTGTGTTAGGGGTTGAAAGAGTGGAAAGGGTCGCGTTACAATGCGCGATCCTATCGGAATGAAGAAGCTCGCGTGCTCGCTCGCTCGCTTGCGTGCGTGCGTGGTGGCTGCGAATGCGTAATAGATATATGAAATGAATGGGCGAAAGAAGCGAGAGCGAATGAATGGGCTAACGAGCGCGAAAGCGCGCCACGCTGAAACAAAGGGAAGAAGAGCATGCGTTACTAGTAGGTAGGATTGGATACTAGTGAGAGAGAGAGAGAGAGAGAGAGAGAGAGAGAGAGAGAGAGAGAGAGAGAGAGAGAAAGCGGGCTCAGGCTGATTGGAGGAAGATTATAGGGAGGTGAGCTCGCCTCCGGATCAGATCTCCGGGAGGGCTTCGAGTGGCGCCTGTCAGTGGGTTGATTCACACCTCTCACTGGGGAGCGGCGCGGCGGCGGCGGCGGCGTTCCATCCAATGCATATGCATAAAGCTCGGCACAATGTTGCACCGGACCCATGGAATCTTTGCGTCAACTGCTCGATCTAGGACGTCATAAGCGCTGGGTGGATCGAGTTCTCCTAGCAATGAAAGGGAGAGAGAGAGAGAGAAGGAGAGATAGAAGTCGATTCTCGAATGCGACAGAGAGTGGAGCGCGTCGACGTGCGATAAGTGGTCTCCGCGTTGTGTGATCGTGGCGGCACGCACCGAGCAGCAAGACACACACGTGCCAGGGCTCTCGAAATAGCAAGAGAGCCTGGCACCGTGTGCGTTCCACGACTACATTCGGCCACGGCTAGCTGGTATTCGCGAACAAGCCAGCGAACAATGCTACATGGATGCCAATCGGTTCTTCAACCTATAGCGCAACCCTCGAGGACCTAGAACTTCTCCGAGTTTGGTAAGAGCGCGCGCGCGCGCGCGCGATCACTTCGCCGCCTGACAAAAAATCTCATCATCGCCGATCTCTTAAGTAAATAAGATGGAAGAGGAGTGGGGGCGGAGTGGTTCCGCCAGTGGAACAACGAACCGCCGTGAACCGCGCGCGCCGGCGGAATCGCATGTCACGCGCGTCAAGTGCAACGATGCATTCACTGCAGATGGATTCTGCCTGCAGCTAGACGCGCGCCGCCCGCCTTTCTCCCTCCTCCCTCTCTGTTTATTTCAAGCTTCTTTCCCGTTATCTCCAGCATTAGCGGCTCCATCGTCGTCGTCGTCGTCCCGAAGGAATCGCTCGGCCAACAATCGGTTCGATGGAATTCGACCATGGCCTGTGATCTCCCTCTTGCGATTATGTGGAAACCAGGGACAATTATGCCGGCCGTTACAGCTGCGGCCGTGTCCATGTGACGCACAAGACAGCCAGGCCTCTCTTGTCCGAGTGGAAGTGCACCGTTCACCACTTCAAGGCTCGCGAAGTCGTCGTCGTCGGCGGCGGCGGCGGCGGCGTCGTCGCCACAGCCACCGCGGAGAGAGAAGGTTTGCGCGCGCAAACCGTTTTGCGATCGGTATCGACGAAAAAGAATTGCCATCTCAAGTACACAGAGAGTCGAGCGCCACTGGAAGGACTCGCCGATTCTATCCTACAGATAGTCGCCTAGTCTTATTCTCTGTCTCACTCCCTCGCATTCTCTTCTACGTCTTTTCCTCTCTTGATAGTAGTAAGAGCAAGCAAGCAGATCTATACTTGAGAGATGTATTAGATTTCTTGGGGAACTCTGTCTTCTGTAACTGCGAGTCGTCGTGTTCTTCCAGGATGATTGAATATTTCAAGGTCCCGCCATAGCTCCGACTCATATTTTTCTCTCCCTAAGGAGAAATCTCTAGGAAAACGGACATACAAGTTCAATTCGGTAGAACGAAATAGAAATCTCGAAAGTTGAGCAAGGAAAAGGTAGCAATCTTCGAAAGAAAGGATTGAAAGCAATATTTCTCTTCTAGTTTCCCTCATTCAAAAACGAGAACAGGGGAATTCCATCAGGAAAAGGGAATATGTACAGGGTGATTCACTTGCCTTTGAATCAGGACTCTCCTAGCCCTTATTTTTTTGGTGGACTTCCCGACCTTCTCCGGGACTGAAATTTGGTGGGTAATATTTTTTTGCATCAAGGAAGATACCATAAAAATTCTAGAGCCCTAGCTCAAAATTCATTTTTTCGCAAATTTTTTAAGGCATACCCCTTCAAAAATTTTCGATTTTTCGAAGGTTCTGGGACTGGAACGAACGCTTGATTTTTCAATTGCTCGTGTCTCAAAACGGATAAAAAACATAAATGTTGTGGGGGAAATGCCGGAATTCTACCTAAAACAGGTGGAAAACCGATCTTGAATATTTCATTTCAACGGTTTTCCCTATGTTTTTTTATCTTCCTGACCTTTCCCGGGGCTGAAACTTTGTAGAAAGTGTTTTTTTGCATCGAGGAAGAAGTAGAAAAAATTCCAGACCCCTAGCTCAAAATTCATTTTTTCGCAAATTTTTTAAGGCATACCCCTTCAAAATTTTTCGATTTTTCGAAGGTTCTGGGACTGGAACGAACGCTTGATTTTTCGATTGCTCGTGTCTCAAAACGGATAAAAAACATAAATGTTGTGGGGGAAATGCCGGAATTCTACCTAAAACACATGGAAAACCGATCTGGAATATTTCATTTCGATGGTTTTCCCTATGTTTTTTTATCTTCCTGACCTTTCCCGGGGCTGAAACTTTGTAGAAAGTGTTTTTTTGCATCGAGGAAGAAGTAGAAAAAATTCCAGACCCCTAGCCCAAAATTCATTTTTTCGCAAATTTTTTAAGGCATACCCCTTCAAAAATTTTCGATTTTTCGAAGGTTCTGGGACTGGAACGAACGCTTGATTTTTCAATTGCTCGTGTCTCAAAACGGATAAAAAACATAAATGTTGTGGGGGAAATGCCGGAATTCGACCGAAAACATGTGGAAAACCGATCTTGAAAAATTGATTTCGATGGTTTTCCCCGTGTTTTTGGTACTTCTCGACCTTTCCCGGGGCTGAAATTTGGTAGGTAATGTTTTTTTACACCAAGGAAGATACCATAAAAATTCCAGAGCCCTAGCTCAACATTTTTTTTTCCCCATATTTTTGCCCACCGAAAATATCCCATTTTTGGTGGTGATTCAAAGGCAAGTGACTCACCCTGTACAAGAATCGTCACTTTCTATAATCGATATAATTGATCGAGGATTATATCGACGTGGTTGGAGAAGGTTGGAATAATCGGGAGGGCAAAATAGGGCCTGGATGACGGGATGTGACGTATCCGGGGGGAGGCCGGTTGCGTTTCGCCGGCAATCTGGAGCGCGTACTAAACTCAGCGTGTCAAGGTTGCGGGCTGCCTAACGGCTATCGAAAAATCCGCCGGTTTATCCCTCGCGCACACTGCTCCGCCAATCAATAGCTCAGCATCAGCTGGCGCCAATAATCGAAGAGAGCAGCGGTCCCACGCGATGTTAGGATAGTTCGATCGATCATAAAGTCTGCTGTCGCTCGGAAATCCAGTGAGAAATGGCGAGTTAAAAGCGAGCGAGGTGAGTGCATTGTTTCGTCGAAGAGGAGAGAGAAAAAAAAAGGAGAACCAGATCTCTTTATGAGGAGGGAGAGATAGTGTGTAATCGGTGAGAGAAGCAGCGCCGTTCACCTGCGGAGGATCTAACATCTAACGAATGGATCGTATGCGATTCCAATGCAACTCTCTTGGCCTCGCTGTCCCAGTGAGCGTTCGTTCACCCCGAAGCGCGTACGGGCCGAGCTTGTGCAGCGAATGCTAGCCCAAGCGGATTCTTGCCATCCCCCTATTTAGATCTCCACCCTCCCCGCACTCCCATTCTCCTCCTTCTCCTCCTCCTCTGACACCCTCTGTCGAGCAAAGGATTTCCATGTGCGAGAGGCATTTTTCGTCGCTGGCTTCCCCATTATTTCCGTGATAGTAATCGGCGGCGGACACAACCGCGCCAAGAGAGAGGAAAGCAGTGTGGCGAGCGGAGAGAGGAGAGAGGAGAGAGTGAGCGCGGCTAAACTGATTTAGCGGGCGCACAGGCGGACTAGAAATATTCCGCGCGGCCGACCTCGAGGACGTTGCACTTTGACCGTATCTAATATAAGACACGCCCGATGCAGATATAGCACTCTCTCGTGCTCTCGCTCGCTCGCTCGCTCGCGCTCGCGCGCGCCCACCGCCGCGAGCGCACCAGCCACTCGAACCCAGTGTCGATTAGCGTCTCGTTAAGACACTCAATTGGCTTTCGTTTTCTCTCGATGATGATGCTGTTACTGCTTCTGCTTCTGCTTCTGCTGCTGCTGGTGTTCCACTCTCCCGCAAAGTCAAGTATCGCTCGAGCATAAACTGTTATTATTATGGGAGGAGAACTTGTCCGCTCGAATCAGGCCAACTTGATTCTAGTTATCAGAGGTTTCATACCACATTTTTACCACTCTCTCACGCAACCAGTAGGACTCCGAGGTTCCTGGAATCTAGGCTCTCGCGAGACGCGGCTAAAAGCCGCGGTTCACTCGACTTCTTCTCTCCTCTTAATGGGACGCACAATTCTTGCGCGTACAATGTCCGCGACCTTGTGACCGAATTTTCGTATGTAACTGCTGGTTGGCCAAGAGTGTGCGCGGACTAACCGGGATTGTGTAAGCGTTCTGTGTGTGCTCTTTACGTAAGTGGTGAGCGCGCGAGCGGCCATCGGGCATTTCGCTCACAGGAAAAATGTAAACAAACATCATTACGCGCCGAGCGCGGCGATAGTGTGCTGCGCCAGCAAATTGCATTGGTTGAGAGCCTTGGAAAATTGGTGGTATATTTGACCGGCTGGTATACTTAATGACTCGAATCAGAGAAACGAAGCGGACAATGGTGCGATTTCCTTTTGCTAGGGAAGGAATGCGAGTACTTCCGGCCGGTGTTCCGAGCTGTTTAGCACATAGGCGAGTGGCGCGTTTCCTCGTTTAGTCGAGTGGAGCGAGGGAGGTGACGAATCGGCGTGCATTTAATTAGCCGGCAATATCTGGCGCAGAATGTGGGTAACTGGGTCTCGTCCCTCTTTCGCAACGAGCGTAATGTAGGCGCGTAGGAGCTCAGAGGTAGGCGCACTGGAACGATCCACTCTCTCGGGAAAGTCTCGCCACTCTGGCCAAACTTGGAAGGCAACGGCGGCGGTGGCGGCAGCGGCGCTCCTCACTCTGCTTAGCGCGAGCAACTTAGAACTCGGCTGCACGCAGATCGACACTTTTTCCTCGGGAAGTCGATCGTACAATTGTACTGCATTCGCTCGCTCGCTCGCCCGCCCGCTTAGTGCACCGCTGAGCGCGCTCGATCTAACGTTACTCAACGCGTGCTCTCACTCTTAATTAGACGTTCCGGCTGAGCGGCAAGTTCGCGCCCGTTCAGTGCACGCCGCTATGCAGGTCATCCTGACTTTTTTCTCTCTCAATCTCTTAACTCCCATTGCAATTCCTCGCGAGAGGAGTTAGGCGGTCAGGGAATCTGGGCTAATTATCGGGGATGCTTGCGAGAGGATCACTCTGCCTTTGGAAAGCGCTCACTTCTCCGCGAATTCGGTGTATATAGCTATTAGAAGTCGCTGACCAGAGCACGCATTCCACCGTCGATCCCCATTGGCCAATTGAATCCGCAGAGATTTACAGTCTCGGCTCGTCTGACGGCTGAAACTCGCGAAGGGCTCCATATTGCGCTCTCTTTTCGAAACAGCCGCCATCTGCGAACCAGACCACTTTCTGCACTAGATTCCTCCAGGATTTACCCGTGGGAATCCACTCACAATCTTTCTCTCCTCTTAACACCTTCTCGGTGAGAATAAGCGGCAGTTTCTAGAATCGAGGAAACGCAACTCTAGCGTTATTCGAGCGTTGGCTTCATCGATCATTTCTAGCGGTGTTTGAAAATTTCGATGGGAATGGGTGGACTAGAGCCAGCAGGATCTCAGGGTTTCGCAAGGCCGAGTTTGTATCGCGATTGCGAGTCGATCAAAGCAGTGGCAACCTGTACGCCCATGAAAAATGCACGCTAGGAGCGGTGGGTAGCTGTTGCAACTGAGCGAACGAAAAGACGGCAGTCCCACGCGAGAGGGAAGCCCGACGTTGCACCGGCGTGGCGGCAGCGGCGTGGCGGGGCCCGTTCAATCCATTCCGGCCGCTTGCATATCTCGCCGACCATTGTCTCGATGCAAGTGGGCCTGCGTTAGAATGCAATAAAGTTGCCCCACCGAAAAGATAGAGCGAGCGAGAGAGAAAGAGAGAGAACTGTACGTGGGCAGCGCGTGCTTCACGCCCGTTTGCCTCTACTTCCGTGGGCCAGTGTCCCTTTTCACCCTTCCCTCCCACCCACTTTTTCACGCTGCCATCCGTACTCGCTTTCGACACGGGATTCCATCCGACTGATCTTTCCCGCGGACGCCAAGACATTATGCAACCACATATTTACCCTGATAATAGTTCTATCCTAACAAGGAACAAGTTAATTAAGTTGTGTCAGAGATTCTCGAATATTCAAGGGTGGATTATACCTAAGCGGCGACGCGTTGGCAGACGGAGGCGGCGGTGTGCAATGGCTTCGTCGTCTGGTTTTTAAGGCACGAAAGTGTGCAGAGTGCGCGCGAGGTCGGGTCACGGACTGCAAATACCGAGCGAATACGTCTCTAGCCCACTGGCACAGATTCCCTCGTACGAATCATCGCCGGAGAGTGCGAAGGATTCCTCCTCGACGCCGAGCGCGATTCCTGCTCATTGTCGAGCTTTCTTTCGGTACCTGTCCAATCCAGAAAAGAGAGCTCCAACAACTCGCACACCGTTGCCAATCGCCGGTGAATTCGACGTCGCCGCGTGAATAGCGCGTTGTCCGACGGGTGGTGTGTGCCTTCTTCGAGGTCTCCTAGCCGGCGGAATTCCCTCGGGATGATTTACGATCGCGCAACCGAGGCGTATACTCAGGATTTATGGTGGAGCGACCGAGTGAAAGAGAGTGCGAAAACCGCAGCCATAAACTCCGGCCGCAAGCGGTGCGCGCTCGCTTGCTACTTCTGCTCTGCTCTGGCCGCGCTCGTAAATCCTCGCCAGCTCGACGCCCTCGACGCCTTCGACGCCCATGGACCCCCGTCGATCGCAAGAATCTCCTCATTCCCCGGCAACCACCAGAAATTCTCTCCGAAATCCAACCAAAGACACCTTCGACGCCTTTATTCGCTTTCGCGCCACTTTTACAGGACTCAATATCCCCAAACTCAAAGCATTCATTTCTAAACTAATATAAAACATCGCGGAAGATTTCGAGCGTTCGAACTCGATGATCGAGCGGGACAATAGTTATATTCGCAGAGGCGCCTCGGCGTTGCGGTAGGTCAGGCTTGAATTATATTTAGAGCGCGCGCGCTCTCGGCGTTCGATCGCATTCCAAGCTATAATCTTTTGGATTGGAGAGTGCCGCGTGTGTCCCGTTCGGAGGATTGGGTGAGTCAGGCGCGCCGTTAGAAAAAGGCTGAGGGTCGCTAGCCGGATAATAATGCTGGCATAGTAGCCGGCAGGATTTCTTTGAGACGGGGGTCAGTGGCGCGATGTGTAAAGCCGTGTTAAGAAAGCCGTGGCGGAGGAAAGGGAAAGTGGAGCCGGGAGAGCAAAGGAGATATTCGAGTGGCGCTAGATTTATTCCCGTTAGTCGGCGAGCGCTGGTCACTCACACACCGACCGTCCTTGTCTATCCAAGGCCTCTTGTTAGGGCAGGTTAAGCTTGGACTGCGCCCAGTTTCTATTAATTTCCATCTTCCCTCTTCGATATTATACTGGACTCCCAGCCCACTTTTACTGGACATCTATTTCATTATACTATATATTCTCTGCTTAACAATAGACTTACGAAGTTTTAGCATCGACTTCCTTTGAATGAGTAGCAACGTAAGTAACTGGCTTCTTCAGGCTGAAATTTCTAGGTTATTTAAAACGATTTTATATGCAACACTGTAAACAAATGGAAAACATGTGTTGCAAATACTGCGATAGATTCACTTTTGACTGTATTATGCCAAGTAACCCAAGATAGCCTTCTTCCACCGATCGAACTACTTCAGAATTCACAGTGTTCTTGTATTCTCTTACTAGGAGAATAGCGTGGATTAAGTTTGCCGTTCGTAGCAATCTGCTGTCGAGGAGTAGAACGGCCGAGGAGCTTAGAACGGTATCGAATGAGCGCCGTTTAGGCGGTCACGGCTGTTGAATGCGTTAACGGGGCATAGTTAGTAAGGCAGGTCAGTTCTGGACTGCGCCCAGCTTCTATTAACTTGCTCGTTGATACGCGCATCCTTCGTCCCCGTCCACCAACCTCCCATCATTGCCGGCGACTTTTTATTGGGCTAGTTGTCGCATTGGATCACTTATCTTAAGAATTGCCTGAAATCTTTCCGACCTATACAAATGAACTAGTCATTCAGAAAGTCTTAACTCGACCGACTGACTACGAGAATTATTCAAAACTACCTTTCGCACGCGTTCAAATACAAACGACAGACTTCTAATTGTAATATCAAAACGGTTATTAAAATCCCACTTAAAAGAACTGTATGTTTATAGAAAAGTTTGATAGGAATATTAGAAGAAATATTTAATATTTTATACTTCTCATGGCGTTTATAATTTCTTTTTGCAACATTAAATTTTAATTGCATGGTAAACCGTATTATAAGTCGAAAGTGTACGAACTTAACTGAAACTTCATCGAATAACACGGCTGGGACAGTAATTTCTTATGTCTGACACTCGGATAGTATAAAGCGGTACTACTACCTTAAGCAGACAGTATCTCAGTATCTTTATCGATCCCCTTACCCTCCGGGGATATCATTTTTCATGGCCCCTCTCGAGCTTCTCGCATTAGCCTGGCTTCCTTATTCGTGTAACAGGTGTTCGTACGTGTGCGCTGATTGTGAGAGCCGAGTGGCGAGAGTATGTGCGTGTGGCAGACTGTCTGTGTGCTAACGGGCCATAGTTGGGGCAGGTCGAGACCGGATTAGGCGAGAGCGGGCCCTGCCATCCGGCCGCGCTCGCCTTCACTTATGATCTAACGACTTTCCGCAACCGTAACCCACGTCTTCTCCAGTTTCTCCAAGGTGTCAACGACATTTCTAGTTAACTAAAGATTGCAGACGCAAATAAATCTATCCCTAAGTTTGGGGTTGCTGGAAGAACTTTTAAAACTTGGAATTATGCCCTCCGACTTTGATATCCGCATACAAACAGAGACATTCATTTCTGCGGAAAGAATGTTCGTCAAAATTCTAACGAAGTGTAACGAAAGAGTTAAGAAACCGGTTGGGCGGTCGAAGTGTAGAATTACTGGTCGGTTCGCGAGAACTCTGAAAGACTGGAGGAGAGTCTGGTTGAAGGAATGGGGGGGGGGGGGGGGGGAAGTTGGAGCGGGGCTTTCATTCCTCGTATGTAGAGAAGTGTGTCCGTGGAAGGTCGTTAGATAGATTTAGTAGATCTGAGAAAGTCCGTGGCTGCATTGGGATCACGAAACTTGGACAATGGAGCGGGCGAGCGCGGAGCGATCGGAGCACTGGGAACTGAAGAGAGAAAGAGAGAGTATGGAAACGCGGGCGCAATAGAGGCCAAGCTTCGCGGTGCCGGCCGACGAAAATCCTTGATCCTAATGACGGGTCAACCGTGCCAATTGGCCATAGGAATGGAGCAGTCGTGTGCCTTGAGGACACACCGGCGAGCAGCGGCCTAATCTCGGCCTACGATAACGCTGAGCGGTGGGTCCGCTTCTCTTATCGGCGCGAGCCACCGCCGCCGCCGCCGCCTCGGAAGCCCTCTGCTCCCAATTGCTCGTTTCTTGGAAAACTGAAAAATCCCATCGCAGAACCTCGTCCTTTACCAACCCAATGAACAGACGCGCGCGCGCGCGTCCGCTAATTGGCATTGATCGCCGAGCGACGTGTGTGTATTCAGTTCACTCGGTCGCCGATATTAAGTTTAATCAAAGACGATAATTCGTCTCATCTGCCGATTGACGCAATCGCATGCTACTCAAAGCCACAGAGAACTCGACTTCCCGTCTTCTTCGTGTGGAAGGACCAAGCTCACTCTATCTTAGCAAAGTCATATTCCCTACAAAAGTTATTCCAGACAGAGAGGATCGAGGTGCGAAGTGAGTGTGTGGGTAGATAATGCATACTAGTGAAAAGACAGCGCGGAGGAGTCCGGCTGGTCAAGCTACCCCCGAGATAACTGTTCTCGGTTGGGGTAGGAAGTGGCAACGAGTGGGTGGGTTAGCAGCGAGGAGCGAGTGCAGGGCGAGTGTTATCGTTGGCACGTTGTTGGCACGTAGTGGTAGGACAGTAAGCGAGCGGGTGAGCGAGCGAGCGAGCGAGCGAGCGAGTGAGCGAGGAAAGAAGGTGAATGCGAGGGCGCAGGAGCGCAGGCGCCGCGTTTCCGCGGCAGAGCACGCCGTGCGGCGAACTCACTCGCGCACCGCGTCCCACGGCACACACAAGCCGCACCGAGCAACACACAACACGAGATATCTCGAGAGAGCGGCTCTCTCTCGGCTCTCTCTCGGCGCGGCGCCGCTCCGATTTGCACAGGTAGAGCAGAGCGAGAGCAAGCAAGCCACCACGCGGTCGCGCGCCCAGCAGCCACACCGAGCAACAGCCTCTCCTCGCCCTGCCTCTCTTCCTCTCTCTCTCACTCACTCTCTGCCTTCATCCGCCTCTCTCTCACACTCTCACACACTGCCTCGCTCACTCACTCTCTCTCCCTCTCCCCCCTCTTTCTCTCTCCCAGCGTCAGTGGTACACGCTGACAGAGGGCTGTCCCCCGCGCCCCCCGCGGTCGACGGCTGTTCGCGCGCGCAACCCTTCCTCGGGCCACCCCCTTCTTCGCAGCCGCTCGGCGCGAGCTCGTGCCGGGAGTCCCGCGTGTCTTTGACACCCCCTCGTTTCTCTCTGGTGAACTGGTGAACGACAAGGCAAGATTCGAGGCAGGAAGGGACACCCACCGCCGACCGACACTCTCCGCTTCGCTCGAAGACGTGTGTTTCTCGCAGTCACACACCACTCTACTACTACTCTCCCTTGTGATATTGCCCTCGAGCGACAACAGTTCCTACGATCGGCCTCTGCAGCAGCAGCAGCAGCAGCCAGCAGCACACACTGTGAGAAAGAATCTGCGAGACTGTCAGTGATCGAGTTGAAAGTTGGCCGGCAAGCAAGAAGAAGCGGACTGATATCAGAGGAGTTACGGGATAGGTGGACGTAGGCGCTGGCGAGCGCATGGTTGTGGCATGTCAGGCCACCGGTTGTTTACACGCGAGAGGACAGCTGAGCGTAGCGCGCTACTGAGACCGAGGAGTAACATTGCCAGCTCGTCGTCGTCGTCGTCGCCGCGTTAACGGGACAGCGACGGGAGCGAGCGAACGTGCGAACGAGTGAGGGATACATTGGCTGACTTAACCTAGACGGTAGAGAGAAGGCATCGTGTCTGACGGAAGTGAGAGTCGCGAGGGTGGTGATTGGGGGGCTGGTGCACCCGCGATGACCGTGCAGAAGTTCAAGCCCCGCGGCACCGCGGCCACCAGCAACGAGGACCAGCAGACAACCTCCGCCGACATCCTCTCGCCTTCCGTCGAGCATCTCGACAACGACAAGCATCAGGAACAGCAACAGCAACAGCAGCAACAACAGCAGGACCAGCAGCAGCAGCAACACCAGCATCAACAACAGTCGAATCAGCTGTGCTACCGCGCCAGCCAGGACAGCGAGAATCTTCTTGGCCGAGTGCTAGCCGGTAAGGATCCAAATCAAATGCCGTCTGCTCTCTTCTCCTCTTCTCGCACTACTTGCCTTTTCGTCGACCTTTCGCGAGCAGATGTATTAGCCGCGGCTCTCCCAAGGAAAGCGAGAGTTCCTCGCGGGTACGCGTGTGTGCGTGAACTCTCGCCGTGGAATCTTTGCCGGTGTGTATCTCTCGGTGTGTGCGAGTGTGTGTGTGTGTGTGTGTGGGTGTGCGTGCGTGCGTGGCCGGTTGACGGTCACGCGAAAAGAGGTACACGGTGGGTCCGGCGCGCGCGATTCAGGTAGGAAGGAATCGAGAAAGAGAGGCGGTTTCACTTTCCAGCGGGCTGGAATGTAGGTCGCGGGGCCCGGGACGAGGCTAGTTCGTTGCCCTCGGTCGGCGGCCTTCCACTCGGCGCTCCGGCAATTCTTCACCCACCACCACCGCCGTCCTCCGTCTCTCTCCAGCTCGCGCGTTCACCGACAGTAACCTCCTCCACCCCCTGCCCCTCTCCTCTTCCATCGCCTCTCTCGCCAGAGGCTTTCTGCTCATAGCTCTAGCCTAGATAGTGCGCGAGCCTCTCGAGGACCCCCCACCCCACCGGCGCAGATCTGCCTTTCTATCTTTCTCGGCCTCCAGCTCCTCGCCACTCTACTCTCTCGTTCTAACCTCGGTATACATAGTAGTCTCTTCCTCTTGGAGCACTCGCTCACTCGCTCGCACACACGGTACCTTCTCTTCTCTCGAAGTCAGTGTGGAGGCGGCCAGTATAGTGTGTGCGTGAGAGAGAGAGAAAGAGAGCGCAGCGTTGGGAGAGAGAGAGAGGGAGCGATGGTAGTCGCGCTGCGTCGCCCTCAGAGTGGCGGCGGCGGCGGCGGCGGTCCGTAGAACAGGAAAGTAGGTCGGCGGGGCCTTGGCGCGAGGCTAGTTCGTTCACCCTGCCTGGCCCGTAACTGGGGCAAGATGAAATTAACCGAGCCGGCCGTCCCTCGGCCCGCGCGCCCCATCGCCACTCGACTAGCTCGCTCGCTCGCTCGCTCGTTCTGTTCGGCAAGTAGAGCCGCGTAGAGTGAACTCTCGGCGACTCTCGCGTGGCCAATCGCCGCCGGGTCGGTTCAACAAACTCCAACTGGGTCTCTTGCTCGCTCCCTCCCCCCCCCCCTCTCGTCGCCCCTCCACTACTCCTCTCGCCGTTGCCGCGACATCGTTCCTCTCGCATGCCCTCCCTCTATCTTTCTCTGTTTCTTTCTGTCTCTCCCTCTTTCCCTCTCGCTTGCGATCTCCCTCGGCCCAGCAGTTTCAGCTCTCGCGATCTCCCTCGTCACCACCGGTTTAGCCACTCGACTCGACCCAACCTCCCCCTCCCTCCTCCTCCTCCATCGCCGGCTATCGCCGAAGGTCACCAACACACTTAGCTCGCCCTCCGCCGACCACTCGCCCTCGCTCTCTTTCTCTCCCTCTCGGCCGTCTAGCGATTTGTCTATCTCTGTCTTCGTCGCGACGATCCAACCCTTCGCACCCCCCAGTACACGATAATACAGCGGAGAGCTAACGCTAACCCGAGGGATGCTGCGTCACACGCACTTGCAGCGGAGGGGTTGTTCCGCACCAGCTGCACGTGCTACGTCAGCAAATGTACATTAGAAGGGAGTAGTGGTAATCGAGGGTGGTTGTATCAATATTGTGAAGGGGTGGATGGCAGGGGGCCGAAATGATTCGGTAGATTTCCACTGGTTGGCTCCAGGTGTAACGTAAGAGGGATTATGTAATCGGTGTGATAGGGAATTACGCGAGCTGGCCACTCCGGCGAGTGGGTCACTTTCGCTCTCTGTCTGGTGGGTCTTGTGGGTCTTGTTCGTTGGGGCTTTGCGCTTTCTTTGCCACCTCTCTTCGGAGTTGGGAGGAGAGCAGCGGCGCTCTATCCCCGGGGGAGGGCGGGCGGCAGGAGGGGGAGGCCCGGACCAGAGAAAGTGCATTAGCTCTCTGCCCCAGTGGTCCGTGATCACTCTCGCTACTCCCGCACGCCTTCCTCGTAATGCTTTCTCCCGTTTCTCGGGCCAGAAAGGATCGCCGCTCTCTCGCTCTCTCTCTCTCCCTCCCACACACTTGCTCACTCGCTCGCTGCATCCGTCGGCTGCTGCTGCTGCTGCTCGGAGCACTGACCTGCCTCACCAGCCGTAACTACGAGTAGCAGCTCGGCCTGGCCCGATGCACCGCTCTCGCTGCTACCACGCGCTTCGCTTCATATACACACGCTGACTTGCACCCATGCAAGCAGCTGTGCTTGCTTGCTCTCTATATTCTCACGCGTTACACGTGTACGGGGTGATATGCGGATGCATATGAGTCAGTCGTGACTTTATTAGCATCCGCGAGAATCGCTTCCAAATTGGACCACTTTGCTCAACCTGTACGTAGACCTCATCTCATTTTCGCACCGCAGCAAGTTCTGCCTTATAATGCTTGGTTGGAATGCGGGTTCGACGATCGTGTAATTTTCGTACATACATAATGGGAGCGAACTTTCTTGCGCGAGCAAGGGCTTTCTCGAGAGGGAGAGTTCTCCGGACAAATTGTGTCCAGCGGTCCAGCCAACCCCCGCTGAGTGCAGCGTAATTGGAAGCAGGACGCGAAGGATCTCTGAATTGCACTCGGTCGCGAGTGTCCTTCGATTGTAGTTATTTTCCTGCAGCGTGGGCCGCTGCTTCCCGCGCGGGGATGCTTATTTCGAGGGGGGGGTGGTGGCGAGGGTGGCATATGTCGGAGCATTTTCTAATTGCGCTCGTGTCGAGGACTAGCTAACCTGAAAAGCGGGGTACTCGCGCGCGGCCAATGGCCTGGCCTCCTCCCGGTCCCCAGTGACCTCGATTGATGCGCGCACTGTCCTCTCCCAGTCGACGACGATTGCCAGCGCGCGCTCGCTCGCTCCCTCTCCCTTCCTCCTCCTCCGACGACCGATGATGTTTTCTGGCACCGTTCCCCTCGCCTCCGCCCTCCCGCCCAGCTAGGGCCTTTTCTCGCTTACCCACCCGCTCGCTCGCACTCTCTTTCTCTCTCTCTCGATCTATCCAGCTCGGCACCTGCCAGCGCGAGAACGAGAGGGAAACCTTTGGAGGGACTAGCGCGGACTTGGCATCGCCCAATCAGGACCCGGTTCGTCGACTCTCCGAGTTGCTCTCGGGGTCGTTCTAATCTCGCAACGTCCCTACACTGCGAGCGAGCAAGCGCGCCGACGAGAAGCCCGATAAGAGAGTGCGATCTCTTTCCTCTGGCGGTGGCGAGCGAGAGGGAGGCTGCGCGCGGGAGGAAGAGAGGAGGGCGCGCGAGAGAGAGAGAGAGAGATAGAGAGGAGAACTCTAGGGAGCGCGACGCTGTCCTCGTCATCGACGTCGTTCCTCTTGGTTTCCCTCTCCGTTGCTCCGGCCTCGTACCGCGCACTCCTCCCTCGCACTCTTTCTTTCCCTCGTCTCAGTTGGCGCGGCTTACGGCGTACGTACGTAGCAGCGCAGCCAAGGTGAACAACCTCGAACCGTGTCGGGGCTCTTATCGCCCGCCCGCGCAACACCCGGAGAGAAAGAGAGTGAGAGAGGGCGAGAGAGAGTGGCCAGAGGGAGAGAAAGAGAGCTTGGACCCCCTTATCGACGGAACGCAACGGGTTCGCTGAACTGCTCGCGAAAATCGCCACTCCCTACCCCACCGCCCCATACACGACACACAACTCTCCCGCCACACTACCTATGTGTTCTCGAATGTTTCGAGCACCACCACCGTCCTCTCATCTCCCTGCTCGCACACTCGCACGCCATCATCCTACAACCACCGCACCGCTGGAAATGTGGAACTTGCGTCATCGACTTGTTTATTGCTCGGCCTAAACAGCTGCTGCCTCGGTGACGATTCTCTTGGATTTCGCCGCTTCCTCCTCCACTTGCCACCGCGTGCATCAGCCTGCCTGCCTCCTCTCTTCCTTTCCTCCACGATTCTAGAGTCGCCCGCCGAGAAGAGAGTCACGACTCGCGCTCCGAAGAAAGTAAGAGTGGTCCGGGCAGGAAGCTGCGCGCCATTGGCGAACCCAGTCGTTCTGGATGCCAATGAAAGGGAAGCGCACTGGGAATGCCTTCGATCTTTTTCTCATATCTTCTAATACACTTCGTACTTTTTTCAGAAATTTCGACTTCGAATTTGATGATTGTTTTCGCGGTTACTAGTTTTCCTAGTGCGATTAGAGTCTCGTTAATATTGCGTTTGGATTGGTTTATGAGGGAAAGTAGCGCTGATGGATTCGGCAGATTGAAACTAGCATTGCGAGGTGCGAGCGGGTGGGTGCGAGCGGTGGTAGTTGAAAGCGGGCGGTGGGTGTTGGTGAAAAGGGTGACAGCCCCGGGGGCAACGAACTCTGACCCACCGGCGGAACTCGGCTATATCGCCAACCCCCAGTCGAAGCTGTGCTAAGTATAGAATTTCCAGCAACCTGTCGCCCCTAGCCAGTTCCTCGCCGTCCGCTGGCAATCTCCACATGATTTCCCATCCAGCATCGGTGCCGCTGCCGTTCTCAGATTGAACTTTCATTCCCTTTATAATTAGATCGCATCATGCTGATTCGAGGACGGTGATTTCTTTCACTAGCACTAGTTCTTAAGGGTGGAACGGTTGGTCTAGTAGTCTCGCCAGCATCCTTGTAAATCCAGATCAAGCTCCTCCCTCTCTCTCTCTCTCTTCTTCTCGTGGAAAGCTTGGCATCCCTCTCTCTCTCTCTCTCTCGTCTAGTAAAGACCAGGGCTTTCCAGGCCCGGGGAGAAACGACCTCAATATCGCGAATTATCCCAGTGCAAGCGAGCGAGCTAGCATGCGAGAGGAGTAGGAGGAGGAGGAGGAGAAGAGCGCGCGTACGCAGTTCGCAGCCTCCCATATCTGTGTCGAGTATCCAGCGGGAATAGTAGCGCACGATGGACCGTCCGCGGGTGTAGGTAGGTGCAATCGTGAGCGCGCGCCTCTTCCTCACCAGGCACTCATTTACTTTTTAAAAGCCGAGAGAAAACTCTCTCCCTCCCTCTCTCTCTCTCGGCTCTCCAATATCATTACTTCCCATCGCGGGGCCATTGCAATTTTTAAGTGGCAGAGCTTACCTTCCTCTCCCGCTAGGGAAGAAGCTCCACGGACGGAGGAGACCGCGACTCAGACGGCGAGATAGGAATGGGGGCGCGGAGAGCAGAGCGGGGTAGTTGAGAAATGAAGTGAGTCGGGTGAGAAACCGCGTGGTGTAAGAGAGCGGGAAGCGGGCAAAATGGCGAAAGAAAGGGGTGGGTGGGCGGTTTGCCACGAGGAGGAGGAAGAGGGAGAGAGATGAACTCGGGAATCGAGTGGGCGCGGAAGGGAGACCGAGAGAGATCTAAAGAGAAAGACATATATACACACACAGAGATATATATATATATATGTAGGGTGAGGGGTGAGTGGGTGGGCGGTGGACGGAGGGGTAGGGAAAGAGAGAGAGAGAGATCCGTTGGCCTAGTTAAGGTGAGTGCCACCCTCGCTGGTCAACGACCTCGCGACCTCGGCGCTCGCAATCCGAGCGACTGTTACCCGCCACATACGTGACACCCACCACATCGAGCGCGCGCAAAACCCACCCCCGACACGTACGCCCGCGTCACTTTCCGCGCGCATTTTCCTCGGCCTGATTAGACCACCACCACCACCACCACCACTGCCCCTCTCTTCGCCCCTGCGAGATCCATTTTTTCCTCCCCTCCTCTCCCGCGCCCTCTCGCCCTGCCACCGAAGCAGCAGCACTGGCGGAGCTTCTCGAACTTGCAAGAAAGTATCAAAGCCAACTTCGCCGGCGTTCTATTGTAAGGAGGAGCGTTAATGCGGATCGGGAAGAAAGGTGTCCTCGTTCTCCTTGCTGCTTTTCAGCTGACTTTAGACTTACCTGGCGCGGTAATTGAGGGTGACACATCAGTCGCGGCGGTAGATCCTCCTAAGTTCCGGCGCGAGTGCCCGCCGCTGTTGGTAAAGAATGTTGGGGGAGAAGGGGCAGCCGTAAAAAAGAGCTCGTGAAAAGCCTGTTCTGCAAGATGGACGTGCAAGAGCTTTGCAGTGCCCCCCCTTGTAAAAGCACACGTAGCCCGGAGAGGGCTAGCAATTAACTCCTTCGTAACCTGGCCGGGGTAATATTTCACCGAAGGAACGCTCGAATTTTTTCTCAGCCCTTTTAATCCTTTAGAGGGTGATATTGACGTTGGAGGGGTGCGAAAGAAGTCGAGTTGCGTTCCAGTGACTTCGAAATTGGACTCGTAGGAAGGAGGTTTCCGGGTCTGAAAAGGGCCGCTTGAAAAACTGAAACATTTTACTGCTTTTTATGCGCGCCGCCGCGCTAATCCTTTAGTCTCTCCTCGGGCGCGCGCTTCCAGCAGCAGCAGCAGCAGCCTGCAAAGCCTACCGTGGGCAAGAAAAAAATGGGCGCGGAGTGGGGTGGGGGAAAAAAGGGGAGTCGGCCCGGCCTGAGTTTTAATCCTTTCCTCGGTCTTTACGGCTTTACGGGGGCAATTGATGAAGGCAGCGCCGCCGCCGCCGTCGAAAGAAAGTGACTTTGCGACTGCGGACTTTTTAAACCCGTTAGCCCGGCCACCCCGAAACCCTTGCCACCGCCACCCCCCTTCTCAGTTTTACCCTTTTTACCCGACAATATTGCCCCACGCACGTCGCTCGTCGAACCCTTGCCTTTTTCCAGTACTGTTAGGCTCGCCCCAAGGATTCCCAAGCTATCCCGTACCGTTACCCAAGGATTAGACGGTTCCAAAGGGGGCAAACGGTCACACCCCACCCACCCTCCATAAATTAACTTTTACCCTTTCAAAAAATAAGCGACCATACCTTCGACATTTCTTTCGGGCCATTTACCTCGCTCTCCGCTTCCCCTCACAGAAACCAATCCATCAAATTGCCCCGACAACTCTCCGCCGAGCGATTTAATTTGGCGATATTCCCAGCTATCGCATTCGCTCGTGTGTTTTCATCAAGTACTTTTCTAGCTACTCGGATTAGAAAGAACGACGGCGGCGGCAACGGCGGCGGCGGTGCGATAACACGCGCGTAAGCCTCCTCGCGAACTAACCATCTGATAACGATATCACCGGGGTCAACGAACTCGAGCGCGAAAATAAGACGAGCGTCCTTGAGCGACGCCGGAGAGCTCGCGCTAAACCTGTGTAATAGACATTCTCGGATATAAGACATTTTTTCCGGACTGACGACATCGGCGCGCCTCGAGTCTCCAGTCAGACCTCTAATCAGTCAGTTACTTTAACAGTGAATGCGAAAGGTCCCTCTAGGAAGGTTTGCGCAAGAAATCGGGATCACACAGACACACAGACATATACACACGAGGATAGAGTCGATCCGCAAATAGAGAGAGGAAGTTGCCCAGCTAAGCGGTGAGTTTAATGCTCCGCTGTTGTGGAAAGTCTGCGAAATGGCACGACTTTCACATTCGCTAGTTGAACGCGTGTACTTTCTACGGGACGATACGCTCCTTCTTCGCCTCGCACATCAGATTCACTTTCTAAGAAGTACATAGGTGAATCGCATCCACGAGACTCCGATTGAACAAGGAAAGCTAGCCATAATAATTAACTCTTCACAAAAGGCAGGCAACAAAAAGAGCAAATCATTGCTATTACAAGTTCGATTAGCAAGTTAAAATGACAAAGGATGATGATAAGGTTATGTGAAAGGTGCGAGGTTGATTTAGAGGATTAGTCGGTGTAACGCTGAATATCCGCCACTCGATCTCGGAGGCGGTGCGTTTAGCCGGACAAAAGCGAGCGGAGTGGCATGGCGCGGCGCGAGAAGTGCGTGAGGCCGGGAGAGCGCTTAATCATCCACTAAGGGGAAAAAATGTCGGGTGCAATCTCGCAACTGGCTCCGGGGAACGCTCGCCTGCGATTATCCTCGTTCGATGTCGACGAACTGCCCCGGTGTGGATTCCGGCTCCGAAGGACGCGGCCACCGAACCGCAACCAACGCTCCTATGTATGCGCGCTCTCGATCCTCGACGCTGCTGGCATGGCATGGCATGGCATGCCGTGCCGTGCCACCGTGCCATGGCAGCCGGCTAATCGGCCGAGTGAAATCGTCGTGCACACACCCTTTCTGTCTTTTGCCAACAGCTCCCATTGCATCTCGTTACTCCTGCCCGCTTACTCGCTTACTTGCTCGCTCGCTCGCTCGCTCTTGTCCGCTCTCGCCGTCTCCGCCGGCGCTTTATTGCGCAATATGCAAATGCCTGGCGCTGCTAACGGTTAATCATTGCTGACTAACCTAGCGGCAAGGAGGACTCCGGTTACGAGAGTCCGCCAACATTTTTCAATCCGATCAGCCCTCCCCCGACACTTCCACCGATCTCGCTCGGACAACTGCAGTTGGCTCTGTCAAATGCCTCTGTCGTGCTCACTGCCCGTTAGCCCTGATACATCTCGGCGAAGGGGAACTCGCCTCGGAATCCGCTTGTTTTCATCGCCGAATTCCATCGAGACTTTATTCCTCTTGAATTCACTAATTGATCGTGTCAGTGGTACAATAGATAGTGAAAGAGGGAGAGAAAGAACTAGTAAAGAGTATTAGAGAAGCGGAGAGTTCCACAGTGGTCTGCGCGCTTGGTCTAATTAGGGAGGCTGCCAGTCATAGGAGTAGCAGAGTGGGGAGGGCGTGAATCACTGATGATCCGAATGACTAATCGTCGGGTCGTCGACATGGAAGTAGGAGAAAGTCGGTAAGTGTATGTGTGTGAGCAGTAGTAGGTGTGTAGTGGAAGGGAAGGACGAAGGGTCACGCCGGACGTGTCCCGGAGGCATCGTTCCGAGGCTGGCAGCCTCGTTTTCATCCCCTTTTCCTCGACCCACATCCACCCCCCATGCCCGCCCGCCTGCCCGCCTGCTTGCTTGCTTGCCTGCCTGACGTCCGAGGACTCCCACCACCGCCCACCTGATTTCCCGCACTCCCGATTACCCTCGGATTCTCTCATTAGAGCCCAGTCAATCTCCTTGAAGCATTCTCCGAGATTTATCATTCCCCTGCTTCCTTCCACACTAGGTTCATCCGACGAGAAACTAAGTTAGGGCTGGCTTGTCGGTGAACATTGCTGGAATTAGTTATGTTCGATCTATTTGAGTGAAGCAGACAGTAGCAATGTCTGCTGGTCTTCGTTCGAGGTTAGCTGTAATAGGACCGAGAGAGAGATAGAGAGAGGGAGAGACGATAAGGTTTTTTTCGGCGATGTTTGCAGGGCACTCGCAATTCCTCTTGCAATTGGAAGTGCATCATTTGCGAATCGAGCGTTCAGACGCTCCGCTACCAGCCATATTTTCTGTGTCCGTGTGTACCGGTGGATTGTGCTGCTGGCGCGCTGTCTCTCCCTCTCGGTGGGAGGGCTTGATCCTACAAGTCCCTGAGGTCGGTGATATCAGGTCGCGGGGCTAACGAACTCGCCACGATGCCTAACCCGGTCAACCGCGGCACAGATCCCGCGTACCACCCCCCTGCAGCCACCCTTCCCGCCCCCCTCCGCTCCGCTCCGCTCCAGCCTTCCCCTGTTTATGCGTTCCCGTAACATCGATTTGTCGAATTAGAGCGGCCGCGCCGAGCGCGATATTTCCCAAATGTTTTCCAATTGATATCAAGTACTTGGAATTAATGTCGCTCCCTTCAATACGGCTCTTCTTTGATCGCAAAGCATTCAAATCTTACGATTGAAAAGAGGGGAGGGGTAAAAAAAAATGTTCTCTCTTTCGAGTAGCCACTCTTAAGTTTTAAGTGCTCGACTTTCCTTATCGGGCGACCTGCTTCCTTAACAATCGACTGGTTAGCGAGCTGCTCTCGCTCGCAGGATGGAAGGAGAGAGAGAGAGATCACCGCGAGCAGCTTTCACCATTAGCCAGTGCACTCTCTTATCTCTATGATCGATCTGCCACTTCGCTCGAGCGTAACACGCGGTGCACCCTCCTCGATCACTGCGCTCATTCCACCTTCCGTCCCCTTGCGTAACGCACAGTAGCAGCCAGCTACTGTGCTCCGATTGCGATTGCGTGCGAGCGCCCCGGCATGCACGATATTCGAGAGCACACACGCACGCACGCACGCACTCACGCACGCAAGCAAGCTATCGCCTACATTTGACGGCTCCTTTCCGGTGCAAGGATTCCACCGGCGAGATTCCACGCTGTTGTCTCGATCGACCGATTCCCATTTAAATGTCTCGCGTTGGCAAACACGGACGACGACGCGAAGCGAGGAGGAGGAGGAGGAGGAGGAGGAGAAGGAGGCGTGCGACCGAAAGTGTTACCTGAGGCAACGTGTAACCATGAGGTGTTTTACAACACGTTGCCAGAGAGTGTGCTTTCACTTTCCAAGAGGCGCGCAACACTCTCGACGCGTCGCCATCATCGACATCATCGGCCTTCTTTTCGACTGTGCGCGTACGCGCGCCCGTCCTGGATCTGACTTCCGGCACCGAGCGCACCGTTTCTCGGCCGATTTCGCAATCCCACCCATTTACCGGCGTCCTCGTCCTCTGCACTCTCGATTAGATCAACTCGACCATCTCTCTCTCTCTGTCTCTCTCTTGCATTCGAGCATCCGACACTCGCACGTGCTCTCATCTGTCGCGTGTCCATTTAAACTACACCCGCCCCCGAATCCTAGCGACATCGCGAGACGCGAAATGTAGATCGACACACTCGAGCGCCTCTCTCCAGCCACTGGATTCCCATGGAAATTGGCGAGTCTGCATGCCGGAAACTCGGACTTTCTTATGTAATAAAGGCGAAGCTTACATAAATTCGTGATGAAATAGTATGTCGGCTCTCTCGCCTACACGCTCCTCGCGACAGGATCGTTCCTTGAATGGATTAAGAGCCTTTAAGCCGGAGGATTTCGGCCGAAGACAAAGGGTATTAGCATCCCTTAATCTCTCACTCGTGGCAAACACGTCCTGGTAGGTTGCGACGAGTTCCACGAGCCTCCTAATCCGATTGAATTGACATACCTTGATTCCCATTGAAAGGGCTACTCGAAATAAGGCAGGGCAGAGCACCCTTCCCTGCCCTGCCCTGCCCTACTCTTCCTTCGCAGTACCTCAAACTCCGTCCGTTCTGCTTTCTCTTTCCACGGACGGCATACTAGACACTTTCCCGCAAGATAGCAAACGGCTTCCTTTCTCGCGATCCAGTGTGCTCGCACCCTATTTAATTACCAACATTGCACCTGCGATCATTAGCCATGGCGCAGGAGCGCGCGCGCGCGCGCCGCCTCATGTAACAGGTGATACTAATCAGCCAGTGGATAGCGCCGATCAGTGCAGGTCACTTGTACACTCGGCGCTGCCGCTCCCTCGTAAAACACTTGGCGCAAGAAAATCCCAAGCATTCTAGAGCAGCGAACTATCCTAGGATCCGGTGGTAGATCTAGCATTTGAGAATGTCGGATGACTTGGAAAGGATCCTCGAGGAGGACACTTTTTTCCTTGGGAGGAAAGTTGCAGGGTAGATTTGCGGGTGGTGTCAGTATTGGTGGAAATGAATGTGTCGGGAGAGGAGCCGAGCGGGGGATAGAGAGAGGGAAAGAAGGGGGGAGAGAGATAGAGAGAGATAGAGAGAGAAAGAGTGAGAAAGAGAGGCGTGCGTCAGTGATCTCTCAAGGCCTCCGCGCATTAGTCGCTGACTGGCGTTCGCTTCGTCCCACTTTCCTTAGCGGCCGGTCAACGACCCGGTAGGTAGGTGAGTTTCCAAGGTGCACCAACACGATTTCATTCCATTCGAGATCATCTATACATATACGTCGCGGCAGTGCCTCTCAAACCAGCGCCGCCGTCGTCGTCGTCGCCGTTCTCTTCTTTTGCTTGCGAGTGGCGGAGCTCTCTTCTGAATCGACAGTAAAAATACCCGGCTCTCCTTCCTCTCGACTCTAGTTGGACTTAGAGACTCTTCCGTCGAACGCACTACCACCTATTTTTGGCACTACTCCGCTTTATTCTCACTCGAGCGGTGTACTCTTGGAAAGAGAGAGAGGGGAAGGAGAGTGACTGGCGGCGTGTGTTTCTCTCTGATAAAAGAGTGCCGCTGGCAGAGATCGTTGCCTGATTCGGACTTATCAGTTAATTGGAGTAGACTCGGCGGCTTAGAGTCAGTTATGCCGAAGGCTACGCTGCTTCGAATATCTCCTCTAGGTTACCCTAATCACATGCGCTCTTGGAAAAGCTTGTCTCTCTCTTTATATTTAGTCCAATAGAAACTTCCAGATGGCAATGGTCGATTTCTTATTTTTAAATGAGAAGACTAGTATTATTTATGATTTGATTTTCGATGAAATCATTGTATTATGTAAGAGGATTGTGTGAGCGGATTGCGAGTGGGAAAAAGGAAGAAGGTGGTGCGCGATAGCGCAGGACTCGGTACCGCTAGGGATCGTCGACCCCCGGGCGGCCCTCCTCACGCAACAACTATCCTTATGAGGTCTTTCGACGCGCACGCCACACACGAGGCGGTTCGCACGCGATCCATGTGGAGGCGCCACAACCTTTCGCGAATGCCGTGGCAGGCTAGTCGGTACGATAGGAAATTCGCGTCTCGTGAGTCGGTACCGCCCGGCACACGGAACATTCAAATTCCTCCACGCGATAAGGGTTATCACGCGATAGAAAAGATAGGGGTTGCTCGAGGAATTGGCGGGTGCTTCGAATTCGAGGCCTGGCAGGAATGACCTCGCTCAAACAGGAGTTGAATGGATACCTGAGCTTTTAAGGGACGCAAGGGTCTTCTACCTGTGTTAACGAGTCAACCCTTCCCCTCACAATTATTATTGAGGCCCTTAAAGTCCACTGGGTGCGCGGATAAGCGCTCACTCGCACCACCTTCTTCCCGGAGAACACTTGGCCAGTGAGACCCTGTCATTAAGTCATTTATTACCACCCCTGCGATTATAGCAGGGCTGATTGCACCCTTTGGCTTTGGCTCGCTCTATTCACTATTTCATATGGCATTCATTGGGGCAGGTTCTAATCAAGACGTCACTTTTTCTGTTACAGGTAAGCCCCTCTCTTAATCTACCAATTTTCTCCGAGGCCGGTTACAGCTGGACTCTACTACAGTCGATTGTACGTGAGTCATTGTTACCACGAGTCATCAAGTTAATCCTCCCCTCATTCCTCGCGGACATTGCAGTTTTTCCCTGGAGTGTGGATTCGCGTCCGTCTATTTTCGCTTTAAGCGCGATAATGATTCTCTCCGGGATCTCGGCGTAGTAATCGGAGTAGCGTGCGTCATCGCTTTGAGTATCGGAATATACGAGAACGGCTCACACTACACACCAACCACCCCTTACCGAATTTTTCCCCAACTATTTTCTATCCCTCGAATCTTTTTCGTACTATAATCCAAGCGTCGACACTTGGTCGCTCCGATTTCCGAGTGGACTGGAACTGAAGTTCATTTGCGAGCTCGAAATTGATGGTATTGAGGGTGATTCGTAAAGGAGGAGAAGGGTGATGGGACGGTTGGAGCGGGAGTTCTTTAAAATACTGTAATCCAATGGTCGACACTTCATCCTCCGATTTCCGGGCCGACGAACCAAAGTTAATTTGCCATTGGAAAATGATGGTGGCGCGAGGGTGAGTGGGTGAGTGGGTGGGAGTGGAGGGAGAAGATGAGGGGGATGTATCCTTGGCCGTGTACCCAGGCGAGGAAGTGCGCGCGTTGGAATCCCAGGGCGATCGCGTGGGCGCAACGAACACGCTTGCGCGACGAGTGCGCGCTTTTTCACCCTCCACCACCACCACCACCACCACCGCCGCCACCGCCACCGCTCTGCCACCCATCCCCCCATTAATGGGCAACAACCCCCAAGTATATGCGGTGCTCTCTCTGCCTGCTGGGCCAGCTAGCTTTGCCTTTCCGCCAGCACCAACAGTGTCTGGCACGTTGTCATTAGTGCGGGTATGTCGAGCACGCTGCGCCGCCGGGAGCATCGGCGATCGGCCCGATCTCATCAGACGATCGCCCTCCCCACCTCCACCACTCTCGATAAATCCACCGGTAATCAGCCTGACATTCGTGTGCCAGCAGTCAAAGGTTCGTCATTCATTTGCGTCTCTCGTCATTTTTCTATTCATATCTGAAAGAAGAGAGTGCATTGTGGAAAGAAAGAAAGAAAGAGAGAGAGAGAGAAGCCATTGCAAATATTCGTTGAACCCCTGAACAGGTGTGGGGGGTGCGGCGGGGACAGGTGGTTGGATGGGAGACTCGGTCCTCAGTTACTGCGCACTTATTCCCCGATCAGCCGGAACACTTATTCCTGTGATTCGATTTCATTCTAGTTGAATACGCGATTTAATTCTCTATTAATGCCTGACAGTGTAAAGTGGGATTTATTTTTATTCTCTTCGATTTTATTATATCGATAGCTGCGTGTCCCTTCTGGAATGCCGTGCGGCGCGCATTGCCATAATGCTGAAATCAATCTGGAGGTTTGCGAGTGTGGCGTTGTACGAAACTATTGATAGCATCGAGGATCGGGCTCTCTGTTGACATTACTCATTGACCGGGAAAGTCTTAGGACGATGCGATGTGACCCGTGATGTAACTCTAAGCTCATAAAGCGCTGCTCGCGCCTATAGTTACTCGCCAATTAGGAGTGACTTTTCCGCGAGCGAACTCTTATCCAATTACCCTGGCATTGCATCACTTTGCGTGTAATGTTTACTCGAGTGTCGTTCGGCTCGTTTTTCATTGGGCGCTGTGTTTATGAAAAAGTGAAACTTCTTGCTTGGTTTATTGCCGGGAGGAACGGTGGGAGAAGAGCGTTCTCTAGAGGATTCGAGATTAGTTCCGCGTGTGCAGCCTCCCCTCTCGTTCCCGGAAAAACTTTGACACTGAGGCGTATCGATTTTCCCTCTCGAGAGAGGCTCGGGGCTCTCACGTGCTCATTGACATTGACATTGTCCGCTGCGCGGCCCGACCTGCCAGCCACCTAGCGAACCGTTCCACCGACTCCGCCACTACCAACTTCAACCATCCACCGAGCGATGGCGTACCTCGACCATTCCACGAGCTCCCTTTCCACCAGTTTCAATCGGGGGTCGACGACCCTTTATTGATATACCACCTCCCCAAAACGCGCAGGGTCTTCTCTCAACTTTGCCACAGCGTTACAAGTCAGACTTTTTGCACGAAGTTCTATAGACTTGAAAGCCAGTCATATTTGCACTTTGGAAGAATTGATTGTTAGAGCATAAGCTATTTGTCGGTGAGCGATCTATTTCTAAGGATGGTTTTACAGTTGGCGCTACGCGTGGCGCTCGACGGTAGAGGGAGTCGTTCTCGGACGACGTTGGGACAGGTCGAGGATCATCCTGAAAGTTGCACTGTGCGCCGCTCGCGCGGGCGCGCGCACCTCGTTTATCTCGGATTGCGTGAGCAACCGGTCTCGCAATTAGCAATCCTTTCAAGGCGCTCCCTGCTTTCGCTAATGGTCCTTTGGAGAATTAATGGATCTGCTACCGGGTGAATATCGGTGCCGAGAAATGCCGAGAAATAGGGCAGGAGAGAGAGAGACGGAGAAAGAGAGAGAGAGTATTGGAAGCAACAGGGCGCACATCGCTCTCGTTGTTTTCGTGCTTGGAGCTTCGAACGCGAGAGAGAGAGAGAGAGAAAGAAAGAGAGATTGAGAGATTGTGGCGATGGCCCACATTTTTAACGACACGATGGATTTCCCAACGCGGCTTGGCCGAAACCTGCGGAACGGGGCCGTTACGCAATCAAGCGGCTCTCTTTATCCAGACTAGAGCCTTCGAAGCATTACATAAACGAGCGACTCTTTGCCTATCGGGCCTCCTACCTTCTGCCGACACCTTTCGAGACTTCACTTTCTCCGCGAGAAAAGACTTTCTTCTCGAGCGCGGCATCGCGGCCCGCGTTTTCTAAACATTCTAATGGGTTAATGGTGTGCCAAGCACGAGCCGGACACCTGATCCAAATGGAAGGCCGAAGTGGAGCGGCCATGAGCGCCGGCAGGGGGAGAGAGAGAAAAAAAAGTCTCGTAATAATAGATAGGAGAGGCTGCTGCACGGAGCGGTGAGTGTACGTAGCAAATAGTTGTCTCTCGACTTTCGCAAGCGGGTGACAAAGGCTCAGGGCCACTTAACTCTCTGTGTCGCGAGCGCGCGCGCGCTAGGCGCACTCTCCGCAAGGTCTGCCTTCGCGATCGAGGTCGTTTTAGTGGTCGCTTTGCTTAGTAGATCATAGGAAAATCCCCCGACTCGCCACTTCCGGATGATCTTTGAACCTTGGATCGGAGCCACATGATTCCACCTCTCGCAGGTGGAATGGCATTGCTGTATAAGAACCGAAAAGATCGCTCGCCACTCTCCGGTGAGAGTGCTTTCTCCTTTCTCCCTGTCTTGCCTCCTCTTCTCTCTCTCCCTCTCTCGCGCATCCTCTCCCAGACCTCCGCCTCTCTTTCTCTCTCCCTGACAGCTTTTACTCTCGATCGGTGCTACCTGCCGGCGCTCCGCTGCTCTCTGCTCCCGGAGAAAGCAACTCTTGCCTCCTCGACTCATCCTCTCTCTCTCTCTCTCTTGCAATCTCGAACGACATTTCTTCCGTTCCTTCTTTCACTGATGCTTCCACGTACCCTTTTTCCTATCACACAGCACTCTCTCTCTCTTTCTGTCTGTGTGACGTTCCTCAAATAGACTCTCTAAACTTGCATCTCCGGCCCAGTCTATCAGTGTGATCAAGTGCAGGAGAGTCTGAAGGGTTCGGTACTTGATCCTCAATCGGAGAGTAGGATGCACTGGCTTCTCTCTGGAGAGATGTTTCGAGCACACCGGATGCGAACTGGTAAAAGGAACTTCCTGCTGCCGCTGCTGCTGCTGCAGGCACTATTGGGACAGAGCGGAGGACGCGGAGTTTGTTCGGGAGGTTTTGTCGTAGCGGGCCATGTCGAATGTGCGATTGGGCAAGAGAAAAAGGGGTCTCCGGTCGTCCTGGATGTCGGACGGTAACCCCGCTCGAATCAAGGCCGACATACACCACTGTTGGCTCTTACTTTCACGCGCTAGAGAGTCTGTATCGGCTTATATCAGAGATTTAAGTGTTACATCTTCCTCGGGAGCGGCGAATCTACCTGTTCCCAACTGGGCGATCGGATCGGCGCGCCGGCGGCGCTAAACTTGGCGAAAATACCTTTCGAATTGGCGTCGATCGACGTATTAATAGCGCGGCCGGTCACACTTAAATCGAGAGCGGATGTACCAATATAGCAGTGGTTCGCCTAAACGATAGGCATCGGCTGCTCGCCGCGAGAGTGTTTGTAGTAAATCAAGCGGGCGCTGTCACGCGGCTGCCGCCTCGCTCCTTGGAGGACAAGTGCGTGGTGTGGCGCGCGGCGCGGCTTCTCGATGATAAACGGTGCACTTCCCTCGATGCAGCCGAGTAAACGGACCTCAATCAGGCCGTGCCTACGACCCGGCGGCCTTGCTGGCCGCGCTCGACCGAGACGATCGACGATCGATCCTTGCGAAACACCTGGAATATTTTCGATCGCCAACACATCCATCTATCTCCTCTCTGACTCTTTTATTCATCGAACCCTCCAACCTTTCAATATCTATCTTACTAAAACCTCAATGAACCACATCAAACAATAATAATCCATTATTAACCTTTTGACTACTGCAAAATTTACTGCAGAACGCTAATTTCAATCAATGAGACTTTAGCTGTGATAAATGTTATCTTGAGTGAAACTTGAAAAGCGTCTAAAGGATTAGTATCTATTTCCGGAAGCAATGCGAGGTTTTTGCAATTTTTGTGGGAGTGAAAGAAGCGATCTCATTCTCTTGAAGATAGTTGGAAGAGCGGGCGAAGGCGCGAGTCTAAGGCTGAGAGCGGGCGCACGTGCTCTCCAAGTGCGTTGACACGGAATATTCGCGAATGGCAGCGGCAGGTAGGCTGAGGTGGGCAGAGAGGTTGGGGAGGGGCAGGGCGGAGAAGGAAGGTCCATAGGTCACTCACCGGGCTCGAGACGCCCTGGAAGGTCCGAGCGGCGGCGGCGGGCGCGGCGTGCAGGCAGAAGGCGCGAGCTATTGCGAGCTCTGAATTAGAACTAGCTCGCGTCCCGCACATTTCCTACCGCTGCCACATCCAACAACCCACCTTACTTGCTTGCCATCTTCACGGTTTATACGACTTTTTTGTAACTGTACTATTTGTGCGGGGCGACGACGTGTCCCACCTATATGATATTCCGCGGGACTATCGGCCCAGCACGGCCCGGCCCGGCCCGGCACGGCTCGGCCCCCCATCCTTGAGGGGCGAGGTCGCTAGCCTCTTCTCCAAAGGATCAACTCTAACGGAATCGTGATTCAGGATCCCCGACTTCCTAGCTGCGAACCTGCATCATCGCCAACTTGACGGATCTCGGAATTTCCCACCCGTGTGAATGATCTTTTCTTGCCGTTTCATTGTACTGAATCTGCTTCTTACGATGAAATAGTTGAATCATACATCAAATTTAGAACGATTGACGAAATTAATTGTTATAAACCATTTCCTGTATTAATCCCTGATCGTTTCATGGAACTTTAAAGTTCTAAAATTGCTCAATTGAGTAATAGAGCAGACAACGCGTAGAGCATAGAATCTAGTGCATCAAAATGATTTCTAACGATCGGCGAAAGGAGGCCACGGTGACGCGCTAGAGAACGCCCGAAAGTAACGTGTGTAAACAGTAAACACTTTCGGTGGTGAGAAGAAGTGGGGGGATTTGGCCACGGGCGGCTCAGCCTAAACACTTTTCGATTTCTATCGTGTTAGATCTGCGTTAGAGCATGGAGTGTATAGACTCGCCTCGACTATATTTCCCGTCGACCTTTTTTTCTCGCAGCATTGTACAATCATTATTCTAATCTCTAATAACATTCCAATCAATTCTAATAGAGAAGAACGTTCTTCTTACAATTTTTGGTGAGCTTTCTTCGGATGGTGAAGCTTGTGGCATTAGGTGGAAATGGAGAGAGATCGGCGAAAGGAACTCTGGAGGCTCGGAGCGTGGGCACATCGGTATTTCGTCATTGGGATCGAGCAGCCGAGTTGAATAACCGGCATTACGTCAGTGCGGGGCACGCGTGTTTGCGGGCCGGAGGAGCGTGGACGGGCCGTACCGCAAAGAGGGGCATCAGTGCCAGGGAGAAGGTGGCGAAGGAGGTGAGGTGGTGGTTGGTTCGAGTGAGAGAAGAGAGGAGAGAGGAGAAAGGAGAGGAGGCAGCTCGACCGAGCTGGAACCAAGGTGTCCTCAGGTGGGGACTATGGAGGTCGATCACCTACGTACGGGAGTCAGTGACACCTTCGGGCGAGGACGCTCCGATCTTTTTTCTTCGCTTTGCGCTCCTGAAACACGCGCCATCACCTAATGAGCGAACCTCTGACTCACGTCCTCGAGATTCCGAAAATTTCCCATCTTCCTACTACTCTCTTTCATACAGTTTCCTGGCCTTTCCAAACTTCGAGCGAATCTTCGATCCGAGATAAGGATGGTGGGAAGTTTGGGTGGCAGCGGTCCTAGACAGGGGCCAGACGGCCAAAGTCGGTGCTTGAATATTCATTACTAGCTCTAGTTGAAGTTAAAGCAAAGCACCAAGCGGCAGTTCTCTTTGTAGGTTGGTGTCATGCCAGATGCGTTATGACACCAGCCACGAGAGCAATGTTCTCTCTCTCTCTGGTTTGTGCCGGTTGCGCGTTGGGATTTTCGGTGGTAGGTGCCACTGCCACTTCCTGCCGGCTGTCGTTTGTCGTTTGTTGTTGCCGGTGTCCGGGACCTTGACCACGGCGGTGGAGAGAGAGAGGAGCCGAGCATACGTTGGCCCGGTATTTGGATGACGACGGTGCGTCGCGCGAGGCCCTTGACCCGCCCGACGCAACCACCGACTTCTTCTCTCCACTGTCTTTCCCAAGAGCCGCTCACTCCCCTGCACCAGTTGGTAGCGAGTTTGCCTCGAGGCAACAACAACGCACCGGCACCTCTATCGATCTACTTGCATTCCTTGGAATAACAAAGCGAGCGTACGCCGAGGATTCCAAGCGCGCGCCGATCACAGAGCCCCTCGTAATCATTAACGATGCCCAGCGGCATGCCGAGCTCGCGGCGGCTCGCGTATACGATGATGATGATTCAGGCGTCTCATATTTCTGCCGGCGGATTTCGAGAGAGGCCAGTTGGCAAGTGCCGTTGACCGGGGAAGGTCAGTGAATGCGGCCTGTGCCTGCCTGCTTGCTTGCTTGCTTGCTTGCCTGGCCCTGTACTCCGGATTGTTCCTGGTAACGCTTAGCAAGCTCTTACGGTAGTTGTCTTCGGATATAACTGATTCGCCAGTGCAGCCCACTGCTCGACGCTTCGCGACACAGGCTGCACTTCCTGCTTTCACACTTATGCTAGAATAATCCTTTACTCCGAAAGATCGCTCTTCCAGTAGAATGCTCCGGGCATCCGCCGTCTGCGTAAACTCGCTTTCATCGCCAGTCACGATGCCACTGGAAGTGGAGATGGCGTGGGTGGCTGGCTGGCTGGCTCGCTGGCCTCTCGGTGTACCGGGGAGGAGATCCCGCCAGCCTGGATCGATCAATCGAAGCAGGTTAATCGGAATCGGGAGCAACAACTAGCAGTCACTCCGCCGAGGGAAAGGAAAGGGATATAAGGCGCGATGCGCCGAGATCGAGCCCGTGAAAGATCACCTCCTCTTCTAGCTTGAGTTGCTCGATTCCTCTCTCTCTCTCTCTCTCTCGAGAGAGAGAGACGCGCGCTCTTCGATAAGGGTCGTCGTTGAGGAGAAGAGCGGTCGTTGACCCGGCCGAAAGTGTCCGACCCGAAAATAGAGGGTCGATTTCCGCCTCTCCAAAAAGTCGATGAATCAGTGTATGCTCCGTGAGAGGTTCCGCTCCTCTTCTCTTTCTCTCTCTCTCTCTGTTTCTCTTTCTCTCATTCCGCGCGGGATGCGAGAAACGGGAAGGTAGGCTACTTAAATTTACGCTGGCGGTGTGTGGCGCTCATCCAAAAATAGGTCGGCCGGTGAGCCGCGGCTGACTTCCTCGTTCATTGTCGCGAATTCGGTTCGCCTAACTGTAGATCCCGGCCGCTCTGTGCACTAGCCGATGCACATGCCATCGCGCCGCTTCCTCGCACCTACTAAAACCAACCTCTCTCTCTCCCTCTCCCTCTCTCTTTCTCTCTTTCGCTCGGTGCATCGTTAGAAGACGATTTGCCCGCCATTTGCTCGATTAAAGCTCACCCTCGATTATATCTCGATCTTGGCCACATCAATCGTCCCAGCGAACCTTTCCACACTCGCTGTGTCTGAAGTGTTTATTAGCGCGGAGCGAATCTAGTGGGTTTTGCGGGGGACACGTGCGGATAGGTCGATCGAAATGCCGAGGAGAGTTGGAGTGTGAGAGTGTGGCGGGCGGGCGGGCGGGCAAGGAAAGGTGCGGTAATCGGGTCGTCGGTATCTAGCGATCGGCGATGGGCAGGCGTGCGTCCCTTCCGGGCTGTCGGGCCGCTTGCGGTAACGATGCGCCCGCTGTGCGTTGGCGTGGTCCCGCATTAGCATCGACGTGCACCGGGGTCAGGTCGAGTTCAGTGAACCCGCTGCTCTTGTGCATCGTGAGCCCGCGCGAGAGCTCCGCGCGAAGAATGAAAAGTGCGCTAGGATAGCGCTCGGGCCCTCGACCACTCACCAGAATTCCTTTGTCTTTCCTCCTCGCTTCCCACTCTTTCCACTTCCTCAAAAACTTCCTAGCCACCTGCGCTTTTTATTATTACAATTAGATGGTTGTAATTAGTTTGGTTTTTGAGGAATCTTTTAGTGATGTGGATGTTAGATGTGATTTAAATGGGACGTGATTTGGGGTCAGAGTGGTTTTATAGGAGGCATGGTGTGTGCAGTATTGTTGGGGCACGTGGGTGCCTGGGCGATGGCGCGCGAGCAATGGTCCGCTGACCGAATAACCAAATTCGTGGCGGCTTGCCTACTTTCGTCGTTATATAACGATCCTCTTTCGGGGCCGCGCTCGGCGCTGGGCCCACTCGAGCGCGGGACCCCCTCGCTTCTTCGCCTCCGCCTCCGACGCCACCGCCGCCGCCGCCGCCGCCCCCCCTTCCGACTGCCCGTCAGCCAGACTTCCTCGAGACGGCTCTCTAGAAAAGTCTAGGACGGCTTCCAGACCCTATGACCCACATTCCATCGACGGGCTTCCAAGCTGGAAAAAGAAGTTGCTTCTCGCTCGGGAAAAGAGCGGGCCCGATCCGAGCAAACTAGCCACCAATAGCAGCAGCAGCAGCCGGTAGTTAGTTTCGTTCGTCACGCGATGCTGATTGACTTTTCCAGATGCAGACTCTCCCGCGGATACTACTTTCTCCGACACGCCATTGTGTATTGTTTCGTGACACTCTCACCGCTGCCGCTGCCGTTGCCGTTGCCGCCGCGCCAGTTTGCTCTCCTTGGCCACCTGGAATCTAACAATCGGCTCGTACCGAGTGCCAGCCACGCCGTATAAAGAGAGCATAGACAGCTTTCCCAACCAGTTCATTATAGGCCGAGCGGTTTCCCTAATGGTTCGCTGCCACTCGAATTAAGCCACTAAGTTAGGCAAGCGGTTCTCCGAGTTCGGTAGCATTGGAAAGGAGGCGCAAGAATGTAGGTTTTCAGTCGGCGAGTTGAAGTGGTAATTGGCCTTTTTTTTTTTATTTTCACTTTTAATTACATAAGTCGGGCGGAGTACGCGAGTGGAGGTGCGGTGCGGCAACCCTCTCGCTGGTTCGATGCGCTCTTTATCTTCCGTGGATGTGGAGTAATATGGTTCGAGGTGAGTGACCGGCGTCCAGTTGCGTTCACTAACCTCCCTTCGGCCCCACCAGGCCCCCACAACCTTCCTACCAGATGGACTCGTGATCGCGTTCGTCCCGCACTTCCCTCGTCACTTCAAACCTCACTTCCCTACTTCTTTCTTTTACTTAGTTCACCTCCTAAGCTCTTACATCTAGCGTTACTCCGAGATAACAACGTTTTCTCAAATGTTCATATAAATTATGAATAGTAAATTCCGAAATTTTATCTTCATATTTTCGACAAGAATTTCTTCTATTTTTATAAAGTCGACAATTGAGAAACAATGGTACATTAGTTCAGGTCAATCGATCAATTAGTTTTTGAGCTATATGTATTGGGTTTTTAATGCCATTTTGAGAATACGCTTTCGAATTTTGTTGAGTGCAAAAAAAGACTCGCAGGAAGTACTCGAAGCTCGCCATACGCTCTTCAACACTCATCGCGAACATTCCAAGCTTTTTGGGTGAGATTCAACCGCGGGAACTCGAACAAGTCCACACTTTTCCGCTTTTAAATCTCCCAATTTCATTGCCAAACTTTCATGTCGATTTTTTGGGGCCAGTTATGTTAAAACGCATTTCCGAGGAAGTTTGGAGGAGGGAAAGTTTCATCCCTTACGGTAGCAGGAAGCGTGTTGAGCCGGGCGATTGATACCTCGGGCGATTAAGGCAATTGGGCCGCAGGGTCGTTTCAGAGCCGAGCCTAATCGTCCGAACAATTACGCTCGCGGAAGAATGCCCATGGGGGAGCTGTTTACCATTTCCGTTCCGTCTCCGTGGCTCGCTCGGCTGGATCGCGTCCACGTAATCCGGCCCCGCTTGATTACTCGGCCGCGTGCCACACATTTATCGCTTCACTTTTACCCGCACGCCCACCGAAACTTACTTTCGGCAGTGGCCCGCCGCTCTTACTTCTTTCTCTTTCTCTTTCTCTTTCTCTTCTCATTTCCTAACGCACCAGCTCAATTCTCAGACTGCAAATCATCCTGTTGGATTCAACTAGTTCAAAGCCCTTCTTGCCACTAGCAAGAAACGTCTATTCGATCCTCCGAAGAGATCACGTGCACGGTTCACAGGCATAGAGGAGCAGCCGCGACAATACTTATTTCAGTCATGGGAGCTTCTTTATCGAATGCGGCAGGTGTTTCCTCACTTCCGTAAAAAAAGCCGGTAGGAAAAAGTTAATGGGTTAATACAGGGTGTGCGTGAGCGATCGGGCCGAGCTGTAAGTAACTGCAGCGGGCCTGGTTGGCTCACTGGCTGGCTTACATGTGGGAGAATGCATATGCGTGTGTCGTCGTCGTCGTCGTCGATGGTAGTGGTAGTGGTAGTGCGAGGGTCGTGCCGATGACCGATCAAAGCGAGAAGTTCGCGTTGCGAATACGCGATACGTAACCGTCCAAGGCACACGGCCACTGACCGACACCGCACTCGCTCTCTGTCCGTGCATTGTCCTCGCGGGCCCAGCCGAGCTGATACCGAACTCGCGCGCCTTATAGTCATCGAGTCTCGGCCACACTCGCCTTAGTTACCGCTCGATTCTATCGTCTCACGCTCTACGTTCCAACATTAGCTCTCTTTCTTTCTTTCTTTCTCTCTTTTCTACAAGTCGAGCATACTTGTCCTATTATCTTAGAGCAAGTCTTCCTACTATTATTCCTCTATGGCCTCGAATGTCAGCCGGGCAGTTCCAGGAATGAGTGCTCGAGTTCTGCGAGAACGGCGTTGCAACTCGGCCGAGAAATGGGGATCGTGACACCATATTTCACAGGCGGGAAACCGCAGGAGAGGCGCGAGCGGCTACTTAGCTATATCCTCGGCGGCGTGCGATCTAGTGGTAGTGCAGGGCGATACAGTTGGCACATGTCTAATTGAGCGGCAACAGAGAGAGAGACTGGTCAGAGGGCAGTAAACTGGCAGCGAGTGCCTGGGAAGAGCGGCCGAATGCGGTTAGCCGAGTGTTATGCGTCCGCCGTTGCCGTCGCCGTCGCCGTCGTCGCCGCCGCCATGAAAAGTGGGATGCAGATTCAGTTATCTCGCGCGGTCCACGGTGCACTGAACCCGCCGCCGGGGCTAAGTCACGTGTGTCCCATCGGCCGAACTGTAACGTGCCATTTTTCCCTTTTCGTTATTAGCAAGAGAGACAAACTCTGACTCACGCGGCTTTTATATCCCTCTGCCAACTTGCAAACACTCCACGGAATTATCGCTCGAGTTCACCGTGTCTTTTGCTTCTCCGCTATAATCCCAGACGGTGCTCGCCCGCCCCGCTCTTCGCCGCCTTTGACTTCATAGATGGAGTTCGCGCCTTTCTTTAGCGCTGGCCCGCCGAGGTCGAGAGACTTCCGCGAGGACCAGGAACGAATGAAACAACCTCGAGCATAATCCAGCCAAGGCCCGATAGACGAAAATTGTAAAGGCGAGCGGCAAAAAGCGGGTTCACGGCCGCGCCTCGACCGCTTAATACGCGTCGCGACGGCATCGGGCAGACGAGCCAGTCATTAAGACACGACTCTCCATGGCTCTCGAGGTGATTAAGAGTGTGGACGCTCGCCGCGCCGAGCCGAGCCGCGTCGAGCGGAGCCGCGCCACGGCCAGTTCCCCCGAAGATTCTCGATTTCGATCGGAACGCCCGATAGTCTATCTGGGACAGAGAGTTCCAGCGGGCATTCCTCATAGGCCAACTCCACCCGTTCCATTGAACTCGCCTCTGCCAACAAACAACTCTGCCCTTTTTTTCTCTCCACTCTCAATACTTGCGAGTTCGCATTACAGACTTTGGAATAGTCGAGGAGGATAAAGAGAAAGAGAGGGAGGGGAAGAGAGAAGTAGCAGTAACCGGTTGGAAGTTCTATTATTGCTCCAGTTCCACTGGCCTCGCAGAGTGTTAGCACTATTTTCGAGCGTCTAGTTTTACGAGGAGGAGCTTCGACTCCTGGCAAGAGAGGAGTGATGAAAAATCAGGTGGGATGCACTAGGATCGCGCGACGAGCTAGGACGAGCAAGAGGCAAAGTGCAGAGCGCGCGATACCGTTAGAGGAGGGGTAGACCACACCAGCACCTTAGATAGCAAGGAGTCATTGGCTAGTTCTCCATTTTCAACGATGATCTCAAGCTCGACATGCTTTTTTCGGTGGCTCGGAGCCGCTTTCGATGAAAAAGCGAGTCTCAATCGAAGGGAGGCGGTGCGGCGCGCGTCGAGGAAGATTCTCGATTTCGGGGCATCAGTCGAGCGCAGGAGCCGATGAACTCGGTCACCGGGCAACAAACTGCACCGGCCATCCAACCGCTCACTCACTCGCTCCCTCTGCCTCTTCATTTCTCTAATAAGGTTTCGCCGCTTCCTCGATCCCTCTCATGTCGCCACTCTCCTCGCTCCTTCTTCTCGACCGCGCCGAGAATCTTCCGCACTTGTTGCACCTGGCCTCGCGCACTGCGGAAGAGCAGCTCAACGAGAGCGTCACTTCCTCCAAGAAGGTTCCTCCACTCCGGCCGGTCTACGTGACCATGAACTTCGCGTTTCCCTCGCACTTCCTCACCGCCGCTTCTCTCCTACTTGCTAGCTTCCAAATATTTCCAAAGAATTTCCCACTTCGAATTGGGTCTTCGGTGTACTTTGATATTGTAAATAGGAGGATTGTAAGAGTGGATGAATGAGGAGTGCTCGAAAGATAGAATCTCTGAGAGTTGCATCGCGTTTTATTGAGCGGAGTCATCGATGGCTCTTGAGTGACCCAACGACACGATTCGGTCAGTGGCATCGGTGATTCGTAACGTGACGTGTCTCCTCGCCAGGCCGAGTACTATTCCACTGAGCTGCCATTTGGTGTTCTTCCTTCTCTCACCTGGTCAGACGTAGTTTCCCCGTCACGTGCTCTCCAGGCGTACGTGGACGCCCGTACACCATAGCGGTTCACTTGCAGTCTCTCGAAACTTCGCTGGAACTCCATAATCGTATATCATGCGTGCTCGCTTCTCTCGGCACTACGAAACAATTGTTTTCCTCATCGAAATCGCAAGCAGATCTTCCCAAAATCAATTCTATCCTAATATACATTTTTCTGATTATTATTCCTAGGTTTGATTAACATGTGTGTAATATAATAATGATCGAAAAGGATGACAGAGCGACTAGAGAGAGAACTCGCCTAGTAACCCGGAAGAAAGGGCGATGCTCGGTTAGCGAGGCTAGTGATCCTGAGAGTAGGAAGGCTGTTCGGTATGGGAGGAGGCGCAGAAGGGATATAAGATACAGGGAGTCAGATGTAGGAGAAGTGCAATTACTCCGGGCAAGATAGAGCTCTAAGCGTGCCGGCGAGGATCGCAGCAAGGAACGGTGAAAAAGCCTGTAGTGTAACCGTTGCTGCTCCTGGTGCTGCTGCATAGCACGTTGACGTTGTTGCTAGTGTGGGTTACCTGGTTAGTGACCGGCCAACCGAGTTCACTGGCATCGGCCCTCTTCCAGGTTGGCTAATCTCGTGGCGAACGGCGAACGCCTGCTCGCCTCATTCCTCTTCCTCTTCAACATCGTCCTCCTCCACCTCCACTCTTCTCCTTCTTCTCCACCTTCTCCACCTCCAACGCCGCCACCGCCGCTGCTTCCTCCCCCTCGAGGAGGAGGAAGAAGCTGCGCGGCGCACTGGGAAATTCCCTTGGCGGCTATGCGATCGCCCGCTGGAACAGTTAAGGACACGCGTATTAATAGATTAGCGAGGCAAGCGAGCCTGGGAACAGCGAGTGCTTCCGGTTTTCTTCGCCCACTCTCTCGCTCGCCGCATTTTTCCCCCGCCTGGGAAACTCTCCTGCCGTATCCCAAGAGAATGCGAGCAACCTCGATTTCTCGATTATTAATGCGTCGATGATATCAGTGGAGGATCGACAGGTGAGGATGTCGGGTCCTTTGAAGAGAGATTTGCGAGTGTCGGCGGTGAAAGATGCTGCTTGACATAGATGGACCGACTGGGGAAGGGTGACGAGGGGGCCCCCGTCGCAAGGATTACATCAACGAAAACAGTGGACGCGACGAGAGCTCGGCCGGCGGCGCAGTGACGTAAAAGATCGTTCACCCGGCAAAACTACGCAGCTACGTAGTCACGAGGCTACTACGATGGCAACGAACTTTCGGGCATCGATCTGGGTCAAAACAACAAGCCGCCCGCCCGGCCACGTAATGAAAGTCTCCCGGCGAGTATCGCCACTAAGAGAGGAGAGAGCTCTCCTCGCGGCCTATGCTTTTCGGGGGGCGTCCCGGATAGTAGAGCGTTCGCGATATCGCACTTTATCCATCCGTCCCACTCGTCTCTTCCAATCGGCTGCCAGCCAACCAGCCCTCTGACTTCACCAGTGCATACGTAGCGCGCGCGCTCGCGAGCCCACTATGCCAAGCAGATATAGAAGGAGAGAGAGAAGAATAGAGAGGCGCATACGTCCGATGGACGTTGCAATGGGCCGGGTCGACGCCCTTGTCATTCAGGGCCTTACGCACGCTCGCTCGCTCGCGTAAGCCCGACGATACTGTTATGCACTGGCCATTGTTACCCTCTACAAAGACAGAGCGAAAGAGAGACAGAGTTAGAAAGAAAGAGGGTGAAGCACCTCGAAAAAGTGATTTCATTTTTCTTCGACCAATGATTCAAGTACTAGTCATCATACTATGCAAGAGTCCATTAATCAAGAAATCCGATGCTCTCGCTATCTAACATTCCACGCACTCTCCTTCTCTCTTTCGCGCCTACCTCTAATTAGCATTGAGACGTCAGTTGGAGTGGGGGATAATAAGGCCGGCTTAATTGAACAATGCTTCGCAGGCCTGATAAGCATTATCTTCTCGAAGGAAAAGGACTCTGTTCCCGGTAATACGTCGTACACACTCTCTCTCTCTCTCTTTCTCTCTGGCAGCTAGTGCACTGTCGACCAGGGTCGACGCCCGACGTCGACTCTACGATCGTTATGTCATTCATGCTCGTACGCGAGCACGCACGCACGTAAGTTCGCGAAGCCCCGCGGCACACGTATGCACACACATAAGCGGAGATAGGCGCGTATGCGTTGCCTTCGCTCGAAAGCCACGAGTACTGTTACGCACGATGAACCACCACCCGCAGCACCCACACATCCACACAGGTGCGTGTATGTGTGTGTGTGTCTCGCGGTGGTGCTCCTGCTCTCGTAGCCCGCGCTCTCTCTCCCATTCTAATCAGCTGCCCAGTTTCCCGGCGAGGAGAGTTCTCTCCCGCGTGAAATAGCTCGGATGCCAGGTGGAATTGGGCGAGTTCGCCTTCTCTGTGTGTGTGTGTGTATGTTGAACTCGAAGGGTCATAGTACTTGAACTCCCGGCAGCTCGCGGAGGGATGGCCACTCGTGGTGGATGCTCGAGACACGCGGGGAGTAAAAGAGAGAGAGGGAGAGAGAGGGAGAGTAATGGGAATAAGAGAATATTGTCGGTCTCGAGGGAGGGAGAGAGGGAGAGAGGCGGAATGAAAGGAGAGTGAGTGAGGATACATCTTTAGAAGGAGAATGCGCAAGGGCAGCCGGGAGCGTTACACCTAGGTAGGGCATTGCACCGATGCGACGGTGCCGACCAAGTCTTTGCCCGGCGCTCGCGATGCAACTGCAAAGAGTTGCATTCGCGTAGCCGCGTGCAGTGACCCGCCCTACCGTTAGGACGGCCCCGAGTCGATGCCTGCCTGCCTGCCTGCTTGCTTGCCAGCCTTCCCCTCTTCTTCTTCTTCTTCTTCTTCTGCTTCTTCTTCTGCACCTTCTTCTACTACATTTCGTCTCCCGCCTCGCACCATCTTCGCTTTCTTCTGCTTCTTAGCCAGCTTCGGCTACTGCTCCGCTCCACGCGCGCCTTCTTCTTCTCGAATCTAGAGCCCTCTTCCACTTCAGTTTCATTTTTTTCCTTCCCGCCTCTTCTTCTTGCCAGCTTTCTTTCGTCCTGCATTCGCCGATTTCGTCGCTTTGACACGAAAGCCCCCCCGACGACGCCTCCTCCTCCTTCTCTCGAATGTTCGGGGAACGTTTGCCGTCCGGGGTGACATGGCATTAAGGTATCGTGAGAGTGCAGCTTGCCGGATTGACGGGGAGTTCGTTGAACCCTTAGCTCGAATTTTGGTAAAGTGTAGCGGGGAAAGTGTAGCATCCCTTGCGCCCCATCGAGCATCCCTCGAGCATCATCATCCATGTATCACTCGACCAAGTCACCCCCTCTTATCATGATACCTCAACTTTCCCCATAGAAGTAGATTCATCATTTAACTAGCACTCCAATCTATTTTATATTATTATAACAAAGGGGTATTCAAAGGGTGAGGTTAATGTTACAGTAGTAGAAGATTACAATAGTCAGTGTGGATGAGCGAGAGAGTCGGTTCGAGGGGGTGGAATTTAAGATTGGCGGAGGTAGGGGTGGCCGGGTGTGGACGCGTGTCGCCAGGGCGTCGCAGGTGTTAGCGGAAGGCAGAGTCAGAGTCGCGTCAGTGGCAGAACAGCAGAAGAGCAGCGGCAGCAGCAGCAGCAGCAGCCAGCGGAGGGTGGTCGGGGGAGGTCAGTGACCGTTTTCCGAGCTGGTAGGGGTCGGCGCACTCCCAAGATCGGCGGCCGGCCGCGCGCTCGCATTCGCATGTGCACGTGCGTGCATGTCGGTGCAGTGTCGAGCTGCACTCCCACGTCGCTATGCAGTCCCGTAACATTCGCGGAAGCCGCCTTTCTCTCCTCCTCGCCGCCCTCCCCGCTCCTGATCCTGCCCGCCGATCATCGTGCTCCTTTCAGCGCCAGTAGTACCCTCCGCTCGCTCTACGCTTCTCCTCCACCTTATCCACCTCCTCCACTCTTCCTCTCTCGCTCTGCCCCTCTGAAGAAGGCTCCGACCGCGTGATGGACCGATTTTGACTTGGCAACCACTCGCTCCTACACACCCATGACCTTCCCCTCCGATTCCGCGCGATTACTCGCTCCTGAGAGCCTCTCGCTCCTCGTTTCTCGAGGATACCCACTCTCTTCCCTCCTCTTGCTCGAGCGAGCCAGCGAGCGAGCTTCCTTCATTTAGGAGACTCGTCTTCTCTAATTAGCGCCGGCTTCACCACCGCACTCTGGATCATCAAGGATGCGATAGGTCAGGGCCGATAACTCGCTAGAGTTCAGTCTTCTTACGAGAGGGAGAGAAAGATTGCGTGTGGAATTTGGCTGTTGTGTGTATCTTGGTTATTGGGAGAGAGAGAGAGAGGGAGTGGGATGAGTCTGTAGGAATTGAGATAGTTGGAATGGTAGTCTCTCACTGCCGGCATTCCAGATCGAAGGCTGATCGATGATGCCGGTTACGTAAAAGATTCCATTAATCGTTGGGAAGTCTCGTGCTCTCTGGGTCAACGCTCCGAGGCCGGCGACTCGCTCGGCGCCCATTGTCTCGGGCCTGCTCGGCTCAAGGACCGCGCCTCGTTCAGGGTTTCTCGCGGTTCTGGGATCGATGACCGTGAGCCCAGGATCACCTCTCCGTCCTCGCCTTCCTTCCTCCGATATACCTCCGCCGCTCTCTGCCTCCTCCTCCTCCTCCTCCTCGCGGCACACAAGAATCCACCAAGGAGCGAGCAGGCAGGCAGTCCCTCGTTGCTCCCAGCTCTCCTCAAGGACGAGGAACGATCCTGCCTCGACCTCACGCGAACGCCTCCCGAGGGAGCAGCCAGCCACGCAAGGTCGTCCCACCAAATACGAGCGAGCTCCGGACCGTGAAATCCACTACTACAAAGTTTCACTCTTCCGCGCGCCGCCGCCGAAAAAAACTCACCGGCCAGACTTGACATGCTCCATTGGACAGAAGGTTGACTCGATTGCTAGTAACAATCAGCCGCCGCCGCTTAGCCACTCTTCAATAGTCTCTCCTATTCATCTTGGCAAGGGAAAAAAGTCGACTGGCATAGAATGAGTTCGTCCCGAGGTCGAGGATAGAGTGTGAATATACGTGCGAGAGAGGAAGGTAACAGTATCGGTTCCTGCTCTCCAATCCATCAAGGACGTCTAGGCGTTCGGCGAGCAGTGCGGCTTAAGGTCGATCGTCGCCGAAAGACAAGGTCGTCCGGACTTCCGGCGGGAGCGACGGGTAGTCTGGCATCGGCCTCGCCGCGTCCAACTTCCTTGGCTACCAGGCGTCTAATTACGCCACCCCATCACACGTCTCCCTGACCGTTCTCTCGGGAATTAGGAAGCTCTGTCATATCCAACCGCGTGCACTTCTTGACAGACAGTCGATCTGGCAAGCGTGAAATCGCCAAGTAGCCGCAACGAGTAGCTAACTTACGAATTTACGAGAGGGCTTCCCTGCGTGACCGATTCGCTCCTTAACCCTTTCGCGGTGTCCTGCGACAATGATTCCGAAGCCGCCGCCGCCACGCCCAGGAGGAATCCCGCAAAGTAACGAGTGCGCTATTGTTCGCTCAATTACGTCGAAGCGGCTACCGAAAGCGAAGAGTGTGGCGGAAAGAGAGAGAGAGAGAGAGAGAGGAGCGCATTGCCAACAGGAGGATCACTCCTGATGAGGGACAATAGCGGGCGCAGTGGGGTGTTGCTCGATCTCGGCGAGTCCGAGGAGAAGCGGCCGGGATCTCCGAGTCGAGTTCTCTCTCGAGCACGTTTGTTTTGGATAATCCTTCCGGCGAAGTCAAACAGCCGTCGACTAATCACGTCGCCCGGTGACAAACAGCGGCTTATAATCGCATTACTGCCTCGCCACCCTGTCCACCCTCCTCAATCGCTCCCGTCGCGCCTGCCCTGTGCTTCCTGCTCCTCTAGTGAGCCTGCAGGTACCTACCTGCACTCACCCTGATCATCAGAGAGCAGCACTACTTACTCCTCTCTCTCTCTCTCTCTCTCTTTGCCACTACTAAGACCATTCGCCACGCCATCCATTCACAATAGATCGATTTCCGACGATTCTACCTTCCTCACCCACCGTTCGCCGTAGATCTCCTTCGCTGAATCCCATCGTATTCCAACAGTCGATCAGTCCGTCGTTGATTAATTATTCGCATCTCATCGAGTATATTGCAGCACTCGCGAGAAGAGAATCTCGCTGCTGTGATGATTACAGATTCGATTACATCGGAGTGGTAATGAAAAGCAAAGGCCCTCGTGTTTCGATTTGTGTTTCCGATCGCGGTGGATCGGGCTGGGAAAAGTTCGCTTCATTTCACGGTCGATTTCACGCTGTTCCAGTAGTAATAGAGTGGAACTCGGTGCACGTGAATCTCTCGATGGAGACGCGAGGAAGAGTATATGTGTGCCTGTGTGTGTATGGGAGCGAGCGAGCAACAAGGTGATCGAACGGCCTCCTTGGCGCTGGAGCTTTGCAGGTCGCGGCGCAAGTCGTCCACGAAGATAGCAAGAGCGGAGCGGCGCGACGGCGGCTACCGGCGCGGCGGCCGAGGGGGCGCCAGTACAGGGAAATTACTCTTTCCATTTTTCTTTCGATCGTTCCGGCCAACTCGGCCCGTAACCTCCTTTCCGGTAAGACTCGCTTAACGCGCGCACGCATTGCTTCCTCCTTCGTCTTCTGCTTCTTCCCACGCACTCGAATCATTACGAATTAAAGAATCTCTCAAGGAAATAAAGCGAGTGTTGGAAAGCGGTTTGAAGCGCGCGCATTGCTATTAGGCGATAGGAACGAAGCTAACATTGGAATGCACGATGCACTCGGCACGAGCGTAATTCTTTGCTCGTGCGACACGCGTGTCCCCGATGATATCTCGCCCGAGAGCCACACTGGCCCATGGGGGATATCTGTGTCAGCGGCATCGAAGCGAACGGGTTCGGCAGGTTCTTCGGCTTCGGTGAGCTAAGCGGCACGTTCGCTCGCCGAAGAATTAAATCATCCGGAGCTCCGAAATCGAGAGCTCTCCTCGTCGCTTTCAGTCTTCGATGCGCCGGCGAATGCCAGCCTTCTCCACCAACAACATCGTCGCATCGACAACATCGCACTTTTAGATCTTATCAAGTCCTTCTCACATGGATTATCTACGAGTGGTGGAAAAATGGCTGGAGACTAGAATGATTGAGCGAAGTTATGTCGGAAGGAGGCCCCGCTGTGTTCAGTGGTAATAGAGCTCGATCGGAGTTGGTGATTCAAACGGGATTGGCTGGCGGGTGGGCATAAGAGCCGATCGAAGGAGGCATGCAGTCAGCCTCGTAGAAGGTGCATCGGTAGATCGCACGTCGAAACGCTCGGCGATCGTCCTGCAAGTACATTTATATGGTTATACTTCCGCAGTGGGCGCTGTAGGGCAGGCTATGGGCATAACGGTGCGCCAGCCGCCGCGTCACGCACGCAACTCCATGCGTGCGTGCGTGCATGCGTGCCTGCCTGCCTGCCTGCCTGCCTGCGTGCGTGCATGATGTCACTGAACCTGCAACTTCTGCGGGAGCAGCGCGGAGGAGAAGACGAGCGGAATAAGCGGGAGTATGCAGCGACAGTGGAGCGTGCCTGCCGACACTGTGGATCCACTGGACCACAAGATTATCGGGAACACCGTTCTCCTTTCCGCGGAGCTTAGCCGGCCGCGCACACCGCCAGCTAGATTGCTAGCTTATCATCTCGAGCGAGCAAACTCCTTTCTCACGAGAGAACCTAGCCATTAGATCGTGCGGGCCCCGAGGCCCTCCACTCTACTTCACTGGCCCCTAACATCATCTTTCTCTCTGGGACACACGACCTTTCGGTCACAGCAATCAGTCAACTTTTTTGCCAAGTTGCAGCGCGCCGGTGTCAGGTAGAAAAGAGAGGTGTTATTGAATTTGCGAGCAAGGAAGCTGCTGACGAAGGCGAAACGTAAGCTTCCATGTTGGGAGAAGGCTCGTTCAGTGCCAAGGACGCGGCGCAAGGTGGCCACAATGAAGGAGAGTCCCTTCTAATTATGCTCTCTCGAGCACCTCGTTACATTTTTATCTCCACTCCAGCGGCACGCATCGCTGCGCGCCATCCTCGCCAGGGAAAGAAGCGGCCTCCTCTTCCCATTAGCACTCTCATTCACCGCAACACCATTCAGTAATTAAGCCTGCTCGACGATCCACTCATTTTTGCCATAAACTTAGTCATCCTGTCATTTAACTTGCATCGGAATTCCGTACGAGAGCTGAGGAACGATTGTGATCGATGCAAGGTGTATTGGGAGGAATCGGTATTGCGAGTGCGAATGAAATAATGGGCAAGGCGTGTGTGTATGGGATCGGTGGCTCGCGATCCTCGATTAAAAATAGATGCCACGCGATCCGCGTGTCGTATTGGTTGCATGTAAATGCGAGCTGCTCGCAGCAGCAGCAGGTCGCTAGCCGATTTCAAGGAAACGACGTCGCTGCCGCCGCGCCGCCTCGATTGACCTCCGCCGTCGGCTGTGAGAGAGTGCGGCGGCGGCGGCGGCGGGCGAGCATCGCGCGAGTCCGAGGTCCGTCCCAAGTTCACGTCCGAGCGGCGAGAAGCGGCCGCGTATCGCTCATATCGCCCGGCATTCCAGCCGAGCGAGACACGCTCGGTTTTATCTGCCAATCTCTCGAAGGCCCCATTAAAAGTTCGCCCAAGTGCGACTGTAATCTACAGGTAGTTCCAGAGACAATGTGAGCCGGCACGCTCCCGGCGAGCGAGCGAGCGAGCGGTCGCGCGCGCGTCGAGGGTGTAATCGATCCGAGTTCGTTAGGCGTGATATATTACATATTCGAGCGAGGAGGGCAGTGCTCCGCTAGCACTGGGAACGAGGACAAAAGAGGAAGAGTCGAGGGCAGTCGAGAAACAGAGTTGCTAAATGAGCAAGAGAGAGAGAGAGAGAGAGAGAGAGAGGGGGGCCCGAGCAAGTTCGGAGTGAATAGAGAGGAGTGCTTGGAGGCCGGAGGCGAGGGACAGGGTCAGTGCTCGTAATAGCGCTGCCATAAAATCATGAAAATAAATTATTGCGTCGATGATGGCAGACGTTAACTTTCAGCCAGGTCTCGTGACACCCCCCGATTGCATCGACCGTTAAGTCCCACCGGTCTCTACCGCTCGTCCCCCCCTCTTTCTCTCTCTCTTTCCCTCTCGCACTCCTGCTTACCATGCACACCGGAGAAAGTTCACGTTTATGCGTTTATGAAGCAGCAATAAAGGCGACAGGGAGAAAGAAAAAATATTGTACGAGGCCTGGATAGAGACTCGCGGCGTGCTTTACGAGGACGACTAGCTGGATGCCTGGTGGAGTTCGGGCCGAAAAGGGTTGCCTACTCCAGCGGGCAAGGGTTGAAGGGTCGAATGCATCCCTCCTATTTGGATTTCCACTTTATTGTGGAAAGAAAATCCCACCCCACCGTCGTCGGCGGATCCTGCTTTTTCCTCAAACTGTCGTATTTCCCCCTCTGCACATCCAGACTTCCGGCCGACATAGCCGGCCTCGGATCTTCTTCCGCTTCTCGGATTACCTGTCGATGAGAGTGGCCGATGGATCCTTCCATTGGATTTGGTAAGGGCGCGCGCTTCGACGGAGTCTCGAGCGATAATCGCATTATCGAGGCGTCCCATAACAGCCGCTTGGCTTTCGCAACGAGCGAGCGCTTCCATTGGAAGCCGCTCTTAATCAGCAGGAAAGTGACACCCGAGGAATTCCGGGGCGAAGGCATAAGCGGCGAGTAGTAGGGCACACACAGTCCACAGTCCACAGTTGTTGGCGTACGAATTCGGCGGCGCGGCGCGGCGTGGCGCGCGAATACATCATCGACGTCAGGTTCGTCGAACCGTCATCACGTTTTATTGCACGGGCCCCGTCCACGTGCCGGCGTGTCCTTCGCCGAGGCGTTCGGCTTAGCTAAGCGAATTTAGCTGGCCGAGCTGGAACTCGCAGGAAGCGGGAAAGGCCCCTGACCATTACGGGTGACGGACGTATGGAAATGACGCGGACACGCAGATGCTCGCTGACACGGAGAGGAGTCAGTGCGCCGCCGGTGCGTTCGTAGGCCTCTACCAACGGCGGCGGCGACGGCGGCGGCATTACCTTGGGGGCCTTAATACGCGCGACGCCCACGACTTCTTCCAGTCTAAAGGCTGACCTCGCGTTAAATGACGGGACGATTTTTTTGCAAGAGCGCTCTGCAATTAGAGACTGCCATATAATCGCGCGTAGAGCTTCGCTGGCGCTGACCTTCGCTCGCTACGCGCCACGCCATATTTAGTCCAAGTCAATTCGATCTAAGAGTTGAAAGCACGCTCCTACGAATCCTTCATTAGGAACTGTCGTTAAGACAAGCGGCGATTAAGGATCGGGATAGTTCGATGATGCGGTGTGCCGAGCGATGCAAAGCCGTGAGGAAGCAACAGAAGCAGGAGGAAGGAGCGAGCGAGCGAGAGAGCCTCTTTGGGGAAGTGTTGCACGAAGAGAGAGGGCCGTCTCGGCAGAGAGAGAAGGAAGGAACGGTATCTGGCTGGAAGTGGTGCGAGCAAGAGGCAGCGAGAATAAGAATGTGTATGTGTGTGAATACGAGAGAGCGAGAGAGAAGAGAGGGCTCAAGAAGGAAGGAGGAAGATAGAATGGAAGGCGAAAGAAGGAGTAGAGAGCGACAGTTGGCTGGAGCGAGAGGGCGCATGGCCTTGGCCGCCGCTGCGGGGTAATTCAGTCAAGGTTTCGGCCGATGAACTTCCTCCGACGGTAGGAAAGAGAGCCCTCGGCGCGGTAGGTCGGCCGCTCGGTGGGGGCTAGCGGCGGGCCAATGGGCGAGCGTGAGGCCCAGTAGGAGCGGCGGGGATTGGTCGGGCGAGCGGCGAAGGGGCCCCGGGCCCCGAGCGGCCGCCGCTTGTCAGTGACCTCCAGCATTGAAAATACGATGAACTCTCTCGGGGGGCTTCGTGAGAGAGCGCACCGGTGCGCTGTGGCGTGTGTCCTCTACTACATACTAGGTAGCCAGGGCGTAGACATTGTAGACGGCCGAGTCGAGCCTGCTGCCAGGCAAGCAGGCAACATCAATCCCTCCCCTCCACCGAGGCAACGAGTCTCGAGTAAGGGCTGCACGGCCCCCAGGTAAGCAACACTCGACGGCACCGAACTCGTTGCCGTCAGACCAACGCGAACCTCCCTCGAGCGAAGACTTACTTTCACTCTCTCTCGCCTCGAATCGTCTCGCCGCCGCCGTCGTGCTTTCGAAGCGCGCGCGCCTTCACCAGTCCGCTGTTCTAGAGTGAGAGAAGAGAGTCGTCCTCGTCGTAGTCGTCGTCGTCCGCGATCTCGCCGGGATCGCCAGTGAGTTCTCGCCGGTAGTTGTACTCGTGCATGCCGCTGTATAACAGCCGGCCCTATCCCCGGACTCTCCGCAGTAACCACCTGCCCTCACTACTGGCAGGAGCCTATCCAGTATTAACTCGGAGATCGTTTCGTTCGCTCCTACAGCCGACCGACCACCAACCGCCGCCGTGTGCCGTGTCCCGTGCACTCCACACTCGCGCTTACCCTCCTTTTCCCAGTGTCAACATACAACAGCCTGCAACACGTATTATACGTCGCGCCGGATTTTCCCAGCCTGTGAAAAGCAAGCGTCTCTGTGTGTCTGTGTGAGCAGCAGCCAGTGGTAAACACTCGCAAGCGAGCCAGCGTGGACAAATGTCAGTCAGCTCAGTGCAGTGGCGTGCGTGCCAAGTGGATACCGCTTGATATTGCTAGTCGTCGTTTATCGTCGGCCAGATATCATCAATTGCCTAGTATCCGCGCTACTTGAAAGATGATCCTGACACCACCGGACAGTAGCGCGCAGGCCGCCGCGCCGGAATCCCCGATTTCAAGTGCGTCCTCGCGGGCCTCCAGCGTCTCGCGCATGTCCTGTATGTCTCAGGGCATGTCCAGCCCTTATCACGTGGCCCAACTACCCCATCATCTTAGCCCCAACATGCCCACCATGGATTCGACGGTATCCTCCGCCAAGCCCGAGCCTGAACTCAACATAGGTACGATCCTCCAGCATTCCATCCTTTCCTTCTCGTCGCAATACTCGACCCTGTCTTCTTTCAAAGTACTTTCAACTCTCAGCTATACGGACAATTTCTCTCGATCGAACGATCCAGTTGGATAGTTATTTATTTGATCGTTATGATATTGTCTCGAGGGGGGGTGTGTGTGTCGGGTGGGTAGGGGGAGATCGATGCCCCTTGCGAGGAGGATCGAAACGCGAGGCACAGCGTGACAGGCCGAGTGAAAGCAGAAAGTTGTAACAGGCCGATGCTGTAACCCGCCGCTGCCGGAGAGAGGAGAAAGTGTTCTTCTTTCTCTCCCACCTTTCTCTCACCCGCGCCGCTTGCTCGCTCGTGTCCGCTCACATGCTGCTGCTGCTGCTGCTGCAGCACGTGGAGAGAGAGACTCGCGAGAGATATCGCGCCACTTTCCACACGCTGGAGCCGTTCTAATCGCCTTGAATCTTTTCTTTTACAGAATTCGACGGGACCACCGTGCTGTGTCGAGTCTGTGGTGACAAGGCGTCCGGCTTTCATTATGGAGTTCATTCCTGCGAGGGCTGCAAGGTAAGAACACCGCCAAATATTCCATTTATTATTTTACCAGGCGACGCGCTCCTATCTTTCCTTGCTCGAGATTAATTTCGAAATTGAATGCTTTTATTTTTTTAAAAATGAAAGAGCATCGAAATTTGATAGACGCGTGTCGCCCGGTGTGGCCAGGAAGTGAACGGATGAATGTGAGCGTGAATGTGCGCGCGAATCGACCAAGGCTGTCATCGTTGAGGAGGAAAAAGAGAGGAGGGAGAGAAGCTATCGAGCGGGCATAGTTCCCGGCCTTGGCCACGCGGAAATCGTGTTTAAAGTTTAAGACGGGCCTTGATAGTACACGGCCCGAGGAATGCTCTCTCAAAGTCGACGAAGAATCTTGCCAAGGTCCTACGATCGAGCGCCGATTGCCAGGGACCTTTATGCTCGCGCTCTTCCTCTCCTCACAGATCGTGTTCTCTCTTTCATACAAGTCTCTCGTCTCTCTCTCGCTCGGGTTACACGTTCATTCGCCGGTCAAACTCGTACTTATGTAGTACACTAGAGATTGGTCGGACATAAATCGCTTGGATGGTCATCTCGATCGGCGAAGGCTGACCACAATCGCCTAGTGCCCTTTTTTCCCCGCAACCCTTCGACAAGGGGTCGTAGATTTTTACACGGAGATCCAGTCTTCTTTGCTCGTAAAAGATGCTTGCTCCGAGGACTCGTTGGCGAGCTGCGCTGCTCGTTCTTTGAAGTTGAAAAAGTACATTCCCAGGGACAGAGAAGGAACGGGCGGCCAGTGGCCGCATAAGGAGTGCCGAGGATGCCACGAATATGATATCGGCGGACAATGCTGGTCAGTGGATCGGTGATGCATTCGGTTGGGCAGGAAATAGGAGAGGAAGGTCGCGTCCAGAGTGGACAATAGGATGGCGGGCGGTGTTGCGCAAAGGGAGCGGAAAATGTGGCGAATTTCCTTCACGGGCGATCTAACTTTTCAGCATGATGGAAAGTATCGTGAGAAGGGTCCAGGTAGACGCTCGCTTTCAGAGCTCGAGAGGCCTTTGTCCGGTGGTTTTGCGTGCGGTGAGCTTCCAACCGAGGCTGGAAATCGTCTGGACAGGTGCGACATCGCTGGCATGTACATCCGTCCAGACGACTTCCTGCCCAGCATCTTCGTCGGTTGGAAAAGATCTCTGGCATACCTGGCCGTTTGGAATGTTTGACTTTCGTAATAGTCTCGGAGTGCTAGGCGTTAGTTGAAAGTTGTGTGAGAGGAAGGACGGTAGAAGCCGAGAGTGAATCAGAGGAAAGGCAGTCGGAAATTTGGTGGACGTAGCCCGGGGGGGAGAGGAGGTGCGTAGATGCAAATTGGCTTTGTTAAAATTGATAATCGTTTCTCGCGAAGGCCAACGTCCTCGTGGCGCTATCGTCATTGTGGCATCACTCGGTGTGTATGTGTGTGCTGGCTGGCTGGCTGGCTCTCGGGTGGGGGAACACCTTTTGCCGCGAATTGAGCCGCGGTAGGAGAGGCATCCCCACCTCCTCGACTTACCACCTCCAACTTGCCAAGCCACTTGGGTGAGGAGAGTCTGCCAGGTGTAACAAGTCATCGTTCTCGTGGAACTCGCACATCTTCTTGGGCCGTCGATCCAAGCGCGTCGCTCCAACCATTTTTACCATCATCGCATTATCAACTCATTCTTCCCTACGATCCATATTTTTTCTCTCGCTGGTTTTTTCTTATCCCCATCTGATTTTCTCGCGAAGATCAGACTACCATTTGTAACATTGATCGAGAGCTGAGTCAGCATAGGACTAGAGAATGACGTTTCCAAAGCAATGGGTTTTAGTTAGTCTAGCGTAGAGATGAAGAGGCACCCCGAAGTGAAAGAAGGCCCCAGTCAGAGGGGGCCCAGGCTCCGGCGGACCGGTAGAAAGAGAGAGTGGACCGGCGGCCGGCGGGGCGCCAAAAAGCCAACGAGATGATCGCCTTTCGACCACTAGAAAGAGAAAGTGTCCCAGTCCAAACTATCTTTCACCTTCCTGGTATTTCGGCCAGGTCTACCATCGGATCCCATAACTGGGCGCACCCTTCGACCAGTCCTTTAACAGATTCTTTTGTATATAGGAAGAGCAATCGGTTGCGAGAGTAGGGCGAATTCTAACTTGCAATTTTCTATAGTTCTGTTCTTGCGGCGGTGCAGCGTCATTCTCGACCTGCAATGCTTGATATTTGGGATATCGAGGGGATTCCTCTTGAAAAAGCGGCGCGAGCGAGAAGCGAAGAGGGTAGTGGGGAAGGAGAGTGAAGGGGTGGGGGATGAGGAGGGCCCACGGCCAGTTGACTGGGTCAGTAACTTATGGCCGTAGCGCCGTAAGAGGCGCTAGTAAACCGAACAAGCCTCTACCAAGTGACCTAGCCGCTAGCGGTAGAACGTCTTGTGCCACTGGAAGAACGTCGCGTGGAAAGGGAAGAGAACGCGGAAGAGTGTTGGATATCTTTAAGACTAGGTCGCTCGGTCGCAAACTGCTGTTGCGCTATTTTACCATAGCGATCCATCGGTAGCACGCTACTTTTCCCAAATTGTTCGTCCCAGAAACTCCACCTCCTCCGTCTTCCTCTCTTTATCAAGCTCAATTTGCGATCGGTGAGTCGAAATTGGCTGGCGCGCTAGTCTCGGAGAGATCTCTCTGGAAAGAGCGAGTGGCGGTTGCTCGCAGCCTTGCTTGCGCAGGGTGTTCCCCGGTGTCACTGACCTGGCTTCACTCGGCTATATCAGCGTGTCACGAGAGATTCGCGTTGCCGTAATCGTGGCGTGGGCGATAAAGGCGTGATAAAAGGCCGCGGGCCACTCCGACGTTGCTCGAGTGGAGCCAGTTAGCTAGCTAGCCCGCCGCGAAAGGGGTCGCCCTCTAATCTGCCGCGATTTCCTTACACCTGCATGTCCGCGCGCACGTACACCATCACCGTCGTCGTCGTCGTCGTCGTCGCCGCCTTCCTTGACACAGCACAGCGTGCAGCTGCTGCTCCCGTTCCAACAGTACTATTTGCCTTTCATTGAGCCTTTTCCTCGTGGCCGCGTCTTTTCCACTGAGAGCCATCGTGACTAGACTGGCTGCCACGCGATACATTGGAATTTTCGAGTACATCGGCCACAGAGGAAATAGTCGAGCAAGCTGCCACCCCCTTGGAACCACCCAATTTCGACTCGTCCGTCCAATCGAACCCTACCTCACTCTCTCTCTCTCTCCCACTCGAAACCCTGCGAGCCTCGCCGGAAATGGGTCCAATTCCGAATGGAGAAAAATCTCGGCGGTTCTCGCGCCGAGAGTGGCACTGGGCTGCTGGCTTTTGCATCGGCGCGTTCCTCTTTAAATCTCCGTAGCGCGCGATGGCGCGCGCGGTGCAGGTCGACGCTTTTTCCGGAGGGTTGAAACCAGGCGAGCAGTGCATTAACCCTCCGGTCGTCGACCCCCGAGCCAGTTACGTCACGCGGCCATTCCCTCCTCCTCCTCCTCCTCCTCTTGCTTCTCCTCCTCCCTACGCTAGCGGAGTTCTCCGATGAAACAGCGGCACACCAGCAGTAGCACTAGCACACACCAGTAGCGAGCAACCGTCTCCCTCTCTTCTCTTCTCTCTTCTCTCTTCTCTTTCTGTGTTTCTCTCGGTGCATGTGTCTCTTCTCCCTAGTGCTCTCTTCCTCCCGCCGGCCTAGAGCTCGCTATCATCTCTCCCTCTCCCATTCTCTCCTCTGTGTGTATGTGTGTGTGTGCGGCGTTCTCTCCTCCGCACGCTCTCGACGTTAACCGTCATTTTTGATGTCGTAACGAGTCGTGATCTCATTTTCATTTGATTGCGCGGGTATTTCGGTGCTCACTCTCGGGGTTACTGACCCCGGTGCATCTACTTTAGAATCGGGTCAGCCGCTTATTATCGTGGTAGGTGTTCGCGCTCGCCTCGCCCGCCCGCTCCCTCCCAACCTCCCTCGCTATCTCCCTTCCTCCCGGGCCAAGATTCCCTGACCCTCCTGGCGTCCTTTGTTTTGCCCCTTTTTCCACTATTTGCCATACCGCTCTTTCTCTCTCTGTCTCTCATTTCAACCCGATACCGCACTCCCTCGCCTCTCGCTGCTGCTCCTCTTCCAGGCTCCGCTCGCCAGATCGAAGTTTGCGCATCGCCGCCGACTGATAAAGCAGCCACCCCGCGAAATTCAGCTGCGAAAAGTAGGGGAGGCGGTGATCGTTGCTCATGATCGGGCAATAAGAAGAGCGGCTAATTTCGTGCTATTGAAAAGAAGGTTAAGCTCGAGCGCTCCCCTATAAATAGATGCTTCTTGCTTCCTTGGCGCTCGGAGAATGTCTTGCCGGCTTTCCGATAACTGTCGGAAATGAAATGGTCCAATTCATATTAGGAGTCTTCCGTGGAAATCCGTGCATCGAGCGTGGATATTTCGAGAGTTTCGCTCATCATTGGAGCATCCCTCCGAGCTAGCTTTATTAGAATACTCCTGGAAGGTGGTGGGGCTCTCGGGGATTCTCTCTGGAGGATCTCGGGGAAATGGGACTCGGAGCGGTGACCCCGCTCCGATCGACTCTCGCGGTATCGATGCCCTGGGAGTGGAGCAGCAGCAGCAGCAGCAGCATGGAGCTTGGAGCGTTTGAGGTCGCAGCAGCGCTATGATGCCTGGACCACTTTTCGACCCTTCAATCTTTTAGTCCATTAGGCTCGAGCGCTCTCCGCTACAGGCGTAACCTCCTCTCCTCTCATGGGTATATCGCATCTTTCGGCTAGCTAGCCACTTTGCCGGGATGGCTGGCTGCTTGATAGCCGAAAATTCTCAGTCATCCAGCCGAGTGGAGCCTTCCTGCCACCCCCGGCAGCCCCTCTCGCATCTGCCACCCAATTGCCACCTTACTCTCTCTCTCGGAGTCGGCTAGTAAAGGGGGTCACTCGGGGTCATGGAACGAGCGGGAGGACGGGCGGGATGGGGGCGCGTTAGGTTGACGAGCAGGCAGGCAGGCGCGGAGGGGTGGGTGGTTGTGGTGTGAAACGCTCTCTCGGCGTGGCTGACCTCAGCGATCGGCTCGCTCGATATCGATGCCCGGGGAGCAGAGCGGAGCCGGCGAATTCTCGGGGTCGTAGGAGAGCGAGCGCTTTCGAGCGAGTGGCCGAGCGGTTAATGCCCCCGAGCGCAGAGCGGAGAGTGTCGTGGCCCGAGAGTACGTAGCGCATGCGCTCGCTTGCTTGCACGGGTGCGCGCATTACGTACGTCACCGTTACTCCGTTTCACGTCCTCCTCCTCCTCCTCCTCCGCCACCTCCACCTCCACTTCGGCGGTGGTGTGTGCTGCTCGTTGTAGCTTCCTTCTAGAACACCGGCATCCTTTCTCGCTCGTTATCACACTCGCCGCCGCGGCTGCTGCCCCTGCACTCCCTCGAGAGCGCGAATCATTTTATGTTCATGACAAATAGCGCGATCGATAAATAAGATCGTATTAGTTGATTTTTTCTTGACTGTCAGTGAGAAATGGATTTCTGGCGGGTGGCGAGCGCCAGTGGGAGGGAGGGAGGGAGGGAGAGAGGTGGTGGAATTGATTTGTAAGTAAATGGAGAATCGTCAGGGGGAAATGGGGAGTGGGAGATAAGGGAGAGAGCGCGCGCGAATGCGAAAGAGTTCCTTTCCCAAGAGCTGTTGCTTTCAGGGCTGCCGGGTTTCACTGGCGGCCGTCTGACTCCTCGAGCGGCCTATACTACTTGCGCTCGCTCGCTCGCTCGCTCGCCGAGCGCGCTCCCCTTCTACCGCGCTCGCTCCGGTCGTTGGCCCCGCGAACCACGTCGTGTGTATATCCCACACTCTCCTTACCTACATACACCCTAGCCTCCGATGCATACGCATGCACCCACACGCTTCCACTTCTCTACTCTCCTCTCTCTCTCTCTCCACTGCACTTACACCGACGTCTCTCTCTCTCTCTGCCTACGTATTCTCTCCACACCAACGACATACACGCCTTGCCTCGCTTTGCCGCGGATAAACGCGATCGGCCCCGAAACTCACTGATTTATTGGGCCTTCTCTAGTGGCTCGCATTGACCCATCCTTATTAGGAGAACTCTCGAGATCCTCCTCGCGATAGAGAGACTCTCCTGACGGATAATCCAGCTCTGGAAATGGAGGCGAACTTTCTCGGGCGAAAGTTCGTAAGAGGCAAGTCTCGTTTTGGGCGAGACTACGAGTATCTCTTGCGAAAGAGGCTCGCGCGGCGAGTGGACGCCGCGCGCGCCACTTGCGATCCTGTGGCTCATTCTCATTTCTTGATTACATGCGAGTGGAATATCAGTGGTGGCGTTTCTGGTATTGCTTTTTTCCCCGGAGGAGGCAAGGCAGCCGAAAGGGCCTGTGGGGAGTAAATTGGGCTATAAAGAGGCGCGTGCGCCCGGCGGCGAAGCAGCTTTGGAAGAGTCGAGGTGGCACGCGACGGTGGTCGCCCCCTGACCTGTGTCAGGGGGAATGCACGGTTTGAGAGATCGATGCACTGCATTCTCCCACACCCGCTCCCCGTGTCCTCTCTCCCGCTCTCCCGCTCGCCCGCTCGCACTGCCTCCGCCGGATTCCCGCCTACCAAGGGGTTCAACAGGGGTTGCTGCCCTCGTCCGGGAATCCGCGAGTAGCTCGCGCGCCCGATTCCCCCTTTGCTGGACCTCTCATCTCTAGTACAACCGCCCTTAAACTCGCCCGACTCCACCATACACCTGATTCGAAAGAGAGCTCCGGAGCGATCCGTCTTGTTGGCATATTACGAGCGGCTCATCCTTCGAGAATGCAAGTTGCCAGCGAGTGGCGGTGGCGCGAGGAGCTTCCCTAGGATTGGCAGCGCGGCAATGACAGTTCATTGACTTGCATCAACGGCTGCAGGCCGATTGACAGGCCGGGCGCGGAGGTGCAACGGTACATCGTTCTCTCGACGGTCTCCGCACGAAGTTGAGGTAGGCGAGGTCGTGGGCCTGACGTCACGAAAGAGTCACTTGACGACGAGCCTCGCCAACTCTCCGTACGCGCGTACGTGCATACACACGCGCGCGCCTGCGCTCCCTGCGCTTGCCTTATTCGCTCGCTCGCTCGCTTGTTCGCTCGCTCGCTCGCCTGCCTGTCACGACGACGACGACGTCGTCGACATGTAGGAGACGCGCGGCGACGACGACGACGACGACGACGTTCCACGCGTCGCTCGTTACGTAATCGAGCGACGCGGGGTCGTTGACCGATACGCGGCCGGGAAGTTCCTCCGCCCTGACCTACCTCTTTTCCCAGTCTCAATTAAGAGCTCGCAGAGCGCACGCTCGCTCGCTCGCTCCCGCGCTATCACGGCTCATCATTTTTGCTCGACTTTCGTCCACCACCACCCACTCACTTGTCCATCTTTCATTGGAGATCTCTCGCTAAATAGGATGCATACGAGCTCCTCTCTTAATTCCCCTCGTTCTCGCTACCTCTTTCCCCTCGATCTTGAGATTTCGGTGATGCTGGAGGGATGTATCTCGTTCATTGGGAGTCCCGGGAGCTTGTAATTGAGAGCGGAGAGGGTAAACCTGGCCGAAGATGACATAGGTGGTTTCGGGGGCTGTTGAGGGTATCGGCGCGGGAGGCTGTGGGGTGGGATGGGATGGGGCGGATATGGCAGGGGAGGGTGAGGGTGGCTCCTTGGACCAGCGTGAGTAGTGGCGGAGGTGGTGGTGGTGGTGGTGGAGGCAGAGAGCGATAGAGGCGCAAGGGAGGGCAAGAACCCGTTAGTAGAGCGCTCGAAGCTCTCGCGCGCGCGAACCTCTATGGTTTGCGCGACGAGGAACAGCGCGTATCAGGGGCCCGGGTTGGAGCGAAACACTGATAGAGGTCGAGTACGAGAGAGCACTCGGGAGAGAGGGATCCAAAGAGAGTGAGGGAGAGCGAGACGGAGGGAGAGCAGATCGCAGCGAGGTTGAGAGCGCGTGAGAGAGAGAGAGCGAGCGAGCTAGAGAGAGAGAGGTGAGAGAGGAGAGAGGAGTGCCAGAGCGAGCAAGGGGGACTCTCACTTTCACGCGGTGAACTGCGGGTGAACGTCCGGGAATTGGGTCAGAGTGTCCCCCACCGCGGTGAGCCAGAGGCAATGTGCCGAGGCTCTATGCTCTCTGTGCTAGAAAGAGCCAGTCCACAGCCAAGCTCCGACACAAACGGTCGCTTCTGCCCCTCGACGTCAAGAACGCCGTCGCGCGTCGTCGTTCTCTCGCTACCGAGCCACATACTTTCCTATTCCTATGTAATTAGTGGCGCGTTTCGTGTGCCGCAAGATCAGTGCTCTCTCCGGATATCTTTCCTCCATTGTGCTCTCGACTTCGTCCTGCCCGTGTTTTGCATTCCGCGACCGAGCTTACCGAGACATTAGAGAGAGAGGGAGAGAGAGAGAAAGAGATAGAGAAAGAGAGAGAGAAAAAGACAGAAAGAAAGAGAGAGAGAGAGAGGGAGTCGTGTGCGTGCGATTTGCACGCAGTACGAATCGGAGCAGCTGTGAATACCGGGGGACACGATAGCCACGCACGATTTCGGGGTGAAAATTAATGGGGTGCTTGTGCGAATGTGACCTGGCCACCCCGCGCTCGGGGCCCGATTGCTCGTCGGGGTCCTCATCGGACAGTGACGGTCAGGCTGACGAAGGTTTCGTTGGTGATTCGCAGGGATTCTTCCGACGCAGCATCCAGCAGAAGATTCAGTATCGGCCCTGCACCAAGAACCAGCAGTGCAGCATCCTGCGGATCAACAGGAACCGCTGCCAGTATTGCCGACTCAAGAAGTGCATCGCTGTCGGAATGAGCCGTGATGGTGAGTTGACGTTCTCGATTGTTCTATACGTAGCCCAGTAGTAGCAAGAACCCGCCGACATCCAATCCTGTTACACACTCCCGAGTATCCTTGCTAGGGAAGGATCGAAAAGTGGCGGCGGAACGGCGCCCGAGCGAGAACCGCTCTGCCCGCAGATTTCCGTTGGCCGACCGACTTTTCCCGGGGGGGACATTTTTTCGCGCCCGAAGTTTCGAAAATTTAGACCACCGGATCATTGACCGTTTGCGTAACGGCGTTCGTTCTCCGCGACACGACACGACGGACACGGCGGCGCAGGAGTGTGTCGCAACGGGCGAAAGTGGCCGGTTCGCCGTTTGAGAAAGCAGCGGCGATTACCCCTCGATCGGCACAGGGCACACGACACACCAGCTCGCTTGCTTTCTTTTGGAAATATCGCCCGAGAGCGACAATCGCCCGCTCGCAATCGCTCGCTCCCAAGCGAGTCCATTTCGCGTGCACTCCGATGCCGTTCTCGACGGGTCAACGACCCCGAGGTTGTTAGCATATGCAGCGCCGGAGCCATCGACTAGGCGCCATGCACTTCTCTAATTGGCGATCCCTCGCAATCGTTTCAACAACCAACCCGCCATTAACGCCTTAAGCTTTTTAATCATTTTCACTTTGAATATCTCGTGACTATTTGAAATATCTTAAACGAGCGATTAGTGCAAACTCATAATCAATCGGATGATAAGGAGTAATTGTGGATGAAAGGCGAAAATTTCGAAGAAATTAGAATGATTGCGTGTGCTAGGGAGAGGAGGGTATAGTATTCTCGAGGCAACGTGGACCATGGGGTCAATACTCGGGCATTGCACGGCTTGCATGCACCTCCAAGTCAGTGGAAAGAGTACCGCTATACCCAGCCGCTACGTTCCCTCGCGTTGACCCTCCATCTCCCTCCATCTCGACTTCCCCGCCGCGTTCGACGTCCACTCCCCTCATGCGGCCCCACTCCTTTTGATATCGGCGCTCCCACCACCGCGATCTCCCCCGCTCTTTACCTCGAATTCACCCCCACTCTCGATGATAGTGGCGCTTCGGTGTAGCGGAGACCTCGCGAACTCGATCCCCGCAATCTTGGCTAGATCGGCGTTCGCCCCACCACCTTAGAATCGTCACTGGTTCCCTCGGCTCCGCGTCTCCCGCCACCCCCTACTCTCTCCTCTCTTGATGACCCACCTGGTGCACGAGGTGGCGGCGCATGCCCCGCCACTCGAACGCGCGCTCTCTGCCCGCCAAAGCCGAGAGCGCGCCGCATTCTCCCGCCGACTGCAGTCCGAGCAGGATCGAACTCTTCGAGCGAAGGACAGCTTCCAACACTATCTGAAAAGTGGTGCGAGCATTTGTGTCCAAGTTCCTCCACAAGTCGTTCTCCAATAAGTTCGTTTAGCATCATCATCATCATCCAGAAAGTCCTGCGATTCTTCTGGAATCTTCCCTTCGCCACTCACTTTGCAGATCATCCGGAAGGTTACCTTGCGGCCGAGTTCTCGGAGAGCGTCATTATTTTCGAAAATAGCATTCCAATCAACTCGGTTCGATCTGACTCACTCGGAGCGGGATCGCGCTGACTAAGAGTGTGCAAGAGGGAGCGAGGGCGAGCGCGCGCTATCAAAGGCCCCACTCTCTAGGAAGCGGGCTATCGGGCACGAGGGCTGTTTGATCACATTGGAGCGAGATAGTAGGTGGATATGTATACGGCATATCGAGAGTGGGAAGAAAAGGGACATCGATCGGGCGCGATGAGATAAGTCGTCTACCGGCAGCTGGTGACAGGGCAAACAGCCAGCGAACGAGGGGTTGGCCAAGGTCGGCTAGGGTAGCTTACCCCCAGCGGAATGAGCTCGCATCTGCGCATCAGAGAGAGAGAGGATGGAGGCGAGGCCTTTGCTTCTACTCCTCTTCTCCCTCGCTCGCCTTCGCCCTCTCTCACACACACACTCACTCTCTCTATCTCTCTCTCCTTGTCATTGGAGCGGCTGGCGTCCCTCTTGGAGTCTCTCTCGTCCTCGTCTAGCCGCGTGGCCAGCCGTATCGTCGCTCTCTTTCCACGCTGACCGCTAAGCGGGAGAGCGAGCGCGCGCGCGCGCGCACAGTCTGAGCAGAGCAGAGCAGAGCGGAGCAGAGAGCAGTGAGGAGAGGAGAGGAGAGGAGAGTAGATTCGCTGTGGCTATAACGTGTATATAGGTCGGCGGTACGCCTCACGCGGCTGTCGCTGAAAGCAAGTTCAAGGCCAAAGGCTCGGCAAAGGCCACAATCGCGCGGTGGATGGTGGGGGTCGTTGATGGCTGAATAAGTGGAGGGGCTGTTGAACGCGACCCGTTGAACATCACTCAGTCGGCGGTGATGCTGTCTCGCGTCTGCACGCGCCATCCTGCTGTGTCGTGTGCCACTACCGAAACGGGAGGCACGCACGCACCTATCTCACCTATCTCTCTTAGCCAGAGTATACACAGTCGTCGCGGCGGAGAGCAGCATTCGGAGTGACTCGTGATCTCAAGAAGTCAGCCCAGTGCTGGATAACGCGTTAGACCAGTGTGACTAATATAACCCGCTGATTTCGCACGTGAAATTTCAACGATCCTAGAATCATTGTGCTCCTTCCCCCAAGGTGTTAATAAAAGATTGGTGGTCTGGTGCCCATGGGAAAATAACGGTGGCCAGATAGTGCGCGAGCTAGAGAAGTTAGAGAAAGAGAGAGAGGAGAGTGGACTCCCAAGGGAGGTAGAGAGTCAGTAGTCGCGTGGTCGCCACGAGAGTCATGGGAGACGAGCTGCCCATTCTCAAAGGAATCCTCAACGGAGTTGTCAACTATCACAATGCACGTAGGTGTCCACGACTACGCCAGGCTTTGACTTGACCCCTTTCGCTCGCGATGACATCGCGCTTTCCTCGCACATACACGCGCGCTCACATAGAGAGAGAAAGAGTGAGAGAGGAGACGGTTCGGCCGGCGGCACGCGCCCGTCGATCCCTTGACCTCCTGGCATCGCTGTACTTTCTAATGGGAGAGGATCCGTAGCACCAGACACTGCCACTCTGGCTTGGCTTGGCTCGGCTCGGCTCTGCCTACTCAGAGCCACACTTTCATCCTTCGTGCGAGAAAGTTGCGCGCTTTCCCCTTTGGACTTTTTTTCTCTCTCGGCCGTGCCGAGGACGGGCGAAACCGTATCTAGTGCGAGAGTCTACCTCTCGTTGGCTTGATTTATTCGGGAGTGCCATTTACTTTCCGGGCTGATTTCCGATTAAGGAAGGAAGCGAGGGTCAAGCAGCGCGCGACACGGCTCGCTCTATGATTCATAGATTGATCGCGTTAACTATTCATCGGCTGAGGTGTCCTTCCTTCCTTCCTTCCTTATTACCTAGAGAATATCTATAGATTTTGCTTTGACGAAGCGAGTAGAATTGCGGGATTAACCTTTGGGTCATCTGTTTCTGGTTACAGCGGTGCGATTCGGCCGCGTGCCCAAGCGCGAGAAGGCCAGGATTCTGGCTGCGATGCAGCAGAGCTCGCACAGCCGTTCTCAGGAGAAGGCAGTAGCGGCCGAGCTGGAGGACGAGCAACGCCTCCTCGCAACCGTCGTGCAGGCTCACCTCGACACATGCGACTTCACCAGGGACAAAGTCGCACCCATCCTAGCCAGAGCCAGGGAGACTCCCAATTACACCGCATGTCCACCGACCTTGGTAAGTGTCATATTATTCTTCTCCTCTCTCTTTTTCTCTCTGGCTACGCACGCCTTCCTTTTGCACCGCGCGCGCGCGCGCGCCCGATCGACACGTGTATTTGCCGTTACGCAAGAAGATCGTCCGGGGGGATTGGAGCCTCCTCTGGCGCACGAAATTTCCGAGTGTCCGCTGATAGTGTCGCACTGACGTCACTGCCAGCGAACCTTGGTCGTAGAGTACGTTCTATGCGGAAATAGCGGCGCGAAGCAGGCGTCCTCGAGTCCAGGAGGAAGCCGCCCGGCTTTCACGGGGTCGCCCGCTATGTTCTCGAGAGTCACGGCAATCACGCGCGCGCTCGCGCTCACGACCTTCGAGAGCCATTGAATCGTCGACTCTTCTGACCTCCGCGCTTCTTCTTCCGTGTGTTACAGGCATGCCCCTTGAATCCTAATCCTCAGCCGCTCACCGGCCAGCAGGAACTGCTCCAGGACTTCTCCAAGAGGTTCTCACCGGCCATCCGTGGTGTGGTCGAGTTCGCCAAGCGCATTCCTGGCTTCAGCCTGCTGGCACAGGACGACCAGGTCACCCTACTCAAGGCCGGTGTCTTCGAAGTATTACTGGTGCGACTGGCCTGCATGTTCGACGCTCAAACCAACAGCATGATCTGCCTGAACGGCCAGGTGCTCAAGAGAGAGTCCATCCATAATAGTAGTAATGCCAGATTCCTCATGGACTCCATGTTCGACTTCGCCGAGAGAGTGAACTCCCTCCGATTGTCCGACGCCGAATTGGGACTGTTCTGTTCGGTGGTGGTGATCGCCGCGGACAGGCCCGGCCTTCGTAATACCGATCTCGTCGAGCGGATGCACAACAAGTTGCGAAACGCTCTCCAAACCGTTCTCGCCCAGAATCATCCTCAACATCCGGATATCTTGCGAGAGCTTCTCAAGAAGATTCCCGACCTGAGGACCCTCAACACCTTGCATTCGGAGAAATTGTTGGCCTTCAAGATGACCGAGCAGCAGCAGCAGCTCCAGGCCCAGCAACAACAGCAGACGCAACATGTGATTAGTGCCCAACAACAACCGCAACAACAGCATTGGCCGATGGAGGAGGAACCACCAGCATCCTGGGGCTCCGCCTCGGACGTTGCCCTGGACGAAGCTGTCAAGAGTCCCCTCGGCAGTGTCTCGAGTACCGAGAGTACTTGCAGTGGTGAAGTCGCCTCGCTCACCGAATACCATCACGTTCCACCACCAAGTGGGCATCATGCATCGAGTGCTCCTCTTCTGGCGGCCACCCTTGCCGGCGGACTCTGTCCGCACCGACGGCGTGCCAATTCCGGGAGTACCAGCTCCGGAGACGACGAGTTACATCGTGCTTCCCTCTCGAAGACACCACAGCCACCTCAGTGTCCGCGCTTCCGGAAGTTGGACTCGCCGAGCGATAGTGGGATCGAGTCGGGCACAGAAAAGCCGGACAAACCCGCGAGCAGCAGTGCCAGTAGTGCACCGACCTCGGTTTGTTCCAGTCCGCGCTCCGAGGACAAGGAGGTCGAGGACATGCCGGTATTGAAACGTGTCTTGCAGGCGCCGCCGCTTTACGACACCAATTCCCTTATGGACGAGGCGTACAAACCTCACAAGAAGTTCCGCGCTCTCCGCCAGAAAGACAGTGCGGAGGCCGAGCCGGCGGTGGTAGTGCAGCACACGCAATCTCAGCTGCATCTCCACCTCACATCTCCGCCAGCGAGGAGCCCCTCCAATCCAGTGCAGCAGCAGTGCCCGCAAACGGCAAGTCTCCTTAGCAGCACGCACTCCACCCTCGCCCGTAGCTTGATGGAGGGTCCCAGGATGACGGCGGAGCAGCTCAAACGCACCGACATCATCCACAACTATATCATGCGCGGCGAAGCGAGTCCCAGGTCGCCGGCAGCCTCACCGTCGCCGGCGGAGCAGTGCGCTTCGACGACCACCATCACGGCGCGCTCTCCCCAAGGATCTCAGGGCCTCCTGCAGTGTGCTACCACGAGTTATTCGGCGACGCGGTGGCCAACCACCTCGGTGATCACGACAACGACCGGTGCTCGTCAACAACAGCAACAGCAGCAGCAGCAGCAACAACAACAGCAGCAGCAGCAGTCTTCCTCGGACTACCTCCTGGTGGGTAACTCGCCAGCATCGTCGCCACGGTATTCCGTGGCAGCGACGAGTAGTACGAGCACGAGTCCGCGGCCGACCTCGAGTACGGCAGCGACGTTGGTCCTCTCGGGATGCCCAAGCAACATGATGGAGTTGCAAGTGGACATCGCCGATAGCCAGCAGCCGCTGAACCTCTCGAAGAAATCGCCGTCCCCGTCGCCCAGGCCTCTCGTTGGCCCCTGCAAAGCCCTCTCCCTTGAGGCGTAGTGCTCCTCCCCCGGGAACTCGGCTGAAACCGCGTTCTTTTCACCCACCTTGCGCGACGAGTGTCCGCCCGGCGGCCGCGTCAACGAACTGCGCGCCCAGAAGAGTCGAAAGTGCCAGGACGCTCCGAGCGCGTAACAAACCAAATAATTTATTATTTAAACTATTAATCGATAATCGCGCCAGAGATATGAGAATTGGAGGGAGGACTGGGAGAAGAAACTGGGAGAACCGGGTGGCGGAGGTCTGCCGATAATCACGAGAATCGTGCGCCGGCTACCTCTCCGCGGACACCTTCCACACGATGTATTTATGAGGAAGTGAGAGAGAAAGAGAGAGAGAGAGAGAGAGAGAGAAAGAGGAAGGACGGCCGAAGAAATTACGAGGAGAGGACACACACGCAGTACGAAGACTTCACTGAGGGACTATAAGTGTGTCGCGCATTAAATTGAGATTTCTTTTCTTTTTCCAACGTGTGCGAGAGCCGAGCTGGAAGGGTCAGGTATGAGACGAGTGAACGGACGCTAAAGTTTCGAAAGTGCCGTTCCCCCGATATAAACGTCAGTGCCGTGTAGGGATCTACCTATTAACCATTTGAACCTACCTATCTACCTACGAGCCTACCTACCACCCTACCTACCACAAAGCAAAAACCCTATCTACTCTAGAGGATCTAGGACGGATAGAGCGCCTGCCAGCACTCGTACTGGAGAAAGCGAAAAAAACAAGAATCGACAGATTGAATGTTGCAGAAATTAATAATCTATCTACATGTGATAATCATGGAAATCGTGCATCTTGTACAGTCTCCACCTCATTCATCGATCATCTACTCTACTATAATTATTGAATATTATAAAAGTAATTAATATTATTGTAATATGTGTAAGCTATAATAATCGTAAAGGAAGAGTTATCATCTCGCGCGAGAGTGGATGTGCAGTAAGTATGAACGAGAGAGAGCGAGCGAGAAAGGGGGAGAGAGTGAGACAATAGGAGTGGATGTGGTAATTGGATGTTTGCGCGAGTGAAAGAGTGCACGAGATATATCGTGCGAGTGTGCGAGGGGAGGGAAGAAGTGGCGGCCGGGCAGAAGAGCGCGCTTCTTTCCGGGTGATTGGGAGTGTGAGAGAGCGTGCTTGTGCAAGTGAGTCGGGGCAAATCGAATGGAAGGAAGGGCTCACTGGCCCGCCGATCGGCAAGGTCGGCGGGCATCGAGGGGCCGCGCCTAAGGTGCGCCAGATTTTACAGATACATATTGTAAGGAGTTTTGTTATGAGACTGACCGGCCCGCCGCGGCGGCCTCCAGTTTGCAATCACCGTACCTTTGTACTTCGGACGCCACGGCTGGCCCACGGTACGCGCTGGCCAGACGCGGACACCGAGCACTAACTAATATCCTCTAATCGCGTCGTCGTCGTCGTCGTCGTCGTCGCCATCGTCGTCGTCGTCTAGCGACCGGCAACAAATAGGTATCGTAGTGCAACAAAATATTATGTGTCGTGTGTGCATGAGTATGCGCCCACGCGTGCATGCGAGAGAGCGAGTGGCTGCGAGATCAGGAAGCCGATAAAACGTGCGGGAACGAGAGAGAGAGAGAGCGAGCGAGCGAGAGAGCGAGTGGCTGCGATAGAGAAACTGTGAGATAAGCAGACGATATGTGCGCGAGAATACGAGGTAGAGAAAGAGAGTTTTGCTAGAGTTACGAAAAACCTCGAGACGAGAAACAGTAGCGATCAACATCCGATATCGAGCGCTCTAGTGAAAACGAAAGAGAACGAGAGAGAGATAGACACGAAAACCAACCAAGAGTGCGAGAGGCGGCTAGCAGAGGAGAGAACGGTCGCTTCTCGTAAAAAGGAAGAGCTCCGAAACTTAGAATCACAGGCAACACAAGAACGAAGCACGCGCGCAGTGTACATAGTAGATTCGTAAGGCTAAGTCCTAGTAGGCGCGAATGGACGGGTTCTCCGCGTGATGCAGCGAGCTAGAAAGTGAATGAGAGAGAAAGATAGAAAGATCGACGCGGGAACTCGCGAGAAAGTGGAAAGAAAAATACATACATACGCGGCGGGCCGCCGCCGACGTGTTGTTGAGACGCCCGCCCCACCCAACCCCAACCCCCAACCCCCTTTGCCCACCTACCCAACATACACAGCCCCTTCAACGAACCACCTACACACAAACACTAAATACCCGAAGAAAAAGAGCGTCCCGTAGCTAAGATGGCAATCCTCTATACACAGATAACTGCAGAATAAAACCCCCCCTCCCCCCGCGGAGAGAAAGAAAGAAAGAAAGAGTGGAGCGTCGGTAGTTGGTAATAATAGACGGGGAGAGAAAATGAGATTTTTCGCCGGCGACAATCGACGACCGAGGCGTCGTCGATCGTCGACGCGCGCGCGCGCGCGGCTCCAATTTAGCAGCAGCTCCGACCACCAGAGATATATCAGCCAGCCAACTTTGTCTCGCCAATCCGAAAATCCACACACTCATATACAAGTCCACCGAAGAAGACACAAAACCGAGAGATGCTCATGCTTGTAGAGACTATTGTGTATTTATTGTACTCGAGAGGAGGAGAGACCACTACACACAAATACACTCCCCTTTTGATCCTCTTTGCCGTGTATCGCAATTCTTCGACTCGTCAGGGCGACGGGTTCCATCCATGTAGTATCCTTCTTGCTGTCCCGCCAATACCGTACACACACAATCAGAATGAGAATGCGAATGAGAGTGAGAACGAACGAAAGAGAGAGAGATACAGGAAGAACACGCACGACACACAATCGAGAGACAGAAAGAGTCCGAGTTTACTATCCGACCAGTGTATTAGCAGCAGAGAGTAGGAGCCACAGAGAGACACGTGTGCATACACGTATCGCAGAACACAGTGCGCGCGCGGCTGGGTAGGCCCGAATCGTTGCGGGCCTTCCCGCGCCCGATTTTAATCGCCCTGTCCTACCCCTTTCCCACCCACCCGCCTCCCGAACCCCCGAAACCCAGAACCCACCACCACCATCACCACAACCCCGATTGCCCGACAGCCCCACAGACAAACCTAGTGTTGATATTCGTAATACTTGTTATGCATAAACTACACATAATGAACTATTATAGTAAACGATACATAAAGTATGATATATTTCTCTATCCATTAAGAAAAAAAGGAGGATACAAACCGCTGTTGTTTCTGGTATAAAAAAAAGTGCGAGAGAGAGTAAGAAAGGAAGAAAGAAAGAGCGAGCGAGCGAGCGAAAGAAAGAAAGTGCAGGATGAGGAGAGGATCGAAGAGAGCGAAGGAGAGCGAGGAGGATGAGAGAGAGAGAGATACGTGAGGACAAAAATCGCAAGAGTTACGAAAGTGTACTGTATCACATGGAAGAATACAAATGCAGCCCCGCATATTGCCCAGTGAGCACGTCATTTTGTACGCTTGGGAGTTGTGAGGTCGTCTGAATAAACATTGTCTGGTGAATTATACATAAAAAACCTACTGTGAGCTTCTTTTACATTCCCCACTCTGGATATTCCACTCGACCCAATCCCTGACATCCACACCCTGCGAAGTAGAGAGAAGAAAGAGAGAGAGAGAGAGTCTCTGACTCTCGCGTCCTTCGAGGGCGATCGCTCTCTCCCTCTTTCACGACGGAAACTCGACATTTTTTCCCTCGAGGGCCTTCCTCGGCCGGATCCTCGCCTTGAACTTTAGTGCGCTACTGCCGCTTCAATAAGTCTCCGGTAACAAATGAGCCTGGAATTCGTGGCTATCCCTCGTTATCGCGAGGCAAGCTCTGCTTGCGAGGGAGAAAGAAAGGGAAGGGAAGGGGAGAGAAATTCGGGCAGTAGCTACAGCTTGTTCTCCGGCCGACACGCCAGAAAATCGGACGGCCACCCCTTTATCGACCAGCGGCGGCCCAGCCTGCCACGTGTCCTCCTCCACGGCCGCAAGGGTCGCAACTTTTTCCGACGAGGTTATTGCGGGACACTGACACCAGGAGACTCGCCCCTTCCCCCGCGCCGCCGCCGCACGCCCAATCACTCTCTAAGTATCCAATTAGGCACGTGCTATATTAAAATAGAGTCGGCCTCTTGCATCGCTCGGTGTCGTTTCACTGGAACACATCGTTCTCGCTTGTTTTCAAAGCGAAGCATCACCGGAGACTCAATAATTGCGGGTAGTTGGAGCAGAAATAGCATTGGCATGCCCAGCTTAATTCGCTCTCCTCTGGCAGACCTCGTGGATAGGGAGAAGAAGGAAGTTAGTTGGGTGACGGCGAGCCTCTCCGGCAATAAGATAGTGTAGTGGCAGAGGGTGCGCGCGAGATTCCCTCGTTCCCGGAATAGAGAGAGCGGCGGGTTGCGTAATAAGCGCATCTCCGGCTCCAGGAGTGCACCCGGTGACCTTTCGCTCGGAGGGCAAAGGTACCTTCTCCCAGAGGAGAGCGGCGACCGGAGGGTGGCGAACGCGCGCGCCGGCTGCAGGAGCAAACACAGAGAGTTCACGAGAGGAGCGCGCGTGGCACGTCGTGGGCGGAGGTTGCCACGCAACCTGTTCACCTCTCGAGCTCTCCCATCCCCTTGGAACCACCACCACCCACCCTCCGCCGCGTCCACCTACCCCATAGCCAGGGATTCACTCGGGACATGCCACTACTACGTCGCAAACAGCGCAACCGGAGTCTCTTCTATCAGCATCCATCGCTCGCTCTCTCTGCACGTCCTCCATTCACTCGCAGAGGGAATCGACCGATCGAACTTACCCAGGAACGGAGAGCCAGTGGGCGGCCACGCGTTGTTACCATTCCGAGGGGCGAAAGGCTAAATCCGGTATCCACCCCGGCGAGCTCGCCCGCTCGCCCGCCAACTAGCCATGCTGGATTTAACTCTTCCAGGAAAATATCCCTCTCGCCTTCAATCCCTAACAATTTTCCTATCACTTACTTTGACTAGTAGTGAGAAATCCAAGAATTTCCGTGCAAATTACAGTTTTTACCGACTTCGAAAAGGAGGAGTTATTCAATTCGATGGCTAGGTTTTTTTTAATGCTTTTCAATAACACTACAGTTGACTTTTTGCCTCTGCCGAACACGAACACGATTCAGAAGTGATATGTTCTACTTGATCTTCTGGATGGTTCCAAGTTCGTCTACTCGGAATTAAGGGGATATCACGGGGCGTCAGACTTTGCTCGCAATATTAATAGGGCTTTTTTCTTTTTGATCAACTGGTAGCCGAGGCAGTTAAAGCGAACGGTAACGTGTGTTTTATAGGCGGAGTATTCAATCGGGGGTCAGAGTCGTTGTCCGCAGGGCCAAGGCGAGCAATCATAAAGCATTGGCCGGGCTACTACGTCGTGGAATTCAATTATCGTGGGCCTCGCACCAGAAAGAGAGAAAGAGAGGGAGGGAGAAGGGGAACGGGAAGGAGAGAGGGAGAGCATTGTCTTCCGAAAGGAGTGGTTTTAGCGGGTTCGAGGCCACCCTGTCCCCGAGATATAACCCGTAACACATTCCCAGACACGGATATTTAGCCTTCGCTCGACATAGACCACCAACTCATGCCTTCCAACCCTCTTCCCACCTTATTCCTAATTCCCCATTCTCTCTCCCGGTAATGTTCTCTCCTCTGTTCTCCGCTATTCCAAGTCAAGTACGATTTGATATGTTAATACTTGGGTGCTCGCACCTGTCGGGGAAGCTCTCGCCAATTGGATCGCTTGATTATTTGCGTGTGGATTGTGATGGCGTGTGGAGCGCGTGTCGACCTTAAAATGGGTTCGTCACGGCCAAGTATCGCATTCAAGGCCCAGCCGAGGTCGCAGACACACATTGGAGTGGCGGCGGCAGCGGCGGCGGCGGGCCGGCCGGCACTGGCCCTTTGTAGTAGAAATCCTCTCCCCTTATCATTGCACGAGACAACGAGGCGGCGGATGTAGGCTTCAATGAGCCTCGACATCCTCCCGCTGCTGCCACTGCTGCTGCTTTGGTTCTTTTCCGCTGGGGCTTTGTCCGGCCCGGGGCTCGTTTAACCCTTCTACCTTTGGAGCGACATTGGCCAGTGTTGGGCCAGTCTTCTCTTAGCCGAGTGGCTGCTTCGCGTCGCCAGATCAGCATATTCCAAATTCTAAGTAGATTGGCTTTCATTCGCCGGAAAGAGGAGAGTAAAGTGTATAAGCGAGCGAGAGGGGGAGTGGAAGGTTTGGAAGGCAGGGGAGCAAACGAGCGCTGAACATCGATTATCCGAGGGGTGGGTGGGAGGGAGAAGAAAGGAGGCGTTAAGGGAGTGATTTTCTCCAAGGAGGAGCAGCCTTATCGGAAAGCTTAGCCGAGTCTCTCTCGGTTGCCTTCTCCCTTTTGTCTTGGCAGAGTTTGCCCTCGAGTTTTCGGCCCACCCCTCCAACCACCGCCAGCCGCCTCGCCTCTCTTCCGGGTGAACGTACCCTCCTCTCCTGTCCTTCTCCGGTGGCCTCCGGTTCGCCCATGGCTAAGGCGAACCTCCACGTGGCAAGGTCACGACCCCCTCCCTCCTCCCCTCGCCGCCCCTCGTCGAAGCGAGAATTTACGAGGACCGGGCGACCCAGCCACGTGGGGGCGGCACGCGCCCTCCACCGCCAATTCACGGGATGTCAGCCCGCCTATTAAACCGGGATATCGCTTGGGGCTGCCTTACGATCAACAGTTTTTTCACCTTACCCTCCTACACCCTCTTTCTTTGCCTCGGAACACCCTACTCGCTCGCTCGCTCTCTCTACTCTCCTCGAATAGCCAACTCCCTTCTTTCACCTCGGAGATTTGTCCTCGCCCGAAGAACTTAGGGCGCGCCCAATTGCTCCCTCGTAATTGAGTTTCTCGGCGGAATTTTCGATGAGACATCGAGAGTACAGAGTGCAGTAATATTGGTGGCCGATTTGTTTTTTTATTGGTGAGGTGGAAAGCTAGCTTAGCTTGGTGGAATGGACATTGCGGTGGGAGGAATGTGGAGCGAGGAGAGATGAGGGTGACTGGAGTTTTAGTGGCAATAATAGCAAGGTTCCTCCTCGAGAATAGGATTCAATTTGGCAGTCGGGAGAAATTTCACGGGAGAACGAGCGAGAAATAGGTAGTCGCTAGGATCTGGCTCTGATCTCGCGAGGGCCCACTCTTCTCCGCCACTCGATGGCATCGTTCAACGTCATCCATTCTCTCCGGGCTTTTTCCACTCAAGCTCTCCTCGCACCTAAAGGGGGATGAAAGCCCCCGCGCGCGCCTAAGAACTTCCGCATTTCTCCGTCGGTCCACATTATCAGCCATTCGAAAATTTCCCTAACAGCGGACTGCTTTCACGAGATATTCTCGCGCTTTTAGTTTTACCGCGGGTTCCTCGCGCGAGATTTAATTATTAATGCATGAGGCTCTTGTCTTGTCGCAATTAACTCTCCGTGGAACCGGCTGATCAATCATTAAACTAGGAATTTTGTATAATGAATCGCGACTCAAATATTTCACATCCAGAAATATATATCGCCCGTATAAAAACAGACTGCGTGCAATTTTAAAACCATCAGTTTTAATTTAAGATGGTACGGGAGAGCTGCAAAGCCAATAGGAACGCTCTATCGATTCTGTTTATTCTGACAAAGTCTAAATTATCTTTGACCTCTCCTCTCATTTCTCATCTGGGGATTGCTCTCTTCAACTCGACGGATCCTCTCGCTTGGAGGGCTACAATCTAGCAGAAGGAAGTTCCACCTTGCCGGGGGTTAATATCACCTAGCTCACGTCACTCTCGCCTTCCATCCCCTTCTCTTACTCGGCCCCGGCGACCAGAAGCGGCAAAAGGAGAGTAACCGACATAGGGAATATAATAAATTCGTGCGAGCGGAGTTTAACGTCGGGCGAGACTCGTTCATCATCGAGGAGAGGAATCTCTGGGATCACGTGGACCGCCGCCCGGACCCTCGGATAAATCTTCCCCCTGTCTTAGCGCTCCTTCGGATTTTTCTTCCCCGACGTCCTTTCCTTCTCTTCCCAGTTTGGCACGCGTGCCTGCTCTCCCGCTAACCCCAGCCAGCTGTTGGTCCTCCCCTTCGACACTCCACCGAGAAAGGGAGAGAAAGGGAGAAAGGCGGCGGCGGCGGCGGCGGTGGTGGGACGCGAGGGGTTGCTAGGTGTAATTGCCGGGAAATCGGCCCTCGCAAAACGCCCGCGCCACGTGCCACCGACCCACCTACTTTCCCTCGGCCCCCAACCGAAATTGGGTCATGGGATTTACTTTCTTAGGGGTGCTTGATCCGAGGGTGCACTCCGCTCTTTCGGCTTCCTTTCAGATCCCTGTTTCACCGCACGAGACGCTCCATTTTTGAAATTTATTTATCAGTATTCGCCACATTCATCATTGTTGATTATTAGTGAACACGAATTTAACAATTAACATTTAACTGTAATAATTATTGTGTAGGTAATGGATTAGAATTATCTACAGATGTCTATTTTGGTTAATTTATTAATATTGATCACATCTACCATTGTTGCTTATTAAACTTCCATTCAATTCTTCATAGAAATACCTTTTTCTTTAATACGATAAAATATTTCAATTCGTGTCTGGGATACCTTTCGCTCTTCGTGTGTTTCAATAAAAGATGGAGCGAGGAACAGTGGCGATTGATACGTGAGCGAGCGAGAGAGAGAGAGCAAAGTCGGCGGTCTAATCAGGCGTTGCTCACCTCGAGCGATGACTCGGTTGCTGCTTTTCGGCTGTGTTGCCTGGTGTCTGCCGGCTGTTTACCAGAGTGGCGGCGGTGGCTGCTGCGTATCGTTTGTAATCGAGGAACCAGAGAGAAACAAAGCGAGAGAGGGAGAGAGGGAGAGAGGGAGAGGCTGAATTCGACCTTGGGCAATTGGAAAAGAGGCGAGTCGGAGAGAATCACGGCGTGTTGCCACGGCGATTCCGCGCCGCTATCTACAACAGAGTGAGTCGCTGCCGCGAGCCGCTCTGTTTGCCCGGCGTAGAAAGATTCCACGTGCAAATCGTATGCGGGATTGATGCAATCTCGAAGAGGGAAGGTCAGTGTGCGTGCGCCAGAGAGAGAAGGTCGACGACGCCTCGCAATCCCACCTTGACTCTCTCTCTCTCCGCGCGGTGCGTAAGCAGAATCCTCTCTTCCTCTTATCTTCCACGCTCCTCGCCGCCGAAACCGACGACGTCTCATTGGATTTTGGAGGTCGAGAAAAATCGGCGGGAAAGAAAGCTGCTGCCCGATATTCTCTCGCGGCTTCTCATCTTCGGATCCTTGGTATCTTGGCGCGCTGCGTAAAAATAAGCCTCGTTCCCGATGCTAGCCTTGACACTCGATCGAACGAGATTCGCGCTCGTTCAATGTCACCGCCGCAGCCACCGCCACCGCCACACACACACACGCAACAGAAAATAATAGGCATTTGACGGAAAACATTGTTTCTTTCCTTCTTTATTATTATTACAAACAACGTAACAACTGCACTCGCTTATCGCAACAGTAACAAACGACTGCTACGGAAGATTTTCACCTGTGCCGATTTTCTGCGGATTCATTGTGTTCATTATAATTATAATAATTGTATATAATGATAGGAAAGTAAAGAACTATGTAAAATGGCTAGTATTTTGTGATTCGGGCGGTGTGTGCTAGCCGCGGGCAAAATCGCATGGTCTAAAAAAAAGAATAGGGACAAAAGGAGGAGTGGGAAGAAGGCAAGGCAAGGCAAGGCAAGGCAAGGCAAGGCAGAGTGGGTCGAAGTCGAAAGAGATGAGCCAGTGGGAAAAAATAAGGCGGCCCGATTTAGAGGAGAAAGGAGTCACGTCACCTTCGATATTCCCGGTAAGAATATCAAAGGAACAGGATAACTCATCCTTGATAGTTTACGAGGAGTGCTGCTAGCGAAAGAGAGAGAGAGAGTGCGAATATACTTGGAATATCAAGCACGTATCAGATAGGTTGGGCTGGAAATCAGTCCGAATGACGATAGAAGTGGTGAGTGCTCGGACTGGCCTATCTAAGCGAGTTATCTAGAGCGAGCAGATAGAATGTTGAGGTAAGCCGGAATGGAATATCGCGATCAGGGCTACTGGAAAGTGTGTCGGCCCCGCGAGAAGGCCAGGTCGATCCCTGAGGTCGAAGAGTCGCGCCGCGCCGCGACGCCCCGCACCGCGCGCTAGAGACCTTCGTCGGCTGTCTGGCATGCCATCGCACATATATCGATTTCGGCGGACGTGAATCGTTCTGTAATCAGCTGGTAAACGCCACGACAGTATTCCAAGGCCCCAGCGCTTCTCCGTTCATTCAGCATTGAACCAGCCACGCTTTTGCTTTGTTTGCCGCCGCGACTCGCAACACTCGCCCCGCTTCGTCCAGATATCCACCGAGTCATCCGCATCGCTATCATCAGACTGTAATTAGGCCACTGGACCAGTAGAACCATCGCCTTTTACTAGATCATACTCGCTCAGATTCTCTTTTGTTTAGAGATTCTCTCAGTGAAGTCTGTTCTCGTACGAGTACTTGCAATCTAATATTGTATTGACTAAAGAGAGTACAGTTCCGGTCTGCATTGTCTATTGTTGTATGTTAGAAAAGTCTTTTCGGGGACATGCCATTATTTATTCAGGTCATTATAAATATAATATAAATTTTAATACTGTATTTAATAATAATTAATAAATACAGATCGCTAACTGAATTAATAATAAGTACACGTAATATATAATTTGTGTACATAATGGGACACATGTGGATGTATAATAAGCGTCAGTGCAAAAATCACAGTGAAAGAATAGTAATCGGGGAGGTCGCCTTGATCTAGAAAGTTTCTGCAGCCGGAAATGCGGACCACCGTATTTCCCACGCTGAGTCCTGCAAAAGGAAGGACAGCACTTAGGAGGAAATGAGCGTGGAAACATAGATTTCCGAAATCTACGCTTGCTGTTTAAAGAAAAGAGGAGAAGCTCGCCGCATCTAATCTCATAGCGGTGAAGTCGGATGCGCGCAAAATACGCGGAGAGACAAAGCGTAGCAAAACAAGGGGACACTTGTTTTTGACCGATCCCTCGGCAAATTTCAAGAGGGCCAGTTGCACCGCCGCAAAATACAAGTGTTGTTACCGAGCGACAGCAGACGCGAGCTTATTTTTTCGACGAATGACATAACAAGCAGTTCTGATTGCAAGTGTGCACGCTCGAATGCTTGTTCCTCGAAAATATGCGCAAGTTTGGACCGATTGATAGACGCAATGGGAGATCTTTTCTGGACTTCACCTTTGTAAAAGTGGACCGCAAAACACAATGCAATCTTCAATTGACGTATTATTTGCGGAGTAAATAAGATGCTGAGAAAATTCCGAGATCGATTGGATCATCTCGATCTAAGTTGAAAGGAAGGTGGACTGCGGAATAGAGCGTTCTAGCTGAAAGTGAGAGGAGAGAGAAACTCTCTTGACATTGCTTGCCTTGGCTGATAAAGCAGTGTGTGTTTATTCGTCGCAGGCTCTCCGAGGCCATCTTTTCCACGAATCTAATCGTTTCATGCAACTCAATCGTAGCATGCGCGCCCTCTTTGCAAGCCGATCATCCCTTATTCGCCACCGATCTCCATAAATTTATTGAAGCCTATTTATACCTTGTCGCGTGACTGCCGGGATATTACGGGTCAAGGTGCGCATGCACACTTGGCTCCTTCCTCGTCCTTTCAGCCAATGTCTCCTCTAGATTTCCTTCGATCATCTTCTTGCATTTTATATACTCTTGTACCAAAATAGATCATGTATCACACACAATCCTAATAACACCTTTCTAACTTCAATATTGTCAATATGAAATAAAAATATGAAACTATTTCAGAGTTCTGTTTATTGTGTAACTTATTCGATGGGTCTAAATAAATATTTGTCTTTTAATACTTCTTGAAAATCTGTTTTCTTTATTACGACAGACTGCTTTTTATTTGAGCGTCATAGTTTGAAATGATTGCTTAATTCCAGCAATATCACACAACAGATCTGAAATCGTCTTCGATTCAGCCGAGCACCGTTCATACATAGCGTGCGAGTGTATATTTGCGGACGATCACGTTCGTGGAAAGTCATGCCGTGAAAGTGAAAATGGTAATGCGTGCAAGGTAGCGCTACTCCTATTACTTCACTGTCTCCGGGAGGATGGTGCGGCGACGATGCTCGTCCGATAAATAATGCAATCACTAATACAGAGAGCCGATCGAAACGACACGGACTATAAACAGTATCGGAGGAGCAAAAGAGCGATGCAAACTTTCCGCTGGATGGAAACGAGCTCGGCTGATTCGCGTACTTATTCCTGCACGGCTGCCGTGTGAACTCCGATAAGAGCTATCGGGGAGTCCGGCAGATTAAATATTTAACTGGAGCGGAGAATAGCCGTTGCGAGAGCGAGCGAGCGAGAGAGAGAGAGACCCGCCCGAGTAACTGATTAGCCGGGCGATCGATTCTCCATAGAAAGCCACCCGCTCATCCACCTCCTCAACTATATCTTCCTGCACACACTCACTCTACACACATACATCTCTCTCTCCATTTCTCTCTCTCTGTGAGAGAGATTCGGCGATAGAAGAGTAGATTGCGAGGGAAGGCTAGATGGAAAATGGCGAGAAAATGAAAGCAACCGGCTGGAAGAAAGCAGTGAGAGGAGTGTCGAGTGGAATGGAGCCGGTGCGAGTGCGCGCTTGGCGGCGAGGGGGTCAACGACCCCAGGTAAAAGGAAAGGTGGAAAGGAAAATGCCCACTTTCCACAATTAATCACGTATCAAGCGAGCAGCTCTCGTCTTTCCCAGGCGAGGCGCACTCGCCTCCGAGTAATACTGATTAATTGGCTAGAACAATGACTGGGAAGTGTTGAGCGGCCGGTGCGATTGAATAAGTATCGGGCGGGGATTCGATCTGCGGAGAGGTCGGTCTTCTAGGTGCGCGCGCGCGATCGAAAGGTGCACCTTGGCAGCGGGAGTCGATTACTCACGGTCCCGTTAAGAGCCGTTGATATCAACTGGCCGCTGGTGGCCTCGACTAGTCTGTGAATCAACGACCCACTTGCCTCGAGCTCTCCGCTCCACTCCGCTCTGGCTTTTGCGCGAGCTAGCCTCCTTCCTCTCCTAGGAAAATTCGCCCGGCCACCCTCCCGCCAGCCCTTACCGGCACACGCCAGGTCGTCGAACCCGCCGGTTCTCGGCTTCCCTCGTTATTTCTGACTCGACGCGCCGTGCCGCCAACAGCGCGCGCGTCCCACCGCGATCTGCACTGCTTTTTTGGAATCGGGTCACCGCGACGGAGGGCGATTATATCGGGCGAGATATCTATACTCGAGCTAGCTGCCAGCGGGCTAATAAACCAGCTAACGAAGGCTCTCCGAAGAGAGTTCATTTACCAGGAACTAATAAACGCCTCTCTTTCTCTCTGCCTTGGTTAAGTTGAAGTCGAGGAGGTTGAAAGAGGCACGGTATTTAAATGAGAAGAAGAATGGTGCGAGCCAGTGTGAATGATCTACATGGCGTAAGATCGATCTCTAAGCATGGAAGAAGAGAGGCGAGAGAGAGAGAGAGAGAGAGAAGCGCACCGGGTCGTCGAACCCCGTGTGCGCGCGTCCGAGGGCCGAGGTGACCATACGGTATTTCCTTTTGGTCGAGCAGAGCAGCAGCGAGTGCGGGAGTGAAGAGGCACTGGGACTCGCGCATTGTGTTATGCCGAGGTAGGAAAGAGGAGCAGGAAAGGAGAAGGCGCGCGAGGAAGCCCCGAGGATCGAGGAAGAAGAAGCAGCGCCAGCAGCAGCAGCTGGAGGAAGACAGTATAACTGTAACCATCTATCCCGAGCGCACCCAGCCAACTGCTCCCAGGGTTCACGAACCCTATCACCGACTCCGAGACCGAATTCGAAGGTCGTTGCTCCAATTACCGCGACTCCGCTCCCCGTATACCTCGAACGACATAATTATCGGCATACCTCGCGCCGGGGATGACATACTCGATTCAAAACTAGTCCGTCGAGTATCTGCCTTCCACCGATCGATGTATTATCAATGACTTCGCTACATTGAACGACCTTTCCGAATGCCCAACTCGGAGAGAATTGGTCAATTTGTTTGATTGACAGAGTACTAAAAGGCAGAAAGAGGAAAGAGAGAAAGAGAGAGAGGAATGAAGTGGTGTGTTAGCGGGTGGCTGGGACATTAAATCGTTAGATAGTATCGGGAGCAGCACTCGTCATCGATTGAGCAGAACCGTGTGACAATAGAGATTACGCGCTGCTCGCCGGCCGTCGGCCAGAGGGTTCACTGAACCCGAACTAGGTCAGATCTTATCGGGGCAACAATAGCGCCGGGAAACTGATAGCGCAGATTCCGAGTGTCAAATTATCCGATTCCGAGGCGGCAGCTAATGAAGCGGCAAGCCTGCCGTCCGTAGGGCCGCTCATTAACAAATTACAGCAATGTTTTATCCACTGGTGTACGAGAATACCGCTGACAAAAAGTTAATGAACCCTGGCTAACGAGCTAAGTGGATCGCGCGACGTATCGCTATCCGCTCGGCTGATACGCCCCGGGAAAACGAGACGAATTACGATCATTGCTGTCATCCTAGTCGAGTGGAACTGGAAAGAACTACTGAACGAGTGACACGCGAACCGAGTCGCTTGGAAAGCGAAGCAAAGCAAAGCAAAGCCTGATCGCCTGGCTGTTGACGGCAATTGGAGCCATGGAATTCCACTGGCTCGAGAGAACAACTAGATAATGCTGACGGTGTCATAATCCTACTGGGTGTCTGTTGGCCCGATAAGGTGACACATTAGCGGGAACCGAGCCACCATGAAAGTTCAAGAGCACTCGGTTGAATGTCCTCGTCGCTCCGGCAAGAGTTCGCCCTCCAACTTCCAAAACTCACCCTCGAAATCGATTTAGCACTCGGTGGTAGTCGATTCGAAAGGAGTGCGATTAATTGGAAGCGAAGTAAGAATGGAAAGGTTCGTGCAGGCATCCCTGTGAGAAGGAGTCGAGGAAGAGAGGCGTGCAAAAGTCAACTAAATCTGGTATTGGCGACACGTAGGAGCGTAGCTATTACTCATTCCGTAACTCGTCAGTTACGCGGAGCCAACTCGTTCGTGGAAGTCCGCTTTATGGGATCCCAGCTACGTAATACCGTGACCCGAACACCCGAGAGGAGTCAGTGCCCTCTGCGGATTGATGTCTGCCAAACAGCCAACAACAGTTGCCGCCGCGCCGCGCCGGCCGCACACACATTCCCCGAGCGGAACACAACGCCGAAACTATCGATATCGCCCGCCACTGTTGACCTTCTCCCAGATCCCATGGAAAATCTAGCACTCTCCTTCTCTCCGGCCAACTACGAAGAATAGAACAGCCTCGCTAAAAATGGATTCCCTCGCCAGATAGATCTCTCTCGAAGGGGAGTTGCGCGTTGTAAAGTGCACTTTGTTCGTGCATTGTGCGTGCCCTCTTAAGTCCGAGGACGTGGACGGAAGCGTGTATGTACGCGTCTCAAAGAGAGAGAAAGAGAAGCGCATAAACTTCGACCTCGCAATTGAAATCGAACGTTTGGAGCGGCAAGTTGCCGCTCCAGATGAATCATGACACGGTTTCGATTCGCCTTCGGATCGCCGCTCCGATACTCTACTGGCAAGGAGAGAGAAAGAGAAGGAGAAAGAGAGGGCTTATCAGAGCAGTCTAATTTTATTCTAGAACAGCAACGCGATTATTAGGCGTCGCGATGAAGGCAGTTGCTTCCTAATCGAGGAGATCTGTATCGGCCCTTAATAGTATGGGTCAAGCACCGGGCGTTTTCAATCGGTCGGTGGGCAACCTCGATGGCTATGTAGATTTAGGCAGCGGCGGAAAATAGTGTGGCGGAGCCAAGCTGGCCCTAATTCAGTGGCGGAGAGCGAGCACCCGCCAGACACTAATTGATCGGCCTTGGTTCCCGGAAACTCGTCACCGAGAGAGTTACGTCGCTCGCCGGCGACTATAGGAAGAGAACTGGCGAGGAAAGAGAGAGAAAGAGAGAGAGAGACGGAGGGAGCGCGAGGTCGTTGACCGTGCTCCTTAACTGGTATATTTTCGTCATCCCGAAAGCACTCTCGGGATCATCGCGCTCGGCTCTCTTTATCCGAGCCGCGAGACAATCAGCCACGGAAAGCAGCCGGCAGCCGCAGCAGCAGCACACGCGCGCTCTCCACTCCACTATCTCTCACTTATCACTCATCGAATTCGCACCGAGAGACAAAAACAGTCTCGACCAGAATCAGAGAGAGAGAGAGAGCGAGGAAATTAAAGAGAGGGAGAAATCCTCTGGTCTAATCGTAGTCACGGAATCCCCGAACTAATCTTCACCTCTCGGCGAGATAATGCCGGGACTAATTGGATTCTACTGGAGGATAGCAGGAGTGGCTGGTGGTGTCTGGTGCGAGGGAAATGGAAGTTGAGTGATCTGCTTTTACGAGTACCGAGAGAGAGAGTATATGTAGGTAGGTACGTAGCTGGATAGGAGTGTGAGAGCTCGAGAGAATGAGAAAGAAGGGCGTTGCTACGGCTCGCTAGGAAATTACCAGGAGAGACTAACAGTCTCTAAGTGTAACCGCTTCCTTTAGCGGGCACAGCCTAACTGTCTCCTGCCGCGAGTCCTTATTACAAATGCATGGCCTCCTCTCCTCCTCTCTTGCGCGCGCTCTCTCGCGGAGAGCAGTGCCGCTCGTAAAACGCCAGTCTTACGTTTCGCCGGCTAAAGACTCTACGAGTCTACGGAGAGCTGTGCGCGGATTCGAGTGCGAGCGAAACCGTGTCGGTCATTGAACCCAGCTCGCGCGCTCGCGCGCGCACGCTGCTCTCCGCTGGCCCTGCTGCTGCTGCTGGTGCTGTGATGCTCCCGCGTCCCTGTAAACTGCGCTCGCTCTCACTGCGAGAGAGCCTCGCTCTCTTCCATCTCTCTTGGCTAACTCGTCCACTAAAACCGGAGATCTACACACCCCCCGATTCTCCAGCTGCGAGCCTCTGACAATATCGGCCGCGGCATTCTTCCCTACTCTCGAAATAACACACATTTCGAGCGATCCTACAATCGCTACTCTCGCTTCTCCAGTTTCATCGGAGCGTCGCGCTCTTCTTCTTCGATTGCGCGTGGATACTAGAACTAATCGAGAATATTGGGATTGTTAATAATGAGTATCGACTAGTACTCGAATGGTGGAGAGTGGATGGTGAGGGGTGGTAGGAAGCGAATTGGGAGATGGAGAATGGGAAATGCGGAATCCGCAAACGCGATCCCGCGGTCGATGACCCCGAGAAACTCGTGCATTCTCGCTCGCTCCCTCTCGCACCGCCTCCCACCCCTCTCTCCCTCATTCTCCTCTCGTTCTCTTTCTCGCGCGCTCCCTCCCTCCCTCTCCCTCCCACTTCCAACCTCGTAATTTTACCGTGCAGCCCCTTTCTTTCGAGCGCACTGCACGTGTATGTAGATACGTGTGCGCCTATGCATCTGCCGTGATCGCTCGTTCCGCATTTACTTAGCGCGAATGTTCCATCGGGCCCTAATTATCCCGGTGATGCGCCGCACTGGGATAGATCGGGCGATGAATCACCAGCCTTTCTCACTCTCTTCCTCCCGCGACACTAGTATTTCGGTGCCTCTTCAAGGGATGGCCTCCCCTTTCGGGAGGTGCCAGTGGATTCGGGAAGTTTCGTCGTTGAGAGATGACTGTCCCGATCTCCGCTGGCAGCGGAACCTTTGTGCCGCGCTCTGTTACTCGGCGAGTGCGCCTAAAAATGTATTGGGAGCAGTATGTTAAGTACTCCAAATACAAGAGTGGCCGAGCAGAGCAGAGAGAAGAGAGAAAGAGAAAGAAAGAGAGAACTACTAGAAGAGTGGTGTGTGCATAGAGGCGAGCGTAGCGGAGCCGGTGAACGAACTGGCAACTCGTTTTCGAACACATCATCAAGCAGAGCGCAGCCCGTATAATTGCGAGTCCTCGTCTCGGTTCAACCGGCAAATGGGTCTCTCGCTCTGTGAGAGAGTAGTAGGACTGGGAGGATCGAGTTATGCTCGAATCGTGTCACGAGTCACTTACACACCACCACCACCACCACCACCACCACGATCCCTTATGCATTATTTCGAATCACGAGGGACAAGTGATGTGCGAACTACGTGCGCTCAATCCGCGGGAAGAACAATGTTGCGGAAGAAACTATGCCGCGAAAAGAGGGGCCGGCGGAGGGCGGTGGGTGGATCGATCGGTAGTAGGATTGGAGGTGAGCCGATTTTTCGAAACGGGGCCAGCCAGCCAGCCAGCCAGCCAGTCAGCCGGCCGGCCGATCGGAGTGGTCACGGGTCAAAGGTTCGACGATCCTGGGCAGCAGAGGGCGTCGGAGGGCGTCGGAGGGAGGGAGGCGCGCGTAATCGTCGCTCGGGCAACGACTAGTGCCAGTTCGTGCAGGCGCAAATGTGACCTAATACGGGGCCAGTCACCTCTACCGCTCGCTCTATACACCGCTGCAATCGCGAGGGGTTCTATTTGTATCTCGTTACTTCCGAACGAGCGTTTCGACGACGACCCCACACAACTATTTATCAGTCCGCTCGGCACCGATCTACGTGCCTTTGCCTTCCCACCCACCCACCCTCTCTCACTCTCTTTCTCTAGCTCTTTCCACTCGCTCTCGAGATCGCGAACCTTCGCCAACATCTGATATCGTTCCTTCCACGAGCAATCGGAGATATTCGGCTGACAAGTGGCCGGAGCCAAATTACAGATCCGAGGGGATTGTGTCGGGCGCAAAGGGGAATTGGGCATTCGATGCTTCGACAGTCGCAGGCTGGGAACGAGTGCTGCGAGACAATGCGTTAGGCAGCAGCAGCAGCAGCAGCAGCAGCAGCTTTGAAAAGCTGGAGCGGCGCCGGGGGAAGCGGGCGAAGGATGAAAGAAGAGGCGAGGCGAGAAGAGGCGAGAAGGCCGCGGAGAGTGCGAGAAGCCAGAGGGATGGAGAAGGAGAGACAGGAGTGGAAGCGAGAGGAGAGCCTCGGCCACGGTGGCAACGACCTCGAGCGCTCCTGCATTTTTCCATTACCTGAGCTTCGCGATAATGCGAAACCTCCTAGCCCGATCCACCCCGCGCTCTGATATCCCTCTCCCGAATATGCAAGTGCAAGGGGAGCATCGACCTCCCTGCCAACCACCTCCCCGTCCGCCCCCGCAATCTCGAAATCTACTCGAGCGGAAAAGAGCGAAGGAGAGGAAAGTGAGCGAAAGGGCTTTAATCAAACAAGACCGAGGAAGACCGCAATAAAGGGGATTGGAAGAAATGGGAAAGGAAAGCAATTACTCCCAAGGCATTGAGTACTTTCTATTTCCTATTGATAGGAACGGTGTGAGGGAAGCAGTGCGATCCGCAGGGCAGAAACCTTCGCCCGATTGTACTCGCACACTGCTCGATATTCCATGCGGCTAATGAACGCCGTCGTTCGAGGCGAGTGGGGTGGTGGTTGACGCATCAAAGGATAGTTTGGGGTGTTTGGAGGGTTGAAGGAGAGAGAGAAACTGCGGGGGCCTCGCTGGGACGGACGTGTGTGGAGAGTGTTGGTGTGTAGGCGAGCGAGGAAGAAGAGGAAGAGGATCGAGGAGAAGCTCGGGCGCCGAGGCAACGACCTCTGGCACTCTCTCGGGCGACGCCCGCGCCAGCAGCAACACCACCACCACCACCACCGCCGCCGCCGACGCCACCGCCGACGCCACCGCCGCTGCCACCAGCCAGAGTGCCAGGCTGACCAGAGCCGAGTGCGAGAGAGCTTGCTCGCGCGCACTTGCGCTGAATAGTGCCCAGGCCGTTGACACAAGCTCTCTGCTCTCTCGACCCTCTCGCACGCCTCACCGCCCAATGAAAAAACCTACCACCACCTCCCACTCATCCTACTCCGCCTTCTTCGCCCTCTGCTTCTTCTTCTTCTTCTTCTTCTATTGCTACTACACCATCTTCTCACTGTCTCGTCACGCCGCCGATCAAAAGGAGACGCCCGTCATTACCGAGCTCGATCCCTTCCTCCCCATGCCCTGCAACTCTTCCATACTGACCACTTCCACTGACACCCTCGCTCATATATCCTATCTGCATTTCGTAACTACCCATTCTTCACCCGTTCTTCCCTTAGATTGTTGTCCTACTGAATCTATTTTCTTAGGATTTCTTGAGAAAAGAACATTTTGAGCTGGGGCTCTGAAATTTATATCACATCTTCCTTCATGTAAGGGGAGACTCCCCACCAAATTTCAGCCTCGGAAAATGTTGGGAAGTCCAAAAAATATGGGAAAACACAGCGAAAATTCTGAAAAGATCGAACTTTAAAGGCAGTTTTTTTAGTGTTTTCGATAGAAATCCGGACTTTTTTCGACGGATTTCTTGTTTTCTATCCGTTTTCATTTATAAACAATCGATTCCTGAAGAAAAAACCCGAGTTCGGGCACCTTCGAAAAATCGTGAAAAAATCTGAAGGGGTACCCCTTAAGAAAAATTTGCCGAAAAAAAAATTTTGAGCTAGGGCTCTGGAATTTTTATGGTATCTTCCTTGATGCAAAAAAACATTACCTGCCAAATTTCAGCCCCGGGAAAGGTCGGGAAGTCCACAAAAAAAAATAAAAACCGTCAAAAATGAACAAAAATGGACTTTTCTCGACGGTTTTTCGACCGGTTCTCGTTACAAATCCGGACTTTTTTTCACGGAGTCTTTGTTCTCTATCCACCCTGATACGAAAACAATCAAAATATCTCGGGTTCGACCGATTTTGAGAAACTTGAAAAAATTGACCATTTCCGAGGGTCGAAAATAGGTGAAAAGCTAAACTTTGAGCTAGGGCTCTGAAATTTATATCACTTCTTCCTTGACGCAACGGCACATTCTCCACCAAATTTCAGTGCCGGGGAAGGTCGGGAAGTCCACCAAAAAAAATAAGGGCTAGCAGAGTTCTGATTCAAAGGCAAGTGAATCATCCTGTACAAGCACTATGTACCTTCACCTTCCAAATTCATTAGGCAGACTATATCGATTAGCTGGAAGTAATTCGCCCTTTCCAATTATATCGAGTTTCTCAAGATTACCACGGCAAAGAATCGGAAGTCCGATGTGTAACGCGCGAGGTATAATACCAGCGAGGAGAGAGGTCAATGCGCCCGTATACGTTGAATGTACAATGCTCGGAGGAGGCAGGGAGGATGTCGTACCGCAAACAACGGATGTGTAAAGACACCCGATACGCGTAATCACCTGCGCGGCCTCCGCCGCTCGTTATCGCTCCGCTGGTATTGCAATTACCAAACTGGAGAGCGGCGCGGTCCGCACCGTTTCCCCATCGACTGGACGAGTCTCCGATTTCCTGTTATTCCTGCGCCCCCCCCCCGCACCCCTTGACACACGAGCCCACCCAACCGATCGAAAGTGATCCCCCTGTCTTCGTGGAATATCGATTAAGCATAGCCCGACTCATATCGTCGTTCATGCCCGATGATTCACTCGCGATGTATCACCCTGGATAATAGTGCCACATTATCGCCGACAGGTGTGAATGTGTTTGGCTATCAACGGCTAACTCGGGGGCTGCCGGCAATGATACGTTTCATCTAAAAGCCTTACCCTTTAATTGCATGGGACTGCGGGGACACGTACCGTGGTCATTAGGAAATTAAGAGATTATTGACTAATTAGAACGTACAAGCCTGCACATGCAGTGTAAAAATTCAGAATTAACCTCTTCATTATTTTGAAACAATAGAAAAAAACGTTTCTGTTTTAAGCTTGTGAAATATATTTATAAACACATGATTTAAGGTATATTATAAATTAATTTCATTGAACAAAATTATTGTATGTCTGACACTTCTAATCTGAAATAAATGCAACTTCTTTCTGAACAGTAAACATTTAAGACTAGTTTCTTAAGCTTTCCCACCCTTAATTACTATAGCTGTACAACATTTTGTGTACAATTGATCATTATAATATTGTCCGATGTACAACATTGATCAATTACGGGGAGTCAAAACAATTCAAGTGAATTTCGGTCGTCGAAGGTCTGTAATGTCGGGGGGGCCGATTGAAAGACGAAAGGCAGCATTGAAGTCGGAGGGGTTAAACTGCGGTGAGTCAGAGGCTGGAAATTAGAGCAACGGGAGGAGAAGAGAGAGAGAGAGAGAGCGAGGCAGGGTGAGATGAAAGGCTGAGAGAAGACTGAGCGATGGATAGCTCTGTGCTTCCATCGGTTCAAGGGCGAGCTGTCCGGTCACGGCCTCCATCGTAGGTACGTGATTCGATTAATTATCGCCAGATTAGCCGGGCACGCGGCTGCGGCGGCGGCGGCGTCGGTGGCACTCCGACGCTGCTTTGTCGAGAGCCTCTAACTAATGGCCTCTTCCTCTCATCTCCTCGCCCTCGAAATTCCGGCCCGACTATTGTAACTCCAACTTTTAATAAGAAAGAGAACGAAGTGCTCGATGTCGCGCAACGGCGAGCACCGGCCAATTGGATCTTTACGAGTCTGGCTTTGGGCCACGTCGCATTATGGTCGGTCACAGGCGTGCGTATGTGTGTCACGCACGCGAGGAAAAGGGCGGCGGCCGCATTAACATCGCCCTTTATTAGCCATGCTCGGAGAGAGAGAGAAAGAGAGAAAGAGAGGGGGACACGTGGCTGTGCCATTTAAGCATTGAACGAGCAAGGAATACGACTTTCCCGGCCACACAATTAGCCCCGAACGATGAATACACGCTCTCCTTGTCTCTCCGACGCCCTATTAAGACCAGCGAGACGCTCCTTCGTGCGACGGGCGTTGTCTGTCGTGTCTCGAGCAGAAAGAAGGAGAGAGAGACGCAGGCAGAAGTGGATACCTAAAAGACCATGAGTGGTGGAGCAACGCCGGAGAACGACGCTTATCAGCGATATACCACTCTCGTTCTAGGAAGCGAAATCGCTATCACCGTCCTTGGACCAGCGAAATACTCGTGAGCGAGCGGCACGTGCGTCCACTCGCAGAATCTCTTCTTCGGGGAGTAGAAGAATCGACGCTCTCCCAATGTATGTGTGTCGGAGGGCCAACTCAAGTTGTTGGAAGAAGGGAAAATTGACAAACACCATGGTGAAATTAAAGCCGGAAGTGAAAGGATGTTGACACGTTTCTCCTCGAAAATATTCGACTTGAAAAAGCCTCTTATGATGAATGTAACTGATGTCGTAAAAGGTTTCGTGAAATAGAACTATTTTAATTCAATCGCTCGAACATATATTTTACTCCGAATCGACGATCATAATCACGGAATCGCAGCGGAGATGACGAAGGTTCGTGGAGAATTCCTGGGAAAGAAAGAGAAACAGGAAGTAGACTCGAAATGAAAGGCACGCGCGCTCCCCGGCATTTCTGAGGATCCGAACTATCCGGAATTATTATTAGTCGTAGAGTCGGAATGATACAAGGTCGGGAGTGGTCCTCCCCTTCTAGAGGCCTTGGCTCGGCTTGGTCGCGATCGTAAAGCCCAGCGCCGAGAATGACTTCTTCATGATGCCTTGAGAACTATTCACTCGGCTCCTCCAAGTCCCAACCTCGACGCACGAGCTCGAATTATTACGAGCGAGGCAATTGCGTAAAAAAACCTGGAGGAGGAGGAGGAGGAAGAGGCGAGAGATCTCTACGAAATAGCTCGGATGATCTAGGCGAAAGAAAGTGGCGAGTCCTAATTCCATGGCTGGTATTTGACCCTCGAAACTCGAGGGACGATAATGAGAGGCGGCGGTGACGGCGGCGACGGTGGAAAGGGAGTCGGCAGAGGCCGCGATTACAAAAGTCAAATAGGCTTTCACCTGTCCTTCCGAGGCGTTAACTCGTCAAAGAGAGAACTAACGAAAGAGAGGCAAAAGCTGCTGATGGTGGAGTTGATGGTGGTGTTGACGGTGGTGGTGGTGCGCAAGAGTGACCTCGTGCCGAGTGACCTCGGCGTCCGGGCGAGCTCATTGCCGATGATAATTGCTTGGGTTAGGGCTCGACATTTCCAAGTCCTTGACGTGCCCAGCAACATTACGTCCGGCGACTTCCGGCCCTCTCACTCTCCTCGAGAGCTGACCCTATCTCCGACTCGAGGTTCACCTTCGCCGAGCGTCCGATCAGCATATATTCCAGACATTCACACACACACATACACACAGAGACACACACTGGGCGGCCTCCTTCGCTCCCAGAGATCCCAATGACGATCTCGTAACGCTCCTCTCTTTCATTTCGAGCGCTATGACATCAGAGACGCGATAAGCAGCAGTTGCTCTCCCCAATTGTTACGTGTGTGTTTGTTTGCGCGGGCTCGCGCTTCACAAAGCCGGCCGGCCGCGTTTACTCGAGCCGGGACACGCGAGACCAATCCTATCGAGGAGTCATTGCCGACGCAAGCTGCACTTGCCGCGCAATTATCAGGCCGCGGCGACAAACAGCCGAGCGAAGGTGAAACACGCGGATACCGGCTATCAATCTCGCCGAAACGGATCCCCAAACTGCGCGCTCAGGTCGCAGTTCAACGGCGGCCCGATTGCCATTTCGCAAGAAAGACACGGCAATCGCAATTCGGAATGATCGGCCACCGAGATGAACGCTGCCGCCCGCCAATGACAATGACGATGCTTCGGATGACACTTTGTTCTTGTTGACAAGTTTCACCGGCGGCGGCGATGACGACGGCTCCCGCGGCGAGGTGGAGAAGAACGCCGCGCCGCTGCAAGGCCAGCGAGGATCGCGCGCCAATGCAAAAAGCTAGCGGACGCGTGCATCACCTGCTTCTTTACAGACTCGCGCACGCACACACACATACATCAACGCTGGCGCCTCCCGAGAAAGAATAAACACTAAATTCTTAGCTCGAATACTGAAAAGCAACCTGTCAGAGTCTAACCTTATGTTTGACCGAGGGTTGACAATAGCAAGACTTGTCAGATTCAAATGACAATCGGTTGAAAAGATAAAGGAAACTGATGGAAAATGGGATGATCGGTAAGAGTATAAAAATTCGAGGCTGAAAATAATCATTTCTCCTTGTGGTGATCTCCAGGTTTGTTTCGTTTGTTTTTTCTTTCCGGGAGCGGGCGCGGGCGCGGGCGCGCGACGTCTCGCGTCGCTGACTGCTCCGTCGTCGGTCGCGTCGCCGGACTCGGATCGGACACGGAGAGTCGCACGTCGACAGAGCTCTGCGGCCTTGTCCTTGGGCATAATCTTTCCTCGTTATCGGACGACGCCGAGGCTGCGGTCGCGTCGGACTCCGCCAGCGATTAGTGTCCACTGCCGCTCGTGCGTCAGCCTTCCTTTTATATTCGTGAATAATAATTCCGAAGCGCGTCGACACCCGCGCGCCCCACCCCAACCCCCTCCTCTTGGACTTTGTCGATGACTCCGACACCTCAAACTATAGCGTTCCATTCCTCCATAATAGCCATTCTAATCACTTCCTTTCGCTCCGACTAACAATTCTTTCCAATCGAACCGTTACTCATTCATTTAGATGTCTCTAAAATACTTTCTGTCGGATAGAAGAGGAAAAAGTCGAAAGAGGAAAGAATTCGGCATTGAGTCTCCTTCACTTCCGATTACGAAGTCGAGCGAGAAGAAGCTGCTTCGACCCTCGGGCTCTCCTCTGACCGAGAAACATCTCTCAATGATGCGAGAACGCCCGATTCCGCTCAAGGAACTCGCCGTTACGAAACGCGCGTGTCCTTACATTTCGGTTGTACACATAGAGAGATCGCAACTCTGTGTGTGTGTGTGCGTGAGCGTCGTTCCACCAAGTTTTCGCGCGCTACGTTACACGTTACATCATGTGCTGCGTCGTTAGCCTCTTCTCACCTCTCTCGTCCGTCTCTCCTCGATGACAGATCTCCACCAAGCAGTATCTACCGGGAACTCCGGGATTTTCTTGGGATCGGATCGGCGTGACGCTTGGGAGCGAGCGCAGTCGCAACCAGACTCGCAATTGTAATCGTCCGAGAGAGAGAATTCCATTGGGAGGAGTTCTCGGGAGAGCGTTAGGTGGAAGACGGTGCCGATATGCAGAATGTTTCTAATATCGTTCGTGGAACGGCAACGATGATTATGAGAGTAGTAAGTTCCTCGAAAGGCGGCTGATTTCAGAAAAGAAGGAGTAACATTACGAGAAGGAAGTAACTGGCCTTGGCTCGAGTCTCTAAAGCGTCGTATCAATAATCATTATAGCACACGGGCCAAGGCTCGCCGCGATGTGTTAAGGTCGTCCGGCGGAAGATCGTCCTTCGAACCTTTGCTTAGCGCCGCGTGAGAAAGCGTCGAGAGCTCCAACCGCTCGAAAGGATGTCGACTTTTGGTTGGCTAAGAGAGAGAGAAAGAGAAGTCGAGGAATTCGTGCGGTTGCGTTGGATAAATGAAACTTTGGGCAAAGCGAGAGTACGAGAGCATGCGAGTCCGCCGCCGCGGCCGCCGCTGCCGCCTCCCTCGCAGACTCGCTCTAAAACTGTCGCAAGGACGAGCGCGAAGATCGTGAGCTTGCGGCTTACTGGCTCGCACGCGTCTTCTGCCGCCGCTTCTATCTAGCCGCTCCGCTCCACTCCGGCCTTCGACTTCATTTCAACTCGGAAAGATCGAACATCGGGCGCTCGGCCACCGGCCGCTATCTATACATAATGCTGACATAATATCCTCCACGGTATCGCCGCTGCCACCGCCGCCGTCGCCGGCAAAAAATAAAATCCCACGGCCTCGGCCACCGAACGCTACTTCCTCTCCATTTTTTTCTCCCCGACAAATCACCTCAACCACTAACTATATCTTCCTTCCCGAGAGAAATCTTTGAACTTGTCCTCTATGAACTTGCCAGTTGGTAATCCTCGGGCGCGCGCGAGTGCGAGTGCCAGACATACTTTGTCGAAAGAATCTCGACGAGAGCGAAGAGGTGGCTGATAAAAGCGATCGGTCACCTAATCTCTACTTGAACTCGCTCCCCACAACTGAATCAGAGCGGCGATATCGCGCGGCGATAACGCCTGCACACGACGCAGATAACCTTCCGATTGCCGGGCAATGTTACGCAGCATGCGCGCCAACGAGCAGCAAGGTGAGGAGGAGGAGCGCGCCTTCTCTCCTTGGGAGAGTTCGTTCCAATGGGAAAGGCGAGTGGACGGGAATCCTTGGATTCTCCTGTTGGAATCCGTCTGGCTAGGATTTACTGATAATAGGAGAACTGGTCTGACAGTGGGAAGAGCCGGGAATGAATCGGTGTGCGAAGCGCTCGGCAGTTAAGCGGCTAATCTCCGCGCGGCAGAAAGCTCGCTGGGGCAATCGATCGGGCGCACGCGATCCCCAGAGAGGACAAGGGCAGTCGCGATGGCTTTACGTAATCGCTCGACGCGTCAGAGAGATCACACGTAAAAAGGTTAAAAGCGATCTCCACGCCGGGACGCACGATCCATCGCCGCCGACGCCGCCGCCGCCGACGCCGCCGCCGCCACCGCTCAGGGTCGAATCGCATAGTGATAACCGAGCTGCCGTGGCCAATCGCTTCTCATCACTCCACTTTCGATCCTAGCCGATTTGCCTGTCAAAAAAGCCACGCGACGACGTCCGCCGCTTCGTTATTCCGCTCTCTGATTTCAAGCCGAAGACGGAAAAAGTAGGCGATCCTCGAAAATTGATTGCGCTACCTATCGCGCGAGCCAATCGCCGAGCTGCTCGTGACATAACCAATGCAAAAACAGCATTATCACATTTTTTCCGCGTGCCTGCCGACCTTCGCGGTGGACACACAGACATACACAGAAAAAGAGAGGGAAGAGAGAGAGAGAAAGTGTGTGTGATCCAGTGTAGTAGAGTACGCGGAAGCTAGATTATACGCGTTGAGTCAATGCGGAATATGAAAATCGAGAATGGCCGTGCTGCGTCATCGGCACTTTGCTCGGTGGGCCTTGAACTTGGATGACAACACAGAGTGCGCGCGCGTGGCTGCTAGTTACCGCGATGTGCACACATGCATTCCTAGCTAATGCCTCCCCTGCACTATCATCATCGATCAATCCGAGAGCGAGCGGAGTGGCCGGACTGGTTCGCGGACTTCTCCGAGGAGGAGCGTGCGGTGCAACGTGACCGAGATAAGGAGACCGAGTCACTATCAGGTGGTCATATGCAATTTCACGATCGGCTAACGGAGCCAACCAACCAGCCAACCAGCGTGCCTCCTCTCGCATGACCGCCGAAAGCCGAGCAGCACGTTAACTTCAAGGTCTCCTCGCACGTGCTCCCGTGCCTCTCAAGGACGTCTATCTCCTTCTCTCTCTTTCTCTCTCTTTCTCACACGATCTCTGCTCTCAATTCTCCTTGCGTTCCCAATACTATCCTTAGAAATGCCCGGGAATGGCAGAGGAAGTGCAAGAACGCTCGGAAATTGGCGAGAAGCGAAGAAAGGAGGTTGGATGATCTCGCGTCCGATGCGCAAGTAGTACGAGTCAACGCTCGGTCAGGTCAGCTTTCCGCGCTCCACCGGCCTCCCAGCATCCCTCATATATACAAACTTAAAATCGTCTAACTTTCAAATGGAAATAATCTCTCCGATTTCAAGAAAGCGTTATTAAATATCGTACGATTTTTTCTTGACACGTAAAGTTGAAGAATTTGAAAAGAAGAGGAGTGGAATAGAGTTAGCGCGAGCGGCGGCGCCGATTATAGAGAGGCGTCGGTAGGAACATGACTGCCGGCCGATATACATACAGACGTATGTATAGAGGTCTATCTATACGCCCGTGACCACGCGGCCTTGTCCTTGTACGACGTCGACGTCGACCGCGCTCCGTGCCACCGACTCCCGGTCGCCCGCCGCCCGGTGGAACCTTCCTATAACGAGCTGCTGAATAGACTGCCGGAGAGGAGAGTGAGTGAGCGAGCCAACCAGCCGGCTGACAGAGACAGCGACAGCCAACCGAGAGAGACAGGCAAACAGACAGAAAGAGAAAGAGAGAGAGGGAGCGAAGCGACAATATTTCTCCCGATACAGAGCGTTATCAGCTTTTTGCCGGAGGATTATGAGACCGGTGATGATCCCTCTGCTATAATCGCCCGTGTCAACCGGCACCACTGACAACTCCTATTCAAACCACCACTAAACACACACTCGCCGGTCTCTCCTCCTCCGTCTCATTGTACAATTACCCGAGTGACCAAGTGGCACCTACGTATTGGAAGAAGCTGCCAGTCGAACGTAACTAGCCGCGAGGAGGAGAGGAACGCGGGAAAAAGAGAGAGAGAGAAAAAAAATAAGGAATGGCGTCTCGCGTAACATTATGCAATCGCGCTCTTCTCACCGGCACATGTGTACACACGTACCATCTCGGAGAGGTGTTTCCTCGAGCGAAGGTTGGGGGTGCGCGTTCTCTTCCAATAGAATCGCTCTCTTGCTCTTAGAAGAGAGTTCGTTCTACGTATTTCGCGCAAAATGCATGAGTCACGCGTGCACGCCTACGAGGTGTGCGAGAGCGAAAGGGTTGAAATGAGAAAAGGTGGAAGAGGAGAGCGAAGAATAGGGATGGGAGATGCAGACGGTCGAAGGAGGAGCGAGATCTATCGGGGAACGCGTCACGCGTGACGCAAGCCAGACTCGCGTCCACGAGAATGAGATCTCGGAGGTGAGAAGAGAGCGAGGAGAGAGAAGCCGCGATCCCGCACGCGACGCATCTAAACCGGGAACACGTGAGAACCAGTTCGGATCCAGTTGTGCGTCCACCCGCCGCTCCCTCTCTCTCTCTCTCTTTCTCTCTCTGCACTTGCACCAACATCTCTCTTTCTCCTTCTCTGTTTCTCTCTCGTTCGTTCGTTGGTTCGTTCGTTTTCTGCACCGGTGTAGGTATCGATTGGTCGCCAAGGCCGCGTCTTATTCGGGCAAGGCCAAGGTCGCCTTTCTTGGCATTACCGTGCGCCGAGGTGAGATTGCAATTTCACCAGCACACACCACCACCACCACCACCAGCAGCACCCTCGCAACTGCCACTTCTACTGTTACTGGTTCCCTTGGCTGCGTCGATACAGCTTCCTCCTCTTTCTTTGGATCGAATCCCGCAACACACACCCACGCCACCCGAAATACACCAGGTCCACTCACCGGCCTCTAGGAATGCCATCGGCTTTTCTATCTATACTCACCGACACGCGGAGAGCTATTGGCTACGTGCATCGCTCTCTTAAGTGCGCAAACCATTTGAGAAGTCTGCGATACAAGTCGCCTGGATTGCACTATCTCCCTAGGATATTGCTAAATCCTCTTGGACAACAAGTTCGTCTCAAATTTGATCGTTCTATCTTTGTATGTGTGTTTGTCCGCGCTTAATATAATCGGGCGTCACGAGAACATTGCGGAACTGTGCAGGTGCAGGTGGAGCATCCCCTTAAAGAGACATGCTTCCGCGAGAGAAAGAGAGAGAGAGGCGCAGGTAGTAGATATGTAGATACAAGTTCGAGCTTGTATTCTGGCATGGTGTCAATAATGCGAGGCACGTATGCGAGGAGCGTGATATCCTCGGCGCATACTGAAATATTTCAGTCTTATGTTTCGTAGTTTCTGCTGGCGCACACGGGCCCCGCGATCCTCCTCCTATCAAGGGCAGCAGCCGGCGCAGCCGGAAGCGGATGACTCTCCGCCGCGGAGCTAGACCAGTCAAGAGAAGGAGGAGGATCTGCCGCGATACTGGTTGTCTCCAGCAGTGGAGGAACCAGTGGGCCTAGGAAAAATAGCTCTTTTTTTCTCGCTCGCCGCCGGCAGACTGACCCTGACGGGAGGAGAGCGGCCGAGATAAAGGCGACGCCATCTCGAAAAACATATATTCGAGTTATGCGAAAGCAGAAGTAACGAGAATTTTTTAGGACTCGCGTAACTCGCACATACACACACACACGCGCTTGTTGTCGGTTTTCGAGTTTTTCGGACGACCTTGCTGAGTATTCACGGCCAGAGAGAGAGAAAGAGAGAGGGTTGACGTCACGTAATTCGAGTAACGGGGATCGATGTGTAAGTAGAAGCGGAACGAACATGTCTTCTGCCTTGTAGGATCATCGATTGGAAGTGCAATCGCGAGTCCACTTGTCATGCGATGTTACAATTAGCTGGGAAGCCCAGCGAGCCGGGAATTATGCATACCTGGCGAGGAGTATCGAGTGGAAGATCGAACGACGGATCGCTCCAATGCAAGAGTGTTATCGGGGTTGCGCAACAACCGGGGGATTTCAATGTTAATTTTCTCGTTAGTCATTAAAGCGAGAGGGAAAAGGAGGGGAGAGGGCGGCCGATAAGCGCCGTGATTTCCACAGTACCTAAAGCGCCCGATAACTGTAAACACGAGGCAGAGAGTGAACGCGTGCTCGCGGGATTAACCTTGATCCCCATATCCGCGAGTAGAGATTCGCCGCCGCGAGGAAAGAGAGCGAGTACGCGTGCGTCCTCGATGTGTGAGTAAATGTCGACGGAGAAGAGAAGAGACTAGCAAATGCGGAAGGCAACCCCTTCGCCGCCCATTTCTTTGCCATCCTTCAGCAGCCAATTTCTTCGAGCTTTACTGCTCTCCTCGCACAATGCGGCAACTAAAGCTCTTCTCGGAGAGGAGAGGAGCGGAGCTTCCGCGAGCGGATGATCGGAAATGAAAATGCGAATAATGTCGAGGTCGCGCTGAGAACGATTAGAGAAGCGGAGCGAGAGAGCGAAGGAGCTCGTTCGGCTAATTCGCGTTACAACGAGGACCTTGGCCCAAATAATCGTGGCGCGCTCGCCTCGACCGCTACCAGCTAATCTGTATAATTGTTGTTAACAATAGAGCGTCCCTCGGAGTGACAGAGACACAGAGAGAGAACAAGAGAGAGGGAGAGGGAGCGGGAGTGACCCGGCGATCAAGTACACGGCCGAATTACATGTTAATCGTGTGGAAATCGTAGTCCACCTTCCCACGATTAAATTACTCCTCGGCACACGATATGTTGGCCGCTTGGTCGATGATGCTCGCCCGGCGACTGGCCGGCCGGCCTGCCGCGTCCTACGCTCGACGGGTTCATCAAAATGATGAGACGATCAAGAACACTCACACATAGAGAAGCACAAAGAGAGAAAAAGAGAGAGGTGCGATGCTTTTGGTGTGGAGGGAAGAAAAAAGAGAGAGTGAAGGGGGACGACGGGAGACAAGTTGGCCCTGAGAGTGACGGATTCCAGAATTTTTAGAACACACCAGCCCTTCCTCTAGTCTCACCAGAAATAGAGGAGAGGGAGAGAGGGAGAGAGGGCATTTCGTCCATTGGTCGAATACACGTTCCCTCTTTCTTTCTGTCCTTCCCGAGCCGCTCGTAAATTTCGAGTTTACGAGCGCGCGCGGTCACCCGGGCGAAATTTGGCTTAAGTGTTTTGAAATAGACGCCGCCGCCGCCGCTGCCGCCACAGTTGAGGCAATGTCTGACCTTTAACTCGACTACTCTTCCCTATCGCCAAGTTACCACTTTGGAACTTACCACTCTTTATTCCTCGATAGGAGAACCGACTTGAAAGCACACGCGCGCTGCCCTAGTCCAGCGCTCCTATACTACTCTCTTATCGCGTGTTACTCGACCAATTAAAAGTGCGACAAGCCTGACGTTTGTTGCCCCAATAATTCAACGGATCGCCAAGGCCTGCGGCGACGGCGACGGCGGCGGCTGCGGCGGCGGCTGCTCGCCTCGCTCCTTCCAGCGAACAATAAGACTATCGCATTGATTTCAGACCCTGATCCATACTACTCGGCCAAGGCCCGCGTCGCCGCTCGCCTGGAACGCAGGAGAATCGGACGACGACGCGCGTAAGCCGCCGCGCCGCGCCGCGGCAACTTACAATCTACTTTGGAAAATCCCCGCCGAAAGAAGCCCACTGTAAAAACAGGAAGAAGGCGCCTGAGAAGAGGAGGAAGGCAGAGGAAGAATTGGAAAGTGAAGTTTAATTAGCGGGAAAGGATTGATCGTGGAATGGAGCGAGTGCCAGGGTCAATGGAGGAACTGGAGAGCGCAGCAGGTTGATCTACCGAGATAGTCTCTCGTTTCGTGGCTCGATTCACCGCTCGTGCTGGAATTCCAGCCGGGGCACACGACAGGACAGGAAGGCGGTTCTGCTAGATCGACAAGTGCGAGCAATGATGACTCACTCGATTATACGCCAGCGGCCAGGAGCTGAATCCCAATTAAATCATCGCCAGCCACTGGGACGCCGCCGCCGCCGGTCAAACGCCCTCACCTCCTCCTCCTCCTTCATCAATCATTCAGACTGCTAGCTATCTTTCTCTTTCTTTGATTGAGTCCTGCTTGCTTGCCTGGTGGGTGGCGTACTACAAACGCAGACAATGCCCGCTCCGAAGAGAACGATAGAACCAAGGGGAGGAGAATGGGAAGCGCGGACAATGTCGGCTCGAGAGTCCAAGTGGAAGCGGAAGGTGACAGGGGACAGAGCGTCTTGGGGTATTTCTGCGAGAGCGGCTTTAAAAAGGAAGAAGAGACGAGAATACAGCGCGCGGAGGGCGGATCTGTTTTCCCCGGCTCTCGTCCATCGCTGAATCACTTGTTGAGCCGTTCCTTCGCCGAAAACAGCGCGCGCTTGGTTAGAGATACTCCACGACAAACAGGATCCCGATATAACCGCATTCGTATCGAGAAAGAGAACGAACGAACGAACGAACGAAGCCTGCTTGCATTAAGATACGTTGAACCCGCTGCAATTTCATTAAATTTCCCGCCACCCACCTACCCAACTATGAGTCCCCGAGGATGGAATTGTACGGAGCGCGGCGACGGATCTCGAACGAGTATCCGGAGCGCGTTTGGCCCACGCGTCCCTTGCGATTACGAGGAGTGTCACGGTCGAACGAGGCCGGAAGGATACCGGAGTGGAGAGGCTACTTTTCCCCCGAGGGTTTGCCCTCTCGTAGATTCCAATCCTGGCGTGTCAAGGTCGCCGATATACTCTCTGATAAGCGTACAAGTGGCTCGAGCGAACTCTGCTTCCAGTGTGTATCTGGAGAAACGTAGAGAAAAACTGGACAGAGCTGGCCGCGAGGGAGAAGAGAGGGAAAGTCTGCCACGAGTGGTTCGCCTATTTTTAGTCGTCATTGACATTTGCACGTAGACTCGCTCTGCCCGCCGCCGCCGCCGCCGCCGCCGTTCTGTGTTCTTACGCACTCTCACTCACTCACTCATTCTAGGAGTGTGCGGGGGAAGGATTGAGCGCTGATCCAGTTTTCCATCTCGCTCGCAAGCCCACCCATCCGATCTCATCGCCTCTTCCCAGAGAAGAAGAAGAAGAAGTGTCTGTACGCACTCTGACTTACGCATCGCACCACGTTTTCGTGGCTGCGATCGCTCGCTCGCTCGCTCGCACGCTCGCCCACGCGTGCCCTTCACAACGCCGCGACGCCGGCTCCTTTCTTCTCTCGTGGGCCTCGCTCTTCTACGGTCGAACTGGCAATAATAATAAGGCGAGCAGGATAAACACCGGCTCTCTCTCCCTCCCTCGCCGATATCTCACCTTCTTTTCACTCCCTCGCACTCGGAGTTGGGCCACTCGCTCTCACTCCGCGCGCGCTCATTGTTCCGGCGGCGCTCGCTCTTGCCGTTGCGCGAAGGTGATTTTGCGCGATATTTTTAGTGTCTCTCTGAGCCGTGGCAAAGCAGGGGCAACGCAAGGGTAAAGGGGACTCCGAGGGGTCTGCTGCTCTGTCTCGCAGGAGAGCCGGACGCTCGTAGTCAGACGGAGAAAGAGAGGAGCTCTCGGACGTCCTGCGAGATCCGATGCCGACGCAAAAGGAACAGCCACTTGCTTATCGCCTCCTCGACTCACTGACTTTGCCTGCCTGACTGCCTCACTGCCTTACCTGATTCACCGAAATGCAACGGGACCTTTTTTGGTCACCCGGATTTGGCACGCCGCTCCCGGTATTTACCGGGCCTACCCCAACTACGCACGCCTTAATCATTCAACAGGAAGTTCCTGATCATCCATCATTCCCCTTGATATTGTCAATAACCTAACGCAGATTAGTTGTCTGCTTGTTTTTCTTGGCTAATTATTTGCTGTTCTGTGTAATAAGAGAGTCTGTTGTAAAAGGGGTGTATTGGAAGATTAGCACGTACGGGAAGGTCACCGACGCTCGCTCGAATACGTCGATGTAGAAAACAAGGGCGTCGAGGTGTGGCGAGCTCTAAAACGACGCACTTAATTATTCTGTTTGTTGACGAGTTTGTTTCGAGGAAACTATGACAGGGTTTTTTCTAATCAAATGTACGAAATTTCATTGTGATCCTCATCGATTTTTGATTCAAAGGCGTGTTTCTAGTACGATTTACAAGATTTGCTGGGCGTCTGTGTAATTTCATAAAATATAGTAAGACTTTCTTTCGAATCAGATTTCCTGAATTTCATTGTGATCTTCATCGAATTTTATATAGTTCGGAGGAATTGATGTTCTGGGTATGAGACGAGACTTTTGTATAAAGGGGGTGTATTGGAAGATTGGCGCGTACGGGAAGGTCACCGACGCTCTCTGGAAGACGTCAGAGAGTCGCAGGGAAGGAGGTGTTCGGGGTGTGCCGAGCTGTAAAGCCGAGCACTTGATTGTCCTGTTTGCTGGCTCGCAGCGACCGCGTAATTTCGAGGAAAGTATGGGCCTGACGTGGGTGGTTTACGACAGGAGGCTGCCCGATGCGCCAACCCGAGAGAGGCAGACGCTGAAAAAAAGCAGGCTGAAAAAGAGCGCGCGCGAGTAATCGGCGACACCCGCCACCGCCGCCGCCGCCGCCGACGTCGCCGTCGCTTCGACGGTGAAAGTTCAGAATATATCGAGCGACCCGCACTCTCAGACTTTAGTGATACTGTTGCATTCGCTGGATGCATTCAGAAATCGGAAATTCGATCTCCCATTTTTGGAACCCCAAACACTTCTCTCACTTAATTAATTAATACAGTAATTCACGATTTTTTACAGACATTAATTTATTTAATGTAAGCTTTGAATTGATGTGATGTTCAAGGTGTATTTTAAAGCAATGGAAAGAATGAAAGCATTATTTGACAGAGGTTTTAACTTTAAGTCCTGTTATTAAGTTGATTAAAATCGATAAAGGAATCTTTCCTCCTGCATTAGTTGGAGACACGGAGACATAATATTAACAAACCTCTTCAGTCATCACTGATTCAGATGAAATAGGGACATTGACGTGACACACATACATGGGTGTCCGAGTAATTACGCGAGTCACTCTGTCTAAAGTTAGAGTTCTCGAAATGAGAGTTGCACGAGTGAAAAGGTGATCTCGCTGTTAATAAACGTGATTTATGGAGAGGTAGATATTGTCACGTGCATCGGCGGCGCGAGGTGAGCGTTGGAAAGGAGATGAGTTTATCAGGGAAGTTGAATAGCGCGGCCCGATAAGGACGCCTCCGGCTCGTTTCCCGTCCTTGACTAATAACGGATTACTTTTAATAAGCGGCTGGCGCGATTGGGAATCTGCAATAACAATGCTCGAGAATCCGTGGAGCGTCCTTGTCCTCCACTTGAACTTGGACTTTATCGCGCGTTGTTGACCGGCCCCGAAAAACCCGACGACATTTCTTTCTCTCGGAGTTTCGGATATATCGAGTGAACGACGCTCCGCCAGCCATTGTCTGCGAATTTCGGCGGAACACTCGCCAATTCCAGCGGCGGCGAGGAGAGTTTCGAGGGTGAACGCTTGCATTGATAAAGAGTGTGCGATCGTCCGAGCGTCTCGTTGTTTAAAGTTTATCTCGCGGAGGGATTGGCGCGCAAAAAGAAAGTGGTTTTGTCAGCTGTTTCGCAGTCATCGCTGGTGCACGCGATGCTGTCGCGCGCGGTGGGGAGTGCGCCGGAGAGTAATCTCTTTTTACTTTCTCCCGATCGACAGCGAGAGTGGACTATCTCCCTCGCGAGAAAGAGAAAAAGAGAAAGATTCATTGGAGAATCGCAAAATCTCCTAAGCAAAGGAAATCCGCACGGGATGTCCTTTGAATCTTAGAAAAAGAAGAAGCTAGCACACAGCAACATCCATCGGAATGGACCAGAGCGGGCGACGAAGAGAACATTTCACTTATCAACTTTTTTCAGCCGGGCCATCTGTTGTTCCCATTAGTTGGCGAACTCCCACGTGGCCCGAGCACTGACTGTGTGTGCGTGTGCCGAGGCATAAGCGATCATTTCTTGAAAACAGCACGTGTAGCCCTAATTAAACGATGCCCTTGACACGTGCCACCCACCCATTCCTCTCTGCTATCCTCGAAATTGCTAGGAGCGTTGGAATAATATTCCAATCTTTCGGAGTCATGTATCAAACTGAAATGATTCTCGATGATACACGCGTTAAGTCTTCGACTCTCATTCTCGCGTGGTCCACGTGGTGTCGGCCACGCTTTCACATAATGCCGGGAGAGTGGTGCAGGCTCGCTCGGTCGACGAACCTCGTGTCCGCGGAACACACACGGCAGAGCTCTCCGCCTTGTGTAACACGTCCGAAACAACAATATGTAGGTCGCGTCTAGTTGTGCCGCTTTGTCGTTCTTCTACTCCAGATAGAGCCTGATTACGTCATGAAACGTCTGCCTCCGGCTGTTGGCCCCGAAAACTACTCCTCCTTAACGGTACATCCTTTTTCTCTCACCGTTTCTCTAGCAGCATCCTTCCGGATCTCTGCCTGCAGGATTCATTATCTCGTAAAAAGTTAGCCCAGACATATAAAATTCGGTCGTTAATTAAAAATCAGTAGATATGATCGTTGATTCTCAAATGCGTGTCCTTTGACGCGCCGAAATCTACCATTCGCATTCCTTTGTCGATGATTATAAAAAAGTGGTTTGAAAAGACGTGTGTCTCAGTGTGTGTATTGCCAAGGGATACACAACACGCGCGATAACAAACGGACGACCTTGAGGAGTGCTCGCGCGCATTGGAAATTGATAAGGATTGGAATTCACGTATCGCGGCCTTGCGAATATTTACGGCTCGTGTTCGACCTTCGGCCGATTAAGTCCGCGGTAATTATTCCTGGAATTATTGGCCGGCGATTAATCTGGTATTAACGTCGAGCCGTCGGCCCGTCGCCCACCTCGGCTACGCTCTTTCTTAATAAAAGGCCGTCGACTGGAGCAGAAGGCCTTGCCAATCGGCGATATATCATCCCGATCGAGGGAAACTCGTTAAATGCTAGTCGATCAAGATCCAGCGGGAGTTACGGCTTCTTCGATTGCGGAATATCCAGGAAGAAGAGGGTGCACCGAAGAAGAACATCTTCGGGGGGCGATCGGAGCAGAAAGTTTCCCGGTGAAATTCACTCGCTCGAGAGACAACGAGAAAGAGAGAGACCTTTGGCTGATCGCTGCTGAGATCAAAGAGGTGGATGCACCATGTTGGAGGATCGTGTCGAGAGAGCCTCGAGTTTCACACAGGCCACTCTCTCTCCTGTTCCACGGGTCGTTGGGTCACCCACGCCTCAATTACTCGACTTCTATCCCGAGCGGAATCCAAAGCTCGTTGCGACACTCGCCGCGACTATCCTTTTCTTCCTTCTGCCTCGTTGCAAATCTATCTCTCGCTATTCTCGCTCGGCGAACCTGCTCTCTTCTAGAAATATCGTCGGCTCCAACCACCAACGCTCTCGCACTTGCCGCTGAATTATGCTCGATCTCAGTAGAAAACGGCAACGCCAATGCGGAAGCTGAGTGCGCCTACCTACCGCCACTTTCCCTGATTTAGAAACTGCACTGGCAGTGCCAGCTGCTCTCCGCGAGCAGATCGCGCAATTAGCCACTGGTTATACCATCAATGAAAGCCGCTCTCGAAAGCAACCATCAACTGGAGCGGAGAGATCATGATTATAGAGTGGTCCAGTGCCACGACAACCTCAACTATGTACAGGGTGAGTCACTTGCCTTTGAATTACCACCAAAAATATGGGGAAAAAAAAATTTTGAGCTAAGGCTCTGGAATTTTTATAGTATCTTCTTTGGCGCAAAAAAACATTATCTACCAAATTTCAGCCCCGGGAAAGGTCGGGAAGTACCAAAAACACGGGGAAAACCATCGAAATCAATTTTTCAAGATCGGTTTTCCACATGTTTTAGGCAGAATTCCGGCATTTCCCCCACAACATTTATGTTTTTTTTCCGTTTTGAGACACGGACAATCGAAAAATCAAGCGTTCGTCCCGGTCCCAGAACCTTCGAAAAATCGAAAATTTTTGAAGGGGTATACCTTACAAAATTTGCGAAAAAATGAATTTTGAGCTAGGGCTCTGGAATTTTTTCTACTTTCTCCTCGATGCAAAAAAACACTTTCTACAAAATTTCAGCCCCGGGAAAGGTCGGGAAGTATAAAAAACATGGCAAAAACCATTGAAATGAAATATTCCAGATCGGTTTTCCACCACAGTGGTGATTCAAGATTCAAAGGGAAACTACGAAACTTAAGAAATTTCCTAAAACAATTCGTAGAAAAGTGTTCGGCCAACAGTCGGGTCGGTTTAAAGAGAGCGGAAGTAGCGAGGCACGGGCCACGCTCTAATTCACCGGAATGGAGAGACATCGAAATGTAAAAAGGCCTCAATGAAAGCTCAACACAGAAGGAAAGAAAGAGAGAGAAAGAGAGAGAGGAACGCACACAGTGACACGCAGAGAGACCAAGCGAGAATGGAGGTTACCGAGTGAAAGACAACCGAAACTGAAAGTCTCCAGCATTCGTTCTACTTTCCATTACGGAGCCAGGAATAATTAGGCCGTGCCGACCCCCTCCAATGCTCCGGCCAAATGATCGGGCAACTTTGCCACTTTTTGCAGAGACAGACACTCCTCCTCCTCCTCCTCCTCCTCCGCCTCGCCAAGTATCGAGGAGACGTGGCCTGGAAAAATGAGGAAGAGCGGCCGCACAGACTACTCTTGCTGGTGAAAATAACTGTCTGCTCTTTTACCTTCACTCTTACTTTTGCCGCTTGCGCTCGTTCCGAGTAAAAGTACTGCGATTACTCTCACCGTGTTTGTGTTGCTAAAGATTGCGCGCAAAAAATAATATTTACTTTTGCTTGGACTGTTATTAAGTATGAATCTCTTCAGCCAAAATGAGTACTGATTGAATTAGGATTAAATTATTATTAAGTGATCATATTAACTTATTAAGTTAATAAGTTATTATTGAGAAGCATTTGAAATGAATATTCCTACGGTTTGTAAGGTAAGTCGGATCGCAGGTGTAGTTATGGAAGTTAGTTAGGAGGGAATTAATCAGCGGTTAGACAATGCGTGAAACGAGAGCTGGGCTAACGACCCCGAGGAATCATTGCTCGAGAACCAGGAAAGGAAGGATTTCGCGGTGGAATTGCACGTTTTCTCGCGATCATCAAGCAACACCGAAAGTGTGTCGAACCTTCCCGCTATGTACTACCTGTCTACGTCTCTCTCTGACTCTGGCGTTTCTAAAGTTGCCAAGGGAAAAGGAATACGATGACTGGCAGTCATTAACGTCCGCCAGGAAAGGCGCCATCGCACGAACTAGTGATTAATAGGAGCGATCATGGGATTCGAATGATGCAGCCCTACGTACACCTTGCACCGCAGAGAAATCTCGCCTTCTCCTTCGCTCGGTGCGAGCGATCATTAACGGGAGAGCATGTCGAAGCTACCAAAGTACGCGAATATACACACACACCAACTTGGAGAGTGACACTTCAATTGCACGCTGAGAATAATGAGCCTCGAGGCACTAAGCCAACTGTCTGCGACATGTGCGAGTTGTATCGGGGCCGATCGTGTCGAGACGATATCATCCGGAAAGAAGTCGAATTGTTCTCGAGATCCTATCACAGACAGAGACGAAGCTCCTGGATTATGCTAAGCCGGAGAAGTGCACGCCGCCGCCGCCGCCGCCGCCGCCGATGCACTTTCTCCAAAGGTAAAAGTAAAAGTTTGCAGCGAGTGCAATCGGACGATCGGCACACCGGCGCGCCGTGCGCGCAGACCGATTGCGAGTACGCCTTCGGTAAACCGGCTTCGCATCGTACATACCACTTTCTACCGATTCCAATGCCTGCTCCAATTATCCTTTTTGCACTCGGCCAATTAACCGATTCTAAACAAATTTGGGTGATTGAAGGAGGTTTGGAATTTAACATTAGAAAGAAGTTGCGTATAAAGGGAATTGAATGAAAATAAATATGAGTTTAATTTAGATTTAGTAATTGTAATTTTATAACTGAGAAATATTAATAATTGAAGGTGTAATTTCAAAGTGACGCGACGGTATGAACTATCAAGGAATTCTGTTGATACACTAGGAGAATTCGAACAATTTCCTTCAACGTTTCCGTAGTGTAGTGGTTATCACGTGTGCTTCACACGCACAAGGTCCCCGGTTCGATCCCGGGCGGAAACAGGATTACTTTTTGCTTTTTGCCCATGGAATTCTTATCAATCACACAAACGCTCCATTACGATTCTCCGACCTACTATATCGAATTCGAGGCTGCCAAATATATCAGACAGCTAATTAAGGCGCATGGGAGTGGAGAGGATGACTGGAAAAGGGAGCAGCGTGTTCCAATAAACGATGAAATTCCAGTTCGATCCGGGAATGAGTATGTGTCTCGCTCGAGAGAGGTTCTTTGTGTTTCGGTGGAAGATGCGTCTACGGTGCGCGGCGGAGAACCGTATTGGAGGAGCAAGGGCATGGCAAAACGGTCTGTCTCAAGGACGCGTCGGGCACAAGGGCAGCTCCAGTCTAGCTCGAGAACTCGACCGCGCCCTTCGAGGTCGTGAGCTCTCCTCACATCACATACGCGCACACATCGATGACGATGCCTCTCTACGCACTCTTCGTGCATTCAGAGAGAGAGAAGGCGCGTCGTGCCAATGAAAATTGACCCCTTGAATCACAAGCAGACGGTGTGTGTCATTAGCAATGTCACTCGGGGTAATTACGCTCGGCTGCTCTCTCATTCTCAATGGATACGTAGCAATGAAGGCTCCGAGCAGCCTTCATCATCTCATAATCTCTCGCCGCTTATTAGCCATATCTCCATCGATCATTATCATATCGATGCGATTCGCAGAAACGATTTCGAAGGCGCGTGTGCCCTCGGGCTTTTTCCACGCCAATGACTCAGAGACTATGGCAAGACGCATATAGGACGCGTATATTCCAAGGGGGAAGAGCGTCGATTCCGAAAAGCTATGCCACTCGATCGGGTGTGGATTGGAAGCGGCGCGCAGAGGGCAAAGACGAAGAGGAGATATCGCTGGTCCAGGAGAGCCGGTTATTTATAGAGGAGAGCGCGAGCGCGTTTCATCGAGAGGCCGCCCCGCGCAGCGCCGCGGGTTCACGGTCAAGTTGATACTCGAACACGTACGTGAAAAGCATCCTTAATTGAGCGAGGAATGGCGAAGCCCACGGAATCGAGCTATCGCTTTTCCGATCGCGAAACGTGGGAGTAGTGCAGGTCGCTGCTCCTAGATCATCTCGTCTGCAGCTGCAGCCAAGGTCTGCAGCTCGCCAGATGACTAATCTCGAAGACGCGAGGGAGAGAGAGGGAGAGAGAGAGAGAGAGAGAGCTCTAAGTAAAGCGACGTCAACGCGTCGACACCTCATCCTGGGCCTCGCCATCTAAATACACAAGCCGCTAACCAAGTGCACCGAGGGTGGAAATCGGAGTGGTCTGCGAATTTCGTGGAAGGTCCTGCGACGTAAAAGAGAGAGAGGGAGAGGGAGAGAGAGAGAAAGAGGGGGGCCAGTGCCCGGATGTGCGCGGGAAGAACAGTGGCAAAGGGACAAAGAGATTGGGAGACAGAAGGGAGAGGATCGAGGGCTACTAAAGGGGACTCGAGAGAACGGGGTGAACGCACTATGGTAGACGCAAAAATCCCTCCAAGGTCGGTGCATCCCTGGCAGTGCCCTCCTTCGGCGCGCCTAATGCTCCGAACGACCGACCGACCGTTTCCTCGGTTGACCGTCTCCAGTCTGGCCTATCGTCTCGATTCCACCGTCGATTGCCCACCCACCCACGCCACTCACCTCTTTCCCATCCACGCTCTCCCTCTCATCAAGCCAACCCAATCCCAATCTAATCACTTCAATCTACAGCTATGTTTATTTTCACATTTTTAACAAGGTGTAGTGAAAGAGTTAAAAACTTGCAATTTTTGTTAACAAACGCTAATCTTCGAAATACTCACTCATTCATAATAAAATAATGATTCGCCTCGGAAGAATGCGATCCAAAACTACCGCGGCATCCGAGGCACTTGGACGTATAGAAAACGTGTGGTGCATCCGAGTGGAATGAAGAGAAGATCGCATGATTGGGATGGCAGAGGGTTGTTGGAAGGGCGAACTCGAGAAGAGTGGCCGGGTGTTAGGTTTTCACCGGCTAATCCTTTAACCTCGCAATTGGCAAGCTCGGGGAAGGACGAGGCGAAAAAAGGGGGTGGGAGAGAAGGAGAGAAGAAGAGAAAAAAGTAGGCGCGTGTCGGATTCGAGCGGTCAGCAATTTGCGGCACGTGGAGGCGAAAATCGCGGCGATAAATTTGAATCTCACGCTCACGCACGCTGCCGGCCGAGTGCACTTGAGCCTCTCTTCTCTCGATCCATCGCAATTAGCTAGTAGACACTTGTAGCTTGAGTGGCTGACTGCGAGAGAGAGAGAGAGAGAGAGAGATAAAGAGAGAAAAAGAGAGCAGGGATGACCGCGATCGTCAAGGAGGAGGCAATCGGTGCTACTGGTGGCGTGCACTCCTCCTCCTCCTCCTCCGAGTGCAACGAACTCCGATGCACGCAGACTGCAGACGGGCCAATAAAAGTATCTCGGCCCTCCCTCGCTCCACTCTCATCGAGATCGCTCCGAATGATTTTTATTGCCTCGCGAATCCGTTCCCGACTCTCCTCTCCTTTCCTTTTTATACATCTGTCCCCTCTCTTTCCTCTCTTATTTCACGTTATATTACCCACATTACGAGAAAGCCACTTACATCGTATTTATATAAATAAATAAATCCCGGCCCACTGGAAGTTACGAGGACCGAGAGCAACGGACACGTAGAAAGCAAAAGCCGTGCAAGAAATTCCGAGTGAAATCCTTGGGAAGGTGGATATCTCGGGAGGGAAGAAAGTGAGATGGAAAAGTCCGAGAGGAGCCAAGAGTTAGAGGGAGAAGACCTTGACCATGAATGGTTGGCCAGCGAGCCGCTTGTTGGAGGGGTAAGTTCGCATAACACTCTATGCATACTAGGATCGATCGCAGGGTTAATTATAGCTGGCGGTATTTTTGCGTAATTTTCCGTCGCGTTACACAAGTGTTACATAGGATAGCTGGAGCTCCGGCTGGCAATGGTAGGTGCGCCGTGCCGCCGTCGTCGCCGCCGTCGCTGGAAATACCCTCGATCTACGTGCATTTATTCATCGAGCTATATCCACTCTCTCTCGCTCTCCGAGGCGCTCTCTCGCTGGTTGCGTAGACGGCCTATCTCCAGTCGAGGAAGGGTGAGGAAGGTGGAATGGGAGAGTTTACATAACTAATTGCAGGTAAAATTACCAGCGTAATTCCGGAGCGCGGCGTATTATGTTATCCTTGTGGCTATCGATTCTCGCGAGGACGCGCGCTCGGTTCACGATATCCTATGAATTCAATGAAGGAAGACTTTGGAAAGAGAGAAAGAGAGAGAGGGGGAGTGAGCGATGCTGTCGGAAGCGTCTATTAATCGAGGCGGTCGTCGCGAACCTTTGCATATCGGGGAATTGATCGGGGCGGCAAGCAAGCGCCGGCAATAGAGCGGCGAAGGTAAATCACTGCGATGACCTCCGATGAAGCGACGCAACTGTGAAACGGTCGCGGTGACCTGGCCGGCTCGCTCTCTCACCTCGCTCGAGGACAGATCGATCCTCGGCCAGTGTCAATGTCAGCTCTAGGGCGGAGATGCGCGCCGAGCTCCTAGCCGACCTCCTCCTCCTCCTCCTCTACTCATCCCACTAACAACTACACCGACACTCACTCTCATTAATCCCCCACCCTTTCCTCCACTCGATCGTCACTCGCGAAATCTCCACATAAACTAAAATTAACAACACTTTCCCTGACATAACTTAAACAAAGTTAGTTGATTCGAGGAATCCTTTAGAAATCAGATAGAAATCGCGATGATTTTGGAAGGTTCTCGCAGTCGATTCGAGAGCATCGCTAGTAAAACGGTGAGAGGAGAGGGAATGGTAGGGAGGGGTTGCGTCATCGCGACGTCAGAGCAACCCCTTTCGCCAACCGCCCCTTCGCTCGCTGGGCGGTTTGCCCTTGCAGGAACCAACAACCCACCCAGCCCGTCCATCCCAACCCCACCCCACCCACAAGCCATTGCATCTATCTCGGGAGTACATGCGAGGGCGGCTGTTCAACGCGAGTGTACTCATAGAGAGAAAGAGAGAAAAAGGGAGAGGAGAGGAGAGAAGAGGGTAAGCAAAACGGCTCTTTCACGAGGGAGAGAGGCGCGCCTCGACGTCGGCTGCGTCGTCGTCGGCCTCTCTGACTTCGAGGCGGCCCAACCTGTTGATCTAGACGAGAATAAAACGGCCTCTCCGCTGCCTCTCGTTATGGAAAATACCAGCTCGCTGATCCTCTCGGTGAACTGCACGCGTATTTCCACTCTAGATCGATTCGCCACCTCTCTTATTTCCTCCCATTCGACTCTCGCTCCCACCAATCCCGATGCAATAGCGATGAGTTTGAATGAAGAATGAAATAGTTGGAGAGGAGGGAGGCATCCCGGCGAAATTCTGATCGGGACAAAGGATCCTGGGTACCAGCATGAGTACGTCGCCAGCTCGGATTACCCTCGTCCACCCGGATGGAGCGCCGCTGCATTCGGGTGGTCCTGCATGCGAAAAAGAAGAGCACATGGCGGCTTCGATGCAGTGGAGAAGCGGCGGCGAATAGCTCGAAGGATGCGCTGAGTTAGAACGCGATCGAGCAAACTTCGAAGTGACTCGTCATTTCGTTAGTGAGGAAGTCGCGGGGAAGATGCACGCTTTAGCTGAATTTAACACCACTGGCCAAGGTAGTCCTCGCAGGATTCTTAGTCCTTTTTCGTTGCAACACTTGGCCCCGCCAGCTGCTTCTTGCATCCGAGGTCATTGATCCGCGCAGCCCTTTCGCACTCCGGCCATCCAACCCGGCCCTCTCCGATCTTTCACCCTCTCATTATGTCGATCACAATTTTCGTTCATCTTTTACTCTTGTGTATAAAACTGCGATTTATTTGAATTTGAATCGTCACGATTTGAATATAAGCAGGATAATTATGAATCAGATAGAATGTTTAATTATGTACGAATATTTTCTATCTTTTCTCTTCATCTAATATATGATATATATTATGTATAGTACGTAGGTTGATTGATGCGAGTATTAATAAAGAAAAAATTGTAACAAACATACAGTTATTATTGATTCCTTGTTTAAAATGAATAACTCTCGGCATCCTCTCACTTATTTTCGCTCTATCATCCCACTCGAACCTCAAATGGGAAAAGGGTTGGAGAATTTTCAAGGCGTTCGAAGAAAATGGTTGCATGAAATAAATAATTCAAGGGGAGAATGCGAGTGTAGCAAGAGAGTGGTGGTGCTCGCACCAGTTGGAAGTGGGTCAACTGGCGGAGTGGACGAATGGTAGCAAATTACATTTGTTAATGAGACTGGTGTATACGCTCGATGAAGACGGCTAACCGGCCGTCTGTCGAGGGTCACGTAAATGCATCAAGGTGCAGGAGGCGGCCAGGTGTTTCACGGACGACGCCGGGACGCCGATTTTCTGGGTCGTCACGCCAGACGGACACCCCGAAAGCCAGCGCCGCCGTCGCCGCCGCCGCCGCCGCCGCCCCGACAGCGTCGGGCATATGACCGCCGAGGGAACACATTTCATTCGCCCCCGATCTGGGTCACACCCGGCTTATAACGGTGCGCACTTCATGCCGCGATTATAATTGCACCACCTTGCCTCATCGCAGCCCCCTCCCCGCCCCACACTCGTCACGAATTATTCCTTCTTCCAGAAGGCTTCCTCCCGGGGATGAAATTAACACCGCGCTTTCAACTTCCTGTATTTTACACCCTTTTATGAATATTTCGCATCTTTTTTTCATCTGGGAATTGTCAGCTTTGAATTGTGCGAAATTATTTTCAAAGGGAGTCCTGTCCTCGTCAACGAGTCATTGTGGAATTGTTTAGACGACACTGTGTCGGGATTAGCTACATCTAAAAGTCTGTTTAAGTTTGCAAACAGTGAACGTAGCGTGGCAGACACCTTCGCATATTTAACAACAAAATATTTGCACTGTCCACCGCGCCACGTTCCATGTTTGTAAATATAAACAGATCCTAGTGACAAACCCAACCAAATCTGAGCGACATCAAACTAAAAAGTACAACAAATGTTTGTATAAACGTACAAACATTTCATATGAACACATGGAAAATTACAATGATCTTCCCTACAAACTATTTTAAAGTTCCTAATTATTGGTGAGGTGCGTCCCGTTCACAATAATTACCACTAAATTATGAAAATATATTTATACGACGCGTAATACGAAAACAAAGTGCATGGTCTGCGAAAAATTTGGGAAAATCTCTCGAATCAAATGGGGAGGAGAGCGGACGCAAGCGGTGGAGATGCGCTTGGCATGTGAAGTCGAATTCTCGAGCAGCGCCGAATAATTCTGGCCCGGTTTCTCGAATCATCATGGGGATGGACGCCACCGAGAGAGTCTGTTTATGACGCTTGACTGGCAGCTGCGCGCATATCAACGCTCACCGCGCGTATATCGAGAATTAAATGAATAAATCCTTCTCGACTCTGCCTTCGAGAGTTCCTCCCCTGGGATACAATTCAGACAACAAATAACTCTACATTCTATAAAACAGACACGCACACGCGCAACATTTGGTAGAGAAAGGAGCAAAGTGACAGGTGCCAAGGTAGAATTAGAACGAACGATTGATTATGGTACGCGGCTTCCGAGTGATCCTTTAAAACGGTAACTGAAAGCACCGCTTGCGTTTGGCAGATGACCATCTCCTGCCACGTGTTTATGTGTGTGTGTTTCTGTGTCTCTGTGTGTATATGCATGTAGGTCAGAGACGGGGTGGCAGCGTCCATGACCGCAGTGGAAAAAGCCGCAACACGCTCTTCATTAGCCTGCGGTTTCATACACTCCACTCTTCTGCCTCTCCCTCGCTCAATCTCCCTCCCTCTATCACAGATTCCTATCCTCTTCCTCTCTCCCTCACTCTCCCTCACCCTCCCTCTGTGATCAATGGCCAAAGGGATTCGCTACGTTCAGTTAAACAAGAGTTCGCCCGATAAACCACCCACGCTCGCCCTCGATAAAGGCCTGACCGTGAAAATCGCCCTCTCTAATGAAATCGATTTCGGAGCGCGTCAGCAAGTAAACTCCGCCGATGATAACAACTGACGAGCTTTCCCTAACGATCATTACCAACGGTGGAGGCGAGGAAGGGGAGAAAAGTTGTGGTAAGAGGCGGATGGATCTCGGTGAGATTTGGGGTCGACTGAGAGGAGAGGCTCGTTACACACCCTGGCACGAGCTCGCTCCCCCATAAAAAGTGTATTACACGGGCAGGTGTTACGGCAAAGAGGCCCGTTGCCCATTCCAACCGGGGCCCACCTGCCCACTTCTTTTTATTGGCCCTATACGCGCACCACGCGTTATATTCACACTCCGAGGTCCTCCGATCCGCTGCCGCTGCCGCTGCCACGCGAGGGATAAGAAGCCAAGGAGAGAAAAGGAAAGGCGCAACCCTCCACGTGCCAGGCTCCACCGCTCCCGTAACTTCTTCCCCTCCTTTCACCGTTATCATTGTCGATGTGCATGATTTAAGCGGCAGTAGTCCCCTCGAACAGGTGTTACTCCCAGGTAAACATACACCGCCGTATTGAAAAGCTGAACTAATACCTTCGACGACCCTCCACAACTCACCCTTGTAAACATACTGTTTTCCCTCTCGATTTTGCCTCTGAACGCTTCGACTTCACAAGTTAGGGAAAAAAATGATCGGTAAATAGAGTTGGCAGTTTGATTAGATGCGATGATTTTTAAACTGTTGTCGAGATAGCAGTTGCAATGGTAACTTTTGTATGAAATGGCAAATATGTCGTGCACGTTTTCACTTTATATATTATAAGAATAATTATCTGGAAATAGAATAGAAAATTGCTTAGATGCGGCGATTTTCACTCCATTATAGAGATAGCAGTTCTGATGTTAGTTTTTGCATGAAGTAGCAATTATATACCTATTTGACTTCATAAATCATAAATTAAACTATCTGCAAATAGAATTGTGAATTATTTAGATAGGTAATTTTTTTCCATTACGAAGATAGCAGTTTTAGCGTTGGATTTTGTTGGAAAAAGCTGGAAAAAGTCTAGTCAGCTTGAAGTTTGGATAATCGTTGGAGGTTTCTGTCGGATGGCAAGGTGCTGGGAAGACAAGAATTGGGATGCTGATCAAATGGCTCTATCCCAGAAGGAGGTGTGGGTCCGAAAGAATGGGCGGGCGCAGGTGCGACCCCCTTTCCAAGGTTGCATTGCTCTTCTCAAGGCGAGGAACCGAGGAGAAATCGTCCTTCGCCTCTGCGAGACACAGCTCGCATACCAGATAATCGAGCGTTCGATCAGGCAGCTGATCTCCGCGCCAACAACGAAACCGAGACTTCCACAAGTCCGTCCAACTTTTTATCCAGCCTCCGACTTGGACCACTCTCTCTCTTCGCGGGGTTGAAAGAGACGCGGGAGTGAATTTTTCCCCGACTGGCACCCAATTCTCGGTGCGCTTGGCGTGCCGACGCGGAGGAAGACACGAGAGTGGCACGCTTAATCGACTCAGGGGCAAAAGCGAGGCAAAACTAATTAAGCCATTAGCCACTACGAGCGTCCGGAGAATATTCCTGAAAGCCGCGCGTTACACTAAATGAGTGGCGACCTCCACTCTCCGGCGAGGACGAGGCTGCCACACACAGCCTCTAAAACTATTTCCAATTAGCCTCATTACAATCGGACATCTGAAGCCAGCCATGTCCTTCAACCGTGGAACTCTACGCGCCCCACTCTCTCTCTCTCTCTCTCTCTCTCTCCTTCATAGACAATCCTCGACCATCTTCCAGTACTTTTGAATTTCATATCTCCTATCAATTTCACTCTCATGACTCAGCTGCTGCAGCGAATGCACGCTTCTCGCTACCCACGCCGATAAAAGAACACTCAGCTGGAAGACCGGCAGATGTTCGTGCTCGGAGGATCATCATCTCGATCTCCTCTCTCGGCGCAGCCTCGCGCTCCGAAGAGTGCACGCACTGCTGGCCGCGCGCGCGCGAGCGCTCCGAAATCGTGTCAAGGTTCACGGAGAAAGAGATATATGTGGTAGCGGGGCACGCGACATACTCCCATAAGGGCCAGGTGTTACATATAGCGAGCGGTGCTTTGTCAGGAATAGCAAGAGTAAAACCATGAAATACGAGCGTCCAAGGAAAAGCTCTTCTCGCAGGGACGTCCAGAAGGAAGAAGAAGCCAGCATTAATCTTAACTGTCGTACGTGAGCGTCAGCGAATCCCCGTCAAAAATTTGGAAGTTCGCCACACTTGGAAGTACGCTCGTAAACTAACCCATTGAGAAGACGATTATTAAACCACACGAAAAAGAGAGAGAGCGAAGGCGGTGGTATGCGTGTGCGTGAAGTGGTGCTACCGGAAATTGAATATTAACCTCGATTAACGTCGATATTCTTGTGCCGTGGCGCCTTGGCATGAATAATCCACAGCTGACTAAGATTTCTTCCTTCTGCAGGCCACGTATCTCTCTGACTTCATCGTCAGGGACAAGGCTCGTTCGAGTCAACCTCTGACATTATTGGTCAGTCCATGAAATTCCTGGGATGGGCGCGTAACGTTATACGTACTGGCAAATCAAAGGACGCCAGGCTGAGCTCGGTGAACTGGGATTGTGCGATGTGCGTGGTGGGCGCGCGCGAGGTGGATGATGCACCCGGGAGGGAAGGGTGGGCGAGGATGGTGGGCGCAGGCGGGCGCGCGAGAGGGTGGGAAGCGAAGGGTGGAAATGTCAAGGTTCAAAAACACCATGCCCTATGCGGGGACCTTCCGCCGGCGGCAAGGACACGTGGGGTCAGTATGCGTGGGTTGTTGCACCGGCTAGAACGTGGCAGGAGCGCGTTGCCGGCGATCGATGCAGCTTGCACTGCCGGCCGGGGTGCACAACCCGGCTAGCAACGACCCACCACCACCACCACCACCACCACCCCATCCCAACCCACCCTCTCGAACCATAGCAACAGGCAGCTATTTACGTGTCTAGGCTCCACTCCAACCTCGTCGCCAGGCCACGCGAATTTCATCATCGATCCCCCTTTCAACCCCCACGCGCACACACGCAAATTCTAACGTTTCGATCAACCAGTGGAAAACCTAGCCATTTCCGCTCCTATCTCTACTCTCAGCCACCATAGCAAAAAAACATATTCATTATAAACGTATAAAAGATATATTTTTTTAAACGAGACAATAAAACATTATTGTGTAAATATATATGTAAAGTTCATGAAAGAAACAATAAATCTTGTTTATCCTTCGTCATCTTGGATGTTATGTATGATTGATCGTTCAATGGAAATTAATTCCGATCACTACGACATCCATGTAGAAATGTAATACGACCGCAAAGGGCTAGTTTGCCTATTATTTCTACGCAACACATTCTTCCCGTGTCGCGGTGACTCGTCTTTTCAAGGGCTGCGAAGCAGGGATTGACGAAAATATCCCCTCGACCTTCACAGTGGGAGGACTCGACCTTTCGATTAAGCGTATCATCGGGAGACGCGTGTCTTTGCCGACTATTCCTCCTGACTTGGAGCTTTCAGCTACTAATCAAGCAGAATAAATGCTTACACTGCGCTCTAGCAGGTGTACGCGTGACTTACGTCAATCGAGAGAGTGTCTCTCTCCCTCCACACATTCACCCTTTCTTCAGGCTTGAAATTGAAATCCAATCAATCATCAGCGCTCCCGTAAACAAACTGAAAGGGATGTGCGCGCGCGTAACAATTTACAGGCATTGAAAAGAGAGGAGTGGGCGGATTCTAGCATTTGAAGGGTAAAAGCGTGGGTGGTGGGCTCGGTGACACGTGGGAGATTTTCGGTGGAATCCTTCGCCATAGAAATTCCTCTCATTGGTGGGCTACTCACGCGCGTCGCGGCTTGGAAACAATAATCGAGAAGATAAGAAAGGAAAAGAAAGAGAAAGAGACAGCGATGGTACCATGTAACACATTTCCTAAATGAGAAAGAAAGAGGGAGCAATCGAAGGAGAAGGAAAAGTAGTAGAACTAAGGGTGGAGAAAGAGGATAAGGGTGAATATCGAAGGGATCGGCGTCATCAAGGTTGAATCCCGATTGAAATCATTAGGTTAAGAAGACTGTGGCGTAAGGGTCGTGTTGTAGGGCGGAGGGGCGACAGGAAGGGTGGTGGGTGAGTGTGAAAGAGAGTCAAGGTCTCTGGGATATCTCGGCACGAGGCCTTCTGCTCGGAGAGGGTGCCGATGTCCTCACGCACACTAGCTCCCTCCAAGGGATGAAGATATCAGTGACGGGCTCGTGCTTGAGTGGCGATAGGAGGGCAGCGCGAAGGGACAGGGCAAAAGGGTAGATAATAGTGGTGGTGGTGGTGCGCGGCAACATTTTCACTCGTGGCCGACCTCCAAATTTCCCCCCCGAACAGCACACGCACGTGCTTCTTCTTCCTCGCCAAGGACGAAATATTTTCACCCGGCTTCTCTCTCTCTTTCTCCTCGGACTATTACACGGCCAGAGAGCGACCCGCCTCTTCAACAACCATTCGAGATTGGAATCTCAAATCTCCCTCTCTCTCCCACTTCGTCCCAACCCTCCTCCCGTCCGCGGGAGATAGGAAGGGGATGATAATGCTTCATTAATCACAGCAGCCGGCTACTCAGAAACAGTATATATATCGAGATAGAAAATTGATGCTGTTATCAGGCTGACTTCTCGAGGGCTGGTTTCATGATCAACTTAACGCCGACTTTGCATTGGAACACTCCCCTCTCTCGCACCCTAATTGACCCAGTTACCTAATTAGCCTAATTAGCCGCCGGTATTTCCAGCACTGGCAAAGCTAAGGAAATCGGCACATTTTCACCCGTGTTTGCTAATCTCCTCTGACGCTGCGCACTGTAATATTCAAGTGGCGACTTCTTCGCGATGATCCAAAAAGAGAACGAACCAGGGAAAAACTTGAGAGAATGAACCAATGGGGTTGGAAGGTCGACGTTTCTCAAGTTTTTTATCGCGAAAGTCTTTCACTCGCCGCGAGTTAGTATTTGCTCTTTGGAGGAGGGAATCCTGCTCGGAGGAGTGCGCTCGGAGATTCGAGAGATGGAGAGAAAATGAGAGGAGGAGGGTGTAGATATATCAGAGAGGAGTAGAAGAAACCCGCTCTGAGGAAAGTAGAGGGTTGGCGAAACATAGGATTCGAGAGGCCAAGGCCGAATAAATTCGCTTAGGGAGTACGTACGCCTATTCATTCAGGAATCTCTTCCAGCAATGCTTGACCCGACAATTGCCACCCTCAAACTTACACCTTTCCTCGCTTAACCTTCCACCCTCGCCTACTTTATTTCCTCCGCGAGAATGAAACTTTCATAGCACCAAAACACACACATTCGTATACATATATAAGTAATCTAGTGTAGTAAATTTCCTTTTTTGCTTCAAGAAGGCACCTTGTCGTGCGTAAAGTAATGAATGCAAATAAGAAGCGTTAGTGATCCTCAAATTTATAGGGTTTTTTTTATCGAGACAGCATCTTGTCTTACTGTTCGCTGCTGGAAAGAAAGCGCTTCCCTCTGATTGGAGAAGAATTCATCTATTTTGCAGGGACAAGTTAGAACGCTAGACGCTACTTTAATTTCACACCCACCGCCTAATCCCCGCATTGATTACACAGTGGCAACAATGTGCCCGCTCATCGAACTTCGACTGTGTTTTTTCTTTCATTACCCGCTAAGTCAAATCGCAGTGCAGAAACTTAATTATTCATTCATTATTTATTGAGCCCTTCTGTTTTAACAATTTTTTCTTGCCAACTTTTACTTTCTTTATTTCGCACTATAATATATCGGATTGATACAAGAAAAGTAATGCAGAGCTCATCCTAAGGGGTATTATTAGTCAGCGTAAAGTGCGAGGAGGAGCGAACGCCCGAAGCGATTTCATTGGCCATTTCCAAGAGAATTGGTTCGGTGGGTCTCCGAGGCAATTTCTGGGCGGGTGTGCTCTTGAACGAGATCGGTGACGATTTAACAAGGCACAACAGGCCTTTCGGGAAAAATAAGCGTGCCCGATGGAGGAGGAGAAGGAGGAGGTCCCTTCACCAGCGGTAGTCGTCAGGCCACCCTCTAAATGTATTTTCCTTTCATTAAGAAAGCACGAAGGGGGAGAGAACAATCGAGGTCCCTTTAACATAGTACTAGCTGCTCGCTTCCTTCAAGGCTAAATTTCATAATAGGTGTAAAGGCTTCCAAAGCCCCTAATGAACTCTCCCGCCATTCAAACACTACCTACAACCGACTTACATCTATCCACGTCGGCCTGTACAATTGGCCGCGATCAATAAAGCTCCGATTGCCATTGCCGAGACGGCGTTATTCCAAGGAAAGAGTACGCTTCCCGATAGCGAGTCGTCTTCCTGGAAAAGCGTTGCTATCAGCTTTCTTCGCTTCCACGAGAGATGAGACATCAGCCGCGCTTTATTGCAATCTCGAGCGCCACTTTCCAGAGATTAGCGTTCTCCTTATAGCCCGAGAGAATCGCATACTACATATATATATATATATATATATATAGGATGTACACAGCGATTCACCGGTCAGCTTTAACCGGACTAATTAAACGAATTAACTGACACGTTCGGATTGAACGTGTGCACCGGAGAGGATTTAATTAGGAGGTCTGGTGAGCGGCGCGCTCGCGTTCAAATTATCGGATACACGTCGTGCGCCCGTCGAGCTTGCGAATCCACCAGCAGCTACCCTCCGGCCAGCCACTGCCGCCGCTCCTGTTTAATTAATATCTGCCATTTGCCCGCCCGCTCGCCCGTCCTTCGGCCACTTCGACTAGCCGTCCGAGCAAGGACGAACCTTCTACTCATCCCACTATACATAGATATATATTGTATCGTCGCGAGTCTACCTGCACTCCCCAAACATAATATCCTCGGATGATTCGCTCGCAAAGTGTTTCAATTATTCCCGTCGATGACGCTGCCTGCCACCAATTCCAGCAAGTGCGATTAAAACGTCTCAAAGGTGATATCCCGGTGCATAGCATTATCTCGGCCTTGAACTTAGAACGCGCAGGTTGTGCTGATTGGGGGGGAGGAAGACGCGAGGGAGAAGGAGACGGAATTATCAGTCGCGTGGCGCAAATAGAAGCGACAGTTAACTCGAAGAAAGAGAACGCGTCAAGTTCAAGGGCGCGAGTACACGTGCCCACTGACACTATTTTCGCTCGACTCGATGACGATCGCCTGACTGCCTCCTTCCTTCCTTCAGAAACACTCGCCAACTATTTCCGCGCTTTGACAACAAGCTTCCTAATACGATTGGACTTTCCAATAGTTGAACTTTCATTGGTAAAGATTGCGTGATCGTTTTCCTCGCGAGGGAAAGGCTTCGAGGACGGATTGATTGATCGATTGATTAGCCGAGACACAGAGCGCTCGAGGAAAAAGTGTGCGGCGCGCGCGCAGATAAAGAGGCGCCTAGATCACAACTTATCCGCACCGATCATTACGTGATTAAGGATTGATCGATACGTTTATACTAATAGCGAGTCCGTGCTGAGAATCCTTTAAGGCGATGGTACGCACTTGCCGGCTTTTTGCGCGCGTCGCTTCCGCTGTCATTAGCGAGGTCAAAGCGTGCGCGGAAGGGAAGAGGCGAGGCGAGGCGAGGCGAGGCGAGGCGAGGCGAGGCGAGGCTGACAGTTGGCAGTTGCGACGAGCGGTAATCGCGGCAATTTTTCACGGGCAGTCCGCTCTCTCGCCTCTTCCGAGATATCAAGCAATAGCCTGGAAGAGTGCGCGGCCTCCTCCTTTCCGCGTCACGTGCCAGGCCCCGCACGTGAATTCCATCGGCTGGCTGCGTGCTTCGATCACCAACAACCTATCTCACATTAACGCATTCGTCACCTGTCCTCTTTATGCAAATAACGCGCGCGCGCGCGCGCGCGCATCCCCCACTAGTTTCCCAATTGAAGAAAATAATCGTAGCGTTCGAAGGATTTCCAATGACTCGGCTTCGCCGGAATTGCCAGCCGCGATACTACAAACAACGACACTTGCACAATTTTGTTTTTCAACAATTGCGCAAGTCGCCGCCGCACGCGCAAACACCAGTCACGGCCGATAGGCAATGTGTTCAATTGCATGAATCCGTAAACATATACGCGTACACAGAGACAGGTGCCAGTATAAGTTTGTACAAAGTTCTAGTTGGCGGTGCAATTAAACAGGGGGTTTCCAAGAGAAGGAGAAGAAGAGAGAAGAGAGGGAAGGAGTCGAATTATGCAAGCGGGAAGTCATTCGATTCTAATGGATATACATGTTACAAAATCCGATTAAACGAGCCTGCTGCCATTGCCAGGCCACAGCTGGCTAATAAATCAATTCCACACACGCGCGCGCCCGCGTCCCGACGCTCGTTCGGCGATCATAAAAGTGGAGATTTCACGACTGCCATCAGCACATTTCCTCCTTCCGCTTTCCATCCGACCTCCCTTGGCGCGAGAAATAATAAAAAGCAGATAACGGCAACGCAAAACTATGTTGCATTCTCTTTATCGCAGTTGGCAGTTGCGGCAATCACCTTGTTAGCCCGGCGAGGATCACAGTCAAAGGGAAATAAGTGGCTTGGTAAATGGCACATAACAAAATTGCTCTCTCGAAATCGAGCGGCTACGTGCTCATTAGCGCGCTTCCCTCCGCGGAATGTATCGCCAGGTGGAAGATTGATGCTGCAGTTGCTGCTGTTGCTCTACTTGTCGGAGGCAGCCGGCACGAAAATCGAGCGTTGGTAGATTCGAGAATAACGAGAAGGGAGTGGCAGAAAACTAGCTCGAAGGTGCTATCATTGCGCGTTTGATAAGAAAGGGTGTTCGAAGAGCAAGAAAGAAGAAATAGAAGTCTTTGAGTCCCGTTTAACCATGAACTTGGCCGGCACAAATATAGCACCGATAACGCGAGTCTGTTGTAAGTACTCAGAATCACGTGACATTTTTGCAAAGAATATCGGCGCGTCTTATCGTGCTATCTGTCAGTTGGAAAATGTGCTTTTCCTGCACGGCGAGAAGTCGCACGAGTTTCCTGCGATCAAGAGTGACTCACCACTTTAGCCGGAGATACCAGCCGATGATCGTGCACGTCGCAATACTAGCGGCTCTAAACGTCGCCTATTTTCCAAACAGTCTGATGAAATTTAGCTTGGCTCGAAGTCACCGTGCAGAACAGCACAGGCGTTTAAACAATCATAGAGCAGTGTTCGAGCAGGTTGACGTGTTCGGCGGAGCAACGAGGAAAGATAAAGCTGGCAGTATGATCTGGACACGTTAATCACCTCTCGGTACAATGGATGGTCAGAGTCCAGGAGTGACCTTTCATGGAGGGCGATATCCTATTGATAGGTGCGAAATAAAAGAGAGTGGCCTCGACGGCCGACCCCAGCGTCGCCGCCGCCGCCGCCGCCGTTATCGTAATGCAAAGCAGCCGACAATAGCTGACAATGACAGCGCTCAGCCAATGTCCCCTTCCACTCCACTCGAACACCACATGTAATTAAGAAATGTACTCTTTACGGTCGAGCAAGGTCGATTCCGATAGAGTACGTTTCTTCGCTCGGGAAAGGCCGAAAATCCTCGCCGATTTGCATAGGCTTACTAGTCGCCGTCTCTCAGGATGTGTACAAGAATGACAGCTAATTCTTGAGCGAAGGTCGCCAAGAGAAGAGAGGAGAGAGATCCGTGCGCGCATTTCCAGGGATTGTTATTCCCGCGATGGTGGCCTGACCTTCCCCAGGGAGCAACGCACCCGAGGAACGAGAGCGAAATAAGAAGCGTCGCCGAGATAGCGGCGCGCGGCATGTCAACGATTACTCCTGACAAAGGCATCGAGGACGAGAGAGCTTGGCCAGTGTGATGCTTCGACCCCTGCGCTTTCTTCTATCTTTTTGTTTACTGGGAGACACTCCGGGATCGAATGTCTATGTGTCTGTGTGTGTCTCTCTCTCAGGTCGCCGTGTGACAACTGTTATCAATTTCGCGGAGGAGTCGCGCGCGCGCGCAAGTGCGAGAGAGCAGTGTCGGTGTCGGCGGCAGCGGCGGCGGCGAGCGTCAGTCAAGGACGTGCACCTCGTTTGAATATGAATTGCGCCAATTAGGGGCTCACCTTTAGTCCCGGCGCGCGACTGTTTGTTCACTGATTGGCCAGGATTGCAGTGTGCCGGTCGGCTGGTGCTCCAGCCGCCGCCGCCGCCGCCGCCGCCGCCGGTGTACAGAGAGAGCGCAATTCCTGGCCGAGGTCGACGCGGATCTTGAAGGGCGAGCAGGGTCACCCTGGCGAAGCCTTCCATTCTGAAAAACTTACGCGCGTATACTCGGAGAGCGTCGTCGAGTGCGCCTCTCCGCATGCGAGGAAGATGTATCTCTCTGACGGAAAGTCACTCGGTGCGATCCGAGGAAGTTGCGGTCGGCGGAGATCGCATTGGAGACCGGACGGTCCTGTGAAACGCGACACAGGACGTTGCGGCCGCCCTCTAACAGGCCGCCACGGTAAACAAAGGCCATTCTCCCCCGAGGGCTTTTCGTCCCACGGAAAATCACTCAATTATTCCCACGTGAAGCGATGACCCTCCCTCCCTCCTTCGAGGACGTAGCGTGCCATCTTTCAAGAGGGAGCAGTGGCCGCTGCTCTCCCTTGCGTATAAGGAGGGAAAACACCATTCCAGGATATCGATCATAGCACACTGTCAAGAATACGTGTCCTTCGCTGGCCGAGAGACGAGGAAGAGAGCACATCACTAGGATATATCGATGGCAAACAAGGCCCGATAAACGTAAAGCCACTTTCGCTCGTCAGGAAAACAGAAAGTCAGAGGCACACGTGCTGCTTTTGCCTTGGAGGCAACCGGTAGCACCTTGAACCGAGGAGACCGAGGAGACCGCGGCGAGCTCCGCGCGCGGGAGAAAGTGAAATGCCAGCCCAACAGACTCTTACGAAAATAGTAATTATACACGTGGATGGATGTGTGTCTCTCTGTGTACGGCGAGGATTGCAATGTCACTGGGTGGCCGAGTGCCATAAAAGGAGAGGCGCTCGCTGACTCAAAGGGACGGCGCCGTATGCTTCTCGAGATAAGCGATGCGGATATATCAAAGAAAGTCGCAAGTTGGAACAGTTTCTACTAATGGCGGCGTTCGAGGACGAGGAGCAGGAAGAAGGCGAGCGCGAGCGCCGTGGTACATACTGAGCGATCGCCAGGGAATAATTAGAGTGACACCGAAGGAGAACCGCTCCCCAAGGACCTCGAAGGACACAGGTGAGAGGATAGCGGTACTCGGAACACGTCAGTGGCCGCCTGCCATCCCTCGACTACTCACAGATCTAATCGGATATATCTGACACAATGCAAATACCAAGGAACATGTATCTCGAAAGAGAGAGGAGAGGATAAACAAGACAAGATATCCTGGAGAGCTATTGGATCAAGGAAGATTGGAGGCTGACACCTACGCGATTGACATATCCGAATCACGGAGGGGCCTTGTTGCGTAAATGCCAGAGGAGCCGATGATTCATGCACCGGCATAACGGATTCCGCGGCCCGATATTTATGCGATCGGACACAATCGAGATTGCGTAAGAAGCGAGCTGCGAGCCGGCCAACTGGACTAGCGGGAACTGGTCCCAGCTGCCCGGATAATTGCGGCGCGTCTTAATCGCCGGACAGCCAAGGAGAAAGAGAGCAAAAGAGAAAAAGAGAGCGAGTGAGAGAGTGAGAGAGGAGAGAAAGAAGCCGGGGGCGTTCGGACATCGTCCTTCGGTTGGCCAGTGAATTGAAAGAGAAACCGGCAGTGGAACTCCCGTATCCGATGACATCCTCCCATATAAGAGGCTCGCAATCATTCCACATCAGCGATCATGGGAAAATGCAGGAAAACTCTCACATTTCTCGCGCGCGCACCCTCCGATTAATGACCAATGATTCTACGACCTTAAGATGCCTGGCGATCTCAGCGCGTTAATGACTCGAAGCAAGCCACGGCCGATCATTGTGCGTATAACACGGCAGATATCACGCATCCATCCCTTTGTGTAACGGGAACAAGTCCATTGTAGGCGACAAAAGCGCACTTGGCGCAGGAGAGAGCCTTCCAGCCTATAGGAGAGGAGATACGTCCTCGAGCCATTGTAAATCGACGTTGTCCTAGTTGCATGAGAAACTCCTTGGAATTTCCTAGTACTTGGAAGCGCCTGGTGCGCGCGCTACATATCGGCTTAGGGCGAATTAGATTCTCTATGAAGTGGTGTAAGTGGGCCGATTAATATTTCGAAAGGGCGCTCAAGGTTCCCGATGGGATGTGTCATGGCGGAGGAGGAGGAGGAGAAGGAGGAAGGATGACGCGCGGCGGTCACTCGACCCTGACTGTATTTATGTTTCCCCCCGCAGCATTAAAGGCAGTTACACACGTGCCACGAAGGCCTCCTTTGTCCACAATGGTACGTGCCGTTTTGTGGAGAGCAAAGGCTTCGCTCGCACGCACACGCACACATATCCGTGAACGGCATTGCCGCCGTCTCCTTCCAGTACATCCGGCCATCGGGCTTTGTTCGCCGGACGAATTCTCATTTTATGGGCCCCCTTTCCTCTTGCCAAGCCCGTCTGCCCGTCCGTCCGCCTGCCTGCCTGCCTGCCCGCCTGTTTCCCCTCGCACTGTTTAGAGAATGGATTCTAATTTCGAAATAGATGACCCACTAAATGATTAGAGCGAGCGACTCTCCCGAAGCGCTGCAATCCTTGTACTCCTCGTGTTACCGATTCCGGAATTAATGGCAGCGCATCTGCATGTGCGAGAGAACGAACGACTGGATGCGTAATAGCTGACATTGCTTGACACCCGATTGAACGAGGAGAGCAGAGCTCATGCATAATGCGTGTCATTGAGCGTAATCATCTAGGAAAGACTTGGGCGAACCTTGCCGCGACCTTGACTCGCGTAGAAAAGAAGCTTAATGCGTGGATGATCTCACACGTGTACGTGTGGCTATGGTGGACGCGTGGACGCGTGGCAGACTCCTCTCCCAGCATCCACCTTCCGAGAACAAGTCGAGCAAACTCCACCGTGAAATGCTCCACTTTTCTAGGAGAGGAGCAAAGGCGATCGCGGTGACTAGGAAGTAAGTCAGAGGTCTAAGAGGAAGAGCAAAGCTTCGCCGAGCCGGATGTCAGTCGGCGACGGCGTTGTGCTCCGATTTTAGGAGAAAGCCGAAGGGAGAAGGTGATCGGAGAAATATGGATAAAGGCCAGCAGCTCGGCCAATTACGAAACCTTCTGGACTTTCTCCGACGCGGCAGACGGTCTCTTGTACCACCGGGAAATCTCCCGGCAGACTTATCAAGCACCAGCAGCAGCTTCTCCTTCCAAGCGACAATCCTTGCATTATCTCGCAACGGGCGAAGATGGAGCGCTCACCTACGCCAAGAATTTCTCTCGCCTTCTGAGCAACGACACACACGCGCCAGAGGAGAAAAGAGGAGCCCCCCGACAAGCGCGCTCGCGCGCGCGTTCACTTTCTCGTTCGACCGAGAACGAACTGTGTCGACGCGCAACCGGGTCACCAGGAATACGACAGAGAAAGTGAGAGTACGAGCGGTGAACCCTGCCCGATCATGATGCAGCTGCGCCCCGACTACGCCGATCATCACGCTCAAACGCCACAATGATCCTAGAAGAAGCTCTGCCATCATTAGCAATCTCTCAGGCACGAGAAATTTCCCGCTGTCCTCTTAAGGGAGACTTCTATGTACAGGGTGAGTCACTTGCCTTTGAATCACGACCAAAAATGGGATATTTTCGGTGGCCAAAAATGTGGGGAAAAAAAAATTTTGAGCTAGGGCTCTAGAATTTTTTCTACTTTTTCCTCGATGCAAAAAAACATTCCCCACTAAATTTCAGCCCCGGAAAAGGTCGGGAAGTACCAAAAACATGAGGAAAACTGCGAAAATGAAATATTCAAGATCGGTTTTCCATGTGTTTTAGGCAGAATTCCGGCATTTCCCCCACAATATTTATGTTTTTTATCCGTTTTGAGGCACGAGCAATCAAAAAATCAAGCGTTCGTTGCGGTCCCAGAACCTTCGAAAAATCGAAAATTTTTGAAGGGGTGTGCCTTAAAAAATTTGCGAAAAAATGAATTTTGAGCTAGGGGCCTGGAATTTTTTCTACTTTTTCCTCGATGCAAAAAAACATTCCCCACCAAATTTCAGCCCCGGAAAAGGTCGGGAAGTCATGAAAACATTATAAAAACCATCAAAACGAAATATTCCAGATCGGTTTTCCATGTGTTTTAGGCAGAATTCCGGCATTTCCCCCACAACATTTATGTTTTTTATCCGTTTTGAGGCACGAGCAATCGAAAAATCAAGCGTTCGTTGCGGTCCCAGAACCTTCGAAAAATCGAAAATTTTTGAAGGGGTATGCCTTAAAAAATTTGCGAAAAAATGAATTTTGAGCTATGGCTCTGGAATTTTTACTACTTCTTCCTCGATGCAAAAAAACATTCCCCACCAAATTTCAGCCCCGGGAAAGGTCGGGAAGTACCAAAAACACGGGGAAAACCATCGAAATCAATTTTTCAAGATCGGTTTTCCACATGTTTTAGGCAGAATTCCGGCATTTCCCCCACAACATTTATGTTTTTTATCCGTTTTGAGGCACGAGCAATCGAAAAATCAAGCGTTCGTTGCGGTCCCAGAACCTTCGAAAAATCGAAAATTTTTGAAGGGGTATGCCTTAAAAAATTTGCCGAAAAAAAAATTTTGAGCTAGGGCTCTGGAATTTTTATGGTATTTTTCTTGATGCAAAAACATATTACCCACCAAATTTCAGTCCCGGAGAAGGTCGAGAAGTCCACCAAAAAAATAAGGGCTAGGAGAGTTCTGATTCAAAGGCAAGTAAATCACCCTGTACCTTGAAGCCTTCGTTTTTTGTCAAATATCTTAGATACGAGTTTGATCTACTTTTTTTTATTGCAAGAAGCATCTTTTGCCTAAATTTTAGTAATTTTTCATTCCTGTATAATTAGAATTGTAAGTACTGTTAATTAATTTATTGTAACATGTTTTAATGATTGTGGCCATTGTTGCTCGAACCTGAATAAACCAAAGAAGCCTCTTACAATAAAAAAATGCTGATCAAACTCGTATCTAACATTTTTGAACAAAAAAATCCTTTAAAAAGCCTTCCAAGTAGGCGTCCTCGTTTAGCAGAAATTCTTAACTAGAAACTCCCGCGCGATTCTCCACAAACATTCTGCTTCTATCTGATTACCCAGCACAATGCTAAATCTGGCTCTCCTAATTAAGTCGATGTGCAATCACTGGAATACGCTGGGATTTCGAAATTCGGCGAGCAGCGATGCAGCATCGACTGGCGATGGGGGTGCGCTTTAATTTATAGCTACAAGCATCCGAGGATCTCTAGCGAAAGAGAGAGTTCGGCGAGTCGCTCGATCCTAGAAGACAGGCTTTATCTAAGAAGGAGCTATCAAAGCTGAAGGCACTTTGTGAAATAAACACATACAGACACACATATACACATGGCAAGATAAATGACGCGTTCTCTTTTTGAGAGCTCTAAGCTCAGAAGTATCACGAGCGAAAGCGTGCCGCTGTAATCAGGGACAAATTTCAATAGTGTATCAGTCTGCCTTTCCCACGCGTGAGTTCGACTTTCGATTTAGTCTTGTGTGAGTGTGTGTGTGCGAGTGAGTGAGTGAGTGAGTGAGTGTCGTAGCTTGGACGCCCGAAGGAGAAAGAGCGTCTCGTAGCAAGCGGTGCTCCGCTTCCACCGTGGCTTCTGACCTATTCACCCACTTCGGCCCGACTTTATTTCCCATTGTCAGCACAGCCCACACCAACACCACATCTGCCTGCCGCCTCGCACCGACGAGAATTCGGCACCGATTCCTCACGAGGGCGTCCCGACGACACGCCACGCACTTTCCAGCTAAGCCAGTAAAAGTAAGTTACACTCCTCGAAAGTGCAGTCACCGAGGAAAGTGCTCAAGATCATTACGAGCATACAAACACACATATTTATGTATATATGTATAGTTGGAGAAGCGATCTCGGCCATTCGCGAGGTGAAATGATGATAAATTGTCAACGTTACAGATTACACGTCACTCTCTCCGAATTGGAATGGCTCATCGTCGCCAAAGTAGAAACTTTATCCCTCCTTTCCAAGTGACTCCGAGTGAAATCTCGCCGTCTAGAAGATATTCTATCGAGTTTGTCGATGCCGCTTTATCCAAAAGTCACTTGGACAGAGAAATTGCGCAATCCTGCTAATGCATTGGAGGGATTTCTCGATCGACGACACCTCCGCGCGCGCGCCACCCTGCACCACAACTCTCTTTCTCCTCGCTCGACTTCACTTCCGCACGATCGCCGATACACGATAACAGTCGGGCCTAGCAGACACACCACGTGGAAAACAAGAAGCTAAAGTACAAGACGGAGAACGGCGGCTGACACCGCTGCAACTGGAAAGCCACCCTCGTGCGCCGCGCCGCGCCGGATTTATTGCCGTAGGCGAGAGTCCTTTGCGAAAGTCGCAAGCTAGAGGAGAGGCAGACGATATATCAGGCCGCAATAAAAATGTCAGAGCTCCGAGAAGCAGAAGAAGTGGAGAGAGGAAGCAATGAGAGAGAATATGGTGAGAATTGATCGTTCGATCCGAAGGGAAGAAGGACAGAAGGAGGAAGTGGAAAGCGTGGCCCTCGCGTGCCTGCTACTTTACTGCTTTATGCATTTACGATTATTGGAGTCGCAGCCAACTCTCGCTTAATTGCCGGCAATAATTGCCAGTGTCCGCTAGTCACACGGTGTCCCATGTATACACTCGATTTTACAACTCGCGCACTTTGACCGCCCTGGCACGCTCCGGCACCCGACTCTCACCCCCACGGGAAACTTAACAGCCCTTCCTTCCCAAGCTAATCAACGCAATCTCAATTATTCTGATCACTCAGCAATCATTTTTCATCTCTCTTTTATCCTCATTTCCTTCTTCAATTTCAAAATATATAAGTTTCACCATGCAAGAATTCTACAGTTATGTTAAAATTGCTTTTAAGACAGCTTTTAGCACTTTTCTTAAAAACTATGTTTCCTGCATGAAAAGAGAGGAGTCTCATTGCACGAAACAAGTCTTGTTTTGCCAGAAGTGGGCCTCGAGTTCCTGTTCGAGGAGGATAGAAAAGAAACCGTGATGTAAAAAGCTGTCGATCATTCGGAGGAGAGAGAATCTGGCATTTACGATCTGTTGGAGAGCGCGATGTAAGAGTGAGAGTGCGGGCGGACGGGCGGACTCTTTGTCTCCTGGCCCGGCAACCCAGAAACCCGATTCTTTCCTTCCTCGGCTTTTTAGCAGGCCGCCGCCGTAGGTGCTGCTTCCCCAGTGAAAGTTACACCTCGCACTCTCCTCTCCTACCAATACCCATGCACGTGCGTGCCTCCTTGCTTGCTTACTTGCCTGCTTGCCTGTCCAGCCAGTGGGGAGAAAGTGAAAGCGGTTTCCGGTATAAACAGACATCGTACGTAGCGAAATTCTATCGACGGAGGCGGACTGATATTAATGACCGCTCGATCGCCCGATTCCTGGAGGCACCCTACTATCAGCCTACAACCAATCTATGTCCCACTGCCAACCATCTACTATCTCCAGTTCCAGCTCGATAATGCTCTCTCACTTCCCATTAGAATGTCACCTGATAATTTAAGCGTCTGTCTCGAACCAGCCCGTTCCTTGCTCTTGCATAATCCGTCCAAGTAGCAACTTGGAAAAGACTTTGGAAAACTTGCTGTATTAATGACTGCTCTCCGCCACATCGATCCAATCTGGTCTCACCGAGTCCTTATCAGACATCCGCCAAGTCGAAAGTGACTTTGCCACGCTCCGAGTGGCAGGAATGGCGGTCCAGTGAAGTTGAAGAATGCACATTAGCCAAGAGATCTCACTTTCGAATGAGATGAGAAAAATTAGAAAAAGTAGGGAAATGTGTCGATAGTTTCGATTGTAGGTTGATTTTCGTAAGCGGGCCAATTTGCCCCTTTCGATGAACTGGCTTGTGATCCTGAGGGTCAGTGGAAGGGGAAGAGTGGCGGTGGAAAGAGCCGCAACGTCCGGCGTTGCTCTCGAAAAGGGAAAGGGGACTGGAAAGTGGAACACGGCCAATGGCCCGGTGACCTCGTGACACACATTTCCTGCTCCTCTCCCGAACGAAAGTGAAAAGAATCGGCCTTTTATGGCACGGCCGCGCTCGAGATTTATGGCTGCGGGTACCTGACGAGCACTATTTCATCCAATTACTCGACCCTACGAGCAGTGTAAAGCGGCCAGTTCGCAGCACGCTGCCCGAAGTATGATTATTGCATCTCGACATTCGACCCGCTGCTAATTCTTTACAAAGACGTAAATTAAGAGAATTATTTACAGTAGACATTTTCCAATTTGTACTGACAATTATTTATACAATCCTAACAGATTTAAATCTCTTATATTCTGTCTGTTAAAATTGTAGTTAATTTTAAATTAAATAAATTGTTTTTTCAAAAAATGTACGGTTTCCTTTGCCCGTCAATTTGACAGGAGTCCATAAAGATAAATATAAAAAACTATCCGCAAACCTAGTGTTAATAGGGAATTCTACGATTTCCCAGCTTGGAGGTTTGTGCTACAGGGTGAAATCCTGGAAAAGCCAAAACCCTCGAGAAACCGCAGAGGTCTCCTTAAGGTCCTGGTGCGGTGAAAACACGCTAGGGTGTGGATGCTGCCCTTGGAGTCATCGAGCTGTTATGAGTTTCGTAAACAGGAGGCTATGGGAAGGCTCTCGCTTTCTCTGCGATGGGAACGATCCTTGACGAATCATCGAGATTACCGGCGGTCGACCTTGCTCAACGCCGGAAGAGGCTGACGAGCCGGAGAGCAGATCGAAGGGAGAACCAAGGTCACCGTGTCAAAGGTAGCGGCGCAACAATGCCCGACAAAAAAGCCAGCCCTCCCAAACCTACTGACTCAACCATCATTTCTGCTCCACTCCTAACAATCATCCAGATGGCACAATGACGGTTTAAAAACGCCTTTAAAACGCCCAATAGAAATATATTTCCGTCGTCTGTGTGATATTCAAGAATATTCCAAAAAATATTTCATGCACGTTTGAAGAAAGTTCGATATTACAAAATTTAAAAGGCGTCTAGTAGGACATTTTATTTATCAAGGGATGACTTTTTAATCCATGTCAGTGCAATTTTCGATTGCCTGAATATCTTGGAGTCAGTTACAGTTGTTATTATCGTAGTACTACTGATAGCTATATCGTAGTAATTAGTAAGCGGTGGGAGGAGTGTGTTACACGTGGAACAAGTAGTGACAGAAGTGGAAATGGAGTGAAATACAGCCACGATCAGTTGACTGTGAGTAGCAGAAAAGAGGTAGATAAGAGAGCGATAGCGGAGCGTACGAAGCGCGTGGGTCAAATCGCGGACTAGACTGGAAGAATAATTTTAGACTAGAGCGACCTTGGTCGCGGCACAGCCAACCAACACTGGAAATATGGTACTCGCTTTATATCCTAGCCCTGATAGATCCTTGGCGCCACTTTTAGCGTCGATTCGTGGCCATAGGTACGTGCACTTTGCCCTCTGTGCTCGATGCACCGGCGGCCTCTTCTGCCACTAAATACTCGCCGAAGCAAATGAACATTCCTTCAGCAAGCTTCCAATAATAACTCTTCTCCAGCGGGGCGACTGACAGTTCAAGCACGAGCGAAAGAAACAGCCAATTACCACACCTGAATTCTCGACTAGCGCCACTAGCAGAGTGGGAGTGCGTGCTGTTGGGAAGGAGGAAGCAGCGGGGCCAATCGTGAAGGAAACATTCTATTTCCGGTGGGCGAAATGAAGGCGGGCCGCGTGATTTTCGCGGGTAACGAGAACTATTAATAACAGCTAAATGAGAAGACAACCTTGGTAGAGGCGCGCGCGCGAGCTAGCGAGCGAGCGAGAAACCGGCCTGAACTTCTGACAAGCCGGCAAGGAAAGCTCAGCGCGCCTACAAGGCAAGCACGCGCCAAAGATAATTTTGTCATTGGCATCCGACAAGATTTACACCGATTCTGCCGCCCCCGGCAATTGGACCATCGCGGAAACAGAATGAAATGAGTGAGGGGGAAAAAAAAGGCGACTGTATTTCCGGAAAGGTGAGTCTTTAGTCAATGTCGTAGTGGAAGTACGGTAATAGCGCAGTTGGGGGTCGAAGCCACAAATCATCGGCTGGGTCAGCCTGAGTGCCCCTCGTAATCCATTACGACATTTCAGGGCCGGAGACTCGCTGCGAGAGGAATTCGGGGTATAACGGTGCCAGAGGGGCCAGGCAAGCTGTAAATTTGCTGCTCTGAAAAGAGGAGGAAACGATGTTTTCCCGGTTTCAGGTGTACTCGATTACGAGGGAAAAGCTGGCTGGCTGTCTGTCGAGTGTTAGCCCTGCCATAAATGTGACTTCGGGGAGGACAAGAAGCCTGTCTGGCGAAGACTTGTTGCAAAAATAGTCGTCTAATAATTGGCGAGACGACGGCCAATGGGCCCGCTGAAAAAAAGGTACTGATCCTTTGTGAGAGCAGTGCCTCTTGGAGGAGAGGACATCTCCCTAACGTGTGACGAAGGAGAACGGGTCCAGTTGTGCCGACTGTCAACTATCGAAGGTAACGACAGTGGAAGCTCTCCGACCTTTTCACTGTCCCTCGATCTATCCTCTGTCTATCTTATTCCTATCGGAAAACAACTCTGACAAGGCCAGGCCGTCTCTACGATCGAGTGTCTCTCCTCCTTGACTCTGCTTCCCTTCCCTCCACGCTCCCTCTATCATTCCTTCTCTCTCTCTGTCTCTCTCACACTCTCTTCCCCTTGCCGCTTGTTAAGCACTCGGCTCCCTTCCTCTTCTTCCTCCTCGCGCGATTCCTCCTCCCACCGAAAGGCGCGCGCTCCACGCGTAGAGTGCAGGTTCGCCGGGCGGCGGGCATGCTTGGAACAACAATCGAATGCGGAAAAATTCCTGACAAGGCCGCCGGTGTCAAGGGCAGCGTGCCTCTGCTCGCTCCACACATACATATATACATACACAGAGAGAGATACGTATGCACAACTCTGTCGAGGCACCTGACTTCCATCACAATGGCGCACTCTCCAGAGCGACGTACCGATATGCCCGATCATTGTGACTATTCCTTTCTTCGCGAGACTCGCACCGATCAAGATGATTGAAAAAAACCAGTCAGTCGCTTTTCAAGCGGAGCGCTCGCCGAATTCCACTCGAGGGAAAGCTCGGACAAAACCGATGCATCCGGGAATTGAGTCGCGGCTCGAGGATCTAAGTGGGCCGCGATGAAACGAAAGAGGAGAGTATCGATATAGAAAATAGGGCGAATATAAATGTCGCTTTCTTTTGTGTACAATGAATTTTGGGACAAAAGTGAGGCGGAATTCTCGTGGAACGAATTGCTCGAAGATGCTCTCAAAGAATCGTCTTCCTCGCGGTCGAACTCGCTCGTGATTTTCCATCGTGGATCCTCGCTGATGCCCTTGGTGCGTCCCGGGACGTACGCGTCCGCCTCTGTGTTGGTGCGCACCGATATGTGCCCGGCATGCATCCACACATGTACGAGCGCGCACGAGTCACGAATACGTCATGCATCGCGTGAGTATGAATCTATCGTTGTTGCCGCCGTGCTGCGTCAACAAAAGCTCCCGGAGCCCCGCTTGTTCTCGCGCTCCTCACACGTTCCGCTCCAGCTTGGCTCGCGCGCGCTTCTCCATCGCACTTGCCGGATCCGGAAATTCAATTAATACTAACGGATATTCTTCAACTCGAATTATTATAATTAAATGTATGATGTGTGATTGTAGGATAAAGTTGCGAGGAAAGAAATATTTTTAAAATTCTAGGATCCTTTGTTTATCAAGAACGAATGGGTTGAGTCTGTCATTGAAATCGAGGCGTCTGAGGAATCGCAGTCTTGCAAATATCTTTCAAAAATATCATCAAAATATTGATGGTAAAGTGTACGCGGAGATGAAAAATAATACAAGTCGAATGACACTACACTTTTCGCTGTCAACAATCGTCTGTACTTATACATGGAAATTTGTGTATGCGATTATCTGTATCCATATTCATACAAATTGACAACACGACGATAATGTCAAAATTCAAGCGGAACCACTCGAAATGTCATATTTTCAATACTTATATCTTAAGTTTGGAACGGAGAATTGTCTTTAAGTTATACGAGGTTTTAAATATGACTTGTAAATATGCTACTCCACAAAATTAACGTGTTACTAAATTTCGCCGACTCACTTTACAAGCTTATCTTAACAAGAATTAGAAGAAGAGCATTTTAAACTCCGCAGATTCATTTAAAGTTGAGAATATCAAACGAAAGAAAAAGCATCGTTTCGCTCTGTTTTATACGAGAAAAGCTAAGTGTTGCAAAAAATCGCCTGTAAGGGCGTGAAAGTGGAAGTTTCAGCGGTTAAAATAAGCCGGCGTTATACGACTCTCTTTCACCAAATTATCGCAGCTCAAACATCGACAACTTTGCGACTAAAATCCACTGACCCACTAACTTTATAACCAACTATATAAATAATCAAAAATAAAAAAAACGATCTTAAAAAACAACAAATCCACAAAACTGCCGATTTCCTAGACCACCAAGAGGGCAAGCGAACTCCTCTCGATCTCCAATTACTCTGATTGCTTTGGACTCCCAGGGGAAGCACCGGAGGACTTTCTATGTCGCAATCCTGCTGATTGGTCCCGGCAGATGTAGAGACTAGAGCCGCATTGGTGCCGGTTGCATGAACGATTCCTTCGTGTTCAATGGTTGCGCGATGCACGGAGAGTGTTTAGAGAGCATGGTGATTTTAATTGGGCCGAGTGGCGATATAGATCTGCGAGATGAGAGGAGCAGCGGACACCCACACAGGGGCGGCGCGGCGCGCACAGGGCTTTCCGCACAGAGAGGAGATGCAGAGAGAGAGAAAGAGGCGCGCGCGCGCGTGCGGGTGCGCCCACGTGCGGATTCTCCGGGTGCAGAGCCGATATAGCGAGAGTTGAGCGCGTCCGCAAGATTTCAGGTCGATAGCCGTGACGTCAGTGGATCCCACTCGCCAAGGGGAAAAAGAGAGAGGGAGAGGAGAGGACGCCGGGGTGACGAGGAGTCAGATAGATGAAGTTCAAGGCCAACCTCGCTCTAGCGCACGGGCTTTCCTCGACCCACGCGGGAAATCGGAAAAGAGGCCGCCGCCGCCGCCGCCGCCGCCGCCGCCCAATGGAGTTTCCAGGGGAAAAGCGTCAGAGCTCGTGGGCGATCTCATAGCTATTTCCCTCTCAAGATGAGAACACCTCTTCCTTCCATCCGGCGACACCATCTCCAACAACTTTTCAACCCGTTTTACATTAATCTTATCCAACAAATCGACCACTGCATCGAAATTCATTTGTCAGGAAAACATATCTTTAGTGCTTGCCTTGACTCTGCCATTTGATTCGAGAGATTTTTCCCAACGATTTCAGATATGTTGTGGAAAACATCATTGCGAGTATCTTTTCATACAACATACAAATATTTACCGCGTCTTTTTAGTTTGACGTCGGTCAGGTTCGTTTCGGATTGGTCACGCATCGAGGTCTGTTTGCATTTTGAAACATCAAATGTAACGCGGCAGACACGACAAATATTTTTTAATGCTTGGTGTAGAAAGGTGTCTGTGGTTGAGCTAAATATAAATACAGCAGTATTATATGCATCGAAAAATATTTGTCGTATTTGTTACATTCGATATCTGCAAATGTAAAAGAACCTTATTCGAATTATTATACCAACTGAGGAACAATTGACTTTAGAAATTTCAAACTTAATTAGATTTAAAAGCGTGCATCAATTGCAATTGATCAATTCGCACGATTGCTGTAAACTCATCGTAAACTAGCATCGATTTCCAAGAGGGAACATCAAAGACGATGATCTCTCGGACGCAGCACGTGAACGTCACGGAGTACTCCGTGGAGGATTACGCAAGTGGCGACTTCCGGCTGAAATTCGTCTGACACGCGGCGCACATGTTTGCCCGAGAGCGCCGCCGCGCCGGTTGCATAAGCGAAAAATCTTAGATGCAAGCGGAGTTCCTCTTAGCATGACTTACGATTTGCAACTCGCTCTCTATCTGGCTAGTGTTGCCGGGGATTTCTGTGCTCTCTTTTCTAATTGGCAGTAAATATCGGTGCGAGCGGCCGATAGAGTGTTAGTGCACATGCACAGAGAAGGAAGGAGGGAAGGAGGGAGAGCTGCGTGGAGAGGAAGGCTGCTCTTGGTTGCAGCGGTCGATGTCAAGGCCAAGGTTAACGGCACACGTAGAGCACCCGTAATGCGACGAAATCGCACGGCGAGCACACTTCACTTACCCGGGAAATGTGCCTGGCGGTCACGGTGAGCCCCTTGGAAAACTTGCCTTCTCCTCCTCCTCCTCCGCCGCGCAACTCCCCCCACCCCACCCCACCCCATCCACATTTCTTTCTCTTGAAGTTTCCTTACTGTATCGTCTAGTTTAATTAGAGGCCCCTTTTATCCCCCAGCATCATGGCTTTCAATCGGAAATCCATAATGCTTTTGAACCTTAAAGAGCACCGCTCTCTCGGCACTCTCGGCGCGCAATTACACACCCACGCTCCGAGTACCGCTAAAGTTACCCACTACCACTGATCCATACACCAGCAGCCAGCTATCTTTAATTGAGAAAAAGGATCGACTTTCCGGATAGTTTTCCATGCCCATTTCCGAGAAGCCGACCTGCTCAGCTGGATAAAGTAACATTATGCAATATCGCTTTGCTTGACGGATTAAATGCTTCGAATGCGCTCTGCTTTCCAATCGATCATTTGTAGAATATGCTGAATTGGGTCAGTGACCTTTCCGATTCGTTTAATCTCGAGAAATTTAATCGCTCGGAGGTACTTCGCCATTTCCAGAACCTTGAGACGGTGATTCGACTGCCGGGGCCTTCAACTTCTCCCGGGATTATCTACAACCGGACACAACAAACAGGCTAAATCACGCCACGTCGATTAGAATCCCCTCGAAAACATTAATAACAATTGCGCAACTCGTTGGCGCGCTGATTCGATCGGACGCCGAGCGCAGATTGCTGCTACAGGGCGATAGACTTCCCTTTAAGAGCTTCTGCACAGCTGGTGGATAATTCAAACTAGATTTCCTCGTAAGAGAACAAATTTAAAGAAAATATCTTGAATATTTCTAAGCGTACTTTCTGATATTAACAAAGTTAGATTTAATTTGCAAAGCATATGATATAACTACCCTTTGTTTCCTCAAGCGGACACTGCACGTAACCCTTTAAATCGCCACATATTGGATAACTCTAAATTATATACTAATTTCACATACACACGAACGTTTTCCAATAGCACCCTTGACCCTATTAACAAAAACGCGGTATAAATCGGGCGAGGACTGGCGCGCTCCACGTATTCCTCCACTCGCACACTTCCATTAGGCTGCAAGTGGCGAGGTGCCATTAGAAGACGAAAAAAACTTGCCTACACATTTAATATTACATCTTGCGCGTAATACATGTGTAAAGAATACATATACAGAGAGAGTGAATAAAAAGTGGAGCAGGTCAGCGCTGATTGAAAAGCCAAAGTGAATCACCCTGTACATTCACTATCAGGGAACAGTAGATCCTTTCGATCGGAGGGCTCGAGGAACTGTGTTGTGTTTCCCAATTAACTCGGCAAGAATGCCTTCTCACTCCCACTTTTTCTCTGTCTCTCGCTCTCTCACTCTCTCTGACAGAAACTCTGTGGTAAGGCCGGGGCGAACAATACCGTGACTCCGAGGCGTATTACTCGGCCGAGTTTCCCGGCTCGGCATCTTTTATGAACGGGCGTCAATGTATTTGTGTATCCTTACGCGGTTTGCGCTTACGTCAAGGGCGACCTCGACTTTCCACCGGCTCTAATCTCTACGAGAATCGGTTGCGAGACACAAGCATTTCGTTTCACCTATATGACACTGGATATACCCTGGCAAGGCTTTACCACTTTTCCTCTCTCTCTCGCGCTCTCTCGCCCTCTCCCTTGACGAGAATCAACCTTGTAACAAATCAGCCTTTTTCCCTCGTGTCTCGCTCAGGACAATTAATCTCATGCTAATTCTCTTTTAACACGTATACTTGACCAGTCACGGGCGCATACTCGCAATTACACCAACCACCCGCCACTTATGCAACTATTGCGATACAATGTTGAACTAGTTCGTTTGCCGGACATTTTAATCCTTTCTAGTCATTTATCATGTTGGTGATCAATTTTTAAGAACTCTTCGATGTTCCTTTGTATTGAATCGAATGATAAATACGAAGTAATGAAAGTCATTACTTACCCAACCCTTCGCTCCCGAGACTTTTCCTTTCTCTCCCAGCGGCTTTCAGCTTTCTCTTTCGTTGCGCCAGCCTTTTAAAAAGGAAATTATCGACATTCAATAAAATTCGAACGTTCTCTCTTTCACATCACGAAAACTTGCAAGGACACGCGTTGATCATTAGAGAAAACAGCCGGCAATTAATGTATCGATCGTCTAATTAGTACGACTAGAATGACGAAATGAAATTTCCACGACAGGGCATTTAGTGTCGCCTTGAGAGATCTCGGGGGTCTATCGCCTTCTCAATTAACTGTCTGATCGAGCAGCTAATGAGCCGATAGAATCTACATAGGGGAAAGATTGGCCAGTCGTTCGTTTCGGCGATCTTGGAAGCTGGTGTGTGCGTGTGCATGTGTGTGCGTGCGTGCAATCTGGGTCGGCGATATAGCATCTGGTGATATCGTTTGGGAGGAGTGAGGAGGAGGAGGAGGAGTGGGAGGAGAGCGTGTGCGCCCGGCAAATTCCATGAAAGGCACTCGCCGCTGATTAACAGCTATCGATCAGCCTTCGAGTCTCCTCCTCTCCCTTTCGCACCAATCCGCATTTATTGCTCTCGTCGCTCCGGACGTTTTCCTCGTGTCGGTAGATTAATGTAATTGGGCAAACAGACGGACAAAAATAGAAACAGAGAGAGAGAAGTGTCAGGTATGGAGTGAAAGTGAGTGAAAGAGGAAGCTTCATTCAGAATGGCTTGACGTAGGCGGGTTTTCTAGATAATACATATACACAACTGCTAATGAGACCTTGGCACTCTCGGGATGGCGTTTATCCCGAGCAAGTGGCACCGCCGAGAGAAATAGTCCTTTGAAATCCAACTGGTCATAATTCGCGAAATGATTTCAATCTAGCCGACCACTCTGGATGCTGCGAGTCAAGGTGGCTTCTCTACCGGGGATCCTCGGGATTGAGCCCTCGGCGAATGGTATCGCCCACATATCGCCGGGCTCTCTCCTCTCCTCTCCTCTCCTCTCCCCGGGCCACGCGTCCCACCCAGTTAAAGCCAGGCTCATCATGACCTTTGCCCCGTCATTTCCGCGTCGCCTTCAACCATGACCTAGAGCTGCTACGCTGCCGCTGCTGCATCACCAGACTGCACCAGCGAGCGGACCCAAACGATGATTAATGGTGAAACTAGCCGAATTCCTCTCGCGTGTAACGGAACCCGCTCAACCTCTCGCAATCATCCGCTGACTGACAGCTCAGGCCAAGAACACCAAGCAACCAGGAACTACCAGTGTGTGGGTGTACGTGTTCAGGTGTGGAAGATAAAAAAGTACTCGTGAACCTAGTTTTTCTTTTCGGAGGAAAGTTTCTTTTCGGAGGAAACCCTTCTCTTTAAATAGAAATAGATTTTCTTAAGCAAGAAAGTGTCCTTCGTAAGGGAAGTCATTTCGCTCGGAGGAGACGGCCTTCTATTTTAGGAAAATTTATTCTAAAACCACTGGGTGTCCCAGTACTTTTTTCCCCCGCTGTGAAGTACCACTGAGTGGTGAAAAGCGAAAAGTGGGAGGCATTATGAAATGTATCTATTTGAGACTGTGTAAGTGTGGGTTACAATCAAGAACTCCTAATGAGCGAGCGTGTCCTGGTTTATAATAAACCAAATCCTAAGGATCTTGTCCAGTGTCATTAATTGTACATATTCATCCCTTTCTGAATACTAAATAATAAGGGCTGCTGCAATTTGTATCCAAAGACATAGAACAGGAGAATTTCAAAATAAATCTTACATTTCTGTAGGAATATAATTGGAATGAAATAACAACTACGACTAGCTTCAAAAGAATACTACGAGACAATCAAAACCAAACAGTCATAATAACAAGCTTTAAGACAATAAAATAAACAAAGAATACAAGCATTATATTCCGAACTCCAAAGTATGAATATATTATGCTGCCAAGAATGGTAAGATTTGAATAAATGGAGGACTTTGGTAAGGAACGAAATCTAGTTTGCAACGATCTCTCTGTTTCTCTGTTTGTGGATGATGGTGCGTGTGAGTGGCGTGGCGGTGGCGCGGCTTCCTGGCCGGCGCGGCGACCTTCAACCGCGCGAGAGGAGTGGATGGACCTCGTTGGCCAGCGGGCCGAGGGATAAGGTCAAGGTCGGCCCCGCTCGGCTCCCTCTCGGTGTGCAGTGGTGTGCAGCGGTGTGCAGTGCACGGGATGCGCGACCTCCGCCGGTGCATCGAGCGGTTTGCGCGCGCAACGGACGCATGCGCCAGCACTCTGCACCGGAGAGCGCTCCGCGCGTCGCAGCATGCTTCTACGTCTATGTGTAAACCTGTGTGTATGTACACGGACCAGCCATTGCCAAGGTCTCCGCTGGTCACGGGCAAACCCGTTATAAGTAGCGATGGCAGCGATCCGATCCACTCCAACATCATCCTCCGCCTTCTTATTATTTTATTCTCGCCTCTTTTTCCAATACTCCTTTCAAGAACTCGACCTTCCCAATGCGCTTCTTATTATTCCTCCAAGTTTATTAAACTTCTTTATGCTTCTCTTTATCATACTTTTCTGCCTTGTCGTTTTCGAGATGTTTACATTCATTCGGGTGGACGGATATGTCAAGATTAACGCTCATTGCCAAGCCTTCGAATTCTTAACTATTTCTAGACGGTTTTCTAAAAGTTCTCGCGGAAATTAAAATACCTATGCGCGCGTACCATCCAAGTGTCAAGCTAGATAGCGAGTGGTTGGTATAATTCCCAGAAGATATACCAGTCGTCAAGAGTAAAAAGCTTGGGAAAATGAAATCCTGTCGTATTGCTGGGTAATTCTCTTGAGTCATAAATGGAGCGACTTTAATTCTATAATACGGAAAAACTGAGAGAACGATATTGAAGAATCGGGTGTTATATCGCGCCCAAGGCTGGTTATGATTGCAATATTGCCAGGCGGGAAAAAAGATGAAATAAGTGGATAAAGCTTGTGTGGGTTTTGATGCCATCGCTACTTATGAGCGGTTGGCCGTTGGGACGCGCGCGAGGTCAACCTCGATTGTTCCAGAGTAAGCTGTGCCATTAACGCCTCCGCCCCACCAGCAACGCCGCTTTGGTGGGAGCCCACGCGCGCCCTGCCATTCTCTGATAAGACGTTGCCTTTGCGACGATAATTGAAATCGACGGGCAACATCGATTAGCCGCCGATGAGGAAAGGCCGCGGCCGCCACCGGCTTTACGTGGAAATCCAGCCTGCCTGCCTGCTTCGTTAGGGTAAAATTAATCCTAGCGCGCGTGTGGGCCGCCGCCCTACACACAGCCGACACTCTTCCACCCCGGCAACAAGATCAATGCTGATTGCAAATTGCTCTTCAAAGCTAGCACGCTTATTAGTAGCGTTATTGAAACTCCGACACATTGAAATCCGATTCCAAGCGAATACCTCGCGCATTCTCTCCGAGTCTTTGAATCGCCGCTAAGAGGATTTCCTCTCGGACTTATTGCCGTTGAATCGACACATAGAGGAAACATGTATCGTACATAAGAGGATCGAATTCTTCCTGGTGGCGAGAATGGGACTTTACGCCGGAGCTTTTCACGCGAAAGGTGTCCGCCGGCGAAGGGTGGTGGGACGAGAGTGTATGCAGTGGTGTGTACGGATGATAGCGCGTGCGTCAGAGCACCGGGCGTGTCATGTCCATGGCCAAGGTCTTACCCGGTCACGGGCAAGCCGTTATACGTCGCCGGGAGCCGACACCGCCTCGAGGTCGTCCACGATTGTCTTATTCGCTCCAAGGCCCAGAAAAGGTCGATCTCGAGGCAGATACTTACTTTGTACGCTTCTACCAAGTTCTACTTATAAAGATACCGGCTAGGAGATATAGATCGTTTTCATATACGTCTTCATCCCTAACTAGTTATACACAGGTCGAGTGGAGGTATAGAGGGGGCCGCCTCCTCTCGGTTTAGACCGCGATAGTGCAATTAGGCGATCCAAATGTCGTGGAAATTAGGTCGAGGTCGAGCCTCGACTGGTTGGCAAGGGTGGCCCACTGTCAGGAGGATGCCTGCGGCCCGAGATTACGCTCGCCCTATTATCTTCACCTGACACACACCCCCAATTCAATTTCACACGCTATATTCTATCCTACCGCTCAATCCATCCGGATATGCACAATTTCCAGCTTAGTTAATTATCTCGGACGAGTGACTTCAACAGGTGCGAATATCATAGGATCCGGCTGCCACCGACATCCCCGCTCGCTTGGCTAGCTACCAATTTTTAATTCAGCCCCTCACAATCCACATTGGTTCGAGGGAGGAAGAGAAAGAGAGAGAGAGAGAGAGAGAGAGAGCTGCTCTTGAGTAGGTCAGTTTCCAACTTGGCAGCATCCGCAGTGCCAAGAGGTCGTGACCTATCTCCACTTGCTCCGAGCCAGCTGGTATCTTTGGCTCTCTTTCTCTCTCTCCGTAGGAAAGTGTCATCCGCGCTCTTTGCCAGTTGCACTGAAACTTTGAGTAGTGCAGCAGAAGCGTGTTTGTTTGCCCGTGTGGGCAGATAGGAGGAGGATCTGTTGAAAGATGCACAGGGTGCGATTGATGAAAGTTGAATGGAAGTAGCGGTTGTCCCCTGTGCAGAAGGACAGCAGTGCGACTCGCTATCTCCGCGAAGATGCAGTAAATTCGTGGTACCTTGCGCGAGAGGGTACGTGGATCTCGGTTTGCCAGAGGGCGGAAAGAAAGCTCGATAGAGCAGCAAAAGGAGGGAGTGAGAAAGAGGGAGAGAGGGAGGGAGGAGTTTTCTCGGGAAGCTATTGCAAGCATCGGAGTTTCTCTCGTGCAATGGAACGGAGGTTGTTGGGGGTGGTTGGGGTTGGCCCATTCGGGAACGGAGCAAGTTCAAGGCCGGTATGTCCGGGCCACGTCCGGGCATGCCAACCCAAATACGATTATAGTCTGAGGACATTGGTGAGTGTCGAGGCACACCACGGCTTCAAGATCGCTTTCGAATTTAACAGGCTAATCAGACAAGGACCCCGCGTCCCTTCCTCTAGGGCTTCTTTTCTCGTCGAACTCTACTTACCTCTGCATTCCTCACTCCCACTCATCGCCACCGCAGGACGTATGGCTCTTGTGTGCACTCGTGTTAGTGGCCGCTTAGCAGTTAATCAAAGTTACACACGCCGCCCGAGCCCCGTCTACCGAGAGACACGACAGCAATTAGGTTATGTTCTTCGCTGTTCTGGGTACCTGTTGAATTGGTCAACATTTAAATACTAATGAGCACTAATCCCGACAAGGCGGATGGTACAAGGTCGCTAACTCATCGCAGTAGTTGTCGTCGTCGTCGTCGTTATGGCCGAGGCTGCTGATTTAACCGAGCGATTAGACATTAAAGCCACGCGGTTCATTGCAGCCAGCTGCAATTGCATCAGAGAACCGAACTGGAAATAATATTCGGTGCTGGCTCGCCGGAACCTCGCCTTGGAAACTGATATTCATATTGTTGACGCAAGTCCGACTCTCCGTTGTGATCGGTCACCTTTAATACACCGGGTCACGCCGATTAATGGCTCTCCGCTTCTTCTACGTACGTTCTCGGCCACATTTCTCAGGCTCGATAACTTGCAGGCTGACTTTGAGTCGATTGAACGGCTCGTTTTTTCCGCGGCGCGTGCTACGCTACACCCGTTCGCAAAAAGCGCCCCTCTCGTAAAGACTCTGTTTATGGGAATGAATTAACCTTCAGACGCATTTCATTATGGATCTGTTTTTCTGCCAATGCTGAATTCCCGCCACGCGCCGTTTTTGCCGGTGACTCTGCTCGCTTGTGTTTTGTTTAGGATAGATAGGGATCGATCGGACTTCGATGGAACCGAATAATCAAGCACCACTCTTTCGACGATCGAAGTCTCCTTTCTTCGAGTAACTTATATATCAAATTGGATCGACGAATGAACGCGAATCGATGTAGGCGGATATTCTATGACGCGCGAGAGTTATTCTCTCCTACTTTTGTTACGCTTACGATTAGTCACGAAGATTATCGCTGCGAAGATTAATAGTGTCACCAGGAAATCTCTCAGCGAGACGCCCACCGACTAGCACACGTATAGGTGACCTCGCGCGAAAAGCGTACCAAATCACGCAACTCTAGGAAGTTGGTACTACGACTAGGAATCTTTGTTTATGGCCGCTTCCTTGAACCCATTGTTTGCTCTTACGTATACTCGCCAAGTGGCAAACATCATTGCCGTCGCTCACGGGTGCCGCAATTTTTAGGATGCAGAGTAGAATACCGGCGTGTTTCTATTGCAGCGCGTACCAGCTGAAAGGGTGTCAAGTTGAGAGCGAAGGATAAGTGAAGAGAAGAAAATTCTGGATGCTAATACTGCCAATTATTGGGAAGGCAACTCTAGCCTGGTATGTTTAGTATGCCAAGTGGGAGGCAGATGGTAGATGCAAGCGGAGGGCAGAGGGCGAAGGGCGCGGGTGTGTGATGCGATTTTTGGCAGTGAGCCAGGAAAAATTTCGCCGACGCCACTTTCTGCGAGCGTGGAGCTACGAATCGGCGACGTCAACGTTAAAGCCGGCCTTTATAGATGCCATCGGCCTTGTCCTTGACATCGACCGCGAGGCGTCCCGACGCTACGCAGGCCACAGTTGCATCAGAATGTTCGATGCGCGCTGCGAGATATATACATATAGCCCGAGCAAGATCCCACCGCTGGGGGTCGACGCGAGGTCAATACGGGGGTCGTTTCCAACTAATATCTAACCTTTGTGTATCTATACAACAAAGTGCACTTTGCAATCTCCCTCGTAAACCCATACACCAATCTGATCGAGATACGATAAACATGCCATTCACTTCAAACACCTCGTTATGGAATTTACAGCCCAGCTGTAATGGACCGATGAAAGTAGAATAAAAGATATGTAGAACGAGAAATACCGAACGGTTCGCGCAACTTTGTCATCGATCAGTGCTGACCGTTTAAACATGCCAACGAAATTATTCAGATACATCAATTATCGAATGCGCGCCTATAAGTCCCTCATCTACGCCGTGAAATTACTTCAACTATATCGTACTCTGATTATGAATCAGGGGAAATACCGGAGTCCCTACATCGCATCGCGCATGCTATATAACTAAGAATGCATAGAGACGTCTCAAAATAAAGTGGTCATGTAATATTCACGAATACGTCCACTAAATCCGTGCACGCAAGGACAAGAGGAGGGGGTTATAACTTATAGTATCAGCTGAGACTGTAAGGTCAACATGATATTGAAATCTTTAGTACATATGTACAAAATAGCTTGTTCTTGTGTATGCGTAATATCGATACGCACTTATGTACAAAATGGATTTATCTGTATATCTCTCGCGAAGTTTTCAAGGCTTTGCGAGAGGTGTTGGTGGATGGAGCAGATGAAATTATTTTATTGAGAGTGGTGGGAAGAAATTACTTTATTTCTTTCCTTTCGCACCACGAGCCTTCGCTCTTGGAGGCTTGCCACCACGACCACCCTTCCTTCCTCGACCCTTAGTCTTTTCTTTAGCTTTAGCCGCACGCATATCTTTCTTCATTCTTGGATCGACCACCTTGTATCGACCCTTTACGCCTGCCGGTCGAATTGCTCGCTTTTGAGCATTGTGCTTTTTGGCTACTACGTAAGTGACTTCCTTCTTGGGCTCCTTCTGTGCTTTCTTGTACAACCTAAAGAAAAATCATAAGTGAATAACGAGCTGAAAAGTTTGTGATGGTAGGAAGTAATTCATGAGTCTACTTACGCTTTCACTTGCTTTGCCTTTTCCCTATCGCTGATGTCTGTATTGTCCATCAAAGCTTCTACCTTCTTCTTCGCCTTCTCCAACTTACGCATAGATCTCCTCTTCTTCCGAGCTTTGGCTTCTAATACTTTCTTGATTGGCCTAACGTTTAGATCTTCGACACGCTTTTTGTATTCGTCAACCAGCTCCTTTGGCACAGGAGCATCTTTCTTCATATGCTTGCTCTCGTCTTCAACGAACCAGTCTGGCAAATGGTCGTCGTTAAATGCATACCTATTCCACCCTGCGTCTATCACATCCCGCCTAGATTTCTTGCTCTGAACTAACAGTGAACCTAATGCTAAATCCTGCTCTGATAAATGCCGCTTTCTCACTGATTTTGTACTTTCTGCTTGCGACACGACTTCAAAGCCATCTTTGCCACCTACTTTCTTCACTTTTTTCTTGGGAGCCATCATTTCCTCGACGTCGTAATCCGAGCCAGAATCGTCATTTTCGTCGTCGGTATTTCCCTTCGATATATTTTCCTTATCGTCGTCCGAATCTTCCTCTTCCCCTATCACACGACCACCTTTCTTTTTATATTCTGCGACCATTTTATCTAGTTCATAATCTTCATCCTCGTCAACTTCAAGATTCTTAAATGCTTCTTTTTCAAACCAAAGTTCAGCCTTGTGAATCTTCTTTGTAACTTTGTCTCTGGGATCCAAATCTGTGATTAGAGGATTTTCTGATTCATCTTCATCTTTGAACTTGACTCTCTTTTTTGGTTTACTGTCAGCCTCTTCATCCGAATCATCAAGCCCCAACCCAGACTTATCACTGTCTGATTCACCTTCATCTTCGCTATTTTCTGGCTCGCTTTCATCAGATTTGTAGTATAAACCAGAACTATCTAAATGTCCTTCGTCTTTCTTGTATGCAACTTTCTTGGGTATCCTAACTTCCTCATCTGAATCTGGTTCACTTTCAGCTAACATGTCGGGTGACTGATCAGTAACCTGCTCTAACTGTTGATGGGTTTTAATTTGACTTAAGCTAAACATGTCATCCCCTTCTAATTTCGGCCCTTCGTCTCCTTTGTGAACCATCTTGAGGTTAAGCTTTTCATTCAATTTCTGTCTTTCCTTATTCACTTTCTTCTTTTTCTTCTTGAGCTCCCTGGCTTCCTCTGCCCGCAACTCTTCAATTTGCTGTGTAATCTCTTCATCCTCCAAATCTTCAATCTCCTCTAAAGTAGCAGGTTTCTTCTCCTCTTCAGTTTCCTCTAGTGGAGTATCGGCACTTGGCTCTGGCTCCTTGAATGCTTCTTTTAATGCCTTCCACCAATTGAGTATCAGCTTCAAATCTTTTCTTCCTAGTACTTTGATATCTTTACAGCATTCTATAACTTCCTTTGTGGTTTTTTCATGATTGGCTATTCTCTCATCATTGATGACAATTTCCGATGCATTCTGCAAAGCATCTACTGCACTCTCGTGTTCTATAAAATCTGTTGCATTTAACTTGTGATGAAGAGTATAGTCATTCTCCGGGTATCCTTCTGCCTTGGCTTTCTTCTGCTTCTCGGGATGGAATACATTTAATTTGTTCTTTGATTCGATCTCCAACTCTGAGAAGACATACTTGGGATCAAGAAATTTGGGATCTAACTTGTCAGGTGCGATGTAATACTGGCATACAACGAAAATTTCTGCTGATTCGTTCCTAGATGCTTGTGGCTTAGTGGCATGAACTTTCTTGAACAGCTGTTTCAATACCCAAACCAAGGGATGATAATCTTTTGATCTAAAGACTTTTGTGACAAACCAACCCCCTGGCCTCAAGAATTGAGTTGCTACTTTAAGGGCTGCTAGTGTGAGGACAGCTTGCTGATAGGAATCGTGGAGCCAATTTTTACCAACATTGGGAGCACCATCGTTCAACACTACATCTGCTTTCCATGTCTTTAATTCACGACTGAGGGCCACCCGACACTTATCTGTCGTGATATCTTCCACCAGACTGATGCAGCCGGGAATTTGTTTGATTGGAAAGAGATCTACACCTATGACGATCGAAGAAACCGGCATATTCTGTCGGGCCACTTGCATCCACCCACCAGGCGCAGCACACAAGTCGACACATACTCGAGACTTTTGTAGAAACTCAAATTTCCTATTCAATTGAATTAATTTGAAGGCGGCACGAGACCTAAAACCTACAAGAACGAATGTAATGCGTCACTTAAGTCTGAACAAAACGTGACAGGAATTCAGATGTATTTTAGGTTATTGCATACTGCAGTATAATATAACCCATACTAACCGGTTTCTTTGGCCAACTGATAGTACTTATCCTTCCTCTGCTTTCCAATCTTTGCTTTTTTACCCATTTTGATGAATGAGCAATGTAATTCACATAAATTGAAGAAAAATATGCACAACGACACGCGGGTTTATCGTGCTCTGTGCTTCCCGCGTGTTCAATTACTAACCTAGATGTCGCACTAGTGCCTCCACTATTGCCATATGTATCCATTGTATACAAAATACTCACGCATCTTAACGTACGGGTTAGGATGAATGAAAATTCGGGCTCCCATTCGGATTTACTAATCTTATTTCGCACAGATTTATGGTATACATTACAAATTATTTTTTTTAGAAAAGTCGCAAGTCTAGTGCAACCAAGAACGATAACACGCACATACGCATTACTTCCATAACTTCTTGATAGACATATTCTTCTCCGAGTCTTTCTGCATGACCTTCGCTACTGCCATTTCAAAATCTTCCTGAGTAACGTGGACCCTGCGTTCCCTGAGTGCGTACATACCAGCCTCAGTACACACTCCCTGGAAAACAATTCATCCATAAGTAAAAACTGATACCTTCACAAAAAAATGCAAAGCATCTAAAGACAAATACCTTAACTTCTGCTCCCGATGCACCAGGCATAAGTTCGGCGATTTTTCGTAAATTAATTCCACGAGTCAGATTCATTTTCCTGGAATGGATCTTTAAAATGTCAAGACGAGCCTCCTCGTTTGGTGGTGGGAACTCGATCTTACGATCGATACGACCTGGTCTCAATAAAGCAGGATCCAAAATATCGATTCTGTTTGTAGCCATTATAACTTTAATGTTCTTGGTTGCCTCAAAACCATCCAATTGATTGAGTAACTCCAACATAGTTCTTTGCACCTAAGTTATACAAATTTATGGGTTGGGATTTTTCATGGAAAATATTAATTACTATAAATGAGTGCTAACCTCACTGTCTCCACCTGATCCAGACTCGATTCTAGAGCTACCAATTGAGTCAATCTCATCCATGAAGATGATAGATGGAGCATGTTCTCTTGCCATAACAAAAAGCTCTCTCACCATCCTAGAGCCTTCTCCAATGAACTTCTGGACTAACTCAGATCCAGACACTCTGATGAACGTACATTCTGTGTGATGAGCAACCGCTCTTGCCAACAGAGTCTTTCCAGTTCCTAGACATTTCATATGTCAATAACTTTTGTAAACAAAGACTTATTTCTAAAATAAACACAGTGTATTACCAGGTGGTCCATATAAAAGCACTCCCTTTGGCTGAGCAATACCAAGAGCGTCAAACAGTTCTGGATGTTTGACTGGCAGTTCTATAACCTCTTTAATCTCTTTGATCTGTTTGTCTAATCCTCCAACCATCTCATAGGTAGAATCCGGCACTTTCTCCACCATCATCAAGGAGACAAGGGGATCTACTTTGTTTGGTAGAATCTTGTGCAAAGTGTAGCTCTCATTACGCAGTGCAACTCTTGAATTTGGCGTAACATCATTGATATCGATGTTCTTATCAATGTCTACTACGAACTTTCCTTCAGGATGGACTTTTACAAGGACCTTCTTCTTGTCCATTGGTTTCACTACTTCTCCGACATAGGAGCCTTGCTCTTGGAGCAATTGCAACTCCTCGCGAAGCATTCGTACTAAAGAACAAATATTCTTTTATAATAACACTATGTTATGGTATGAGTGGATTCGATTAGCCATACGATTCAATGCAAGTTACCTTTGGCATTCAGCTCATTCCTTTGTGCTTGGAGTCTTCTAAGGTTCTGACTCTTTTCGGCTACGATTAACTGGAGCTCCTCGATCTTCGTGATATAGTAAGGCTTAAAACCTTCACCCTTCGCCGTCTTCTCGTCGACTTCCATCTAAAATACCGGGTAACCGTGAACAGTCTAATGAAAGATCCCGAGCTAACCAGAAACTCGCATAACAGCGTTATCGAAGTTCTTACCTTATTTGTGAGCGTCATTTTCGCACTCACTCTGCGAAGACGGACACAGTTTCCAACCTTTTCGATATTATTCGGGCATTAACGAGTAGTTTGGCAAGAGAAATCAACGTTTATGCTGACAATTCAACGTGATGATACTACAAGATTTGCTTGTCACCGATCACTGCGCCACTAGACCACCCCAAAATTTGCGAACGACCGGTCGCCATTAATAGATGGGAGTAAGCTCTTTTTCTGATTCCTTCGCGCGAATACTGCACGGAACAAACGAGAAAAGAGACAGTGACCGTGCGGAGTGGCAAAACAATAAAAAGTGGTTTATCGACACCGATATTGACCGATGCAGCCACAGACGGTATCCTTCTGTATAAGTAGTAGGAATCGCAGGCATGAGTGACCGAATATCGGTCACTTCAGTATCGCCAGCCGTTGGTAGCAGTATGTACAAATTCTACAAGGTAGAGTCAAGTACTCTCATACGAGGATATTAGAAAAGGTAATGAAGCAACGAAGATAAACAGTTCATGATAGTATATTTTATGAAGAGCATATAATACAAATCGTCGAAATAGCATGTATAAAAGAGTTTTCAAATTGGCCAACAATACCACAGGTTTTTATCCTTGGTGCCGAAAGACTAGACCATTCAGATTTTGTGATTATTTGCGTGCACAGCCCATTTTCCGTTGATAGTCCTTTGTTAAAAATCATGTTTTGTTCTTGATTGTGACGCTTCAGTTATTCGTTTGGCAGGCGCGTTCGTTTGTTTCACTTAGTTTTAGCTGGCGAGTTTTCGCAACTGCTGTTTAAGGATTTTACCACTCTGGCTTTTGGGAATATCTGTGGTTATGGTTACGTAACCCAAGTGTTTATATTTTGCGACGCGTTTGGCCACGAATTCCTTGACTTCTTCCTCGCGAAGAGAAACACCTGGTTTCGGCACAACAAATGCTTTTGGAACCTCGCCACTCTTTTCGTCGGCGATCCCAATCACAGCCACGTCCTGCACCTTATCGAAACCCTGGATTAAATCCTCAAGCTCTGCTGGTGCCACTTGAAATCCTTTCACCTTTATCAGATCTTTTATACGATCCTTCACGTAAAGGCAACCTGTAAAATGGGGAACAAACACGTTTTTGATGTGAGTGATATTCATTCATCATTCTTTATTCATTTCTCATTGAGTTGTACGAAGAGTGATTACCATCTTCCCCGTAGAACCCTAGATCTCCAGTTTTAAGCCACTCCCCATCCATAGTGTTAGTGGTAGCTTCAGGGTTCTTATAGTAGCCCTTCATTATTTGTGGTCCTTTCACATAAAACTCTCCAATCTCACCAATTCCTAGATTTTGTCCTTTGTTGTGTTCATCCTGTCCTACTACCCTAACCTGAGTGTTAGGTACAATGTAACCCACCGATTGAGGTGGGGCGTCTTTACTTATGGTGACTACTGGTGATGCCTCAGTCATGCCATACCTTTTTAATAATTTCATCCAAGCATGTAATAAGTACATAACTTTGTGATTCGTTTAAATTCTTTCAAATGAATGACATCGTAGTTTTAATAAATAAGAATAGATAGATCACCCTTGCATGACAGGAACATCTGTCTTTAAAAGATCTCTGAAGTGTCCGATTAGCTCTTCTCCAATGGGTGCTGCCCCACTGATAATAATTTTGAGGCTCGTTATGTCCTCGGGCTTAATTTGTTTTTCATGTATCATCATCTGTATCATTGGTGGTACCAATGTCAGAAAAGTTGAATTATAAGTCTTGAGAATGTCAGTGAATCCCTTCATTGAAAATTTTGGAAGACAAATCATTTTTGCACCTATTCTGCATGGAAGATTAATTTTTTCATACTTTAGTTCTAAAGAAGACGAGGGTACAACAAATATAGCATTGAATATCACAAAATGATTCAGCATTTCACCTCAAACCATGATACAATCCCACCATTAATCCATACGCGTGAAATAAAGGCAGTATCAAAGGTATGACTTCCTGGTGGTCACCAATAGCTTCTTCCGTAACACAAATATCTTTGGTTCTCATTTGAAATTGATTTATTACAATGTTCCTAATAAGATTCAGTTTAAAGAATATTGAGGTTTTGCTAAATGGAACAGGTAAGAATCCAAGGGACAACATTACCTTTGAGTGAGTTCCACTCCTTTTGGTAAACCAGTGGTTCCACTAGAGAATGGAATGAGTACTGTATCCTCCTGAGTGCCAGGCATTTTCTCTGTCAGGGAGATCTCTGGGATATCGCTCTCTATAAGGTCATTGAAATTGATGCAATCAGATGGGATTGATCCACTACCATCTTTTATTACTATAATTGGGAGCTTGATCATCTGATTGTCATTGATGCCCTTTTTGACTTCCTCGCACTTCGATAGAACCGTAATAATTGCCGTGGCATCCGCGAGTTTCAATTGTGTTCTTATCTCCTTGGCGGAGTACATGGGATTCATCAGAGCCGCCTGAAATTACATATTTCATCCGTCCTGCTCTCTGTATTAATCGTGAGAGTCACACCGATTCTACTTACTGGTAGGGCAGCTTCGTTCGCTGCCAAAAGAGCAATTACGAACTCTGGTACATTCGGTATAATTAGAGCAATCTTTTCCCCAGGCTGAAGGCCCATTTTCCTCAAGGACGCCGCACATTTCCCGGAGAGCTTTCGTAATTGCTTATATGTATACGATTTCCCCGTCGCTGCGCATACCTACGAATTGTTTGTCACTTGAACGAATCCTTAATACTTGACACGTGTGTATTCAAAGATTCGTCAATGCGAATGACGTTGATAATAAGAAGGCCGTACTAGCAGAATAGAAATAGAACTTGAAGATAAATTCTACTTTAGCAAATAGTGAACGGTAGTCTTAAAACGTTCTCGAGAAACAATAGCTAAGTTTGATGCGCACAGTTTCTTGGTGACTAGTATTGTAACAGAAGTAGTTTTTAGTAGTTCTCGAAGAAGTAGTTGTTCAAATTGAACTATGCTTCATTTAGTCGACGTTTATTCATTCATCTGGTTATCCATACTTTGTATGCCCGGTATCAGTTGTCGACATAACACGAGATATTATCGCTAGCCGTAGAAAAAGTGACGGCGTAGAAAATTTACTAACTGAGAGACAGGTAGAAATGACTAGTTTATACAAAAACAAGAAAATATACTACTGATGTGTATATAACAAAATTATGATAGAATACATCGCGTCAAACGCATATCAAACGACTACTTACCAGGGCGAGCTTATCCGGCCACTTGTCGAGTCCATCCCACACATATTCGTGAATGAGGGCATTCGGGCAGTCGACGATATCAGGAAACCTACTATGAAAGATGTTCTTCTCCTGCAGATTTAGACTCGCGTTTGCATACGCGCGTAATCCCGGTGCCTCCGGTTTAATTCGAAATACACCACCAGTTCTCCTGGCGAATGAAACACTGCCACCAGGGAAAATGTTTCGCGCCACTCGTAGCGTAAACATTGTATGTTTAGAAATGAGGATTATTAGAAATAAAAGTGAATTTATTTAGAGCGTACTGCACACTGGAACATTGTTGGCTCGACTGATCGACTCGCTTTATAAAGTGATGAGGCAAAATTACATAGGCGCGTTATCGTTTCTGTTTTCTTCCCCGCTCGTTTCTTTCCCTCCTTTTCGCTTAAGTTCAAGAATTGTGGATAACGTGATGAGGAGTGATTATCGATATCTATGTACAGATCATTCGCAGAGAGTAAGGAGGAAGAGAGAGAACAGTTTGACGGTTTGCAGATAGCGTTACACCGTATGCATTATTACTAAGGTTGCGCGGAATAACAAAAAAATTCATTTGCAAGTTCAAGTAAGTGTCCATAAAATAGAGTGCCCCCGTATAGTCGGAATTAGCTGATTAAATGTCGGAAAAAGAATTTCCAAGTGGAAGATGAAATTTCTGTTAGAAGTATATTCTTTCGGCATTTATTTCGCAGTTGGTTTTATTCCTCATCTTCCTGTCATATCTATCTGCAGTATTAGTTCTGTCGGGAATGAAGTAGAAATAGATGTCTTTGTTCCAGGAAACAAATTAAACGAGTTACTCCTTTTGTGCATATCTATTTTATTAAACAGGTCGACACAACTGTATTTGAGCATGCGGATTTTAATGCTTTCGGTAAACGACGAAACATGCGTTTCAAAATCTATTCATTTACAAAGTATACAAATACCATGACTGTTTCATGTACTACATACATAATGATGCATTAGATAGACCGGTAATTAGCTTTTACGCCATCGAATTACCAACGATACAAGTGACACGACATGGCTAGCATAACACAATGTCACTATTACCGATAATTCATTCACACGAATGCCCAGCTTGTCCAGTCTATTCTGTATTTGATTTTGTGTTTCCGCCATTCTTACACTTATCGATAATCCAACTTACCAACTGCTAAACTTTTCGCGGCAGCACTGTTCTTATACCAGTGCAGCGTTTAACTGCACGGAGGATAATCACAGTAAAGAGTTCTCCTTGCTGAAGATATTCTTTGTCTTCACTCCTAGCTCGCGTTATATATGTACACATATTATGATGACGTTCCATCGAGGGACCACTGACCTCGGCGTATACTGCGACTCTTTCAGTGTGCATTTTAACTTCATGTTTCGAGCACTCATTGCAACTCGGGTTCCTTCCTCGAATGCTTCGTTAGCTCAAGGCAACTTCACTTTTATTTTTAATAACTTTGTTTAAACACTGTGCTTTATTCTTGCGGCGTCTTCCATTGCAATGTTTACGTTACGAGTAGCGCGTAAAGTTTTCGCCGGTGGCAGCGTCCCGTTTGTTAGAACAGCCGGCGGTCCAGTTTGGATAAAAAGAGGTGGACCGGTGTTGCGATCATACGCGAGCGTGAGTGTAAATCTCCGGGAGAACAATATCATTCACAGTAGTCTTCCTGAAATCAAAAGCGACTCCCGGAATGCCTATGTACACGAATTTATCTGGGAGGGACTCGACAAGTGGCCGGATAAGATTGCACTGGTAAGTGAGTAGAGTATACTCGATCTACGTTCGACTCGGTGTGTAATATCATAGTTTTATTACACACGTCTGCGAAAAATGCATGTTTTAAAATGGATTTATACGAACCTATCATTTGTACGCTTTGTCATTTAATAGACAGTTTGCTTCACCAGTCTTTTTAATGACAGTGATAAACTATCGTACGTTGATGTACGACATAACTCGTGGTAATTGATAGCTCTGACGCCAATTGACGTGCCAATACACATATGAACAACCAAGAATTTTTTAAATAATGCGAACCTCTATAAACTACTGTTAAAAATCGATTCATTGTTTCACAAAGTAAAATTTATAAATTCTGATTTGCGAATCGTCAAGAGCCGGCGTTCCAAACTCTAAGGATTCTTTCGAGTAAAAAATACTTCGTAGGTATGCGCTGCAACGGGAAGATCATATACGCATGAACAATTGCGAAAGCTTTCCGGAAAATGTGCGGCGTCCTTCAGGAAACTCGGGCTTCAGCCTGGAGAAAAGATTGCGATAATTCTGCCGAATACGCCAGAATTCGCAATTGCTATATTGGGAGCGAACGAAGCTGCCCTACCAGTAAGTAGAATCGGTGTAACTCTCAAGATTAATAGAGAGAGCGGGACGGATGAAATATGTAATTTCAGGCGGCTCTGATAAATCCGATGTACACCGCCGAGGAAATAAAAACACAGTTGCAAATTTCGGACGCCGCGGCAATTGTTACCTTTCGATCGAAGGTCGAGGAAATCAAGAAGAGTATCGATGGCAATCGGATGATTAAGCTGCCAATTATAGTAATAAATGACGGCAGTGGACCAATCCCATCTGATTGCATTAAATTCAATGACCTCATAGAGAATAACATTACTGAGAACTCTCTGCCGGAGACGATGCCCGGCAGTCACGAAGATACGGTACTCATTCCGTTCTCCAGTGGAACCTCTGGTTTACCGAAAGGGGTAGAACTCTCTCATAGGTAATGTCGAGCCCAGAATCCATGTTGGGTCAAAAACTTTTGGCAAACGTCCATAAACTGAATCTTACTAGGAACATCGTCATGAATCAAAAACAACTCGGAATGAGACATGTTTCGTCGGCGGATGAAGCTATTGGCAACCACCAGGAAGTTATACCTTTGATATTGCCCTTATTTCACGTATATGGATTAGCGCTGGGATTGTACCATGGCTTGAGGTGAAATGCTTGATTGTTTGATATTGTTCAACGTTATATTCATTGTATCTTCATTTTCTTTAGAACTCAAAAATGAAAACATGAATCTCGTATGCAGGATAGGTGCAAAAATGATTTGCCTTCCGCAATTTACAATGAAGGGATTTGCGGACATTCTCAAGAATTATAATCCAAGTATTCTCCTCTTGGTACCGCCAATGATACAGATGATGATACATCAAAGTGAAATTAAGCCTGAGGACATGAAGAGCCTCAAAATTATTCTCAGTGGGGCAGCACCCCTTGGATCAGAGCTAACTACACTTTTCAGAGATCATTTCAAGACCGATGTTCCTTTCGCGCAAGGGTGACTTATCTATTCTTCTTTGTTAAAAGTACAATGAATCCAGCACAATATTATATACTTATTAAACTATTATATCCGAAAATATATTTATGAAAAAGGTACGGTACAACTGAGACATCACCTGTAATCTCCACGAGTAAAGACGCGCCACTCGAATCCTCGGGCTACATTGTAGCCAATACTCAAGTCAGGGTAGTAGGACGAGAGGAGCACAACGAAGGGAAAAATCTAGGAGTCGGGGAGCTTGGAGAGTTTCTCGTAAAAGGACCGCAAGTAATGAAGGGGTACTATAAGAACCCTGAAGCCACCGCCAACAGTATGGAGGGGGAATGGCTTAAAACCGGAGATCTAGGATTTTATGGAGAGAATGGTAAGCACGCTTTGCAAAATGGGAAATGAATTAAAAATGATCGATGAATCTGCGATAAAAAAAATGTTTGTTATACATTTTACAGGATGCCTTTACGTGAAGGATCGTCTGAAAGACTTCATAAAGGTGAAGGGATTCCAAGTGGCGCCTGCGGAACTTGAAGAATTAATTCGTGGTTTCGATAAGGTGAAAGACGTGGGTGTGATTGGAGTTGCCGACCAAAAGAACGGCGAGGTTCCGAGGGCTTTTGTCGTACCGAAACCAGGCGTTTCTCTTCGCGAGGAAGAAGTGAAGGAATTTGTTGCCAAACGTGTCACAAAATACAAACACTTGGGTCATGTAACGTTTACTACTAACATTCCTAAGAGTTCGAGCGGCAAAATCCTCAGGAAGGAATTGCGCAAGCTCGTCAGCTAAAACTATGTGAAGCACAAGATTCACCTGCTAAAGGAATTCCTAAAAATAAAAAAGTTATTGTTGGCAAAAATCTGATGCGATATTGTTAACTAATTTGAGAAGTTTTTTATACTACAATTTGTACGATTTTTACTACATTCTTTATAAAATAAAGTATCTTAAACCACCGTTTGTGTCCATTGCTTCATTATTTATTTAAGATCCTTGTCCAATATCGCATGTAAAGACAGCACTGCAATATACAGTGTGATGCACTAAACAGGGATTTTTCTACACACGACACAGCTGATATTATACGGGTAGCAAAAGAATTACGCACTGTTGGTATTATCGATAATTTGATGGTAAAAAGCTGATTACCGGACTAATGCATCACCCTGTATGCAAAGTGCATAGCAACACACAGTGCAGGGTGCGTTCGTTTATGTGTTGCGAGTACTGGCAATGTGACGTCACAAAGTATACTGCGAGTGATATTTAGTACTGGCAGTACTCAACATACTCGCAGTATATAAATGAACGTACCTACAGTAGTGGAAGCAGTGCGGGGCAGTGCGGCATAATAGGGTTTAATTGTTGATCTTCCTAACCTTATAATTACTTTATTTTACCATAGAAAATATGGTAACAAAAGAGGAAATCAGTTGCCAGCTGAAGCAACCGGTAAAAGATATAGCAGATTGGGCCTTTCCATTATCAGAGGTATTCAGAAAATTCATTGATTGCAAGCATGCGATACAACTTGCCATTGGTGTCTAACGTAGCTCCAATTTCAGATATTGGAGAGGTATTTGCAAGAGCAAAACCGTATCAATTTCAGTGAGGCTGCAATAGTGGTGCAAAATTCCACTAGTGCGTATGTATTCAGACTGGAGAACTTGTATAATAAGATTACAGTGTTACAGCAACCCTTACACGAGTAAGTGGATTTAAGCTCTTGTGCGTTAAGTTAGTCATGCAAACTATGCCTTGCTTACATTAGTGCTACCTTTATAGGAAAGAAAATGGAAAGGCACAGAGGCACTGTGGAAAAAAGAGTGGGATGGATTACAATTTTGAAAACTTCCACTTGGTAGATATGGAGAAACGTCTTGGTAAAAACATTGACATAAAAGATGAGAGTGATGTGAAGGACACAATTAAATTAATAAGCCGTCGCTTTCCCGAGTTGGAAGACTTTGATGTAACACAGACCCAGCCACCTATTTACATTTATGATGTCTGTGGTGAAGTAATTGGAAAGAAATATGATTTTCGGTTGGCGCTTTGATGTTTGCTCTCTTGCTATGCACTTCCCTTCTTACATGGGCCCTGCTTTCTTTTAACAGATGCAATTATCCAATGGATATAAATGGCACACTCGTAGATGAATTGGTACCTGATGGTAATTAATTATACCAAGTTTTCTTATGTTTGTTTTGTCTGTCTGATATGTGAAAATATGATTATAAGAGCTGATTAAGCACATATTAAGGGAAAGCTAGACGCTTTGAAATATATTGCTCTGTATTACAGTGCCTGATAGTCTTCTTGATTCATCTATAAAAGAAAGGCGCAGTTCTGCCCCACTCACAGCAGAAGTTCATACCCCTGGAACTGTAAGCTCTGGGTATGTCTCCAGTGCTTCCACATCTGAATATCATGCAATCAGTTGCTCTTCACCCAAAGACTCGGATACCAATAATACAACCATAGATCAAATCGAAGGTGAAGATCTCAGTGATGATAACACTGTATCAGAGGCACTTGAAAATTCTGTTGGAGAAACTGTTGCAATAACAAGCAATGAAGTATCCAGTGAACAGGAAAGAGGAAAAGTTAATGCAGATAAAGAGAAAGTAATAACACCAAGAAAAAGGTTTTTCAACAAATCTTCTTTAGTATTCTATGTTAATAGAGTATCTTTTGTTTTTAATTCCAATGTACAAATATTTGTTAGAGCTGAGTTCTTGCCTTTTCAGGAGTGAGCGACTAAAGAACATGCAAGCAGGCAGTATATCCAAAATTACAAATAGTGCTCCTTCCAAACCATCTGCACCAGCGAAAGCACAGAAATCTACTGTTCTATTGAAAAGCGTTGCACGAAGAAGGGTATGAACTTCATTGAAAAGATCCTGTATAATTTTTCGTTTAAGTCACATTCAATTGCCGCATCCACAAATATTTTTTTCATTTATCCTTCAGCGAAAGCGTAAACATCCCGATAGCCGTTCCGAGCTCAATGACTGTACACAATCGGTACAGGATTTGTTAAAAAATGTATTGTGTTATAAAGCTGTCGAAGACAACAGGTTGAACCTGTTGGGTTTTAGGTGTTCCAATAGTGTGACCGAAGAGTTGGAACACAATACGTCTGAACTTAGTCAGCCGTCATCACCAGTACATATAGAATCTCGGGCAAGCAGTGTGTCTCCCGATGTTTGTATGGATTTGGATCGATCGGACATGTCATTCGCCAAGCCAGATTATCAGTCATGTATCGAAGATAAAATGAATGCAATCGTCGAAGAATGCGACGTAAAAACCGAATGGGAACTGGCTGTAGCCGACTGGCATCGATCGTTGCAGCCGAAGCTGCTAGAAGCAGAAGAACGAGCAACATTTGACATTCAACAATATGAATCGGAGATTGTATCCAATTTAGAAGCGGCGGAAGGAAAAAAGTGTGACTTCGACCACTTGGTTGCTAATAGGTCAAGTTACGAAGTATCGAGATACTTCCTGGCGTCATTACATTTGGTAAATAAAACAATATAGTATATCAAGTCTAAGGAGGTGAATATCTCCATCAAGAATGATATGAAACAATATAAATTTGTACAGGCAAACGCGTACAACATCGAAATAAACCATAAGGATGAAGTGGGCATGGAAATGACACTACTTAGAAATAAAACAAAATGAAAGGTGTCTGCACAATATGACTGAATGCAAACTTGACCAAAGTTCGTCGCGCCTTGACAGAAGAAAGAGTAATACTGACTAGTACATAGTTTTTTATTGCATACAAATATTAATTTTATGTGTCTGTTTTAAAAATATAAATCGTTCTATTTTTTCACACTTCGCCTGTATTGATCATTCGCGTGCATGCAGACCTTCGTACATCGACTTACTATACATCGCAGCCGTCCCTACTGCAGGAGTTTCACTCGCTCCACCCCTGAGCGGGTGTGCTAGTGAACTTTCCAGGGCAGGGTACACAATTGCGGTGAGAAGAATATGCTTGACATCTACAGATTCGTATTCCACTTTACGCACTTGCACGTGCGCGCCTGTATCAGAGTATATACACACACACAAGGATAAATTGCACATGCGCCACCATAAGAAGACCGCGCCGGTCGACAGCCACCGACAGTTTACGTTCGGCATTACGCTGCGTTGGATGTGTTGCTGTTTTCATTTGCCGCCTTTTCTGCATTACTGAACCCGTTCCTCTATTTACAGATTTGTATGTCGTCCGCGCAACTCCTTGAGAGCTTTGAGTGCTATGCTGTAATTAGAGTTCTGGCGTTCAAACACGATAAATAATTGTTACCATAATGTTCGTTGCTGCATTGTCGCTTATTAAGAGTCGCCGGCGGTCGTCGATCGATGATCGCGTACCACCCGCTCCAAGTGTGTGAGATGCTTGCAAATTGCAACTGTTTATTTAACATACAAGCAAAGCCAGAAAAAGCATCTTTAGCACACTTTATTCCCATGGGATTAATATATTTGGGCCTTCACGAGAATGCGAGGAAGATAAGACACCTAAAGTGGATAAGTGGAACCGGCGTTACTGGAGTTTAGTACCGAGTTAACTGAAGTTGATAGTAACCAATCAGTCTACTTGGATCTATGACCTCGCCCCCTGATCTGGCCCGCTCCTACAGATCGCTAGCATAGTTTAGTACTAACATAAAGTACATTAGCTGGCAGGCATCAGCGGGCCCGTGCATTCACCATTTGAAATTCTATAATTAATGCTCACCCCCTCGCAGCATTGAAACCATGTAATTGCAGCCTCAGGAAAAATGGGGAAGAATATATTTTTCATTTGGCCGTGGACACCCAGGCCACCGACGCTACTCGGCCTTATCCTTGCTCAATTTCTTATGCAAATGCTCGCTTCTACATACTTGTATACGTATGTAACAAAGGTAGAAAATCAATTGCACTCGATTAAGGGCGAGGAATGTCTGAATCTCGCGGAAAAGGTCCAGTTCGCAAGAAGGAAGAGAAGCAGTGCATTGCCAGTTACAGATAACAATGCTGTCTTTGATACTGCAAGAGCCAATGTATATAACATATCGTCGTCATTGCTACCGGAGTAAAAAGCGTCCTCTAATAACGATGATTTATTTTAGCCTCGGGAGGAGAAGGAATCCGCAAGAGAATCGAAAAAGGCAACATCGACTCCTATCGTGGTTTCAGGTGTAGCTTCTTCATCCGCTACACCTGTTGGCCAGGACTGGGTATGGCTGAATGCAGATACTCGTATACAGGTCTGCTTGAATTCCACTATGCGCGCACGGCACCCTCTGCAATGCCTTCATTTATAATAATCTATTTCAGTTTGATGCAATTGAGAATTTCTGCCGCTCTTCCATGAAATACTGTCCACCCGGATTGCCTGGGGCACCTGGAAGTGCTGGAACACCGGGAGAACCCGGTGCGCCTGGTATGCGAGGCATGCCGGGTCCTCAAGGACCGCCGGGTTTACCCGGACCGAAGGGCGATATCGGTTCCCCAGGATTTGATGGTCGAGATGGAGTACCTGGTGAACCCGGACTTGATGGCATACCAGGAAGAAGTGGTCTTGATGGGGTGCCAGGAATAAATGGAAAACCTGGCATTAATGGATCACCGGGACGCCCGGGACGAAATGGCACGGATGGTATACCAGAAGAAAACAATCATTTATTAGGATTTCAATCAGTTGACAATTGAATAGATTCGACGTACAATTATTGTTGTAATAGGTCGGCCGGGACAAATGGGACCACAAGGCCCACCTGGTCCAAGAGGTAATTAATTCTAATCTTTATGAATTGACAGTCTTTAATACTGTCTTTTGTCTACATTCATGTAGGTGTAATGGGACTGACTGGGAGCCCTGGTTTACCTGGCCAAGACGGCCGGCCAGGGGTTGCAGCGTGGAAAGTAAATATGAATAATCGTAACACGAACGATCTGCTTGTCCCACCATCTTTCGTAGGTAAGTAATTCTTTTAATACAGGGAACAAGGCAATGTATTATAAACAAATCGAAAACATTATAGGAAACAGTAGTGAAGTTGTAATAGAGGTAAATGAAGGGAACAACGTACGATTAGAATGTGCCACGAGCGGTAAACCACAGCCTGTTGTCGAATGGTTTAAGAGTGATGGTTCAGCCATACCTCTTGGTCCATGGCATGGTAAATACTATGAAACCCTTTCAATTAGAGAACTCCTCTTAACAGTTAGTTAACGATATTAGTTCTCTTTCGTGTGATAAATTCAATTTTGTTATCAAACAGTGACTTCTGTAATCGGACATACATTTAACATCAGTGTAGTGAACAGAGAGCACATGGGTGACTACACCTGCATTGCTGGCAATGGAATCCCTCCACGAATCTCTAAGAAATTTCGTCTACAAGTCAAATGTAAGCTGAACTTTTATATTAGACTAAGGATAATTGACAACTTGTAACCATATGATATTCTAGTTCCTCCGTTTATTCGAATACGCACCCAGATGATTCTTGTTAGAATTCAAGGCACCGCTGTGCTAGAATGCGAAATCGAGAGTTTCCCAGAGCCGACCGTCTATTGGGAACGAGAAAACCGTCGGCTCAAACCATCAGAGAAACATAAAATGGAAGTGTTCGATAGAAGGGGATTGTACAAAGTTTGTTTTAAATACTTATTGAATTTCTCCTCGCTTGTGACATGCTGGAAATTAGACTAGCAATTATGTTCCAGGTAAAGGCGCGATTGAAAATCACGAGGATATCTTTAGCTGATCACGGAATGTACCAATGTGTAGCTAAAAATGACATTGATACAACAAAAGGATCGTTCTTAGTAGGAGATGATACGAAAAATATGGATCGCTTGCCAGTCGGAAAGCAGCAACATGTTACGTACGGAGAACCCGCGCCGAAACATGTTGATTTGGAAGAACTATGTGGCCCGCAGCAAACTTGCGCGTCTTGTCCTATGCAGAAATGCTCTTACACAGACTTAGCTGAATATTTGAATGTTCAACCAGTGGGAAACCTTAACTTAACAGGCCTACCCCACAGGGCTGCAGGCACGTTTACCTGCTTGTGCATTTTACTGATCGAGAATTACATTTGTTGTGTAAGGAAGAAAATAATTGGAATTTTTGTTACTAGACGGTATCATAGAAGCTATAGGAAAGCCTGTTCTGAAAGGATCTATGGATGATCATTATGGAAGCTGGATGCATGATGCTTCTCTGAAATTTGACAGCATGTCGGAGAGACTTTGGGTCACTCGTAAAAACGAGACTTCCTATCTCTTCGAATACAAATCAAAGGATCATTTTAAAAATACCACGGGGCAGCCCATTCTTTTGCCTTATCCTTTTCAAGTTCGTTCGTTATTAAATAAACCTTTATGTAATTTATCGCTTCTTTAGACTGACGTACAAATTGTTTTGTTTAGGGAAATGGTCATGTTGTTTATAATGGGTCGTTCTTTTACAATCCCATAAACAGATCATCGGTTTTCCGATTCGATCTCTATTCTTCTGCGGACCATACATGTGATCGTGACTTTTCACGGTGCGAATTGCATTTACCCGGTTTACTGGTGAACACCAGGAATTATCTTTATACGAGCAATCATAATTTCAATTATGTCGACTTCAATGTTGATGAAAATGGTAAGTTTCAATCGACGTTTCACGGTTGAAAGTGATAAGTAAAAACCAGTTTATTGATTATGCAGGCCTCTGGTTAATATACGGTTTACAGTCGAACAATACTATAGTCATAAAAATCAATACGAACTTGCACATTCAGTACGCTTGGAATATAAGCATTGACAATCACAAGTTTGGAGAAATGTTCGTCGCTGGAGGCGTGTTGTACGCAGTGCACAGTGTCACGGAAGAAACGATGAAAATTAGGTAACGCGAACGAGTACTGCACATTTTAATATTATCCAAATTCAAAATCTATCGTTAATATTTTGTTCAACAGATTAGCTTTAGATTTATATAAGAATATGACGATCCCAGTGCACCTCTCGTTTACCAATCCTTACCACAAAACAACAGCAGTTAGTTACAATCATAAAACCAAGGTAAACACCGTATGTTTCTTTCACCTTCAATTACAACTGTGCATTGGTATCACGCGATTCTAATTGCAGGAGCTTTACACATGGAATAAGGGAAACCAATTGGCATATCCTATTAAATATCAGGGTTTTTCTGACGCCACTTCAAGAGATGATACAAAGGACACCGATACTGGGGTTTGAAGAGTAAATCAAACTCTTTCCAATGATCGTTTTCACTCGATACATTAATTGATATTGCATCTGTTCATAAGACGATTGTATATCTTTAATTATATCGAGTTACCAGGTTTTTTCACCCATCATAGATGCACGTCGTGTAAGGTACAATTAGGATAACGTGTCTTCCTTGGTGTGAATTTCGAACACCAGCTTTACGAGAGACCAGCTACATATCCACGTATATTCTTCATTAAAGTTACAATCTTACGAACGATACTGTTGCCTTATGCTGTACCTTTCAATAAACTTTGTACTCTCTCTATTTGTTTCGCAAGTGTATATATCCCGTTATCGATCCATTATTTCAGGTTTATCAGTTATTAATGATCCATTACCTAGTGGATTGTGAGGTGTTCGACAGTTATCCAATCTTCCATATTTCACATTTATCTACCACCTGTATAACCGTGTGTTAGAGTCAAACATATGGCAAGACTTAACACGAAATCTACTGACATTCTTGGGTGATGACGAAAACAACATCCTTTCCAAGAGTGAAAGAGTCAGTTTGATATTACTCACGATTGTTGCGTTTGTTTAAATATGAAACTATAGAAATATGAATTTTTGGAGAACTAAGAAAAATAGTGTGCAAGTGTAGACGTGGTAATTCGTGTGTATGTATACGTACAATAATATGGGAATTTCAGTAGAAGGCGTAGGTTTCGAAGGAACCGCTGTAGAGTAGATGAGAGGGCGTACGAGGGCGCTTCAGCAGACATTTAATTAAATATATACTCGTCGAGCAGTCGGTGCTTGATGATCGGGGGAGGGTTCGTTAAGCTAGAGAAGGAGAGAGCGCGCGTCGATAGGTATGCGGAAATGAGAGAGAGCGAGTTCTCTGGACCCCTGGCAAGTGTGTTCGCCAGAGTGAAGAGTCTCCCCCGCTCGTCCGTAATTTCAGGGTGAAACTGTCAAAATCGAAGAGCCGTCGACTGCCGTTCGAGTGAGAGGCGTGATCGCATGTCCGAGAGATAACGAGTGACGCGTATTTATCGTTCCCGGAAGGTCCAGAGATCCACGCCGTAAAAATGGTAAGATCCCTCTCACTGCGCGACACTTAATCCCCAAGTGTGGCCCCGCTAATCCTAACCTCGAGGACAGGATTATACTCCATACATTACCAGATCGAGCAGTCACCTCATTTCGCCTGCATCTGGATCGTTCTAATTACTCCACCCGATCTTTCTCACTCGTCAGCTATGCTAATATGCTGGCGCATATGAGATTTATTCCAGAGTAGGTTGTTATTCAACTGGAGTTCAACCTCTCTGTCTCTAGGTTGGAAAGTATGTGGCAGAGAGGTAGTGAAGTATAACACATAGAACGTTTTTTTAAGTTGTCATTCGTCGCCTTTGCTTCAAGCTTTGAGAGAGGATATAAGAGATTCTAGGAAGCTGTGCTTTGTACAATATGTGTTCTAAATGGAAAGGTTTGGTTAGACAGTTAGTTGAATCGGTTTCTCTTGCAGGTGGTTACGATGCCATGGAGAAGTTTCCATTAAAGGGTACGATTTCCCTCAACAGTCCTGTACCCCAGAGCAACACAAACGCACTCACCACGTATCGTTCCGTCGACACAAAGGTGAAATTCTACTTTGGTGATGGAAGCCACTCGTTAGCAAGTAGGAGGATGTTTAAACTTTATGGATTGTTTTTAGATAGAGAACGATAGCGCGCCTTGTTCTCCAGATGATGTGCGATCGCGTGCTCAGATCGGTGGACGAGAGACGAATCTGAGCAGTGACGAAGACATGTTGGACATTAATCACGGAAGCTCCCGCCACGGCGATCACGCCGTCTACTCCGATCACAATATCCGTGTCGATGACACTACTTCCCATAGTAAGTTCTTCGATGAAGTCAGCGACCACATCAACCATGGGGGTACAGTAAATCCTAGCACCTACAACGGCGCACTTCTGCTGAGTCACTGGTTAATCTCTTAATTCTCTCCTTGCAGTATCTGTTGATTCCGATGACATACCTGGAATCGGACAGTACGATGATTTTCACACGATCGACTGGCAAAGAGATATTGCCCGTGATCGAATGCGGCATCGGTATATCGTGAAGAAGAAGCATGATTCTATCTGGGGTCTGATAAAAGGTGCGCACGATGCTTGGTCCGGTTGGCTCTGCGTCCTGCTGGTTGGTCTCTTCACCGGTGTGGCGGCAGGTGTCATCGATATCGGTGCTTCCTGGATGACCGATTTGAAATTCGGCATCTGTCCTCAAGCATTCTGGCTGAACAAGGAACAATGTTGCTGGAGTTATAACGAAACTACGTTTGACGGTGGGAACTGCTCACAGGCAAGTAAAAGTGCAAGTTTGCATTTGATGTAATAAAATCGATTTGGTCCACTAGTATTAACTGTAGATTTTTGAATTTCAGTGGCGCACATGGCCGGAATTGTTCGGTCAATCGAAAGAAGGAGCGGGTCCCTATACAATCTCGTATATGTTCTATATCGCATGGGCACTCTTGTTCGCTTCCCTTTCCGCATCCCTCGTAAGAATGTTCGCACCATATGCGTGCGGCTCTGGTATCCCCGAGGTATGGGACATTGAGTTTTCTATTCATATTTATTTGCAGACCAATGTTTTATCTTACCACATTCTGTTTTTTAGATAAAAACAATTTTGAGTGGATTCATCATTCGCGGTTACCTAGGAAAGTGGACGTTGATAATTAAGTCAGTCGGTTTGATTCTGTCAGTATCAGCCGGCTTAAGCTTGGGCAAGGAAGGTCCTATGGTACACATTGCTTGCTGCATAGGAAATATATTTTCGTACCTCTTCCCGAAGTACGGAAGGAACGAAGCAAAGAAGAGGGAAATTTTATCAGCTGCTGCTGCTGCAGGTGTCTCGGTTGCTTTCGGCGCTCCGATTGGTGGTGTACTCTTCAGTCTGGAGGAGGTGAAATATTACACAAATTGAATTTAAACAAGTCTTTTCATAGTATAACTATGAATGGCAATGAATGTCTTGTAATCTTCCAGGTTAGCTATTATTTTCCGCTTAAGACACTCTGGCGATCTTTCTTCTGCGCGCTGATTGCTGCATTCGTGTTGCGATCTATTAATCCATTTGGCAATGAGCACTCGGTCCTCTTCTACGTAGAATACAACAAGCCATGGATATTCTTTGAGCTGATCCCATTCGTCATGCTTGGTATTATTGGGGTAAATAACAGCACCGTTATATTCACGAATAAACGGTTTATACCAATTAAACTATGGTGTTAATAATTCCTTTGTTTTCAGGGTGTAATAGCCACATTATTTATTAAAGCTAATCTGTTCTGGTGCAAGTATAGAAAAACCTCAAAATTAGGCCAATATCCAGTAACAGAGGTGTTGATTGTTACTGTAGTGACAGCAGTGATCGGATACCCGAATCCGTATACAAGAATGAGCACTAGCCAGTTAATTTATCTATTGTTTAGCCAATGTGGTGTATCGAACGCCGACATTCTCTGGTTTGTATACAAATCCTCGTCCTTCCAACCCTACCATTATTCCAAGTACAATTCAAGTAATATTTCATTTATCACGCAGCGATTACAAGCGCAATTTTACGGCGGTGAAGTCCGCGATTGAAATAGCTGCAGCGGGTCCAGGAGTCTATCATGCGATGTGGCTGCTTGTACTCGCGCTGATCTTAAAGTTAATCATGACGATATTCACCTTCGGTATGAAGGTGCCGTGCGGTCTATTCATTCCGTCTCTATGTTTGGGCGCAATAATGGGACGGATCGTGGGTATCGGGATGGAGCAACTCGCGTATAATTATCCGCACATCTGGATGTTCAGCGAGGAATGCTCGACGGGGGTTGATTGCATTACGCCAGGGTTGTATGCAATGGTGGGGGCTGCTGCTGTGCTGGGCGGGGTGACAAGGATGACCGTGTCACTGGTGGTGATCATGTTCGAGTTGACGGGCGGGGTGCGATATATTGTGCCGCTGATGGCAGCGGCAATGGCCAGCAAGTGGGTCGGAGATGCGTTGGGCAAGCAGGGTATCTATGACGCGCATATCGGCCTGAATGGCTATCCGTTCCTCGACAGCAAGGACGAATTCCAACACACAACGTTGGCGGCCGACGTCATGCAGCCCAAGTAAGGATTGCTCATACATATTTATCGACGTTCGTGTATACTATTTCCACGAGTGCCGTTGATGTCCTTTTCGCTCTTCATCGTTTATATAATTGCACGCGGTGGCTTTGTCTCGCAGGAGAAACGAGGCCCTGCATGTCCTCACGCAAGATTCAATGACGGTCGAGGACGTGGAAACCCTGCTTAAGGAGACGGAGCACAATGGTTTCCCCGTAATTGTGTCGAAGGAGTCGCAATATCTGGTCGGTTTCGTCCTGAGAAGGGACTTAAACCTGGCTATAGCAAATGCCAGGAGAATGACCGAGGAAATCACTGGCCAGTCATTGGTCATCTTTACAAACGGCAACAACGTGCAAGCCCACTCGCCTCCGAATCCAACACCCCTCAAACTTAAAAAGATACTGGACATGGCACCGATCACCATTACCGATCAAACACCTATGGAAACTGTTGTGGACATGTTTAGGAAGTTAGGCTTACGGCAGACGCTCGTCACTCACAACGGGTGAGTCGCGTCGCTGAACCATCGTCATCGATTAACTCCCTACGATAATACACTAACTGTTTGTGCTTTCCACACAGGCGACTACTGGGAGTTATAACTAAAAAGGATGTCCTCAGGCACGTGAAGCAGCTCGACAATGAAGATCCCAATTCCGTACTCTTCAACTAATTTGTACATACTTTACAAGCCATGCGGTTACGCATGCAATCATGTAGTATGTATGGCGATGTGGAAATGCATGCGTACATACATATACGACTTTGCAGTATAGTCGAGAATCGTGAGGCTGTTATATAAGCGTGCGCGTATCCCGCGCGTACGCATGTTGTGTACGTCCAGTCCCGCCCCCCGCTCCCGTTTCCCCTCACCATTTTACGATCTTCGAGCAATGTTGAGATTAACGACGCGTTGATTGGCGGACACACAAACTACTTTGACTGTCAGTGACACCGTTGCCTGTCCCGGCGGACGTCAACTTGGGATATGTGATATAATTATGTCTCGCAGAGATTCCTTTCCCCTCATTTCGCGGCGCGCGCCAAATATTTATATTTACAATCAACGATATCGATTCCCGATATATGTATATTTTTTGAGGACTCCGCGCGAAGCGTCTCTATGCACCTACGTGCATATAAGAACACTCACATGCAAGTATATACATACATTGTGTACCCCGTTACAAATATATGTATATATAATGGATATATACTCCAGTCAATATACTCATGTACATACACACCGAGCTAAAACCTACATGTAGAACGCATAGACGTATACGAGTGCGTGTTGCAGCATACGTGGAGGGATACCCGGTCAAGCATGTACGTTTTATCGTTAGTCCTATGGGCGTTACATAAACGCACGTCCCTATATATACCGAATGTTATAGCAATGGTAAACGAGGATAAATAACATTTACATTACAGTTACGTGGCAGTTATTTAGTATATCGAGGCTCTTTGTTTCATGGAATATTCCCGCGGTGATCCGGGAAATGTTTCCACCACCCCCCTCCCTTTTTCCCGTTCCTTTGACCTTTATCCCTATCCGCTTCCCTCGGCGGCCCTCCGCACTCGGAGAATGTCGCGTTACACAGTAGGCATCGATTGATCTCGCAATTCGGCTCTCCCTACCGACGCTTATCGCGCCAAGGTTGCGTCGAATAACGAAGGCATTTTATTCCACGCTAATCAGGGAAACAAATGTAGCGGGTGACCCGCTCGCATTAGCGCGCACGGTCGCCTTGACGTAGTAGTAGAGAAGTGGTGGTGGTAGTGGCGGTGGTGGTGGTGGTTGGTCGAGGGATGATCGTTTGGTTTCGCCGGCAACGCGCATCTCTGCCGCAGGCAGGCAGGCAACCACACGGCTCGCTGGCTCGATTATAGGCAGAGTCTTGCGAGGTCATTCCAACGATCAGCGGGGATGAGTATGAATACCTCCGTCAAAGCGGCCCACGTATCACCCTCTCCCTTTCTCTCTCTCTCGCTCTCGCTCTCGTACTCTTCTCGGCGAGAGCATAATACCCAATTGACAATGGATAACAACGTACACAAAGAGTAGGCGGGCCGAGTGACGCGGGCAGATCGGAAAACAGCCGAATGAAAGGGGCAGAGCAAAGGGGAGGGAGAGAGTGGCTGTCGGATGGAGGTTGGATGGAAAGAGTAAAAAGATGGGATTGCAGGGCACGTGAAGGGGTGGTGTGGGCAGCGAGGGAGCGCACAGTGCGAGAGAGCGGTTTAGAATTTTTATTCGAATTTCGAGGTCGCCGCGAGGGATCGATATGACTAGGTCGCGCTCGCGCTAGAGCCGTAGAGTCGGCAGAACGAAAAATCGCTGGTTTGCGCCTTCCGCTCTCCCTCCCACCCACCCTCTCTTTTTCGCCGTGGGCGACGACATTAGAGAAATCGCTGGAAGCACCTGACAAAATCCACCCTTTAAAGATTTCGACCATTACTATTCAACCATCTCCTCGCTCCGAGCCCGTATCAGTCTGGAGTCGTAACATTGGGCCTCGGTGCAATCTCCTCTGCCGGTCGTCCTCGATCGCGATATTGCGGTTCAATGATTCACGTAATGCAGGCTACGTAATTCGCACGCATGACTTTTTCAGCGAGCCGTACCCCGAGGGTATCCAGGCTGCTGTGTGCTGGCCAACTTTTACGAGCCAAGAGAGAACACGTGTGTATCTCAGGGAAGATTGCAAGTGGCGCATCAGCAGTGAAATCGCTCGGTGCGATCGACGACTGGGTTGCGAGGGCGATCGGTCGGAAGATCGGCGAAGGGGTGGTAGCGCGGCCAGTACCCACCTGCAGGGGTAGGCCGGGCGAGGAGAGTGGGGGAGCGTGTGCCGCGAATAGCACATTCGTGCAGCAGTAGGAGGAACGTGGTGGTCTCTCCGCTTTGTAGAGGGCCACGATAACCCCGATGCGCGCCTGCGGCCAGGAGGAGAGCGCAGAGCGGAGCGCCGTAGCGCAACCACGTCAGAATAGGAGAGCGCGCAAGGTAGAGCGAGAGAGGGCGGCGGGCCAGTAGTTAGGGCTCGCGGAGTCCAGCCGAGAGGGATGGACATAGAGCGCAGGTGCGAGGGAGAAATGCCTACTTCCTGCACAGGCACCAGAGTGAGAGAAGCAGGAAACTCGGGGCAGCTAAGGAGAAGGTGCGGTGCGGGCTTTGCTCGGCGAGGATGAGGGATGACTTTGCTCGCAAGGGCGGGGGCGGCGGCGGCGGCGGCGCGGCGGCGGTTCGATAGGCGCGCGCGCGCAAAACGAATCGACTTGACCATAGTACCGTCACAGTTCTCGCCGGAGACACTCGGTGATTTCGCAGGCCGTGTTGCCCGACCGGCGACTCATCGAACTATATGACGAGGCTGCACCACGTCTCTCTCCTGCCTTCCTCTTCGCCTCCTTTTCTCTCGGCTCTCTTATCTCACGATCGCTCTCGCCCTTTACCGGCCTGCCGCCCACCCGCCGCACGCCACTTTTCCTCCTTCGTGCCACTTTTTCCACCGGTACAGCCTCCCTGCCACCTCCTTTCTCCTTCCACCACCCTCCTCCCCCTCCTCCTCCACCTTCTCCACCACCTCCTTAGTCCCTCTCTCTCTACACCCCCAGGCTCCATTCAGGCCCGTTTCAGGCTCTGGCTCGGGGCAGCTCGGCCGACTCCCGTGCTCGTTCGCACTACGTTCTCCAGGCACGGCGGCCTCGGTGGTGCCGCTCGGGATCCGCTGAAGCGGCGCTCGCTCCCTTCGATCGTCCAGGACGCCAGGACGGGGAGCGCCGGCTCCCGGGGACGCGCGCCGATGCGATCGTCCTTATATCCTCGCTCGGGCTGAAACAGGTGGTAAGTGTGTCGTGCGCTGTGACACGGTTAATCGCCGCCCCCCGGCGCCTTCCTCCGCACACCACTCTCTCTCGCTCTCTTTTTCTCTTTCTTTCTCCGCAGGGGTAGTTGTCGGGGGCTCGACGACTGCCCTGCGCGCTCTCCCACCCAGAGCTCGTCGACGCCGCTCTCGCGTTCCCGTTTCTCTGGTGCGTTGTCACCGCGCGATCTCCTTTCCACCTAAGAGGGCCGAAAGACAGAAAGAGAGTGTTCTTCGAGAGTCACGCAGTCGGGTAAAAGCGAAGTCTAGCCCCGGCCACCTGGGCGAAAGGGTGCTCTCTCTCTCTTTCCCCGAAGAGAGATAGATAAAGAGAGGGAGAGAGTGTTCTTGGAGAAGAGACACGTGTAAAAGCGAAGCGTATCGTCTGTCTACCCTGGCGGCCAGGGTGAGAGGGTGTTCCAAGCGGAGTGCGAGAGGCTCGCTCGGACGAAGGCGCATTTTTCGCGCCTAACACCACACCGACGTACACGCCACCACCACTACCATCATCACCACCACCACCAGCACGACCACCAGCAGCAGCAGCAGCAGCAGCAGTACCCCCCTGCAGCCGCCCCCGTTTGCGACCCCGTGGCCGCCGCTTGTTCGTTTGATCTTTCGCTCGGGCAGCCCTCACCTCGCCCGCGCGCCCGACTACCCCGCAAAGCAGCGTTTTTTCGCCTGGCGTCAGCGTCGAGCTAGGATCGACGCACCTCGCTCGCTCGCACCTTCGCCTCCCTGCGTCTTTTTCACTCTCCCTCTCTCTCTTTCTCTCTTTCTGGTACGATCGTTCGTTGGTTCTCGTTCTCTCTCTCTGTCTCTCTGTCTCGCTCTCTCGGGCGGAGCGCGCGCTCGTCCTTTCAGTGCTCGCCCGCTCCTGGAGAACGGAAGGCTGGAGCGATGGGACGTCGATGAGGCCTGGTGGTTAGTCGATACTCTCTCTCTCCGGCGTACGGCGAACGCGGTGTGCACCGCACCACCACCACCGTCGCCGCTGCCGCCGCCGCCACCGCCGCCGCACCACCACCACCGCCACTCGGCGACGACGTCCGAAGAACCACCGCAATCTCGGGGAACACAGAGAGCTCAGGCCGCCACCAGCAGTCGGCCGAGTTCTCGCCCTCCTTGCGTATCGTCGAGAGAAAGCACTGAAAGAGAGCGCGAGAAAGGGCGAGAAAGGGTGAGAGGTGGAGGGTGGCTGAGAAAGGGAAGGGTTAGAGAGAGAACGAGAGCGAGCGAGTGTGTAGGTGTAGGTGTGCTCCGATTTACGGATGTTCTGGCGCGCGAGGAAGGGCTGAAAAGGGGGGGAGCCAGCAGCCAGATATCTCGTGGTGTGCCGAAGGGCCAGTGGTCTCTCTCTCCGCAGGGCCAAATGAGAGCGGCGAGATTCAAGCGGACGGATCGTGCCTGCTTCGCGCACAGAAGGCCAACCAAAGCGGGCTAGCTTCGAGAATGCTGCTGCTCCCCCTGCTCCTGCTGACACACTCTCATCCCGCGAGGAAACCAGGAGGACTCGAGGACCACGGAAGCTAAAGGAAGATACCAAGAAGAAGAGAGAGAGAGAGAGAGAACGTTCGCAGTGATAAGGAGTTGTGAAAGCGGAGCAGAGCCTGAAGCACGGATGAGACAAGGGTTGTTTGAGAGAGATCGCGGAAGAAGGAAGACGAGCAAGAGTTGTAAGGCGTAAGAGAGAAAGAGAGAGAGAGAGGATATTAAAAGGAAGGAAGGAAGGAACTAGGCGCCGCGTATGGGAAAAGGTGAGTGAGAAATCGCGGAAGTGAGGTGGCAGGTTTAGAGGGTGGTGGAGGATGATGCGCGTCCAACGATGAGTGACTTGGATGAGAGGAGGCTGCCTTCAAGATCCCAATGCTAGGACCGCGCGGTGGCCGTGAGGGATCGTCGAAGGATTCGGCTAGCCCGCCGAGTGACGGCTCGGAGGACAATGGATTCGGGAGTCGTCCCAGGGTGGCGGGCCTCTACCTCACCAGGGACGAGGCAATCGCTCGACTCTCCAGGGAGAGCACCCACCGGGAGTCATCCTCACCGGCGAGACCCTCCACCTCCAGGCTCAGGGATATCGGCAGCCTGAGAAGTCTCAATCTACCACCGGCCGCCGTCGAGTTCGAACTCCTCGACCGCTCAAGGATCCTCTCCTCGAGGACGCCTCAACCCTCGAGGCGCACAGCCCTCGCAAGGCGCTTCGACGGCGTCGGCAGGCTAGATGACCTACGCAGGCCGGAGTACCATGGATCCCTACCGGTCGACCACCGGCCCAATCTCGGCGACTGGGACGCCAGCTGGGTACACGATTGGAGCAGAGAACGAGAACGACTCCGGGAACGGCAACGCGAGAGAGAACGCGAAGCTGCCGTTGCCGCTGCCGCCGCTGCTGTTGAACAAGAAAGACTTAGAGAACGACGTAGGGAACGCGAACAGGATTATCGGAGGGACGAAGTTTCGATTCGACGTCCTCTCGATTTCGGCGATTCCTGGAGAAGGAGTCGCAGCCCCGAAGAGGAGCGCTCCGTCCTGGTGTCGCCCTCGAGCGAACCCGCCGATGACCGACGCTCTTCACTGCCCAGGAGACGAGGTGCCTCCCCGCCGCCCTATGGCACTCTCACTCCACCCGAGTACTCCAGCCTGGCTTACGGCTACGAGCGCGACGAGAGCCCCTCGCCACTCTTTCCGAAGTATCCCTTGGATAGCTATGCGGAGGAGACGCGCTACGCTCGCGCGAGGTCGTCGCACTCGGACGTACGCTTAGCCGACGAGCTCAGGTACGCCGAGGAGAAACGCTCGGTGAACGCTGCCAAGGATCAACCGAACAATGGCGAACCCAGTGCGTCGTCGTCATCCGGACGGGATGAGAAGAGGAATACCGAGAGGATGGAGAAGGAGAGAAGTCCTCAAAGCAGTGGTGGTGGTCCTCGAGGAAATGTTAGGGGTGCCAGTGGAGGACGCGGCGGGCAGGAAGTGCAGCGACTGCGGCCACCGCTCGTCGGAACGGCCGGCGCCTCCGCAGACTCCGGAACCGGTGATTCCGGAAGCGCGGAGATTCAAGTCGATCCGGCGGGCACGCCGCGCGGTTCCACCGCCGACGATGGGAGGAACGGCTCGAGCGGCGCCGTCGCCACCTTCCTCGAGTCGAGGTCGCCTGGCTCCAGGACACCCGCCAGCGCTAGTAAACAGACCGTCAAACCATTCACCAAAGAGAGCCTAGATAGGTTTGAGAATCGGACGGTCCAGCTCGTCAGGGATTATGGTTTCCAGCCGAAGCGGCGTATGTCGGTCGAGGACGGCGCCGTCCTCCCCAACAAGTTCGAACCCTTCCCCACTGACTTGTACGGCAGACCCCTCGAGGAGATCGACAACTTCATCTACGACGAGGTGAGTAACTCTCCCATCTCAACAATTAACCAATTTCAACTTATTTTTTATTCCTCGATTTTCATTTCAATCACAATAAATGTGACTTACAATGAATTCTTCATGCCTGCCTGAAATTTACATGAATTCTCCCTGAAATCCTCGTTCCTCTCCCGAACCACCGCATCCTCGCTGTTCTGACGCATTTGTGTACGCATGCACGCGCGTATATGTCTCTCTCTCTCTGTACTGTACGTATGCAGATATATGTGTGTGTATGCATGGAGGAAGAAATCGAAAGTTCGCCGCGCGAATACAATGGCACACTATGGAGAGGGAAGCCTCCACGGTTAGCCCGACACCCACACAGAGACACGAGATCTTCGAGCTCCTCTCGCTCTTCCTCTCTATGCCTCTCTCTTGCTCTCCTTTCGCAAGAGGGTTGCGCGCGCGCGCGCTCGTGGCCCGCAATCTCCCATTAGAATTCAGAGGAAATGAGTGCGCGAAAAGGAGGGTGAGGGTTTCGCCTTCCATCCCCGTCAACCCTCTCTTTCTCTCTCTTTCTCTATCTCTCTGAGAAGTGGTTGTATGTATCTGTCGCTCCGCGTCGTCGACAGACGGAAATAGTGGTAGTAACAGTGGGATAATGGCAAGCCGCAATTGTGACAGTTCCGATTTTTCGGCATTCCCAGTTCCTTCCAGCACACTTTGCAGCCCCAACTCCAAGGGGAGGGCAGCAAAAAAAAAAGAACGAGGGAGAGAGAGAGAGTCGTGTGTGTGCCACGACGAACGCCCCCGCAGCTTGTCACTCGCTTTTCCCGGAGGGCTTCATCTCGAATTCGGCGCTTATGTTACATAGCCGAGAGAGCAGTTATCGCCTTGGTATTATATTCCGTACAGAGTCGTTCTCTCGACTCTCGGCTCCTTCAATTTTCGAGCCTCTTTCAACCCTGTCGAGAGCGAATCTCTCTCTCACTTGCTCTCTCACTCTCTTTTCTCCCTCGACTGCCAATCCGCCGGGCGCTTTGATTGAGAGACCGCGCGACAATCGGACTTTATGCCGACGAGAAAGAGAAAGAGAGAGAGAGTTAGAGAGGGATATCTGGCCGGCTATTGTATCTATTCCGAGCTTTGAAATGCTGTTTACCTTTGCTCACCAACACACACGTACACGCGTGGCGAAAGAGAAAAAGAGAGAGGATGAGGGAGAGCAAGCTCGTCGAAAGGACTCGCGTATCTTTTGTGCTTCAGAGCGTTTCGATCCCTTCCGTCTCGATGTTGGCCTTTTGTTGCAGACGTTTTGCGTGGTGTCCAAGCGATTTCGCAAGAACTACATTCATAGGTTTACGGCGACTAACAGCTGGTTCATCTTCTCACCTTGGAACCCCATGCGCAGATTCTGCATTTTCCTAAGTACCAATCAGTACTTCGATTACGTGGTGATGGCCACCATCCTACTCAACTGCTTCTTCCTAGCCATGACGGAAACCGTCGAAGAGGCTGAGTGAGTATCGACCAACCCTCCCAGAGTTCCATTATAATGCAATTTTATAGTCAGTTTTCGCAATGAATTTTCAATTATTCCTCGTTATTAAATTATTCGCCGCTCTTTGTCAGAGAGCGGGGATATTTTTGTAATTGAATAAAAGAAGGAAATGTATTCGCCGCGCGGAATAATTTAATGAGAATTCGTAGCATTTTGTGCATTAATGATTTCATATTTGAAATCCCTCGAGTGGAACTGGATTGTTTCTCATTTCCCTGGACGGACCTCCTTTCAGATACATATTCTTAGCGATTTATACGGCGGAGATGGTGATCAAGTCGATAGCGAAGGGTTTCGTGCTCAACAAGTACACGTACCTGAGGAACCCGTGGAACTGGCTGGACTTCGTGGTGATTACGAGCGGGTACGCGACGATCGGGATGGAAGTCGGGAACCTCGCGGGTTTGAGGACCTTCCGAGTGTTGAGGGCCTTGAAGACCGTCTCCATAATGCCAGGTAAAGCGAGAGGCTCGCTCAACTTTCTCGAGTCACTTCACCTCGAGTTCATTTTCAAGCTCTTAATAATACCAAGTAGATTTAAGGAGTACCAAAGTACTCGATCGAATGACAATGCGTTCTCTTTGGCTCTCCAGGCTTGAAGACTATCATCAACGCACTCCTTCATAGCTTCAAACAACTCGCGGAGGTCATGACCCTGACGATCTTCTGCCTGATGGTCTTCGCCCTTTTCGCCCTCCAAGTCTACATGGGCGAGTTGCGTAACAAGTGTGTGCGACATCAGGAATTAAACGAAACACCGGTCGACTGGCACGAGTACGTAAAAGCTCTCCCCGAAGACGATGTGTTTCCTCCTTGGTTTCTCATCGCCTTCTCAAGTGTGAACGAACCCAGCACCGGCGGCGGACACTTGTTCGCGCCGGCTGGATTCTCGAGAGACTCGAGGAGACGAGACCTCGGACGAGGAGAAGAGGAGAGACGGGTTGAGATATCGTCGAGAGGCATTAACCGATATTCCTCCTGGCCGACAGGTGGACTTGGAACTCGTCCAACTGGGCGTTTAACGAAGCCGAGGAGCCAATAATCTGCGGTAACGCCACTGGCGCCAGGTTAGCATTCGGACCATTAGCCGACAAGCGCCAACCCCACGCTCGTCGTGTGTCTCGTGTCTCTCCTTCCCTAGTGAATCGCTGATCCTGTCAACCCTCTTCTCAGCCCTTGCACATACTCGTAAACAAAGACCGAGAGAGAGAAAGAGAGAGAGAGTGAGAGAGAGAGGGAGAGTGAGAAGTGGAAGCCGGGGTGAATGAAAGGGGCTGAAAGAGGGAAAAGGCGGAAGCACGAGGTTTGTAAAGCGATGCCCTAGGTTTAACACCTTGAAACTTTGTATTCCAGGCACTGCAACGAGAGCTACGTTTGCCTTTGCGTTGGCCCCAATCCAAACCACGGGTACACGAACTTTGACAATTTTTTGTGGTCGATGCTCACGACTTTTCAGCTGATCACCCTGGATTACTGGGAGGACGTGTATAACAAGGTGATATTGAAATCACTCAGTGGACTCCTCTACTCCTCCCTGGCAACTCTTTCTCTACACTTCCCTTTAAACGCGAACCTTCGGCAAGATCGTTCACCCCCCCCCCCCCTTTTTCCCCCTTGTCTATCTTGGATTCTTGATGTCTCCTGTCCCCAGGTATTGTCGGCGTGCGGACCTATCAGCGTCTCGTTCTTCACGGTGGTTGTGTTTTTCGGATCCTTTTACCTCATCAACCTCATGCTGGCCGTAGTCGCCCTGAGCTATGAGGAGGAGGCGGAAATCACGAACGAGGTAGTCTTAGATTCCAAGTGTTCCTAGCTGATCTGTGATTTACGGAAGGTGTAGGTGGCTCGTTGGTTGGGTACTCTTCAATTGTGATCCGGTGTGATTTCTATCGACGCGCCCGCAGGAACGCAGGAAAGATCTGACCGACCACCGGGAAGACTCGACGTTTAGTTTCGACCCGACAAAGATCAACGTCAAGACCCTCGGCAAGGAGAAGCAGAAGAAGCTCGACGCGAGGAAAGGAGTGCTTTTGAGCAGTTACACCAAGAAGAAGACAAGAAGAAGAAGACGAGGACGAAGTTCAGCTGGCCAAGAGAAGAACGGTGCTATTGCTAGTCGGTATGTCTTCCCTTCATCCCCTTTCTACATTCCTTCTAAGAACTCTACTCACCATTTCTAGCTCACTATCATTGAATTCCAATAATCCATCATCGACTACTTATCGACAGACACATCTGAACGCGATACGCAAATTCGACAGATCCATCCTTGATATTCGATTACAGGAGTGTATAAATAGATCCTCCGATATGGAGGAGTGCGCGATAAGTCATAGGGTAAATTAAAGCGAGGTTCCTTTCCTCGAGTCTCGATGAGAATGTCCGTACGCGCGTCGACCCAGTTGGCTGGGACGGGTTCGATTATCAGGGGGTAGAAATAAAGCTCTAAAAATACGAAGGGGCGAATTCGTGGCTGATCTCCGCGGCGCGGCACGGAGAGGGTGCGAGCGAGCGAACGAGCGATGTGGGGAAGAGGGAGGATCGGTGTCGGTCGGAGGTCAAGTTATATTAATGATGTGGCAGATCAGTGACACCGAGTCCGAGTCCAAGTCCCCGGCACTCGAGCGTGCGTCCTTCGCACTTGCTCCTCCAGAATGTCAGTCCTCGACCAGCCGAGAGCAATACGGTGCATCGTCTCGCACCGAATCGAGGGATGCTGCATTCGAGACAAGCGAGTAACAACAGTAATCAGCAATCATCGCTGGATGACTCGGGCGTCGTCGACGACCACGACGCGGATGACGTCACATCCGTCGAGGATCACGACCGCCGGGAACATCATCGAGAACATCGCCGTGATGACTGGCGGGAACGCATTCATCCCGATGGACCATCGGAGAACGATAGACTCGAGGCGGAAGCTGAGCCCGAAGGAGACGGCGACCCGGAAAGAGAAAGATCGCAGGGTGTTAGTGGTTCCGGATATCTTCCGGTACCAGCGAGCACTCGCGAGATCAGAGTGTTCAAATGCAACGGCGTCAAGAACAGAAAGCAAATTTACTCCCTGCCACCGGACTACCTCTCGCACATAGTCATTTTAGGTACGATATATTAATAATTACTACGATCTATTGTAATATGAAATTACTAATTAATTATATCTCGCTTTTAGATGATCATCCTGATCGAAATTGCGACAGGTGCGTGCAGTGTTGCATCGACTACGAGGGTTGGCTGCGCTTCCAGAATTGTCTCTACAAGGTATCTATATCGAGTTATTAAATAACTCTGACTTCCGACGTCTCTCACTCTCCATTGTAATACTTAACGCGTCTCTCATTAAGCTCGTCCACTAGATTTCCCATTTGTTATTCCCTCTGTGTGGAAGCTCTGTTGAGGGAAACGAGCGTGCATTCTAAATAGATGACAAACAGAAAGAGGCGCACATATGTACACGTGCACGTACACCTACACAATATATAATAACTGAGGGGTGGGGGTAAAGTTGAGGGGCGCATATGTACATTTACCCGAGCACTCAAGTACTCATTTCATATTAAGAGCAGTGCTTGACGCCGATACTTCGGCTAAGAGTCGTGGGAGCTCCGAGGGGAGGAGGAGGAGGAGTCCATCCACTAGTTCACCGCTTTTCATGACATATTTCGCGATCGATTGGTCGAGAGAAATGGAGAACGTGTTGAGCATGTACTATATCTACTATATCTCTGCATATATGTATAAAAGCCAGAGAGAAAGCGAACAAGTAGAGGGAAAGTTAGAGAATTGTAGCCTGATAGGAAGAAAGGATACTTGAACGTATCGAAGATATCTCGCGATTGACGAATATGTATAAAAGTCAGAGGTAGAACCAGTAGAAGGAAATTTAAAGAATTGTGGAGTGATAACAAGAAAGTGTAATATCGAATGCGATTTTTTGTTATTTTTTAGACTATTTTTACTTGAGAGCGATTGGAAGAAATCACTTGATTGACGAATGACTTATTCGCAGGTAGTAAGGGACCCGCTTTTTGAACTGACGATCACCCTCTGCATCGTCCTGAATACCGGCTTCCTGGCGATGGAGCATCACGGAATGAGCGAGTCGATACGCCAAGCCCTCAATATCGGCAACAAAGTGTTCACCAGTATCTTCACCTTCGAGTGCCTGCTGAAGCTGTTGGCCCTGAGCAAGGACTTCTTCGCCAATGGCTGGAATAACTTCGATCTTATCATAGTCTCGGCATCTCTCATCGACCTCACCTTCGAACTCGTCGATGGTCTCTCAGTTATTCGAGGATTAAGATTGCTGCGAGTATTGAAACTGGCACAGTCCTGGACAACAATGAAGGTCCTTTTGACGATTATTATTTCGACGATCGGCGCCCTTGGTAATCTGACCTTTGTCCTACTGATCGTCATTTACATCTTCGCTGTGATCGGCATGCAACTCTTCGGCAAGGATTACACCTACGACAAGTTCTATCCGGACCCGGTGCCTCGTTGGAATTTCAATGACTTCTTCCACTCGTTCATGATGATCTTCCGCATCCTCTGCGGAGAATGGATCGAACCTCTCTGGGACTGCATGCGCGCGGAGAAAGAAGACGGCGCTGGCGCCTGTTTCGCGATATTCCTACCGGCATTGGTCATGGGGAATTTCATGGTGCTGAATCTCTTCTTGGCTTTGTTGCTCAACAGTTTCAATTCCGAGGAGCTCAAGCAGAAGAAGGAAGAGGTCGGCGAGGACTCGAAACTCGCGCGTTCCTTCGATCGCATTCGCTCGATCATCCGGCGGAAGAAGTGCACGAACAATGGCGAGAAAGGGAAAGAGTTGCGTCTGGAGAAGATAGTGCGAGAAGTGATGGACCATTCGGATAAGGAGAAGTACGCCATCCAAGAGACAGTGTTAACTCTGCCGAGAGACAACGTTTACAGTCGCTCGTACCAGGAGAGTCTGAACCAGCCGGTCTTCACTTACGATCCGATGTACAAGCAAGGCAGCAACGGCGCCGGTCCGGAAAACGGCAAAGAAGAAGAGCAATCGAAAGGGAAAGAAATAAGTAAAGACGAAAGGGATTCCTCGGAGAAGAGCGAACAAAGTACACCTCGGAAACGAAAGGGTCAAGAACAAGAGGAGCCTGTCAAAGATGCGAAGCCTGACGAGCGAGCAGCAATGTTACCGAAAGAGGAAGCGCAAGAAGATGGTTCACAGACCAAGGAAGCTGAACGTGGACCGAGAAGACCCTGGCACGCACTTGTTAGTTATGTGGACGAGTTGACAGTGGGTGGTCGTCGAGATAGCAAAGGCAAGTATCTCGACGGACTGGGCTCCTTTCCTGGTTTCGGGCGGAGCAAACGACCCAAGGAACCCCAGGACTGCCTTCCAAGACAGTGCTATCAAAAGTAAGTCGATCATTCAACAATATTTACATACAAAATCTTTCCTTCCATTCCTCTCGAGAACCATTAAAATCTAACACATCAAGGACGAAGCAGTTATATTAGAATTAAAGTTGGCCAAAGGCATCGCTTGAAACTCGCTCGGCCAGAGTGGAATGTGAAATTGCAAGAAAAGAAATGTTTTGCTATTAACGATAATCGATAAAAGGGGACTGGTTCTCTCTTGTATATTGCAGATGCGCCTGCATCGAGCGATGCATCGCGACCGCCGCCGGGCAAAAGTGGGTGGAAGTGCGCACGGTGGTCCTCTCGGTGGTGGACACGCCGGCTTTCGAGTGGATGATCTTGGTTTTGATTTTTGCCTCCTCGATAACCCTCTGTTTCGAGGACATTTATCTAGATGACAATCCCTTTTTGAAGAACATTCTCTATTGGACCAATCTTGGCTTCTGTGCGCTTTTCAGTATCGAGATGCTACTCAAGTGGCTAGCGCTGGGCTTCTGCAAATACTTCACCAGCTTCTGGACTATCCTGGATTTTATAATCGTCTTCGTAAGTAGAGCAGACGATTACGGTGATCACTGTTATATTATGCCAATTGTGCGCGCAGCTCTCTGTCTCCGCCGTTCACCCGTTTTCTCGCTGCATGGACCTGTCTCGCATTGTTCGACGATATTGACCGAACGATCGGCATGTCAAGCTTCGATTTCGTTGGTTCTCCTATACGGGCTTGCCCGGAAATTAACAAGGATCATATATATATGTTTGTATATATATATTCCTCGTAGATTTTCGCAGATATTTGAATATTTCCGGGTGACCCTGCATAAGGGTTGCGTCGCGCGGTGGAGAAACTCCACCGCAGACTCTTGTGTGTGCTCTCTTTTCAGTTCATAGCACCGACACTCTTTCCTTTGCGCCACTTTTTGTTAATCGCGAGCTTGCCAACGGACCCAGGTACGTCAACAGTATTACTTCTTCGCGCAGTCCAATCCTCCCCTTTCTCGCCGTTCCACCCTCTCCAACCTATTAGGAGAGAATTTAACATCGAACCTACCTCCCCTCCACCTCTCCTTTTACACGCTCACAGTATAACGCGCCACACGGCTGACTCACTAACGAAAGCCGCAGCTCTGGCATTTAGAATTTCTCCGGTTGAATCGAATTGGAATTTGAAAAATTTCACTCCCCAGTAAATCCGGCGAGATTTATCGCCCGAAATATTTCTCGTGCGCGCTCGAGTGCTCGTTAATTAAATTAGAGCATCGCCCTCGACTCCGTTCGCGATTGCTCGAGCGATGTCGGAAAGAGAGGGGGAGAAAGCCGGCAGAACTCGGACACGCGCTAATTTTAATGAGCTCGCACACGCTTTAAGCACTCGCTCGCACACGCGAGCGCGCGCGCTCGCGACAGGATGCATCACTATTTCATTTCAAGCATTGCTGCCACAGCCACCGACGAACAAAGGGAAAGGGATATGTCATTCTAACTGGCGTGGAAATCCCGAGAAAAGCCAAACACAGAGAGAAAGAGAGAGAGAGAGAGCGCGAGAATGCGATACACATACACACGCAAGGTGAACAGTGTGTAAGCGAGTGCTGGAGCAGCCTCTGGAAGCACTCGAGCGCGCCCAGCATCAAAGAATAGTTGACACATTTCTCTCCTCATCAACAAACATTCTCGAGAAGTGGCTCCTCCGAGCGATCGACCCAAGATGACACTCGAGACGTTCTCTTAATTAGCCCCGCTCAGAAGATCATAAACCAATCAAGCGTCCATTCCCTTCGAAATCAAGACCAGACTCACCCTCATCGATCCTCCAAGAAAAAATCGAACTCTCACCCTTTCTTTTCCATTCACACATCCCTTCTCTCCCAGATTAGCTTCTTTTTTAGCTTGCAATTCTTTCCAGAGATACTCTCAACGGAAAGCAAAAGCTTCCTTTCTTTTTCCACGGTAACAGCATAGATACGTCTCCGAGGATGATCAGTTAAATGCGACAAACTAGTTCTCGGGCGCGTGTGTGTGTCGGCGGTGTTGTTGTCAGTTGGGCTAGGAGAGTTAATATGCGGCCGGACTCCTAGTGGAGGGCGTAGAGGCTTTTGGCAGCTTGGGGTTGGGGTTGGGGGGTTTGGGGTTGCACGTCGCTTTTAGTGTGTCTGCTTCGCGGCTCGGTGGAATTGCTGTGTTTACCGCTAACAGTTGCGCCCCTCTTGTTCTCCCACACAGGTCTCGACTTTTAGTCTCCTGATAGAGGAGAACGAGAACTTAAAGGTACTGCGATCGCTAAGAACACTGCGCGCATTGCGGCCACTCAGGGCGATCTCGAGGTGGCAAGGCATGAGGGTAGGTAACACACGATCTGCGGTGCAAAAAGACACCGCCAGAGAACGGTGGTGGGGGCGACGCGACGATCGCCTGCACCGCGGTCACGGTAAAAGCTTCACGGTCTATCCTCGCTCGATCTGCTCTACTAAGCCAACCATCTCTTTTTTCTCCTCTGCCCCCCTCTACACCTAGATCGTAGTGAACGCGTTGATGTATGCGATACCCAGTATATTCAACGTGCTCCTCGTCTGTCTCGTGTTCTGGCTGATATTCTCCATCATGGGAGTCCAGTTCTTCGGCGGCAAGTTCTTCAAGTGCGTCGACGAGTACGGCGAGTTGCTCGACATCTCGGTAAGAATCACACATCACTTTATACACACACCCACTTAAACATTGTTCAAGCAAAGTACTAGGATTTATAAAGATTTGATAGTAATTAAGATGTCAGAGTCACTTCCCATTGACACCTCCACGATTCTTTATTAATACAATGAACTTTCTACTTGTCAGTTTAGAGAGAGAGAATTAACGCTCGAGGGAGAGTCGACTTATCGCAGAGTTTTGTGACTGATTATCGCGATATTCATCCAAGTTCCACGTTAATGTAGAGATTAACGAAGAGCGCAATAGTGGAGGCGGGAGATATTGCTAGTTCTCAAGTTGATCGATACTTGGGGCTGACTTGCAGGTGGTAAATACGAAGGAGGACTGTCTGCGGCAAAACTACTCCTGGGAGAACAGCAAGATCACCTTCGACCACGTGGGCATAGCCTACTTGGCGCTCTTCCAAGTGGCGACCTTCGAGGGTTGGATGGAGGTGATGCAGGACGCGGTAGACGCCAGGGGCGTTGACCTTCAGCCGCAGAGGGAGGCCAATATCTATGCGTATCTGTATTTCGTGATCTTCATCGTGTGCGGTTCCTTCTTCACCCTGAATCTCTTCATCGGAGTAATCATTGATAACTTCAATATGTTGAAGAAGAAGGTGAGGTCGAGAGCGACTGTGCGCAACCACGCGGCAACCCCGACCTCCCTACGAGCGAGAGGAACAGTGAGAGAATAGCTGCCCCTCCTTCGACTCCTCTGATATTATTCATTTTAATTAAACCGACCCTATATGGAGAAAAAAAAAGGAGAGAGAAAGGGGTGAGTGTGTGTGAGTGGATGGGAGAAGGGAGTCGCAGGTTGCCGTAATGCCGAGAGGCAATTAGTGGTGAAGGCGCACCCGTCGCTCGGAGGGTGGTAACCAGTCGGAGGGCGAGAACGGCCAGGGCGTTACTAAGTAGTACTGTTTTTCTTTCAGTACGAAGGTGGGGTGCTAGAAATGTTTTTGACCGAGAGTCAAAAACACTACTACACCGCCATGAAGAAGCTCGGCCGTAAAAAGCCGCAGAAAGTGATAAAACGTCCGATGAATCAGTTCCTCGCGATGTTCTACGACCTGTCGAACTCCCGCAGGTAATTAGAACGCCAGTGATGAGGGGCGGGCGCATTAAGCGCGCCCGCTCCGTCCAAGAAGCGCGCTTCTTTCTTCTCCCCCGCATACAATATATTCTCTCTTCTATTTATCCCCCTTCATCGCCCAGAGCAGACATACCCGCGAACGATCGATTCCCTCGATTTTTGCAGATTCGAAATAGCGATCTTCATTTTGATATTTCTCAACATGCTGACGATGGGCATCGAGCATTACAATCAGCCCCATCCGATTTTCTTCGTCCTCGAAGTGTCCAACGCATTTTTTACGACTGTTTTCGGCTTAGAGGCGATCGTCAAGATAATAGGGCTGCGCTATCACTACTTTACGGTGCCATGGAATCTTTTCGATTTCCTGCTGGTCTTGGCTTCGATTTTAGGAATATTAATGGAGGACATTATGCTGGACTTTCCCGTGTCCCCGACGCTCCTGCGAGTGGTCAGAGTGTTCAGAATCGGTAGAATCTTGAGGCTCATTAAGGCCGCGAAAGGCATTCGTAAACTGCTTTTCGCGCTGGTTGTCAGTCTTCCGGCTCTCTTCAATATCGGCGCACTCCTCGCCCTTATTACCTTTATCTATGCCATCATCGGCATGTCAGTCTTCGGCCATGTCAGGAAGCAGGGCGCCCTTGACGACATGGTAAGTCATCGGACGGTTTCTCCCCGACCCGCCCAAACCCCCAACACCGTCTCCTGCCCTTCCCTCCACTCGATCGCCTGCCTTCTCTGATCGACAGGTCAACTTCGAGACTTTCGGGAGGAGCATGCAACTCCTCTTCAGACTGATGACTTCCGCCGGATGGAACGATGTACTCGAATCCCTAATGGTTCAGCCGCCGGACTGCGACCCAACCCCGACTCCTCGCCAATTGAATGGCAATTGTGGCTATCCATTGCTCGCCATCACATACTTCACGTCCTTCATCATCATCAACTACATGATCGTCATCAATATGTACATTGCCATCATCCTGGAGAACTTCAATCAAGCACACCAGGAAGAGGAGATCGGTATCGTCGAAGATGACCTCGAAATGTTCTACATACGGTGGTCCAAGTAAGATCTCTCTCTAAGCTCTCTTTTCATTATAAACTTCTTATAATTCGACAGTGATAAAAATATAACTTATAACTCGATAACAATATTCCCTGTCTCATTAGTAAAAATATAGATTGTAGAAATAGAAATGGAATAGTAAAATTAACTTTCTTAATCGAAATATATTATTCAGAATGATATCAGTAAATGTATCGCATAGAATTCCTTAGGGATTCTGCACAAACCTATTCTCCTCAAGTGAAACTTATGCTAGTTATTATATTTATGCTCCTTTATATTCCAATCGACAGGTACGATCCTCACGCAACGCAATTCATCAACTTCTCTCAACTGAGCGACTTCATAGCCAGCCTGGACCCACCGCTGGGAATATCAAAGCCCAATGTAGTCGCGTTGGTGAGCTTTAATCTTCCTATTGCGAAGGGTAACAAGATTCATTGTCTGGACATTCTGCACGCGCTCGTCAAGCACGTCCTTGGGCACGTCGAGGAGTCCGACGATTTTCGCAAGCTGCAGGAGCAGATGGACATTAAGTTCAAGAAACAGTTCCCCACGCGCAAAGAGCTCGAGATTGTCTCTTCCACGAGGATGTGGAAGCGACAGGATAAAGCCGCCAGGTTGATTCAACAGTCCATTCGGGAATTCATAGCGTAAGTCGACCTCATAAATAATCGCCTTAAATTTCATTTAACTCTTTGGACCACGGCGAGATTAAAAAAGTTCCATCTTTTTGGTGTACGGTAAAGCACGGTGGGACATTTTTAGACCCACCTCGTAATATTGCAATAGGTTTATATTTAGTCTTTTGTTTAATTTAAAACGCAAGAAAATGTCTATTTATTCTCTGAAATCCTGTGCCTCAAAGAATTAACAGGAATATACTTTTATCTTTAAAACCACAAAGAAACAAACATTGATAAATATGAGGGTAGTTTAAAAATGAAAGATAGAAGGATTGAAAGAATTAATAGCTTTGGGAATTTGTTCTAATGATGGTTGTTGTTCAGGGCGAAGAAAGAGCGCGAAAGGATGGTGCGCGAGGTGGATTCGCAGACGCAAACGTCGAGTCCCGGGTGCGGGAATGAGGGTAGGGGCGGGGGTGGATGGAGCGGCAAGGTGTCGGCATTCTTGCACGTACACAGGGGTAGTCGAGCCAGCAGCCGCAAGTCCTCGAGGGCCAGCGACGCCAGCGATATCAGCGAGCTTGGTTCCGCCTCGGCGTGGCTTTTCCCGAATCTCCCTCTGCTGTTGCTCTCCGGCGCCACCGGAACCCACGAGGACCTGCCTCCTCCCGCTCTCACCGTCTCTCGTCCCTCGCCGACTACCGAGCAGCAAGCATTCGCCGGCACCCCTGCCAATGCGCATCCAACCGACTCCACTGCGAGTCTCAGGTTACCATTCTCTTTCTTATAATCCCTTTCAATATTCACTTGTCCCCCAAATGCAATTTGATTCATCGTTTAAAGTTAATCGTTTTAGTGCCGACCAAAACACATTATGAAATGCGTAGACAATGTTTTCAATTGTGTTCCAACGAAGTTGAACTATTTGTAATGTTTTGTAAATTTATTTTGAAACGCAGAATATTTGTTGCGATATATCGTAGTTCGGCGCTAGAAGGGTTAAAGAAGGGTCAGAAATGATATTGAATTGGTAATGGCAGGTCTCTGGGTGCGACTCTGGGGAGGCAGGACGCAGTGGAGAGTTACCCGGACGAAGAGTTGGCGCCGAGCCCTCCGTCAGCGAAGAGAAGATCGTTGCCACAGAGCGGTACGACGCTCTCGTTGAACACGTTACATCGAGACCTCAAAGAGGCGATCAGCCGACGATGCGGCAGCCTGCGAAAGCGGCGGCCGACCGCGGAGCCGGCGCCTCTTCCGATCGAGCCAGTCGAGGCGCCGGATGTCAGTATACTCGTGACAGAACCCAGCCCGGAGAACACGGCACCGCCGTCGAGGCCGCCGCTTCTCAGGCAACAATCAGCGGCCACGGTCGTGCATGTACTCGTGCACAGAGAGAGCGAGGAATACCGGGATGATGACCCGCCGGCCGATGACAGCTGATTGTGCCGCTCACCTCGCCCTCCGGGCGAGACCTCTCAGCCCCCGAGCGGCTCTTGCACCCCCACTAGCTCTACTAGCTCGTCTTCTTCTACTTCCTGCTCGTCCTCCGTCTTTCCTCCCTCTTCGTTCTCCTCCACGTCCGTTTAGATCCCGGATCCCAACCAGGGTTCACACCGGATACACAGGTCCGTCGCACTCGCAATGCGCGCGGCAAACCTCCTCGGAGGGAGACAAGTGTTCATTGTTATTCAGCCTTAAGCAGATGGTCGCGAGAGAGCATTGTATGTAGTGTAGATAGAGAGGAGTAGAGATTAGTCTAGGAGAGTATAACAGTTGTTGACGGCTAGCCCGTGTGAGCATTCCTATAGGACGGTCCTTCAGAATTAGTCCTCCGACGAGAGCTCGCATTGCAAGGGAGGCGGCCCGTGCGCTCGGACGGTGCTTGTCCAATCACTGCTCCTCCAGAAAGAGAGTTGTCTTGGGATTTCCCGAGAGGGTTGGGAGTTCATGAATTGGCGAAGGGGTGGTGTTTGGCAAACCCGATGGCGATCCGGAATTATTCGAACCGCGACGAGACTCGAAGGGCAACACAATCGCATCGGACGAGTGTTGGCTTGTCCAAAGAAGCATTAGTCGGTCGATCGAGTGATTGGTTCCGCCCCGGCGGGACAGAGCCGAGTGTTCGAGCGGTCGAGCAGTAACGTACAGTTTGACCTCTTTTTACAACTCTTTACGCGACACTTTCCGCACAGACCACACTTTGGCTAGCGTGTAATCGACGACGAGTCGGCGATCCTTCTTTTTCGATCGCCGGGTGTACTACCTTCGGAGCGTAGTTTCGCCGGCTGCCTTTTGCCCCGAGGCGCACTTCTCGCTTGCCGCTTCGGCAGGGCAGGCAGGTAGGCAGGCAGGCAGGCAGGCAAGCAGGCGTCTTGATCCATCGGAAGCTTGCTCACGCCCGTGATCGAGATGACGAATTACGACTAGGAGTAGAGTGGAGTCGAGAGAACGGGCGATTGGACCAATTTAGGGCACGCGTAGATCTACTACGATATCCGGTCACCCTTCCCATCGAAGGAAGAGGACCACGCTTCACCGGGCAATCAGAGATACTTGTTGCGCGGTTCACAGAAAGTCTTTTACCTTGGTAGAATTACTCTTTTACCTTCCTTTCTCCGTCCCCGTGTCTATACGAGTCGCGGGCGTCCTCCTAGACGCGCCCTCGGCTTTTTTCAAGTATTCTACCACGAGCTCTCAACTAATCACACTATACGTAAAACTATACTATACATACTATACACTATATCGGGTGCACACGATCAAACGAAACTCTCAAACTCACCTCTCGACTTCGTATTGTCCAACACGCACACCACCCTCCGCGGTAGCTTTTCGAGAGTTCGGCCGGAGTGGCCCGATTAGAGCAGAGTAGCGCCAAGTTTTTGAGACTTTTTTAGGAAGCGGACCGATCGATCATGACGCGCACACTCGATGGACCGCCCTCTGATTGGCAATCGCGGTTCACCCTATTCGGGGATCGATCGATTTGATCGTTGATATATCTAAATATATAGAGATATATATGTATATCACCGGCGGAGAGGAGACGGGGCTGAGAAGGCGCGCACGGAGAGGAAGGAACAACGAATTTTGTAGGGTAGTAGTTGAACTTTTTACGATAAATCCACCACCCAACCCACCAAACCCAACCACCCACCCACCCACCCCATTCGGGATACGATGAGAGAACCACCACCGGTCTTAGAGAGATAGGTATTCACGTTTACCTCTCGAATCATTCCTTTTTCATAGATGCGCGTTGCCGTTAAGATTAACCACCGACCTCTCGTCGACCTATAGTGCCTATTAATTAACTAATCGATTACTAGTCACGCAAGAGTAATCGCATATTTATATACCTGCATGCGTATCCAGTCATACGACGCACACATACACGCAGCAGACGGCGGGGCCGATATATATCTGTATCGAGGCTCGGCCAGGGTCCACCGACACCCCCCAAACCACCCCGCTTCCACCACGTTGTATGCATGCATACGCGTGTAGGTGTGTCTGTTATTACATGTATATGTGTGCGCGCATATTAAGCGCACGCGTATATACATATTATATATATATAATTTAGATTTTCATATTGTAAATAGGGAGCCGATACGTACGATAGAGCGAGAGAAAGAAAGAAAGAGAGAGAGAGAATCGCGCCGCCCGATTGAAATCGTACATATACGCGTAGTTACCGGTGAGAGCGAGCGAGAGAGAGAGTGAGAGAGAAGTAAGAAGTTCGAGATGCGGTCGAACGCAAAGACAGAGAGAGGATAAGAAAAAAACAATGCTCTTGTTAGGACGTAGATGGCACGTCGCCGCCACGTCACTTTAGATTTTAGCGTTTCGCGCTTGTTGCTTAATTGATTGGGAGTGTCGCGTACTTTAAAATAATTAGCGAGCACTCGAACGATCGTGGGTCAGAGGTGGCAGGGGAGGCAACCGAGGGAGTAAGTGTGCAGGTGCGTGTCTGACTGAGATGGGAGAGAACGGGATCAAGTGAGAATGGCGAGAGTGTCTGGTGGGGTGAGTGAGCGTGAGCGAAGGAGGCCGAACAGGGGGAGGGTAAGATTGAAGGAGCGGATCTGAAGGCGTTTAACGGAGACACACACGTCGCAAAGCTATACGTCAATTAACGGCATGAACATAACGTACTTTACTCGTAATCCGCGCGTATACGCGCTACCTCTAGACACTACCGTAAAAAGAAAAAAAAGAAACTGTAATATACGATTATATACATTCGGGTATATATACATACACGCGTGTATATGCCGATAGGAAGAAGAAGAGGGGAGACTGGACGCACTCGGTGAACTCGGTCTTCGGTGAAGTCTTCGAAATCGTACAATCATAACGCCGGCCACCCGCCGATTTGGCCTGGCCGGCGCAAAATGTTTAGATTATCTTTTTTTGCGGATATGTCACGCGCACAGCGGGCGGCTGCCGCCGCGCTGGGCGGCGTGGTCGCGATCCTCCTAGAGATATACGAGTCGTAGGCGAGTCGTTTTTACGCACGAGGCGCCCCCGGGAGTATATTAGCTCTTTTCGTCGAATCTCGTATTTTTATCGAGCCGATAAGATCGTTGACAATATTAATCGCACGATGCGCTATACGGCGGTCGGGCCGAGGAAAGGATGCGCGAGCAGTGGTCGCTAGACGATAGATGAGAGCGAGGCGCGTGCTATCAAAGCTGCTGACCCGAGTATGTATAACAGGGTTTTTAACACGACAATCGAGATCGCGCGCGGTACAGCGAAGGAGAAACCCCCTTTCCACTGCAGGAGCGGTGCCGAGCAAGTCCGGAGTCGACGCAGCCGCTCCGAAAGCCTATCGTGCTGGGTGAGAAAACGAGACGCCAAAACCGTTGTGCTGCCGCCATCGTAACCACCGCTTCCGCCGCCGTCGTCACCGCTACCATTCCCCTCGACACACACTACATACACAGCTACACAAGAGAGACATACACACCCCGCCCCACATACAGACTACAGAGACACACACAGTACCACCATTGTTTTTTCGAACTTTTATCAAAAACTATGTCGCGATATAGGCACTGTAAAAGAATGAAAAGAAACCATGTTTAACAAATTGAACGACAACAGACAAGCGCGGAGAGGACGCGATACTTGCGTTCCAGAGGCGCGCAGTCGAATGATAACACGGAGGTATACGGAGATATGTGCTTCTCGAGCGCCCTGGCGAATCCCACTTTCCTTTTCCTCGAACGATGCGCCGACCATTCCGAGGAAAGTGTTCATAAGTCCGTAGTCCGGGGCTACGGAGCGAGAGTGCTGAAGAGTGGAAGAGTGAGATGTAGTGAATCGTTCCTTTTAGCTCGAAGTTACGTATACATAGTCTGATTATTTGCGACGCAGTGATAATTTCGGGCGCTCTTCTTCCGCGTGTTCTCGATTATTAAACAGCATCTTGCTCTCAGCTTAATCGAGCAGTCGCAAGCTTGATGGATCGGTTTTGAACATTTGAAAGCGCGCGCTTCTCCTTGGTGCGTTCTTGGATTAGGGGTCTCGGATTATTGCCGCGATAAATTAGAGAAGTGGTGCGTTAATGGAGAATGGAACAAAAGTAAAGCAAAATAAATTGGATTGAAGTGTCTCAAAAGTAGTTTTCGGGACGTCAGGATTTTACGAGACATCCGAGGCCCTGATTTATGATCCGCTTTCGGCGTGGATTCGTCATGGCGCTCCGTACTAAAACTGCAAACAGGTCCCTTCAATTTTTTCCCTTAGACAACTAATAGATGAGAATCGATGCTTGTTTCAACGATATCATCGTTATATTACTAATAAGAGCGATATTATATAAATATTCCTAAAGAATAAATCGTGAAGTTTATTGCTAGACCTTGAGTTCTTTGTTACACAAATCATTTATTCCTTACAACGAGGTAACAGGCTTTTCGAAGACCCTTGCTCGTAAAATTTTTTATCATACTTAGCTAGACCAATCAGACTACACTCGCATTTAGCAGATTATTTAGTCGACACTCTGGTGCGTTTATTCCATGCAAAATTCTGTCCATAAGAACGAGGTTTAGGATTATCAGGGTTTGGCTTCTGAACAAAATAGCGCCAGCCCATCTTTTCGCAGTGTGCAATAGCCTCTTCCTTGCTTGCAAAATCAACTTTAATATTAGAGTGTGGATCGCCCCTAAAATAAACCAATATCATTAGCATCCAACAGTTAAAATACACTGTTCAATTCAATAGAACCACAGCTTCACTCACGTCGATGTCCATCCTATCAGAGGATTCTCCCAACGTTCTCGAGTCTCAAAATCTATCTGCCAGTAGTTTATGTTATTGGTTCCAGACTGCATTGCATTCTTAGGTGGTTGATAAATGCGCACTGTCCTATTCTTAATGTGTTCTTCGGGTATGCTAGCCACAGCACCTACATTTTCCACGGCGCTTACTGTGATTCTGGACTCTCGAGCACGCCTTGCTCTAACGTCACTTTCATCTAGAACGTATATGTCAGCATTCCTACGAATGGGTATATCTTTTGGGAGAGTGGTGACATCGCCACTGCTGCTGTCCGAGGCGAATCTGACCAAGCTAGATAAACAGACATACAATATATTTACTAAGTGCCAAATATAAGGTTAGGAACCACTTTTACTTAAGACGCAAAATAATCGATCTAGATTTGGCACTATAATTATAACACTCTGGCAAATAGTTAAGAATACTTTTTGGCACGTTTCAATGGGAGTGTCAATTAATTATTAAAAACCAATTGTGTTGTATACGCTTTACAATTCTTAAGAACGAACCTTAACCTATACGCGACATCTAAACGTCACAATAATTGCGCGATTACACATGCAAATTCATTGATTCCTGACAAGATACGATAAATAATACAGTTAAAGAACAAAGTTCTAATACGAGACACTTCGTACAACACTCAAATTATTGTGTACTATCTCAGGTTACGTAAATGAGAGGTTGTTTGGAAAACGACGAAAGAACAAGAGAGAAAAGGGCGATGCCAAGGAAAGACTGTCCTACCCGCACTTGTTGACGCCTAGTCCATTGTTCACGCATCGGCAAAGCACCGCGCGTAATGCCATTTTCGCGTGAAACGAATTCTCCTGATGATCGAACAGCTGTTCACTGCACTTTCCTGGATTCGATTTCGTTACACCGACACCAAATATATTTCTCACACACATGCATCCATCCGCATTTCCGCGCCATCTTTGGAACGAATGAGGAAACAGTATCGAACTTTTGCCGCTCGATTTTTTGAATCCTCTGCTGCTAACGTCACGAGCATTAGGTTTTAGATCGCCGACGGAGGGAAAAGTCAGTCTACGGAAATTGCAAATATGTAGGAGCGCCATGTGAATTCCGAAAGCGTGGTTTTGTCTATTTTGTCGGGGGCTCGGTCATAGCTTGCCGGTGCCAGTGAAATAACGTGCGGTCTCATTTCATCCGAGAAACTGTGAGAGTACTTCGGTAAAAGGTCCATCACAATCAAGAGAAGATGTCTACGAAGCCAGCTTTCAAAGTTGGTAAGTCATCAAATAGTATCGAACAATAAAAGCGGACTACTTGCTACTCTGGAGAACACGTGCTCCAATTCGCAATACTGCACCATTATGTGGTAGCGCAAAAATTCCACTGATTCTCAAAATTGCGTGTCTAAATTAATAGATATTTGCTTGACAAGCGTTGCTTTAAGATAGGAAAGATGTTTAGAAAATCATTGTTGAATTACGTAAAGAATTAATATTGGATAAATTGGGGCTTAGATTGAGCACTGTGCGTTATCGGTTCACGAGTATTAATTTAATTGTACGAATGTCTCGATCGCAGCCGATTTGTCCTTGGCGGAATGGGGTCGCAAGGAAATCACTTTGGCCGAGCAAGAAATGCCGGGACTCATGTCCATCAGAAAGAAGTACGGTCCTGCAAAGGTCCTTAAAGGATCCAGAATTGCAGGATGCCTGCACATGACTGTACAAACCGCAGTACTTATTGAAACACTGGTTGAACTTGGAGCCGAGGTAAGTCTTGGTTGATGAAATCCAATCTAAAATCACGTGTTCCTTATTTATTGGCACGTGCAGGCTTACTTTATTGCATTTGGAGTTATCTTATATGTTGTCAATTAATACTCCAAATCACCGAATAACAACATCCTTAATGTATTACGACAATCTTTATGATCGAAGGTGCAAAGTCATCTTATTGCATTACAATTCCCTCGTGTTACAATGCTGCAGAGATAAAACCTTCCTTGCTCTTATCTGATCGACCCTGGACCCCTGTCTTTCGCAAGAGTTCACTGCTATTATATCAGCCTTTCGAAGCTTTCGTGCTCTCTCCGAAATGCTATCGAGATAACATTCATTGCCACATTTGTTATGCTTATGATCCTTGAAATGCGAGAACCAAAATAGCAAGTGGATGGTTTTGTTGTATTAAAGGTGCAATGGTCATCGTGCAACATATTCAGCACACAAGACCATGCAGCTGCTGCAATTGCAAAGACTGGAGTACCTGTTTATGCATGGAAGGGAGAAACAGACGAGGAATACATCTGGTGCATAGAACAGACCCTTGTTTTCAAGGATGGCAAGCCTCTGAATTTGATTCTCGATGATGGTGGTGATTTGACCAACCTTGTACACACCAAGTACCCAGAATACCTTAAGGAATGCCGCGGAATCTCCGAGGAAACGACTACCGGCGTACATAATCTGTATCGTATGATGAAGGAAGGAACACTCAAAGTTCCAGCAATTAATGTTAACGACTCCGTTACCAAGAGCAAATTCGACAATCTCTATGGATGCAGGGAGTCTTTGATCGATGGTATCAAACGAGCAACAGATATCATGATTGCTGGAAAAGTTTGTGTAGTAGGTGGCTATGGCGATGTCGGCAAAGGATGTGCTCAAAGTTTGAGAGCTCTCGGTGGTCGCGTAATTATTACAGAAATCGATCCCATCAATGCTCTGCAGGCAGCCATGGAAGGATACGAGGTAGTTTCATTATACCGGACAAAAAGCACGAGTGAAAATTAAACCGTTTCTAAGACTAAAACATCTTCGATAGGTGACTACAATGGACGAAGCATCACTCAAGGGACAAATTTATGTAACGACCACAGGATGCAAGGACATCATTGTTGGCCGACACTTCAGTAATATGCCAGAAGATGCTATCGTCTGCAACATTGGTCACTTCGATTGTGAAATCGACGTTGCATGGCTCGAAAAGAATGCTGTAAATAAAGTTAATATCAAGCCTCAAGTTGATAGATATGAACTGAAGAGTGGAAGGTAGGAATTCAAGTTTTAGTGTGATTTTTTTTGCACAAGGCAAGAACGGAATATAAATACTGAGAGCCTTTCTTTCGTTTTAGGCATATTATCCTGCTGGCAGAAGGACGTTTGGTGAACTTGGGTTGCGCTATGGGACACCCTAGCTTCGTTATGAGCAATTCCTTCACCAACCAAGTTCTAGCACAAATCGAATTATGGACTAAGGCTGATTCCTATTCACTCGGAGTACATGTTCTGCCAAAGAAATTGGATGAGGAAGTCGCAGCACTGCATTTGAATCATTTGGGTGTGAAATTGACGAAACTCACGCCAGAGCAGTCGAAATACCTTGATGTACCTGTTGAAGGACCATACAAACCCGACCACTATCGCTACTAATCATCGGACCTGCCCGTATTTTACCCCACGCGCGCATTTTCAGAACACGGCGAGCGGCTGAGCTGTAAGTCGCAATTTTGCAATTGTACATTTTTTGAAGAATTTTGGGCTCGATTATCCTGGTCAGATTTACTGATCGAGGATCACTAATGATCATTGTACACTATTAAGAGAATAAAAGGAATAATCGTGTGTATAAACATGGCAAGAATTATGAGTGCCTATAACAAAAGGAATGTTGAGAATGCGTCATATCATAAGTGTGTGCTTAAAAAAAAACACGCTTCTTTGCATTTCCTAATACGTGTATGTACATTGCCAGAACTATATACAATTTCATCAGCTATAGTTACACTCTTAAAAGCGCGGAGCTTTCTTGAAGGCAACAACATCCACACCCGGTTGGACAAAGAGTTTCATTCGAGAACCATACTGCCAAGTGTTGCGCGTGTCCGCCATGACCGCAGAGTATACAAAAATTGCTTGGTCCTAAAAGTATCATAATAGAAAGTCATGCGATCTGTTTTCAATTACTCTGCCGAGTCGATGAAATTACTTACCTCTCACAGAAATGTGACATATGACACATTGTAAAGCTAACCGTTTGCAATTGCTGCATTGAGATCCTTTGCTAATCTTGCCACATATTTGGCACTGACTTTGGAATTCTACACCTCTGTGTGTATCGAGAGGGGTAGTACTAACATGCTTTAGTACCTGTGCTCGGGCATCTAATAAACGCCACCTGTGTAATACCTCCGCGTATGCCTTTTTGTAGCCGTCATATAACGTTGTATACTTCTCGTCTAACAACCTGTTTTTTCCATCATGTTATCTTTCGTCCGGCTCACAACTTTAAGTCCACAATTCGCATGATTGCCATACCTAATATTTTTGGTAGTGTCGTAGAATGTATCCTGAACGATTTTTATCTCATCCAACGATTCGGACCATGAATTCGATCGATTTTGCTTTAAGTTCTGAAAGTTCCACCCCTCCAAAGTCGTGTCAGCTAAATGTATTGTATGATAAGGCGATCCACCCGGCTGTAACAACATGACAAGACAAGATTGAAAAACCTTTGCCCCGTTAATGATATTCCAACAGAGTTAATGGACTAGAAGGTGTTACAACTGTAAGGACCAACTGCACGAAATGAATATTTGTCTTCTGCATTGAGTGTAAGCACGATCATCAATGTAAACATGTAAAAAAACAGTCGCGTGAGACAGTACATCACATATCAGCTGTTGCTAGATTTTTAAGAAGCTCTGCCATTGTCAAAAGAAGCATAGCCAATTGTGACACTCCCACTCTGATGCTCTGAGGCAACAGCAATGATTACCATCACAGAGAAATCCTAATAACACTCACATCGTTTTTAAACTAAACTCATAAACCATGCCTTACCTTTAACCACCATTTTCCTGTCGAAAGCCTCTATAACAAAGATAATACCATATCAATCGGCTGATTAATTTAGAAAGGATGTTGTACTCGAATGAAATAATTTTGCATTATGGCAAGAGTTTGCAGGACGCTATTTGCTCATGCATCGAGAGAAAGAGGCACGTGCTGATATATGATACATTAAAATGTGATATACTGTGACAGAGGAACTACGGAACAAATACTTGAATGATATCGATCTTCAGTAACGTGTTTTGAACAGAAGACAAGACGTGATAAGACATGAGATACATCAATCCCGGAAAGTATTTCGTCATATTGCGATGTAATGCTCGTGCCAGACCATGGTAGAAGGATTTTGGAGACACATAGTACGTTGAATCGTTCATCGGTAGTTGAACTATACTTACACTGACATTAACTGACTTGCTAACATGCCGATTTTGCATAACATCGGTATTCTCCGATCGATAGCTAAACGCGCAAGTCAGCATACCAGCCATTTGGATATCCGACTGGTTAGCATAGTGCTGTATTCTAAACAATAGAAGATCTCTCATCAATGAATCTCTACTGACTGAAACAAATCCTTACTATCGTTTGTCGTCTCTTACAATGAATGGATCAAATTCTGACCAAAAGGGTGTAAAGGCCAGGGGGCATCGATGTCAGGAGACTGATAAGAACTTTGTCCCACATTTGAGATCGGTTGTGATATAACGAGAGCAGCCAAACACCATGCTTGGACCAAGTCAGGCCGCTCTAGCCCGGCAGCTACATTCGCATTATATTGGCACATTGCAGGAATATCGGTGATATTAATACTAAAGATGAAAATCGATATAAAAGATCAGCACTTTTCAACTCTATGCGCAATGAAGCATTCAATCTGACTTACACATATTTTTCAGCAAGTTCTTTGCTTACGAAAAATAAGGGCGAGGCATCGTATATTATTACCATAGAATGATAGTTCTTGCAACAAGATCTGTGATGCATTCTATTAGTACTGTGCAATCCGCGACTCATTTTCTATTTGAGACGAAAAGTTATCTTTACTAATGTCATCTAACAACTCTGTGTATATACCTGGATATATTTGGGGGACACAGCACTTACCCGATCTTGATAGTAAAACGAACTTATGGATATGCCATCACTAGATTGTACATACGAGTTGGGATACATGTGCATAAAATGTTCCCCATTGTTAATGCTACTTCCCAAAGCAGAAAGTGATCGCGGAGTAGAACCTTCGGGCTTTATTGAAGATCTCCTTGCATAGGATGCACGGCCAAAACAAACCAAGGTACCTATTAAAAAGGTCCACATCACCAATTGCTACACATATACAAACTATATACACATACCGACACAACAGAACTTTGCACCCGATGTCCTAGGAAATGGTATATACGCGTCCTGATAGTTCGTGCAAATATTGGACGAACTTAAGAAATTCGCATTATCTGGGATATCATATCCTGAGTGGCTGTTCTCTGTATCATCCTTTTTGCAAGTCTAATTGAAATTATAACGCCAATATTAAGATCCCTTTTGCACCATAATTATAAAAAGTATTATAATATGTTTACTTGTTCCAACGTCGTAATTAACTGTCTAAGACACGGTTCCAAGCAGGATCTATTCTTTCTTACACGCTGTTGAGCAGTCTGCTTAAGAACCTTCAATAACTTAGCCATCGTTGCGTTGTCTATGGTGGTTCCAGGGCAAAACTGAAAAGTTGGCTGCGCACTACATGGGTAATTACCCGGAAAATTAACTTTTAGTACCACGTTGTAATTCTTATTGCACGCAGTAACAGTGCAGCTTCTTTCCACTGCATCCATAGCGTTGACCTGCGCGAAATAAGGACTGTGCAACATTCGAACTCCGGCACAAAGCTGGCATCAATACGGTTACCTCTATATTTGGAATATTCATGTTTATTAATGAGAATTCTTGCTGCAAAGTCTTAGGCTGAGTCGGAGACGATATTTGCTTAGAGTTCTCAGTCAGTGTACTACTATCCGAATGCATCGCAGGCTCATCTGCTTTAGTCGTCATGTAATTAAGCTCTCGATCATTTTGCGAGTCGCTAAGTTGTAATTGTTGGACGGATTGTAACGTTCCTAAAAGTTCATGGAAAGAATCAGTAAATATTGCAATTAGGCTGTATGTGTATTTATGTGCACATACTTAAATTGGTATCCTCGGAATACTGAGTGTAAATCGAGGTACCGTCATCTATGCCGTGACCGCAAAGTTTCTTGACGAAAGGATCGATTTTGAATATCCTTAGACATTGATCCTTCGACCACGTGATTAATTCGTATTCGCTAGTTTCTGTAACATGTTTAATTCTCTTAATTGATGTCACTTTAGATCTCCCTGTTACGCTTTCTTATATTTATTATGCTTCTACCTAATTTTTGGTGCCTCCACTGAAATTCTAAGACGACATCGGTATGTCCATCAAAGGTATAAATGGGGGCACTGAGATTTGAGGTATTCCACAATAACAAGCTGTTTTCTCCTCTTCTTAATTGTGGTACAACTATAGTAACTAAACCTTCTCCAAATGGCTATGAAAAAAGCATTCGATGATGATAGGAAACGCCAGACTATTCGGGATTACTGATTCTAGGATTTTTACCGTATATCGCGCCCTCCAAACCGGAGAATTAGTAGTTAAAATACTTTCCGCCCTTCGTGGATTATTAATATCGAAAATTTTTACTGTGCAATCTTGACTAGAGGTTGCCAAATGGTTTTGTTGGAAGGGGCACCAATCTAAACCGTGTATCTAAAATACTTTCTAGTTGATAAACCCAATAATTCATTATTATGCGTAGATATTGCATACATGCATACTTTTGTTAAATGCGCCGCTATATACTGTACAGGACTGTTGCCTTTCCTTTGATCCCAAATTTTAATATCTCCTTCATGAGCGGTGGCTATTGTGTGAGGTAGTAATCTATTCCAACATACTTGGGAGGAACCAGCTATTCAAACAGCCTCTTATGTAGAGAAAGCTTTACCAATAATACAATACTACTCTAACTCCATTGTTTCTCACCAACTGCCGAAAGCGATAGACAAGGCTTCCGTTGATCTCTGAGATCCCAAATATGTATAAATGTGTCTATGCTACACGAAGCTATGATATCCGGCTCTTCCGGATGCCAATTCAGATCAGTGACAACTCTAGTGTGTGCCTTCAGACTATGGGTGGTTTGCAATTCACAACCAACACCCCCGTTCAATGTTAATACCTCAATCCTATTATTACTCTAAAAGAAGAGGGTGATCAAAGTTTGCGTGTCGGAAACCTAGGCTATCTTGTTCCTTACCGACACGGCACATAAGTGAGAGTTAAGGCCAGTTGGATTCCACTCCGCAGAACCGACTTCATACTTGCTTTGCCGTGGAAACTTCCTGAGGGTGTCAGCACCCTCGTCCAACTGTTTTATGGCAAAATATCGACGCCTAGAGGAAAGCAAGACATTCGGAGGAATAAAGAATTGCAATGGCAAGATTGATGACACAAATACTAGAATAAATTCATAGAAGAACTAAACATACCCTGCCAGTAGCACATAACTACCGGTGGCATCGACGGCCATAGTATTGGCCTACAAGAAACATAGTGAGTCCAGTTAAAAAGGCACAAAGGAGAGAATGTCCAATGCTTTTTCCAAGCTAATTGGAGTATGACATAGGAGGATTTGTCGATGCCAGTCGATTATATACCTGCAGATCGCGATGCTCCGTAACGACATAGTCGGTGCCCCAACGTTTTGACATTTTATACAAAAATTTCAGTTCCTGTCAGCATTCTGCGGCCAGGTTAGAGCCAAATGAACTGTTGGGCAGAGTCGGTAGCGCGTTACACGACATACACACACATATACACGATACGGAGAAATAGAGAGCAACACACACAGAGGAAAGAGAGTGCAAACAGAAGAGAGAAGAGAAGGCTGGAGTGGAGCGAGGGAGAGGGAAATGTGGAGTAATGCTTATCACATATACAAACATAGATGGGTTTACGCACACAGAGAGTGGAGCGGAGCGGGACACATCGGAAGAATGGTTGCATCTGGCTGGTGCGACACAGAGAAGTTATTATCCAACGGCGGGCAGGGATTGGCTCGGCGACACACGTATGTGCCCCACCTGGTGGGGCGTGGAGGAAAGAGGGGACGCTAGCGGGAAAGTGGGAAAGAGTAGGGAGAAGGGAGGAGCAAGAGGGAGAGAAAGAGAGACGCTGAAGACGCTTCGGTGTGCTATTTCTGTCACGTAGAGACGCATATACTTGTAGTTGCATACAAGCGTAGTCTGACGTCGAGACGCAAATAATTGGTAAACGGAGCAAGGAAGGTAGAGTGCGCGGTGCGAATCAGAGGTGCAGAACGAGAGGTGTTTCGAAAGTGCTTTTGCCGTGAATTGGCGGAGGGAATAATCCCGTGTGCCTCTGGTAGTGCGCTGGAGTTTGACAGTGTCCGTGATTCATTCGATTCTACGTGACTCTACGTGAACAACAATGTCCGTGATTATGGATTGTTTTCGCCAGTAGCGTAAGCAGCAAGAAGTGCAAAGTACTTTGAGCGGATCGCTCAATCAGATCGGAGGATCGACTGATATTCGCTGGTCCCAATTTGCGAGTGCGGGACAGCCTAAGACCAAAGTAGAGGCGTCCGCTTTGTTGTTTTCTCTCCCCTCAAGGGTAGTTGTTCCGCAAGAGCCTTACGTCGTTTCCCTCTCTTTTTACGCGCGTACGTCATTCCCCGGCGATAGCTGCTGGCAGCTCTCTTGGTTACGAGGCCGCCGCTAAACTTGAAAGAAGCTATCAAGGACCGTGCCCTCCTGGCCGCCCAAAATCTTGGTCGCTAGCTGGTTGCTTGCCGCTGCTGCTGTTGCTGCTCCCCCGTAACTCTTCACATCAGACGTACACTCGTCTTCCAATTCTTAATCAGTGATTTTTGTGATGTACAAGTTCGGCGCTGCAGGAAAAATCATAACGTCCACGATTAATTTCGTACACTCGAAGAGGAAAGGCATTTTCATACCGATAAGAAAGATGTACAAGGACTCGATAAGTCTCCGATGTTGTAGAAGCTTTTTAACGTTTCGCCTCTACTGAACACCTTGGCCGAGCGATTGAAAAACGAGGGTCAAGTATTTGCCAGCGAAACTGATCGCCAAAGGTGCTGGGTACCAGCGCGATGGTATGCTAAAGGGTGTCAGCGCGCTTCTTCACGAGTTGCAGCAACAGAGTCCGATCAAAAAATAAAGCTAGAGAGTTAGAGAGAGAGAGGGATCTGTTCAGGAAAAGAGCGTTAGTAACATTGCAACAATGAAGCTTTTGGAGAGCACACGCTTCGAAGCCATAAACAGTGCCTTGTCCATTAAGACAGGAGATAGTAAAATAATAGGCAGGTGAGGGAACGACCTGATTATCCCCTTCAATCTGACCGACATCTAATTCGTGCCAAACTCAAGTTACACGCACCTTTTGCTATTTGTAGAATTGAGAGTTACTCATGTAAGATGGCAGGGAATGATAAACAACTCTACAAGAGGTTCAATTCAGAGCAGGGGTACACACCGCACGACCTTCAAGCTCTGTCACCACCTCAGACATCCTTGGGAACATCGCCTGCCCAAGGATACTTTAGGTATTCTGCCTGCCCCCCTCCTTATTTTGCAATCCCACCTTTGTGTACAATTCAATAATGTATAGGAATGATCCAAAACATTATGTATTATCTCCCCCCCACTACAGCTCTGTGATATTCGCAGACGCGAAGATTACTGGAGTTCGAATCGCGGGCGTAGTAGTATAGATTTTCAGGAAGTTTTCTGTTTAGTCGCAGCGTTTCCGGCGATGAAGACGGTCCGCTTTGCGACACAATCAGTAGAAAGACACTATTCTATTTGATTGCAACACTGAATTCGGCATTTCACCCGGACTATGATTTCTCGGACGCCAAAAGTCACGAATTTAGTAAAGAGCCAAGTTTGCAATGGGTGATGAATGCAGTGGATAGTAATCTTAGTGCGACCGCTGGAGATCATTATCGCACACTTCGTTCAGCACTTTGGGCGGCCGTAGATGACGAGATATCATTGAGCGAATGTGATATTTATAGGTGATAAGCGGATCCTAATGCTACTCCGACATCCCGATTGTAAGCCAAGTATCGATCTTATTCAAATTTAATGTGTTTTAGTTACAATCCTGACTTCGCATCTGATCCATTTGGAGAAGATGGATGTTTGTGGTCTTTTAATTACTTCTTCTACAACAAGAAGCTTAAGCGCATAGTTTTCTTCACATGCAGGGCAATAAAGTAAGTATTCTTTTAAGGAATTCAATTATGCTCCTATCTACCAGTCGTATAATGAAATTTATCATTTCCTTTCAGCCCTTTATATGTATTAGATTCTGGTGTTGGCAGTGACTTTGCCATGGACGAAGATGACGAGGACCGATATTAATCATTCATATCGACAGCGGGGCGATCATTGTTTTATACGATCGTAAAATGCCTGCTGATGAAGCCATATCTTGGCAATCGATTCACATTTTACTTTAATGTGATTTTGTCGTTTAGGTGGATTAACCATCTTTTGTGATTTAAAACTTAGAGCAACTTAGAGTATCCTAATTCGAAGTGACGAAGTATGAATGACTTTTAGAATTTAATTCTGACCGCGAATATCCAAGCGACAAATTGAAAGGATTCTTGAATCAATGTTGCGTCGCGTAAAACGCATAATACTGTGTATTGAGTTGGTCACAGATAAAGACTATGCGGCATTATATTCCGAATCCTAGTCAGAGTGGTTTTAAGTAAGAAATGATTTCAACTCGTTGTGCTCTTTGCTAGAAAACCTTTAATAAAATATTTTTCAAATCACTGTAGGGTGAGGAAGACTCTCATGTCTTTTCGATAAGTGTTTACAGGTAGATACTTGTATGTCGTACTACACAATGCTACTGTCGTATTTTCGATGGTTTGAAGCTTTTTTCGCAATCTCATATGTAGCGTGTGCAATATAAAGTACCATAGTAGCAAGGCAACCTTGCCCATATCGGCGAATCAAGTCGTAAAACAGCGCCGAATAGTCCAATACATATATAGACACGGTACACCTAGCAGAGGCTCGAATTCTATGCTACTGGGTTTTGGTAAAAGCAATGAACTTAAGCTGATTTCTCATGCTTCATGTACTATTCTGTTTTGTCGGAGCTACAATCATATCTGTCAGCGAATAAATGATACGAACCTTCATTATTAAACTTTATATGTACAATTATTATGTTCGCATACACTTCCTGGTTATGATTGACGCTGATAGATTGCTCGCAAAAGCACAAGTACCGCAAACTTGGTGAGCAGCAAGTCAAAAGCCTAACTTACCGAAAGGGCGATCAAGATTATGACTTATTTGTACATCATAACGTCGGGTGATTGATACATGCACATATAAGCATCACACAATAGTCGTTTAGCATGTTCAGGTAAATGACGATCGTCCGTGAGTTCGGTCAGGTAATTCCCGCCTTCTTCACTAAGCCAATAAGGGAAATCAGGGCACGGCACCATCTCCGGTATATTGTAACCATTCTGCTCTCCTGCAAGCACAACCAAATATGGCGTGTAAAGGCCAGTCTTAGTTCCTTTTTCTAGTATATACCTTTTCTGTCAGCCATAGAGTCAAAGAAGCACCATGGTGCTTCCGAGCCAGATCCACACTTCACGAAGCATACGTAGTGCGATGTTTCGATGCAAACCACAGCTGATAGTTCCAAATATAAACGTGGAACAGGGCAATGCTCTTGTAGAATGGCGAATTCCACTGGCACCATCAGCTTCTTTGGCTCATGATTTGTTCTTCGCTCGTGGCGATGCACTTTTTCCAAGCATTGGAGACAAAATGCAATACTCTCTAATCCTACACCACATTGTCCGTAACATTCTTTGCACTCAAACTCAGCGAGTTTACCACAGACAGTGCATTGCCTTGGAGCTAAAAATGAAACATATTCATTCAGCTTTACGTAGTCAAATACAGCAACTGGACTTTGTAATACGAGCTTGAACGATACTCAACAGTCTTCGATGATATCAGTGACGTCCAATAACAACGTTGGCTGTATTTTTTGATACATCTTAAATGATTTGCCAAATCGGGGCATTTGTATTATCAAGCATGATGGTACTTCCTTCAGCCTGATGTTACTTGTGAGAAAACTTTGTTCTAATAATTGCTGCACCGTCGGTAAATTCAAATGGTCGTCTTTTTCCACAAATAATTGATAATGATAGGCATCTTGACCAGAGCTCAATTTAAGAAAAGGTTCGGCATTCAATATCTGAGCTACCAAAGATGTTAGAAATTCTTCTGGGTCTGTTAAGATATCGCTTGAATTAAAATCTTTGTAGGATTATTGCGATAGTTTAAAGGAATTCCCGACCTTTTTCTTCGCTCGTCAGTCCTGACACAGAAGATAACTTTTCAAGTAAAGTTCTCAATTTCATCACTCGATCGGCTCTCACGAACATATTTTTCCTGAGTGGATTCACGATTTCTTCTCGTAACACCCTTTGTACTTCTTCATATTGCGGGCAGTCTTTTTCATTTGGTGGACTACGTAATGAACGCGGTAAACGTAACTTCAATGAGGAAAGACACAGAAATCTTAATGAGTAAAAATATTACCGAAATAGTAAGTTGTCGAATACACTCGTGAACGTGAACATACTAAACAGGGTGGCATCCAAGTAACATGAGTTATGATGCCCTTGTATTCCCCGATATTTTCCGCAAATACTTTCCAAGTTCCCTTTAACAGATATCGGCCTGACCATGCCCACTATTACGGAACTTTCCATATTCCCGAAGTTCTCGCTCTCCGTGGGTGTAATTCGTTCGCGTATCTTTGCCTAACATCCACCGAAATGCTCATAACTACACGATAGTAAAAATCCATGATTAGTGATAGTCAATCGACTTACAGCCATCGCGTCATAATGCGAGCATTGATCGAGATCGGTAAAAATGGCTCTATAGGGTCTACAGTGAAAGTATCTCACATCTTTATATGTTCCATCCGTTCCCGATGGATGGGTATCATCCTAAAATATAGAGAGATAAATATAGTGATTATAAAAAAATTTGCCAGCTGTTACAAATGCCGCAATTTTGTATTACCAACTCAATAGCTGCCATTAGTTTTCCAGGAGTAGTGCCTGATGGTGTACCAATCCATCTGATAGTTCCATATCTTACAATAGAGTCTAAGAGTACCTTTACACTAGAGCCGACAACTAAATCCTTCTTGTCTGATCTACCAAACTTCTTATTTTCAGTCTTTTCCGAAGCACTGCCTGTTAAAAGTAGCAAAAGTTTAATAAAGCTTGCCAAATTAAAGCGTTGTGAGCATAGATATATAGCACATTGCATGCTGTCAAGCTATAGGAGTATCAAACAACAAACTATGCAGTAGGATTTAAGCGGATGAAATGAGATTTCTTACTGTGCTCTATAGGACTAGAACCTTGCAATGGGCTATCAATACCACTGTACACATTCGACTCTAGGTCACTACTCCACTTGTGCTCTAATACAAAAATGGGAATGTCTTGCAATGTAGAAGCCATTTGAAAACAGAATTATGATGAGAGTGAAATGCCTTGCGGTGCACTAGTAGTACTAGCCAACACTGAGACAGGCTAAGTTCCTCGGCTATTTTTAGCCACCTTAGATATAATTAACCCTCCCTTCCCCCTAGACCGGCTATAGAGAATAGAGAAGCTAGGAAAATGGTGTGGGATTTTTAAGCTAAGCAGATAGAACAATGCATTATTTGGCAATGCGAAGCTATAATGTATGCTTTCTTGTATGCTTTCAGAATTACCAGCTTTCTGATACATGTGACTATCTGTCTTTATGGGCAAATCGTTCAACTCATTTTCAATATGCATTGCCTTTGTTGTTTGGTGGTGGTCTCTTGGCAAGACACCTTGTTCTCTGTTATTATTTTTACTATCATCAAAATTAGTAAGTCTTTCTATTAGAGCCGTGGGTGTGGTGACTGATGCTTTCCTTTTCTCATTTGTATAATTGCTGCCAAGATCATTCTTCACAAAAATATCTAGAATTCAAAGACCAATGAGAAATTGCACCGTCATCTTAATACACCTGATTAAACCAATGTCTTATTATTCATACTTTTATCCGTATTTGTTAAGCCAGTAAGACTCTCTGTCTTAAGAGGATAAATATGATTGAGCGTAGCAAATCTTCCATCAGAGTGCGCAGTAGCAAAATACTCTTGACTCAATAGCGAGCTCTTAGATGGATCTTGATTCTCCTATTGGATCGATCATGACTTATTATGTGAAACTTTAAACTGTCAGTCTACGGTGATGAGTTTAAATGACATTACCAATAAGTCTAGTCCAAAGTAAAAGCCTGAACCAAGCTGAGTCACTGGCCCGATATATTTCACAAGAGCTAGGCTCTTGCTCATTTTATTGGGATCGGGCTTGTACCAAACTGTATCATTGACAGACAGATTGATTAGTTCTTCGCAGAGTCTCTCATCACGTGCAAGCTTCACTCTCTCCTGAGGCATGGAGACGGCTGGCAAAAACTTCCATACCTCTTTTGAGACAGGAATTAGATCGAATCTATGACAACGCCATTCGGTGCCGTGCCAAACCTCCGATGCAGTCGGGTCGTTCACACGGACACGCAAAATACCGTCCTTAAGATCCTCCAATGCCTCCACGAGCATACCCTGCCGTAATGCACTGACATTCTCGTCGCATTTGCCGGATATACGAATTAACATAGCATCGTGTCTAGCGACGTAGCACTGAAGAACTTGCCGCTCCTCCTTGCTAGCGGAGTTCCACTTCTTTTCCATGTTAGCCCCGTATTTTCATCGCGTTACGAATACCTATAAAGCCCCAGAGCTCTCGTAATGTTCTTTGGTACTTCCCGATTTGGCTGTATTTGACGGATTCGTCTGACAGCGAGTACTTCTGGCGCTAGTACGATATTCCTACCCCGTCCCCCGTCGCCCCTTTCCCCATCATTTCAAATCTTCCACGGGCCATCGTCGTGCATCCTGCGGGGAGACCTAGCTTTTACGATAGTCGTGTTTCAAACTCTCCAAACAATGAGTGACTCCGGGCAAACAGATATTTTAGCGACGGATTCCTCCCGCTTGAATGGTGACACCGGTTTCAGCGAACTTCTACGATCCGCTGAACAACTGTCAGCGGCTGTAGAAGGAAACGAGGAGCTTCCACAGGTAGAAAGAAACCTTCGCCAGATACTCGAAGCCTCGAATGAACTGTGGTCGCGTGTAACGCAAACCGGCACCCAAGACAATCAAGTGCAAGCGTAAGAGAAATTACTGAGTTGTTCCTTCTAATTTATATTTCACACTTTCCCCGTGTTTCCTTTCAATTTCACTTTGCAAATCAAGGTGCTCGTTGAATTGTGTGCATGTGCAGTCTGACTTCTTAACCTGCTCTGACATTCAATAGAGAAATGGCGCGAAATTCCAGCCGCTGTTACATTGGAATGATTTTAATGTTTTAGTCATTTATTCCTCGGATCGAGAGGCGTAGATCTGCCGCAGATCTCACAGAAATTAAGCTCTTTAAGCGCGAGAAAAACATTCGAGCCGTTAGATCCCATTGCGGACACTGATATTGTAAGCTATCTTAGAAATGAAAAGGAGAATGCCATACTTTCCATCATCGAGCAAGTTCACAAAGATGTAAGTCTTTCATTTACAATTTTTAGGTGTAGCATTGTAGTGCCAGGTTATAGAATTATAAATTAATCATTGTTTATAGACCTTTGAGCTTACCAGAGTTCAACAAATGGAGCATATCTTAGGAGAATGGAAGCAAATGAGATTTGAAATCATCAATGCAATGACAGCACCGTCAGGGGGATTGGTGGATTTAAGAGATACACCGCAGAGAACAAAATTGGCAGGCTCGATGGTCAGCGGGTTATCCAGCATAGAATTGGCTTATGTAAAAGAGCTGCAGAATTATAACGATCATGTACTCAGAGGCATTAGCAGGCCAAGCCTCTTTAATGTGTTTTGCAAAGCTGCGGAGACTTTCAATGACAAGAAAATCAGTGATATATGGCAAATGGTAAAATGCATGGTTGATATTCCACCAACACCAAGGGGTTATCAAATTACATCGAGAAGTAGTCCTCAAATAGAACAAAAGATAGTTGCTCAAGCGAGGAAGTACTTGGAAAATAGATACAGAGAATTTATGAACTCTGTTATCAGTGAGAATTTAATCCAAGCTAAGAGGGGTGGCATTCCAGGCACCATACCATTGGTAAAGAGCTTTGTAGGGGTAAAAGTACAAAACCTCAGAGACTTGGAAGATATTATGTATGAGGGAAAACCACTTTGGCCAATAGTTTATTATTGTATGAGGGCCGGTGATTACAATGCAGCCCTTCAGTGTTTGAGGCAGTATGATACAGAGCTTTCGGACTTCAAAACAGCTTTAGCAGAGGCTGCTAAAGATAAGCAATTACACCCCAGCACTCATGCAGAGACAAACCTCAAGCTTCATTACAAGAAGCATGTGAGATCAGTTACTGATCCATATAAGAGAGCAGCATATTGTGTACTTGTACCCTGTGAGCCAGATGATCTGCATTCGGATGTGATATGCACAGCAGATGATTATCTCTGGCTAAAATTATGTCAAGTGAGGGAGCAACCAGATTCAGAGAATAAATTGACTCTGGATTATTTACAAACAACTATATCAGAGATATATGGTACTTGAGTCTCATATTCAGTCCTTATTTTGTCTGAAATATATAAAACCAATTATTTTATTATAATTACAGGGGAATCCTATTATCATGCTCATGAGCAACCGTTTTTATACTTTTCTATGTTGTTTTTAACTGGGCAGTTTGAAGCTGCCATTGAATTTTTGGCAAGAGGTGCAAGTGCAAGGCACCTCCCACATGCGGTACACTTAGCAGCTGCAATGCATGAACACAATCTGTTAGCTGTAAGCCAAAGTGTCCTTGCACCATTAATAAGTGTTGATCCTGCTGACAAACCACCAGCAAAAAGATTGAATTTTGCCAGACTTATCTTACTATATGTTAAAAGATTCGACTCGTCCGATCCAAAAGAATGTCTGCATTACCTGTTCCTGTTAAGGTGCGTGGCAAGAGTTAAATAAGAAGTTGTTATTCGAGCATTGTAATTTATTTATGGCTAATTACAGATGTATGAAGGATCCGTATGATCGAAATATGTTTGCGGCTTCGGCTGCTGAAATGGTGGTTGACGCAACTCCTGCCAATCGAGCCCTTCTTGTCGGAAAGATAGAGAAGGACAGGAAGCTTCCAGGAATCTTCGATCAATTCCAAATTAATACCGATGATGTTATTAACATTTGCGCGGAGACATTATACAGAAAAGGTCGATTAGAGGAAGCTGTGACGATGTATGATTTAGCTGGCAACCACGAAAAGGTTCTCAGCTTAATGTGCACTCTCTTAGCTCATGTAGTGAGCCAAAAGAATGCACCTGGATCATTGAGATCACGATTACAAACCACAGCTAATGAGATTAGCAATAGGTATTATTAGAAATGCATAATATGAAACATGGGCTTGGTAATGGGATGGAGAAATATAACTTCATATTTCTCCTTGCAGATATCAAGGAGCTGCTGTACAAGCACCAGGGGAATTGGTATCAGCGTTCTATACATTACGACACCTCATGACATTCTTCGATCAGTTCCATAATGAACAACACCAGAGTGCTTTAAGGGTAAGGCATGACTTTTCTGCGAAATACCTAATTGCTCTTTATACGAGACTTATCATTACTGTTTCAGACTATCGTCGAGTCAAAGATGCTTCCTCTACACGTTAAAGAAGTCGACGAAAGGGTAACAGCCTTACGTCGCGTCTCCCCAGAAGTAACTGGTACATTAGCCGATGTTCTGTTAGCAACAATGACGATTCTATATCGCCAGTACATGAAACTACGATCGGTGGAGCCTGGAGATGAAGGAGCACGGGAAAAACAGTTATCAGATTTGCGAGAGCAAGCTAAAGCACTGACGAGCTTCGCGGGAACGCTTCCATATCGGATGCCAAATGAAACTAATAGTAAACTTGTGCAAATGGAGATACTGATGCATTAGGAAACGCCTTTATTATCATTCTTACGGCAACATCATACACTGGACGGAATGAATAGGGGAATACCCCATAGTCATGCATCGTTTTTGAGCTTGTACAAATCCATACCATACATTTCTACGACGATAATTGGAAATCGAATTGAAATTGGAATAAACGTGATAGATTGTGTTCGTCGGTTCTCACAAGAAAGTATTTTAATATGTGGCTAGTAAAATTTTTCCAATGAAAAAGAGACTTTACGTTGGTGGCCCAACATTACTTGCATTGGATCTTGTTAGAGATGTAATGGATATTCCAGAACTGAGCTCTTCTACTTTTCCTTCCTTCACCTACAAGAGTTGGGAATAAGTAGAAAGAAGCTCTTGTTTACCAATGTACCTGCGTTCTATAAAGATATCCTTACCGCCCTATAATCGAGAAACATTTCCTTAAAAGCCATGAAGTCTGTTATTGTTGACAGTACTTCAAACACTTCCCCATCCAGTTCACTTTGCCTATCACTACACATAGTTGGTGTCAGTAAAGTGTGGGATAATTATAAGACATCAGAAATAAAGTTATTCACCTCAAATCTTTTAAGAAAGCATCTATGTCAAAATGCGGGAGTACTTTTCGCAAGCGATGAACGATATGATTTTCGATAGCTTTATTCTGAACAAACAAAGTTAATAATTATCCGACCAATATAAAAATTCACGAAAAATCATACTCACGTAATCATTAAAGATATCAGTGTAAATCAATTTATTTTCTTCCTCCGGTTCAAAGAGATTCCAATATTCTTCGAGGAATTTCTGCTGTATCAGGTGAAATTCTGGTTCTAAAGGGATAAGGCCAATATTGTATTCAAAAGACATTGCGTTATTTATAATCCTGCGTACCTAAGAGGAGGTCTTCTATGTGGCCAATAACCTCGTCGAAAGAACTGCATTCCGCTCTTGCAGAAGCTTCATCCGATATTCCGTCAATGCCCGAGGAAATAATAGTCTCTTTTCAAAAGAATAGTTTCAATAATTTAGTTAATAACATTTTAAATCAACATACAATAACGGGGCCAAGTCATCGAAAGATGCGTAAAGTACTGAGAATGAAGATAATCGAATTAAACCAACCCTTTATTTCGTCAGTCATCATTCGTACAAGGTTGAAACGGTGATAATAACTATCAATCAAACGTTACTCAGTTTATTCATCAATAAACTAGTTACGCCGGTGAGAAATGTACGAATCTCGAGACGTATCGAATCAACCATCAGCGTTTGCCGGTTGAGCTTTTCAAATTTTTTAACGGGCTGCTCATAGCCTATCCTCGGTGTAGGAAAGGCCGGGTTGAAGGCTGAAATTCATCGGTGAAGGTTTTATCAAGCATGGAAATCTATACGTTCGACAAAAGTCTTCAAGAAAGATTGGTGGAACTGAGCGAAATATTATCCGGCCGAGGTACAATAGTGCCGGCTTCGCAGATTCAATCAGAATGGTCGTATCATTTGGAATTGGTGCTGGAACCAGTGGGCTGGCAAACACTCTGGAAGATATCTCGATTAACATGCGAGGAATTTCAAGTTCACTATCCAACCATCGTTGTCGTCGAAGTGGAGCGAATTGACTATTCGGATCTAACAGCTCTGGTGAGAATCACTGCTGTACAGGATGAAATACACTTGCCAGAGAAGTACGATGCCCCTTTGGTAGAGTTGTACCCCACCCTTAATCAAGAGAACAGTGTCCTGGATATGGTGGGCACGGCAAATTGCATAGATCAGTTGAGATTCTTTTATAATTACCTCTGGATGCCGTGGGACATTGACGATGATGACAATACGGATTGGGCAACGCTCCACTTGGAAACAAGAATTAGACTGTTCTTTGATATGAAGAGGGGTACCATCGCCAAGGAGACGTGCGATCTTATTAGGGGACTCATAAGAGAAGGCAGAGAAGTCCAGCAGAAAATATGTAAACTAGAGGATTCTATATCGGATGAAGAAGAGCAAAGCGATGATATAGTTGATGAGGGAAGAGCATGTCAACTTATGAAACTGCACTTTAGACTGCAACAGATCAAAACTGAGATGGAAGTGCTTGAGAATCCAGCAATGCGGGAGGTTCTTGTCAGGAACAAGAATTTGTCTATATCAAACGCGAGAAAGCGGAGTCTGGGAGACAAGGAAAGAAAGGAAGAAGGATATTTAGTCTGGCTTGGAGGCACTTTTGAACAAATGAAAGTGACCATGGCTAAAGCCGAGGGTTTGTTGCCTAGTGGAATATATTTAAAGGTATCCAACTGCTTGCACGATATCCTACAAACGTGTGAGCCGGGTGATATTATTATACTTGGCGATGGAAATCATCAGATACAAGGTGGTGGTAACTTAGAAGAGGGAGGCAGTATAAAAGGCATTCATGATGCTATTAATGTTATCCTATCTCCTAGAGAAACAGAAACTGCTCCTTCTCTGCTGGACTTTTCAGGCAGTCAAGTCTCTTTAGATAATATATCACTTGATGTAGGTGAATTAAGGGTTGGAATCATAGTTAGAAGTGGAACAACGCAAATAGTAAATTGTAAAATATATTCGTTAAACGAAAGTGTTGTCAAGCTGGGCATAGTAGTTCTACCAGGCGCGAAGTTGATCTTGGAGAATGTATCATTCGAGGGTCTTGGAACAGCAATAGTCATTTATGAGAAAGCAGAAGTCACAATGACTGCTTGTAGCTTCGAAAAGTGCGCAGAAGGCATACAGGTATATTCTCTAAATAAAATTCTTGACAGTCAATAAGATTCGAATACGGAACATAAAGTTCATAGGATATTGAACTATTCTTCTAGATATACGATGACGCAAGATTAGAGGGAAAAAGGTGTTTGATGAAAGGTTTTAAGGAATATGCCATTCGGATGGAGACGCAGAAATATCTTGATGGGGTAGAAAGTAAGTGTGGAAGCATAGAAATCTTAGAAAATGTGTCAGAACTTGCAATGCACGAATGCACCTTCGCCGAGAATGGAAAAGGAGATGCTCTTTTGCGGCCGAGATCGAAAGCCGTTATACGACAATGAAAATGCATAATATTTTAAGAATAATATCCCAGAACCCTAACAATTTCCCTCTATTTTTCTATATTAACAAAAATCACTAGGACCGAAATCTATATAAATACGATTTTTGTACTTTTTATATATAAAGCTTGTTATTAATGAAAAATTACTTTCCATCTCATCATTTATCTTATATATCCACCTAAAAAAGCAATCAAAGCAAATAAGTACCTAAATGCGCAATTTAAGTTTTCAAATTTCCCGCGATCGATATCTCGAAATATCGAAGTGGTTCGCGCGGTAAATCCAGGTGGCGCAGTTGCCGGCGGTGGTTTTACTCGTGCGCGTCGTGTCCGTGTTTATTCTGTGATATTTTTCGATGAATAGTTGTGTAAAAGTGATTTAATGTCCAAGGGATTGCTGCCCACGTTGCCGACAATATTCAGCAGTGTGAGTATTCAAGGATCATTCGTTCTTTCGCAATATGAAAAATCCTCTGAAAAGTTGCATGATGCACTCGTCCAACTTGCCGCCTTTTCCTCACCTGCCACCAATCTGCTTCGATAATTTCGCTTTCCACCCCAAAAACATGCCTTTCAACAATAATTATGTTCGACGATCATTAATTTCCGATCATTTTCACTACTCTTCTTCTACCGGCAACAATTTCTAACCTGTCGAACCGATGTATACGATGTACACAGCCCATGTGTTCGGCAAACGAGTAGTAGTGTATAGGTGTGAAAGATATCGGATCACACACAACACACCGACGGGTGTCGACATGTATACGAGAGCCGTCGTGTCTCTGTTTAGTCGTTCGCCTCATAAAATCTTCTCTGCTTACATTGCCACTTCATCTACAAGTGGCAGGAGCACTCCATTAACTTCTCTATTAATGAATTATAACTCGAAATTATGACTCTATTGTGTAGCAAAAATCCTATGACTCCAACTGATGGTAAAGATCGATACCGATGATTCCATGATACAATAAAGAAAGAATCCTTTCTCTTTGTTTGGAATAATTACAACAAGCTTCACGATATATTTTTGAATGTTACAGGTCTGTCGAATATTCGGTGGAATCGAGGAGAAGACCGAGGCAGCGACTCCACGGGATTTAGTGTGCTCGAAAAAGGCGAGCATGGTGACAACGGATTTAATCCAGCGGAGTGATGTGCAGACGCAATTTGGCAACGGTCGAGCCTTGGATCCGTCGGATTGCATTTTCGTCTTCAAGGATGCGCAGTCGGATTACGAGGAGCCGGCTTCGGACGAGGAGGTGAGTACCACTGTGTTTACTGCAGGCAAATGCCTCTGTTAGTATTCGATGTTTCTTCTTCACTCGACACGCCATTTCTCCTGCTGATCATCCTTCGATGTGTTACCATCGGGTGATCATCGCAGAATGGTAATTACGTAACTGGCTTTTTTCCGATTCGTTTCCTATTATACTACAGCGAAAGATATCATGCGATAAATGCGTTTCGCATGATACGTCAGTTTTATGAAGGCGTCATGAAACTACAGCGTGTTTTCATCACCTATTAAGCACACCTGCTCCGTTTTGGGTGCAGCTTGCATAACATTAGGCGAAATATAGATAGGAAATGTGCCCGGTCATAGTCGCTGCTGCATCGTCGCTTTCCCCTTATCGTTGGTCACGTATTCCTCAGTTAAGGACTGTGAGAAGAGGTGGCCACACATACACGCAATAACCATACTGGTACGAACAATTCGCGTGGGATGACTATTTAAGCCTTCCTTAAGGAGTTTCACCTTTTACTTTCATCGGGATGTTGCGACAGCCCGGCAAGCCTGGCATTACAAAGCTTTTCTCGACGTGCAGGCGTGCAATTGTCCGTACGGAGCGCGTGACATTAAAAATTGTCGGACTGCGAGAGTGTGGGAGATTGCGTTAGCGATGTAGTCGAGGCAGATGCCATTGTTTGTTAACGATTGTATTAAGAACACGCGTTAGCGAAATTCGTAACAGGCGTGGAACCCGATGGAATAATTGGAGTCCGATAAACGGCTGCGTTCCGCATTCGCACTTTGGGTGCTCGTGTAATAATACTTGAACGCTCGGGGAACGAACGCCTGGCTGGCTGGCTGGCGAATCCACTCGTGGTAAGCGAGGACGCGTTGGTGTGACACGAACACGTTGATAATTATCGATCGTCCAGCGCCCGGAGAGACGATCGATATTCTAAAAATAGATGGGAAGGGTCTGGCCCAGCTGAGTGCAGGAGAGACCGGTCCTGCAGTAGTGTGCACGAGTGTGTGTCAGTGGGTCTATGCCTCCTCGGCGCGCTCCGTCTATCAGCAGCAGCACAAGTTGCCCAGTAAGAAAAGTCCTTGCGCTCCTTACGCTCTTCGCCAGGGCCAGATCGCACAGTTTACTTCTCCGTTGACAATTGAACTATCCTCCTCTTAATGCTTCTCCACTATTTCACCAGGCAATTTACGAGCTAGCATTTACGGCATTGCGAGGCTCGCGCGTGACCAAGTACTTCTTTCGAATGAACTGTCCCTTGGCGTACAATGTTCCATCCGCTCTATTCACCAGTGGCTCTATCACCTGAAAACGTATGCCAATGGCTACATGGATTGCTGCCGGAAAGAAAACAGTAGAAAAGAGAGAGAGAGAGGGAGGGAAGGGTGAGGGTAGAGCAAAGCCTGTCGAAGAAAAGAGAGTACCAAGTGAAAGGGTGTTCATCCGAGAATGAGGATCGATCGGCATAGGATCGCGGGGGAATCAGAAGCAATCCTGTAGGAGAATGAGAGGAGTCAGAGAATGATGCTTGTTGCATGGGAAGATGGTAGGTAACGATCAATCATTCGGTAGGACAAGGAGCATGTGGCTCTGCAAATAACCCGCGGCCTATGCCGGTCAAAAGCATCGTTGGATACTCCAAGATATCTCCGGTTGGGCCCGAGGCAGTTTGTCAATGTGCATTTCAAGACTTCCAAGTCCACCAACCAACGGACATTAATTTTCGCGCGGTGTTCATGGGCACCGTTTGCCTCGTAAGCTTCGGAGATTAGATCCCATTAATGTGCTTGGATTTCTTGGAGGAAGCCGTACGCCACCGGGAATCCGTAAATACACAAGTCGAAGAGAAGGATGAGATTATAGACAGAGGGGGGGGAGAAGAGATGCGCGATCCAGAACCACCTCACACCCACGCTTTATCGTAACTTGGAAGACGTAAGGTGTGTGGATATTTTCCAAACTGACCGATTAAAAGTGAAGTCGGCGCGGCGGTGGCGGCGGCGGTGGCGGAGCGAGCGAGCGAGCGCTGCCAAGATTCATAATGGATAAATATCCTGCCGTGGGAGACACTTCTACCCTTGCTTTACGAGCTCACGTCCACCATTCGTTTCCCTGGCTAGTGCACCATTAATGCGGACAGAATTGCTGCACATTATTGTGCACCACTTAAGCCGCAGACAAGCAGGCAGGAGAGGAGGAAGACTGACTCTCGGGTGTTGGAGATGTCTGTCTATTCGACTAAATATACCTTCTACCTTCTAGCGTGCGTAAAGCAAGCGACGCCGGTGCCGCATGACCGCCCGGACTCACCTACCGTGTGCGAGAGCTGTCTCGGCAGTTTTGCAATCCCTAGCATTGGGCTAGACATTTATTCGCTCGGGGGCAGCGCAATTTTCGAGAAGAATGCGAAGGAAGAGGAGTGTGTTGAGGGAATCTGCAGGAGAGTCTGCAGGAGGCAGGCCGCGTTATGCAATAGATTAGGAGAGTAACACATGGACACACATACGCATACGGAGCACAGGTCGGCTCAAGATATTTTCGATCTCCGGCGGACAGTAGATCTCTCTCTCTCTCTCCCTCTCTCCCTCTCGTTCCCTCTCTTCTGGTGAGGCATTTGCTTTTGTGCTTCCGCTCGATCGGCCCTCCCATTCTTCGCTGGATCCTCGTCTACCACGCGAACCCGTAAAACGCAGGAAAGCTCGCGGCGATCGTCTTCTATCCAAGGCTGCGTCTCCCGCATCCTGATAACTCTCGGGGTATTTGTAATCTCTCGGGGGGTGGGGAAAGTGGCCCCTTCCACTTTGAGAAACTGCCGGCTGGCGATAATGTCTCCGAGCGAAGGTGAACTGTCGGCTTAATTTTATAGCCAGCGAGGAGTCCGCGGCAAGCAACAATTTCTCTTTACTCGTCGATCGTAACAGTTCGCCGCTCTTCTTGTCTTGGACAGGTTAAAATAGTCCCGGTAAGACGTGGGAAATGGGGAGGTATTTCTGTTCCGCGTTACATAATACATTTTCCACTCGTATTTATCTTTCGACGCATTAACACGCGACGACATTTAATAACACGGCAGCCGGCCTGTTCCCTTTAATCTGCCTGGTACAATTTACAGATCGTTAGCGGCGGCGGCGGCGGTATCGGGAGCAGATAAATCGACGACGTCGACTCGCGGAATTGGAATGGAGACGGGTGTTGGTTAGCCGATGAAGCGAGGCCAATTGGTAAAAAAGATATCAGGATATGCAAGTCGCTCGAATTTTGAGGACGCTCAAACTTTTCGCGGAAGTATAAATCAGCTTGCTTACATTGGCCGGGCGAGCAATGAGGGCGTTGATATTTTTCGAATCCGCGGATGCCGGTGCTTATTGCCAAAAGATAAATCAATATAAGCGATGATCGCGAAGACTAGGAAGAAGAGTCCAGCACTAGAGCCTCCCGAGCAGACTTATTTCGAGCTTAAGCTCGATAGTTGCTTGGTAATCTAGATCTGCGGCATCTCTTGGAGAAGGAAAGGGGCCACGTAAAGAGATGCAAGTCTGCTGTTACGTCGGGCAGTGACAGTAGGTGAAATAGATTATTTAGCGAGGTGTCAAGTGTGCTATAGAATACGCTTCTCCTTGTTATAATGTCGGCCCGGCGCCGGCACCAGTAAATAAAGGAAGTTTATCGTTCTCCACGTGCAACTGCCACACCGGACGCATAACAATTTTACGCGCCATGTACTCTCGGCGGCCGAACACGATTGCTTGTCAATTAGGGATGACCTTCTCATTCTGAGTCATGGCTATTCCTTTGCGTCTCTGTTATCCTAGTCTGGGCGCTTATGTATTTCCATTTGGAGGCAGTCGATTTGTCAGGTGTCGTGGTGGCTTAAGAGAGTCAGCCAGCGCACTGCCGGTGGAATGATCAAGTTCGATTGGGCAGTCGGAGTGAAAGGAGGAAGGTGAACGGGGGAGGATTGGGAAAAATGTGAGAACGACGCTATCGAGCGTTCGACGCTCGAGCGGAATATAGGCGAGTAGTCTCGTTTGCCAGCCGATCGAAAGGAGAGAACCGCCGACAGGGAAAAAATATTCCCCTCATTTCCTGAACACGGCCGGAAGGTGTGTTTTGCACGAGGAAGCCTCTCGCGAGCAGCACGCGCTCCTCGTTTATAATATAACCACTCGAACTTCTAAGCGCTTCTAACTTTACTTACCGGCGACACAAGTTCAGAAAAGCTCTATCTGCGTCTCGCATTAGCTTGGAAGGACACTCTCTCGCATTGACTGTCTATGTCGAAGGACATAAACAAGAGCAGTTACAAGTTCTCTCTGGCGGCGAGTACTCTCGACAGATTTGCGAGGCTGCTGGAGGCTAAGGAAGAAGTCCGAGCAGCAAAGCGCAAAGAGACAGAGAGAAACGCGCGCGCGCACACGCGGACCCTGTACCGGAATAGTGGTGGAATTCCAAGCTGAGAATAGAGAAAATTCGAGGAGGGAATTTCGCGGCGTGTTCCGTTCGAATAATTTGGCACGCTCGTCACAGTTATGGGCGCTCGCTCTCCCTCTAAAGGGTTGCAATGGGTGTAAAACTGATTTATGAATGCGGCGAAACAGGCCGGCCAGTTTCCCCGGACCGAATACTTCCCATTTTGCGGTTTACTTTGCACCTGCCCGCAGCTAGCTGCCATCCATATATCCGCGGCAATCGCCAATCAGAACCGATCACTCCTTTCGGCCAACTTCCCATCAGGGATTTCCGTATTCCACGCCTCATAATTACACACCTTTCATACCACTGTGTAACTCACATTTTGTCCCTCGGCATAAAACCATATTTTATAAACAGCGTTCCACGAGAGCGTGACAGATAACTGGATTTAAATGGAATTTGATTAAGTGCGCTGCTGTTTTTTCCGGAGTTCAGTTGGCATACGGCGTTGTTAATTATCGTCGATTCGAGGTTGAACTAGCAGGCATGCAGGAGACGAGTCGCTCGTACAGCATAGAAGATAGTGGCGCGCGTACTTTTGTCAGGAGTCGTGGAGCGTTGCGTCAGTTTATAATTATCACCGCAGTGGTGGAGGCGCTCTCTTACTGTCTTTCTCTCTCTCTCTCTTTCTCGGTGTACATAGCTCTAGCTAGCAGGCTCTACGGGAGCCGCCCGGCTCTACACCGTGAAAGAGCACGCGACTGTCGGGTTTGTTCCGCCCAACTATTTCTGTACGCTCGGGCTTTTCTCTGCCCGCCGCCGCCGCCGCCCCGGTGCACACACTGTGTGTATGTGTGTGCTGTACTGCATCTGTCTACGCGGCGAAGCAACTGAACGGCAAAGAAAATGGAACGCCAAAGAATACACTATCGATATATGCCATGGAATACTCGAGCGCATCTTCTAGCGCACGCGTCTTTTCTCTCTTTTCCAAGGAATTCTAAGCTTCTTCTTCGGTAAATTGGCAGCGAGAAGCTTTAGTTTCCAGAAACGATCAGATTTGCCGTCGAATTGCCGAGCGGGAGGGCGCGGAGAGCGGCGCAGCATCCCTTCTCTTGAGATGGGGATGATGATGCATTGGTCCAGCGCGCGGGCGCGTTCTCGCGTTTCTCCCCCGCCAGTTTCCCGTTCGAGTGGCTGACTTTTGGAACTCGTGTACACAGGTATCTCCACTTGTGGGAGAGTAAAGCGGATTCTTTTTAGCCAGGCTCATAACGAGGCAGATTTTTAGGCCAGTAGGTAACGCCTATTATTAAGGGCATTCCGATCCGCATCGGGGAATCGTGTTGAACAGAGAAAGAGAGCGAGCGAGGGAAGCAAAGAGGGAGCGATGGTATCATTGGGAGTTGCGTGCACGAATTACGCTCGTTATATCGATATGTCAGGCTTTCGCGTTGCGTCAGCCGTCACTCGATAATGGCCGATTACGTAACCGAGCGTTTCGTCAAATAGTTCGATATAAAAGTAGGACGTTAATAAACGGTGTGACGGCGGGTGGGTGAGTGGGTGGGGAAGGGGAGAAATTAGGGAGGCGAGAGTAGAGTTCGATGAGAGTTGAACCTCGATCTTGAAAGCCCAGGGCTTTTTTTTGCCCCTCTTTGGCACGCTTGATCGATTTATGTGACCGCTGTGGCGAGGAGCCGTCGGTGCTCGTCGTCGCTTCCGTCAGCCAAGAGCCACGTCTCTCCTCATATTGATGTATCTCGCCTTGTCACTCGTGCTCGACGAAACTTCTCATTGGCGCGCTCAGTCTTATGCTCTTCCCACTGTAGATTTCCATTTCAAGCGGCAGAGCAGTTCTCCACTTCGGTCCACTAAGAATCGGTCGTACATAGGATCATCCTGGCCTCTAGCTCGACAAAGAGAAGAAGAAGAAGGAAGCGCGAAGGGGGATCTGCCGCGGTGATGCGAGAGAGAGAGAGAGTTTTAGGCGCGAGGCATATCGTCCTCGGCGACGTCGCGACGCCTGCCAAGAAGCTGCTCCTCTCCGTCGACAGAAGACGCCTCGTTTCCTGGTCGAGAGACTAGAGCGCGCGAGAGAAGCCTACGTATCTCTTATGTATAGCTAGAGCTCGTAATTTTCGCGTTTCGTCTCTTCCATTTGTCCGCTTGGACTTGGACGTCCGACTCTTCCAACTGTTCGAGCTTTCCTGTCACGCCGCCCGCCACACTCTCCCGAAGACCTTTCTTGATCTTATCTTCAAAGAGGACCAGCAGTCACGCTGCTGGCCGAGACTCCGACGAGTTGCACTCCTGCTATCGCTCGCCAGCGCTCGCATTGTCTCGCGATGTGCTCCCAATTAGTCCTCCTCTCTTGTTGTTTGGCTAGAGCGGTTTCTATCGGGCCGATCGATCCCTTTACGAAATCCATTGTCATTTGAAGGAGGTGTTGGCCTCGCGTCGCTTCATTATATTCGTCCACCGTGCACGGACTCCAAGTACACGATTTCTCACTCGCTGATCATTTTAGGGATTTGTTATACCCTGTTTTTTCCAACTACCCTCTGCGACTTCCACTTTTCCTATTCTATATTGATATTCGTATATCTATTTTAGATTCCCTGACAAAAGAGAGCACTGCGAGCGCGGGGCCTCGCTAATTGGGGGATAATGCAGCAGTCGGTGACTAGCTACTCTTCACACCCCTTCTCTCCCTTCCTCTCTCTCTCTCTCGGGTTGTCCCTCGGTGGCGAAAGGTCCAATATTAAACCTGCTATTTCGACGCGGAGTCTCTCATTCGCGGCTGCCGTTCGGCTGCAGCAATAAATCGCCTGTTATCGGGGCGAGTGCACGCAGAATACTCGCCGAGCGCGCTTGTCACGATCCTCACGAGATAATGCCGAAAAGCGATCGAGCCCTAGTTAACCCTAGCTACCGGCTGTCAGCTCGAACCGGCCAAGTCCAGGCATAGAGAGAGAGAGCGAGAGAGCGAGAGAGAGATTCAACCCCCGAGAGCCGGCTGAAAATCCTCGTAAAATATGACCGCGCATTTCCCTCTCGAAAGCCTTGATTCCCCGGAAAATGTAGCCCAGCGAATCGTCATAATTTATAATCCTATCGCACGCGTATCTCATTGCGAGTTCGTTCTCCCCTTTTACTCTCTCTCTCTCGCACTCTCCCGCTCGTAAGTTGTGCTTGTTTGAATCTAGAGTTAAACTGGGTTTGGTAAAGTCTTGAAATACTCCTTGAAAGTTACATTTTATAGATATTATGAATGAAACCTAAATAAGAATTAGTTATATGTGTTTTTTTAAATATTTATTTCGTTGTTATTGGACTAGTTTAAGTGTTTAGTATTTCTAAGCGAGGAATTGTATAGGACGGCTAAAGTTCAGAGAGTGTTTCCCAATTCGTGGGACTAAAACCGACAATTCCCTGGAGGATCCAAGTATAGTAATTGGCATTCGGGAGCGCGCGTTCGTACGTTACAGTATGAGGTAAGGCGACGCAACAGACGTCAGAACGATCTTACGTAGGCCAGGCAAGTTGTGTATCAGTCGGCGGCGGGGCGGTGGAGAGAGAGAGAAAAAAAAATGGAGCACACACTCGTAGCTGGCCCGGTCACTTTCACCTGCGACGACGCGTGCCAGCAGCAGCCGCGGCGGCACAAGAGCGACTCGACGCTGCTCGGAGCAGCGTGCGAGCAAGTGGATGGTCGGCGAAAAAAATCAATCTCAGCATGGTCGATGGTTCGCTCTCGGCAGGAAATACGGCCAGGGCAATCTTGACAATCGAGTCAACGACCACCAACTTGCCAATCGTACCTGGCTGGCTATCGTCGGCTAAAAGCTCTTGCGCCGGAAATTGAGCTTCTATCGGCGCATCCGCTCCGATATCTCCCTCCCTAGTTTCGCACTTTCGACTCCAGTTTGCCGGGGGGCAAACAACTTTCCTCGTAAGTCGTTAAAGAAGTGGTAACAATGATAGAGTTAGCAGGGAAATGCAACTCGGTCGGACCTCAAAATTCCGTGGGTGTGTTCTCTTCTGGTTTACGGGCGATGAATGGTTAAATGATCAAGGGAATCATTCGAGAGTGGCGGATGATATAGCTTTTACTGATATCCTTTGCGGTAGCTGCCGCGTCGTATTCTTGCTGGTACTATAACAGAGCCATTTTCTCCTCAGTGCAATTAATCACTCAGGAATGTCTTAATACCGAACAAGCGCGCACGCGGAGCTTGGACGAAAATAATTGCCAGATATTGTCCCACTTGAAATATTGTCTCGTACACTCATTGACACAGTAATTGCGCCGCTAGCCTAAGAGCAGCAGCAGCGGTAGCAGCAGCAGCCGCAGTCTTCTTCTCCTTTCTATGGATCCGAGAGGCTCGAGAGTCCCAATGGGATTCAGATTTTAATGGTCGTCTGCATAGTACGCAGCCTTCTCCTTTTCCACCTTTACACTGATGGAACGATGCATTCAATTTATCCTGCCAGGAGTAATGCGAATGAGAGGAGGCTCGCCTTGCTAGAAACGTTCTTGCCAAAAATCGATTCCCCTTTCAACTCCTCTCTTTCTCTCTCTTGGAACCTTTTCTGGCCGGGCGCACTTTTTCCATTCACCCTCTGTCGTTTGGATGCGAGAGCAAGGAGTTTTTCACTCTCGAGTTAGAATCGTTTCGGGATACATCCGAGAGAGGAGCGATGAAGAGTCGAGCGTTCGACTTCAATTATGGCCAGGCTCCTTTTTTCCCGGGGATTTACTCATTCGAGGCTCGCGCTGCTCACTCTAGCGCGTCTCTTTCACGAAAGAGTGCCAAGGGCTTCGCCATTCCCATGAGAGGCCGTAACGCAATGATTACTTTCCTCTAATTAGTCAGTGCTCGCGGCGGCGGCGGCGGCGGCGGCGGGGCCATTCCGCAAATGTCTACACTGCTGGTACCGTCATACCAACGTAACGGTCGTTTACATCAGCATGCTTGCTTTTCTTGCATAACGCGTTGCTGCTTCTGCCAGTCTGTCTACTCTATTCTCTCCGATTGCCGCCCTCTCTCTCTTCGTCTTCTCCGTCTTCATAGCTCGCGATAGAAAGACGCTGCCGGCCTTGAACCAGAAACTCGAGGAGGCATCGATCATTGGCATCCTATCGACTCTATCTCTCTTCCACTCTTACTCTTTCTTTATCCAATGAAATAGATGCGAAGTCGTAGGTAGAGCTTAATCGGTGGCAAGTGTTCTCGATCGAGCTTTATCCCAGCTGGAGAAGCGTGTGCTTCCGGAAAGTGGCAAGCACGCACCAGCTCTGCCAGCTCCAATAATGAGGGAGGAAAGAGAGGAGAGAATGGTGGTGGGATCGCAGGCTGCTGGGGGACTGTGTGTCTCTTCGGAGGCTGTTAAGAGGAGAGCGCGAGTCAACGAATTGGCAGTGGTCCAGAGAGGCCGTGGAGGTTCTAGTCGCTCGAGATGTCGAGAGCCGAAGTCGTAGAGATGAGCGTCGATTCGGTGGGCAGAGGTTTCCCTTGGCTGATTTCGAGGGAGGCGACGGCGACGGCGACGACGACGATCCCTGCGAGTTGGAAGAGGAGGAGGTGGAAAAGAGGAGGGAAAAGAGAGGCGGCCGCTTGTCCCCAGGGGCAACAGGTACCCATACAGAAGCAGAGCTTCTCTCGCCGCAGCAAGATTTTCTTCGATAGAGATATGCCCGGCCACGTGCTCCCGCTAAATATAATCTCTGCCCACTGTCTTCTTCCCTTTCTGCTATGCCACCGTTGCCCTCCTCCTCTCGCTGTACCATCTTCTCGCACTAAGAACGCCGCCGCCGCCGCCGCTCCGTTTGTCCTCGCCGATCCATATTATAACGATATTACGACCAATCTCTCCCCCCCTCACGCTTCCCTCTGGTTAATTTAAGCCGCATTCCAGTTGGGTGCACTCGGTGTTTCGTGCAGTTTTCATTGTCTTTCGATTTGGTTAGCGAAACGGAGGCGTTTGTAGCAGTGAAAAATGTCGGTACTGCTGGGGAAATAATGGGATGTTCTGGATTTCTTTTATTTACGATATTCAGCATATTTTGGGAGAAACGTGTTCTTTTTTATGAACTAGGCTTTAATTTTAATTCTTCGGAGAGAGGCCTTCAAACTTTCAAGATATATTTTAAACTCTTCAAAAATTTTCGATTTTTCGAAGGTCTCGGGACCGGAACGAACGCTTGATTTTTCGATTCCTCGTGTCTCAAAACGAAAAAAAAAACATGATACTTGTGGGGGAAATGCCGGAATTCTACCTAAAACACGTGGAAAACCGATCTGGAATATTTCATTTCAACGGTTTTACCCATGTTTTTTTATCTTCCCGACCTTTCCCGGGGCTGAAACTTGGTAGAAAGTATTTTTTTACATCGAGGAAGAAGTAGAAAAAATTCCAGAGCCCTAGCTCAAAATTCATTTTTTCGCAAATTTTTTAAGGCATACCCCTTCAAAAATTTTCGATTTTTCGAAGGTTCTGGGACTGGAACGAACGCTTGATTTTTCGATTCCTCGTGTCTCAAAACGGATAAAAAACATAAATGTTGTGGGGGAAATGCCGGAATTCTACCTAAAACACGTGGAAAACCGATCTGGAATATTTCATTTCAACGGTTTTGCCCATGTTTTTTTATCTTCCCGACCTTTCCCGGGGCTGAAACTTGGTAGAAAGTGTTTTTTTACATCGAGGAAGAAGTAGAAAAAATTCCAGAGCCCTAGCTCAAAATTCATTTTTTCGCAAATTTTTTAAGGCATACCCCTTCAAAAATTTTCGATTTTTCGAAGGTTCTGGGACTGGAACGAACGCTTGATTTTTCGATTGCTCGTGTCTCAAAACGAAAAAAAAACATGATACTTGTGGGGGAAATGCCGGAATTCTACCTAAAACACGTTGAAAACCGATCTGGAATATTTCATTTCGATGGTTTTACTCATGTTTTTTTATCTTCCCGACCTTTACCGGGGCTGAAATCTGGTAGGTAATGTTTTTTTGCGCCAAGGAAGATACTATAAAAATTCCAGAGCCCTAGCTCAAAATTTTTTTTTCCCCATATTTTTGGCCACCGAAAATATCCCATTTTTGGTGGTTCTTCTGAATGGAGAGTATAAAATTCGCGGTCCACACTGGGATCAGGTTGATGGTGGGCAATTCCTAGATGGGAAGGTGCGTGTGCGTCGAATTAGCCGCTCGGCCCAGTTTCCAAGCGCACTCAATGTCGAATAGGATTCTCACTCGGTGGCGCGCATGTATCTTTCATCCGCTAAATCATACATGACCGTCAAGCTCATCCATTCGCTAGCGATTCAGGCCCGCGTAACTATCGTCCGGATGAATTCCATTGGGATTTTTATTTCTAGAAATGGTAATCGAAGATGGAAGATGCAGCACGGGTACGAATAACTCTGTTATGCGAATAACTTTGCCGGCCTGGCAGAGAGCGTGCACCACGCGCACGCCACGGCCAATTTCTAAGCCGCCGCATTTGTCTCCGTTGCCAATTGCAACGGGGAGGATTCTGGTGGTGGGCCGTCGCCGCCGCCGCCGCGAGGAAAAGCCACGCGGATATCTGCCAGCGGCTGCTGCTGCTGGTGCGACGCCGCTGCCGTCCTAAAGCCAGGAGAAACTGGGAACTCAGCTGAAAAAGAGAAGTGAAGAAAAGCAGGCTAAGCGGATTGAAAGCGGCGTGCGGGCAACTAACTCGGTGCTCTTAACCCTCGTCGCTCGATAACTCTGCTTCTCGCGTGCCACTAGCCCTCTCCTCTCCCCGCTTTTCCACACTTCGCTCTCCGCGATCACTCTTCCATTGGACAGTTCTAGAAAAGAATTTCCCTCCAAACTGATATTTAGAATCGTGCTGCTCTCGGCTCTACGCGTCCTACCAAAACCGCTCTCGACGATCCAGAATTTTTTCGGCTACCACTACCACCCCTTTCTCCCTCGTGCGCCTCCATTTATTTGCTTCTCTTCTCTCCTTTATTGGAAATACCACTTTTTACTGAATTCACTATCGGCCATCGTATCTCCCGTTGAAAGCTTCTCTTTCGTCCGATCTGCTTTTGCGATCTATCACCGATCAAATTCTCCCGCCAATCTTTCTATCCTACCCTCTCGTTTTCTCTTTCTCTCTCTCTCCTTTTATTTCCTCGATCTCGCCACAACGAATTTCACACTGCGGAGTTTCGCGTATGAAACGAGGAACGGCAGTAAAACCGGGAATGATAACAAAATCGCGCGCGATGGACTGCCGCGGTGGTTTAGTGCGGGTTGGGCACTTAGGAGCTTAGATTATTCGGGATAGTGGGAATCCGAGATCCTCCAGCGAGATCCATCCAAAGTGGGCGCGCACTCGGTTCGGCGAGTGTGTGTGTGTGTGTTTCGAGAAATGTGAGACAGGAAGAAGAAGCGCGATTTTTCAGTGCGGTAGATTCGGTCTTGTCGACACTAAGGCTATCATTATGCAGGCTGTGCACAGCGGGAATTCTGGAAATCTAGCTTGCGCCAGTCCGCCGCGAACGATGAAAAATGGTGCGGATGTCTCCTCGGCTGCTGGTGCTGGTGCTGCTGGTGGCGGCTCGCTACCCGCGAAATACGAGTCGCTGTGGTTTTCTAAAAGGGCTTTGGTAAGCTTATGCGTGTAAGGTGGCACACACAGACACACAGACACACGTTCTTCCTCTCTTTCTCTAGTGGATGGTTTGTGACTTCGTTTACTCTGCAATGCAGAACATTGAATTTCTCGGTAAAGTCGTGGAGAGAATGTGTGCCCTTTCCGCCTCCGCCTCCGCCCCGCTCGTCATATTCCTCTTCTCTCTCTCTCGCGACTATTCTCATGTCAGGCCGAGCTCGGTTCTGCCGCATGCAGGCTTGATCCACTGATAGGCCACTGCGACTCCCCTTTTTTCCCCCGCTCGCTGCGCCACTTTTATCGGCCTGCATCGAGAATGTTTTCCTCTCTCCCTCTGCTTCGCATTGTCAAATAGCCAGAGGAATTATAGCCTGCGTGTGGGCTCCTCCCGCGCGCGACATTGCGTGTCCTTAACGAGATAGAATTTTATTCTCTCTTTGCTCTCTTGCTCTCTTTCCGCAGTGTGCGATGCCTGCACTGTAGAGAGTCGGGTAGTCGCGCGCGCGCCCCCTCCGCGAGTGCGCGCTTGGCAGAAGAGGCTTGTTTAAAATTCAAACAGAAAGAGGATCGAAATAAATAATGCGATAATATTGCCGCAGTCGAAATGACGCATCGTCCGATAATATTTGTCTTTTACGGCCGATTGGCAAACGGATTGGTCGGCCGGCGTATGTGGAGCATACGCCGACTCGTTGTACTCTTCGCCCTCGTTAGCGGGTAAAGGTGGTTGGTGGATGCGCGCGCGCGCGCGCTCCACGGTATTTTTCGATGCAACCGTGGACGAAATCTTGGGATTAAGGTGGGTCAGGGAAATGCTGGTGGTGCTGCTGGTGCACCGTCCGGATGGGAAGGTCGTGGATGCCGCCGCCGCGGGGCAACGGGAAGATGGTCTGTTTTTACGTGGGAGTTCCAGTTGTGGTTGCCGCATCAGATGATCGTCTCGTGTTTAAGCGAACCCGCCGAGAAATATGTACGACTTCCCTCTATTTTATCTCGTGCTTTCCTTCTCTTTCTATCTCTCCTTCTGTCGGTCGGTCTTCCCTCTCGTCAAAGGCCCCACAAGACTCGGCCTTCCTTCTTTCTCTTCTTCCCTCGGCCGCTTTTTTCTGTACTCGTAAATTCTCCGCGATCTCTCCCTCCACCCAGCGACGAGAACACAAATTCTCGCCGGCCATTAACAATTGTGCGGCCAGCTGTGTTGTGGGTTTTTTCTCGTCGAGTGTCTTCCCAGCGACGATTCTCCCTCGTGTAAACGATTATTTTCATTCATTTCTCTTCCTGTATTATCTGTCAGGCTTCCGTCTCGGGTTAACTTATGCCTCGCCGAGTTGCTCGCTTTGATTCCGCGGTTAATATCCTAGACTACAAATCGTCCGTTTTAATTTATAAATGTTCGATGCTCGTACATTAAAGATACTGGTTTTGTAGTAGATATTAATAGTTGATTCTCTTTTATATTTATTGACACACTTTTACGTCCAGTTGATAGTTTTTATTTCTACCGATTAATTATTCTTTAATATTTCCACTCGCTTAAATGTTGATAGGAATATAGGAAAAATTCCAGTATGAATTATATCGAAATATTTGACAAAATCCTATTATACTCTGTATTTTTTTTATTTCACTACCATTTTATTAAAATCGCAATTTCAATTTCCACCCAGGGAAAATTGACAATTGTCCAACGACTGATTTGTCTCGAGTGACAATGTCGACTGCGGGCGATGATTTCCATTCATTTTTCTCAGGGTTTCTGTCTCTCGAGCTTCCGTCTCAAGCTCTGACTTATGCCTGTCCAAGTTAGTCGGGGCGATTGCGCGGCTAATATCGTCGGATACAAATGGCTCGCACTTCTAATTTATAATTGGCTCTTGACAGGGCGGAGTGCTCGCGGCATCGCCGGGAATAATTGCCACCGCTCGACGAATGATCCCACCGGCGGCGGCGGTGGCAGCGGCGGCTGACTTTTTGGCATTTCCCTCTAATTGCCACGTTGGACGATCCGCCACGACATTGTGTCCGCACGTGCGCGCTCGCCCACGCACGCACGCACGCGCGCGTAATTTTTAGACAGGCATGAATGAGTCCGAGGAAGACGAGTCTCCGCGGCGCGCTGCGATGCTCGCATTTAATCATAACTTCACGCGAGCTTCCCTTCACTTCGCACTTACTCGCCTCGACTGTCATTCAACTTGACTTCTGCAAGTGGTAAATGACTTCTTTTTTAGACCCAGCCTTGTGATAAAGCTGTACACAATTAATCACTTATCTTTGAATTATTGTAAATTGGGTGGCTATTTTAATTGGACAGGAATGCTTCGTTATTGTTTCTGATATTTTGGATATTATATATCATTTGTTTAATGCAATATATAGTGGGAGATAAAGGAGTATTCGTACAATAAGTATGTAAATATAAAAGATTGCTAGTGTTGGGTTCGACAACCCGGGAGAATGCTAGTGAATAAACATTTGGAATGTTGCTTTATAATAGCTCTCAAATATGTATCAATGCAATCCAGTTTATCCAGTTTCTCAAACTATTTTTCTCCACCACTGTTTCAAGTTTCGCGCATTTCAATTACCCTCGATGCCCAGTTGTTTGCATCGATTATGCATTTTTAAGCCAATAATAAAAATAAACATGCTGAGCGAAAGAAAAGGAGTTCGAATTCAAAGGCGAGTGAATCAGTGCAGAATTCCCTTGACCTTCGCGTTCAGTGTCGATCGTCTTCGAACGGCGCGGTTTTATTGGATTCCTGTTGCGTGGTAAAAGATCGAGATTGTTTCTTGGCGGTCGGAAGGGTCAAGCCTGCTTTCGTAAGTTGCCGCTAGCGGATAACTGTCTCAGAGCGGGAGAAAGTACTCCGCACGAAATTCATCTTACGTAATCGGTGGACGGGTAGGTCGAGCGGTGCAGCAGCAGCAGCATCCTTGCGGTTCCCGTGGATGTTGCTTGCGGGTCATCTCCATTATGCCGAATGACCGAGGCCGAAGAGGCCAGCGCTGGTTTATATCTAGAAATGATTTAGGAATGCGGCCCCAGTGAGAAAACGGTGACAGGTGGCAGACGCCGTCTGCTCTGCTCTGCTCTGCTCTGCTCTGCTCTGCGAGCGACTCTCTTTCATCGACTACGTCACCTTTGCCAATCGTTTCTTGAATCATCCAATCGTTCCCACTCGGCCAACGGAATTTCGCCGTGTTACGTCGCCGAAGCAAACCTTGTATTATTACATAATTAATTACGATTACGGAACACACTCAGACGGAGGCGCGCGCTTGCTCGCTGACGGCGGCGACGGCGCTTGCTTGCTTGCTTTCGCCTCGGCGGGTTTCCGCGGCAGGTGATGTTGCGAGGGAAGCATGTGCGCCACATACACACAGGTACTCTCGCAGAGAGTGGCCAGAATCTTTCTCTCTCTCTCTCTGCCGTTCGCTCGGCGCGATTCGTTGTGCAACATCTGCCCAGAAATCCGGATGAGATTCTGCGGAGTGTCTCCGCCAGGCCGAGGAGAGATTTCAGAGTACTTAATAAAGTTGTGTCTGTGTATCTCTGTAAGTGTAACTCTGTCTATGTGGCGAGTGTGCGCGCATGCATGCCTCGCGGGACGGCGCATAAATAATTAATGTCAAGATTCCCCCGGGGTAATCCGTACGATGGAATGATTGCTCGCGAGATGAATGAGGAAAGTATCATTGCGCGCGCGAGAGAGCCGCACAGACGCGCAGCGGCGTCGCTCGGTGTGCGGTTGTGCAGTGCTCCTTTAACGGGGCCAGCATATTCGCCGGTCCCATCAAGCCGCGAGCAACTTATTTCTTGTTTTCTCAAAGTCCACACACACACACCCACCCACCCATCCACTCACCTTCGATAAGATTAATCCGATGACGATTGAAGATACCAAGTTTTATATCAGCCGAACAAACTTCCGCTAGATGATCGCACATCTCGGATCATTTCTCTTGGCGAAGCTTCACGCGGTCATTGTTTACTCTTTTCGTCAACTCGCCGCTTCCCGGAATCCTCGGCTTCCCTCGAATCTATTTCTGCCGAGACTTTTGGAAGGCTCGCATCGTTGATGTTCGTCTTGCGTTCCTTTAATTACTCTTTGTTAAGGAGGCAAGATTGTTCCTTTAGTGGGATGCTTGGACGGTGGTATGCCGAGAAAAGGCGAGCATTAGTGAAAGTAGTATGAAAAGGGTTAAAGAGCATGCTGTGCTTTCTCATGGCGATGACGATGCCAGTAGGGAATGGCGGTGGTGGTGGTGGTAGTCGAGGGGTGAGAATTGGCCGGTGTAATTAAGAGTCTAATAGGATTTGGCCTCGAATGTAGGCCGAGAGACCGCTTTTCATCGGCTGTTTATTTTTTGTTAGCCGCATTTCGCCGCCACCGCCGCCGGATATAACAATTGGCAAACTCGTTAACGAAAGACTCACTCGTTTTACGTGAGAGATTTGTTAGCACTGGCGACGAGGTTGCCGAGGGGCGGCGGGGGTGGAGAAGGTAGTGGAAGAGGTGGAAGAGGAGGTGGTTGGTCGGCCCAACGATCAGCAAGTGTAATGATGCTGCATTAATATTAATATTCGCCACTCGGCCCTTGGCGAAGCGTCGTTCATCAATATTTGCTTCGGCATACGCCATTCTCCAACCAACCCCCCACACTTTCATCCACCCCGCATCCATCCACCCACCCACCTCCGCCCTCCCTTTATTTGCCGATTACCGTCATTAAGCCGAGAGCAATTTCGCAGCATCCGCGTCTTACAAGATTCAAGACGAGCGCAGACTTTATTCATCGCCAATGCGGTATCTGCCCTTGTGTGCCTGACTGAGAAAGAGAGGTGGGAGAAGGGAAGGGCACGCATCTGGGCCAGTCTGGAGGCTCTGGTTTAATTAGATCTTAAGGGAGCTTGTTTATGCGAACGATCCAAGCGAGATAGTAGCACCGATAAATAAATGATTCCTTATGGGAGACTACTACCACTGGGAGAGAACTCGCCTTCCCTTTTTGATAGTCCGGAATACTCGGCCACCCTTCTATACAACGAACTTTGATACAGTTGCATCCCACCGGTGTACGTCCAATTTTAGGACACGCCAGACGGACCTTAATTACACTTAACGAGAATGTAAATAATTGACTTTAAGTCGACACAGCGGGCGGACGGGCGGATAAATCAAAGAAATCCACTTCTAATTAGCTCGAGCCGCACACTACCACCACCACCACCACTCGACACCACTCCGCCAGCTGTTAATCAAGATTAGTAGGAAAACCGCGAAGCAAAAAATCCTAACGAACCTCTTCTTAAGATTTTAAAGTGCGCGCAAGCTTGCACGTGAAGTGGGAGATGGCGAAAGTGGCTCGGTAAGGGAAGCGAAGACAGTCCGCGGCGAATGCAATAACCTTGCTTGCTGCCAAGTTCAGGGGGGATCAAAGGGTCAGAGAGAAAGAGGATGGACGCCGATCAAAGTACGAAAAGAGTAGTCGAAGGAGAATGAAAGCGTCGGCGCGTAAGAATCCGTTGGGAAATATATATTCGCCCAAAGTTTCTCGATCAAAGGTCTTGGGGCGGTCGTGATATGATGTACCATCGGCAAAACTAACGTTTGGTAATTAAGCCTATGGTAGATCGATAGTTAATTCTCGGTTCGACGAGAGAGAGAGAAAGAGAAAGAGAGCGAAGTGAATAGGAGAGAAGGATGAGGTGAATCAGCGAAGCCGGCCAAGTGATTTTCGACTGGTTCATCGGGCATTCGTTCGTGCGTCTCATTAAAGGGAATGACTCCTGCCAGTCCCGGTTGACAGGAGCTCGAAAGACAGGCACGAAATAGCCCGGCAAATATGTTGGAAAGGGGATTGAATCGAGGCTCTAGTTCGAACGCTCCTCAACCTCGACGGAAAGGGCACGAATTAACCCTTTCCACTCGAAAGACAACTCTTCCTCTGCTTTTCCACCTACAATTTCCATCAAATTCGTTCGAATACAACACTCTTTATTATTACTATTTAATTCAAACTTCGAATAACTTCAACCAAAAGTTTCAAAAAGAACAAATTATATTAATTTCTAATACTAATTCAAATACAATATATTTATATTGACTTATACAAAATAATATATGATCTGTAAGAAAAATTAGCAAAATATTTTCAGTACGTCAAAGGGAAAGGGTTAATTGAAAAGTGAATTTTTGAAGGGGTTTGCGAGGGTGGTAAATTGTGAGGTGTGTGGAAGGTGAAGGTGTAAGGTGGAAGGAAGTTGATAGATCGGGAGGAAAGTCACGGGTCCTGATCGACATAGGCGTGTATTGGGTGCGCATGTGGGTGGGGGTAACCGCGTGCTCGAACTCGAACGGCATACTCTCGCACCGAGACGCAGCCAGTCTTCGGCGCGCACTCCTACAGACAACATCGGGACAGGCAACCCTTGCTCCTCGCGAACTCGCATCGCCTGCTACGAAATTCCTTCGGGAAAGCTTCTTCACCAACCGGCACTCACTCCCTTTCCAATAAATCCTCTTCAGGATGACGACTCCGACGTGTACCGTTGGCTCCGCGCGCGAGTGATTTCTCCGAAGGGGTGAATTTCAGACTCTCATCCCCCTTGTTATTCCTGATCGTCGGCATCTCTTCCTCCAAGGAATTCCTGGCTCGCTCTCTCCCTTTTGGAAAATGACCAGTTGATCTTCCTCCCTGGAGCCAGGGAGACACAAACCGTTTCGTATATCCGTTTGGTTGGTTCCTCGGAACAACAAGAGTTTCGTTGTTAAGAGGGTTTGCGCGCGGCGCTGCTTGGTGTGCGATCAGTGGTGCGGAGACTTTGCGAAGACTCGGAGGACGCATCCTGGCGCAAGGACTACCTTCGATCAGTGAATTATCCCGGCGATTGTGCCTGCCAGGATGCACCACACGGCGCCGTGGTACTTGCCTTGGGGCTTGAAACTCGTCCCCTTGCCGATACCTCCAGGACATCCAGCTTCCGGCATACCCAATCCGGGATTGCACCTGCTGGCACCCCTGCCTGGCATTTACGCGCCGGAACCTCGCAAGGTACGATACTTTCTTCGTCCTTTCATTCATTTTACTTCAGCTTTCTTAAAGTTAGAAATGTTTCTAGTGAATCATTTAGTGCAGGTCGAAAGACTTTGTGATGGATCTCGAGTTGAGAATCTATCTTCCGTTTGTAGGAATGAAGTCATCGGTAATAATAAGAGTCACGCGTGTTTGCGAATCTAGTCGAATGATAGAATCGACTGATAAAATGGATGAGAGTGCGAAGTGTCAGATTGTTGGCGGTCCACGGGCGAGCGGGTTGGAAAGTGTCGGCCGGCGCTGTTGAATCGATTAGCAAGCTTAATCGATGAGGCGGCGGCTCCTATCAGAAACTCGATACGCATTAGTTCTATCTTTGGAGAGTGCGGAGTTAGTTAGTGTTGGATGATGGTGGTGGTGCGTGACGCGCCGCCCGATGGACCTTCGCCTCGATCGGGAACGACCTTTCGAACTTGGTAGAGAATGTCTGCCATTGGAAATAGAGTTTTTCGCCTCTTAATTATTAGTGGAGTTGTTCGGGGGCCGTTCGACAGTTGAGGTGGCGAGTTGATAGAATTTTTACAAGCGCCTTGACCCAACTGAATACTAAAGCGCGCCGAGCCATGTCTGATAGCTGTGGGAAATAGCATTTCGCCGGGGGCGGAGAATTGGAGCAGGCAGATTTAACATTGCTTTCGGATTTAATAATCTCACTTATTCCCGGCCTGTTGACATTAACGTGGATCTCGAGTGCCATTTAGCGGACGTTGCTGGACACTTCAATAAATCGGCGAGCCAGTGAAATGAATTTTCTAGCGCGAGTTTTCTAGTGGTTTTGTTGCGTATCAGGTTTCCCGGCGGGCGACGTGTGTCCAATCCTGCGCCAGGAGGCAGTATCGCATTTTTTCTCGAAACATTTTTCGCCCCGAGCTCGCAACTCGGAACCAGTTTCGTCGGGTTTACGCTGCATTTTAATTGAGTTGCCGCGAGTGGCCCCTCCAAAGATCATTCCAGCGTCGAGTCGCCTGTTTACCCTGTTTACCCTCGTTTCCAGTGTTGTTCCGCTCGAAGGGCACGCGCGCGCCCCGCGCGATTCTACCAGAAACAACAATATTCCTACTGCAATTCATCCGCCCGGAAACAATGACGCGTGCGGAACAGTAGAATTTGTTAATTGTAAAATGTTTCAAACTCAAAATCCGTGCCACGCTTTGTTCGAGCATGTTCGAATGATTGCTCGAAACAATGGCGCACGAATACTAGAATTTCGCGATGCCAAAAAACTCGGAAACCTTGAGGAACTGTGTCATGGTTAGGTTTCTCCTCATTATAATTGTTAGGAAAAACATTCTCGAGAAATCTCGAAATAATTATATTATTCCGTGCGAGGAATACAAAGTAGGATAGAATTTCCCATTGGGAAAGAGTGTTAAACCGTGAAAATTCGTGTCAGACTTCGATTTCTTCTTATCGCGATTATCGAGAAGGTGTTCGCAGGCAATCGCGAATCTTCGAACAATCAGTCGGTGAAGATTGAGATCGAAGTGTGTGTATCGAAGTCATCGAGGAATTCAGATCAGGCTCTGGCTTGTTAAGATGTGGCGAATCTTCTCTCTCCCACTTTTTCTCTCTTGAGCGAAATGTCTTATTCGAGCAGAAGTATTCTCTTGTGCCGCTCGACACAAAGCCCCGAATTAAGGTCAGGTGTGTGTCGAAGGTGAGCGGACGATTTTAAAGTTGCCGAAAGCTCTGCTCGTGTAAAGAGGAAGCTGGCGCAGCTGGCGACCGCCGCCGCCGCCGTGCTGGACCCTCGCAGATATTCCTTCGTTCTTAGTAACGCATACTTCGCTTGGATAGTTGGCGATACTGCTAGAGAACTCTCTGGCACCTCTAAATAGTGCGCCAATGCTTCGAAAATAAACTGGCAATGCTCATCGTGTATTAAGCTCTGCCTTCGCTGGACTAACTTTTTCCTCGTGCTTCCTCTTTCTTACTAAACTTGGCCACTGAAAATTCCTCAAAGTTTCATAGTGTTTCCAAAGGAAATGTGTTGTCACATACAAAAACGTCCGGGTGTTTATGTGTTGATAGAAATCTTGTGAATAATTAGCAAGAGAATACTGTTTTATGTTTAATATGAAAATATGTGTGCTATATTTATTTATATACTATTTATTTTGACTTTCTCTAACTTTACTGACATCAAAACCACAGTTTCAATTTCCTCAGCGATCACAATGTTTTCCATCGATTCTCCAAGCGACTCCAAGTAAACTAAGAGCTTGCCAGCAGCGAGGATGAAAGCACATCCGCGTACTCGCTCGTTCGAGAGACATCATAATTTCGCCATAACTTGTTTGATTGTTCTTGAAATTGCTTGGCCGTTTTCGCGCGACTCTCGCAAAGTCAGAACGCGCGCGCGCGCGCTCGAGAGAGAGAAAGAGAGAAAGATCTCTCTACGGATCGCCTTATTGCAAAGTCTGCCAAGCGTATTGCTCGCGAAGTAAACAGCCGCTTGCCGCGGAGCTTACTTTCAGATTGTTCGCTCGACAAGCTGACTATTTTCCGCTCGAGATAAAAGCGAGAGTTAAACTGGAAGCGAGCGCGAGAGAGAACTAGAAAAAGTGTTTCTCCATTTTTGGAAGTAAACGCGCGCGCGAGTATATCCGGCGGCGGCGGCGGCTGGCGGTGGTGGGACGATTGCATATTTTCCCGGGCTGGGAATTCGCGGGGGGGTTAAGTGGCGTCGAAATGGGGGCAAACGACATCGTAAAGGCTGGCCAATGGGGGATATCCCTATAATTTGACGAGCACTTTAGCCCTCCACTGGCTAGCATACCGGCGCGGCGCATTATCGTAATTCCTGATACGTTGAATTCCCGGGGAAAAAGCGGGAAAGCTCGCGAGCATACCAAACTAGTGCGAGAGCGATCGGCTACATATTTCTCTCGAGTTTTTCTATCTTCTATTTCAAAGGCTGATCTTATCGGAGCGAGCTTTAATATAACGCGAGGAGGCACTCGTTGCGCAAATACATTTTCGTAGCGCGAGCAGCAGTCGAGCAGCCGACTTCTAATCTCCATGAATTCGCACTGGAATCCTTCTAGCATGAAATGTTAACGGGTTCGAGGAGAAAATGTCGTAGGTTTCCTCGCCGTATACTTGCCTTGCCGCCGCTCGATTCTGAATATCTGCTTTTCGGCTGTCGTAGATCCGACAGGGAGAAACTTTCTTCGGGCCGAAACGAGCGCCGGACGTGTCGTTATCCTTCTTGGATAGACGTGCATTTCGCGAGAGTTCGGATCCTTCCCAGGGAAACTAGCGCTCCACTCTCTCTGTTGTGTTGTGCGCCAAAGGGCGAGAAACTCGGCGGTGCTGCGGCTCGAGATGCGGCATCTCTGACAGTAGAAGAAATGTGTAGATAAAAGTTTACGAGCTAACAGGTGTCCCTTGTGTCGGCGACGACACTCGCCCATTCGATCTTCTCCTTGCGAGTGCGAGAGCTCACATAGCACTGCAGATTTATCCCTGCCATTCTTCTTTCCGCCAGTTTATTTATCCTCCGCGTCGACGCACTACTTCTTGTAAAGAAGTCCAGTTTCCCTTTTGAAGACTTTTTACTAGTATTATTTGTTTCTCATCATTTTATTAATAGATTACTTTTAGTATTGTTGTAATCTGTGTGGGAATAAACTAATACGACTTTTATATTTTATATTGTATTTAACAAAAATTATTAAACACAGATCTCCGCAGTAATGTCGCACATAGTAATTCAGAAAGCTTTGAGACTTTTTCTCTTGCACGACAGTTCTTTATAACTGCTTTCATTTCCATCTTTTTATTCCGCTGAAATAATATCTCTCTGCGCAATTATAATTTGATTAGAGCTGTCCTTGCCACTACGAGTTCACACACAACTTTACATTCATCGCGCAGCGATGTTTTCCGAGGGTTTCTTTGCTCCAGTTTATTTATCCTGGCATGAAGGGACTGGTCGAGGCAAAGGAGAAGCGCGCGATACCGCTGATTGAAGATCCCAACGAGGCAATCTCGGGCTACTAATTTCGTGGCGGAGATTCGCTCCTCCCTTTGGAAGTTTCGGGGTAGTTGGCTGATTTAAAAGGGGTTAGCCTGTCTCTCTGATTCTATGTCTGCTGACTTGAGAGAGGGTGGTGTACGTGTGTGTGTGTGGTTCGGGTCGGAGGGAAGTCGCCGGGAACTCAGGAGCGGTAAATAAATTTAGTTTGGTCAATCTGGGCAAGGCGGAGCGGAGCGGAGAGGGCGCGCGCGCGTTCTCTCGGCGCAGAGGGTGAGTTATTAGTCTAGCGCCGCGTTCGGTCTTGATTCGGATCAGTCAAAGTCGGCGGCGCCTCATTAAACTCGGCTCCTATTTATTTCTCGAACATGTTTCCCCGCCACTAAACACACACACACAGAGTGAGGAACCCGGCATCGATTTAGCCAAAGCATTCTCCGGCTATTCTGGTCGCTCGATCGCCAACCCGGCACAATTATTTGATTCGCTTTTCCGGTATATCGCGAGCGAGCGAGCGAACACGCTTTGTCTCCTCGGAGGAGGAGGAGGAGGACGACGCGTGATCAAGTCTCGCGGTGAGACGGCGTGAAAAAGCTCCGAGAAGATGTGTGTCTGTCTGTCCGTCCGTCTGTGTGTGTGTTACGCAATGCTAATGTGTGATGGTGGACCTCCACGTCGTTGACGGATGACAGAAGTCTCGTGTCCGTTGCCAGGAGGAGCGAGGCTGCTCGCAGCGTATATATTTATACATACCGAGAAGACCGTATGACGGCCTCCTTCGACGCCAGCCTCATCATCGTCCAGTCGAGCCAGCGTCGCTTCGACCATTTATCCCCCGATATATCGAAACACTCGTCAATGATGCGACAACAAACTAATCGATTTATTAGACTCTTTCAAATAAGACCCGCATTCATTTTAATTGAATAGTTGAATGGATTTTAATGCGACCTTTATTAATACTACAAGGTGTTTTATAATTAATTCTAAAATTTGTAAAGGAACAGTGAAATGTTCGTTACCGGAAAATGTTTGCAGTAGTTTATTATTCATCAAATTAATTTACTGCCAAAAGGTGTACATGAAATTTCGCTCGGGCGATGCTTGTATGCGGAGCTCTTTATTCCAACCGCTCTCTCTGCATTGTTCCATTTTCACTCTCTACTTTATTTCGCGATCTATTTTCTATCCTATTATTAACTCCTAAATATAACTTTTCCAATGAAATTCCCAGCTAACAACTCTTTCAATATCAGCCATATTTCTTTATGATATTCGTCGGTGAATCTTTAATCGAATCCAAAGGAACCAGGCATAATTTTATTCGAACAAGAGAGACTGTCACTCGAGTAGGAGAAGCATCCCATTACCGATGAGCGCGCGGTTGCGCGCCGTTGTCCAAACATGTACGCTTCCGGAAGTACGCTACGCCGCCAGCAGAATCCACAGGTAGCGAGTTTCCCAAGGATCGATCCTGGGGCTTCGCCGAATTTGCATGGGATAACCGGGCGGCCGGGCGCGCGATACGTGTTCGTGCTCCCAGTACGTGTTCTCCTCTTGCTGCTCGTTCGTCGAACGTCGACGATCTTCCAAGCTCCCGAGGACTTAGCCGTTTTCCCAAGGAATAGTTAGACACGAAGCGTTCGTCTCTTCTATTTCAACAAGTTCGATTGCCACGTACCAGAACTCTCCATGGAGAAATAGCCGCGGGCTTCTCCCCAAGCTCAATTTCAGCTCTCTCTCTTCTTCGCTTGCCTCTTAAAACGAGCGTAAGTTCATCCATTCTGTAGTTTTTATCTTCTTTATAAACGAACACTTTTGCACTTGAGAGACGATTTCGATTTCAATGAAATTTATTTGAATCGACGATTTTTCATTGCTATTATTTTTTAGTAATTAATAGCATTGTATTATTAATATTATAATGAACTTATAATACTTTTATACATTAAATTGAGCAGGGAAATCATTTTATTAGATTTTTTTACAAGACAATCATAACAACTGTATATTAATGATATTGATTTTGGCGCGGCTAAGTTTACGATAGCAAGCCAGTGATACTTTAACCTGAATTCGACAATCGTCGTCGATCGGCCCCTCGGACTTAGCCACTTCTGGGAGGAAGCTATCTCTCTGGCGAAGGTTTCGTCCCTTCTATTTCAACAAGTTCGATTTCCACCGAGAACTGCATCGGGAAATAGCCGGGGGTGGTTTCCGGAAGCCCAGTTTCACCTTCTGCTCGCTCTCTCGTTCTCGTTCTCATTCTCCTTCACTTGTCTCTCTTGTCTCTTAAGCGGAGCTCACGTTCTTCCATTCTGTATGTCACGTACTGCTCTTTAGCTTTCCTCTGCGCCGAGCGATGGTCCTCTCCTCTCTTCTTTAGGCTTCCTCAAACTTCTCATCTCTCTCTCTCGCTCGCTCTCTTTGCTGATTTGCTCCTTTCCGTTCTCTTCCAGGCCGTTTCCCCGCAGCTTGCGAGCTTGCAGAACTGCTCACTCGACTCGCGTCCTACTCATCGGGACTCGGCTCGAATCGCTGGAAAGTTAGTTCCTCGTCCAAGCTTCTCCCTCTCTCTCTCTCTTTCTCATTCTCATTTTCCTCTCTCACTGTCTCTCGGTCTAGGAATTTCCCTCGTTTAACTGAGTTGGTGTGTCAGAGCTTTCCTGTAGCGAGCACGCGCTTCACATTTCCTACGATGCTATCGTGCACTGCGCTCACCGATGTGTACAGAGAGCGCAGAGGAGAGGAGAGGAGAGGAGAGGAGAGAGGAGAGAGCGCATAGGCTGCAGGATAGACGGCAGCCGTTGATACGAGAGAGTCCATGTGCTTTTAGGTAATGAAATTAATAAAGTTCCCCACTCCAACATTCGACTATTGCCACTTGGCAGATGGTGCGTTCCCCCACCCTTTCTCTCCCTCTCTCGTCAGAGCTTGATACCCTGCCAAGCGCAGATTGGATGAGAAGCTCGCCTGTTTTTCCGAAGCTTCCAACATCCCCCTTTTCTTTCTGTATAGCACCGCCGGATCCCCGAGTCATTTTCAGAAAGGAAATTTCATAGTTTTTCATATTTCCAGATTCAATCTGGCAGATCGTTGTGACATTGATTTTTTATTCCGTGGGAAATGGATGATTTTTTAATATTTTTATTTTGTCGCCTCGTTTTTAAATTGGTGAAATATGTACAATTAAATATTTTATGGAATAGTTGGAGTTTTTTTTAAGGGGGATGAATTGGAAGATTAAATATTTTATTCGGTAACCGTTTCATATTCAATAGAGCTGATTTTCGGAGTGCACACGTTCGGAACTCGAAACTTGGAGATTTCAAAGTAAATCCACGCATCAAGGAGATTTCGCGGGATTTATTTCTAGGATTAGAAGAGACCGAGAGATCTCGAGCTAGCTGGGGTAATAAGGAGCGGTTGCTACGCGTTACTTACATAAGTCATAATTAATTAGCAGAGAGAGGGAGAGAGAGGAGGTTGGAAGCTGTGAAGGAGATGTTAATTGCGCGAGAGGAGCGCCGTATTTTTCAGGCCCGTTCCCTTCTCTCTCGGGGCGAGTGCTCTCGAGTTCTAGCTACTCTTTCGCCGAGCTTATCCCTCGTTTATGGATAAGGCTTGGTGGCTGGCCGCAGTCCTCGCGAGCCCTTCCTACTTCCTGGCAATGCGAGCGGAGCTTCTTTCGCCTCCTCGTAGCACGCTCCAAATTACAAATCGCACAGTTGGCAGCCTGTACCACGGCAGGCAGCCTGCTGTGCCGTCAGAGAGAGTGAGTGAGAGAGTAAGGGAGAGAGTACAGTGTATGTATGTGCCTTCGAGTTCTCGACACCCGACAAAAACCACCTGGCAGCGCTAACAAGTTGACGAGCTAGCTCGGAACTCGGCTAACTCATTCCGCTGGATAAAAGGCGCTCGCCGCCGTCGACTGCGAACTAAGTTTCCCTAGCGGAATTCGACCGAACTTGAGCCCTTTTTCCCTCGCAACGCTCCAGCAAGTACACTTACACTTATAGCCGCTCGCCGGGATAGACAATCGCCGGGAAATATAGCGTGCCGAAGCCATCGAGGCGCTCTGCAGTCAGGCTTGTTTGTACACGTAATATAAATGGAATTTCATTTGGTTAATGCGGATGTGCGGTAGTTCAGGGTGCTCGTAGGCACGCGAACCAACCACCACCACCGCCACCACCCCTCCTTCTCTTCCCAACCTACCTTTATATCGGAAGTTGCGCTTGTGCAGTTTCGGTTGCGTCGGAACACCCGCCGCCGTGAGAGAGCCTTTGCCCGGCCAAGCAGTACATTCCCTTCCCCATTACTTAATTAGATTCTTTGGGAAATCACTTCTAAGTTCCCGCCGGTGAATTCACCCCGGCGATCTTCATTTTCATTTGCGACTTTGTGTTTATGGGATTTCGACTCTAAAACGCTAAGTGTTCTTTATAAGACCTGCCAGGTCAAAAGTTTGTACTTTTTTTATATAAATCTGTAAATTAATGTGGAGTATATTCCTCAAAATTCTGTTTTAAAAATATTTCACGACGCTTAAGAATATCTTTTCGATATTGTGCAGTTGAAATGCATCATAGAAACTGGTATTTTACAAGAGCTATCTGACAGGAGTAATTTGTACAGGAAGCAGTCAATGAATTCTATGATTGGCTCATTTATTATATATTAATAGTAACGCGAGAATTTCATGCTACGCTCATCGGACATATAACCAATAATGATTTCTGTTTTCGTAATTCCATTTTCTTATTCACCCTCTCACAAAACTTATACAACTAGATTATCCGCGCGACGTTTTTTCTCTGCCTCGAAAATGGTCAATGAATTGTGCGATTGGCTCATTTATATTCATGCTAATGCGAGGCTCTCGGCTTGTTCTTTTACGATGAGGAGAGGCTCAATAGCCGAGGGTAGGAGTTGCCGTTGATGTCGCGTGGCCTATGCTCGCTCGACATGTAAGCGGAGCGGCGATTTTGCGTGATTGCAGATGCTATTTGTCACCCGGGCGGCCTCTCTCTCTCTCTTTCCCAAGTCATGTTAGTAAGCCGAGTCACGCCAATCCCTCATTTCTTTCGTGCATCGGCATCGAACACGCCGCCGTGCCGGGGATATCGCCAGTGCTTTGCTCCTGCGCGAATTCTCTCCCCTCTCTTTCTCTTTCTAACTCACAAGTTTCTCGTAAAAACAAACGCGTCCGTTGCGCTGCACCGCCTCGGCTTGTATCCTCGCTGGCATCGAGCACCACGAATAAAGTAGAGTAGGTCTATTCGCGTTTTCATATGCGCCGCTTCCCCTCACCTTTTCTACCAACCCCAGCCCACCCCTTTTATATTCATTCTCCTATGGAGTCGAGCGATGCGCCGATAAATTCTCACCCGCCTCGCCAATATTCCAGTTTATCCGACTTTTCTTCCCTCACCTTTTTCATCATTCTTCCACCCCCCCTCCCCCGCGCGCCGAACCAACCCTGTGCCCCTCGGTGTCGGTTTCAGTGGAAATTGTGGCCCCTCTCTATATATCACCTGTCTGTTGCATATATGTGCTAAATCGTTATGGCTGTTTCGAGATGCCTGTGCTATGAATAATTATGATTGGGAAGCATGGAATTTATGGGTTTGTATTTGGAGGTAGTAGAACATTTTTAACAGTGGTATTAGTGTTGTATTTTTGGGAGAATTAGTTTATGATTCTGATAAGGTTCTGAAGATTAACACTAGATTTACCAGGATTTTTTTGTGTCCGTGAAAATAGGTATAAACTAGTCATTTGGACTGGTTTTAATAAATCTAGTGTTAACTAAGATGGAAGGTTCTAAATTATTACGAAACAACTTGGAATTCAGGAGTAAGTAAAATCTCTAGAACAGTCATCTTTATTGGCCTCGCATTCTCCAGAATGTGGCTATCTTCATTTACATTTACGAGCCACCCCTCGTATATGTGTCAGGGATATCGAATGAGTGTTTCCTTTGTAGAAAAGAGGGTGGAACGGCTAGCGAAACAATCGCGGACGATTTCCAAGGCGCACGCAACTCTCGGGGGCTTTGCGCAACGAATATTTTGGCAGTCGCTGCTCGCGGAGTGTGTGTGTGCGTGCGTGTCGCGAGGTTTCGCAATGGTATATCGATATCGCCGTTATGAGGAGGGTCGAGAGAGCTGGCAGGGCTGAGCCAATGGCGGTCTGCGGAAGGTAGATCGCTACTAATTAGTTGTGGGTCAAGGCGCAACGCCGACTGTCGCGAGAGCAGGCTCCCATTCCTCATAAGTGACTCTCGAAAATAGAACCGCCCTTGCGTGATACTCGCTCTAGACGCTTCTTTTTTCACCCACCGCCGTATTTGTCGAGCGAACAAATCTAATATCTACGCTTGGCAAAAATGGCTTCGCACACCCAGATAATCTTAAGTCAAGCATGATCAATATGATTCTGCTTTGGAATAATATTGGCTTTTCTTTAATACAGAAATTTTCTTATTTAAGATGTTTTTTATTAACGTTCACTACCAAATTTACAATTTTGTAACTCTTACATAAATTAAGAAAAATATTAGAACTCTGTTCGTTAAAATAAATATGTCTGTGCATGAGAGTTCTGTTCCAAATCAAAAATAACTGAACCACTCTACAAAATTATTATTCCAACAACCTGCAATAGTGCCTTGTTCGAACCAAGATTCTACAATCACCGTGCACGTTCGAGTGGTTTCCCTGAAGAAGGCAACTACATTGGCAGTTCTCTCGACGGATATTCTAATATTTCGACTTTCCTAACACGAATCTTGGCAGATCCAAGAAGAGAATTCAACATTCTCCGTGTGTATGTATGTGTGTTTCTTGCAAGTACATTGGAGAAAGCTACAAGCTCTTATCCCCGACGGGATAACGAAGCGTCGATAGGAAAACTTTCCTCTCGCGAGGACACGAAACATTACGCACCGGCAACTTCTGATCCCAGTTGGCGACGGGCTTCTCTTCCGCGGCGACATCCGCTCTTGCAAATACATCCAAATCCCCACCTGTCTGTCCTCGGCTTTTCGGCGGAGTTTTGCCTCTTCCGCCGAGCTCTTCGAGACTCGAACTCCTCGCCGCGCACACCTCACTCACGGCGTCTGTTTACCTATCCCTCGTCTGGTTACTCACCGCTTGGTCAAAGCAACCAGAAGATTATATGCCTCGGGTATACAGGGTGTCGTAGTAATTTCGGTAATGACCATCGACGGTCAGAAAGAGGAGGGTTATTTTGAAAGTTCTTTCTCGCTCTTCAATTTTCAGTTATTTTATAATTATTTAGAAAATATGTGGTAAACTATTTTATTGCGTGGAATGTTCCTCACTTGTTTTTATCCAGCACTCTTAAAAAAGATGGTCATACATATGTAGAGACTTTAATTAATTGATCAAAGTAGATACGATTTATATAATCGTTCACTCTGCAAGATCCTCTTCATTGACACGCAATTCTTATAGTAGCCTTACAAGAAAACTTCAAAGAATTTCGAAAATAAATAATCATAGCCTTCCGATTCACCACGATCATTTAGAAGGTTCCAAAGACACCCTGTACAACTAGACGCGCGGTCCAGTGCGAGGGCGGATTGTTCTCTTTATGTAAATGAATTCGTAAAGAAGATAAAAACTTGCCGGCCGGCCGCCACCACTGAGCTTCATTCCCGCTTACGGACGAACTTTCCTGCAATTTCTCGTTGCGCTCAGAGGGCGCCGAGGGAAAAGGGCGGGTGGCAGGGAAACTTTTCGAATTTGTGTGAATATAAAGTCTGTTTTTACGCGCACGCCACGCCGAGATAGGTCGGCTACTTCGTCAAAAGGCTTTTCTTTTACGTATTAATCAGACAGCAGTGTGCCCGCATTCTTCCTCCGACCCTTTTTCTTTGTTCTCTGCCTCTACTTTCTTTTTATTATTATTATTTTGTTAGTTGAATGTCAGAGAGAGAGAGGGAACGTGAGAGAGTGTGATACTATTGTGATTTCGGTGGAATTAAACGGACAGGATGCGTGGAGGAAGGCTTGTCTAACTGGTTGCAGCCGACAGGATAGATACATAGTGCCATTATGGGCCGTCCTCGGCGCGCATAGTGCGCGCCTAATGATTATACGATTATCGTTGCCACGCCGACAATTACTGTAGCTCATTTGGACGTTTAGTTTCATTCCCGTCCTCGCTCATTCTTCATTTCTCAGTGTGCATGTCACTCCTGTCACTCCGCTCTCAGCTATCTCGCCAGAGAAATTGCTTCGTAGTCGATTCTCTGCTATTCGATAATACTTATATTTAGCATTGTAAAAGAGCGAGGAAAGAGAAAGATTGTTACACAATAATGTTTTAACTATGAGTTTCAAACATTACTTTCTTGCAAGTTTTAATGTTGGATGCGCTAATTAATTCGTGGCAGCTTGGAATGAAAACTTTCGTATATAAAAAACAATCGTCTTAATATTTTTGTTATATTCTCCCTTTCGAATGCTAGCTAAAACAAAAATCATTCTTACTCTACACCCGAAAAAGTTCACTCCAAAAACAATTCAACAGATCGCCATACTATTATTCCGCACTTGTCCCGGAAATAACAATTTTTCGGCTCTTCTATCTCTGGCGAGAGCTTGCCAGGAGAGAGAAACAATTCGGCGCTGTCGTTGCCGGCGGAGTCACGTAGCCGCAGCTGCATTTGATCCTGTTTCACGGAATAATCCGAATTCAGAAGTTGTCGCGCGCGCGGCGGCGGTGGTGGTGGTGGTTTCTTCGGCGGTGGAGTGGGCATTATCATATCCCAGAGGTTAAACAGGCTGGAAAGGAGGCGTCGCGGCGCTCCTGTAGACGACAAGGTAGACACATGCCGGCATTATGACGATGAATCAGTATACCGTAGACCTTGATGAGGATTAATGCTCCACTCCTAATACGTCCCGTGAGTGTGCGGGCCAATTCAATTTGTACCTGGGACCTGGAACGTGTCACGCGTACTCCGGCCAATTACCGCTCTGTCTTTCCACCTCGTTCTATGAAACACGATTTTCTTTGTTGACTCCTCGTAACCTTAGTAATATTACTTGGTCGTATAAAGTGATTCAATTGCTTTCGTAACGCGAATTATATGGCGATTTTTATTCATTTATCAGTATTTGGTACTTCTGTTTGTTATATTTATATTTAATCATATTCATATATATTTAATTGAGAATATATATTAATAGTTTTGCAATTTTGTAGTTTCAGAGTATGATAATTGTGCATATTGCAAATTTAATATCAAAATTCAGGCATTAATAATATTAGAGACATATTAGTTAATATTCGCTATAGTTCAATTTAAATACAATTAAAAGGAATGATGGTTTGAAGGGATAGAAAATTGAATAAGCGAAAGTAAAGGATGTAAGAACAAAGGTCGGAAAGTTTAGAGGGCAAGTCTGTAGTAAATAGAGAGGTCTTGTATGGTTGGTTGGCATTTGCATATCCCGAGGGTTGGCCTCCCCTGGGATGGAAGGTAAGGCAAGCATAGGTCATGACCTCGGTACACGGCCAAGACATATGCTGACATTACAACGATCATTTGCCACAGCATACCTGGTTAACGTCTCTCTGTTTCCCCGCCGCCCTGCCCTCTTAGCCTTCCAGGAGTAAGATTTCCTGGGGGAACCCTGCCTGCCTGCTCCTGCCAACCAAGAACATCTGACAAAAGCCACGCTTGCTTGATTCCTCCTCTTGGCTTTCCGCTTTCGGTAATATTGTAGAATTAATGACAGAAGCGCAATCATTAGGGTGTGGTTTGTTAAGAAGCCTCCTGCTTGACAGGAGCTCTTATTTATAATATTTAATAGTTTAGATACACTTCTAAAATGTATTTCGATATTTTAATTAATATATTGTTTGTTGCTTGCTAATAATTCTTTTAGTATACTTTTTTTGTAATTGTTTAAAGAAATTTGGAGAAATATCTTGCCTTTGAATCAGAACTCTCCTAGTCCTTATTTTTTTTGGTGGACTTCCCGACCTTCCCCGGGGCTGAAACTTTGTAGAAAGTGCTTTTTTGCATCGAGGAAAAAGTAGAAAAAATTCCAGAGCCCTAGCTCAAAATTCATTTTTTCGCAAATTTTTTAAGGCATACCGCTTCAAAAATTTTCGATTTTTCGAAGGTTCTGGGACCGCAACGAACGCTTGATTTTTCGATTGTCCGTGTCTCAAAACGGATAAAAAACATAAATGTTGTGGGGGAAACGCCGGAATTCTATCTAAAACAGGTGGAAAACCGATCAGGAATATTTCATTTCAATGGTTTTTGCCATGTTTTTTATACTTCCCGACCTTTCCCGGGGCTGAAATTTTGTAGAAAGTGTTTTTTTGCATCGAGGAAAAAGTAGAAAAAATTCCAGAGCCCTAGCTCAAAATTCATTTTTTCGCATATTTTTTAAGGCATACCCCTTCAAAAATTTTCGATTTTTCGAAGGTTCTGGGACCGGGACGAACGCTTGATTTTTCGATTGCTCGTGTCTCAAAACGGATAAAAAACATAAATGTTGTGGGGGAAATGCCGGAATTCTACCTAAAACACGTAGAAAACCGATCTGGAATATTTCATTTCGATGGTTTTCCCTATGTTTTTTTATCTTCCCGACCTTTCCCGGGGCTGAAACTTGGTGGGGAATGTTTTTTTGCATCGAGGAAGAAATAGTAAAAATTCCAGGGCCCTAGCTCAAAATTCATTTTTTCGCAAATTTTTTAAGGCATACCCCTTCAAAAATTTTCGATTTTTCGAAGGTTCTGGGACCGGGACGAACGCTTGATTTTTCGATTACTCGTGGCTCAAAACGGATAAAAAACATAAATGTTGTGGGGGAAATGCCGGAATTCTACCTAAAACACGTGGAAAACCGATCTGGAATATTTAACTTCAACGGTTATTCCCATGTTTTTGGTACTTCCCGACCTTTCCCGGGGCTGAATTTTTGTAGAAAGTGTTTTTTTGCATCGAGGAAGAAGTGGTAAAAATTCCAGAGCCCCAGTTCAAAATTTCTTTTTCCCCATATTTTTGGCCATGGAAAATATCCAATTTTTGGTAGTGATTCAAAGGCAAGTGACTCACCCTGTCCACATTCGAGTTCTTATTGTTATTCCCTGGCAATGCTTTGCGCGTAGCTTTATTAAGATCGTTTTAATTAAGCGTGAAGTAAATCAGCGTGGGTTATGGGATTAGGTTCTTTATTCCCGGTGCTTTGGAGCGGCAAGATATCGAGTGACAGTAAATCCTTCTGGTGAAAAGGATGCTCTCCATTAGAACGGACGAGCTTGCATCGAGCTCTTTAATTAAAGATTACTGATATAAATTGCTGCCGGGATTCAAGCGGCAATGTAACGTCTGCCGAAGGAGAGAGAACGTGGATCGCTGTTCTTCCTCCTTTTTAACGAATTAGACTTTGATTCTATTAGCAAGTGTCACAATCTTAGTGACTTTTATTTGTCTGATCGATCTTTACGAGTTCAAAACACTATTAGTCCGATTTTCTTCTTCTCTTCTTTCGTTGATGATAATCTACTCTTGATTTGAATCAACCTTGTTATTTTTTATCACTGATTATCATTGATGCATTTTTAAAGACTCGACAATTATTTTATCTTGAAAAAGAGAAGTCAAACAGTTCAACGATGAGAGCAATTCATTCAAGGAATGTTTTTTTTGGTCGGAAAGGGCAGATCTATAATAAGGATAAATTATGGTCCAGCGAAAGGCATCGATTCGCACTGTTCCGAAGACACATGTCCCAGTTTTTCTCGGCGGTGTGTCGTGTGTCGTGTCGAGGCAGATCCGAGCCTAGTATCGATCTGCTTCTCCTCTCTTTGACGGCAGAGAGCCTTCTTCCACCGCTTCCTTCTTATTCACAAAGAAAATGTCACACCTGCCACGTCAAAGCCCATTTGTTTTTTATAAGTTCCCTCAATCAATGTAAAATATTTCATCAAAAAATCAGCTGTTATAATTAAGTACAGCTATTTTTTAAAAGTCTCCATATTTTTCATATTCGACGCCACTTAAAAGCAACGTCCGTTAGCCAGCTAAAATTTTGCAAGAGCTTTCTAGGTTATATTTCCAGGAAATTCTGAAAATATCGCGGGGAGTTTTCGAAACTGACAGGTCTGACACTCGAAAATAACAGACCTAGTTCTTACAGGTCGTCGAATAGGTAAAATCGATTGGATGATTTTGAAAAAAATTCCTGTACTTGATCATGGCAGCTGAAGCATTCTATATTTATTTACGAACGTATATAAGAAAAAAAATGACTGGTTTTGATTCGAGCGGTCCAACATTTTTGTCAAGAGGAAAAGGAAACGGTCTGTTCCGCTTGGATTCGTTGTCCTAGCTGTAATTAATCGCTCGACTGACATCTCCGGCTTCAAAAATATCCGCATCGGCCAGTCCTGCCGGGGGAAAGTGACGATTCGAGCGGCGGACACACTCTCGCGGCTGGCTTGCATTTCTTCTGCCAGTGTTTTCTTAGTTGGCCGACTCCCCCGCGTTGTGACAGTCCTGACAGAGTGACAGTGAGAAGTCAGTGCGTGTGTGATCGAAATAAAGCATTTCTTTCCTTCAGCAGATGTCTCTCCGCCGCGTTTTTATGTCAGCCGAACTTTTCTAGCCCGAAATGACAGGACTCGTCCTTTCCAGTTTGGAATAGGAAATTATGCCGTCGGGCCAATCGAATTCACGCTTGTCTCTCGCGTTCGGACTATGAGAATTCCTCCCTCCTTTTACATTACACCTGTCTAACTCGCTTCGTGTTCCATTGACAACTGAATTTCATTTCGCTCTTGTTCTCTCCTCTGGAAATTCATCCTGTCGGCCAAGAGAATAGGATGAAGTCTACAATTCTCAGTTGATTTCTTCGTTATTGGAGTGCTCGCTCTTGAAAGACGCTTATCCTTAACTGTCCTATTTGGATTCGTTTGGATAATATTTCAAGCACGCGTCAATAATAATTCAATTTTGAAAATAATATCTTATTGCAAATAGTATCAATATTTCATTAGCTCTCATTTGTCACGATTATAATTCTAACAGAAAATCGTATTAAATTGATTTCGACATTTCCCAATTTATCGCGAACACACAGGCAAACATTACCCTTCGTACTAACAATGATAGCAACGAGATGAAGTTCAGCTCTCGGCAAGCTCCATTTGAGCACACATTCCCGTAAATGGTGTTTCGCGAAGTTAAAAAAGATCGTTCTCGGCGGTGTAAAAGCGAGCGAATAAAAGGGACTCTAAAAAAAGGGAGGTGGGTTGGAAGTGTGTTAGAGGAATTATGAAAAAGAAATGGATACGTGCTCGCTCTCTCTCTCTCTCGCTCGGTCGTTTTCATGTCGAATCTATTTTTTCCGGAATTTACAAAACTGCCAGTGCTGAAAGCGTTAAAGGGAACATAGCGGAGTGCGGCACTCAGCGTCGAAGAGTTCATTCATACACTTCTATATCTGTTTTACACGTGTCGCTGCAGCAACGCCGGAGTTGGAACATTTTGCGAGCACACACATTCGCCAGAGGTCCGATAATGCGAGAGAGAGAGAGAGAGAGAGAGAGCCAAGAGAGACAATTGGCAGGATCGAATTGCAGTGAAATCGGCGCGCGTTCCAGCCGGCTAATTAATTTCCCTCCGCCGGATGGAATTAATTGGAGGCCGAATAATATTTCCCCGGGCGATAGCGTCGATCGTAGATCCAACATAGCGCGCACACACACACATACATGCACATATAGGTTTGGCGTTCGGCTTGGCTTTGAAATAATACCATTTCAAGCGACAACGCACCACTCATTGTTGCGCGAACATTGAAACATAAGAGCTTTGAGTTACATTTACCAGATGTCGGAGAATTAATATTAAATACATCGGAGTATTTAAGCAAGTATACATGCCGCTTTCGAGCGAGTGTATGTTCGCCGGGGTAATCAAGTAATTGAGAGCTCGGCCGCGCTAATTACGCTTATTAATATCTGGGGACAGGTGCGGGGGGTCGGAGGGCAATCGGTCGGGAGAGGGTGAATATGCGGGCTGGTATCCCAAGGGAAGACGTACTTAAGGGCGTCGACGATCGTTATCCTTATCGCGAAAGGTACACTTGCATGTTCGTGCTCGGCACATTTCCACACTCGCATTAACCTCGCGGTGCTTTTGTTATCGGGCGCTTTAATCCGCCTACGGAGCAACGTTCTATGCTTGCCCTAATAAATTATCTTTTTCTCTACGTGCCTCCGCCGCCGCTGCCGCCGTCGCTTCTCTCCTCCAACCTTCTCTAAATAATCGATTGATCGATGAGAGAGAGAGAGTCCAATGAAAAGCAGCCCTGGAACTGGAGTACCAAGCGAACTGTGGCCGGCGCGGCGGCTAGACCTCTAAATTCCGGGAGAGGAAGGCCTCGATTACTTTTCAGAGGCCGATAAGATCCTACTCTGATTTCGTATTCCCGCAACTTGCTTTCCATGGGTGGTAAACGTTGGGTTGCTGCCTGTGGAAACTCGTTGAGAGAAGTCGGTGCTTTTCTCCTCTCCTTCGCTTTCGGCACTCGACTCCGCTGCTGCTAGTGCTGCTGCTGCTAGTGCTGCTGCAGCTTTGCCGGCTGGAAGGGCCGGGCGCCGCCAGTTTATTCGTCGATATCTCACTCGATAGCCTCCGTTAACCACTTACACAATGCTTCCGTTCCACCTAAACTCCATGTTACCCCCTCTATCTCTTTCTGTTAGACACACCTGAAAATTTATACGCTGCTTTGGCGAGGGCGCCGATAATAAAAGCCCGGCGGAAAGAAGTGGAGCGCTGTGGAATGTCCGTTCGGAGGCTTTTTTTCCGGAGGCCCTGGTCGATTAAATCCCCGAGAGTTCGTTCTCCGGCGATGCTTGATTCACTCAGCGAAGAAGAAGGCGTATAGCCTGATGGTTTCCCATTAGCGGGTACTCAAAGGAGCTCGGCCAATAGTCTCGATTCATTAGGCAATCAAAGATATTAGCCTTTATTCCGCCAGGAGACTGGGATTAATCCTTTCGATGCTCGCGTTACCTTTTTCCCTTTCTCTCTCCCCTGCCTGCTTTTTTTTTCATCCTCGATAACGAGCGCCGGACTTTTCTTTAGTGTTTTTTTTCCCCCCATCCTTCCCATCCCTGCTAGAAATTGAGTCCGGCCAGTATCCGCGTCGGGGATGGACAGGCAGTTGGAACGAGCCCGGATAACCAGACTGGCCGATCCCACACTCCTCCACAAACCCAGCTCCGACCCGCTCCAGATAAATCTAACAGGCCATCTACCATCGCCACTGCTATCCTAAATCAACCAGCTCGATCGATCATTTTAATAACAATAGTCGCTCTACTGCCATTCCATGTAATTAACACATCGAACATGTACTATCAATCATAATGAATAATAACTTTATCATTAAACGATATAGCTCTCTGCTTTAATAATTCCAGCATTTATTTATGAATGCGCAAATACTAGCACACTCGTAAAGATTAAATAAAATAATGAAAGAAGGTTTGAAGAGGGAAATAAATTTCGCAAAAATATATTGCGATTCTTCTTAAAATTAGAGAGGGACAACGTCTGCCTAAGTTTACTGTTGCTTCGCCATGATTTCGCGGGGAAGAATTTCCCCCTCGGCGGGGCGAGCAGAAAAATGGGCTGGTTTCGATTGGAGTCGCGCTATTTACGCCACTTGGGCGCTATCCCAACAAACAGCCGTCGTCGGCTGTTGCTAGCAGTGTACACAGCTGAGATTTTACGTAACGGGGCATCCGAACGCGTGAGAGAAAGAGAGGGGCGAATTGGCTGGTGCAAACAAATGGGGAAGGATCGCAGGCGAGAGGGCGCATAACGATATTTTCACGGCCTTTTGTCGACCAAGTGTCAGAGCTCCCTGAATGACGATCAACTTTTCTGTCAACCGACTGACACCTGATCGATCCTATGAAATTTGTTTAATCGCCCTCTCTTTCTCTCCCTCTCGCGCGCTAGTTTATTTAAACAGGGACAATCGAGCGGCGAGCGAACCCGTCCAATTGCGAGGCGAGAGTCGCGCCCTGTGCGCTTGCTTTTTCGCCAGCCACAGGTGGTTCGAAAAAATAACTAGCGAAGAGTAAGCTGCTCTTTGGCGCGGCAGATTTGCAAAGGGAAATGTTAATCAGCCTGTCGTGCTTTATTTCATTCGCAGGCTTTATTGGCAAATGAAAAGCGCGGTTTGTTGAAATATACGTGGAATTATGTTCGTTCCTCCGCTGGGTTATAAATTATGAATGAAATATGAGATCCTCGCGGTGTCAGTTGGCCTGTAATTAGTAGAACTTTGAGGAAGATTCTTGGCGGGAGGGAAAGTGGACCGAGAGAAGACTTCTTTCTTTATGCTTCTTTAGAAAAAGTCTGTTTTCACTAGGAAGATGTTGAACCCTTTTACACTGCATAATTAACTTCCATTCCCGGGCTATTTTTGAAACTGACAATTTCAGAGCGAGAGCGCGTATTTTTAAACTTCAACTTCGCTCTTCCACAACTTTACAACTTTACCATCAATTCTGTTCGTTTATTAATTAATTAAATATTTAACCATAGCAAAATACCACATAAAGTATTTACAAATATTATTAAAAATAGTAAGAAAAATATTTTAAATGGAATAAAATTGGTAGAACCAAGATTAAAATTAGTAGAAGAGACAGATTCGCGCTTGGAGAGACTCGTGTGAGGAGAGTTGGAAGGAATTGAGAGCGACGGGGACTCTCTCAGTCACGATCTAGATCGGACGGATCTCTTCTGTGACAGGTTGGCCGACGAACCACAGAACTCTCTTGCCAACTGGAATCCAAGCCTCCAGTATACTGGCGAGTCACTCGCCAGTTGGAATCCTTCGAATATCGCTGCTCACTTCTAATTGCTTTCGGTCCATCGATCGAGAACCGTTCGGCGACATCCAAATTGTACAATTGCAGTTAGTAAAAGCAACCGATTTCATTATTAACTGGGAGTTCTTTATTAATACTAATAATACAGGGTTTTCACATATATATACTTATTTTTATATCTTTTCCATTCGTGTATAGATAATTATCAATTAAAATACGAAATCAAATGCACATAGAAACATTTAGATCAAAAAGAAAGAAATGACAAGTTTACAATTTCAATGCTTCGTACTAATCAAGCTATTCTAATACGAGATTCCAATCAGCGAACACTCCTAATTGCTTTCGCACCATTGCTCGAGAGGAGCATCTTACGCGCGCCGTCGAAATTCCCTCTGGAAAGTGTCATTAGCCCGATAAATGGAGTTCCTTTCTGGGGGGCGGCAGCGTTTCACTTCTTTCTTGCTCGATCTCAGCCGTTATCTCGGTGAGACAGGGGTGGACAGGCAGTGTTTTTGCATCGCTGCCGGCAGAGAGGAGGCGCACGGACGGACGGACGGACGGCATAAGGTCGTCGTCGGGGTGGGTGGGTGGTTCGCGGCCGACCCCGCAAAAAGCAGAGGATCGATAAACGCGTCTGGACGTCTCTTTTTATCGGGCGGAGAGCAAGTCGAGAGAGAGAGAGAGAGAGAGCTGCTTGCTTTCTTGCTTTCTCGAACAGGGGATTCCGATTCGTATCGGAGATTCCCTCGATATCAAGATTTCAGGTGGCCCCTCCGCGCGCCGCAAATATCTCTCCGCATTAGATAAATCAGAACTCGCTCGGGAGACAAAGGTCGCGAACTACATTTCTCCTTGCTAGACACTTCCACCCCCCCATTGAATATTTCCACCCCTTGGAAAAGAGGGCCTCGTTCACTCGCGCCGAAATAGAGAGCACTAAATAAATGAGACAGTCGCGGCTTTATCAAGGTATTCGTAGACAGTCTGCACTCGACGGAATGTCGAGGGATGTTTTACTTGATTAAAGTATAGAAGAGCCCAGTTGCTCCTCGCGTTCTCTAACTCTTTCGATGTATACTGCTTTTTCTTCTTCCCTTTATTTGTCTCTCTCTTTCTCTTTTTCCCTTACTCTCGCGCTCCAAAAGAACTAAGGCCAGTAAAGCTGGAGATTGTTTTGCCCGGCACTGCTGCTCGTGTTGTTTTTTTTTGCGCGCTGCCTGGCTTTTTCTCGCTCGACCTCCGCTCCTCGCTCAGTAACAGGTGTCAGCCTTGTCTCCTCTCGATTCTCCGGGGCCGTGAAAGTCCGCCTGGAATTTCCTCGGAGACGCTATCATTCCGATATCATTCAGCATCACGTACGCCCCGATAGTTCTACTGGCTTCCGCAACCGCTCCTCCCTCTCTCGCTGCCAGTGAATAGTTGGGGAAATGGAGTGGCTGGTTAACGCTAGACAGGCCGACCTGATACCAACTACGCCCAGATACATATTCCACAAGCTCTAAGGACGTAGGTGCACCTGGTGCACAAAAATTCAGGCTTAACTTTGACATTTCACTTCATTTATTTTAATTTTATATTTGTTGTAAATATCACAATATAAGTATTAACCCTTTGCAAAGGGTCAATAATTAGAAATAATTAGACAAAATATAAATAAAGTTCAATTTACAGTCTTTTCTTTGTGATCATTCAAAAAGCCATTGATCCACTTTGCGAAATGACTAATCACCTAGAAATTCTGCATTATATTTAGATTTTCTCTCGTGAGAAACATGGTAGAGAGAGGGCATAGAGAGCGGTTGACTTTGGAGCGATCTGCAAGTCAAATTCGGTGGATTAGGCCGGCGGGCTCTCCTATTTTCTTGCGGCACTCTAATTGCCATTTAATCGAGCAGCCATTACTTCCAACTGCCAGTCACCAGTCATTCCCAGGCATCGACAATCGCCTGCGCTCGAAATCCGCCGGCCGATCGCAAAAGACAAAATATTGCACAAGTTCGAAAAAGTCAGGATTATTAGTTCGCTGACGAAGAGATCGGATGCTCTCGGATGAAAGATGGTTGTGTAACGCGATTATTACCGGAGTTTCCTCAGGTACAATGACGCAAGCATATAAATAGCGCGCGCGCGCGACAGGATGGGTTGGCGCGCAGCAGCAAAAGTAAAAAATTTCGTCATCGCCCCCTGTCAGACTCTAATCGATGTGTATTCGCGATCCCGGCGAAGTTAGGCTTAAAGCATAGGCTTGCGTCACTCGAGCTCTCCTTCTCTTATACTTCGTTTTAGCAAGAAGAAACAACACCGTTTACTAGGAACTCTTGTGTGTGTATAACAAGAATATCTGCCTTAAATTCTTTAGTTTCAACAACTAATTTTCAACTTCAAATGAAATTCATAAATAATATGGAATTTAGTCCACTTTAGTTTCCACAGCCTTCTTTTTATAGTATCTTTATCTTGTCCGAGTATATTTTGTTTGACTAAAAAAGAGGACATTCAATTCGTCAGATATTATAATTCTTTTATCATTTAAAATTATAGGTTCGGTTTGGATGACGGTTTCAGTTTATTATTAGCACCACTACGGACTTCTACGTATTTCCTCTTCCTTATCTTGACCTTCGCAGTGCATAATTATAATTGCTTTCTTCTCTCCTTGAAAAATGTAAATTTTACTGCGCCGACGATAAATATGAACTTGACGCAGACAAAACTCGAATATATCCGTGACGAACGGCGATAATTGCACACAATATTCACAGGTATTTCTTCTGTAAACTATGAAACAACCAACTATAAAATAAAGCTTATATTATTTAAATTCTGGTATAACTAATTATTACTTTAACATAACAACAAATAAAGTAGCCTTTAGATACGATTAAAAGAATGATAAATTTCCACTTCTATTCTTAGCAAGAATAAAAGAAACACGTGATAGAATCAAAGTTTAAAAGCGTGCATGAGAACTGTTGGTGTTAGTCAGACGTTTCTACTTTGTATTAATCAGGCCATTCTAATGGGAGTGTTATTCATCGGATTCCAGCACGCGCTCTTCCCAGCTTATCTGAGATCGGACAAAGCTGACTGTAAGAAAGAGGGAGTTTGAAGGTCAAAAGGGGTTGTTGGTGGGGTGGGTGCTAGGCTAGAGAAAGAAGGCAGTGACCCTTGGAAAGGGTGTATCCTGTTGGGAGTAGGCGAGTGATAGGCCCAACCGGAAAGGAGATCGATCCTGCGGAAGGAGTCCTCGACCCTAGCCTCTCTCAGCAAAGCTTTTCGATATCTCAGCCCTCGGCTGCGCCCTCCCTCCTCTTTACCTCCCCCAACGAATGGCTCGGCTTTCCAGAGCCGAAACTCTCGTAAACTCGACGATACCAAGCAGAGACTCGAGCCAGATCGATAAAAGGACCTTCGGACCAGGGCATCCGTTCACTTTATTATCTACTTTCCATCAGTTATCGATAATTGTATGCGGAACAACACTCGCTCAAGAAATATTGCCATACCTAGAATTTTTAATATTAATTCTTGTAAAAAGAAAACTGCCTTCCGTCAGTTCTCCTTGGTGATTATGCGCGGGACAACAGGGCAGCTAAAGAAATATTGGCGTACTCAAGAATTTTTAAAATTAATTTTTGCTTATGACCACACTTTGCTGTTCAAGAAAATATATTTCTACTTAGAAAGAACAGGTTTCTGCAGTAATAATATTTTTTTCCACAAACATTGTGGACGATGATTCATTTTCTCCACTGCGTATGGAAACGTCAGTTGAAAGTATACAAAAGGCTCAACTCCGTGCGAGAATTCTCACCAAGAGAACCTTCACTTTTCATTACCAGTCCGACAACGACAGGCAACTAACGAAAACCGTTCATAACCAGTTTAAGAGGCGTTAAAGATTCCGAGCGGAGAACACACACAGGAGTCATTGGCGTGTCGCGTCTCTAATAACTCGGTGGTGGTCGGTCGGCGAAGTAGTAGCAGCAGCCAAACAACAAGCAACAAAGTCCAGCTCGTAAAACTACTTTTACGAGTCGGTGAGCAGAAGGACTGTGCGCGATAGGGAGTCGTCGTTGCGGGCGTCGAGCGTGCGAACCAACGAATTTCAGGTGCGAAGCACATTGTTTTTGTGCGCGTGTGTGTTGCGCTCGGACGGCGCGGCGGCAGACGATCGTAAAAGAGCCAGCCGAGATATTCTCTTTCGGCAGAGCTTGCCGAGGAGACACCATTTCCCCCACCAGCCGGGGCCGGAAGTATTACGACGCGGCCTTCTTTTAGAGTCGGTTTCATTTCGCTTGATGGTGTTTTCGGCGCAGTCGGTGGCCTTCCGTGCTGCGAGACACTCGGAAAAGTCCGGTAGACACCGCTGCGAGCAACAGGCCTTTCCCTATCGACCCTGCTTTTCTACAAGCTTCCAGCCACCCTTCCCACCCTCCAGCTTACCCTCGCTTAGAGGGAAAAGGGTCCTCTAAGGGCGTACATACCTAGCCATCTTCCAAGTTTTTCTTTATTTTCTACTGCTCGCACAGCTGCCCTGCACAGCCGAGGTATTTTTCTTACTTAACTCTATGTAGAAACATTTTGTTCATTTACAAAACGTTTAATTCTTACCTTAAGAAATCCAGTTCCTTTCTATGTTCGAAAGGATTACTTTTAAAAGAGTATCTTTAATTTACAGTTCTTTGCGATTTTTGTGTTATAGAAGGAAATAGAAATATTTCAAGGCAGTATTAAAAATATCGATTTCTGTGGTGAGACTCACATGTTCCGAGTACAATTTTAGATTGATTAATACAGTATTACTTCATTCTTGCTTTATTCCTTTATTAATGATGGCGAACTTCAAGAACAGTCAAATGTCAGAGGCAAAAGTTATAAAGGTCGACTTGGTTGGTACGGTTTTGGGGTGAAAATTCGCCGCGTCTCCTCCTCCCCGCTGCTGGCCCTCTTTCAAAGTGGGTTTCAGTGAAATTCATTATGTCCCATTGGAGCGTGGCGGTCTTTGCGGCGATGTCGAGCGCTCCCCAAACGAGCTGGACGAGTTGACTTGATTTATTTTAGCGCAGGACAGAGAGCATCGATCCTTTGGGGAGAAGGGCTGCCTCGAAGAGAGAGAGCCGCTCGAGTTTTGCTGGTGGTGGTTGGTGTTGGGCTCGCGTTTCACGGGCCATTACCGAGCGTGTTCGCCAGATGAGATCAAAGACGACGAGACGAGAGAAAAACACAGTGGTCTAGTCGGATAAGCCATCGAATCAATTTGGGCCCACTACTCTCGTCCATGCCGCGTTCACGAAAATTGATCGATGTTTTAGCAACGGTAATTAGCACCGACTATTTCCAACCAGCGCTCTTTCTCGCGCTCTCTTTCTCGCGTACACGCTTGTTAGTGAATGGCGTAGGTGGCTAGCGTGGAATTTGTTTGGTTTAGGGCGGACTATTAATAGAGCGGTGGACCAGAGAAATTCGGAGAGCGCGAGCGTGCTTCTCTCTCTCTCTCTCTTCTCGTCTAGATTTCAGCGTACGGGGTGAGGGAGGAGCGGAAAAAAAGCGGGAGAGAACAACGTTGAAAATGCGGAAACACTGTAGAGGAATGTATGTGTGTGTATGGGTGCGTGTTGGGTGTAGAGCGTCGGATAGAAATTCCAGAGAAAATGGGAAATTTTGCCGGCAACCGGGCCAAGTTCCTCCCTCGTTAATGTGGTAGAAACCAGCGCGGTAAAGGGATTAGCAGGTTGGTGGAAGGCATTAACGAACAGCTCCTCGGAGAATTTAAACAGGTATCGTCCGGAGAATTAACGGCCTGTAATGGAAGCTCTCTGTTCCAGCGAGAAGCCACACTCTAATTCTCTAATCGTCCTTGCTCTCCTTTTCAAATTCCACTCTCTCTTTCTTTCTTTCATTCTATTCTCTTCTCTCTGTTTCACTCAGACTTTTGCCTCGCAAGGGAAAAAACATTGTCGGCAAGTTTACGCCTGGCGTTCTCATTGGGCAGCGCGCGATTTTCAAGTACTATCGATTATGGACCGGCGCGTGATGCTGCGCCGATGAATACCAATTGAAGAAGGGGGTAGGAAGATCGGCTGGGATCGACTTTGAAAGATATCCGTTGGGAGAGGAGGAGAGTAGTCGATATCGTTTCGGTACTGCTAATCCGGCCTCATTAAAAGTATATCGGATGCCTCGAGAACATCATAAGAGGCCGGCCGTTTCTCTCTCTCTCTCGCTCGCTCGCTCGCTCTTGGCTACCAGTTGATTTACAGTATGTAGTTCCAGAGCGGCAAGAGAGAAGAGTTCCGCTACTCGAAACACTGTGGACCAGCACGGCGGTCTATTTTTGCTCTCGAGGAGAGCTCGCCTCGTATATCGTTTGCACTCGCTAGTATCTTATCGGCTGCCATCCCGAGTCGGATCATCTGGATCCTCCAGAATCATTCCACTTCACCCTATCCCTGCCGGCCACTTCTCTCTACGCGCTATCTCTAATTAATTCCTCCTCCTACTCCTCCGAGGGAGAGAGAGAGAGACAGGTGAATTATTTGAACGAAATTAGAGCAGCAACCTCATCTGGAGGAAAAATTGACGATTTTTCGTAATTGCTAGTATTTTATTTATTGTCATTCTTTAATGAATATTGAATTATTTTGGACTTTGCATAATCATTCACTTTTCAATTTCTATTATTTTTAATTAATATTATTGCCGAAAGAAAACAGTAAATTAAAAGGAATCATCCACTCATTCAATCTCGCGGCAGTTGACTTCTCTTTGAGTTTCTTCTTTGGCAAGAAATTAGTAAAGGGAAATTAGAGCGAAAAGGGAGCGATTGACTAGGTCGAAAATGGGGGCTCCCGTTGGAGGAATTCTAATAATAGGTGGGTTCCTCTGGATTGGCCAAAGTGGATTGTCAGTGGAATATCAGGCGATCGTTGGGGCTACACTCTGAGCGACAGGCTTCTAAAGGTTTCCCTTGCGCTAAGACGATTTTGATGAGTCCGCTTTATGAGTCCTTGCCGGGATCGATGCGTCATCGTAGAATTCGAGCGAAGAGGCTTCGCCGTTCGAGGATTAAGCATTCTCGATTTCCTCGGGCGAAGGCCAGAGATTGCGCGATAGAATAATTAAAAAGAGGGCTGATGGAAAGAGAGAGGGAGAGAAATCGTTGGTAGGAGATTTGAAAAAAAAATTGTATTAATCTTGCTCTCCCTTGGGATTACTCGGGAACGGCCAGCAGCTGTACTGGCAGGAAGGATCTACGCATTCGCCGAGAGAGAGAGAGGGAGAGAGAGGGAGCTCTTATTTGAATTTGCATCGCTCTTTAATTTCCATATTAATTTTTACTCCCATCGTTTTACTCTCACTTTGATTGAAATCCCGTGAAACTCGAAATACTTTACTGCAGCGCGCTATTTCCCAATTTCAGCGATTTTAATTGTTCCCGAAGAGAGAAAGCTTGAGCTCGCGCGCGGGCGGGCGGGCGTATATTATATCTGCAGTACTCGAAATCCCGATGGCCATGGAAGAAGAGGACTCTCGCGCGGAAATCTCTCGGCACCTTTTTTTCCCTCGGCCCCCCCTTTTATTTGCAGGCAACAATGCCAGTTCTTGGATTACTCGGGATATTTTTCATATTTGTCTCGCGTGTGGACTTTTTGTGTTACTCTCCCTTCTTTACGGGCCGCTGCAAAATACAGCGCGCCATACCAAATAATACAGGCACACAAGAGTATGGCAGATACGTGTCTATGCGCGCGAGTGATGAATAATGTGTTGGCAGTGGTTTTTGATTAAAAATTGCGCGAGTCACGATCGAAAGAGAGAAAGAGAGAGATAAAGCTGCTGCGAGTGTGGAATCGATAATGATTGCGATGAGGTGTTTGCCCATTTCTGTCAGGAGGAGTTCTGATGACTGTCGGTAAATCCGACTGGATGAACGAGTCATTGTCTTTAGCGGGCAGCTATTAATCTTAATGCCGGAGGCTGGAAAGAAGGAGCGCGCGGTCCATTTGGCGATGCCGAGAGTTTGGTGCGCGCGGTGGGGCGCGCAAGCATCGCATAATTGTCGTGTAATTACGTAAGAAGCGAGGCTTTTTGGCTGCCAATGGAGCGGCATCGATTTCGTGGCTGCAAGCGGCCACTGTTTATCTGGACAGTGTAGCCTTCATATCTCATCTCGGTCTACTTGGGGATATTTTAGGCTTAGGCAGACGGCCTACCAGCACGCGCGCTCGCTCACCCGTGCCTTTCATTCTCCTTGCCAATTTTCACGTTCTACTCCACCTTTCCTCCTCTCTCTCTCCAGGCATTCCTACTACTTTGACCTAATAGTTCATCCATTTCTGATTTAGACGCTCCGTGGATCATAAAATCTCAGTGATTCAATCATTAGTTCGTAGATATACTTATAATTCACCCTTTAATAAATCATTGCTGTAGAAAAATTGACTTTCAATCAATTTTTATGAATTAGATCTAACAATACGTCGATTTTTTAATTAGACTTTAAATTCGCTCTCCAAGAAATTCTTGCAAAAGCCAGCCGCCGATCTTTCGAAAATGACACTCGATCGTTCATTGCTCCGGAAACATGGACGCGCCCGTAATTTGGAGAGTCATGTCCCGGCGCTAGGCTATGATTTAGTTTTAATTAAATGCGAAATTTGCTGCTAGCGGCGGCGGTGGTGGCGGCGGTGGAGGAGGAGTAGCAGCAGTGACGATGGAATGGTCTGTCCACAGTTGCGTGAAATCACTTCTCACCTGCGTCGCCGCGTTTATCGCCGGGCTGAATAATCACTGTTATTGCAAACGAGAACTGACGTATAAATCGGGCGCCGCCGCCGCTGTTCCGGCCCGGCTTTCCTCCGGTAATTGCAGTATAATTGTAATTTCTTCCCCTGGCACGCTGAAAACCGCCGCTCCCTCGTAATATCCATCGGTTCGATATTACCGGAGGATAAACTGTTATCGAATGTTGCATGCCCAGAGTTGAAGTAGTGCGCGCCCTATATTGGCCGCCCTTTTTTTTCCCCGCCAGGAATTGCTTGAAATTTTATGGGCTATCGGGGAGATTATTAGTTAAGCCTTCATAAAGTTTGCACTCGGTTTGCTATTCATTAAGGTGGACTCTTTCGATTAAAAATTGTAGCCTTTTTTTGGACACTCCTTGTTACATGGCAGATGTTAAAATGTCGATGATAAATTACAGGCTTGATATGCGAAGAAATATTTAAAATTAGTGAATTTCGTGAAGGAAATTTAGTTTAGGAACGAATATTATTTTTAATACGATTTTGATTGATTAATATAATTTTTCTGTCGATGTATTATGTATTAATATTAGTTGGTGTCGTCGTTTCTATTGGCGCCGTGAAACTCTTTCTTCCATCCAGCTACCAAATTACGCTAACCTTCTTAATCAGTTTAAATTTACTGCTTCCTCTCTTCTTATTTCAGCATAGCGTCTTCGACACGACTAGTCTCGCCAGTCTGTCTCGGCACGTACACAGATGACGGTTCCTATTTAACAGGAATCGGCACGTATACTTTCTGTCAACTACTAAACATTACGTGTATTTCCATAACATCTCTAATCGGAATAAAAATTAGTTGACGCGCCAAGACATTAGTTCAGCTATTTAATATTGAACACAAATTAGCACGTACATTTTTGTCAAATATAAAACATCAGATATTCGAATATAAAATATCACAATCATTTTCACAATATTCGCAATATTCCCAATTATAACCAAATCTAATTGACACGCCAGTACAATAATTCACTTACTAAATATTTACCAAAAATTCCCACACATATTTACTACAAATATGAAACGCCACATATTCAACTGCAACCACATATATGAATGGAGATGCGAGGGCGTTGGTGCTCTTTACAATAATTCCGCGAGCATCCCCGATCGGAGGGGAATCGAGTTAATACCGGGGACTGCCGCGGCTGCTTAGCTATTCCGGTTGCGAGTCATTGAAAGCGAGAAGAAAGATTGTTGCGTGCAGTTGGTGTGTTGGAGTCGGCGGAAAGGCGGTGCTGCGAAACGGGGTCGACAGAGTTGCGGGCGAGCTTTCTATTTCTCGGCGTTAAATCCGCGCATTCCATTAAGCTTGGCCACGTGGCCGTGAGAGATGGGGTGAGCGAGAAAGAGAAAGAGGCAACGAAAGAAGGAGTGAGAAAGAGAAGGAGCCGTATAACACTATACACTAGTTGACATATGATATATCATCGATCGGGAACAGCCAGCGCTCCAATTAGAGCACGGCGTCTGCCTTTTTGGGCCAGAGGAGCGAGAAGAGCCGGAGGAGGCGGAATTCTCATTGGAGGGTTACACGGGCTTCCAGATAATATCATCAGGAATATATGTACATACATATACAGCACTCTCTCTCTTGCTCTCTCTTTCTCTCTTTCCGACATCCGCGGAAGCGGTATTGCAAAAGTTTTTAATTGCTAGCGGCCTCTTCCTTCGACTTTCTTTCTCCTCTCCTCGCCTCTTCTTTAACTACACTCTTTCGATCTCGCTCTTGCCATATCCTCCTCCTCCTCCCTTCACGCTGCTTTTGTTTGCCTAGTCGCTTTCAAATAAAATTATCGGTCTTCCCTAGCCCGCCAGAATATCTCGCCCTTGTATTACAGGGGTAGTCGAGGCGGATTTTCTTGCGCTTTTCTCTGCCGCCGCCGCAATTTTTCTGCGCGAGAGCAAATTCAGCTGTGTTCCGCGTTGTCTTTCTCTCTCCGGTGCTGGTGGTTTCTCTCCGCTCTTCTACATCTTTCCGTTGGTCCCTTTGTGTCGTTTCCGCGCGTCCCTGTCGCCGGCCTGTCGCACTTCACCCTGGCGAATTAATTAAAGTGTGTGTGCGACGAACTACTCTCTGCCAGAGAGAGAGAGAGAAAGAGAGAGAGAACCTCGCAGGAACATTGCCTGTGGAAAATGTTCTTTTTCGCGCGTGTACTCTGTGCTCTGCTCTGCTCTGCTCTGCCTTGCGCTTTTCTCGCGCGGAAACGCACCAGAGGATGTGGCGATGAGCGAGGAAAAGGGAAAGCACGGAGCTGGATAATCGTCGTGGAAGACGCAGCCGAGCGATCGCTCACTCGGAGAAAGGACTTCTCCACTCGCCAGTTGCCAGTTTTCAACTAGGATTCTTTTATCACTCCTTCTTCGCCCTTTTTTACTGCGGTAATTCATTTGTGTTCCTCTAGTGTTTCTTTGAAGTTGTTGTTTTGGACTTTTTGGTGATTCCATTTAATATTTGTTATTGCCTGTCCGGGAGAATTCTGTTTTCCCTCTTTCTTTGTAAATATTGAATTTCTTTTATTGGTATTCCTCTGCTTTTTATGGAGTAATTTATTTATGTACGTGTCATATTCTTTCGAGTTTGTCGTTTCTCTATTTCTAGATCGATTAAGTCGACACGTTTCGCTCTTGTTTTTCTAGATTCTGAATTTCGTACGAGAGACACTGGTTTTTTGCCTGCTTCTACCGAAGTAATTAATTCATATATACTTATCTTCTGGCGTCGGGTTCGCCGTGTTTCTGTTTTCGGTGTGGTTCGGCTGATATTAGCTCGTGTCCTCCAGCGGAGCAATTCTGAAAGAAATATGAGCGTCGCCCTCGAAATTGCCGGGCGCGCATTATTTTTACGATTTGGGTTATCGATTTGTCAGGGCGGCGAATGCTCGCCCCCGAAGAGGGAGTAACTGGTGAGCAGCCTTTTTCCTTATATCGAGCATACAATCCCCATGAGCTTTCGTGCCCCGATCAACTAAAGATAAAGACATCTTTTTTGTATGCACTTACCAAATTATACGAGACTGCAATACTTGGAACAACTTATTTCGACCGTTCTTTAAATAGAAAATACGTAGGATTGATATAAAATATGATTTTTGTCTTCACTAACGTTATCTTCGTCTTATTTTATATTCGAAGCGTCCCAAAATTATATTCTATATTAGTTTACTTGTCTTCTAATATTACCAAGAAAGATAGTAAAACTTTAAAGTAACAACGTATAATTGACTAAGTTTGAACATACATTATACCAACGCCCATGAATGTTCGTTCTTGTATCAATTGAATTTAAAGTTGGTTTTGCATACACTTTTTAATTAGATTTCCTATAATGTTCGAGACGAGTTAACGCGAGTGTCTTCTTTAAATAGCATATAGACAGGACTACTAAATCTTCGTCTTCGCTGACATTTTATTGGACTTCAATATTGCCGTTCTTATTTTCGACTTGGAAGCAAGCAGAAGCAGAAGCAGTGCTCCACTTGAAATTCCAACCTAATAATATACGAGTGTCCAAGGGAAATAAGAGATAATAACTTTTGACGCATTATGTCCCGAGAAATCTACCGATGCATAGGCGTGGAAATCGGGATTGCGCAGCGAAAAGGGTTAAACATAGAGCTTGGCTCACTGACATATCCGCGCGCTCAGGAGGAACACGAGCAGGGCAATAGAGAAATTCTATTATTATTCGTGCGGGCAATTACCCATGTAAGAAAAGACAACGGGACCTCCTCAACTTGGGACGCAACCGGCTGCGTGCTGTGTGGGCACAAGTTTTGCCTGTCCAATTGGACTCCACCATGGTGGACTGCGGGGATGATAATTCCAATTAGGGGATCCGATATTTAGTACCTAAATAACACAGAGCGAGCTGTCCATTCCGCATTTCAATGCTGGCATATACACAAAACTCTGAAGAAAGAGAAGAATGAAGACGGATCTGAGATGAAACCAAGCAAACTGATCACCTCAAGGAGGTATTTAGCTGATTGATGAAAAGTGGCATCCAAGACAGTAAATGGGAACAAAGTTGTGACAGGCGATGAAAACGCTGTCGTAGAGTTAGAAAAGCAAGGAGCGCCGGGAGAGGCGGAGTGGCCCATTTTTTTAGAACGCGGTTACTTAATGACGTTATGGGAAGTTTGGGAAGTTTTTGCATTGATAATATAATACATAATTAAGACCTGGTAATTCTCGAGTAACCTTATCATTGACAAATGTACCAGCGACTGTTATACTATGCGTATTATGCATAGAATACTTCGAAATTAACAAAGATATCGATTCTTCTTAATGGAGAGTATAAAATTCTATTATAAGAGCTGCTCATTCCGCATCAAACCTGCGCCCACTATGGTCCATTGTATCTCACCCATGATGGGTCAACTACGGGCAGCCATCGCCCCATACTGGGATCCGGTTCGTTGTGGACAATTTCTACATGGGTAGAGCTAAGTTTAAGGGGGCCCTGAATGCGTGAGCCACCGGCGGACTAACTTTCTTGTCGGCGGATAGTGAACTTGGCTTATTACCGCTTTAATTAGAGGCACGCATTCCTCCGGCAGATTGGCTCGAATGACAGCCCGGTATAAGCGACAGTCATTACTCCCCGGCGAAGTCATTCATTTCTTGCCGGCATTAGTTAACTCTCGGTTACTCCATTCGCCACTTATCATTCTCACTCAAGCATTAAGCTGCCCGCCGACTAAAAAAAGATCCCCGTAGAAAGTTGCTTTCCTCCCAACCGGAAATCGGATTCGTGTTGTGCCGTGGATTATTTGCCTAAGCGAGAACTTGATACAATTTTACTGGTAATCGTTTATATTAGTTTCTAGTATTTTACCTATTAATGCGATTGGAATGGAAACGAATTATTAATAGAAAAATGGGATACAAACTTTAGTAAAGGAACAAAAAATAGTTTCTATTTTATTTGAAGGTTACAAGTATTCGTCTATGAAATTCAGAGTGGTTTCGCTGGTACATGTAACAGTGCGCACGAGCTGTGTGTAACTGTCATTCAGCTCGTATTAGTCGAGGTTCCCACGCACTCTAGCATCAATTTTTTAGTGCTACTGTTGCGAGACAACCACCATAACTTACTTAATATCAAGCAAGAGAGAGGGAGAGAGAGAGGTAGGGGAGCCTGTGTTTCGCTCGTTTCACCTGATCAAAGGGAAGAGAGTGCGCTCTGCAAGGGCTCCGACAATGCTAATTAACTCAGGCATCGATTATTGTGTCGTGCTCCTGCCTTAACAAGTTTGATCTAGAAAGTCTCTCCCTCTACTTAAGATATTACGGCCGAGTCAACGCGATCAAATTAATTATGCGCTGCGCCGATTATTAATCATTCGAGCATGACATCCTGAGACTACGGTATTAATTAACCCTGTCAATTTCTGCAATTTATCCTCCCTGATGAACAAACACTGATCCTACCTCGATTATTATCTTTCCTCCACTTAATTCGTAGTTCTCATCGCATTCACAAAGCTGGAGTAATTTCATTCTTTCTCCAAGTATCGCTTTGTCCGGCAAATCGACATTAAAATATAAAAGGAACACGTCGACTATTCTTTCATTTCTCGCAAAAGTCTTCGATAAAAACCCTTTGTAATAATCGTATTCCAACAATATAAAACAAAGCAAATTTCACGCTCGAACGACATATTCTTCCCAAAAAAACAAACTATGTCGCATTAAAAATAACTTTCGCGAATAATTATTCCCCACCGAGGCTAACGCATCTCTGAGGACAAAGTCGCTTTGCCATTCAAATTAAATCCCACAAAAAGGAGGGGGGGGGGAAGAAAAAGCCTGATTTACTTTTCGTTCTCGTTGCGAGGATCAGTGTATCCTCATTGAGCATTAAAGCCCCCTTTCAACGAGGACGTCGAAACCACAAAGCTTCAGTCGGTGCAATTGCAGCGCCGGTGCATTTGGATCTTAATAGATCGTATCAACGGAGATTCGTGCTCTCCGACCTCGGAAGTTAAAAGCGACGTTTATATAATAAGAGGATCTGAATACACCACGTATGTCTCTGCCTGTCTATGTGTGTGTGTACGCGCGTACGTACGTGTGCCGGGGATGCTGGGGGGTGAATCGCGTGAATGCGATTGCGGATGTCGTCTGAATAAACGAGACACCGGTGAAAGGGATCCTTCCTGCGGGGGATGTTTGAAAACGAGAGCCGCAGCAAGACAGAGACATGGAAAGTCGGTCGATGAGAGAGCGACAGAGAAGGGTAGGTCTTCGGTTCGGTGAAGTCCCTGTCTACGGCGACCCGCACCCTCTCCTCGATATATGCGGGCCAAACACGCGAGCCCACCCCTTTCTCACCCCGAAATCCTAGTCGCCAGACACCATAAGTATTCACAGTTCTCATAACTATTCGATCGCTCGAAGAAGAGGGTGCGAACAGAGGGTGGAAAGAGGACGGCGCACTCTAAAAATGTAAAGTTTCCTCTCTTTCTCTCTCTCTCATAAATAATGCACGCGTGCCCAGGTGAATTACGCGTGCGAATACTTTCACGGTGTGTGTTTAGCATATTGGACTGTCAGTGGAGAAGGGGTTGGAAGGTGGCGGCGGTCTTTAGCTGTACTAGCGCTAGGTTGAAGAGGGGGTGGAAAGAGAAGGAGAAGGGTGGGTCGGAGCACGATCAAAAGGACATCGCGTGCGACTCGACCGTTTCACAACCCCGAGCACCCCTCTTTTCCCCTCTGCTTCTCGAGCAACCCCCGCGGCCAACAGCTTTTTCTTATTTTCACCCCCCGCAACCACCACCGCCGCCGCCGCCGCCGCCGCCGACGTTCCTCGTGTTGTTCGCATTTCAATTAACCCTCTATGTCCCTCCACCCTGCGTGTTAACCGCGCCACTGCGGACACTCCGTCCTCGACTCCCTCCCTCCGCCATATTCTCTTCTTTCGTTCTCTTTCTCTTAGTCTCTTCTCCTACTGGAGATTCGATGGCAATCGTCCCGAGCCTCGGTTTCGTCTCCCTTTTCGAGCATGTTTTGTAAGAGTATCATTGCGGCCACACGTAATTGCTTGGAGATTGCTGTGGCTTCCGGAGGGTGGTTAAGATGTCGCGTGATAAGGGATCGTTCGGACTCGATCGACACTGTCCAAAGTAAATTGGAATCTTATTTAATACTCACCTTTCTTTGTACTTCTTTGTTCGTTAGATATGAATTTTTATTTGAATAAAAGAACGTACCAATTTTTACAATTGACCAATTTCAAAGTTCGATGAAAATGTGAGTTTGTAATCGTTTTTCATTATTCTTTCAATATTACTTTCTACATTTGTTGTATCAAATGAACAATTGGCTATTCTCGAAACGTAGAAACACGATATTTACATTGCAAGCGGTCATTTCACAGGTTGCTATAGGAATACCGTTGACGTATGTGTACAAGCAGTCGATACGGTTACTGTTAATTAACTCGATGGCGCGGAATGTGAATATATCGGCGGGCGGAAGCCCTTTCCTTCGATTTCGATTAGTACTACGAGAGAAGGAAGGAGCGGTAAGGGCAGAGAACTCGAGGAAGATCGATTTCAGCGGGAAGTGTATAATATCGGTGAGTGGTTTGGCGCAATTAAAAGCGAGGTGATCAATTTCCCGTGGGAGAGAGAGTGAGAGAGAGAGAGAGAGAGCAGTAGAAGCCGGGCCGCGCGAATGTTACCACCGTTGAGCGATCTGCCTTTTATCGATCATATTAGGAAAGTTTCCAGCGGCGTGTTCGCGTTCGTCACTCTCTCCGCGGCAGAGCCAGTAATAGGAATTCTCGCCAGTCCACGTGACTCGGCCAACGAACGCCCGCCAGCTCTCAGCCCGATTATTTAAGGGGTTATGTTAATTTTTTTACGAGCACCTGCTATCGGCCGTTTCGAAACGGGAGCAGGCCGAGCGAGCGGCGCAACCTTATCGCCATCTACGCGTTTAACTCTGTTATTTAAATCCGATCGAGATTACCACTCTCTTTCCTTCTCTCTCTCTCGAATCTTACAGCCTTTTTTTTCTCTCTCTCTGCCACCCACTACGAATGCCGACGGCCAACTTGCGCCAGTTGTATAAGTCGTCCCAGTAAAAAGGCACGTTTTTATTCTTCAACAAATTAGATCGTTCGTTTCAATCTTGTTTCACCCATATTAGCAATTAGGAAATAAACAGCGCCATTTGTTATACAAGTAAGACATACATTCTTGTTGAAACAGCGTTGAACGTCAGTGAAGCGAGCGCTTTCGACATTCTCGCGAGCGCATTCAGCCCGGGAGAGCTGGTTGTTTCGACTATCCCGGAAATGCTGTCTAATTCCGCGCGAGAGACCAGCATCAATTTGTAAAGTGTCCGCGCGGTGGGAAATGGACGGGCCGAAGAAAGACAGTGGTTGAAGGGGGTTGGAATGGCAGGGTTGAAAACAGGCGTAGGACGGAAACGACGAGGGAGAGTTAACAAAGAGAAGTCAGGCCGAGCGAGTCGGGAGGGCTGGAAAGTGACGATTTAAAATGCCCGAGAAAGTCCGGTAAACAGAGAAAGAGAGGGATGGGGTTGGAAGGGGGATGAAGGGGGATGAAGGAGAGGACGACGAGGGAGACAGTAGCGGTGAGCCCATGAAACCGCCGCTTTATCTTGAAAGCCTGTGTGCAAACGATTATAGAATATGGTCGACTGCAGATTGCACTTTAACCAACTTGAAGCAGACACGCTTGACCCGCAGTCCACACAACCGACCGACTCAGCGCGGGCTAACGTCATTTTTACTCCCCTAGATTTCCCCTATACATATACTATTTCCAAGAGCCAAACCGACTCCACGCGTGTTAGTTACTTTTATTATTACATTATTAGGCACTGAAACAAAAATCGCGAGAATCTAATGTGATCTTTTACGGTTTTTGGATTTGTTCTATACATGTGTGAATATCGAACGAAGTTTGTCTTTAGGAGAACTTCGTTCTAGAACATATTCCATTTCAACGTTTCATGTATCTTCAATACTATTGTTTTACTAGCTAGTGTATAAAAGTGACAGAATTAAAAATAATTGTTAGGAAATGTAAAAGTCGCCTTCATTTTTTGCCCGCCGTTATTCTGTCGGGTAATTATTTCGGGGCTACAAAGTAGCACGAGGATCATGACTAAGTTTGTTACTACAATATTATTAATGCAATAAAGCTTCGCTCCAGAGAATCCCTGTTTTATCTTGAAAGCCGGTGGGCGAACGGTCCTACAATATATATACGGTCGACAGCAAATTACACGTTAGCCAACTTGAACCGCGCTTGACCCAGCGAGTGCGCGCCCAGCCAGCGAACTATAACCAATTGCGTAGCAGGCTAATGTGAAATCTGCTATTTTTCCAGATATTATTTTACCGGCACAAAGTAGCTCGACAATAATGAAAAGCTTTAATACCAGCTGCACGCTAATTTAATAAACGCCGGCGGCCTCGCAACACCCTTTTATCTTGAAAGTAAAGTAGAATATCCTCGAAATACGCTACTATGAATTACGCTCCAACTAATTTCGAACGGTGCATCTGCTTGTAACGGGTTGCGCGCGAGGACCAACAGAATTTTTGTTGCGCCGCTATTTTTTTTTTGTTTGCCAGCGATTATTCCGGGGTCGCCGGGTAACTCGAGGATCATTAATAGTTTCGAGGAAGCAGCGAAGCTTTTTATACGCGCTTCATGACGCGCTACGTTGGACTGGCTTGTATATTTATTGCTCTGCCCGGAGGAGTAACGCCGGTCAGTGCACCAGTATTCTCTGTCGCCCCATTTTCTCCCTGCCATTTTTTTACCCCCCCACGTCCCCAAACCCTCCCCTTTGTTCCAGCGATGCTTATCGATTGCGATCAATCGATTACACGCGTCTACTCTTACAGGATATCACGTGTTTCTGTTAGAAATAGAGAGAATTGTCAGTTAATATTTATTCTGGATTATCTTGTTTAATTTATACTTAGTAATTCTATTATTACTTGCACAAATTGCTAGATGAAGAATGACGGTCTTCGCGTCTGTTTATTCCAATGTATTAGATAATCAAACAATATATACAAATTTTAATAAACCAACTTGAACATTCAAGGTTCATACATTTCCAAGATATTATATAATAGCGACATTATTAATTCCAAGGTAAACAAATCACTGTGAACATAATACGATCTATGCTAGACAAAGTGATACGCTCGAGCGATCCGCCAGTGATTTATTCTCTCTCGGAAGCGGTTGCCGGTTTCTAAATAGCAGCTTTACGATGCCGATGAGTTATTAGTTTATTAGAGTGGAGGAGTATTGGCGAGTGTCGGCGAAAAGGAGAACAGAAGGGAAGCCAATAGAATGGGCTCTGGGGTTTCAGCATTTGGCAGATCTATTTTTCAAGCGGAGTGCTTTTCGTCTCCTCCGGTGAAAGTGACATGGCGTCGCAACCTCGATCCAATCAGCAATACTATTGATTTTTATTTACCAATGGGATGCCCTCTAACCAGACAGTTTACACGGCCGGCTTTTTCTGATGAACGCTTATGCAGCTTCCAATCCCATCAAGTCTTCCCAATGACAGGTGGGCCAACTGTTCGTCAGTTCCTATTGGATTTCCTCGGCATGAAAGAGCCTCGTTTTCCAAGGCTCGACATCCTCGATCTCATTTAGTTCGCAGTAGACACTGATTGCGAGTCATTTTATTTCGTCTCTATTTCGACTCTCTTCTCTCTCGCTCTCTTGCATTATCAGAACGCTGAAGAGCTAGTAAGTCACTATTGGAGCGGCACCCTCGGGAACCCGATAGTCTTCCCTCGCGCATCTCACGTCATTCCCGCCTCTTATCATTCGATTTACAATGCCACCTGATAGATCGTGATAGATGCTCCCTCTCGATGGAGCTCGGAATGCCTCCTTCAAAAGAGACTTCTATGATTCCACCACTGCTCTTTGTCAGCTCGAAGAAAATCAGAGCTGCATTCAATATAGCATTATTATATTTTGTATTATAATAATATTATTTATAAGGCTATAATAATACTCACGCGCGAGGGATTAATTATTTAATTGCTATTATTGTCTATTTGTGATTGGCTTTATAAATATTGTTCTAGTAACCGTTGCTGACCTGTAACTTTGTAAATAGTCTTTTATTTTAATTCCACTTTATTCTTGAATTGTACTGCAATGTGTTCGACTTTCAACGGAAAAGAATGAAGTCAGCGACGATAAGAATTTAGCTTGTGGATTTAGCATAGAGAAGCAACAGGGTTCCCTCGCTCCCCGGAATTCGATGCTCGAATTCGATTATCGAGTTTTAAACGACCAGTCTGCTATGCTCGGCCGTTTCTCGAGAGGCAGAGCTCGTTTCTCGATGAGGATTTCCCATTGCGGGCCACTCGTCCACCCTCTCCAGGGGTGTTCGCCGAGAGGGTTGTGTCGGCATTCGATGCTCAGCGATTTTACCTACTCCTCCGAGAAAACGAGACTTCCCACGTCGAGCTTGTATTTCTGGGACTCGGTGATTGCGAATCTTCGAGATTCGCGGATAAAGAACGCCGCAGGGGTTAAATTTAGGGGTGGAAGGCGGCGATATGAGCGGTGCTAACGGGGAAAACAGGGGTGGTCCATTAGGATTCATCTGGAGATCTCTCTCTTTCGCTCGGTTCATTGTGATATAATTGAGAGAGAAATAAGAGAGAAAGAGGAGTGGCCGGCCGCTTTCAAGGCTGGTAGCAGTGAGATCCTCTGATACCTGAGACTCATTGGGGGATGTTCAGCCTGCGGGGAAACAGGAGCGCTTCAGGGAGAGAAAGCTCGCATAAATTTCTAAGCCATTAGCGAGAGAGCGCTCTCCTCTCTCCCCCCACCCTCAGGTTTTAGACTCTCGCTTAAACTAAAGAATACTTAATGCCTCTTTAGCCCTCTTCTCTATGATTATCGCTTCTTTCTCCCAAAGCTACCTTTTCTTTTTGATTTACCGTCTTTGATAAGCCCTCATTTCCTCCACTTTCTTTCTCGTTCACTCTCCCTTTTTGTCTTTCCTCTCTCGCCTCGGATTCATCGCTTCTCCTATCAGTTCGGCGCGAGAAACGTATTATTCTCCCCTCCGCTCTCTCGCTTCCACTATCTTGGAATCCTTGGCGATCAGGGATAATTTCTGGCAGTCGAAGATCGCCCGTTAATCGACTCCACTCACGTCCGACAGGATCTCCCGCCGGGAGGAATTTCCGGCCGGAGCTCCACTCCACTTTTAGCGCTTGGTACGACGCGCAGTTTCACTCGAGGAGGATCGCACCCCTTTCGATAATCGATGATCCTCTTTCGGCCAATCTTATCTCGCTCCTCGACGCTCAGCTAAGATTAATATTTGCCAATGACTTTTCATTAATAGCGGATGTCATTCTCGCTTCGTCCAAGGATATTTCTTTGGAATCTCTTGAAAAAGTAGTTTTATTTTAAGAATAATATCTTTCAACGGTGTAAATTTCGAATTGCACTAATCTTTGTAATTTTAGCGTTACTTTTGAAACGTCCAGTACAGGTAATTACTATTGCGATGTGTTATAACACGTAGTTCGCTTAAATCATAACACCATACGGGAGAGAAAACTCCATTAAAATGCTGTCGGTAGTTCTCGGAATTATATAAAGTTCCCTACGCGCAAAGAGTCCTTTTAATCCATCTTGTGGCAGATTTGTGCTCGCCGCTTGATTCCCTCGGCAGTGCGCGTAATCAAATCTAACCTGCGTCCACCTAGAAGTACCATACTTTCTAATGGTGATACAATTATCCAAATCTCTTGAGTAACATCTGAGATCACCTCGGACCTACACACGACTTTCTCTCTTTACATATTACTCTAACAGAGATTTCTCTTTAAAATTAGGCAAACACAATTGTCTAATACCAAAAATAAAATAGACAAAGACTGTTGCTAATCCCAAATAGAAATTATCCAAAAACAATTGTCTAATACCAAAGATAAATTAATCAACCACATCACCAATTAATCATACTAATAATTCATTTGAATTAATCGTCGCATTGGCTTTGATGTAAGCGGCGAGTGCTAATAAAGGATCGATAGATTTCTCGGCAGACGGATAAACGATTTTCGGGGCCCAACACTAGCGGATGGTGATGATGAATCGGCGAGGTATCGATGCATTCGAGAGGGCGCAATAATTGCCAGCGCCGAAAATGGCAATTTGGCCGGCGCTCCAGCCGCAGAGCTATTAATTACCGGTGTGCGATGATGCGCATCGACAAATATTTTTTCCTCTCCGCGGCCCACCGAACCCCCAACCCCTTTCGCTTTTGTACCGGCAGAGCTATCTTGTCAGTGGGGGGAAATTGGTCCAGGCTATATTTCACCACAATGTAAATTCCCCCGCGTCGAGCCGCGCTCGGTGATTATGCTAGTGGTTGCTAGCCTAACTCGTATATTCCTCGGTGGTACGACGCGTACCTCTTGTTTTTGTCATGTAAATCGGACCGGCGAAATAAATAGCCTGCAGATTTCATTACTCCGTTTAATTGCCCCCTTTATTTTTTCGCCCTTTTTAGTCACGCGAATTGATATTTAATCAAGTGGAGTTTAGTCTGTTAAATTTCAATGATAAATATCCCCGTGCTGCGTTTAACTATAATAGAATACAATGGATTCTGGAAAGCTGTGGATTTGTAAGAGAAATAAGCCCTTTGTTTTCAATCGTATTGGATAATAGAATTTAGTTTTTCTACAAGTTTCGTATGAACGAGGGATCTTTATAACTTTCTCCTAAGAACTCGAAAAAGACTTCTAATTGCTGTAGGGAACAAAGCCAAGATTAAAAATCCATAAAGAAAGTCTCTAAAAGGGTTAACACCTTGGCGTGCTTTCTCTGGCGATCGGTGGCGGAGTTGGCGGCGATTGTGAGCCGGGAGGACTATAGAATCTCGCGTGTCTCGGAGCGATCCATGCCGAGCGATTCTCAAGGAAGTATCGACAGCAGCGCCGAGGACTATCGCGGTAGGCGCGGCGGGTTGGTGAAAGAGGAGCGATAACCGTTTCAGCGTAAGCAATGCGACAGGGCATTGATCGGCTGGCGTTCATTCGGACTGGCTGTCTCTCTAATCGGAAAGCCTATTGCTTGAAAGGATATCCAGCGAGGCGATGACGGCGATGGCGACGGCGACGGCGACGGCGTCGTCGTTGACGGTGGCGGCTTCCATTTGCTGCTTGCTCGCTGCCTTTTCAAGGCTCTGCTCGCTTCGCCTCGCCTCGCATCGCTCGCCGAGAGCAACATCGTTAGCGCCTCAATTCCCACAGCGAGTCTCGAGCAGATCGCCCATTCAAGAATCGGATGGCAATATAAAGTTACTATCTATTCCGAGCGAGCGGCAACCTCCATGCCAGATTTATTCATAACTTCCCTCTTAAGCTCGGCTTTAACCCAGGATTCCTCATCCCAGGGTTTTAGCCGCTCTCCGAGCTACACCATCATATTCACTCGCTTCTGAATTATCATTGTCGGCTCTCTAACGCTGCTTTATAGGATAATTATAATTTGTATGGGAGTTAGTAGTTCGGATTGTTCGATGATTGTTTCTAAAGTCTTATACTAATCGTGGTGATCTCTATCAATGTAAAGAGCAGGCTTTCCCCGTTTGTCTTTATGTTCGTGATACAGACGAACATACCTCAATCAATTTTAACAGAATTTCTCAAGTGACGTTGTTAGAATATTATTTTTTAAATTAAATTCTTCTCGCATATATGTATAATATTACAGGGTACTTACAATTCATGTAATATCGATTGAAAAATAAGATAGCATCCTATAATATGTGAAGATCCCAGAGCAATCTTGCCAGGAATTTTATAAGCTTCCAACAATTTCCCGGAAGAGAGGCGAGGATAAAAGCATTCAAGGGCAAGCAGATATTATTTACTTTCTCTATTAAGACGATCCAGGTGGGTTTATGAATGCCGGGAGGGGCGTCGAGGGATGTTAGCCGCGTTTAACGGGACTTTATTCCCGTCATATAGAGGAGGAGGGTGTCGGTCGGCTCTAAATTCGCTGGCGAGAGAGTGAGAGAGAGAGAGAGAGTGAGTGAGCCTCCGCGGCAGTGTGAATAAAGGGATAAGCCGTGCGATTTCGAGATCCGCTCTCGTTTCGCGCGCCGGATTTTCCACGAGGCTCGCGCTCGCTCGTTCGCCGCTCCCGTGGACTTCCGGAATCCCCGATAAATGTGCGCCGCTCGTTCCTCATTGAGCGCGATCGAATTTTTCCCCCGCGGTTTTTTTTCCTCTCTCTTTGTCCGGCAAACCCTACGGTCAATGGGAAGCAGAGCCGAATGGAAGAGGAGTGGAAAAGAGCGGTCAAGAGCGTGGGATTCGACAGATCCCATTCCCAATGGAATTACACATCTTCTCTTCGCGGTGAATGAGACAGAGAGAGAGAGAGAGAGTGGACTTCCCTTTGCCTAGTGAAAGCTTTTACTTCCTCTTTCAAACTATCCCAGAGACATCCGCTCTCCGCTCGTTGTAGCCGTTTACACTTGTAAGGCTTCGTTTATATTTACAGACACTGAATGCAGCGGACATGACAAATATGTTGGATATACGCGTAAACTATATTTTATACTTGCAGTATTTACAAGATTCAACAGTCGATTTTGTATCTGCTTCTGTCACGACTAAATCCACTGTGTGACATTTGAGTATTTCATACATTGTTCATCCGATCGTTCCACGCCTGTCCGTTCATCAATAAAATCGTTAAACAAAGCTTGTTCCTGTTAATAAAGTTTCAATGAATTTATCCACTGGAAAGGTTTAAACTTCGACCAAATATTCCTCAATGCACATTACATATACGACTGCATTCATCCATTAATTTCCTGTCTGACTGCGACCTTCCATATCTACTCGCACCCATCTGTCCCTTAAAGGGCGTCGAACACTGCGAGGGTGACCTTAAAGCTTGGCCAGAATTTCCCTCCGAGCAATGATGAATCCTTCAAGGGTGAAAGCTCATCCACAAAACAACAACAACAACCACACCAGAATGATTAAAAGCCATATCAATAAAGGACATTCACTGAGAAGATTATCGCGCGAGGAGTTAATCGTCACGGCGACGGCACTTTCCGCAGAAGGCTTTGCGATTTTCCGAGGGGGGTTGTAAAAAAGCGGGGGTGTGGAGAGAATGAAAGGGAGGGTTGACGGTGGTATTTGGAGGGTGATATCGCGTAGGACGTGTAGGTGGATTATGGTGGCAGGATATGAGAGGGTCGAAGGAAGGAAGGCAAGCAGGCAGGCAGGCAGGCAAGCAGCGGCTGCGAGGGGCACCGCAATGCAGGCAAGGGCGTTGTCAGGGGCGACCCTGGCCGAGCAGCGAGCCTAAGCACTCTACCAAGCTCCGATTCTACCACGAAATAATGCCAACCTACCTCCTTCTCTCTCTCTTACTCTCTTAGTCTCTTACTCTTGACGACGACTTATCGATCCCCGATTCCTCATCCAGTTAGCGAGCGTAAGCAGCTTTCGCCGATATTAGCATCTCTCTGATTACAACGTTCTAAGACGATCGCAGCCTGACTTTGCCGCCTCTAATCCGTTACTGTCCGAGCAATTGATCGCTCGATCGAGCCGAACCCACCGTCAGCTCCATTTCTCAGACCGATTACCGAGCGGAGCGGAGCGGAGCGTTCCGTCCCTCCCTGAGAGTTATCGGGTCAACGCTGTATTTGCGCGCTGTGCCGCGCTAACGAGAAATTAGCATGTGCTACGCGCGCGCGGAGCGACGCGTAAAATGAAGACGAGTTAACTCGATTACCATAAATCGATCGCTCCTTGCGGCTCTTTGCCTTCCATCTCGCCTCAATTTCTCTCTCGCGTTCACTCTGCGTTGGTTGGTGTGCTCGTCGGCTACATTAGAGATGCACTGTTACAATAGCCGAGATGATGCCTTGTCTGGCGGTGGTGGTGGTGTTGGAGATCCCTCTGAGGAGAGAGGAGCAATGTATTCCTCCCAATCGCATCCGATTATGCCTGATCCCGTTGCCGCTCAGTACTGACAAGTAACATTGGCTTGTTTCAGGTGGAGCTGAAGCCCCTGCGGGAGACAACTATCGCGGTGCCAGCGGCCAAGCTACCGGAGAAGCGCAAAGCCGAGGAGGCCGATGCCAATAAAGACTTGAAGAAGGTAAACGTGAGGATCTCTAACAGACATTTATAACCAGTACAAAGTCCCTTATAAAACTAGGTCAAACGAGATTCCTGAAAAACTCTTGCTCCCTTTTATAAATCGTTGCCGTTGACGACGACGACGACCAGAGAGAGTTACTGGGAAGAAGACACTTTCCATGAGATTTCACGGTGGCGAATTAGTGGAATTCCAACGAGGAGACTTCTCGCTCGCCCTATTAAATCCGAAGGCACTGAAATTCCCCGCAATAACTTGGGAATAACTCTCGGACTAAACGGTGGCTCACGGAGGAGTCACGAGTCGATGATTTCCACCCCCTCTTTCGTTGCATAAAGTTCCATTTAAGGGGTTGGAGGTGGTTGGTAAGGGGAGGGAAAAGAGAGTTCCGGGTTGTCGAATTGGAAAGTAATGCGCTGCATGTCTGAATTATAATGCGATGCAGAAGGGAAGAGAAAGGGGAGAGTTGGGGATATTTTATGCAATGCTCGTTGATATTTAAGGGCAGCGAGGCAGCGAGCGTGGCGCTTGCCGGAACTTGGTGGCGAGCGCGTTCTCATTAATGGCGCGCGCCGCTGTCATCATTACCGAAATAAACGCGCGCCAGCCAAGAACTCTCGATGGGCAGAGAGTGCGCGCGCGCGCTCTTGGGAGGCGGGCGAGCGGGTGGCCACCACTTTGAGCGGAGAACTTGCTCGGCAAGATGCCTCGAAGCCCTTACGATTTCCTCTCCCTGCCCTTTGATGTCGAGCCTCGCTGTCCTGTCGACGAGTTTTTCGCCGAGGTCTCTCGTAACAACGTTCCCAGCTGCTAGGCCAAAGGGATCCCAGAGAGAGAGAGAGAGAGAGAGAGATGCGCGTTGCACGAGCACAGATCGATGATGTACATTAAATCCACACCCTAAATGACAGACCTACATTTTTCATTTCACTTGCTCATCGCTCTAGAACGTTCCATTAAGATTCGTTTGGTCAATTAGACAATATTATAAATGCATTTGCTTTTCTTATATGTTTTATATAAAGTGCATAATAATACACTGTGTGTATAAAATAGTTGGGGAGAATATTTCAGTGTATAACATTAATTAAAAGCATTGATGTAGGACAAACATGCGTAGATAATTTATAATTGTCCTCTATGGAAGGGGAAGTGCACCCCAAATGACAGATTCACAACGTCAATTGGAGCGGCAGAGCGACACAGAGAACTCCATCAATATTCATTCGATCAATTAATCAAGCGGACGGATAAAGTTCTTGTTAAAGCAGCGATGTATCATCTTCGCTCGGGAAGGATCTTTTCATTTTTCCCTCATAAATACTGGTTAATGGGAGTAGTTAAACTTGACTGGGAATCGGCGCTCGCGCGCGCTGCTATACGACTCTGTTTGATTTCGCAAGTCGCACTACTATTTCTCCACCGGCAGCACACGCTATCAATCAATGAGAGCAGCAGCATTTGGAGGGAGCTTCCATAAATATTATCGGAGACGCGTGCGATTTGATTTATCCGCGGTAGCAGTAGTGCGAGCAAACACACAGCAGCAGCCCAGCAAGCTTTCCCTTCCGAATAATCTTCCCCGAGATTTCCCTTCATCCAGCCAATTGTGCGGCTGTGTGGGTGGGTGCGCGCGAACGTGTGGACGAGAGCCTTCACAAACACGTGGAGATTCTCCTATCTTCCGATAAGCCGCTCTCTATATAGGCCAAGCTACCATTTCAAGTCCAAGTTTGCCAGGACTTTCGAACTCTGTCTCCTTTTGGGAGCTTCAAAGGAACCTCGACAATAAGGACACTCCGAGCAACGAATTTTAACACTAAGTTCCCGGTGTCTATTTTTTATTCATGTTCGTGGTAATATAATAAATAACGACAAAGTAGACAGTGTCAAACTAACGCAGGAATAATTGCGAATTTTATTATTGATTTGATACCACAACAAATGCACAAAGTAATGAAAGGATTATAAATGTATATTTGTATTATTCGTATAAGGTGTCACAAGAATAACTTTATGCAAAAGATTACATTACAAAATTGGACCTCGTTTCTTAATTACAATTATAATATATAATAAACCACGCTTTTCCAAATGGCAAAAACAAACAAAATCAAATTTTACAATACGACCTGTGATTAAATTTGAATACATTCCGGGGGAAGCATTCTATATTTAGAATGCGGAGCTTTGTCCTTTCGGTGTCCTGAAAAGGAGGAGGACAAAGAAAAGGGGACTCCTGGGAGAGAGCTAAATGGCAGAGCGTAGGAGCCGCTCTCTCGGATTTCTGGCGGTGACCTTTGACTCGAGACTAGCACGTGGAAAAAAGAGCCCTCTCGGAAAGAGCGAACCCATCGACGCACAGGCGAGAGCTTTCGCCACCCACGCTCCCTCGAAAGCTGCCGGATAGTTCCACGCTGCTTGATTACCCTGTGTGTGTGTGCCCTCTGATTCCGCTCAGGAATCACGTCTCCCCAAGGATTTCCCGCCCTTCGCGCGCTCTACAAAAATCGTCTTGCCGAGCTTTCGAGTGGCGGAGCATGTGGAATATAAAAATTCAGGATTCATTTCAACATTCTCAAAAAATATAAACAACATTTTTGCTTTTATATATTATGTAATATAGTAATATTTATTAATTAATCGATTGGTGATAATTATCAAATTATTGTCATAAATGTACGTCTCTTTACAAATCACGATTATCAATACCAATTATTATTGATATATCATTATTAATGTAAATGTTATTTATATTTTCTCGAAATGTTAAAGTCAACCCTCGATTTTTACCACTTTAAGTGCGCCTCGAGCTAAAAAGCAAGGAAAAAGAGGGCTGGTTGAAAAGTATGTTAACCGAGTGGAAAAAAGAGTAGGAGAAAAGAGTGTGGAGAGTGAGTGAGTGAGGGAGCGAGCGGTGAATAAATGAGGAGCATACTTTTTGCAGCGTGTAATCCGGGATTGTGACTGGGCGTAGGCGCCGCGCCTCACCGCGCCGGGTGTAAAAACGGAATCGAAGGGCACACACGCTTGGAATTTCGTGGATGAGAGCCGATTGGCTAGAAAGGGATGAAAAGCCGTGTCCGATATGGAAAGGAAGAATTGGAGCAGCGAATTGGAAAGGGAGAAGGGCAAACTGTGTGTGTCCACGGCTAGTTTCGCAGAAAGCGGTCGATACAGCCCCGAAAGTCCAGAATTCGTGGCAACGGAAATATAAGTCGAGCGAGAACTTCGAACAAAGGGAAAGGGAGAAGTTCGATGTCTTTCTTAACCTTTTTCCCTTAAGGTTTTTCGCAACTCCCTTGCACGGTGTCTGCATTTCCATCTCTGCCTTCATTTTCCGCCCTCGCGCCTCGCCACTTCCCGTCGATATTTCCCGCTAGATTAATTCTCCCCTCCACTTTTGCAAAGCCCCCGCAAAATTCTGACGAAGGTCCGGCGCACACGATCGCTGATAGGCCGATGCGGATAGGATGTCGTTTCGTAGGCTTATTTCCCTCTAATCGGATTTGCGCCGCCCGATATTTCGGCTAATTATTGCGTGCGCCTGCTAATTAAAATCTGCGAGGAGAGCCGCGCGGACATTAGGATGCATTAACGTTAATGCACCGCTTCATCCCCGGGAGGACTCTTTCGCGTTAATTAGCGCGCTGCTAGTGAACATTCATCGGACGGAAAGAAAATACGAAGGACAGGAGGATAATGATGCGGTATTACGCTCTGTCACGCGAACGACTCGAGCTTTTGACGGAAAGCTCCTTTTTGACACGAACCCCAACAAAGACAGCGGGCTTTCTCTATTAGTGTTGGAACCACCGGCGACCTGTGAAAATCGCCCCAACTATTCAGAGCGGAAGGTATTCGCCGCTCTTCGCTTGGTACAACTAAAGTTTATTATAATTTGTTTTATAATTTATTCGGGTAATCTTGTAAGCAGGCAGTAAACTTTTATGTGAATATCCCTTTCCATTATTACATTACGTATTTATCACTAAACGTATCAACGCCAAATTTTCTCTATTATTTAAATGTTACTCTGTGCATATGTTGCTATGGTAAATTAATAATTACCATAATGAACAATTACAGTATTAAATAATTTATTAATACTAAGCACAGAATTATACATGAACTCAAAATTCATCCTGTTTTATTACATATTACAACTTGAGAAAAATTCAGGCTCGCTCTTTTTACATAAAAATCCAGGGATTATTTATAAGCTACGGTTACTACATTCGCGTGAGTAATTCGACGCCGTTGCTCACGCGCAAGGTGTTTCGCGAGCACTCACATATCATGTAACCGAATTCATTCATTTTCAGACACTAACTGCCACTTGAAACATGAATGAAACCAGTTACGCACTTCGCGCGCAATTTTGCATTGCGCAATTACATAGTTGCACGAATGTCGACCGCAGGATCTTACGGAGCTTGTTGCGCTATGAAATACTGGCATATAAACACAGAGCAACTTCTGATCCTCACTCGTGCAACCATTCAGTTGCGCAATCAGAAACTGCATACCAAAGTAAAAATTGAATCAAACACATTAATGTGTTATGTCAGTGTAAATGGCAAATAGTCTTCTGTTATTTCTATACACATACATTTATGCAGGATTTTTAAAACAAAATTTCGTAAAAAGAAAGCTATCTTTTTCGAAGGAATTTAATTTGGATTGACAAAGACTTTTTTATTCAAGAAAAGAGTTTTCTGTTTTAAGAGTGAGTTTTCTAAAAACCCAGAATATGGCAATACTTTTTTTGCATTTGTGTGTGTGAATGAAATATTGATGATTTTTTTAAAAAAACGGGGACAAAATGAACAATCCGAGGAACAGAGTGTGTTCAGTTTATAATTTCACTGGACGAGAAAGAGCATCAACTGATAGAAGCAGTGGTAGAATGCACTGGTCAGCTATCCAAGCTCTTTTTATAACGAATGATAAATGCCACTCTAAATTACCAGCGGTCTTATCAACCGGCCATTTTTGTGCCCAACCACCGACTCTCATCTTTGTGTGCCAAGAAGGGGTGGAAATTCAGGGATTCGCGCTCATTTCCACCAAGCCTTCGAATATCAGCTGGCGAGTTAACTCTGCGAAGAGTCAAAAAGTCGGGGCTTAAACGAATCTCTCCAAAGATAGTTCTTTATTGTTAGGAAAATAAGAGTGCGCGCGAAAAGTAGGTGATTTCAGGTGAAGCGCGCTATTAGTTAAGCTGAGCGAACTTGTTCTCTGTTCCAGGCGAAGCTGGAAACGAAAGCTCTGAAGGCGAAGAGGCCAGGATTCACGGACGAGCGGTATAACGAGACCAGCTATTACGTCGAAAACGGCAAGTAGACTCTTAAACCCCAGTAGCTTCCCCTGTACTTGCAAACATGCCTGGCAACTTCCGCTTTTGCCATTCCTCGCCGCGCATATCCGGCCTTCCGCGCCGCGCCGGCTCGAGGAACGTGTGCGAGTTATCGCGTTTAATATCACGCGGCTCTGCCCGAGCGTTGGAATTAATCGGGGCAAATTGAGATTCGACCGCAGGAACCAGCTGGTCCAACCTGTTTGCCGGTCGCACGCGTCCTCCGCCCAATTTGCGGGCGTCGTCGCCTTTATGGCTCGCAATTTTCTGCGAGAGAAACAGAGAGACTGTATTTTGGTTGGTTCGTAAGAGTCAATGACCAAAAGGTCAGCTGGGAGACAAAGACACATCTGTGTGTATCTCCTTCTGACGAGCTCTCAGTCGGATAAAGCCACCCTCGACAAGGTAATCGGGAATTATCCGCCCAAGGTATCGAACACCGACTCTCTAATCGGATTATTTGCCGTCTACCCTAGCGCTGATTGAATGCACAGCTCTGCTTTGCAGCTGTTCGATTTCAGCCAATCATTCAGCCAATGTGGATTTATTAAGTAAAACCCTTTCAACAACTTGTGAACTTGTGAGTGAAAAATAATCACATTCTCATCGATATGGCAGTCATTTTATTCTAAGATTATCCGTCGAAAAATACAGTTTTTCAATAAAACTGTACTTTAGAATTGATTAATTGCTATCAGTACAAGCAGTGATTGAATGAATAGGTGTTCGATTTCAGAAAATAAACGCGGTATTTTTGCAGTTTCATTCGGTAGATTTATTAACACTTTTCCCGAAACTTTATCCATCTACAAACACAAATATCCTTTGAATAAAACTGCACTTTAAACTAATCTGCCGGAGTGAATTTAACTGGCGCGGTGGTTCGCGAAGGGTTAAAAAGGTTTCGTAGAGTGAGCATTACTGATTGAAGGCTAACTTCGTTCCGTCCGTTACGGCAGGAAAAAGCTTTGCGAAGTGTAGAATCTATAGTTCGGCCTTTCCGAGTACTTTCGCGCCTTTTTACTTTTTCACTTGGACTTTTTAATATTGGCTTTCAGCGTGCAACGCTCCCGCGGTCCTTGAAACCTCATTTCTGGTTACGATCATTTCGTATAATTAAATGTATTATTAAACCAAACCAAACGAAATGGCAGAGAACTGTTAAAGCCGCAAGTTTTAAGTAAACCATCCCATTGAAATGCTTGTTATCGAAAAACAGGGAAATTGAAGAGGCGAGTACGACAAACACTTCATTTATATTTACAGACACCGAATATGTCACGATAAATATTTCCAAATACACATACCACCGCGTTCATATTTACACATAAAATAAATCGTCAAATAAATAAAATCTGACATCTGACTAATTTTTAAAAAGCACCTACAATTAATCATATCAACCAATTTTTGTAGAACTACATTTGATTATAAAGACATAGAAAAAATAAGGAGAAGTTTCTTGCGGCAATATTTGTCGCTGGCGTTCATTGGCTGTGAGTATAAGGGGACATTAAAGCGGCGAGGAGGGTTCATCCTTTCTTCTATCAACAATCTAGGCCAGAGGGATTCCCGGTGTCGAAACTGTTCGCAACTGTTGCCGACAATAATGCTCTCGAGCATGGTCAACCGAGGCTCATAAGCGACGACAAAGAGACGCCCCGCGGTAACCGGAATGTTGCCCGTGGAGCGTGGCAGCAATTAACACCCCCTCACGGCCAGGACATTGTTAACACGCCTATCCAAATTGTTTGCCTTGATAAACGCCCCCTTTCCCCTCCGCGCACCAAGTTCTAATCACAGTCTACATGGCTATCAAACTGCTACTGCGACCGCATAGCAAGAACAAGAGGCTACCCTCGTACAAGACGCTCAAACACACTCTAACGATGCCACAGACAATGAGGACTTCCTCCAAGTATCCCAATAGCCTCGTATCATACGAAATTAGCAATGGCTTAATAAGTACAAACCGGTCAACTATAAGCAGAATATCAGACCTGTCAAAAATTAAATCTCTGCCCAGGTTTTTTTATAAGTCCATCAACCAATGCAAAATTAGATGTCGTGATTTTTAAAGAAGCAATATTAGATTTATTAAAATCACCTTATATAGTTTTTATTTCTATATATTTCTTAGTATATTCCTTTCGATTTGGAATATTCCGTCGGAATATTCTCGGAATTTTTCTAATTTCCTTCGAGAAGGAAAGCAAAGGAGACGAGCGAGTAGCAGAGTGAACGGAAGTTGAAAGGAAAGCCGAATTACCGGGCGCTAAGGATTTCCTAGCTAGATAACATACTAGCTTGAGTCGACTTCTCTCTCTCCCTCTCATTTTCTCTGATTCCCCCTCTCTCTCTCTTTCTAGTCGGTGGGTTAAGATGTAATCTGATCTTGATTTAAATCACGTAGAGGTTGCTTCTATCTCTGTGTACTTGCTCGCTACACGTGTATTACTATCAGTAACTCGGCACTCGCCTTGAGCACCCCGCTGGGCGCTCGCTCGCTTGCTCGGCCTCTCCGACCACCAACCAACCAACCACCTTGATTCTGATAGCCTCAGAACCCAAATCCACTCCATTTCAACTGTTTGCCGCAGAGTGAGTGAGAGAGAGGGCACCGATCGCTCGAATTAGCACGCTGCCCCACTAATTGTAAGCTCGAGTTGTCACCGCAATAAACTCTACTCCGAGAATTCACTCTGCCTCCTATGCTGAACTAGCTGTCTACCGTCAACCCGCCAGATCGGAAACGCCGATTGCTGATCGTCGTTGTTGTAAAAGGGAAGTCGAAAGTCAGCGATGATTGAAGTTTAATAAGAAATTTGAAGGATTTCGAGTGATTTTAATAAAGGATTGTATAGATCCCAGTGATTTTATGGAATTTAAATTATTTTATTGCTGGTAAAAGGGACTTTTGGAGGAGAGGAATTGGAAAGTATCGATTTGAAGTATTATAAAATAAATGTGAAAAGTTGTCATCGCGATAAAGTGCATCGAAAATTCATCTCGTCTTTTAAAGTAGCTGTCAACTACGATCGACCTGGCTGATTGAAAATTCATATCGGTGTAATATTAGTAAAAAGGCCATCGAAGTTATTAATGATTAAATGCATCAACCAACAGAAAATATCTTCTAAATTCGATAAAAATTGTATCTTCAATCACATAAAATTAATGAATACAAAATTGATAAGTAAAATAAAAGATTTTCAAAGTCCTTCGAAAGAAATTGCACGAGAACCGATGAAGTTTTCGGGGGCAGAGTTGTCAGATGAAGTTCGCCGCGAGTGAGAATTCATTCTGTCTCCTAAACTAACAGTCTACGGTGAAACCTGGCAGATCGGAAACGCAGATTGCTCCGCCGGTGGCAAAAGGGGCCTCCGAAGTCACTGGCGATTAAAGTGCCGTTTCACTTGGTCACCGTCGTTCCACTTCCACAGCCATAAACTACGCTCCAAACAGTGTAAAACAGCAGCGCCCAACTTGCGCCACACACGCGAAAACCACCATTCCAAATGATGCACTTAGCCTGATGTTTTGTCGAGTGGCACGCAGTTGACCGTCTCACGTACACCTCGCTTTGCGGTTGCTGTAGTAGTTTCAATGCTAGTTCTCGCATACACCCGGGAATAATAAGAGTATTCTATTCGTGATATTTACGAATAAAGAAATTCTAGTAAAATCATTAGTATTTGGGCCCAATTATTTTTTTCTTGAAGGTTTCATCCTTCCTGAATAATATTACATGTTAAACACTTGTCGATACCTCTTTTTTAATCTGACTATTAAAGATATTTCTAAATATTACTTTAAACTGAAATTATTACTATCCAAAGAATGTCGTTAACTTACTACAACATTTTTTCTTTACAATTTGACCCTTTCAAACTTTTCAAAGAAAGATTGTTCCATAAAAACAACCTGCCACAAATTGCATTCTATTCTCTCCTACTTTGAATGAACAAACACTTGATCGCCGTACAAATTGAAAGGAATTGACGGTCGGAAGTATGATTAAGGGTGCGAAGAGAGGGTAAATCGTCGGATGGATGTGAGTTCTAATAAGAAGAAAGTAAATGGCCGAGTGGGTGAAGAGGAGGAAGAGGTTATGGAAGAAGAAGAGGCGACGGTGGTGGCGGGGGAGGAGAAGGGGCGAATAGCGCGGTGTCAGGGGTACCTGGTTCTCGAGTGGCATTAATAGGTCTTTGTTTCACTGAAGGAGAAACTGGAGGATGCCCCGGCAGCACGCCGCCGTCAGCCATGCGAGTCTATTATTCGAATGTAGAGCACAGATATTGGTTGCCGATATGCCAGCAGGTCTAAATACTCGATCGATTCCTTCTACCCACTCTTCCCACTTGTCGCTCTCTCCGCTCCTAGATATCCTTCTTCTTCTTCTTCACTCCTCTCTCGCTCTCTCTCCACTTACTAATCACTCTTTTGCCCCCTTCGTCCTTCACATGACATTGCCATTGCTACTGTTCGAAGTTTCTTGTACCACGACAGTTAAAAAGCTTCTTTCTCATTGGTTTCTCTTTTATTCCGATGATTTGTTTATTCCTGCTTATCTTTTCATCCAATAACGACTCTTTTCTTGTTTGTCCTTCTTGTGATATTGCCATTATTATTTGTCTATATTCGTTAATACTTTTTACTGTCAATATTATACTTTCTCGAAGGGACTTCCTTGTGCTTGATCATTTCTATTCGAAGATGTCTCCTTTATTCCTGTTTGCTTTTCCATCCACTAACGACTGGTTTCCTCCTCGTGCTTCTTACAATATCAACATTTGCCGTTGTTTCACGGTACACGCCAATACTCTTTTGCGCCGGAAGAAAGATGGGTTCGTCGGAGAGCTTTAATCCTGCTTGGGAGGGACGAATGGCGAAATCTGGTCAGCGGCGGGCGAACATAAGCTTTCAACGGGGTTAGTGTCGCGTGACTACACCATTGATATTTGACTTGAAAAGCTTCACCACTGAAGTAGAAATCGATTCGAAAGCCCTAGTCGCAAAGCGGGGGTGGCGGAGGGGAGGGGAAGGCCAGAGCGGAGAGAAAGAGAGGACGTATTTCCGTTTCGCCCTGACAGTGCTGGTCGCTCCTTCATCCGCTTAATAATGAGCTTTGAGCTTCTCTATCGATGACCCGCTTGATTCGCGCGGTAATCCTGCGCGAGATAATCAGTATTTTCTAAATCCAGTTTCTACTTTTGTTGTAATTTTGACCAACTTTCTATGTTTGCAATATTAAATTCATTTTTTCCTTGCCAATATAAATGCCTTTCTTGTTGGCTCTTTTGCCTCCTTTTCTTAAACCCTCGACTTAATACGTATATATATGTGCATACATATACGTATGTAGAAGAGCCCAAGCTAAGCGGATTTGATCTAGTAAAGCCTCTGCGCAGAAGTTTCTAATTTTCCTTACTAATTGGTAAGGCGATAGGTGCCTCCGAATGGTTTTGTTTTAAGATCGCTCTTGTGCAGATTTATGAATTCCCAAGAATTATCCGTTCTCTAGAAAATATATATTTTCCTAACTCTTTTCAATCCGCCACATTATCAATTACAAACATTTTCTACGGCACAATTAATGTGAAAAATCGACAATTTATAAATTAACAAGTAGTAGTGAAATAGTACGAGGAAACAAGAATATATAAAAGGCAAATGGTAAAGAACAAAGGCGTAGAATTAAGATAGTGTTCTACCTGGGAGGAATGTACCTCTTAATCGAAATAGTAGAACAGCAGGAAGACGAAAAAGCAGAGGGAGTGCGGAGCAATCTTGATAATCGCGGCGGCGGCGGCGGCGGCGACGGCGGGTGGGAGTGAAATCTAGTTGGGCGCGAGGTCCTCTCTTTCGCTGGCATTAACTCGGCTCCGACGGAGCGGAGGCTAATTTCGAAATGGACGTGATTCCCCAGCAAGTGCGTCAGTTTAACGGTCCATAGAAGCTGCGGAGGATCGATCGGCGCGCACCGGCGGCGAGCGCGGCTGAATACGAAATGACGCGCGCGCTCGCTCGCTCGCCTCGTATTAACAAATAGCAACGCGAGGAGAAGAGCCCACGCCATGATTGATGCTCCGAGTGAATTCCAATTCCGATGTGCTGCTGCTGGTTAGCCGGTCACCGAGAACCGGCGATTCAAACGCGCGCAACTGTGATTAACGGATATATCTCGCCCGCTCGTAACTTTGCTATCCGAGGTCGCGCGAGTTTATCAACGAATTGCCGCCACCGCCGCCGCCGCCGCCGCCCTCGCGTTTTACCGCCCGACGCCTATCACCCTTTCGATAAATATTAAAACTCGAATCACTGAAGTCGAACGCACATATATTCCCATCGGACATATAGAAATTTTAGAAAAAGAAAGATATTAATCAAAGTCGTATTTGGAAAAAGCTCCTATAAACACAGTCATTCCGTAGAAAGCTCGAACGCGCAGAGAATCGTAACAGAACGAACTTGGGAATTTCTCGATAACAGACATTAGAATGGGATCGTTCTCGCAATGGCTCCAACTCTAACCATTCGATAGCATTCCGCAGGATTCGATTACCATTGGAATCGAGTGCGCGACAAGCTTATCGAGCAATCGGAAAAGACTAGCGACGATGTTTTGCCCGGAGGGGCTGTGTTTTGTCTGGTGGGAAACGGTCGCGCTTCCATTAGTGCGAGAAGTGGCTGTGCAGGATGAATTTGGGGAATGACGCTACTCAAATCAAGCATAAGAGGAATCGCGAAGCCGCTTCCCCCGACTCGCATTGGGGAAGCCGATGCTTTCGAAGGCACTCTCTGGCAGCCCAAGCTAAATAGGGGGCGGTTGCGGCGGCGGCGGTGTTGGAGGGGTGGTGGAGGAAACTGACGAAGTTTCCGGAGGAGGCTTAGCAGCCGCGCGGTGGTTCTTCGAGGGTGGCGATGACTACGAAGACGTCGACGACGACGCATTGTCTCCGCGGCAATCTCTCTCTTCTTCGTTCCCATCCCGACACAATCCCTCTGCCACCCTCTCTCTTCCTCTCTCTCTCTCCTTATTCCAGTTGCCCTCCATTCGCCGTTCCAACCATCTTTCGAGAGAACCTTCCAAGCAAAAGGGCCTCGCCGTGTCGCTTGGCTCTTGGCACGTTTCACCCTCACCACCTAATCCACCCTTTAACTCCCACCTTTCTCCTCCTCCGACCACCCTCATCCCCCCTTTTTCGGCCTTTCAACCTGAACCGCGCCGCCCATTTGTTCTTCGTTACAGGACTTCTTCGAGATAAATAGCCTCCTGCTACACCACTTGTCTTGTTACCGCTCGAAGGGATTCTTCCTAAGGAAACTATAAGTTGCCCTGCTCTGAGAACGCGACGGCTGAAGGAAAGCAGAAGATGACTAGAAATGGACCTTTGTTTAGGTGGTTCTAGGGGTTTTTAAATTTATTTCACTTATCGCGTGATTAATAATAAATTATCCAAATTCGCAATATTACAGAAGATATTACAGGAGCGCTTTACTTTTAACACGACTTGCCGTTCTATCGGTTCCAAGGGAAAGGGTTAAGGGAATTGAGAATGACTGGGCTTGGAAGAGGAAAATTTCGTTGGAGCATTCTCTGTGAGCGGGTCGGCTTTATGGGAGTTTCTTGAAAGATTTTAGTCTTGTCGGATGCGCTTGGTGTTCCGGTGGAGCCGCTCGAGTACGAGTAGCCGATTCCCCTTTGACTCTCGAGGAGTCCTTGGCCAACGGATTGCTTCTAGCTGGATACTTGAATGCCTGAAAGGAATCAATTGCTCTCTTGAACGGCTCATGACCACGTCGAGTGTGCCTCCGGATACTGCATCGAACGCTTTAATTGCTTTATAATCCTCGGAACGTGCTGGAATTAGCCCCGAATTCTACCTTTCCACCCCTCCTTTCTTCACAATCCAGTAGTCTGCTATTGTTAAAGGTATTAATGATCCGATTGTTGATACAATGGTCAGATTAATTTTGATTATCGCAGATTAATTTTGAAATCCCGAGTCGGGCCAACTCGGGAAATCCCGGGTTCCCTAATCCTCAACATTGCCAATCCTTTTTCCATACGAGCCAATCCTTTCTAGTCATTAACATTTTTCAATTGCCTCTATTTCTATATGTGAATTATAGAATCTATGCATTACGACTCGATGAAATTGCAGCGTGCTCTCTTTTCCTTCTCCTCTCTGGAAGCTCTCTCCGCTTCTCCTCGATCGGGCGCAGTAGTCCGAACTCCTTCAAGCTTCGATGGATCCTCGATCCTAGAGCTTCCTTCACTGCCCACACTGGGCGGAAAGTTTATTGAACGATCGAAGCCAATATAGACTTTCGACTCACTTTTACTTTTTCGCGGACTTCGCAAATAAGGGCTTCTCAATTTCTCGTACATATACTATTCTTCGATATTAATTCAGCGATCTCTTTGCGACTGGATGAAATATTTTCTATTTTATAAAGCAAGCTTTTAGAATCCATTATAGGAAATTGTCGAATTAGTTTAACATTCATCGAAAGAATTAATATTACAATATTAATTTTTGTTTCCAAAGTAAGAATTTAATGAAACTTGAAGCAAAATTCTGGAATTTGTTTAGCATTAATTCAAAGAAAGCTAGTATTATAATACAACTATTCTTTCATTACTTATTTATCCTGCCAAAGTGCACATTCAGTGGAAACCCGATGACTTAGGTTTCGTGCAGGAATAGAAAGTATTCAGCGGTGCTATCAGCTTTGTTTCCCGATGGCAGCAGTAAAAGTGAAAGCCATCGATTTACTCTCCGATCCTCCACGCCGACTGATTATCTCCCCTTGTACCAGCAATTGCTTCTGCTTTCTTGCCTCTCTTTTCCCTTCTCTGCTGGCTGACTCTATGAGCGCGGATAGTTGATGCGCAACATTTGATGAATGACTCGGAGGCGGATCGCCGGTAAAACCGAGGCGGCAAGAACAGAGCAGCAGCAGCAGCAGCCGACCGTCCTCGGGGAAAGACGGGAAGCTTTGATGCCGAAGACCCTTTTTCCACACGGTAGAAGCTCAAGCGAGGGTAAAAATGTCAGACTGATTTCCACGAGAACCCTCTCAATCGCTGAATTAAAGTATCTCGTGAAAATAAAATCCTAAAAAGAAATGAGATTCGAACACTCTTTTCAAAACTGAAAGACGAAAGAATATAATGTCAAATCTACATTAAATTAAAAATTTCGCCATAATATTTACAATAAGTACTTCTTTAAACCTGACTTGCGATGCTTTCAAATTGAAGATTGCGAATATATCGAAACGAAATCTAGAAACTAGTTCATTCAAACTATGCACTTTAACACATAAGTGCATAAAAATGGAAGACTGAAATTGCGGCTAGTTTTTGCGATGGTGAACATGTACGAGATAGCTTAATCTACAACGAAACAGAGGTGAAACGAGTGAAATTCAGGACGGCTAGGATGTCGCGCTCGACAATGCCAGTCGCCGCCGCCGCTGCCGCCGCCGCCGCCGGAGCGGAGCGGAGAAGGGCACGATTTCTCTCCCTGAAACCTCAAAAACTACCGCTCGCATTTCCTTTTCCTGCTGCGAAGCCATTCCCCGTGCTCGCATTCTCTGTCTCTCTCTCGAGCGTAAGTGACACGACACACGATTATCAGGGAGAAGCCCGCGAACCTTTTCCCCACTGATTACAATGTGCGACGATGAGTTTTTTTTTTGTTTCGTCGAGCGAAAGGATGCGCCAACGAGAAGGAAGGCAGCAGCGCGCAGCAGCCAGTCGGCTTCTCTAATGACGGACGTTGAAACGTGCTCTCTCGATTTCGCGTGATTTGCATCGCGCGCTTTAGCCAAGATTTATTTTCGGCTCTAGCAACACAGACGCGCGAGCGCGTTCCCGCTACTCTGTTGTGTTAACGCGGCTGTCGTGCCAATTCGTAATTAATTACGAAACAATCGGCACGGACTATTTAAAGATTATAATAACACGATTAGTCGCTCCGTTGGACTTGGAAGACTGCTCGATTCTTCCCCTCGATTTCTCTCTCTCTCTTTCTCTAATCTTCTCTTATGTAACGCGAGTATTCTCGATTTCATTTTCGCGGAGAGTTCTCGACCAATGCAATCGGCTGCACTCGAATTCGATTTACGATCGCTTTCGATGCTCCTATTTTTCACAGGGATCATCTCTCCTCCCTTTATCTCTGTTACTGTTTCTCCGTCTCGCTTTATATCTTGCTTGGTCAAGCAGCAGTGACGAAAGCAGCACGAAAATACCGGCAATGCGCAATCGAAATTGATCGGCTCTATTTAGAGGCCGGGAATGCTGCGCTCTGCGCGCTCTGTGTATTCGAGCACAAGATTGTCTTCTCTCTCTCTTTCTCTCTCTCTCATCACGGTCATCCTTTCTTCTTGCAGGTTTGCGCAAGGTTTATCCTTACTACTTCACGTTCACGACCTTCACCAAGGGAAGATGGGTCGGCGAGAAGATCATCGAGGTGTTCGCGAGGGAGTTCCGGGCGCATCCGGTCGAAGAGTACGAGCGATGCATCCGCGCTGGAACCCTCACAGTCAACTATCAGAAGGTCGACGTCGACTACCGGTTACGACACAACGATCTCCTAGCTAATGTTGTGCACAGGTGAGTCTCATTAATCAATCGATTCCCTCACCTTCTTCTTCTTCTTCTTTTTTTTCTCTCTCTCTCTCCCCCCGCCCGTTCGTGAAATCATCGCCTGGAAAGTATTCTTTACTCGCAAGTAACATCACCAGTGAGCTCCTTCTTCCCCTCGCACGCTCTTGTAGTAACGTGTGCAAGGATGCGACAGACACGCACATACATTAAACATACATGCACACACAAGTATACTTTGTTAACAAGCTTAATTGGATCAGTTCTTCTCGCTAGGTTTTTGAATGACTGATGATTTCAGGGAGCATGTGTGTGAGAGGGAAAGAATCTCGTGGGAGGAGTAACGAAAGGGGGAATGTTTAAATCAATTGATTTGTGTTTGCTCGCTCGAAATGATGTCGATAATAATATGTTAATAATGCAGGAGCACTCGCTATCCAGTATGTTTATAAATGCAACGCGTCGAGTGGATGAAATATTCCCAGCTATAATTAGCATAGGCGCGCACGCTTTTCATTTCCGCGTGCCTGTGTGCGATGCCGGTTTCGATGATGACGAGCGCCATTCAATCGCTTCTGCTTTGAAATCTTCGTCGACGTTCGTGTTGCAATTTTATTTCCTTTTTCGTTTTTTTGGGAGGAGGACGACTTGTTATTAATTTTACGCAAATTCCTGGTAATATTTTTTGCGGACTTGGAGTTTCCTGCTGGAGTTTTCTGGAAGACACGTAGTTCGCCGAGGGACGCGCGCGCGCGCGCGCACGTATTTCGAAAATACGATGCAAATATGATATTCCCGTCGCCAGTTTGTCCAGTTCGGAAGAGGCCTCGTCCGGAATACCCTCGCCTCTCTCTCTTTCTACCTTCCCAAGTTTGCAGTCGCGCTGGAGAAACATTTGCAGACCGGCGATCCCACCAATGAGTTACGTGCCGTACTTTATCTCTCGAAGGAATACCCGCTCAAATAAAAACGTCTTCGAGTTCGACGGAGCGAAAGACATTAATGGAACCAGCAATGCAGTCAAAGTAACTTATTCTACATTTATACATATTTAGTACTCATTTATAAACGAATCCTAACTTAAGAAATCTTGTCTGAATTTTATTAAAAATCTCCACACACGATTGTACCATTCGAATCGAGGTTGATTGTATGAATCGATTTTCTCTTTTAACGCTTTTTTCTGCAAGCTTCATACGAATCGCAAAATCTAGGTCAACTCTTATGACACTTGCGTTTTGAAGGTCTCTTGTAAAACTTGTAGAATTCTTCCAGCACTCGCGTACCTAAGACTAGCATACATATACAAATTTGTCTAGAAGCTGAAATATGCATTTCACGATAAATATGAGGAAACTAAATATAAAAGTACAGGCAAATGTTCAAGCTTCCATTATAAACCGGTTCAAGCCAATATTAGCTAACTCTTACTAAAAACGTCAGCTTCGAATCATCCTTCATCAAATAAGAATAAAAGGAACGAGAAATAAATTTACTTGAGTAAACGCAGTTTATTCAAAAAGGAGTGCACTCGAGATGCATTTGAAGAAGGGAATAATATTCAGGCTTCCATTACGAGATATCTACTCGAATCTCGGTCATAGTTCTAGCAGTAAAAGGTGCAGGTTTTAAATCATCTTTCATCGAGTAAAACTAAAAAGCGGCAGGAATAAAAGTGGCTTGAGTGTAGGGGAACGTGAGGTGGGAAAGTGGGGATGAGCGAGTATAGTTGAATAGAGAGAATTCCGGGCGGCGATAAATCACCCGGTGTGGTAGTTGGGAGGCGCGCGCGTGATAAGCAGGAACCGGGCGATTCGCACGGCTGTATCCTTGGCACGGATATGCCACGGATATGCAGAGGAACCCATGCTGAACCATCGTGCGATGCGATGCGATGCGGCCAACCAACAGAGAGGGAAAACAAGCACACTGTAAATGTTAGTCGGTTGTGTCGGTGTGCGTGTGAGTCGACTCGTTCTTAAACACGGATTATCAGCGCACTTATCGCCCGGAGCTGCTTCCTCCGTCTTCCTTCACGTGCCAAGCATGCTTTCGGGGAAAATCGCCTGGAACTACTCGAACATCCCGCCTTTTCCAACAACAGGTTTATCGGCCAACACATTTTCCTCCTCCCTCGTCCCTCACCGAACACCGTACTTTATGCTTCGAATTTTTCAAGCATCAAATCCCTGAAAAGTATCGACAGACTAGTTCAGAATGTTTAATATACATTTTCTTGAAAGAGATTCGCAGAACTTTTGGGGATATTTAGTTTTAATAAGGACACTTTGTGAGTTGGGAGAATGTATTTTTATATTCGTACATATTAAGTACGTCTTATGTTTTGGAGAAATGTTTTTACAGAAGAGGAATTTTCTACGTCAATATAAATATATTTATTGAAACAGGAAAGTGTCCTTCTTGAAAGAAATTCCACTTAAAAGCAGGTGCCCTTGAGAAAGGCAAAATTCCCTTACAATAAGAATTGATGCTAAAAATACTAAACATTTCAATACTTCTTTCGTCGACTAGCGTTATTTCATACACGGACACCTCGAACTGGAGATATTCGGACAATGGTGTTATTGCAGGGCGGTTTAGAAATGGCTGTGTTTGCAGTTCATAAAACTGGAGGCTTTAATACGTGTCTCGGTGGCTTTAATATGTGGAAGAGAGAGAAAGAAAGAGAGAGCTGAGTTAGCCGCCGGAAGAAACGTCGAGTGTGTGATGGAGGCGCAGTGGTCGTTCTTGAAAAGAAGCACTCTCACATATCATCGTCGTCCTGGGACGCGTGTTTGCCTGGAAGTAGCTCGACATTGAAATTGTAGCCATTGATTAAGCGGCTGTTTTTCCACCACTCGCATAATATCTAGGCCAGTGTGACACGCTCGCGCGCGCGTTGTCATACTCTCGCTAAGAATGTTCGCTCTCGCACGCGCGCACTGAAAAAAATTGTCTCGTGCTGCTCGAAAGCCTTCCTAGGTAGTTATGGTGATCGCTCGGCTGTAATCGGATTATCAGTCAGCCGTGAGGTAACAGCTCGCCGAGGTGCTCGAGTGCTCTTTGCCTTATTCCTTTTAAGCGACTTTCAAAACTAGAACCTTCATTTTCTTCAATATATTCTTTTAATGCTTCCCCAGCGGTTCACGCACCTATCCGATCGATCGAGACAACTTCTTCTACTTTCTAGAAAACACATTGACATTAGGAATTCTTAGTATAACTGACGATTTTTAATTTATTTGATATAACTCTTGAAGGAATAATTAGATCGTACAAAAATGCGATGCTAAACATAAAAGAACTCTCTTTTAATTTATACCGAGTAAATAATCTTCCTAAATATCCACCGCGTTTCCTTTTCAAAAATATTCTTTCTCGTCATCTTGAAAATGGTAATTCGAGCGCATACTGAATAAGTAGGGCGAAAGGGTGTCCGGTAAGTGAATGAGTGAGAGATCAGGAGGCAAGGGGAAGTACTTGCTGGGCAGAACAGAGGTGGCGAGAGCAGCTCGCGTTAATACCATCCACTTACATACGACGAGTAAATCCCATTCTCCCGGAAAGCCAGTGAAGCGAGACGAACCCAAGGTACGCGCGCGCGAAATGCCAGCGACGCTTTAATCACATTTCGCGTGTGTGTGTGTGTCAGTGTAGCGTGCGAGTGTCACCAGTAGTTTGCCGATTCCGATCTCCGCTTAATATTCCGCGTAACAGTTAACGCGTTAACTTCGCCGTGCGAACATTCGCGATCTTAGCCGTTCATTTCCCTTCACAAAATTCGAGGAGGAACTAACTCGTACGCTCGCTCATTAGGAAAGGGCTTTTAAAACCAATTAGATATTCTTTGGCGAATCAGCAGTTGGCTGAATAAGAGGAATAAGTCAGCGGTGAGAGGGAAGCGGAGGGGGATGATTAGACGATGGCATAGTTTGGTGGGCGGTATTAAAAAAGATCGGGCTGCCGTGGAGAGAGTTAATTATCTCTGGGCGCAGGATGTTCGATTAAAAAGAGAACAGCGCTATCCCCTCGCCCCTGCGAGCGGGCGAGCGGGTTTCGCTGGCCCGGTGTCGGCGTATCTGAATTTCATGAGAATTCTGAATTAGTTTCCGCATGCATAGGGTAATTGGCCATGCTCCTGGACACTCGAGACACCGCAAGACGAGACGGCAAACGCCAACCTTCCTCCCCTAATGGACAACACACAGTCGACGAACTTTAAATTGCGCAACCGCCCACCGCGAGCGAAGATTAATTATCCGAGAGCGAGATAGATTGAGATAGAGAGGAAGAGGAAGAGAGATAGGAGTAAACTTATTTATTTGTCCCGTGGATAAATGAGAGAGGAGGCTGCTGCTGCGACCCTTTGGGGTGCTCGGTGAACTGTTCATAAGTGAGAATAAACATGGCCCGGTGTTCCAGTTCACTCGAGAAATCAGTGACAGGGGTTTATGGTCGAGCGGCAATTGGATCGGACGGGGGATGGGGGTGAGCACTAACTCGCTCGAATAATATTAACCGAACTTTCTAATTATCGGTGGTTGAAGCACTCGGCTCGCTGGTGATTGAAGAGAGAGCCGGCTGCCGGCGCGGCGCCGCTCTCCGCCAGAGTCACAGCGGGGATTGATCCGGTAATAAATTATGCGCGTATTTTATCATGTTGTCAAGCACACGCTCGCCCCGGATTAATTGCGTGCTCATAATCCAATTGTCCGGCGGTGGCCGCGCCATGGAGAAGGCCTGCCTCATCGATTTCATCTTCAGCCGGCTGATTGAAAAGCACCACTCGCTGCTTCAACATTCGCACCACCGCACCGCGCGTGATAATCTTGCCGAGGTCCTTTCCTTCCGTCGCGTTAATCAAATCCACGGATACACCAATGAATCTTTCATCCCTTAACGCGTGTCTCATCGTGCCGCGAATAAATATAAGAAGTCCAGTCATCGTGAGGGGTGGGTGTGTTAAGTTTAGTGAAAATTGGGGAAGAGCGTATCCGATCGTCTCGATAATCTTACCGAGGTCCTTTTCATCGTTCTATAACGTCCGTCAAATCAACGGATACATGGACCTAGTGAATTTTTCATCCCTCGAGGGATGCCTGATCGGAGCTCCGAACAAGTATAATAAGTAGAGCGTCGAGTCATCGTATGGGGTGGCGGCTGCGGCAGAGTTTATTTAAAATTGGGAAAGGAAAGGCGAGGGAGGAATTTTGACGGTTGATGGAAAGGACGTAGTTTGCAAAGTTGGCTCTGCTCTGATGAGATGGTGGATCGAGGATGGATTAATAAATCAAAGTGTCGCGTGCTACTTCGACCCTTGGCGACCCTTACACGCTCCCTTGGCAGGCACTCGCGACAAACTCGATGCGGCAAGCAGACACTTTGCACGTATTTTTCTCGCTCTCGATTTATATATCCTGCCAGTTTATTTGCACAGGGTGGCTCGCTCGCTCGCTCGCTGGCTGGTTGGCTTGTCAGAGCGATATCGGCGCGCCGCCGCTTGCCAAAATCAGCAACAAGTCCAATCCCGAGGGGATTGCACATGCGAGATCCTCGTTAGCAAGCTCCTCGGGAATGCTGTGAAGATCGAGCTTGTTGGCAAGGAGAGAGCTGCTACTGCTGCTGCTGCTTCGACGAACGTGCTTCTCGCCAATCGTGCGTCAATTTCAGCAACAAGTTCACCGCCGATTCCAACCGTACTAGTCTGTACGGTCACCCAAGTTCCATCGGGGAACGAGAGTGGACCGTTTTCCACGCGAACCTCTCCGTTAAAAGCCTCTCTGATTGCTGTCTGCCGCCAGTCGAATCGCTGCTTGCATCAGTCTCTCTAGTAGTCGATCTAGTTTTTATTTAACACTAACTCATCTATCCTCGCCATATTTCTAATGCGACCTAACAATAAATTAATTTCAACAAAGATAAGCTCTGGTAAGGATTTCCCGAGTTGGGCTCATTTCCGAGTTCGATTTATTTATGGGCAATTTCTACATGGGCTATCCTGTATAAGTAATAAATATGTTTAACCAGAATATACTAAAGAATAATATAAAAATGATTGAAGTCGATTGTGTAATATCTGAGATTATCTCGGAAAGACACAAGAAACTTTCTTGGTATTTGATATTGAATTAAGATATATAAGGGAGGAGGAGTGTTGGTGGGCGAGTGCTTTGGCTCGAAGGAGAGCGTTGCTATTCGTGTATTTCATTGTTGGCTTCGGGATTCTTCGACTCCAATTATGCGGGCAAGGAGAGAGTATCATTAGTGGGCAGCGCAGGGGGTTGGAGTGGCTGGCTAGAAGTAGAATAGCGCCGCGAGGGACAGACGCAGTCTGCATTCAACTGTCGGACAGGAAGGGTCTCCTTTCCGCATCCAATTATTTATCCTTTGCGCCCACCGCGCCGCGCCGCGACGCGGCTTTCTCTTACAAATATCGCCTTTTTCCTCTTCATGCTAATTCCCAAGATTGCTACGCTTTTTCCTCACCGATTCTCAGACTCCCGCGTGGAACGAAGCTTTTCCTCGCTTTCTCTCTCTCTCATAGTCTTGTTTATCGTCTAGCGCTCCTCCGCCCTCGTTTATCATGCAGTAAACGAGAAATAACTCAGCCGACTCCGAGACAGAAGAGTTTAATGACAGTTGAGTCGATCAAGAGAATGAATAATCTAGCGATGCTCAATTAAAGTGTCCTCGATTATTATTTATGAAAGGAACTTCCACGCTGATTTTCATCATTTGAAAATATGTTGTTGAAGTTTATAGCAATTCGAAATTGCACATTTCAGTGAAATTATAAGAAATTAAACTTAATCAGCATTAGTACAAATCGAACATCCTGGAACTATGCATACCATTAAACATATAGCCTTTAATACATTTTTCTGCATACCAGTGAAACTAAAACCGAGCACTGGTAACATTATAAGGAAAAGTTCCTCAGAATCGTATTCCCGACATATTCCAAGGCCGGCACAATCGGCGTGAAAGCCTGTTTATAAATAATCGCGGTGCACTCTTATGCAAATTTACAGGAACTCCGATCTAGTCACGAGAAATCGACTGATTCTATTTCTTGGCAAGACATAAACGCATCATCGAGGCGAATTTATATAAACACACCTGGTGTATTCCTAGTACTGGGGAATCTTTCTAGTCTTGGAAGGCGAGTAGAATCCCAAGGAAAATACAGCTTCTCCGTGATGGTGTGTCCTTTCGCTAGCGGCGCGCCCAGCAGATTTATCCTCGGTGACATTTGAAAAGTGCAATAGACCAGGCGAAACTAGGCGGCTGATCTCTGGCGTCGCGCGCCACCGCGAGGACCTTCCGAATTTAACATGGGCTCACGATTCTCCTCGCTCTTAAGATATACGAGTGACAGGAGAGATTTTATCGGGGATAAGAAGCTGTCGGCTCTCCGGTGCATCTTCTTTCTTATTTCCTACGACTTTATTTCCGGCGTTAAGTAAGCCAACTTAGGATTTCTCCGCTTGTATTATACGGGAAACGAGGGTTCTTTCTCATCACGATTGATTATGTGACAATTAATCAGTGGTTGGCTGACAGTCTTTAAAAAGTTTAAGATATTTTTGCCTTTATCTAATAATGTGGAACAAGAACTATTTTACTATTTTATAAAAGTATAATATCTTTTATTTTGAGTAAGTAAATAATAAGAACACACGAGTATTCCAATAAACAATGAATAAAATCAATGTAAGACAAAATATTTCTCACTTCGTATCTAAAAATCTAAAAAGAGACCTATTTCACTATTTTCTAAAAGAGTAACAATCTTTCACTATGCACACCTACAAATATATACTTAACTTTAGCAGGCACTCTCGAACCGATGAGTGATCGATGGTGCGCGGCAATTAATCAGTGGCGGTCTGACGGCAATGAAAGTTTTTCCTCGGTGGGTGCTCGAATTGGCCGATAAATTCGCGGCATGTTTCCGTGTCATTAGGAATACGGCCGGTGATATTGGCCGAGAGTGGCTGACTGGGGAAAAGCTCGCTGTTAATCTCTTAATCCGTTAATTCAGGCGGACTTAAAGCCAAGCGGGTTTTGTTGGCAGCCTGCTGGATTGCTTCTCCCTTGCCAGATGGCTGGCGCACGAAAATTTCAATAGCGACGCGACGCGACTCGACGCGACGCTCTCCTAAAGGTATAAAAATACACCGGGGCAGGGTAAACAGTCACTTTGCAGTGGAAACCGGTCAGGTGTACTCCCCGCCACCGGATCTATTTGTGTGGAGGAGGTCCTTCGTGCTAGAGTTTATGAGCTCGACCCAGTGGACATTGCAAACCGGACATATTGCTCGGCTAAATTCACCTGTACAATTCACGGAGATCTTTTATTCGCTTCTTGTTCGTCTATGATACAAACTGTCGTGTTATTATATTGAAATAAATCGGAAGTAGAATCGAAAGTTATGATAGGAACAAATTATCATTTGACGAAGTATCTAAGTAAGGTTTAATAAATATGCTAAATATTACCTGTAGTTCATCAGTTATTTTGACCAAAAAATTTATAAGCCCAAAGATGGTGTTCTAACATAAAAATATATTATATTAAATTTCCTGTCGTCCATAAACTTTACTTCCAAGTAAAGACAATGACATTTTATTGAGAAAGAATCAGACTTTGAATTGAATTTAAAAATAACATTAAATTACTAATAACTAAACTGAATTCCTCATTCCTAAACATAAAAAATCGCTGGCTAATTTCTGCTGGCAATTTGGGGAACTCGATCGGGGATAAAAGGGGTTGGTGAGGGTGTGTGTTGCGATAACGAAACAGATGAATTTCGTAGGGTTCGGCTATCTGTCCCTGTCGTTGTCATTATTCTTCCGGCTGGCGGGGGCTAATGGGCCAAAGCGGCGGGCTCCTCTTGCCGTTACAAACTTACAAGTATGTCGCGTATCCGACGGACAGTCACGAAAAGCTGGCGCTAGCAGGAAGCAGAGTGGTATAACAGGACGCAGGAGCCATTTGTTCTCAGGGAGACCCTGGCATTTGGTTGCGCAAAGGGCAGAGGAGCGAGGCCTCTGCGATTCGGCTTGTTGTAGCAGGAAATCGTATCTTTAGCAGCGCGCGATTACCTTTCCTATAACGTGCAAAAGGGGCCACCGCTGCCGCCAAGTGTCTCGTGACCGTAGCGGTAATTAATTGACTGCGAATTCATTCATTCGGAGCGCAGCGCCCGGGAAATCGAGGGTATTTCGGGGAAGGCCCCTTTTCTCTTATGTAAGAGACCACGCTTTTTCATGTCACTCATTAATTATAATCCATTCCACTCACCTGATGTTTGTGTATAGGGTGAGTCGCTTGCCTTTGAATCACTACCAAAAATTGGATATTTTCGATGGCCAAAAATATGGGGAAAAAAAAATTTTGAGCTAGGGCTCTGGAATTTTTACCACTTCTTCCTCGATGCAAAAACACACTTTCTACCAAATTTCAGCCCCGGAAAAGGTCAGGAAGATAAAAAAACATGGGAAAAACCATTGAAATGAAATATTCCAGATCGGTTTTCCATGTGTTTTCGGTTGAATTCCGGCATTTCCCCCACAACATTTATGTTTTTTATCCGTTTTGAGACACGAGTAATCGAAAAATCAAGCGTTCGTCCCGGTCCCAGAACCTTCGAAAAATCGAAAATTTTTGAAGGGGTATGCCTTAAAAAATTTGCGAAAAAATGAATTTTGAGCTAGGGCTCTGGAATTTTTACCATTTCTTCCTCGATGCAAAAAAACATTACCCACCAAGTTTCAGTCCCGGGAAAGGTCGGGAAGATAAAAAAACATGGCATAAACCATGAAAATGAAATATTCAAGATCGGTTTTCCATGTGTTTTAGGTCGAAATCCGGCATTTGCCCCACAACATTTATATTTTTTTTCCGTTTTGAGACACGAGCAATCGAAAAATTAAGCTTTCGTCCCGGTCCCAGAACCTTCGAAAAATCGAAAATTTTTGAAGGGGTATGCCTTAAAAAATTTGCGAAAAAATGAATTTTGAGCTAGGGCTCTGGAATTTTTACCACTTCTTCCTCGATGCAAAAAAACATTCCCCACCAAGTTTCAGTCCCGGGGAAGGTCGGGAAGTCCACCAAAAAAAAATATGGGCTAGGAGAGTTCTGATTCAAAGGCAAGTGAATCACCCTGTACATTTTTATTTGAAGAATAATAGGTCATTGCAACTTTTTCATTTCACATTTATACTATCTTTGGAATAAATAAAGTCTACGTTCGCCTGGATGATAAGTTTGTACAAAAAGAAAATCCCATTGAAATCGCTGTATAAAATGATAGGGAACGATATTCTCTATATTAATAGGAGAGTTCATTATTTTCCAATAGAGCTTTTATTTCGTGTGCGTCGTTTTATAGTACGACATCTCTTTCGAGAAGGGAATAACCAGGAATATCGTGGTTCCTTGCTGACTTTTTTGCAAATAAAGACACAGTGTACATTAAATCTGTCTACTCCAATAAACAGTGGATAAAATCACTTTAAAATCATAATAGCTATCTAAAAATATGAAAGCAGGATTATTTGAGCATTTTATAAAAATACAGCATCTTTCACGATGCAGAGAAGTGTATGGTTAACTTTGCGAGCAAGTGTATGTTAGCAACTCTTTGCTTTGTAAGACATGGTGCTCGAAGGAAAAGGACAGAAAGGAGTGGTCTTCGAGTAACATAGGAGAATATAAGCGAAGCGATATACGAAGAAGTGAGAGAGCGCATTGCACAAAGAGAAGCGGCGGCTCTGCCCGTGCAAAGAGTCGTCCTGGCAATATCCGGGCTTTATTGCCGAGAGAAATATCGGCGCATCGGCAAACGGGACATTTTTTCTCAGAGGAAGTTGGCCCGGCCAATAATTCAAGCCGATAGTTCCGTAATAGAGGATATAATTAAATTCTTTCGCCGGCCAGTTCGCGGCTGTATCAGCTCCCACTAATTCCACCAATTACACGAGCCATCTATGATTTCGATCAATTGATTCCACCCGTGTTTCTCCATGGAGGGACGAAATTGCAATAAAACTTTCCCATTGTTGCAACCATTAATCTCATTATTTAATTAACCTAGTAATATTAAAGTTCTCGCAAAGGAAACTGCTCTTTCTCTTCGGCAACTTTTCATTGGATCAACGCTAGCGTGAATTTACCTCGCTCCAATTATTATTTTCATTTACCGGCACTTGAAAATGCGAGAGAGGTTGCTTTTGCCGCGCCGGGGCTAATAGCGGCCGAGTGTTTATTGGCTGGCGTGGAATTAAACGGATGCCGATATTAATTTCTATTAGGCGATTTCGAGCGGCACATTAGAGCGCGCTCGCGCGCTCTCTGTGATCTATAGGAGTTGCGCAACTCGTAACTCGGCCTCTCGCTCGAAAGTAAGGACACGAAACTAGCCCTGCCGGTGATACACTCTCGTATTAGGCGATTATATCGGCGTACAATGGACACCCGGTGAATTCGAGCGAGAGAGATAGCGGAAAGCCTGCTGGGAAGAAGGAAAAAGAAGAGGAAGAGGAAGAAGAAGAAGAAGAAGAAGGGAAAGAAGTCGTACGTAGGGGGTTGCAGAAGAGGTTGAAAGAAGAGGTGGTTCGCTCTTTGAGGTGGTTCGTTTGCGCTCGCTGAGAAAATAGAACAAGGCAAGACACGCACACATATCCACACACATACACACATACTGCGAGAAAAAGAGGTCCGAAAATTCGTCGGACTTTGCGCCGGGGATTCTTGGCATTGTCAGGACGAAAGAATGGCTCCACGTGCGGTGGCAGAGGAAGTGGAGCGAGAATACGCGCGCTATCATCGCCCTGTAACTCTGTAATAAGGAAGAGGAGCTTGCGCCGCCACCGATCGATCCCACCTTCGCCTTCCTCCGGGAGAACACCAACTTTTCCTTTCCGATAACTACCAACTGAGAGAGCGAGAGCGAGCGAGAAATATATCTGCCTGGGATTCGATCCGCTTGCTTCGCCGCCTGTCAATTGGACATCAAGCTTTTTCCCTCGCTTTGTCGACTCCCGCCAACTGGAAGCTTCCACCGAGCCGTCAACTACCATCCGTCCAACTTTAAATCACGAAAATAACAAGTTCTCGCACTTTGTACTTGAGGAATTTCGAAAAAATTCCATCGTACTTATAATAAAAAGAGGGGAGAGGGTTGTGTGGTGAGAAGTCTGGATGAAGAAGGCAGGAATAATAGTGTTCTCGTGATGGTCGTCGTGGAAGAGAGTACTCTCTTCGTTAGCAATGTAAACTGGGGGAGGAAGGCGCATCATCCCCGAGCGGCCACTGCCGGGGAAAGAAGGCCGAGGCGTCGCGGCGCGGCGCGGCGTCGAGGGGGTGGTTTAGGAAGGGCGAGAATGAGGGAAGCAAGTGAATAAAGGGGCGAGAAGAATTTTGAAAATTCATTCGCGAAGAAGCCTGCTCGGCTGGCTGGCTGGTGCGTGGTTGGGGTTGGTAGTGGTGGATGTTGGCTAGCCTTATTGTCCAGGAGAAGAGAATGGTCTGCCGGCGACAACTGCAGTCTCACCGCGCGCGCAGAATGCATTAGCTAGATGAAACGTGTAATTGGAGTCGGCCGCCTACCACCTACTCACCTGTCGCCTTTCTTCACTTATTCCAAACCCTCCCTTACTCTCTTTTACCACCACCCACCCTCTTTCCCCCACCCTTTCCCTCTTTCTTTCTTTCTTTCGACTTTTTTTCAACTCCTCTACCAGCAGCCCACCTTTACGTTCGCCGTTCCATTCGGCTCCTTTGCCGACAGCCTCGTCCATTAACTCGTTTAGCACTGAATAAAGGACCACTTTCGCCCGGCACTTTCCAACCCCCGGGAAACTTTACTCCCTCGATCCCCATTCAATCGGCCCGTAATTCTTGTACCAATGCCAGTCGCCGCGCCGGCAATGCCATCTCAACGACACTAGTATAGGTCGCCGCGAATAAGATTATCATAATCATTAGTGGGATCGAAGAGTACCGAAATGTCAGGGACCGAATCCCTTACTTCTCCGACTCGAGAGATTAATGAGCAAGACAGGATTACGCTGATTGCATCGCGACATGGAATTTCGAGGACTTTGTGCATGTATGATTCCTGATTTTCATAGGTCTTTCTCTACTATTAATAGAAATGTCGGATGTTAATTATTCTTAACAGTAATAGCCTTTTCGATGGCAATGCTTATCGGTTGCTAGTATTCGCGTCCAACTGAATCGATTGTTGGTGAATGGCATAATAAATCATGGACGGTTGCAATGTGTTATCTTAACTTTCGACTACTATCGCAGTATATGTCAGTAAATCATTAATATAATCGCTTAAATAATGTAAAACCTGTCCGAGTCTTTATCTAGAAATCTGAAACCGAGCTATTTTATTGCGTTATGAAAGTCTAATCTCTCGCTATCTGTCTGTACAAATGTATGCACTTGCAGCGCGGACTTTTTTGCATGTCATGCGGCAGTAAAGGGAGCAAACACGAGTACTTCAATAAACAATGGATAAAATCACTTTAAAACACATAAAACGTTTCTTCGTTCTTATCTAAAACTGTGAAATTGATCTATTTTATTCTCATATAATAAAATACTATTTTTATTATCGACATATACAAATATATGCTTAATGCGAGGATACATTTTGGAACGAAAATTCTTTCGCAAATCATGGAGCAATAAAGAAGACAAAGAGCATTGCTCGAGTGAACAATGTTCTTTGTCAGTGGGCTAATAAAGGAGACAGGGAATTGCGAGGGATGGCATGACCAATCGGGCACAAAGTAGGGCAAATGTTCCGTTTGGAGTAAAGCAGAGTTCGATGGAATAAAAGTGAGATTGACATAGAGTGGTGGTGCAGGAGGCTCGGTCCTGCACCACCACCACCACCAGGGGAACTGTCCTCGCAGTAGACGAGTTTACATGTCCCGAGCTAAAACCCGTGAATTATCCCTTGGGGATGTTGTTGCTCGATGAGATTGTGTGTCTGTCTGTCTATATGTGTGTGCGTGTGTGTGTGTGTGGAGAGTTTGCGTGGGCGGTTGTTGGAAGGGTGAAAGAGGAAGTACATGTTGTGGAGGAACAAAGCCACGTTAAGCTGGTTGCGATTGGTGTGTTGCAGACACGAGGTGCCTGTCACCTCGGACCCGATCACGGTGATACACATGGACGAGGACGTCGTCGTGGTCAACAAGCCCGCCTCCATCCCTGTAAGTGGTGTACTGCCAGGACTGTACTGCCAAATTGTCGTCTGCCTGCCCGCTCGCCCGCCCGCTTCTACATACACCAGCCAACCGTGCCTCCAACTCTCTCCTACACTTTTCTCTCCACTCCGCTCCACCAAAAACCACCACTATCAACCCTTAGACTCACAATTGGCTCTGCTCCCGCTTTGCTATCACGCATCCATCGCCGCACAATTCTTAACTCTCTTCCTACCGAGTTCTCTTCCTACCCTGAAAGCACCACTCTACTTTCCCACGAGAAGTGAACCCTTCGAGTGACTCCTCCGACCTTTTACGTAGCCCAACAAGTTTGATGCTGAAGTAGTATCATTCTTTTACTGTGCGACCTCTTCCTCCGCCTCCTTCGTTCTTGTATATATATACATTCTGTTTCTTGTACTAGACAGTGAACCACTGTGCGAGCCGGTAAGTCTCTCTCTCTCTCTCTCTCTCTCTTCTTGGTTGTTCCAGTGATTAACCATGCGCGCACTTTTGCCAGGCCGTGTAGAAGAGACCTCGCTAATTTTCCTATCATTCTCCTCTCCGCGTTTCTCCGCGAGAGACTCTATTTGCATTAGTGCTCTCCTCCGCCGCCGCCGCCGCCGCCGCTGCGACTCGACGACCTTCGAGCGGACGACGCGCTGAAATATGACCGAGACACACACTACTCTTTCGCAATCGCTTCTCTTTTACTTGAACTTTTTCTTCCAGCTCCTTCCACACACACCTCGCGCGTCTTCTTCTTCTTTTCGTTCGAGGAATCGTCGTTGAGATCGATCGGCGAAAGGTTTATCATTGGAATTTGGATGCGTTGACGCGACGCGGCGCGTCGTTGTATGCGCGATGATTGGGAAAGAAGAGAATATGTGTGTATATATAAGCAGCTGTGGAGGAGAATAGCCTTTTGAAAGTGCACCAGCAGCAGCAGCAGCAGCACCGCCACCTTTCCAGTCACAGCAGTTCTATCTGGCTTTCCTCAGCCGCGGCTGTTTGCCCTTTCTCTCGCTGAGAGGTGCGACTCTCTTCGAGCACCTGGAAGAATCAGACGCGCCGTGGAAAACGGCAGCATTTTCGCTGAGAATGTCAGAGTTGAGTGTGCGTCGGTCGGCCAGATTGAAATGCCATCGGCTACAATTAAGTTATTCCAGTGGCGTTGGTCGGCGACTCCTCCTCCAGAGCGAGGAGACTCGAGATTCCCTTGCTAGGATTCTCTCTCGGTGGCGATCTAACAATGATCTTGGCGCGGAGTTTCTTTCTTCTTCGAGTCTTTCTTTCGCCGGACGGAGAGTCAGCATTCAATGTTGCCTCCCGGCTGACTGATACGCTCCCCCCGCCGCCGCCGCCGCCTTCCCTCGCATTCAAAGCCAGTAATTCCTAGGCTGGTTTTTCTGTCCGTGACCAACTGAAATGTCAATGTGCTAAATCCCAGGGAATCCTTAACGAGTGGTGGGACTATTGCATAATGGCGGATGCGAAGGATCCGCCGATGCGAGTCAAGGAAAAATGGCATTAGGATGACAGCGATGGCCCTCGAGAAGCCACGAGCATCCTCTCTCTTAGACAGAGAACACTGCATACCAGCAATTCCACTTATTAATTCACTCCTCGAGGGAATCGATAATAACCCCTGGACGTCCTTGCATCCGATGAGAATCGCGTCACAAGTTAGATCAGCCTGGCTAGGATTCAAGTGGTTTTTCTCTGCTCGGCTCATCTGCGTTTCTTTCTTGCAGGCAGGTTTATCCGATGACTCGGCGAGGTCTCCTGGAAGGTTGATGATTCTAGGCGCGCAACATTGCCGCGGTTGCTGTTTGTCTCCGGTGGCATTCGACGGGGATCAGTGAAGGCTCGCAATTTGCCGAAAGTGTACGAAACTGCGGCGCAATCGTTCCCCATTGAGGGTTGAGGGTTGTAGAACGAGAGGGTGGTATGGCAGTCGTTGTCAGCGAGTGCAGACAAATGCACGCGCGGTCAACAAACGTTGCCTGGCTGGAATCGGGTTCCCTTTTGTCGGAGCGATTGCTTTTTTCTGGAATAGCCAGGAGAAATGGGTCGTGGGGTCATGTGTCCCTGTGCAAGTTCCTCTCTGCACGCGGCTCCCTGGGCCATCATTCTCTATGTGTTCGAGCCGATTGTCCGTCTGTGCAGGAAAGGACACTTCTACTGAACGCTACTATTCCTGTACACGTGCTCTCTATCTCTTTCTATCTCTCGCTCTATCTGACTATGTATGAGTGCGTGTATCTGCCCTAGTCTCTCGGTACGAGAGCCAAGAGATTACCACAATATTCTAACGAGTCCACTCAGCGCCCGATTTAATCGCGGCGGCGTGCTCTCCCGGTGCGCCCCTTAATTGCTCGAATTCATTCTCCTCGATTTGCATGTGCCGCAACAACTCGAGCGCTCTTGATACGGGAAAAGCTCTCGGCCGAAAAACCTTGGCCGCGCGCACACCACCAATCTGCCGCTCGAAGTTCATTGGGTCGTCGAGTCGCCGTTGCATGCTGATGCAGAGAAGGAAAGACCGAGTGGAACGTTTCGTGCCGGCTTTATCTTTCTCTACTGAGGATTGCTCTGATTTCAGGTCCACCCGTGCGGCCGCTACAGACATAACACGGTCGTCTTCATTCTGGCCAAGGAATACAACTTGAAGAACCTCAGAACGATCCACAGGCTGGATCGGCTGACGAGCGGCATTCTCCTGTTCGGCAGGACGCCCAAGAAGGCGAGGCAGATGGAGCAACAAATACGAAACCGGCAGGTTCGTTTCGTAATGGCAGTGTAAGGTAGTTGCGCGGCGATTAGGCCCCCGCCAGAATTCCACTAGTCAAATTGGGAGTGGTGAAAGCGTTTTGCGGGAAGTTTAGCCCCCCCAACCAACTGGGAAAGGAAGTTTCTCCGCTTAATCGCCCCCCGTGAAAACACATTTCTGTAGGAATGAGAGCACTCCTGTTTCTCCCTCGAAATTGTTTGCTCTATGAACTCTTGCAATTAGCCTGACGGCTGCCCGTTGAAATTCTGTTGCAGGTGCACAAACAGTACGTGTGCCGGGTGGAGGGCGAGTTCCCGGAGGAAGAAGTTGTTTGCACCGAGCCTATCGAGGTTGTCTCTTATAAGATCGGCGTGTGCAAAGTTTCGGACAAGGGCAAGGATTGCGTGACCCGATTCAAGCGCTTGAGTTACAACGGGAAGTCGTCTGTAGTTCTCTGCAAGCCACAGACCGGTCGTATGCATCAGATTCGAGTACATTTACAGTATCTCGGCTATCCCGTGGTAAACGACCCTCTTTACAACCACGAGGTTTTCGGCCCGCAGAAGGGTAAGAGTGGGAATATTGGGAAAACGGACGAGCAGCTGGTCCGAGACCTCATCAGCATTCACAACGCCGAAAATTGGCTTGGGATGGAAGGTGATCCCGAGATGAGCCTTTTCAAGCCGAAGCTCGACATGGAGGATCAAGTGTTAGGAGGCAATGCCAACGACAAAGAAAGCTCATCTCCGTCTTCCACACCAGGCTTATCCGAAGAAGACCAACAGCAGCAACAGCAGCAGCAGCAACAACAGCTGCAACACCCGCAGCAAGAACAACCGCAACAGCAGCAAGCACAGCAAGCACCGCAGGAGGAATTAAAGTCGTTGAAAGTGACCGTCGGCACTCAGACAGGTTCTGAGCCACCCGATTCAAATTTCGCAAACGATAAAGTGACCGTAGATCCGCATTGCTTCGAATGCAAAGTCAAGTACAAGGACCCGAAGCCATCCGATCTTGTCATGTATTTACACGCGTGGCGTTATAGCGGCCCTGGATGGGAGTACGAGACACCGCTTCCGGCGTGGGCGGCCAGCGATTGGATCGGAGACGATCGATAGTTCCGGCCGAAAGCTTGCGGGACACCTCAAATCGAGCTATCATCATCTTCGTACCCTTTTTTGATATCCTTACCCCGTGCCTTCCAGCCGCCAGCGAGCGATCTCGACCATCGTACTTGTATCAACCCCCCGAAAAGAAGAAGTGCCGCTGCACTCTGCAGCGGTTGGGGTATTGCGTCTTGGGCCGCCGGTTCCCATGAGGATGCACGTCATACCAGGCCAACTTAGCTTATTTATTATCGAGTCGTACACACTTCCCAAAAGCGTCAGGATTTTTCTAGCTGGTATAACGGGCTATTTTTATGGAACATACATTGGTAGGTTGTAAGGGAATCGAAGAATCAGATTGGTCACCGGGACAGAGTTATCCTGACTCGTGCTATAAACGGCTGCTCGAAAAGTCACTGCCATTGGAGCGAACCACCAGCAGTACAAGAGAAGATTGATGCATCACTCTGACACGAGAACTTAGATGGATCGTATCGTTCATCTTGATTTATGACGTACAGAAGCGTGGAAAGTTAGGCTCTTTTCTATTTCTAAAGCCGCATGTCAAGGACAGAATCGGTCGTATCTAATTTTGGAAGTCATTCCAATGCAGAAAGCACATAGTATGCGATAGGCCTTATCAGCATCGTATCTTCAGTGTTTCTTTCAATAAATACGCCCTGAAATCCCCAGCCCCGCTTCTCACCGAGGGATCTTGTAAGATCAATCGGAACAGTGTACTTACTTATAGATAAAGTCGAATCAATCATGAAGTCGAGAGGTGTTAGGGTGGTAGTGATTTTGTTGGACGACCTGGCGTGCAGTATCCTCGGTAGCCGCATTAGTAAGAGGAGGGGGTGACGTAGAAAACTGCGATAGAAACACGTCTATTTTTATGGCAGATATATACAGGAAACTAATAGTGGCGCAGGTCCAGCGGCAGGGGTCTCCAACAATAAAGCGTGATCTTGCCAGAGGATAAAGCCAATGATCATGCCAAAGAGCGAGCTTGTGTCCGGCGAGCCTCTTGAACCATATCGTGTACGTGTACCTTCTTCGTTGCAGGGGGGATGTCTATCGATCCACCTTAATTAAAAGGCAGACCCGTAGAAATCCCTCCCAATAAATCTCCAACGCGGCAGGACTTGCAACAAGTACAATCGAACGAGTAAAATACGAAATTACCATCGTGCGTATATTATTTTGTTACGAGGAACGTTCGTCTCTTTTTTAGCTGATATATCTTAGGTGACAAATACTTTGAGGGGTATGATGAGATCTGTCTCTTCAATTCTTGCTCTTACTTCTTTAGAAGACTATTATCTAGAGACAAAGGACGGAGACGTTGGGTTTGAGGTTTTTACGTACGACACCTTATTCGCAAGCGCTACTATCGCATAAAACCGAGTTCGTACATTAATTAATTCTCTTCTAATTAAGAGAGGGGGAATGGGACAAGGAGAGAGGAAAGGAGGGACGGGTAGGGCAAAGTAATATCTTGGTTCAGGTACTCGGACATTTCTCATTGTACCCTCGAGGGTGCCTGAGGTAAAGAAGAGACACGACGCAGAATTCTAGGTAGATAGAAATACGTAGGACGGAGATAAGGTAACAACGGACCTATCATAAAAGACAGTGTGTGCGCTTACTAACTTACCGGAGTACTTTGCCGAATTTGTCAAGGCATTCTAAATGTAATGGCTAGCTTAATTCTATTTAAGTTACTAACGATATTAAAACTGCAAAAAAGACAGTCCCGATTAGTGGCACAGAGAGAAGACATCGGTCTGTAAATCGAGCGAACGCTTTTGTATATATATATATTGTATATTGTATACGCACATTGTACTGTATCCATGCGACATTATTATTACTGTTATTCTTATTATTCTCTCTACCGTAGTCAGCGGAACGTTTAGCCCTAGACCATTTTTTCTTGTATAATGATCGAATAAACGCAATGTTTCGTTCGATACGTCAGTTCCCCACCTGTTGGCGCTACCTTCTTACCCCCCCGCCCCCTCGGACACGGAACCGCGCGACCTTGATAAATGAGAGGCCCTTCAAAGGTTTCACTCAGTGTCAGGAAAGGAATCCTACAGAGTGGTGCTATTTTTAACAGTTTTATTGACCGAACCGACAGGAGTAAATCCGAGTCCGGTTAGTGTGTTACATGGGAAACGTGACTACCGCGGGGCAACTTCTTTATGTACACTGAAAATAAATACAAAATCGTGCTGGTTTCCACATTTCTCTTCTCTCGTTTCTCATACAAGCTCTCGACGGATGTATAATCAGAACGTTCATTAATAGTCTTCAGTATTCATTCTATTTATTTTCATTTAATTCACCGCTGATTCTTTGCACTGGTTGATACGGGCTTCTATTTCTGGTCTAAAATGCCTAATGAGGCCTTGCACGGGCCAAGCAGCACCATCGGCTAAGGCACAGATGGTATGCATTTCAATCTGTTTAGTGAGTTCCCAAAGCATATCGATCTCGTGTACTTCAGCCTTGCCTTGGCCAAACCTGACGATAGAAATCAATTCGTTTAGTAGTGTTGGTCAAAGAAACAATTTTTCATCTGATGATTATTTCAAAATTTGCAACGTACCTTCCCAAGATTTTGTACATCCAACTAATACCTTCGCGGCACGGTGTGCACTGCCCGCAGGATTCGTGCTTGTAGAAACTAATTAATCGAGTAATAGCCTTAATGATATCTGTCTGCTTATTCATTACGATTACTGCAGCGGTACCAAAGGAGGTCTGCACTCTCACGAGATCATCAAAGTCAAGGAGCACGGTATCACAAACACTATAGAAGGAAATTCTATATTTAACATCTATCATTCTCTCCCACTTATATTGCCGATCTCTCAGTTACCTTTTGGGAATAACAGGTGTAGAGGAACCACCAGGTATAACACCTAGAAGATTATCCCATCCACCAATTACACCTCCTGCGTGCCTCTCAATCAGTTCTCTCAGAGGGATAGACATTTCCTCCTCGACTGTGCATGGGGTATTGACGTGTCCAGAAATGTTGAAGAGCTTGGTGCCATGATTGCGAACTCGACCAAACGAAGCGAACCACGCACCGCCACGGCGGCAGATAGTCTAAAAATTAGAGTCTCTGATTAGAAATCATTGTTCATTGACTATCAATGAAATCGTTGTAATCCAAAGCGTACAGGGGCGACTGCGACTGTTTCAACATTCGTGACGGTGGTAGGGCATCCGAATAGACCAATGTCCGCTGGGAATGGAGGCTTCAATCTTGGCTTCCCTTGCTTTCCTTCGATCGACTCGATCAGTGCAGTTTCTTCCCCACAGATGTAAGCACCAGCTCCACGTTGTACATACACATCAAAGTCATATCCCGATCCACATGCATTCTTGCCAATAAGGCCAGCCTGGTACGCCTCGGCAATTGCGACCTGCATATTGGATGCCTCATTGTAGAATTCTCCGCGAATATAGATGTAGGCTGCACATGCTCCCATGGCACGTCCAGCGATCAAACAGCCTTCGACTAGCTTATGAGGATCGTGACGCAAAATCTCCCGATCCTTGCAAGTTCCTGGTTCTCCCTCGTCTCCGTTTACCACCAGGTACTTTGGCCGTCCATCGCCGGGTTTGTTCATGAAGGACCATTTCATACCAGAGGGGAAACCTGCTCCACCACGTCCTCGGAGTCCGGAAACCTTAATTTCATTGATAATCCAATCGGCACCCTTATCCAAGATCTCTTTAGTCTTGTACCAGTCTCCTCTCTTTGCCGCACCCTTCAATCTCCAGTCATGTCGTCCATAAAGATTCGTGAAGATTCGATCCTGGTCAGCCAAAGGGCCGCCCTTTTTCTGTACAAAAGAAAGTGGAGCATCTCAGCTGACTGGTAGTGGCTTCCCAAAGCGCACAGTATCGGTAATGTCAATTTCAATCTGAGATAGGGTTTAACATACGCGCCTACCTTTCCTTCGGGAGCAGCATCGGCAAACGTTCTTTGCTGCTGGCTACTCAACACCGATCCAAGAAGACCTTTAAATGGAATAAAACCATTTAATTACATAACCTTGTACTGGAGTTAGAAGTAGATTGCGCTGAGCTATCCGTCAAAAGGAGTGGGAGCGAAAGTAAAATGTTCAAAGTGTCTCTAAGCTGATAGGACTAGCAGGGCAGTGGAAATATTCGAGAAACACTGTGTTTTACCCAGTTGTCTCCTCGGCACTTGAAAACAACGCACTATGGCACCGGCCATCTTGCCGTTTGCAATATCCAAGAAATTTCATGCAACGGTCTGCATTTCCTCTCGGAAGACAGAGCTCGCGCTACGCTCCTCGTAATTTAGCCGCGGCAATTCTCGGCAACTCGGCCTGATCCGACGTGGAGAGCGTGGCAGTCACTTTCCGGAGCCTTACGTGTTCATTGCTGTTGTGTCGTCTGTTCCCAAGAGAGACAGACAGATATCTACGATCAGCAGGCTTTCCCGATCTTTTGAATAGATATCGAGAAAGTAATTAGATTCAATCGGGCCGAGAGAAATGGTGTAGAATTAATAGGAGATGCTGTCACTTGGTCGAGTTATGATGGCAAAAGCAAAGCACGCCGAGAAACGAAGCTGCTGATAGTTGTAAAGTGTCAGCAGACACCTGCCTGGCGCAAAGTATACAAGGTACCCTGACTTACGAGAGAAGCAACAAAGCAATAGAAAAATGCCTTCGAGAAGGAACAAGTGCCTCCTGGCGAAAGTCAATTTCCCCCTTTACACCCTGCAAATGTTAACGAGCAGGCACATTCTGGTCGGCGGTGGTGGTGGCTCGTCGAAGACAGGAGTAGCAAATGGATTCGTAAGGACATTCACTCCATGTGGAGAGCTTCGCGTTCCTTCCTGGGGAGTCGTGTCTCACTTGGCCGCTTCATTCCTTTCAGGAAATATTCGAGCTGTCACACAATGGCTCACAGTTCATTGTGGAGGAAGTAACCAGGCATGAAACTGGGCCCAATGTAGTTATGAATTGTTCAGCCTCTACCGATGGAAAGAGAACTTGGATAGCAGCTGGACAGGAGAGTCACTGCCAATTGTATAATGTCAATACCAAAGTGGTATCCGTCGAAAATGGGGAGATTATCAAGCCTCCAGCTACTAATAACAAGGACGGCGTAAGACATAGGAAAACCAGTGAGAAAACAGACGAAGTTCAAAGAGACAGAGTCGAAGAAGTGAAGGATAGTAACTGTAATCTTAGAAGCAAGAAATTGCAGTTAATAGTAAAACCCGCGGATAGTGTACAAACAGATTTCGGAGAGGGAGAACCTTTGCAAAGGATTGTTAGAATAAGTCCGAATGGTAAAATCATGGCCACAGGAGGCACGGATGGCTGTATCAGATTGTGGAAGTTCCCCCAGTTGCAAATGTTGCACGACATCAAGGCACACACCAAGGAAATAGATGACATAGACTTTAGTCCCGACAGTAGTTTATTAGCAACTATTGCTAAAGATGGCAAGGCTTATCTTTGGAACGTTTCTGATGGCACCAAGAACAAGGAATTTCTCTGGCAGCCACCGAATGGTGCCAAGTACATGTTCAAAAGATGTAGATTTAGAAAATTGAGCGATGACAACAAAAAGTCTCAATTGTTTGTACTCTCTAATGCAGAAAGAAAGCACCCAAGTTTTCTGCAGTTGTGGGACACGGAAACAGGAAGTATAGTTAAGTCTGTTGCCTATAAGGAAACGCTCTCTGCATTGGCAGTCTCGGATGATGGCAAGTTCGTAGCTGTTGGGACAATGTTCTCTGGTACTGTGAATATACTCATAGCATTCAGCTTAAGAAAAGCTTTGCATGTACCTGGGGCACACAGTATGTTCGTCACTGGCTTAGAATTTCTGCCAACAAAGTTAGATGGGCCTGCTATAACCAGCAACTCAGAAGCGGCTGTTGTTAGTGTGTCAGCTGACAATAAGATTTGTATTCACAGTATACCATTCAGGCGTAAGTATCTCAATTATTAAGATGTAGTGCAATATGTTTCAATTTATGTACAATCATAAAAATGCATCATTCTTTTTCCAGATACTCTGCCGTTTTGGTTTGTTATCATATTGATAATCTTCAGCATCTGTGGTGCATTCATCCTCTGCAGTTATCTTGGAATATGATGCGAATTACAAGCTGGATCGTGGAGAATATTTGGGAGAGGTCTAGATCAATATGCAACTGTGGGTACAGTGCAAGGCTACGAATCGCATTTTAATCAAAGAAATTCCATATTGCAAAATAAATTGTCAAAGTTCAATGTGGCGTATTACACTTGTCGAAAGTGTCACTGTGATAGATTCTCCATTTGGTCTTTACCCCCATGCATTTACGACAGGTTCGTCTGTGGCTGAAGTTATTCTTGTGTAAATACATTGAACTTTCCAGATATTGATGTGTTCCTTTTTTCCCCTGTTATCAAATTTATATTGGATTGCTAAATGCATACATATATATTTTTTAGTAGTTTTAATATTCATGATCATGTCTGTGAATAAAAAGACGCGGATTTGAATAACTGCTACAGCTACCGGAAATAGACCGAAGCTCCATGTTGCGTCGGTTTCCCGTTGTGAATCTCTCTAACTGTAGATTGCAGAACACGCACTGTAGAGCCTGTAGAGCACTGCATGGCACTGTAGCGATAGAGGGTTTATTCATTGTTAGCTATTTCCTATCAATATAAGACGAGAAATCTACTTGGACGAGACAATAGGACATAGGCCGTAGACTCTTCCGTCTTCTTCATAGATACAGAAGCTCGCCCGTCGAGCAGCTGAATCTATGCGTTGCACACGTGGCCTATTATACTCCTGTCTCGCACCATAGACTATCAGATTTTTGCCAAGTTGCCTTATCAAAAATTGATCGAAGGGCAACTTTTTAGAGACGATGGACCCGCGTATTCATAGAAGATCAGAGCCCGAAAAGGGTCCCGGTGACTTGGTCAGTGTATTAACCTTCTGTTCTGATCTGGTCAAGTTGCAGAAATTCTTCTGGCAATGCAACATCTATCTCTGACATCTCGCTCGAACAGATTCTATTCTCGGAATGCCTAAACTCCAACTATTCTATTGGGAATATTTTGGAGCTTCCATTCGCTTTTTAGTCTCTCAAAAATCGGCTAACATGACATGGCCTTTTCTTTTCACGAATAGAGCTTCGTTCAATGTATCGCAATAGTCACATGAGTTCTATCCTTACAGGTAGTCGAGTGGCTCAATATTATTTCATTGAATCCCGCCCAAGAAGTTAAAATCGCAAATATATGCAAGGTCCAAGAGATCCTTGTTAATAAGGATCCGCATCTCTTGCCTCTTTATTTAGACGAGGTCCTACAATTCGCCATAGATAGAAATTCTGAAGTTAGAAAGACAGTGACAGGTTTTATTGAAGACGCTGGGTATACACTCAATTTTCTCCTCCAAAGATTTCCTATGACTCATTGGCACGGTTTTAAAGTATCGTTTACTTTCAGAGTCAAACAGCCAGAAATCATACCTAGGGTAGTTCAAGTTCTTTTGAGATTAGTTGCGGACGAGGCGGCTGTTGTGATTAAGAGAGCTCTTAGAGCAAGCGGTAGGATATTAAGCGCAGCACTAAAATGGATTGCCAGTGCTACTGTCGTCACCCCAGAAATGGAAGTGGCTTGGACACAGTTGAGCACCCTCAAAGTCCAAATTATAAATTTGATAGATAGCGACAATGATGGGTAATAGAAATATTCTATGATGGATATTATCCATTTAGTTGCAGAATCCTGTGTGCTGAATCCTTTTTTTCTTTAGGATAAGGACTCAGGCTGTAAAATTTCTGCAAGGTGTTGTTCTGTTACAAACGTATCCTGATCCAGATGCGCCAAAAAGATCAGATGATTTTTCATTAGAGGATATACCACTGACACTTAAGATAGCTAGGCGCAGGAAATTGGAAGAGGAAGCGAATCACGTAATGGATTTGTTGATTAAGTTCCATGGTTCTCCTCATGTGAGCAGTGTTAACTTAATGACGTGCATGGGTTCTTTGGCTCTGATTGCCAAAACTAGGCCACAGTTCATGGGAAGTGTTATACAAGGTGAATATATAAATTTGGTGGTTGCTGTGTTATTGGGATTACAAGTGCATCAAGACTACTATTTTGTGTACAGCTTTACAGAGACTTCAGCATGATCTACCACCTACATTATCAGACTCGCAGGTAACGAGTGTACAGAAACAATTGAAATTGACCCTCTTGGGTTTAATGAAGCACCCGGCAAGTATTGAATTCGCTTCATCAATAGCAAAGCAACTGACACAACTTGGTGCGAAAGAGCAAGAAATTCTTAAAGCGTATCCAAAACCAGAGGAAGTTCGGCGGATGAAGAAGAGGCAACAAGTGAGTGGGAATATATCAATTGTACATTCTATGTACCAATGTACACATGATTAATGCTTATTATAGGAAGCTGCAGCTGCAGCAGCAACAGCAGCAAAGCGTGCAAAGATTGAAATTCCACCAGTAGTCCCAGAGGAGCCAGAGCCTCAACCTGTTCCTCCACCAAAATTACCTGAACTATTAGAATTGTCTGAAACTTTTATTGCCGAAAGATTGAGTGTCGAAATAGCGACAGAATTAGTAATGGATAGCATGGTTGGTAGCAGAAATAATGATAACTAATCTACCTTAAATGCCTAATGGCTAATTTATCTTAACTAATAGGCATGGGTACCGGATACAATGACCAGCGTTTTCCAAAGAGAATATCAGCCAACTGCGACGACCGATATCAATATACAGCGGCAGACTATTGCCAAGTTATTGGCTGCACAAATAAAACAAGCTAAGGCGAAAAAGAATAAGAAGGATGCGAAGGACGAAGATGCGGTGATGGAAGACTTAATAAAAAATCCGACCATCACTGTAGCAGAAGCGAAGCGCGAAAGGAAGCGTGAGAAAGATCGGGAGAAAGAAAAAGAGGCAAAAGCATCGCTCGAGGCTCACGAGAAATCCCTGGCCAAGGCAAGAAATCGTTTAAAGGCACTGAAACTATCTGAAGTTACGAAACCTCTTTCTAAAGAAGCGATGGAAAAGATGTTATTGATAGCAGTCAATAGAATATTACAAGCTGAGAAGACCGCAGTATTTGGTGGCGTGTCTGCGATAAGGTAAACATAGATTTACTTGGACTAACAGTTGCGCAATCATGAATCAAGTAACATAATTCTATTCTAGATCGAAAATTCTGACAACACTCGCAGCAACGTTTAATCCCTATATCAAAGAAGCAGTATTACGATATATCACCGATGATATGAGGAACCGTTTAGATTTATCTTTGGGTTGGTTGTATGAAGAGTATGCCTTACTTCAGGGATTCCAAAGACGAACTACCTTGTGCACGAAGCCACAAGAGGCTCCGCATCAGGCTTACAATTTCCTCTTTTGTACCCTAGTATCTGCGATAGATTTAATACAGGGAAAAGATCGAGATACACTATTATCTAGGTAAACAAATCCTTTCAATTACACTAGATGCCACTGTTTTATGAAGCGTCAAATGTAAAGAAATTAATATTTCGAATAGGTTGTACCTGGAAGCACCATTAATCACTGAAGATGCTGTGGAAGCATTAAAAATGATTTCGTCCGATGAATCGAGGGGTCTACCTCCCTTACAATTATTAAAAGAAATGGTTATTCGTAGGCCCACCAAACAACTCGTCTTTTTGAATGTTTTATTGTGCCATACGGGCCACGAAAATAATACTGTAAATAGCAGAATTTACATATTTTGAATAACGAGAAAATATTTCCTTTGATTTACGTAATTAATCTCTCCTTAACAGATAAGGGAATCTGCAATACAATTAGTTTGCCAGTTGTACAGTCGGCCGGAGTTGAGCAAACTGATTGAAGAGTATGCCGTTCTTTACTTAGGGTTCTTGCGCCTTCACTCCCCACCTGAAATTGTATTTGGCCAAGACAGGGGAAGACCGCAAGCAGAGAACCAATGGACAGAGTCAACGACAAGGGCATGTCTTGGCCTATATCTTGCGCTCCTTAGCGAACACCAAGATCTAATTCATGAGTATGCCTGTTACTCTATTTTGCAGAGTTAAACGAAGTATTCGACATATAAAAGAATTGTCTGTGCTATAGGTTGGCGAGAGTCTACACATCGATGAGCGCAGATGTAAAGCGAATGGTTCTTAGACTAGTAGAAGGGCCTGTGCGCTCATTGGGAATGGGTAGTCCACAGCTATTGGCTCTTGTAGAAAATTGCCCGAAGGGTGCTGAAACTTTAGTTACTAGAATTATTCACATTCTAACGGAGAAATGTAAGTACAGCCTTTCAATAGAAAAGTTTTCTATTGTTCTAAGTCACATGACTAATTGATCCATTGTTATACAGCTGCACCAAGCGCAGAACTAGTTGCGAGGGTGAGAGAACTGTATCAAACGAGAGTCTCCGATGTAAGATTTCTTATACCTGTTCTAAATGGTTTAACGAAAAAAGAAGTTATTTCCGCCCTTCCGAAACTCATTAAACTGAACCCTATTGTCGTCAAAGAAGTTTTTAATAGACTATTAGGGACGCATAATAATGAGAGCGGTGTGCCGCATACCTCACCAATTACACCTGCGGAATTGTTAATAGCCTTACATAATATAGATCCTACCAAAGCGGAACTGAAAACAGTCATAAAAGGTATGCTGAAGAAACTTTCACTAGACTACGACTTCACCTAACAAACGTAATTTTAATAATTATTAAATCATAGCAACGGCATTATGCTTTGCGGAGAAACAAGTCTACACACAAGAAACCGTGGCTGTCGTGATGCAGCACCTCATGGAAATGACTCCTCTGCCCACGTTGCTAATGAGAACTGTTATCCAGAGCTTGGCTTTGTATCCCAGACTAAGTGGTTTCGTAATGAATATACTACAACGCCTTATATTAAAACAAGTCTGGAAACAACCAAAAGTATGGGAAGGTTTTGTGAAATGTTGCGAGCGCACGCAACCCCAGAGCTTTGCTGTTATACTACAATTGCCTCCAGCCCAATTAGCTGAGGCATTGAAAATGGCTAGTAATTTAAGAGCTCCTTTATTGGCTCACGTTGAGGCCTTCGCCGAAAATCAGGTAATTATTTCAAGGTCTACTCGATCCAACTATCCAGATCTAACGCGTCTTTCATATATTTCAGAAAGCGCACATTCCTCAATCGATTATGGATGTTATCCAGGGTAAAGCACCATGTGGAATGCATGATGAATTCGATATTGTGAGTAAAGATACTTGTACGTAAGTAAATATATGAACTTAACGAAACAAGTTTCTTGTGATTGTTTTCAGGCACCGCCCGGTGACTATGCGCACGAACAAAAGCCAGAGACAGTGGAAGCAGACCTCTCTGAACCCGCTCCGCCTGGTTTAGATTAGCATACAGTCATTCCAGTTTTGGGATTAGAATCCCCCTCCATAGAAACTACCAACTTCAATGACTTCAAACTGTAAATTATAAATTATTTTTTTTATACATGTAATCGGAAATACCGGATTCCGAATCAACTTGATACAGACCTTTCTTTACCGAATAAGACTACGATGTTGCCATAAAGGAAATGTTTATAGCTGATTGACCATTTTTGTTTAACATCGGATATTGATCAATTCATGCCAAGTCTGTATTTATAGAAGAATATATTTATTAATACTCAACATCCCTCGTATATAACTCTGTGATAGAAGTTACATCGTTGTAGCGGCTAATTGTGTGGCACCGTTTTCGACAGATATCTTGTGTAAGTATATTTTTGAAACTTAGATCATGTAAGAAAGAGGAAATAAAATATTCTACAATACACATTTATACCTAGTGCCATCTCGTTTGTTTAATACAATGTTTCAATAGTTAAATTATCGTAAAAAATTATGCCCCCTCATGAGTGAAGGAAAGAATACTCCAAATACAAATCTTATCCAAAGTCAACACCAGTATCCAACAAATCGCGCAACATGAACGAAGCCTTCTTTGGCAATATCCTGGAACAATACAGCGTGATTAAAATACTGTATAAATGTATTACAACTTAATTGATTGTTTGTTGCATACCTAAGAACATGACCCAAGTAAAGTAAATAACCAGGTACACTGAACTCAGCATAATTTCGGCGGACACCATCTAGAATCTGTTTTGCTGCATCCGCAGCAGGCATTGTACCGAAATAGCTTGGTATTCTATAGGAAAAGTTCTAATTCATTTACTGGAAATCATATTAACAGTTGTTAGTTGAATCAGCAGTGATAGCCTTACCTAAAACGAATATCTTGTGCCACTTCAGGGCTGACAATAAATGGGTAGACATGCACCAATGTAATTATGACATTACTATTGGAGTGTCTTAATTCAGTATGCAGAGACTCTGCTAATCCTTGGACCGCAAACTGAGCAGTTGATAATGGGACTCTACTGCCGGTACTGGCACTTCCAGACAGTCCAGCCACAGAGGACAATACAACAACATGGCCTTTGCCAGCATTTTGCATGGAAGGTAATACAGCATCCAAAAGCTATGCATGGAAGTAAACAGTGAATGTTCCTCATATTCTACTAGTGAAAACTCCAAGCTATATATATACAAATTTAAATACCCAAAAATGGCTAAGGACAGATAAGTCTATAGTTTCTCTTATTTCTGGTGCATCTTGGACTAATGCCCTTGGACTAGGTACTCCACAACAGTGAAACAACATAGTGATTTCACCTAACTCTGATCTGATCTTGCTAACTACATGACTAACCTATTGAAGAATAAACAAGACTATAATATGAGTTTATCAAACTTATGTAATGTGCTCTAATTGTGTGAAAGATTTATGTACTTCTTCTTTATTGACTACGTTGCAAATATATGCCTTCGCTGTTCCTGCATACTTTGATGCTCTTGAAACAGTGGCTTGGCAAGTCGCAGCATTTATATCTACACAAGCAACAGTAACTCCCAGTTGAGACAAGTGGATCGCGAGTTCTCTCCCTATTCCACGACCAGCACCAACCACCTAAATTCCACAGAAACAGATCTACAACTCCCTTTTTTCAAAGTGCCACAATGCTCCATCCAAAATTAATTTTTACCATAGCAGTCTCAGCGTGTAAACTTTTCATTGGCGGTGGTCTGAATGTTCTATAGAATGCGATTAATATAGCGAAACATATTCCAATGAGAAGTGTCACAAGATCCAGCATGAGTACGAAGAGAGAGTAGAGTTTGAGCAACATCTCTGGTGGTTTGAAATGCTCCAGACGATCCTGAAAGACATATATTCCGAGCTATGCTTACATATTGTCCCAGCTACAGAGAACTTGATCAACGCAATGGTATAAACAGTGATAAAGGGGTGGAAAGTTTAAGTCCCTTAAACATAAACATAACGCCATGTGCGAAACGAGTGGCTCTTTCAGTTCCAATGTGCGAGGAGCGAATCTCACTTGACTACAAATTGACTTACCATTCTGCCGATTGACATTTAGATCCGCGAACGACGAAAGACCGCGGGAACACACGACGTTAATTAATTAATCAGACGTAAACGAGTGACTCCTAGTCGATGGAGCGATATGTACCTTGGATATTGAGTAACGCCGTGAACTTTACGATAACGTATCATGAAACCAAGTTCTCTGAAAGCTTTTTTCTCGGCTTGAGTCTGCTTGTCCCCTTGATCGAAGAAACACCGTCCTAATCAACCATCTGTAAATGGTCGCTCCAGCGAAATGCATAATAACGAGCGCGCCGGCATTCCAACATTCTCCTGTTGCAGGTTGCAAGTGCAGCCCTCTGAGAAAGTGCTGATAAAGCGATACATAATCGAGTTATCACCGGGCCACTGATAAGCAAGATATACAGGTTGACTTAACAATTCCGGTGAAATTAATACCACGCCGACGATAAGACTTGAATCGAACATTAAACTACGAGACAGAATTGTACAATCAAATGTTGAAAGTACTTTCAAGGACACACAATACAAAGTATCATATAAGAAATTAGGGAAAGTTCTACTGCTCTAGATTCCATTCGATTCTACTTTATCCTAACGAATAGTATGCTATATCGCACTAATAGGGTTGCCATGAAATTAGAATCATGTCTGAATAATTCACTAATCGAGTCCTATCTCTTTCAAAGTATTTCTTGATAACTGAATAAACCGTGAGACTGTAAAACAATTTGCTCGCACCACTTTGCACTATCTGCCATCTACGCAGTTGGATGACGCATGCGTCGCTCCTGTTACGTATTCGCTGATCGAGTGACTACGGGCGACAGCCGAGCACCAAAAGTTGCTCCAGATAGAATTTGTTTCTCCTAAGTTTGCAGTTAACAAACCAACCGGCAAGATGTGGTATGAAATGATACCGTCGGCCTTCCTTAGCGGGGGCCTACTCGCTATACCGGTCTTAGCAATCCCTCACATAAACAACTATCTTTATGGATGTGTAAGTCGCACTAACCTCTAAACGAATGTCTTCTATCAAGTTATTGGAATGTCATTGATCCATTAAATAAATTGAAAGATTCTTTGAGACCATTGATTTCTCTGCTGAGCTTACTGCTAAAAGTAAAGTAGGAATTGTCTGGCATTATTAACTGTGCGTACCAACCATGCCAACAAGATGACATAATTCAATTTTTCGTTGCAGCCCCAGTACAGGAAATTTGACGGCTGGTTTGCTAGGCATATGTACCACAGGGATCTCAGAGTAAAAGACAATAAGTTCCACCGCCACACTGTACGAAGACACTATGTTGTGTAGCTAAGTTAATTTGACAGTATAATCATACAGTAATCGATGCTTTCTTTTCCAGTGTTTGGAAGTCATCCCAGATGCGTAGAAGCCTTCAGACGATGTAGTAAGACATCCGTACCTGTATATATATATGTTACGAGAGCAATTCAGAAATAAACATCTATTAAATTAACCGATGACAGGTGGTGGTACTTTGAATATCCGTATATCTGTGTATTCCTCCTCTCTCTAATCTTTTGGGATCTCCTGCTTACCCCGCATCGCAATTCCTCAAGGGCTAGGAAAGTTTAGACTACTTTTTCAAGAAAATAAAGAATACCTTGCTCCAGCGGAGGTTGAGACGTATCGCGGATAAAGTCAGATAGTTGCCAGGTATCGTAAATCTCGACGAGAGATGTCGGCGATCGGCGTCTCGAAAGTTCAAGGGATAAAGTGTGTGTGTGTGTGTGTGCTCGGTGGTAGGACGAAGGCTGGCGTAAACAAATTGTTTCGATTACAAAAGGAAGCGCACGAAATATGAGAGCACATCGATCCCAAGGCTCGCCGTTGCCTTCCGGGGACGCGATATCTCCATTGGGAGTTTATCAACTCGAAGATTAATTCGCAATATCCAACAAGAGTGACGTACTCTCGTTACCACCTCTCGGGGAAAGCGATGAATTGGCTTTTAATTGCGCCGAGCCTGCGAAAATGTCGATTCTCCGGGAAGCTATAAATCGAGACGCCTCTTATGTAATCTGTAGATTGTAAAGAGTGCCGGGCGTCGCAATAACTATCGCCTTAGCATTGGTGACAGAGTATGACGGTTGCAAAATTAATATGTAATTCCCTGGGTGCCACGCATTGTGGTATATCATTGCTTGGACAAGGAGGGAGAATTCTTTGGCGCTTGTCACTCTGCCAGGCAGCGCAAGAGAAATATCCACGAGCATTCGGGAATTCTTATTTCCTCGAGGCGCGCTCGAGCGTCCCCCCTTGCCCCCTCCCTCTCCCTGTCTGTCTGTTTGCCCCTATTCATTTTCCGGACACGTTCAATATGTCGTGGGATATCCTGAATTTCGTGCAACGTGTAAATTCTCGGTATGCGCACTCGTTGTTCAAAGGGGAGTAGTATTCCAGGTGTCCCGGACGACGCGACGCTAGTATCCTTTGTTTTCGGGGCATAGGGTGCCGAGTTCTCGAAAATACATATATGATCGGCCCGTATGTGTGCGCCAGGAGAGATAATGAACAATAGGGCTTACGCGCAGGGAGGGGCGAAGGGCTTTGACCCAAGGGCACAAAAGAGCCACAGGTAGACTGGTTCGCGATATCCCTAAAAAAAACACCGCTCGAAACTCTCATCGGAGTTAATAAATGAATGGCAAGTGAAACGCAGCGATGACTTCCGCTTGGAACAGTGACTCCTCGAAAGCAGAGGATACTAATATTAACACTTCCAAGAGGCATCATCTTGTGAGAGCGCCCCCACCACGCAATGCCTCATTAAAAGAAATTAATGCATTCCCGCTATGCTCTCTTTTGCTTGCGGCCCTAACCATAAATATACACTGAGTACATCTCTAATCTTAAAATCCAGTGTACTCAAGAAAAACAGTTATCGAGCCGGGAATTCTAAGGGATCTTGCCCGACTGTTTTCTTAGCGAAGGAAAGGTATCATTTCAGGTAGGTATTTATCCTGTCCCTCGAAGCGAAGGGTGTCCCTCGTACCTGAAGGTCTTCCCAGCCAACCAGCGTCCTTCTCGCTTTCAAACGACCGCAGCGTACTGCTACGAGCGAGGCACAATGCGAATCGCCGGTAAATCCAAGGGGAATCCTGTATCAGGATCTTCAACAGCGCTGACAAGCTTTCTCCCGTTCCTGTCGATGGCATCGGCCGTTTGTTAATTACTCGTATTTGAATATTCATCGCTGACTGGATGGATGCTCGGCTTGTGGGGGCGAGAGGCGATCGGAGGATCGACGATCGAAAGGCGATCGGGAAAGAGTGAGCAGGAGTGAGCGTGTTACAGTTAGATCGCTCTTGGTGGAAGCGCTGAATGCGCTCGCAGTCGTGTGCGCGACGTCGACGGAGCAACATCGTGCCACGCGTTCACTTCACTACACCACGCGCGCTTTGCCTCTCCGTGAGATTCCCGAGAAAATTGTGCTACCGAGTATTTCCGAGCCGGGACAACAATATTTCCTCCACGCCGAAAGCAGTATCGAGCAGATCGATCTCTTCTCGGCCGGTTTCTAGCCGCGTGGAACCGGGTCAAGCCAGGATATATACCTGGCCTTGTAATCTGCGCGGGACACCACAGATTTCCTGAAACGAGTTCCAACGGGATTGAGAGGATCTCTCTCGGAAGATTGCAAGAGAACACGAGCCGTCCTTGAGCCGGAGGGATTTACCGCCGGCTGCTGCAACAAGTCCGCTCTTGTATCAAATCATCTAATTGATTCGGAGCGGTTTCCCTGCGACAGTAATCTCGCAACGATCGGTAAATAATCCATAGTGATGGTAGAAGTGTGAACCGTGACCGAGTGATCTGAATTGCGGCGGACCTGTTACTCGGACTGGTTGGACAAAGTTGCGGCTAGGTTACAAGTGAGAAGGATTGAAGTGTACCCCGAAGAAGAAGAAGAAGAAGAAGGTGAAGCTACTGCCAATGGTGTGAGAGGAGCAAGTTTCCTTGAGAAGACTGCAGCGGTTCGTGGAATGGTAATAATGACGCAGGAGGCTGCTCCCCATGCCTGAAAGGGAAGGAAGGATGGTTTAAGGGCCGCGTTGATCCTACGGCGTGGAACGCATGCCCCCTTTCTAGCCGAGTGCTCCTGCCAAGAGGGAAATGAAAGGACGCGTAGTGTTGGCTTGCTCGCTCGAGACGCTCTAATATCCTTCAAGCCGCAAAAGCCGTGGCAGTGCGAGGAGGAAAGAAGAGTCAGGGGACGCGGCAAACAGAGAGAGTGAGGAAGCAAGCCCGGCGCCAGTGGAACAAGGATCGAGCGAGTGAAACAAACCTGACAACTACGAAGTAAGGCGAAACAGGCAGCGGCGGCGGGACAGGCTGAACAGCAGGAGCGAGCGAGGGAGAGAGAGCGATCAGAGAGAGATTGCATAGTCGATCGTGAGAGAAAGTGCGTCGGATCATGCGGCTCTTTGGAAACAACGCGAACCGATGGAGCAATAAGAAAATGGGTAAGTGGAACGCAGAAAGCATCCCATTGTTCCTTCGCACCGGCACTCTTTGTCTCCCTCCCCACCCCCACTGTCCTTTCTTACTGTATTTAATTGCACAAATTTAATTGCGTCAGCAAGACTCGAGCGAACTTCCCTAAGAGTTTTAAGAGGCGAGAGGAGAAGAGGCGCTTAATGCAACTTTGCTAATACCTCTGCTAGGACAGAATGCTAGCTACTAGTAGATAGATGACGGCGCGGCTACCAAGGGGGTTGGAATGCTACGGTGTCAATGAAAGAATGAGAGGGAACGAGAGAGTGGTATCAGATACGAGGAAGGAGTTAGAGAAAGAGAGAGAGAGGAGGTGGTCCTCGAGCAGCGGTCGCTCTTATCTCGGGAGTCAAATTCCGACGACTCCATTTGAATTTCAGCCAGCAGCGGCTTCTAGCTGCGCGGTTTATTTGCCGCATAATTTCACCAGCTCTTCCCCCGGCAGAAAAGAGAGAGAGAGAGTGCACACCCTGAATAATATTGCTCTCTGGCCGTGTCAGCATGCATTGCCGCAAAACTCTCCCCGACTTCGACGCCGTGCCGACGCAGAAAAAGAAACTGCGACTCGTTTCTCCGAAAATCGATGCCGGCCTGTGTTGTGCATTGTGAATTGTGAGCGGGAAGTTGCTTGCTTGCTGCGTGGTGGATACGACGTTCCTGCCCTCCTCTGTTTCTTCTCCCCCGTGTCATCCTGCCCCGCGCTCCTCTCCTCTCCTCTCCTCTCCTCTCCTCTCCACCCTCCCTCTCTCTCGATGCACCCCAGCACACTCTACTGCCTGCGCAATTTGAACCCCTTTGTGCCTATTGCGCCGTGATATCTAGCCTACTTCGAAACCGGCGTTTCGAAAAATGTCCTCGGCCTCTCTCCATCGCTCTTGCTCTCAACCTCTCTACCTCTCTTCGCTACTCTACTCTTCTCTCTTCATGAAGAGGGAGAGATAAATTCTCGGAGACGCGATGCATATCCATCAAAGCCGGCCTTTTCATGCCTCGATCAGGTTGCGCTAATGCAACGCACGTGGCACACATGCCCGCCGCTCTCTTTCACCTTTTACCCTCCACTGGGACACAAGGATAGAGAGACGGAGAGTTGGAGTACTACCAGAGACGACTGCTACTTTCCACCATTTGTAAAAAGGAATTATAAGAAGAGAAGTGCAGCTTACTTGATAAATTAGTTGTACCAACGAGCAGACAAATATTTGAACTCCATTATCGAGAGGCACACGGCTCTCTTCTCCGCTGCTGATGTAATCCCAGGCCGCGCCGCCGAGAGATAGTAGCTACTACGCGCGCACGCTTGCGTTTCTTACGGGGCCAGCTTTTTTCCTCTTGCTCTCGACTCTTATGGAGCGATTAATCAGGCCGATTGGAGATTACCTCGAGCTAGAAACCACCGCGCACACCGCTATTTCGTATTCGTATTATCAGTCAACCAGGCAACCACCACTTCGAGCTTGATAAATGACGCTTGGCCAAGCAACCCGTCTTCCCTTTTGCCAATGATTCTTGGAAGGCATTTCTTTTCCCGTCGTCGTCGTCGTCGTCGTCGTCGTAGACCGACGGTTTCTTCAATGTAAATAGAGGAGGTGTTTTTGCGGATAATCTCAGAGAGAGAAGGGTGTAACGAGTGGAGAGCGTGGATTGGCAGGAATATGATGCTGGAATTGCCGGACGAAAAGAGGGTATCAGTGTCGCGCGGTTCTAGGAAAGAGAAAGAGGCGTGGTTCAATCTCCAATCTGCCTGACGAGGCGCTTCGTGCACCAAACACCATCGGACAAGATGACGCTTCGTTGACTCGATTCGAAAATAAATCGACTCGCTTCCAACGATCCTGGAACGGCCTGATAACGATTGAGAGCCCGGCAAAAGAGAAAGAAAGATAGAGAGAGTTTAACTCCTCTTCCCGTTCTCGTAAAGTTCTCCCGCTCGAGATGTACGTCTTTCTCAGTGGAGGGCAACGTAATTTAGCTCAGGATGGCGGCGGCTTGTCGCGCGAATTCCCAGCACATGCTACACTGGCCCATTGATTTCTGCTTAGCGCTCGTACGCAGAAATGATCGGAAAACGATTCCGGGTCGGCCCGGCTGCTCGAGAAGTCTGACCCGGCCGGCCGGCCGTTCGTCCGGGCAGCAGCTTTCCTTCGTCCAGGATATTGTGCCTGAGAAAATAGCGTGCAAAATTAAAGTGAAGGGGGGGTGAACATCGGCGGAGGAGGGTTTCTCGCCGATGGAACAAGCCGGAAGAAGAGCTTGTTCCCATGCTTGCACGAGCTCTAGTTTTCCATTGGTGAGGAAGAGTACCGGGATAATTGCTTTCGGCCTCATTGTGAGCAGTCGGTCCGAATCTCCTGGTCCATTGAGGCTTTCTTTGCATAGGCGACGCCAGCGGAAGAAGCGCGCCGCTCTTTTCCTTGGAAGAGGGTTGAGAGAGCGTGCCTCTTGCGCTATGAAATCATTTAAATAGGACCGATAGACTTTCCTCTTCTTCTTTTTACCCCTTTTCCGCCCTCTTTACCTTCCTCTTTCTCCCCATATGATTCACCCTCTTCCTTCCTGCTTCTCGTTACCAGCGACGATCCTTCGCTCCTACAAATTCTCCGCAATGCCAGCAATATGTTAGTTCCTCGGATGGATAACTGTGTCGCATTAGTAGAATGGCCTGCTGCAGAATCTCGGATATCAAAGACGCAGGAGTGAGAGAGAGAGAGAGAGAGGGGCGGGCAGTAGTTGTAGGCGCGCAGTTGGCTGGCCGGTAGTGAATTTGCCACGGGCCGTCTACGATTCGATATTGTGCAATGGAAAGAGGATTACGCATTCACGAATTGGCGAGGCTTTCTGCTGCCAAGGAGAGAGAGTACGTGTTCCGAGTTCGTATCAATTACCCAAGGCTATCAACTCTTTTTGCCAGTGTATGTGCAAGCGCGCGCGCGCGCTTGTGTATTTGGGGGCGGCGCGGAAAAGAGGCGCCACAGGGAGATGGGAAAACCGATGGGGAAAAAAAATGTATAAAACGGGGGAGACCACTAGAAAAATCATTCCACCCTTTACGAGGTAGTAGCCCGGTCTTTCACATTTGCCTCTGCCGCCGCCGCCGCTCTCTCCTGGCAATGTAATTGCATGTCACGCATTGTGCCGCTTACAACACGGCTTTTGCACACTGAAGCGAAGGGAATGAACGATCGATAACGGGGCGCCCCCCCTCATCCCCAATTCCCCCCCTTGTGTTCTCTTTTATAACTTACTTCAGACACCCTGCAGCTGATGCTGCTGCATACATCCTCCAGCGACCTAATGTTTCGCTCGGCCAATACCCTTCTTCTTCTTCTTCTTCGTCGCCTCTTTTACCTCGTTTTTTTTTTATCCGAACGCTTACATCCGTTGGTGATGCGACGTCAGAGAGGAGAGGAGTTAAGGAGACGGGATCACTTGGGATGCATTCCCCGGCCCACGTTTACCCAGGATTTCAATGTTTGAATGGAGAGCTCGGATGCTGCAACTTGCTCCCGATGATTCGCGAAGGGATTTTTCTCGGCCGCGCGATGAAACGTCCGAGATTACTTTGTAATTAATTCGCCCGAAGTGCTGCCTTGCAGGACTGCGCCTTGGAAAAATCAATTGGACTTTGGCGGCGCAATGTGTGCGGAGTGAGAGAGAGAGTGGGAGAGTGGGAGCGGATACATTAAATGGAGATTAAACCCTTCGAGGAAGGAGAGGTAACACGGAAAGGGCTCCCTCTTTCAATGGACCACGGCTTCTGCCAGAAGAAAGATAGATATATAGTTGCCCGGCGAAGGAGTGCGAGAGCAGGATAGAAGGATTCTCTCTATGACATATCGTGGATTTCAGTTTAATCATTTCGGTCGCTAGCGAGCTCTCCTCCGTCCTGTTATTAATTCCTGGTCTCATCTGGTCCATCTCCCTCTCGTTCCACTGAGCCTCCTCCACTACAGTGTGATGATGCACTTGCTTTTCAATCCCCCCACTCTCTCTCCCTTTATTACACTTCCCTCTTTATTACACGTGTTTATGCGTCTACTAGTTTCGCGAGCCGGCGAAAAATCAACAATACTATAACAGGGAAATCGGGGATGATGGCGGATATTCCCCCGCCGCCGGGGGAAACTTTCATTCGCTAAGCTTAATCAGCCGTCCTTTCCCAACTGATTGCCTACCGAATTTCAGCTCCGTGCTTCCCGAGGTATTACTCACTCGACTCGCAGCATTCTAACCGAAAATTATATATGAGGATGTATATTATATTATGTGCATTTAGTACACAGCATAATTTATACTTCACCCTCCTGTTTAGACTTATCATCCCGGCAAATTGTACGCTACTAAATATTGAAATATCTTGTATTCCTCGGGCTTGTTTTAAAAGGTTCGGCTACACATCGTTAAAAGATTTTTCCGGCATTCCTGTTATTGCTTTAATTGGATTATCCTTCGCGTACTGATTGTTGCGAGAAAAATCAGAAAATAAAAGGGAAGCGCAGTATTGCAGTTGAGTTTGTTCTTGTTACGCTGGTACTAATGATGCTTCTTAATAGGAAGCAGATATATATATAAGGTACATTAGATTTATCAATATTACCGGAACTAAGAATACTTTTTGACCGGTGGTGTATTATATTAGGACAGGAGTTCAAAAAGATTGGGGTATAATGAAAAGTACGTAAATAGTTCTATATCGAGGAGATTATAGCCGATGATGGTGATTCAAAGGCGAGTGAATGAGCGCGTACAGAGGAAGGCTCTCATTACCGAGGCGTTTCGTCAATCTTCCTTGCCGTGAAGGGAGTGAAAGAGGGGAGGAGAGTATCCTCTCGATAAACGAATTTATCGCGATTACCGAGCGCGCTGTCGTTAAAGCTGCAGAGCTCTAATGAGCGGCACGCAGCAGGATCCATCGGCGGGGGATTTCGGAAAAGCCATAAATTTAATAGGACGAGGCGCTCGTTGCCGGAATTAAGCCGCCCGGCGAAGCGTGGTATGCCGCGCAACCTTCCTTATTAGTGAATCGATTGACCACGCCGCGAGAACCGGCAGCAAGTGTTCCGCCAGCCAGATTCATAGTCGCCCACCATTCGCCACTCCACCCCACCCCACCCCGAAAAGCTCTACTCTCGTTCTGCCAGAGGCTAACTTGATTCACTTGCCATTCAATCACTAGCCGGGAGTAACGATTGAAACTACCGGTTCAAACACCTGTTCATCTTCTTCGATTCCCCCGGTAATGTAAAGGGCCAACTTTTCTCTTTTCCCCGCTGTCTCTCATGTTCCATTTAAGCCGGCGAACGACCCAACTTATTTTAATGCAATTTTCCCCCCCTCTCTTGTCGGGAATTATTGACGGACCGAACTCCAGTTTGAAAATATTGTAGTAGTCGTTAGTTATACGGCCTTTTTAAAGATGCAACCTTTTGAAAGGAGTTACCCATTGTTGGAAGATCTTTCCAGCCAAGATAATTACAGCAAGTTATTATTCTTGGTATTAAATTATTGTTAACGTGCACGTGAAATACTATCCGGCTGAATACGTCTAGGATACTAAGTCTGGAAATATAAAGGGCGACTTTTCCCTGTTTCTATATTCAAGATAAACACACTATACAGATTTTAATACGATTTTCTCTTACGATATTTATTATTTATACAGAGTCTATTAAAATGCAACATTTTCAAAGGAGACATCGACTTATGCATCTTTAAAATACCCCGCAGTAAAAATAATACAATGCATACTTCCCAAAGCTTTCTCTACATTTTACAAGAATATAACCATAACAAACAGTATTTCTAAAAATTATGATTCTCCCGGTAGAAGTATCTAAATATCACTACTTAAGTAGAGTTGTAAGATTAAAGGGAGGGGGAAGAGTGGTGTGCCCGAGAGACGCGGCAAGAATAACGAGAAAGAAGAGGATCGATTTCGCCTGGGGAGAGAGGATGTAAAGAAGGCTGATTAGGGTGTTTGCCGCGAGTTCCTGAGGGCTCGGCCACAGTGAAATGGCTGTATCATGGCTGTACGTCACAACGGACGCATCACTCAGAGGAACCTCGAGGTCAACCTCGCCAAGCAATTTCCACGTGTGCTGCTCCTGTTTCTCCCCCGGTGGAGAGACTCGCTCTGCTGCTGCTGCTGGGAGAGCTTGCAGCCAGCCGATGGGGAGGAAGGCAGTCTCGAAATTATCAGGCGGAGCGGCCCGGAGAATCGATGCTGGCGTGTTAATGCTCTCCTGGCAGGCATGTTAATGAGTGTTAATGACGAACGAAGCTGCCCACAATGGCTCGACAACATCAAATAAGAGGCATTTTGACAGAAAACAATTAAAACCCTCGTTATTATTGTTATGTATTAATTGTTCCACTCGGGTCTTGCGAAGGTCGCATTTTGTATTGGAATCCTATTGAAGAATATTTGTTTCAAATTTCAAGCTGATTCTGTCCTTTATATATCAAGATTATTATAATCCTGTACGATGATGAGCCGCAACGGTAAAATTCTCCATGTGCCGAAAATCTGTGCACTCATTATGTTTATTATGTTCATTATGTTCATTATATTCACAATAATTATGCTCCCATTATATATAATGATGGCGAGGCCAAAAAAAGGAGTGAGTGGTTTCTATCAAATGCCTAGTATTTTATGATTTCGACCCAGTGTGCGTTCGGGCGCCGCGGCGCGCTCGCTCGCTCGCGAACGGGGACACCGGCGAAACGCAGCAGGAAAATGCGAGCCGGCGAACAATTATATCCGATACTCGACTCGGCGGAAGAATTCTTTTCGAAATTAACAGCAAATTACATTCCGTCCTTTCAACACCCGGGCGGCGGCGCGGCGTGTCTGGGAATGCGGCATCGAGTTGACTCCGGCGGTGCATGCACTTGGAAGAAAGGAGCGCCCGGGAAATCGTACTGCTCGCCGATTCTGATTTACTCTCCTAGAAACTCTTTTTACAATTGCGAGAGAGAGAGAGAGAAGAGAAAGAGGAGGAGGAAGAGGAGGAGATTCTTCTAGTGCCGGTCGTTTGCGAGTCGCGCGATTTCTCTCGATCGAGCGAGCAGCCCCCCGCCCAGTTGCTGCACGGCCGTGTAAACGCAAACAAAGTTGCCAGAGCGCGCGGAAACAGCCTCCCGAAGAGGGATGATACGAGTTGTTGCTATGATTTCGAAGCCCGATTTCTCTCCTCCTGCAGAAGTGAAGAGAGCTAGCTTGCTGCAAGCCGCGATAGACGACGAGGAAGAGAGAACGACGACTACTACGACGACGACTTCAATCAGACGCGATGAGAGTTCCCTTTCGAAGAATCTCATTTTCCGTATTGCATTCCGTTAGCCGGAATATGTAGCGAGCTATCGTCTGGAAGGGCTGATTGCGCCTTGTTGTACAGATGCACACTAAGAATGTCCTCCGCGCCGGATATATGTGTGTATATCTACACATTGCTGGTTCGAGCTCTCGGAGCACATGTATGTACCATCGTCGTCCACCACTCGAGAATCGATCTCCATTATGCAAAGTACACCGTACACCTGCACCTGCTCCTCCCTCTTTACTTTAAACAGCCGTCTAATTATTATTTACCGGCTAAGCTCCGTCTGCCAATGGACGCAACGCGCACCAGACCTTCTTCTTCTTCGCGCCGCTCCATTTTTACTTGGACCAGCTTACTTACTTACCACGTCTGGCAAAGACCTCTCGACTAAATATACTTTGCATTTATGAACCTTCGTCGGACTTGTTCGTTATTCCAAATCTAGACGTCTGTTTTAGAATAGAATGGAATTCACTGTCAAGAATGACGTAGGAGAGTTTTAGATCGTTGAATTATTTCACCGCGAGTTTTTATTAGGTGAATATTGCAGTCTCTCGAGGTAATAATAGAATTAATTGGGAATAATAAATGTGATGGGGTTATTTTACTGAATTTGGGCGAATAAAAATGATTTGTACTTTGTATAATATTTTTTAAAGAATGACATCTTTGGAATTTATTACCTTCAGATGTTCCTTCATAAAATTATTGAAAATGCGCTTTAGGAATTTAGGAATTCAGGATGATTGTATTATTTTTCTCGAATATCGAAGATTCGGATTGACTGTTACATATTAAAATAATATTCAATGGAGATACTTGTTGATTCAGCAAGTGCGTCAGCCAATAGACTAACGAACATCGCATTGGGGGGATAGTCAATATAAAGATTCCTACTGGGGTGGGAGAGCGCAGCTTAAAACGAGGCTGGTTGGTCGAAAGTCGGAGTGAACTGTGAATTTAATTAAAAAAATTCGGACGCCCCGGGAAAGAGGTGGGTAGGAGGCTCGAGTGCGCGGTGTGGAGAGAAGGCAAACGGCGAAAGCTCGATTACTGACCGTCCGAATTCGGTTCAGGGGGGCGCAGCGGCGCGGCGCCTCCGACGCCGCCGTTCAATTTAATCCCTTTAAATCTCGACCCCGAAAACCTTTCCATCTTTCGAGCGCGCGCGCGACTATCCATCTTTCGAGCGTGTAATGGCCGACCAATTATTAATGCGGCCAGGGAAAGATTAAATCTTGGACCACTTTGCACACCGCCAACTTTCCCCTTCTCTCTCACCTTCCCTCTGAGGTTCGTCCCTTTGCCGGATTCCCTTTGGCACGGAACTGCTCGGCCGAACACTCGAGACTGCTGCCGCATTTGATTTGGACCGACCCTTATTATATATCCTCTAACCATCAAGATGAATCTCTCGAGGACGCCTTCCTTCCCCGAGAGAGCGAGAGCGTTATTAATGTTGAATGTCAATATGCCATTTCAATATGACTATCGATCGATTTGCGATCATCACTGCCATCCCAATAGTTCTCTCCCTCCCTCTCTCTTTTCTCTCTTCAGGCACGACGATCATCTTTGCGCCAATTCCACCGAGCTATACATTTATTGTGCGCGATATTACCGGTAATAATTCCAGGAGAACGGCGGGGAGCTCCGGCTTCAAAGGAATCCGATAAGATGCGGACCTAGATAAAACGTGAGCACAGACACACAGACTGGCGCGCGCGCACACACATATATATATATATAGGCAGTCATGATAGATATCTAGAATTCTTGGCGGTGGTTCATCAGAATACAGTGATAGCTGCTCTATTTAATCGGCAGTGTCGCGTCATCCTTTTCCAGGCCACGTTCCTTTCAATTCGCACATTAGCATCTCGCGAACAAGCCGGATGTAATTAAGCTCCGTTGCCTTCTCCTTTCGATTCGCCAGCCGAACGCCTGTCTTTCCGCGCGCGCAACCTCGCATTCTCCAACAAACTAGACTTGTGCCAGCGAAGGAAAGAGAGAGCTCGAGCGAGCGCACACTAGAGAATGAGAAAGAGAGAGAGAAAAGTCTATACAAAACGAACGAAAAATATTCGCGCTCGAATTCCGCAGTTCCTACCAGTCGAAAGAATAAGCTTGCTTCATCGAGGGAAGAACGCGAAGGTTCACGCTAGAGTAACGAGGCCGCGCGCGCGCTCGCGCGCGCCGCTGGATGACATTCACAGAGAGCGAGGTAGAATTGAGAAGTTGGTAGATGAAAGCCTCGAGGAGATTTCCTTGAGGGATGAGAAGACTATAGGAGGAATTGCCTCCTGGCAAAAGAGTCCTACCACCTGTTTAACTATGACTTAGGGCGTGGGAAGCGAGGACCGAGAAAGAAATTCGAGTTAAAGCGCTCCTGGTGAAGATCAGCCTGCTGCTGGCGCTGGTGGTGGTCCAACTAGGAAGCAAAGAAATCTCAGTGACGAGAGTCGGGCTTGCAGGAGCTTTTGTACGAGCGTGTCAGCGCGATGCTTCTCTTTTTTCCCATTGCAATTTATCTTTCTCCCTCTGTGCGTGCGTGGTCATGTAGATATGTGGATATTCATGGGGGGTGGATGGGTGGGGGTTGCGCGAGGAGAGTGAAGAAGGGGTGGGGTGGGTGGGTTGGGCGTGTGCCGCAAATTCCGTTGCTTCATTTTTCCAAGTCGGATGGGACATAATGGATACACATGCATAATACACAGCTGCGGAGGCCCCGTGAATATTTATGAAGCCGAGCCGAAGATGAATGAAAAGCGGCCGCTGCAAGTTCAACCCTCTCTCGAGGAAAGCACTCTCTTCCTATCCTTCTCTGCCTCGCTCACCCTCGGAGGTTTGCCTCTGATCTTGCCGCGGGTGCTGCATCGGGAATGTGTCAAACGTTTCCGAGAGAGCTCCTCTCTCGAACGTATAGATATAATGAAGTGCTGCCTGCCTGGCTTCGGGGATCCGAGTGATACTGTGACAGATGTACGTCCTGGAGCGGAGAAAACGCTCCCAGCTCTGCGGTCAAGAGAAGGAAAGAGAGAGCGAGAGAGAGGGAGAGAGAAAATTGAGCGGGTTACGAAGGTTGCATCAACCAAAAGGAAAAGAGAGCTGCTTTGCTGATGGCGCTCGGGCAACTATCTACTCTCGGCCATCATTAACGGCACCGGTAGCAGAACGCTCCGTTCTTCTATTCTCTTCTACGCGCGATGTCGAAAAAGTAATTGTAACTGTCCCTAATGGAGAGTGTGTAAAACGAATGCCCATTAAAATGACCGTGCTCGTTTACCGCTGGCGCTCGTTTCGCGCCCGTCTCTTCTTACCGTCCCGCGAGAATCCAGCAGCCCCTGCGCCAAGCAGCCTGGAAACTCGAATCATTGTTTCGACGTTCCGTCTCTCTCTCTCTCTCGCTCTCTCTTTCTCTTTACTAACTAATGCCAGTCTAATTGCGAGAGGAATTGAACCGTTAGAATTGAGGGTAGGTGGAGGATTTTTGCCGAGGGACAATTGGAAGGAAGAATTCCTAACTAGATTTCGGGGTATGTGCTAGTCGGTTGGAGAGAAAGGGGTGGGAGAAGTCGAAGCCCAAGGGAGAAAAGGGAGGGAGGCAACGCCGGGCAGAAGTCAATTTCATCGTTTGCTATGGGAATAAACGAACGACTGGTACTTGCTGCCGTTATTCGAAGTAGTTGCCGCATTGCTCAACCAATTGCGAACCTCCCTCCGCCAGGATATGCAGTGCTGCTGGTATATATACTCTCTCGGGCTTTCGGGGAAAGCATAAATTGTTGCAGGCTTGGAGTATAATGTGAATTAAACGGAGGAATAAAAGGTTCGAGGAGAGGAGGGGAAAGCGCGCCTTCTCTCTACCTACAGTTTTCACTGATCAAATCGATCTCAGCGGAGTGAAGAGCCGAGCGAATCCCGCGGCAGAGCTCTTTCCTCTTTTCCCTCTTGCTCTCTGCTTCGCCAATGTCGAACGCTGACATTTTTATCGATGAATCCGCTCGCCGGCGGGAGTAATTTTCTTTCGGGAGCGACGCGCAACGCCACGCCGCGCCGCGCCGCGTCGAGCCGGGAACACGTAAATCGCGAGGGAACCTCGACCCTTTCAGTCCGGACGTTTTTATCAGTTTCCAAAAATGATCTTCGCTCTCTACAAAATAGAAAAGAACCCTGTAACTACATCCGCCTTTTTTACCCTCGACTACCACCTTTCTTTATTTCCTCTCACCGTATCACTTTTTCCATTGGAAGCGGCTGGGAAATTTACCAAGTTATTCTTAACCTTTTGCTAAAATACATTAATTTAATGTCTGATATAACTGTCGTTTTTTTGGGGAGGCAAAAGGTTAACGTTAAAGAGTACTGCGTCAAGTGAAGCGAGAGTAATATAAATAGCAATGGAAGGCGAGTGCAGAGTCCCCCATTTGGCATGGAGTAGGTGATCGGTACTTTTCGTGGAATGCCACATCCCCGCCGAAACGGAAGCCCCATTGGTAATTGCTCGTTATTTTATTCCGGGCCGCTGGTGCTCGGCGCTCGCTGCGGCACGTGGATGCATCCGCCTATAATCGAACTTCTTTTTCATCACGAACGCCATCCGATATTGGTTATCGAACACGCCGGATCAAGGATACTAATTCTAGGGGCGGCAGTTCATGGGAATCGGCGCGGAGGCGGAGGAGGAGAAGGGAAATACAAGGAGGCAAACTAGGCCAGGCAATAAGTGATCGAGCAAGGAAAGCAATGGAAAGAACTCCCATCGACTTTTACTTGCGGCGATCCGATTATGCAGCCGGTGAATCAATCGAGCGATCGAACCTCCACCACCACCTCTCGCAACTAATTCTTATTAGTAGCCTTCACCCGCCAAGCCAACTCCGTCGCGAGATATTTGTGAAAACTTTTCTCGACTACTCGACAATTCGTTTTTTCTTCCTACCCTTCTTTCTTTCTTTCTTTCTTTCGTTCGCGTCGGCCTGCCAGGGAAGCTTTTAAACTTTTAAGGATTCGACTTCCTCCACTATTATTGTCACCGCTATTCTTATTAATGCCCAATACCAGCTCTCCTTCTTGACGAATGCTCGATTTCGTAACAGCCGGTGCGAACATTCGTTAACCCCTTTTTAGTGTCGACTGAATTTTCCCTACATTCCACCAAGAATCACCTTTAAATCAGAGTGAAAAAGCTCTATGTACTTTCGTAGGCATATATATATATATTTCCAGGTTAACTCTATTTAGTCAGGTTCTCATTAAGTCTCGTTCGATACTCTAACAAACCTCGCGAGACTTATATTCGCGATTCATGAAAGGCCGCGCCGAGAACACACACAGCTGGAGATTTACAGGAACTTTTTCTAGAACCAAACTCCATTTGGTGGGTATAAAAGTTTCGTGGAGCGGTGGTGGTGGGGAGGGAATGCTTTAATTCACCGAACAAGGAATATTTCTTCTCTTGGTAGCGTGAACCAGCGAGTAATCTTATTGGCGGTGGTGTTGCTGCTGCCAGGGAAAGAGAGAGAGAGAGAGAGAGAGAGAGAGAGTGGAAGGGCGAGCAATTTGCAAGTATAAAACCGTGGCAGGGGTGGGCTGTGGGGCGCGCGAGAAAAAAATCAAATAGTGACTTTACGAGCTGTGAATAGTGGATGAATGAAACCTCAAAGTTGCCAGGCTGCTCTGCGAGTGTGCACTTTTGAAACACATACAACTGACGCGAGCACCGAGTGCCGAGCAGAACGAGTGTTGGCGCCGCCGGCTGGTGCTGGTGCTGCTGTGCGTCGTTGCGCCGCGGCGCGCCGGCCAGAAGATGAAGGGCGGCGCTAAATTCCTCGAAAAAATGAGTTGCACCTCGTACGCGCGCCCTTTGAATTATGCCCGTTATAAACTGGGTGGCTGCTTTATGCAGATTTTATGCGGCCCATTTAATTAAAGGATTTAGACGCTCGCCGCGAACACCTTCTCTCGCCTTGCGCGCGCGCGCTCGTTCGCGTGTTTCCCTTCCAAGCCGAAAGAACATTCTAAATGCGCCCTGTTTACCGCTTAGCCACTTTCGCCCGAGTGCTACAAATTCTTCCGGCTTAGGAATTACAGCGATTCCGGCACACCAGTAAACTTCCCTTCTTTCCTCCGGGAACCATCTTTTAACTCTTTCTCGTTGCCGAGCAATCCTAGAGTGGCTTCCTACTCACCTGTCCCTGTCTATGAAATCCCACTGCATATGTACACGCCGAGGCGAATGTAGTTTCGGTGGAATATATTAGAAAATATGAAAACCAGTACTATGCAAAGTGGTAATAGTTATTCAACAGTTTTGAGTAAATGATAGTTCAAATAACAGGCAGGAATAAATATATATTAGAAGCATTAAAAAAGTAGGGTGGAAAATATTAATGCTTATAAATATAATGAAACAGTAATTTTGTAAAGCTAGGTTAATGAACAACGAACTTAATTCCAAGGCGGACGTGTTTTTAATTCCTTTCTTCCAAACATGTAGATTTCATTCCCATTCAACTGTTTCCTATTTTACCCGCCGGTCTTTGTTAAAGTTGTACCGTTTCCTTAAACTTTTCTCTCCGCTGTAGACGCTTACGTGTAATCAAATGGAGTTTATCCGTGGAAGAAGTCCATTTGGGAACATATTTGGTTTCAAATGGAGTCTCGTATATTCTTGCCCATCCTCTTTCCGCGCAGTGTAAAAAGTGGCTGAATGAGAGGAGCTAAGGAAAGATATGAACGACAGTGCAGAAGATCCTGAAGAGAGTACACATTACACATACACGCACAGATACTTTCGTTTCTCGTCTTACTTTAAGAAATAAAAACAATTTCCAGGAACGAATAAAAATGCGCGAAGTCAAATGTACAGGGTGATTCACTTGCCTTTGAATCAGAACTCTCCTAGCTCTTATTTTTTTTGGTACACTTCCCGACCTTCCCCGGGGCTGAAACTTTGTAGAAAGTGTTTTTTTGCATCGAGGAAGAAGTAGAAAAAATTCCAGAGCCCTAGCTCAAAATTCATTTTTTCGCAAATTTTTTAAGGCATACCCCTTCAAAAATTTTCGATTTTTCGAAGGTTCTGGGACCGGGACGAACGCTTGATTTTTCGATTGCTCGTGTCTCAAAACGGATAAAAAACATAAATGTTGTGGGGGGAATGCCGGAATTCTATCTAAAACAGGTGGAAAACCGATCTGGAATATTTCATTTCAATGGTTTTTGCCATGTTTTTTATACTTCCCGACCTTTCCCGGGGCTGAAATTTTGTAGAAAGTGTTTTTTTGCATCGAGGAGAAAGTAGAAAAAATTCCAGAGCCCTAGCTCAAAATTCATTTTTTCGCAAATTTTTTAAGGTATACCCCTTCAAAAATTTTCGATTTTTCGAAGGTTCTAGGACCGGGACGAACGCTTGATTTTTCGATTGCTCGTGTCTCAAAACGGATAAAAAACATAAATGTTGTGGGGGAAATGCCGGAATTCTGCCTAAAACACAAAGAAAACCGATCCTAAATAATGAATTTCGCCTAATTCCGATTGTTTTTTGCATGTTTTCATGACTTCCCGACCTTTTCTGGGGTTGAAATTTGGCGGGCAGTCTGCCCTTGCATCAAGGAAGATGTGATATAAATTTCAGAGCCCGAGCTCAAAATTTGTTTTTCCCCATATTTTTGGCCATCGAAAATATCCAATTTTTGATGGAGATTCAAAGGCAAGTGACTCACCCTGTACATTGAAATTACACCAATTGTTCTTCTCCGTCTTTCGTCGCGGTGGTACAATTGAAATTGCAAATTCGAGACTGCCGGCCATTTCCGGCGCTGCCGAAAGGATTAAACTTCCTTGCTAACACGTCCTTCCTATTATTCTAATCTAGATCAACACTGGCCGAGTTATTCTAGCCATCGGATTTCAATGGGACTAGCCTGGGATCCTCGCGATCGATCAGCAGCAGCAGCAGCAGCACACGCTTTGCTTTAGCCGCTAAAAATCCACACGGCGCGGCGCGCTCGCCAGTCAACACGCAAAGCTCCAACAGACGCGTGGTGTGTATCGTTGGATTTTCGGAGGGCGGAAATAACACAGGCGGCGCGCGCGATCGCGAGCGCGCACTATATTTATAAGTGAGAGCGAAGGGGAAAGCGTGTAGTGAGAAGATGATCGGTTTGTGTGTAAAGGAGTGCGCGAGCAACAATGCCTGCTTCTCGTCCGAGTGACGTGCTCACTCTATAAATCGGCCGGTTGGAATAATATTTGCCCCTTTCCGCCTTATTTCCGTCGAGCGAAAGACGGAGGGCGAAAGAGAGAAGACGAGGAGAAGACGCGACGAGACGGAGGAACGGCTGTCTAATAAAACTGTGTCGTTTTCACGCGGCACGCGCCTCTTTCCCTCAACCGGAAACCAGCAGCAGCAGCAGCACTGTCGGGACACCAAACACGATCGTTCCTCTCTCCCACTGGAGAGAACAGCCACTTTTAAACCGCTCCTGTCTCGGCGCGAGCGCCCTTGCCCAATTAATTATGCCCGACAGTATTGTAACCAGTAAAGCAATTGAATATACAATTGCTCGCCGGCGAAGGAAAAGCTCTTATTTGAGTTAGCCAGTCTCTGTGTGCTTCTCTCTCCTTCTCTCTTTCGTGGAGTGGAATTCTTTTCGGAGGAGAGAAACTCGAGTGCTTGTGGCTGCTCGGCTCGAACTTCTGAAATTCCGCCTGCTCTTTTTTTCCTCTCCGCTCCGCTCCGCTCCTCCTAGTCGGCGGCCTGTATTCCCTTGGTAGGCGCGGCAGAGGCTGCATATCCTCTGGATAATACGAGTACCGAGACTCCTCGAGGGGAAAAGTCCGCTCGGACTTCTGAATTGCGGTCTGATTGTTGCGTAAGGAATACGAAAGTCAGTGTCAGTGTAATGTTAGATATCCCAGGTGTCATTCGATCCCCGTCACCTTATGGATTACCCGTGTTACTTCCTTGTGATTGACTTTGCTCAATAACAAGAACGCTAATTATTACATTAGAATATTCATTACGTGCGAGTCGTAAACTGAAGAAGTTGGAAAAAAGGTAGTATTCCTTGGAATTAAACTAATTCATTAAATCAGGTTCTTTCCCTTTTTATAAAGTCGACGGGATTACCCGCGTTACTTCCTTGTGATGAACTTTGCTGAATAACAAGCTTCAGGAAAATTGAGGGAAAAGTGGGAAAAACTTAAAATGATTTCTTGGAATCAATCCACCGCACCGGGACAAGAATCGAGTACTTCCCACTCGACTAAAGTCGGCGGAGGGAAGATGAAAAGAATTCTTGAGTCATCTCTGACTCATTACAGATTACTGTGTTACTTCCTCGCGATCGGTTTTGCTCAATAACAAGAGCGCCAATTATCACATTGAAACATCATTATATGATCGCTTTAATAAAGCGAGTCAATAAAATCATTAGGAAGTCTCAAAGAAAACGGGGAAAAATTGAAAATCATTCAGAGAAGAGTCGAGTTGCAGCCTCTCTTATAAAATCGGCGGAGGCAAGAAGAAAAAGTATTGACAGATCCTTGGAATTCGATCGCTGTTCGCTAGTTATCCGTCTCGTTATGGATTACCGCGTAGACTTCCTCATGATCGGTTTTGCTCAATAACGAGTGCACCAATTATTGCATTGGCATATCATTAGACGGGAGCCCGTAGAAAAGAATCGAGACGGAAGAGATGAGATGAGAGAAAAAAGAGACAGAGAGAAAGAGAAAAAGGAGGAGTTTTATCGAGACAAGAATACAGGCTACTTATCGTGGCGGTTGAAGAGAGCCGGTGCTAGAGATAGAACGCTATACCGATGGAAATTCTCGGCGAGCCTATTACTCACAGCTGCCTCCCAAGAACTCGCCTATGCCAGGTTTATACACTCGCCCTCTCTCTCTCTCTCTTTCACTGGCAGAAGAATCTCAAGGAGAAGCCGGTGATTCAAGCGTGTAGAACACGACGCACCGACACGATGAATGTCAAAACGAATCAGCGCTCTCACCTTTGTATCCGACAGCATCCAATGCTAATCGACTCTTCCAGCAGTTCTCCATCGGTTGGAAGGACAGGTTAAACAAGCTTTCGACGAATTGTGCAGTGATTCGATCCCGCCAACATATACAGAGAGAATGCGATGAGAGGTGGTGGTGGTGGGCGAGGACTACTTTGGAGGAGAGAAATTCCAGCGTGGCGGCGGTGGCGGAGGTGTCGGAGGAGCGGAAGCGAACGGATGTCGAGTGACGATGGGGCTAAAGGGTAGCGCGCGTTGCCTGCCGGTGCAAAAAGGTGGATGTTGCAGAAAATAAAAGGGGTCGGGAGATGAGGGCGCCGCGCGTAGGAAGAGAAACGTCGAGGGACAAAAGCGGGCGATCCGGGCGATCGACGTTTTCGCAGATAGGCGTCCTCTCTCTTATAACGATGCCCGTTATCATTGGTGATAACAGCGCCTCGTGTCTTCTGCCTTCTCATCGAACAATGCCTCCGGGAAAAGGGACGATCGACGAATTCCGATTGACGCTCTTTCTCTTTTTCCAGGAAGCTCGTTCTTTCCCCTCCGCCTCGCGCGCTTTTTACTCTCCTACTTCCTTTTCCTCCTCCTCTCCCTCTAGCTCGCTCTCTTTCCTCATCTGCTGGCTGGTTCCTGCAATAAATTGCACGAGTATCAACGTCGCTCCGATATGCCGCGCTTTATTCACTCGGCAAAGGCACGGCTGCGCGCGCAACCAGGCCATCGGATATTTTCCTTCTGATTTATTGCGAGCAACAATTGCAATTTGTATCTGGGCTGGGCATCCCGCTCTAGCTCTGCTCTGCTCTGCTCTCTCTGCACTTCGCACCGTTTCGCAGCAGCAGCAGCAGCAGCAGCAGCGTGTCGGTGGTGGTTCTCCGCTGGGCAGCCGCGGGCTAATACTTACATCCGGGCTAAAAGAGATCGATATTGATGGAAGCCCTGAATTTACGGGCCGGTGTATCCTTCGCGCACCTCTGCCACCTGATACCATTGCCCGCTCTCCGCCTCCTCCTCCTCTTCTCCCAATGGACTTCCGGTGACCACTTTCCACCGTCCAATTTATTTTTCCGCTCGCGATAACGCAACTGCCAACCTTTGCCTGCCACTGCTTGAAATGGAGCCTGCTTCGCTTCTCTGCTTACTTGCTTGCTTGCTTGCCTGCTTCCTTCCTTCTTCACTCTTATGTCTTCCTCTTTCAGCTGGCAACTGTATTTTCCAGCCTGTCTCACAGACTTACCCGACCGCCCAGATTCCCACCCTTTTCGCGTTCCTCCTATCTTTCCCAAGTATTTCGAGAAATTCTCCCGGCCTGTTCTTGCCGTGTCCAACCCTTTCAAGCGACTACTGTTTCATGCATTCTTAAAAGTGATCTTTGTTCTTTGTCGAGCTCCCTTTTATTCCCTTTCTATAGCTGGCGGGAGTAAAGATTATATTTAATAGTGAATGTACAGTACCTGGCACTTTGTATGTCTCTATGGCTATTCCTGTCTCTCGGCCGGTTGTGAAATATAGGTCGTCTTCTTCCGATTGGAGTGTATGGACGAAACTGCTCATTTCATATGGCGGAGCGATACGCGAAGTAATATTTATATAATATCAAAGCAAAGTATATTTTCAGTTGGATTTTAAAACAAGCCTGCAAAAACAAAATACACGGTTGAATGTAATTTGAAAAAAGCAGCCGGTCATTCGAGAGCGGGGCCGAGAGAGTCGCATTTGGTGTTAATGCGCCGCGAACTGTGTAAGCTTTATTTTAGCCCCGGGAACATTATCAATCTACAAAGGGGCTATAACATTTCAATAAAAGCAGGCTTGCCATTTTAAAACTGCCTTTCATTAAAGCCCCTCCCCGCCACTCCCGGCTCACTAGTAAAAAAGTTGAAGGAAAGTTGATTAATGGTTAAAGCGAGGTTCATTAATTCCACGACATTTGAGTTGGACTGGACTTTTGCCGAAGGGAGGAACCTCCATTGATTACATTTAAGCGGCTCGGAAAAGGTTAAAGGGGTTTTGCATTGGGAAAGTGCAGTGTTCGGCCGGTGAAGTGACTAAATTGACGAAAAGAATCGGTATCGATGTTCGCCGGGTGTCGTGAATTCCTGACTGGCGAACAGGAGAAGTCTGCGGCGGCAGCGACGGCGGCGACCTGGACGCCCGGCGTCGCGCGCGCGTCCTCCTCCTTCTCCACCAGACATCGGAGCCATTGTGCTCACTTTACTCGGGGAAATTCGATCCACGGAATATTGCGTACTCTCCGATATTACGCACAATATACGACGGCCGCGTGAGCACAGACAATATCGGGCGCGAATATCTCTCACTGGCATTCCGCTGTTGGAAGATCGCGAGCCAGAGCGGAGCAGAGCAGAGAGAGAATACAAGGAGATGTTTGTTCTCATTGCTAAAATCGATTAATGCACGCGTTTAATGGATGCAACTTGTAGAAATGCACTCCGCGGCCTCCTTTTTTTTTTATAATCGTAACAGTTTTTGGAATCTATACAAATACAAATTAATAGAGAGAGACTTTTGTTCTCATCGTACAATATTATCGTAATATTAGTGGTAGTTGGAAATAAATGCGTTCTGTATTCGTTTAGTATAATTGAACTGATTTTTTCCAATTTCATTTAACCACCTCGACAGAGGCAGATTTTAATTATAGATATTACCACGATTTCTCTATTTTATACATTTCGCCAAGAATTATTCCGGCAGAATAAAAAAGCAGGCTTTGGTTCAGCGACGATCATTTCGACAAGGCTTTCCGGCCCATAAAACCAACCGGGAATTTCTCAACTAAATCTGCACAGTGGACAACGCGGGGGGGAAAAAATCCCCCGAAAAATCGCTAATCACCTAGTTGGCGCACGCGGCAATAAACAACTCAATAAAAGAACGCGCGCGCGAGAGAGAGAGAAAAGAGTTGAAAATCATTCGATGGAATGCAACGAGATGCGTCGAGGCGAGAATGCGGCGGCGGGCGCGCGCGCTCAATCTCTCTGGCTCTTCTCTTTCTCTCATGAAATCGGCAGCGGTCGGCCAATGAAAAAATATTAAGCGATTCTGGGGCTGGCGAGGATTCGCATTTCGAGTCCAATCCTTGCCGATATCGGTTTCATGTAGGTGGTAGTCGGTGCACGAAAAATGTTTCTCGCTTTTCGGGTGTGCCAGTAGCACAGCCAGCATCACAGCGCTCTCTGAGGGTTGGCCGATGGTGATGGTCGAGGGTGGCAAAAGAGAGAAGAGGGGGGTGTTGCACCGGTTCGGCACCGATGTCCGGCACGTCGAAATATTTCGTCCGCGAAAAATCGCTCCAAACTTTTCAGGCAGGAAACGAAGCTTTTTCCGGCGTCACTGCCTCTGCCGCCTCCTCTGCCGCTCTTCTCTGTACAGCTTTCCGTCGGACTTCTTCTTTTAATTTCTCAAACACGCCCGAGATGGCAGAAACGATGACGGGCCCTCCCGAGAAGGAGGGCCAGGATTGGCTAGCAGAGAGAGAAATGGAGAGAAAAGCATAGTAGTAGTAGTAGTACTGCCGCTCTAATTTGAGAGGCGAAAGCATATTTCGTCATCGGAAAACTGCCTGATATTTCCGCTCAAGTACTACTGAATTTCCCCGGTGCTTCCAGCGTCTCGTTTGGAAATTAACGAGATGAAAGTTTTACGAGCTCTTCTCACGCCGCTCCCTTCCTCTCTCGCTCTCTCTCTTTCCTTCTTTTTCCCTCTTTAGGTTGCTTCACGTGTTCCCCACGAATCTCTCGGCACGAATTTCGCCGGCAGGGAAGAGGATGTGCCTGAGCAACCCTCGGGAAAAATGCTACTTCGAGAAGCGAGGCACGCCGCGCGCCGCTCCGCCACTCCGCCGGCGAGTGATGCTGATGAACTGCGACTACGTTGCCCTCTTGTTTCAATGACACGCGAATGGCTCGGCTTGCCGGCAAATGGAACGGGAGAAAGAGAGAGATCCAATGCCTCGGCCTCCTCCCTCCGAAGTAAATGAATGGGTCTCGAGATAGGTAAGCCGAGGTAAACTTGACCCACTCCTGAAATATACCCACATCCACACACAAACACAGCGTATCCCCGCCGGAAAAAAAGGCTTCCCCTTTCATTCGTCTTTTTTCCGCGTTCGTTTCCCGCCGAACTATTTTATCAGCGGTTCTTACGAAATTACAGCGATGATAAAGAAAGAACGCAAGCGCGAGAGGAAGCTGGTGGCCCGTCGGAGAGGAGCGCGAGCTATAAATTTCCCTCTTAATGATTCCGGGGCTGCTGTCCACTCGCGTTTCGTCCACCAGTCAAATAGAAACGTGACGACAAAGGCGGTCGCCGCCGCTGCACACACACACACATTTCCTACGACTTTCCCAATTCAGCAGCGGCTGTCTCTCACCATTTCATTATTCTTCGCGGGCGAACTGGAGCAATTGGCCGGGCAGCTTCCCGCTTCAACACTCTTCCCTTTGAGTCAGCACTCCACTAGCCCAATTTTTGCCAGCTCTACCAGCATTATGTCGCGCGGATTATTCCCGTTCTACAACGGTGTTATTGTTGTTATAATTGGAAATGATTTTCTCCTTTCTATTATGGACCAATGTTTGTCCAGGCAATTGGTGAAATTGTGGAAATACGAAAATAGAAAAGGTCAGTAATTTGTTTGTCATCGATTATGCATTTCATTAGGATGGACTTGAGGCTCAAAATACAGCAATATTAATGTTGACCAATAATTGAACTGTAATGCTGTAATTCCGTTGCCTTTAAATCATTACTGGCGGATTATAGCATGTAGGAGTGTTGTTGTTATAATTAGAATTTGGGATTCCTTCTCTTCAGTGAAGTTTATTCACCATTCAATATAAATCATACTAAATATATAATAGAATTAATAACAGAAACCATCGCAGGAGTCAACATAAATTCAATTCAACATTGTTCCAACAACCATTTATAATACAACGAAATATAAAGTTGAAAAGTCGATACGAGGAACGTGAAAAATAAACTCTGGGGAACCTTTAACATTTTTGCCTCGACTAACAAAGGACTATTCGTGACATCGAACTCGCCTTGAACAGAGAAACCGACCATTCTATTCTCCGCGAATAATCGCACGGTCAGCGGGATTTTATTCGATGGAAGGAGGAGGAGAGGAGCTGCTGGTCGTCGTTCGGTAGCTCCGAATCAAACAAATAAAATCGTCTCTTACTTCTAGGCGAAGCTTACTTCCGAGCGCGCGAGTCCAACTATTCCTCGCGTCTTGAATTTTCGGAACCAGGTAGAAGTTTGCCGGGGCAAAACATGTTGCGAATGATGCACTGACAATTCCTTGGCGCGTTGGCAGATGGAGTTGCACGGTCGACGATGGGAATGGAAGGGAAGGGAAGCGTGGAAAAGGTATGAAAAATACGAGGGTGGGAAGTGTTTGAAAGGGCGGGTTGAGAAATTGACAGAACGACGGCCTTTGATTGTCTGACTGCGGCGAGCGCACGGCGCCCGGAAGCTTCTGTTCTCCCTGGTGCTGGTGCTGGTTGCTGGTGGCGCGCGGTGGTTGCCGCCGGTGCGCTTCATCTCGCTCGATAAACTTTATCTCTCACCTGTCGCTCAGCACACTCAATAATAGTTTCGGCATGATTCGGCGCGCATATCTGTCGATGGCTTCGAAATGTCGACTCGAAATCCGCAGGAGTGGCGGAGGAGGAGGGGGGCATTCGATCGGGCCGCGATCGGCCTACTGTGTTCGCCGGGGGGGGGCCACTCTTCCTTCCTACTTGACACGTTTTCTGTTAGCTCTCTTCAGTCAATGCTTGCTTCATCCTCGCGCACCGTGCAAAAAAAAGGCTGCTCGTCCACCTGGAGCTTCATCAATTGATTGATCTCCGACGAAATATGAACGGTTCGAGTGCTTCCTCGATAAGCACAGGAATAACCAGCATTAGTTTTTAGTCCCCTTCTAATTCATCCCTCGTTCCCTCCTCATCTTCTTCTTCTCCTCCTCTGAGGAGAAGAGAAGCTGTCAGTGGGACTGCTCGATTGCGCTCGGATCGGCAAACTTTCCCTCGTAGAAAGTGCTAAGAGACGCTCGTTAAAGGGGCTCGGAACGCCTGATAAAAATTTCAATTTATACGCAAAAACGCCCTCGAAACTTAGATGAAGAAAGTTCATAACTGCCCATTAACTCGTTTGCCCTGGCTGCACAAGGATCCGGCTACTGCTAGTGCTGCTGCTGCTAGTGCTGCTGCTGCTGCTTCTGGTGGTGCTGCTGTTCCTCCTGTTCCTCGAACTCGTTTTTTCTTGCACAGTTCCAGGAGAGGCTGCTCCGTTTCTCCCGAAAGAGGATTTCCACCGAAATCCCTGCACACCTGTACTTCCTTTCGTCTGGACTAATACTTTTTTCCCTGATTAAGGATCGTTTAATGCCCTTTCGAACAGCTTCTCTTTCTACTAGTTTCTCTCTCTCCCTCTTTCGCTGGCGATATTCAATAGGCTCTTCATCATATTCGAGTTGGCACTAGCACTCGTAATTATCTACAACCACTGGGAACGCCAGCTTTTAGTCGGGAACACAGCTTTCGTTTCACTCGCTTCCACGTGCCGGCTCTATTTTTTCACGAGGTGGGTGGGTGGTTGTTGGGCGCGGGTATTCGGCCTCCTCTCCAAATTGGCGGAAAATGTTAAACGTCAACAATGCCTGCGGCACATTGCGAGAGCGAGAGAGGGAGAGAGAGGGAGGAATGGGGTGCAGCATGATGTTCCAGAGAAAGAGTGAGTGGGCGTAGGTGGATTAATAACCAGCATCCGTGTTTGCTTTTATAAATATTCAAATGCCGGCAGGGTAATGGATAGCATGCGCGCGGGTGCGCGCGGGCGTGGACGACCCTGGCCAGGTTCGAACGTCCACCGAGGACGAATTAGAAACGAGAGAAACGTTTTTCGACCCACTCATTCCAATTCTCTCTCGGCCGGGCAATCTCCTGCGATTTATCTGACAAGCTTTCCCAACTGCTTCGCGAGACACCTTGGCAACTAGGTCATTGCCTCTCGGTGCGCACATTTATTCCCTCGCGACAACGCCACTCGTGGAGAGAAAGAGAGAGAGAGAAAAAAAGGGACGAAGAACTCGCTGCTAAGTCGCAAGAAATCGGCATCACATGTGTCTGTCGGCCTTGAAAGCAGATCTCGCGCGATTCGCCATTGGAGTAGCTGTATTTTCGGCATCGGATTAGTTCCCTTGGCATCCCACTCTTGTAACCTACATTTTATCGCGCATAATATTATTGTGGATCGAACGTTAAATAAATGTTGTACGTAGAGAATGATCGAGAGAAATATTTGCCCCGTTGAAATGTTCGAATTCCTGCGTTAAGGGCGCTTTTTTTTGGCCGTCGTATTCGTTGCTACTAGTTTTCCTCTAAAATTGTTATCAAACACGTGATAAAGCCATATTGCGTCAATCAAAGGGGAACATATTGCAGGGATTTTTTTTAGTTTCGCGTTCTTTTTATGGGAATACTTTTGAGCCGCGCTGTGTAATCTTCTCCTCTCTAATAATATAAAGGGTAACGTTTATTTGTCCGTGTCTGGATGTGTGTGCGTTCGCGATAAACGCAAAAACGGCTGAACCGATTCCAGCGCAATTTGCCCGCCTATATACAGTTACGATGCGCGAGCAAACTGTACCGCCAAAAATATTGCAATGTTTATCAATTATTCAAGGCATTTCAACAATAACTTCGAAATTCCAACGGGAACCGCTCGTGTTATGAATCGTTAAAAGATATCTGCAACTATCTATGATTCTTCAAATGAAATTATTACGGACGTGAGCTTCAAGTGACACATTTGGGTGAAACTAGGATTATACATACAAAGTAAAGATTCATACAGTAAAAATGTATGAATATCCACAAAGAATTGGAGTTAACATTTTACCTTGTAATATTTATTGCTATTATGTTGCACCAGATAATACTGCATTTATAAATGACGAACAAATTGCGGTTTTTTTACAAATACTTTTAATCTTCATTACGAAATATATTGTACAAATATTCGAGAAGGGTTGATAGGTATTCGTGCATAATAGAAATTACTAAATAATTTCTAATTATAATAGCAATAACTCGACCACTAATGATTCAAAGGCAAATGAACAGCAGCACTGCAATAAAGTTTTTTCTCGTTACATTCACTACTATTAATATTACACTACAACAATCATCAAGTCCACCTTAATCAACCATACAATAATTAACAAACAAATTAACCTTCTCCATAAAATTCTACAAACTTCATAGAAGCATTACTAAACATTCATAGATAATAGAAAATAGCAGAGAATTTGGAACTCTAAAGACAAGCAATACTTGCGCGGAGTATAACCGGGCTGGTAATGTTTCAAAGGGAAGTGAACTCTCCTGTAGGAGGAATTCTCGACTAGGATAGGGTGGGATAGCCTCCTTTTCCGATCCAGCGCCAATGGATTCCGCGATCCCGGCAGGAAATGAAGCGCGCGCGTAATAAGGAAGCAGGGATGATCCTGGACGGCGGAGTAGAAAGCGGGGGGGTTGGATGAGTGGGTGGCTATTAAAATCCAGGCAAATAAGCGGGAGCTAGATGTCGGCGGCGGCGGCGGTGGCTCGAAAAACGAAGAGCGGCGTCTACGCCGTTTACGGTGCAAGAGCAGCCCCTACTCTTTTTTCGCCGTCGAAAAACTTTCCATCTTCAGCGTGCCGGATATAAGTATACAATGTCTATATATCTGTATGTGTATGTACATTGGAGCGAGAGAGAGGGAGAGATGAAGAGGGAGAAGCTTTTGTACGGACGCGAAAAAAGAGGCCCGGCCAGAGACCGTTGCTGCCTTTGAAATAACTATAGAACCATGCATATTCCCCGGACCAGAGAACCCTCGGCTATTGTTCTATTCGACGTGTTCTGCTCGGTCAAATTAAATAATCCTTCTCTCTTCGTCCCCCCCCCCCCCCCCCCCCCCGACGCCGCTGGCATCCCCGTCGCTTCTAAGTCCTGTCGCGGAGAGATTCTTCTTTCTATTTATCCTCGAGGAAGTCGAGTGGTCCGCTGTCGGCCAGGAAATGAAGAGCGCTTGCGAGCCGCTCTGCCTAGTTATGTCTCCTGTTCTACCACCGCTGCCGCTGCCACTTCAGGTGTTAATTATCTTCCGAGGATATCGCCGCGCCATCCGCACCATCTCCGACGCTTTTCTCGCAATCTGTCTTCTCCTTGCCATGTTTTCTTGAAGCCGAGGAGCTCGGATAGCCGTGTCGCGTCTTTTCCTCGCTCGGCTTTCTGACTCTGGAAAGTAGCGGCGCAAAGTAGAATCCCCTCGCTGGTTTTATAAAGTTGAAGGGCACCTGGTGGTATTTGTCGAGCAACTGTTAATTATGTTTCTTTGCGGCAGCTTCCTTCTCGCTCGGGGGAAAAGACAAGGCGCGGTAAATGAATGAAGAAGATTCGCGCGGAGAGAAGAAGAAGGAGTTTGGAGGGAATAATCGTCATTAAGCGATTGCTATTGCGAAGTGAAAAGATTCTATGCCACTCACGAATATCCGGCTCTCTTTTTTCGCCCTCTTTCTCTCCTGCCCCGGCGAAAGGAACTAAAGTGTAGAGAACGAGAGTAGCCCTCTCGGCCTCTGCCGGAAGTTTCGACCGGTGGAAGCTGCCCGTCAGAGAGAGCGAGAGAATAGGACGGAGAGGAGGGAAAAAGTTTGGCTATTTCAGTCGGCACTTCATTCTCGAGATTTCAATAAGCAGATCGGCCCTAATTATCCCGTTAGAGGAACTCCCGGAAATAAGTTCGGTCGGGCGTGCAATAAATAGTTCGAGCTACCGGTAACTCTCCGCCCCCCGCGCCACCACCTTCATTCGGTTGCCGCCTCTGCCCTCTTCTTATTTCCCATTGAAATCCCAGTCAATTATCTTGTCCGCCGAGTCCACGCTACACTCGGTAAGCTCTCATCCTCCTCTCGCTCTTTCTTTCCTTGTAATTTACTTTTGAGAAACGGCGAGAGTAAACTGGCACTCTTTCTTCCCATTGGGGGGGTTGAAGGACGCCGAAGACGACGAAAAGTCTTTCATAAAACGCTGGCGAAGGAAATCGCGCTCTTTAGGGAAAGGTTTTGAGGGGGAGGGGTGGAAGGGGAGAGTGTGGCTCAAATTAATACGGTTTCTTTCTAGAGGGCGAGTATGGACTCTTTGAATGCCGTCGAATTTCCTCCCCTTTAATTACGAGTAAACCCTGAAGATCATCCCCTCACCCGCTCCCTCTCTCTCTCTTCTCCCTTTCTCACCCTCGCAGCTTCCGCGTCTGGTTGCAGGCTCGACGTTCGACGCTCGGCGAACAGCCGGAGTAGAGTCTGAGCGCGTTAAGAGGGTTCATCCACTCGGCTTTAATTTGTTTTCTCTTTAAACGAGAGAGTTGCAGCCCATCTCGTCGCGCAACGCTTCAACAGCCACCGAGAGAGAGAGAGACACACTCACGTAGACACGCACGCACGCTCTCCAACAGCCGCGCGCGTACCAAGTGCGAGGAAGGTTTGATGTTTGCCCTGAAAATATCGGGAGTCGATGTTTGCCGAGAACACGATAGCTGAGAGGGATGCTCGTGTGTCAGGTGGCCCATGTAAATTCTGACAGGGCACCCACTAACTCTCACCATTGCGGCCTAACACAGCTTTGCGAAAGGATTTTTTCTCCAAAATGACGAGAGAGAGAGAGAGAGAGAGAGAGAGAGAAATCTCCGCGTGGATGGGAAATCCGTGGCGACGACGCGTATTACCGAAAGCAACCTTTCTCCGCTAAGAGCTTTTATTCGAGAAGGGAAGTTCCAACAGCGGCCAACTATTCTCGTTCCATTGGCATTGTCGTGGCTCGACTTCGGCCCGCAGCAGAGTGTTAAGGCACCGAGGCAAAGTTGCCCGCTATGAAATCGTAATGCGATACTCCTCTTTAATTAGTAGAATCTCATTCAACTCGCAGCGCGGGCGCGTTCCAAGGAATGAATGGAAGGTAGCGCGACTAGATTGCAAGTGGCATCGCCGAGAACTATTTAATCCTTTGAATGAACACAGAGTGAATTAATCGGCCGGGCAAAGCCGCCCTATATTCCGCCGACACATTATCGATTGCACTATCATTAATTCCCGAGAAATTAGCAGGTGGTGCGCGCCTTGATCTGCCAGTGCACCGGCCACCGCAAACATTCCCCTGCCAACTGACACCGCGCCGAGCGGAAAACCCCGGGCATTCCGGCATCCAGATTGCAGAGAGGAAGAGAGCTGCTACTGCTGCTGCTGCTCGAGGAGGAGGAGGAGGAGAGGTGGAATTACAGGAAATGGAATTTAAAAAAGGCGAGCGTCGTTTAGCAAAAGGATTCATCATCGTGCTAGTTTAGCAAGCGCAGCCTAGTTCTCCCGGATGAGTCTGCGACCTTAATACATCGCGGCTACCTTCATTTCCGCAGAAACACCACCGCCAACCGCCCCCTCTTTATTAACCGATGGGATAGCTCGACTCTTATTCCAGTACGAGCCTGGAATCCAAAGTTCCACATGAACGTACTCTCGGCCTCCTACTAGTTCTACAGAACATTCCCGAGGACTTCCGGTGGCTGGAGCGTCGTGTTCTCGAGCGAGTTCCTTCTCTGCAATGTAAACCGTTAGCGAAGCGATTCGCTGCGAAAATTGCCAAGGCCTTTTTCCGCCTGAAATAGTTAAAGAAGTTGTCGGGAGGAGTGGTTGCATGGATCGCGCGCGAGCGGACCGATCGTAAAATAAAAGTCAATCTCGCCGGTGGAATGCCGCACGAAATCGCCGCGCCGCGCCGGGCAGCGCAGCGGCCAGCAGCAGCCCCTTCTCCTCTCTCGGTTTAACTTTGATACTCGCCGAATCTGCTGCGTACTCTCCCATACAGTGAAAACTCTCCTCTCTGTGTTACTTTCGGCCGATTCTCTCCGCTCGTTTTATTAAGCGGAGCCTTCTAAAAGGCGGCGGCAAGTGTCCCGGCGAAAATTCCCACCGCTCGAGCTTTTCTGTTGGGAAAGCGACAACGACGCTCGCGATGGAAACGCTGAAAAGCGTACCGGATGAACGGACAAAGAGGGAGTAAATGTTCCAGTGAAAATACCATCGACTTTTCTCTTAATTCCGCTCGGTGAAGTCTCTCCGGCAGCAAGTTGGAGAAGTCAGCTTTTGCAAGATTGCGATAATCGTGCAGGCAGAGAGCTCTTACGACTCGTGTAAGACTATACGGACTATAACTGTCCTCGAGGACGTTACACGACAAGCTGATAAAACGATTAGCTCGCTAGTTACTCGACGCCGAACTCTTGCCAGGCAAGAAATTTCGTGGAAGTAAACGCCTTCTACCATTAGGAACTTAGCCTGCTGCTAAGTTCACGCTCTCAAGATAGACGGCGACAATTTTTATCGGCCTTTCAACATTTTTCCAAGTGTGCGTCGGTCGCCGGAGAATTTCCACGGCGAGAGTGGCCGCCCGCGAGAAGTACAAGGGGGAAAGACAGCGCGAGTGCGCGCGGCAAACAACTCCCGGCGAGATAACGTTATCCGGAAAGAATGAAGTATTTCGATATGAGCGTACTAGTAACGTACTAATCTCTGTGACACTTTGAGCCGGAGGAGGAATCCACTCTTGGAAGGCGAGCGATCCCAATTAAGCCGCTTCTTAAAACTATCCTTCTTAACTAACTGCAATCCGAGTGCGCTGTTACTCCGACGAGCGATATCGGCTCGTTCGGTGTAATTAATCCCGGCCTTTTGATAGGAGGAGAGCGAAGTGTATCGCGTCCAGTGGAAAGAAGGTGGGCATCTGCGAGTAAAGTCATCATTAACGAGGCTGTGGAGAGTGCGAGAATAACAATCGGAGAGATTCCTTCCTAATGGTTCGGGAGCGTATCAAGGAGGATTTGCTCGAAGACGAATGGCTATTAGTGCGAACACACAGATTAAAAGCGGCGGGCGGAGGGGCCGAAGTGCTTGTGAGGAGAGATCGAAAATTGGCCCGTTTAACAGTGCGGGCTTAGGAGGCTGTACCGCAGCGGCGGAGCTTTATCGAAGATCGATTAATTAGGGAATATAAACGAGCATAGCCACCAACCAGTGAAGAGCAGAGGAGAGGAGAGATCTGCTACGCAAGCTTGCCAGATACTAAGCGAGGAGGAGGGGGCAAGAATAAACTCTGGGCTGCAAGGGTGTTTCAGGCTTCTTGTAACATTTCGCAGACCTGTTGCTACAGAATGCAGAGCGGCGCGTGCACCCCGACGATAACACGCTCTATTTCGGTTCGCTTCTTCAGGCCAAACACACCCGCTCTTACGAGCACTGCCAACCTCAAAAGTACTGCCGCTCCAATACCCAAAGGAATACGAATATTTTCATTTCATCCCTTAACCGAGCAACCCACCTTCCCCTTCACCCAAGATTCTCTTCCATTTAGAAGGAGAGTCGAGTACACCTGTCGCTTATTTTTCTAGGATCCAGCCATCCTGAAAAATTGATCCTGTTACGTTCGGCTTTAGTGAATGCAGTGTCGCGAGAGCACTCGGCGATGATTCCGCTCGAAATAGTACACGTAGACTTGTAGGAGACCCTGTGAAAGTTGTATACAGAGCGATTTTAGTTGCCTTTGAATTATTACTGTTGATATACACAGAAATACTTCTGAATTATTTTTGGTATTCTGTCTGTCAAATTTGTGTTAATGTAAAGGACATGATTTGTCGAGAAGTAGTTGAATTTCAAATGAAATGCGAATATTTCTAGTACGATTCCGCTCGAGTTAGAGCGGAAAAACCCCGATACACTGTCGTTTATTTCTCTGGGACGCAGGCATCCTGAAAAATTGGTCCTGTAACATTCGACTTCAGTGAATGCAATGTGTCCCGAGGAAACTCGACGCGAGTTCTCCTCGGCAATGATTCCGCTCGGAATACACGCATACCACGCGTAGGCTCGTTGGGAAACGCTCTCTCAGGGTTGGATGCAAGGGATGATTTACTTGCCTTTGAAAATCCCCCTCGTGCGCCTGCCATATTACGCACAAATATTTCCCAACTATTTTCCCTATCCAACATATTAAATCTCTGCTATTTAATTGAACAAAAGGCAAAGTTCGACGCTCTGGTATGTTTGCAACAAACACAAAAAGCGACCGAACCGTTTTCATTGCAATTTTCTCCTACATACAGTTATCATCGAGACAACCTCTACACAAATATTGCGATATTTATCAATCATCCACAGCGATTCGAAAGCAATTGCAAAATTTCATAACTGAAAAATCGAGCTATGCATCGAACATATTCATAAGAAAAACAGATCTATTATCCTATAAATTACTATTATTAACATACGAAATGGCAAGAGGATAAACTCCAGCGGAAGAGCAACCACAACGCAACACACTGTGTCCACAAGGAAGCTTGTAAAACGTATTAGACATACGTCAGATATAAAGTGGAGTTTGACAGTGCTCATTCAAAGGCAAGTGCATCGGAGGCTGCACGTAGCTGTAAGCCAGCTCACTTGAAGATTTACCCAGGTGAATTCCCACCAGTTATCCCGGAGCCGCAGAGAGAGAGAGAGAGAGAGACAAGGAAAAGCAGAGAGAAAAGCAGAGAGAGAACACGGCTGGCATTAAGTACGGGACTTTGACTTTTCTGAAATGCTCGCACGATGGAGGAGAGCACGCTTGGAATACCAGGCGGCGGCAGCGGCTCCTCTCTCGGCAGTGTTTATCGCAACCGCTCCAGAGGAGAATGTATGCTGCTCGCTGCTCGACAGACTGTGATTAACGCGAGATCGATCAAGCCGAAAATCTCGTAGCGCGCGAACGCTAATAATTTATGAGGCTTCGAGAGTCAGAGGATGCCTGCTTTTCGGATTATATTCGCGATAGCCCCGGTTATATGCACAACAGATCTATCCAATTGCGTGCGTGCGCCATACACAGAGAGAGGAGGAGGGAAAATTCGAGCTTCCAGATATTACTGGGAGAGAAGGATCGTTGAAACTCGGCTACGAGAATAAAGCCGGCTTGTTAAAGTCTGCCCTGGTACGCTGCTGCCTCTGCAGTTCATCAGAGGCTTGGCACAATAAACAACGGGCGGCGTCTTCTTTCAAAACTTGCAAACTGCAGCATGAATCAGCTGCTCCTGCTAAATACACCCTGTTAAAGCGATTCTCCTCTCTCTCTCTCTCTCTCTGTTCAGCCTTTTCATACTTTCTCCCCTTGATCTGTTGCCTTTCATCCTCTATGTATGAGAGAGAAAACGAGAATATACTCGAATTTCTAGTCTGTCGCTATGTATATGTGTGCAATGCCGATTAAACAAATTTCTGCCTTGGCGCGATAGTCACATTTGCACTGAAGTCATCCGCGCATTCGCCCGCTATTGTATGCACATACCTGCGAATACGACATTTCTCGAGCTAGTCTTGAGAAGAGTACTAAGAGGAGAATGTATACTCGGCAGTGGTCCGATTGGATTTGCCGATTAGGAAAGTTCGCTATAGTTAAAGTAAACGAAGGCCACCCTCTCGCGGAAAGTTCGCTTGCTCTCTGTAGTATAATATAACTTGTTTGATCCCATGGTAACCCCACATCCGCCCCAACTCTCTTGAAGATTTTGTCGGTCGGGGACACAAGTTTCTATGATAAAATGATGTGATATAGTGCAATGAATTTTGGAGGTTTTTATATACGATTGGAATGATTTTGTGTTTCAGACATGAGCGTCTTTCTGCTGAATGGTTTTCTGATGCTGAGTTTTCTTATGGCTGCGCTGCCGGATGTACTGGGGGTTTCCGGTTCCACGCTGCTTTTGGAATCCGAAAAGGGGACTAAGAAATGCAGGTACAGCAGAATCGTCCACTCGATGATCCAAGCGCACTGCACGGACCTGGGATTTGCACAGATCCCGGGAGATATGAAAACGGATATACAGGTGAGAGAGAGAGAGAGAGAGAGGGAGTCCGGGGAGCAAGCAGAGCTAAAGCAACAAGTAATACATCTTCCGCGGGAGATCTCGCGCTAAGCCAAAGCTAATCCTAAACGACAGTGTGGTCCAAACTTTTTCTCTTCCTCCAGATACTCGATGCCTCGGTAAACAGATTGCGGCTGCTGACGAACGAAAGCCTGGCGCGCTACAAGAATCTCGCCTACATTTATCTCGGGGATAACTTCATCCGGAATATAGAGGAAGCCGCCTTCTCGAATCTCCACTATCTCGAGGTCCTCGATCTTTCTAAGAACGGCTGCGAGGACCTGCCCAAGTCCCTCTTCCAACTGCCCTATCTTAGGACGCTCTACCTTGCCGATAATGAGCTGAGAGATCCGGTATTTAATATCGAGGTGAAGTCACCCCTGAATTTCCTCGAGCTCTCGAGGAACAGGCTCTGCAAGATCCCGGAGATTGGCCCGCTACCGAGTCTCACGCATCTTAATCTCTCGGGCAATCACATCTCGATGATCTCGAGCGAGGACATCGCGCCCTTCTGCTCCCTCAAGGTTCTGGACCTCTCGAAGAACCCGATAAAGTTCGACGCCGGCACCTGCGACTGTCAGCTCTTTAATAGCTGGCTGCTGGCGCGCGACATTCGATCGAAACCTCCGGGCTTCAACTGCACTGTCGATCCAGCCTGTGCCAGCCTCGATTTCACCAACAGAACCAACGAATTGTACAACCAATGCGCCGACATTCTACGACTTCGTGTGGAAACCGAAAAGGCCAGGAACACCTGGATCCTAGTCGCTTGCTGCGTCTCCGGTTTTATCTTCTGCCTCTTCATCGGCCTCTACTGCGTACACAAGAGGAACAAGGGCAGGCGGCGGAAGCTCAAGGAGCAACAGCGACTAGCAGTCAACAACGCCAACACAGAGCTCCTCAACAGTAATCTCACACAGCCCGAGAACACTTGAACCTGCGGGACAGAAAAGGATTATGAGTGCGACCTCGCGACCACCGAGCCAGAAGGGGAATAACGGGAGTAGACTGGCATAGTTTGCGCAAGAACCTCCCCGCTGTCCTTTCCACAAAGAAAGTGTGTATACACATTGAGTTTCAGGATATCCCGGAGCGATGTATATATCTCAGTTAGAGCTGTTGTCGATGTCTAATTATAGCCGGGGAGGATCGAGGAGGTATCGGTTGTTGCGTCGAGTGTTTACGGGGATTCTTGCGCAAGATGGTGGATTGGGAGGCCTAAATATTTCTCTCTAATTGTCACTAAAGTGGTTGGAACATGTAATCGTCGATCGGCGACTTCGCCAGGCGCCGGCTATATTCGTTACCTCCTCTCACCATGATTGCCATTTTCTTGTTTACAAACGCGCGCGCTTCCCTTTCCTCCGAAACTCACTCGCTGACTATATTCGTCGGCTAATTTTACCCCCCGGCCCTGGCGCAGTGGCGGACAAGGATGTATTTATATTAAGACTTTCGGATATGATCGTCAGATTTATCGATGTTCTTCTTGTCGAGTAAACTAGAGGCACATCGCCGATATGCATATGCTAAACGTAGATGAGAAATGTCCGTAGCAGCAGTTCTCAGTCGTCTCTTCGTCAAGCCGGGAGAGAACATGTGCAGCGTCAACTCCAGCGGAAAATCCGAGAACTGAGAGATCTCTCCGCCATGTACGCACTCCGACATGCTACTTTAATTCATCTGCCAGCCAGTTACACGTTTTTACGCTCGGAGAAATAAACACTAGACGCTCTCCCGTAAACAAGTATGAAGACTTCTGGCGCATCTCCCATTTAAAACTGCCCATTGAAAGGCGTGCCGACATTTAATAATCAAAAAGGTGGCATCGCAACAACAATCTACCGTAAATGGGTCACACACTTATTGTTCGTCGTACCAAAGGACAGGTTCTTAAGAGGGTGTTCCCTATTTATTCTGAATGTTCGCGAGTCGTCCTCAAAGGGGAGGAACTCCTTACTGAGTATAACGCGTACCGAGACTTGCCATACTTTTGTATCTACGTAAAGTATTAATTGTATATGCGAGTTCTAGTGTTCATATATGTATACGTATATGATCTGTAATGGTGGTAGTGGCGAGTGGCTTTTAGAGCCCCGTCGAGATGAACTTGGAAAATGGAAAGGGATGAGGAAACTGGCGCTCCAAGATTCATCTACCTTTTAATGGAGCTCCTCCGCCTGTATATACCGTGACACATTTATCTTCTTATTTATTTGTATTTAAAGAAGACGTCTCCACACTCCGCGAGCGTCTATACCTAGTACTTAAGGGATTTTGCGACGTGTCCACTTAAGGTACGTTACTCCGTCAGGAGAACATCCCGCCCTTTGGCAGAGGACCGTCATGACTGCGCTTAATACTTTTTATTTGACTGCCAAGTACGTCAATCACCCTATGAAAATATTCCCACTTTTAGTTTGCTATCGTATGACAGGAACTAGAAGGTCTTAAATTTTCTACGATGATTTTCTATGATTGCACATATCACTTAATTCTGAAAGGCGATCGGACGGTTCGACCAGCGAAAACACAATCTGCCGACGAATGGTTCTTCCAATGCGAGTTGTACTTAAGAACGAATGCTTTCGGATACCTTTACATTGATTTCATGATTAACTTTTAATATATTCTATATGTATACACGTTGTACAGTCATGTTACTAAAAGTTTATCGAATTCCATAAATAAATCTATGAAAATGAGTGTAACACTGATGCTTTTCATTTATCCCAATCCTCAATCATCTTCCATTCTAAATTACAATTTCAAAGTTTACGAACATCATCTATCTCAAATATCAATTCAATAAAACAGTTGACTAATTTACAACTATCATCGAGGAAACCTTTGTTCTGATATAAGATCTGTAAAACATTCCTGTCACAAGACACTCTGCACTTACATTTGGCAAGAGGCCACAGCATCTTTCGATCAAGTAAATTCACATTTTCTCGTCAGCTGGACTATGATCTGAGAGTAATTCTTCGATATCATAAAAAATTACCTTCTGATAAGAAGTCGGTCATTACTTCCATATGTGGTCTGTGAGGGCATAGAGCGACTAGCGATAACATAGTACCCATCAAACTATCGACAACAGCCTTTGCAGTTTGTCGAATCGATATATCTGTATCTTACCGTATGTTGGTACGCCGGAGGCGCTCTCTTTTGTCTAGAAAAATGCGTGCGGGGTAACGCACGCACACAATGAAAGAGGCTGGCGCATAAGCGCGCCTATGTTCTGTGGCTGCCAGATTTCCACGAGCTGGCCGCTGATCACGTGCTGGCATCGCAGTGCTTCGGGACTAACCAATGACACATACCAGCAACATCACGTCCATCTATCAGTGCGAGTACCGAGCGCAGTCAAGTAACGGCCTTCTGCTTAAGTGGACGTGTGTTTCGGCTTGTCATCGAGGGAATTATTAGGCATTCGGCGAGTTATGGGATCGTAGCGTCGTCCAACCACCGCGCCAACAATTGTCACTCTTTGCCCGTAAGTCCCAGCGATTCTTACGTTTCTTCTAGCAACACTTCAACCCTCAAACACACATCGTACTCTTTGAACTTCGTACTCTTAGACCTCGACAACTCCAAACCAATGTCTCTCTTAAGGAATAAGCCTTGCCACAAGACTTCCGGTATTTTATCACTATTGCGGCACTAATGTTTGATTAATGACTCCGGGGATCGCACGCTTCCTTTATTCCCGATCGGCTTCTGCTGAATCATTATATAAACCCGGATTGGTGCGGCAGCGCGGCGACTTTATAATTTTGGGATGATTAATCTGGCTGTCTTTGTTATTATGTAAGATATCTATAATCTGTTGACACGATCTCTTTGTTCAGCGCGGCTCGCCAGATCGTAGCCGGCATTAATACCACTAACAAGCTTAAATGCTATTTATCAATACGACGGACAATTAGCCAGGAGAGCTACACACTTTCAGTGATAAGTCATATTTATTCTTATAGTAATGCTCGCGATAGCCAATGATCTACAACTGGAACACTTGTGCCTGACTTATATACTTCCTGACACTTTAAACAAAGAACACTTTGTCAGCTTGTCGGTCATGAATGATATTAGACATTCATACAGTTGGCTAATTACACGTGGAAATGTCACACGTGTTTCACTCATTTCCTTAAGATGTGCGTCCATAAGGCTTACCTCAACCATTGCGTTCAATGTAAATGGGGGACTATTAACCTTGTAGTTCTCCTATCTATCGACTAATTGATTCTGTTCCAGTTCAATATCCAAAAGCCAATAACTAACGCATGAGCAATGATAATTAAAACCGACAGCTGAGCCCAATGAGTCTACTACAGCCTCTCCAACGTATAGCTGACTATTCTCCTACCTGAATTCAGTTTAGCGTATCATTCTATTCGACGTTCCCCTCAAAAATGAGGTATTACGCTCTGTGAGGACATATTGCGTGTAATCCTCAAAATGACATTGCGTTTACTGTCCCCCAAAGTAGTATCGTGAAGGCCCATGATAAGATATAACCCATTATCATAAACCAAGCATGCCAAAGAAACCGTTATTCTAACACAATTAGAACTGACGTTCATACACTTACATAGATTACTATTGCTTTTTGAAATAATCCAACCGATTCAACAAGTAGTATGCAATGTTTTAAATTATATAGTCTCGCTATCAAAGGCCGGCTGTCGGCGTTGTGCACTCAGCACGCAAAATGAATAAATTTTAAGAAGCGGTTCGGTTGAGGCAAGCGATAAACAACGTTACAAGGAAAATCCCTCGGTACATAGAAACTGTTGCCTCACGTCTGGTAGCAAAGCTCGCGGAAGTTTTGTGTGGCTGGATAATGTATATGTATGTGTAATATAGGTCGCCGGTGCTCTGTGTGTGATTACAGAGGAGAGTTGTTTGAGACAACAGACGAGGGGACACCATGGATGGAAAAGTAAAGCGCGAGAAATTGAAGAACCCAAGGGAAGGCGCGAACCCCCTGAGTGCCCTCACTTTCTCGTAAGTTACATCGAGGAGTAGGAACTGTCTGCGAAGCAAGGCCTTTCGCGTGCCGCGAGTATTAATAGGAGTATCGACTGGAATCAATAGAAACGATACCATGGCGAGAATCTCTCTCGCTATCGGGTAGAAATAAGCCTTGTGCAAATAATCATGAGGACCACCTCGGGTTTCTTTACACAATGGATAATCTACCTTACGATGTCTCTTACCCCACTATCGATTCATGTTCCCCCGTGGAGAACCCCCGGCCGGTTCACTATTTTATCTCAACGTCAATTACCATTTACGATATCGGGGATCGAAGGAATTGAAACCAAATAAATCCTGTCCTCGGTGGGCGTATGCGTGCGCGAAAGGCGCATATTATTAGTTCGCGTCTGAAATCGAAGATGACCGGCGAATTTCGATGATTAAACTTTGACCTAAATACTTAATACTCCCTTGTACAGTTGGGTTCTTCGAACCTTCTGGCTCGGCTACCGTCGAGACTTGGAGATCGAAGATCTTTATACACCTCTCAAGGAACATACTAGCAGTCTTCTGGGAGTGAAAATAACCCGGGAATGGGAAAAGGAGTGCGAAGCATACAACAAGCGATTACAAGCAGCCAAGGACAAGAAGGAAGCAAGTGGGAAAAAATGCGATTCGGAAGTAAAAGTGAAGGAACCGAGTCTCACCAAAGTCATCATCAGATGTTTTGGAGCCAAGATAATGGTTTACGGTATAGCCTTGGCTATAATGGAAATTATACTAAGGTAAGCGGACAACCAACTCACGTGGAAACCCATTCATCACTCATTACTTCATACATACATTATTTTTATGGCATATCAAGGTTAAATCGGTGCACCAATCCCTCCTTATCTCCTTGCTTACACACTTACGAATGATCGGAGACTATTGCTCCGGGCATTGATCCGATCATTCGGACAAGAAGAGAAGGAGAGCCCCGTAAGTTTATCAGCCTCATGTTATCCGAAAATTTGTTTGCAATGATATTACTTGACCTAATTGATCTGTCTACGATACACCAATCGCGATATCTTAATGCAATAGAAATCGATGCATTGTTACGTTATATCATGTATCACGCGTGTTCGCCAAGGATCATAAAAGGCAGATCTAAGACGTTCCTTTCTCATCTATATCTCCAGATTGTTGCAACCGTTATTTATCGGTCTGCTGGTACGATATTGCACAGCTTTGAAGTACAACTATGTGCCGGTGCACAGTGTCCATCTACTGAGAGCACAGAATCAGTCTGTTATGCAAGTCTTTAAAAAGGAGGATGCCACGAAACCGTTAAGTCCCAAAGTCCTCTAATTCCCGCACCTATTAATCTATCCTTAACTTGTCGTTTTCTTCTGCTTGACAATTTGCAACTTTAACCCTTTTCTTCCTGCAACCCTTTCATACCTTTAAATTGCTTGTTCTAGTAACTATTAGATACAACAAGCTAATATCTCCCCATCATTTCCACCTTGAAATACTTCGATAGAGTAGTGCTTTTGGCTCCAGTAGCAAACGGGTTGTGCTAATTCTGAGCATGCCAATGTCAAGGCTAATGCTACGAGTGACTAACTCCCTATCGTCGATGTACAGGGTAATGCAGCCGCTGTTTCTCGGCCGACTCTTGCAATACTACAACTCGACGAGTATATCGAAAGAGGAAGCTTATCTGTACGCCGGCGGTGTCGTATTATGCTCTGCCATCAACATATTCGTCGCCCACCCGTATATGATGGGCATTCTTCACATGGGAATGAAAATACGGGTGGCCTGCTGTTCGCTAATCTATAGAAAATCATTGCGCTTATCACGGACCGCTCTGGGAGAAACTACGATTGGACAGGCTGTTAATCTGTTATCGAACGACGTGAATAGATTCGATATTTCGATTATATTCCTGCATTACTTGTGGATCGGACCACTCGAGACTATCGTTATCACGTATTTCATGTATCGAGAGGTCGAGGTATCTGCTTTAATTGGCGTTGCCTCCCTCCTTATGTTTATTCCCCTCCAAGGTATGGAATTCTATGGAGTTTTCTAAAATGCACTTACTTTTGGCGCCGCTTGCGCAACTTTCCACTGATATCGTATTATCATCTAGGATATCTCGGCAAAAGGTCATCGATACTACGTCTGCGAACTGCTCTCAGAACTGATGAAAGAGTGCGACTAACTAATGAAATCATTAGTGGCATTCAAGCTATTAAGATGTACACGTGGGAAAAGCCGTTCGGTGCGCTGATAGACAGAGCTAGGAGGTACTGGTTCTTGTGGAAAGATGACGTAATAACTATCCGCGGAATTTTCGATAACTGGTATTGTAATTATGTTGATGGTTTCTAGGAGAGAGATTGATGTTATCCGCGCCATGTCCTACATACGGGGAGTCCTCTCGTCGTTCATTATATTCACAACAAGGATGTCTCTCTTCATTACTGTAGTCGCCTATGTGTTGTACGATAGAAAAATCACGGCTGAGAAGGTTTTCATGCTGACAGCGTACTACAATATCTTAAGGCAAACCATGACTGTCTTCTTTCCTCAAGGTGACGCTATTACAAAATCGTCATACCGAACAGAAGCATCGCCTACAAACTCGTAACTAATCAAATGACTTTCGACACCACAGGCATAGCGCAAATCGCTGAGGCAGCTGTTTCGATAAGGAGATTACAGAAGTTCATGCTGTACGATGAAGTAGAGCATGCCAGGGTCGAAAATAAAACTGAAAAGTCATATGCAAATGGGGTAGACGAAAAAAAGAATGCTAATAACCTGACTAAGGAGAAGGACGCAACGGACACTGATAAAAAGCAAAATGATATAAATAATTATCAAGGAGAAAATACATATTTGATGTCCTTGGAAAATGCGTGTGCCAAATGGCTGGAAGCAGAGAAGGAGGATACCCTTCATAATATCAATATCAAAGTGAAACCAGGCGAACTTGTGGCGATAGTAGGTCAAGTTGGTTCGGGAAAGAGTAGCTTGATCAATGTCATCCTGAAAGAATTACCCCTCCGTTCGGGTACTATCCAGGTTCGCAACAGAATTTCACGGAATGTATAATCTAAAATCATACGTCCTATCAAAAATAATCTATACCAATCAATACACATTTAGATCAACGGGAGTGTGGCCTATGCCTGCCAGGAGCCTTGGCTTTTTGCCGGTTCTGTCAGGCAAAATATACTTTTCGGTAGACCGATGGATCAGCTGCGATACGATCGCGTCATTCGGGTTTGTCAGCTAAAGCGAGACTTCAGTTTATTACCTTACGGTGATAAGACTATCGTTGGCGAGAGGGGCATTAGTCTTTCCGGTGGTCAACGCGCTAGGTGAATAACATGGTATCATTGGCTGATGATCGGTTTATCAATGACTGAGATATAACTGTATCTCTTTCCTTTTAACAGGATCAATTTGGCACGTGCGGTCTATGCTGAGACTGATATATATTTATTCGACGATCCGCTGAGTGCAGTCGACGCCCATGTTGGGAAACACATGTTCGAAGAGTGTATTGATAAGCACTTACGGGGGAAAACCCGTATTCTGGTAACTCATCAGTTGCAGTACTTAAGGAATGTTGAGAGAATCATTGTCTTGAATAACGGAGCTATACAGGCAGAAGGGTAAGTTTCTAATACTAATCAGTGAAATACGGTAGACTATAATTAACATAATTAACTAACGAGCCCACTATCTTTTTGTCCCAAAGTACTTACGATGAACTTGGCACAATGGGTATCGATTTTGGCCGGCTTCTGGAAACTCAGACACAAACTGAAGAGCAGAAAGTACCGTCGGCACCGCCAAGTAGAAGCAATTCACGAAATGCAAGTGTCACTTCCCTGAGTTCGTATTTGACCACAGACACCAGTAAACAACTTGATCCGGACGAGGTAAGAACTTGACTGAGTGAAAGGTGAGGAAAAAGCCGTGACCTCATCGGTAGAGGCCACGTGGTAAGATCCCCACCTACCTCTCATGATGTTTACTAAAACCTTTTACTTTCCTAGGTCGCTGAGGCGAGGACAGTAGGAAAAATTTCTGGCCAAGTATACGGAGGGTATTTCAAGGCCGGTGGGAATTGTTGTATTTTATTCGGAGTGGTATCCCTTTGTGTACTAGCCCAGCTGGCAGCCAGTGGAGGCGACTTCTTTATTGCCCAATGGGTTAATATGGAAGAAAGATTTGTAAGCACTTTCGCATTGAATTGGATTTACTATGTTGAAGAATGCATCTTTATAGATAATACTAACGAATTTCAGGTAAATGAGACAGCAGACGGTGTTGAAATGGATTGGCAGAGCTGGCTCTCGAGAGATGCCTGCATTTATATATACACTGGCCTAACAATATTAACAATCGGAATAACGATTATGCGTTCCTATGCTTTCTTCTGGACGTGTATGCGTGCTTCGATCAAATTGCACGATCGTATGTTCCGATGTATCAGTCGCGCCACAATGCGCTTCTTCAATACCAACACTTCCGGCCGTATACTTAACAGATTCTCGAAAGATACCGGTGCGGTCGATGAGCTACTTCCTTTAGCTATGATTGATTGTATTCAAATCGGGCTTTCTCTTCTGGGAATTATCGTGGTTGTCGCTATAGCTAATCCTTGGCTACTGATACCTACAGTAGTCATTGGAATTATTTTCTATTATCTTCGAGTGTTCTATCTGGCAACCAGTCGTAGTGTGAAACGACTAGAGGGAATTAGTACGTAATCTTTATGAAGTGCTTCCCACTTGAGTGGACTTCAACACTCGACTAACAATTATTAATGTTTTACAGCGCGTTCTCCAGTTTTTGGGCATCTTAGTGCAACTCTTCAAGGATTACCGACTATTCGTGCTTTCGGGGCAGGAGAAATCCTTACGAAGGAGTTTGATCAGCACCAAGATTTACACTCGTCAGCTTGGTACATATTCATTGGTTCCTCTCGAGCATTTGGATTCTGGCTCGATGTTTTCTGCCTGATCTACATCCTATTGGTTACTCTGAGTTTCCTGGTGATGGAGGACAGTGGACCTGGATCAATGGAGGGTGGTAATGTCGGACTCGCGATCACCCAGAGTATTGGTTTGACAGGAATGTTCCAATGGGGCATGCGGCAAAGCGCCGAGCTCGAGAATCAAATGACTTCGGTAGAGCGTATGTTGGAGTATAGGTAAGAACTTCAAGTTCTTCGGAAAAGTGAATCATACTCAATGAAGAATGTAACTCAAATGTTATTCTTATCATTCAGCAAAGTGGAGAGTGAGCCACCATTAGATAGCGCTCCAGATAAAAAGCCGAAGGATGATTGGCCAGCAGAAGGGAAAGTAGAATTCAAACAGGTATCGTTGCGATATGCACCTCTAGAACCTCCTGTTCTCAAGAATTTGAACTTCGTGGTTCACCCAAGAGAGAAGATTGGTATCGTCGGTAGAACTGGCGCTGGCAAATCGTCACTTATCCAAGCTCTTTTCCGCCTTGCCGATTTGGAAGGTGTTATCGAGATAGATGGTTTAGATACTAGCCAGTTGGGCTTGCACGATCTCAGATCGAAGATCAGTATCATCCCTCAAGAGCCGTTCCTATTTTCTGGCTCCATGAGAAGTAATTTGGATCCATTCGACATGTACAAAGATGATCTCTTGTGGAGAGCTTTGGAAGAGGTAGAATTAAAAGAAATGGGCCTGGAAGCACATGTGAATGAGGGGGGTTCCAACCTGAGTGTTGGCCAGAGGCAGCTGGTATGCCTCGCACGTGCTATAGTAAGAAATAATCCAATCCTGGTACTTGACGAGGCTACAGCAAACGTAGATCCTCGTACGGATGAATTAATTCAAAGGACAATAAGGCACAAGTTCGAAAGATGTACAGTACTTACAATTGCACATAGACTTAATACAGTTATGGATAGCGATCGCATCTTGGTGATGGATGCTGGCTTAGCAGTGGTGAGTATCGATATTTTCAAAAGGAACGTCGTGGGAGTAAAGCTAATTAATTTGCTCACAACTGACTGGCTTTTTTCCAGGAATTTGATCATCCCCACATATTGCTGCAGAAGGAGTCAAGTTACTTAAGGAGTATGGTGAATGAAACTGGAAAAGCTATGGCAGAAGCATTGACCAGGGTCGCGCGCGAAAGTTACCAGAGTCAAACAAGTACTACACTTTGATGTAGCTCCGCAGCGTGAGGGCAAACAGATGGTTTATGCCCAGCACGTTGCGTTTTATGGTCTCGTCTATAGACGTGTATTCTTCAATAGCCTTTTATATCAAAATAATCACAATCATTCAATCGCTCGACGCGGAGTCGAGACATTATCCACACCGATAACCGATATCGTTGCTGTGACATCATTCTGCCATACTTAGGCATAATTACTTCTCAGAATTCGGTGACGACTCGGATTCTGCGCGTTCGCGATTACAGTATTATTAAATAGATTTTTTTACACAGCTTACAATTAGCTTTCCCACTCACAGTGATCGCTCTGGATTCAGTCACTTGACGAGAGTACTTAATCGCAAATACTTAATGTATTACTCTACTTTTATACACGTTCGTGCGCCCGCGATAACCAAGAACTATTTTCAGTCGGGCAGTTTCTAATTTTCGAAGACTTTACAAGCAGTCTTTCCTCCTACCATTGAACTGGTGCTAAGAGTACAAAAACTCGTATACCAAAAGTACAGGCGCTTTTACGCTCTATGTAGGCTACTACGTGCTTGAAAGATATTTCTAAATCACCGAATAAACTAGTAAAAGTAAGTCACTAACTTGCCAGGAAATGATGTCCTACAATGTCTTGAAAAGAAATACTCTATTTTGAAGAAGGAAGCTTTCTGATTAAAGGGCTCGGTTCTCCGTCTTATGAGTACACAAATATTTCAAGTACTATGGCGAATAAGTCTATGTATTGTATTGTTAAGTGAGAGAAGTTCTTCTCTCACGTGCAAGTGCCTATGTAACTTAATGATTATGAATGAAAGATAAATAGAATATATTATTTATACTACCAGAATGCTGTCTATCCTTGCACCTTCCCACATGCCACTTAAAGGGAGAACGAGATAGGAGAAAAATAATGAGAGCCTCTATTTGCTGGAAATATAAATATTCTCGTTTATTATTGGGTCTTTCGAGTAACAATTCCTTTTCACCTCGAAGAGAAACGAGCTTTTTGGTGCGCAAAGACTTACAATCGATTTCAATAGGCTACACCTTGTCCACGTACGTTTACCCCTTGCCAAACATCGAAGCCTTTATTACAAGTACAAGTATAAAAAGAAGTGGTGAGAACGGATATTACTGCTATGCCATCTATCTCGAATGCGTCTCTGTATGCGGCCTATTGTAGTAAAAACAAACAGAATTCTACAGCTATACGTCTGCTTACTCGGCTCGCAATGATTGCCCGCTGCAGTGCGCAGGCAGATCCCCGCGAGACAAGTACACTAGTGTATTGTAATACTGACAGTAAAGAGATTACCGTAACATTAAAATTAAGCTCTCGCCTCTCCGACATCTAGAAATACGGCTATATTTATACGGGGGGATAATTGCTTCGCGCGCCCCCCACCAAGTACAGATAAAACAATTTACTCTAGAGTTCCGCAGACGGGATACGATTACACGACCGATTCTGTCTTACGTTCGCAGATACATTTTTCTAAGTGTCCACACTCGCGCGGCCGCTCCCCCACTCTCTAATCGTACACAATGGCCTGTATAAAAAAGAAACTGATACGCATGCCGTGTATCCGGGCCGGTTATGTTACATATGTCTATCTATATACCGCATATATATATATATGTTTATATTTATATATATATCACTTTATATAAAAAAGAGTATAAAACACTTATTAGCTAGTCAGGCTCGTCCTCCGTTAAAATCGGCCTCTCCGCCAAAACCCCTTAGAAAAGTGTGCCCGGGAACGTAAATCGCGCGTATAAATAATAGGAGCTAGCTAAATAAATAAGATCGGCGTAGACGACCGCGATGGTACATTCAATACATATATATATACACACACAAAAAAGATAGCCGAGAACGGGGAAAGCGAAAGCGTGTGCACGCGTGGGGCGAGAGGAATATTGCCCCGAAGGAAGACTGCACATCGTCGTTTCCTCTTTCTCGCATTGAATGATATTCGCACGCCGAATTTGGAGCGGGTGGACGATACGCCAGGCGAAAAAGGGAAAGGGGGGTGTTACATATATATCTCGCTGTACAGGAGAGAGAAAGAGAGAGAAAAAGGGAAGGGAGTGATAAAGTTCTAAGTAAAATCTACACGCGGTACGTGAGTCAGTCGACAAAGGGATCGTCGCTGCGGGCCACCCGCCCGAAATTCACCTCGATGATATATATCTTTTCTGGAATGCACGCGGGCTCTCGAAGCCACCGGCTCCTGCTGCTGCTGATGCTGATGTTCCTGCTGTCGGTAGTGGTGTTGCCGTCGCCCGGAGAACTCGACTAGCCTTATCTCGATAACCCCTGACTCATGGTGGCGGGAGCTCCTCTCGAGAACAAGTCCAACGGCGGATCTACACTTCCGCATTGTCCCCAGCAGGCTCGCTCTCTTTTTTGCCAGCAGTCATTCTATCGGGCGATATAAATCAAGCGACGAGGACGTAGCAGCGCGGCGGCCACGAGTACCCTTGAGAAAAACACCGGCGAGACACGAGGAGGAACCGAAGCCCCGGTGGAACACTAGCTTTCGCTATACTACCAGGAGAAAGAGACGACGCTCCTCCAATATTTCCACCGGGATAAATCGATGAACTGTTGGAGCACAAATTTCATGGAGGATTATTGTGCTCGGTTATGGCTGTTTAGTAGTGTCGCATTGGCTTTGACCACCTCGAGGCTCCACTTCTGTCTCACTTCTTGTTTACAAGGGAGGACTGGCTCTTTATTGGAAAAGGGACACAGGCAGAAGGTGGAATATGGGAATCGTCAAAATTGCAGATATAAAACGAAGATTTATAGATGGCCCTTTTACTCGCTCGAATATAAATCGATTCGAAGCATAAAGTCCAAGTTAAAGAGTGTTGACACTATGTTATCCTATTCGCACAGTCTCGACCATAAATCCCACTCGAATGTTCGTAGAATGCATAAAAATTAAATAGGCAAATAAAATTCGTAAAAGTCCTTCAATTCGAGTTAGCTGGGCGTTCAATCCGAATTGCGAGGGTCGCAATTCAAGAGGAGTCAAAGCGTGTCCCGAATGAAAAATCACACAAATTTAATATGGGAATACTATTTCCGTCAAGAGTAACTAATAGCTCGGCGAATTAATATTTAATTATCGATAATCAATAGTGATTAAATGAAAAGGATGGCTTCTAGCGTTAAGGGAGGGGGGGTTGGAAAATATGCTACAGGTGGCAAGTGCCGCGTTACTTAGTTCCGCTCGGTCGTTTCCTCCCTGTGTGGCTGGCCAAGTGATACTGAAGGGGCAATCAACAGGAATCTCCATGAGGAGCGAAGGAAAAGAGCCCACGGACATCAAGGTTCACTGATTTCAGAAGCACCAATCGGAACAAACAACTGCTCGTAATTGCTGTTGCTTGCAAGAAAACACAGCTCCTGTGGTCCACGGCGTCAAGACAAACTTCTTTTTACGTCAGCCGCCGTTAACCACTGCCACCAAATTAACCAGGGAAACTTCCGTAGTTAGATCGAGTTCGTGGCGATTAGCAGTTCAGTGAACCAAGAGGATTGGGTAGTCGGGGGGAAAGTAGAGCCTGGCATAATGAACGCTTAGCACTGCTACTTTAGGAAGTAAAGGTCGAAGTGTCGAGACGTGTCCACGAAGAGAGAAGTAAAGGAATCTTCCTCGGGAGATGAAGGTACTTCCCCGATGGGATGAAGGTCTTGGCAGTGAGATTAATTAGACAAGGACTTCGAGGCTCTCGCGGGATCTCGCTTTCTGCTGGCCGCACTTGCCGTTCGCTTGAACTATCATAGCGACCGATTGGCAACTAGTTTCGTAGCCGGTGAGTGGCCGAACCGGCGGCATTGCCAGTCTTAGTCTGTACCAGAATTTCCGGCCGCCGGCGCCTGTGTTGCGATTCTCCTGCCATTGTAAGATCGTCAAGTTCTCGAGGATGTTGCCGCAACCGGCATCGCAGCCGTCTCTACTCGACCTTTTGGCTAAGGTGGTGATGTTTGGCAATTCTTTGCAAGCGATAACAATCGTCCTCGTCGCAAGGCTGGTCAGTTGTTTGAGAGCTGTCGCTACGCTTCCTTCTGTCCAAATGTTGCTGAGAGCAGCTGGACTCAGAACGACAATGACCCTTCTGGCAGTGGCTGCGTGCGGCCCGATTTCCAAGCTCCCTGAAACAAAATTCAACATGCGATCTGTTAGGACTTCGCTCAGTCTTTTTTCCCCTTCGAAATTCGAGTGACGCCATCGTGTTGGGAATTCCGCGCTGCTGGAGAAATACAGCCGAGCCAAATGACAAAGCTAGTTGGGAGTTTAACGCGCGAACATCCTAGTAGTCTTTGCTAGTCGGTGTTTGATAGGCGACGAACGAACCTGCTGGTGATCAAAGGATCGGAAGGAACCCTCTGTGTGTCGGGAAGCCGAGTAATTTTGTCGTAAGCCGTCGGCCTGGCAAGTTTCGACTCGCCTATCACAGAGAAGCTAGTGGCTAGAGATTCGAAGCTGTTTATACTAGATCCCAATTTCGTTTCAGGAGCAAAGTTTGCCAAACAACGGCCGCCTCTCTTTCCCCTTGAATCTACAAGTACACCATTCAGCAAACACCCCAGTAATTTTCGACCAGCCCTTATGTTTCCCCTTTACAAACAAAATACTTCCCCAAGTCGAATTCACTAATTACGATTAATATTTCCAGCATTTACGATTCTCCCAAATTCACTAAGCAGACATTTCTGCCTAGTTAAAGTTTCACCGTGGAAACAAGGCGACACAGTAACAGGAGAAGGCAAGGTTCGGCTCGGTTTTCGCTGAGACTGGCAAGTACCGAAGCGCGCATCGGGCGGACTTATCTCGACTGTTAGCGTGCTTCGTCACTTGGTACACAACTTCCCACTAATTCCCAAGACACGAAGACGCTCGCGCGCGATTCCCGGCAATTTTTCTCCCCCTGTTTATCATGAATGTTTAGTCAGAGCTAGCAGGAAGATATGTGGCGGGGCCGACGCCAGGCTGACAGTAGGGAAAACAGTATCCGGTGCGTGGAGGATTATTACGAGTTTGCCGAGTCAAATTGTAAGGTTTGCATACATACATATACATGTATCTCGGCAGGTACGAGTTGGAAGGGAGCCTGTGCATACCTAGACCTAATTCGAGACCGCAGCTGTCTCCTAGACAAACGAGACACTCTCTCCCAAGAGTGAGAGCAAGAGAGAGAGAGAAACTTTCTGATTCAATTTGCCAAGTTTCTCCCAGTGATTTCCGCGATCCTGAAGGATCTCCATTACTTCCGGTTTAACCAAAGCTTTGAATACACTCACGCGAGAACAAGCGCGCGAGGCTCGAACTTTTCTTGTTCCTGTTAGGGAGTTTCTTTAATCCGAACTATGCAAATGCCGATTGTTCGCTGTTGTTGGGTGGGGGGCGAGTTGCTGCGCGCTCGAGTTTAATGAGATAGAGGGGCGCGCTAATGAGGGGACGAGTCACGGTAATCACGGCGCTTTAATAAAAATTGGTCGCAAGGGGTTGGCAGGAGGCGTTCGGTGGGGTCGAAATGAAATTTCGGTGTAACTCGCTTTAACAGAGTGGCTCAATTTGCATTAATAAAATCGTGCGGTTGCTAGCCGCGCCAGCAACCACCGGCCAATTTCGCCCTGCCAATTAGAGGGAAATTAGTGTCCGAATATTTTTCGCTGGCTAGCTGTTATCGCGTTCGGGGACCCCGTAAACCCCCCCTTCGACCGCCGATAGTTGATATTCATGAGATGCAGAGCGAGAAGGGGGTGGAAGAGGAGGATGAGGAGGAGGTGTGTGTTGTTGGGGCGAAGGGCAAAACTGGAGCACGTTATACAATATAAAGTTTCAGCCGGCTTTCCATTCGAGGTAATCAGCCTTACACTGTTTTCTTTTCTCCTGCGATCCTATCTCACCTTGTCGTGCCTTGTACCAACCGTCCACCGGCACACACAGCCCTTTAATAAAGCACTTTGCCTACGTAATTATTCACTCGAGCGAGAGGACTCTCTCCCTCGTTTCCACGTCGAATTTACGAGCCCGCTAACTTTGCGCCAACGACGTTAATTCGCCTTTGTTGATAAGATTGTGTACTTACAGTTTTGGCTGATGTGCGAGAGCTCCAGCTGCGAGCATTTGTATCGATGCCTCGATTCCAGAGTGGGAATCACTATTCCAATCACCATGCTCGAGTCCATCTCGTGGTAACAAACGAGAGCGTCGCATTCTTTGCCATCTGGAAAAAGAAAAAGATCGTCCTTGTTTATGAATGTTTGTGGGACTCGAAATGTTCCCTAGTTTTCTAATCGCAAAGTATGTCGAAATATCTGATAGCACATTCGAGATCGATCGATGACTCATCGGGAATCTAATGAAACACTCAGTTTGGGCAATAATGCGAGGCAAGTGGTCCGATAAGAATTGCCGATAAGCGATCGAAAGGAAGATTGCGGCAAGTTTTCTGTGCCTGATAAAGCGGATATGTCGCCGACGGATAAGAATCTGATGCTCATTGTTTGCGGATAGTGCTTTTCCACATGGAAGTGTGTACGAATATCGATAGCGCGGGGAGAATTGCGGGCGTAAAACATGTTTGTCAGACGTAAGAATTCAAGAATCCGAGTTAATCATATATTGACGTTAGAAGTAAGGAATTTCACAGGTCGTTTCAAAGTTGAAGTCAGTGAAAATGCGATGTTTTCGACACAACTCCTTCAATTCTTTCATATTTAAATGATTCTTCTTTTAAATCATATTTTCTACAATATTTGCTAATAAAAGTTTTCAATAACGTGGCAGCTCGCTCAACTCCGGCCTGTTTATGGCACCCTTGCTTTTCCCTAAAGTGAAGATCCACTATGCGCGACTTCCACCCTGCTCGCTCCTAGCTTATATTCTTATAAACTGGATAAAAAAGTACACGGACAAGCAGTGCTTTTGGAAAAATTGTTCTTAAAGAAGAACACTCTTCTCTCTAAATAGACCCACGTTTTCCCAACCAAGAAAGGATCTTTTGTAAGAAAAAAATCTTTAGAAGAGGTAGTTTTCTTTTTCTTACAAAAATCTGAATAAAATGAAAATATGCAAGCATTCATCGTATCCGCCTTAAATTCGGCACGAATATTCTTCGGCAAACCTCGGAAAAATATTATAACCACCTTTAAAATCGACCTCGCATATTATAAAAATACCAGCAGTGCAAATCCTTTTATTGCAAGCCAAAAAAGAGAGGGTTTCGTTTTATTCGGCAATTATTTGCCAGGGATTTTTCTGATAGGCGGACGTCAGCGGCCTTGCTAGTTTATCGCGTGTCCGCTTCGAGTAGAAGTGAAAGTCGGGAATATCGCGATTGTTCCTCGGTTTAAAGAGGCGGGCGCGAGCGTAGGAGAGGTCAGGATAGAGGAGAGTCGGTCACGACGGAAAGCAAGTCGTGCACTTCCACGAGATGCGAGCGCCCTTTTCACGAATCACGTGCTGCACGAGTTTCGGCCATTCTTTCCTTTCATCGGCCACTAATTAATTCGCTCGACACTTATCGCCTGGCGGCTTGCACAATGTTACTATTGAAGATTGTGGAAAGACCAGCGCAGGATGACGTAGGATTCCCCGAAAGGATTTATTCTATCCGGTATAGTTGAACATATGTCTGAATATAATTAATAGGCTCAGTTAAAGAAAGAAGTGGAATGAGTTAATTAAAATAAATGTCAGTTATTGAATCGACCAGACTGCGTAAAAATAAATTTGTAATTTATAATAATATATGAACGAAGAAAGTCTGTGTGTATTTGTAGTAATGTTAGAACCTGCTCGATCGATTCGTACAATTCTTTTACCACTGAAAGGTGTTCCCTCCGAGTGGATATATCAAGTATATTACGTTTACTTTTCAAGAAACCGCGATGAGATCGCAGGTGTGTTATGAGACCGATTGAAACAACTTCTGCCATTCACAAAACAACTTAAACAACTTCTTACTCATTAAATTGAGTCATTCCGACCGTCTAAAATAGCAATAAAAAAATATAACACCGATCCAGAAAGACCTGTCAGACCTAAAATTAATACATAACCAGAAGGAACTCGAAAAACCTGCTTAATTGGCCTCGAAACAAGATAATACAATTACAGCGCAAGAAGTGGTGCGCTACAACTCGAGCTACAAAGTAAGGCGAAATATTTAATAACCGAAAATCCCCCTTAATTGGTGCCGAAAGAGGATAGCATGATTATAGCGGGAGAGGTGAGGTGGCCTACAATTCGAGTTAAAAAAAACAATGAAAAGGAGTACTTAATAATAAAGGAGCGAAACCCGATCGAAAAGTGGACGGGTTACAAGTGTGCGTGTGTGTGTGTGTTGGGTCGAGCTGATGGTAGATCGAGTATAATTGAGCATGTCGAGAGCGGGCTCTACCTTGTATCATTAACCGGTCTGGTGCGCGCTCGCTGCTGCTGCTGCTGCTCTGCTTGGCTGCGAGCAGCAGCCAGTTGACAAAAATGATACATTGCGCGCACACTGTGTTTCGTCGGTTAACAAAGAGAAAACGATCCCTGCGAAAGGCTAATGGCAGTTGTCGGCGAGCCGTTCCGAGAATCACTGTAATTGTGGCAATTTTCTACTTTCCGTATAGGGTGCCATTGGTAAGACAGTGTCTGTTGCCGCCGCCCTCCCCGCAAAAGATGCGCGATTCCTTCGCGCTTCGGAAGAGAGCCGCGTTTTACACCGGTGCGCTCCTATAACACGTGTTATTTCACCTGCTACGTATTCCAATTTAGTTGAACTTTCTTGTAAGAAACTCTTTCTCTCTCTTTCTGCCACTCTAATCGTAGGTCCTTTATTCATTAACGCCTGTTAGTCTTATCGCCCTGGCTTTTTCCCTTAACGAAGTGAAAAGATCTCGCGAGGAGAGTATCTGGAAGGTTCAGGTTCGGATGGGACTCGAAATGAAAATCTAATGGAGTAATAGCAGGCCAATTAGAGTGGGAGCAACTCTTCCGGAAAGCCGGGCCGATATTAAGGGTACCCCTGGCGTTCCCGAGCTGTATCAAGCGGAACGAAGAGAGAGGGAGAGGGAGAGAGGAGAGGAAAGAGAAACGGGGATTCGGATGCATAAAATCTGCCGGTAGAAATGGAAATCCGATATGTTAATTTCCCGGGCAGCGAGCACACTCACCTTCCGATACCAAATACGCGCGCGTACTCTAGCAAGCCGCTTCCACCCTCCAACGGGAGGTGGAATTTGCGTTAAAAAATGTCTGGCTCGTATATTAAGCGATAACCGCTATTAGCATTAAAAGCCGAATGGAAGCGAGCGAAAGGAACGAGAGTGGGCGGCATAATGCAGAGATAAAGTGGCGCGCGCGCGCCCGCGCGCAGAGGGATAAAGTTGGCGTTTAAAAGGGAGCGAAGGAACCTCTCGCCACCCTTTAACGAGGGTGCGAGGAGGTGTTGCTAAAAGGTGGGAGAGAAGAGATCATCCGACAGAAAGTGGGCTCACCTTCCAAGGGAAAGCAAAGCTTACGATTAAGTTAAAGTCTCGCGAAACTCGCGGCAAAAACTGACACCTTGCCAATCTTCGAAGTCACCCTTGAACTTCGCAAGCCTATCTTCCTTGCGGCAAGAACCCTATCAGCTCCAGTAATTAAGGGGAGTAATTAAGGGCGATAATTACCGTTTTCCTCGAGGGTTGCGAATCTGTCGCGGCAGAGAACTGCCATTGGCAGCCAGCAGCGTGCGTAGAAGGCGGCCACCGAAAAGAGGAGGACCACCACCAGCACCATAAGCAGCACCGACTTCCTCCAGGAACCGCTTTGCAGGCCCAAGGCGAACTGCGGCTCTGCAATGTAAACACATCGTTATATACCTCCTCTCTCTCTGTCGAGCCGTTAATCACCCCGAGGCACCTTCCCGTTACCCTCGCTGCTCTTTCTCTCTACTCTTATTCCTTAACCTTTGCCTTCCAACATTCGACTCCATTTGAATTTTCCATTATTTATTAGTTAGTAACAGTAAATGAAGTAGTTAATAATAGCAAATGAACAGTAAACTGGTAAATATAGAGTTCATTATTGTAATGTAAATAGAGTGGATGAAATTGTTCGCGCAGCCAGATTTTCTCGAGTGTTTCTTCTTAAAGCAGAAAAGATTTTCTTAAAGAGGAAGCTCTCTTCTTTAGGGAAATGTATATTTTCTCAAAAAAGACTCTTTCTTCGCTATGAAAATTTACTTCGAGAGAAGTGGCGTGTGCGAGTACTATTTTTATTCATTGTATATGCTAGTAGGTGTATGTAGATGATGCTGTTCTCATGCATTGCATGCAATTTTGCAGGAATAAAGGCATCGTGCAAATGCACCTTAATAGGGAGATTAAAGACTATTTTTTCTTGCAAGTAATTCTACTGGAATTGAGACAATTAAATTATGCAACGTAAGTTTTAAAGAAGATCTATTAATACAACATTGTCTTTGTTGCGAAAATAAATTCTATCCTAATCCATGTATTTGCTGAGAGAGAGAGAGAGAGAGAGAGAGACAGGCGATCAGAGGATTATCAAAGAAATCCTTAAAGATGCTTGAGTGATCTTTCAGGTCGAGCGAGCAGTTCCAATTAAGGGATGAGGCAAAGAGGATTTTTAACGGGATGTGCCTCGGCTCCTTAAGCGTGAGATGGATGATGCTTTAGTTACCCTGGCGATAAACGTGAGCGGGTAACGTGATCTCCTCGTCCACGCCGTTGCTAACTTCGCACTTGTACTCCCCGTAATCTTCCAGAGTTATGTCCTCTATCTCCAAGTAGGATCCGATGATCTGATCGTTTTCTCTGGAAGCAGACATTAATCCTTGGTAAACAAAAGCTCGCCCTTTCCTCCCTCCAACTTGTTTAAGATTAAACCCTACCACGATCGGTCAACTTGATCGTTTTCAATATTTTATACGACTTTTAAATATTTCGATGTTATCACATCGTTATCAAATGTTGCACCTTTTCTTAAAATATACGTACAATCTATTTATTTTATTATTTAAGTATTTCTCAAACAAATTGACAATTCTCTATGATTTATTATAAAAACAATAACTTATTTTTTGAGGATCGGTCATTTTAACCGCAGACAATAAGAACAGAATTTTGTTTCAAACGAGTCAGATTTTACATATGAATTTTCAACAAATATGAGGAAACAAATCGCCACATCTTAAACCATTATCAATCGTCGCTGAGAGCTCCTGCAATTAATCCACTCGAAATTCCCGGCTACATAATTGCGAATTTAACGCGCACCGGGTGAATTGCAGGGTTTCATTACAGGCCGATATTTTGAAGATCGATCACTCGCTGATCTACACGTAAGCGCATATTCCATTGGGCGGAACCCGCGTCGCAGGTTTAAACAGGCATTTTTCAGCCGGCAGCCAATTGATCCCTGCTGCAAATTGCAGGGCTGCTGCGAACATCGAAGCCGCCGCGCCGCCAGCAGCACCGTGCTTGCAATATTTTGTTGCTGGCGTGTCGATTGTCATAAAAACAAATTCGCGATACTGACGAGGGGACATTGTTGAGCAACGTTGTAAAAGGGCGCTTTCGTTATTTAGGATTTCCGATATTCGTAACAACATCTGTCGGAAAGAAATTCGAACTGGTTATACTCGATTTTTAATATAATTATTTATAAATAAATATATATTAACTCTGTTACTCGAAACTTTCATTCAGTATATTTCCACATTCCCAACATATTTCATAGAAACGATCGTATCAACGAACACCTTTTGGTTTTCAACAAACTGGCAGTGGAAAGCCATAAATCTGAAAAAAATCACTAACACGAAGGTTTACAGCGTGTAACAGTCAGCGGAACAGATGACAATATAGACTGGCGGTGGAATACAAGCGATAACAACAAATGGAGAGTATATATCGACAGGGGAAGAAAGTATTTCAGAGTAAAAGCGAGCAGCACTTTCTCGATTGGAAGGTAAAAGGGGTGGCGGTGGTGGCGGAAGGCGCATCTGGACCACCATAAATCTGTCCCGTGGCTAGAAAATCGCACACTCTTCAAGCGAATATCGCTGACTGGAAGCCACTGCTGACATCGGAAAACAGGAGGGCGCTCTTCGCTCTCAATTTTTCCAACAAAACCTTTTCGCTGAACGGCGCTCGCCGGGAAAAGCTCGCAGCAGCCAGTTCCGCTTTTGTGGATCATGTCCGCGCTTAGGTGGAAGCAGTCGGCTGGCGCGACTAATGTAAATTTATAAATCTAGGAACGAGAGAGAGGGAGAGAGAGAGAGATAGTCGTCTCTACTCGGCCGTGCTAATGCCAGCCAGCCAACAATTTGCATAACAAGATTTGTACCGTGAAGCTTAATGCCACTAGTTACTTCCTCTTGAGGCCCTCGACACTTTCATCTAAAGATTAAACACCCCCGCTTACTGACTCCTCCCTTTGAGTTATAGTTCTTACTCGTACGACTCAACCTACACTTGTGCTAATACTGAACATTGTTGTGCAAATTAGTACGATGTATTTGGAAGTATAAACAGAGTATTATAAATTAGTATGTTTATAAAAGATGAATAGAGTCACTGCAAGACCGTAGAATATTTCTTCATTGTTATACAAAATTCTAAACAGAGGTCTTTCTAAATTAATGTTAGAATTCGAATAAGAATATTAGCAAAACTTTACTATTCAAAGAATTCACAGCTTCCTACTATTTTCCAACCTTCCCAAAATACTACCACCAATTATTCCCACTACAATACAAAAACATGCGCAGCCTATTACGCGGGTTCTCGAGAAACTTTCTCGTCGGCATTATCAAAGGCGGAAAGAGAAGGGATGTGCGGGGATCATGAGAGTGGCAGGGTAAGTCCGATCAGGAATACTTTCACGAGTGTAGATCGTGCGAGCGACATCGGGCGGGTATAGTAGCGGCTATAAATCAGTCAGTGCGCGCTCGAATGTCCATCCGATCGTTTGTTAAGCTCCCGCCGATTTCTCCCGCCGACTCCCCTTCGATCCTCCACGCTCCATCAAACTGTTCGATCGAGATCGCGATCGAGCAGTGAACGACGCGTTGCGTCGACACGCGCCCATCCGATCTCCCAGCGACTTATTAACTTGCTTATTGAGTTGTCAAGTGTCCGAGGATCGACGTCACTTCTACCTCGAGTACTACTTGCGCTCCCCTTGCGCAAGGTGCATGCACACTTGCCTTTCAAGTCAATTATTATACTCCGTTTTTCATCGGGTATCTTTGTAATTATATGCTTGCGTATCTGATGAATGTGTAATTTTTATGTCGTGGAATATTATCTTTAGGGAAGTCTGCTGGAGAGATTATTTTATTATTTACTGTTGTGTATTTTCTAAATAACTGTGTATAATTATAAGTACTGGGTAATTATTGATCAATAATTAACCTTTGCTGGTGAGTTTGTAAGTTCACTCTATAAATGAACCTTGTACACTTACCCACAAAATAAATACAACCGTATATATTTAAATATCTAAACACAATATTTCTTTCCATGTTTCAACAAAGACTTACGAAAATAATTAAAAACATTCTGCATTAATTTCCGCATAAAAATATAAAATTATAATTCTCAAACTAGCATACAAAATTCTCTAAACAAGTACAGGCTGAATTTCGCAAGTGACTGGATGTATGTCAGGCATGTCCGAGTCGTCGCCGGAAACTAAAGAGTCCTGGTTTCAGGGAATCGACGTTGCGCGAGACTCGAATCGAGGGATATTTTACGGGAGGGAAAAGTCCCGGCAGCGGTGGTTGCTGCTGCTGGGCGGTGCTCGAAAATTTTTATTCGAAAACTTTTAATTGGACCTCGAGCGAGGCCGGTGCCGCCCCTTTATAATTAGATCCATTTTCTGCCAAGATGAACATTCATACAACGCTGGCGAGAGTGAGAGAGAGAGAGAGAGAGGAAGAAATAAAGAAAGAGAGAAAGAAAGGAAGAAAACCGAATGTATGACAATTTATAATCAGCCGTCGTCGGATGGTGGATGTAGCTGAAATGCGGCCAGCAACTTTTAATTAGAGAGATGTATTCAAATTAGTCTGCGCAGGGTGCGCGCGAGGATAGTAATGACCTTCGAACCGCAACAAGATAGGGGGTGATCCTGCTGCTGCCGGGGCAAAGGGACCTTCTCCTCTCTCGGCACACTTGAAATGTATGAGTATTCAGGGCGCCTCATCCCTTCGGAAGCTTATGCGTCCCGACGGCATTTGCATCGGCGGCAGAGTAGCCACGGCGCTCGTTTTAATTTTTCGTGACCCGTTTCCCGCCGCTAATGCAATCGCACAGGAAACCGGAAGCGCAAACCGGCAGAAGGCTCTGCGGCCTGCACCCTTTCTCTCCCACTCTCTCCCTCTCTTTCTCTTTCTCTCTCTGGATGCGAAATGCAAACTGTAGACAGAGGGTGGAGAGGCCTGGTTGGTTGGTTGGTTGGTTCGCTGGCGCTGGTTCTGTTGGGTGGCTGACTCTCTCCCGCACGCCCGGCCAGCAGCATGCACCAAGGGCCTCGAATGAATTAAATTATCTGCTCGGAATTAATTGCTGCTAAGTTGCACTCGGAACGCAAGCGCGCGCGCCCGCGCGTCCCAGCCTAGCCCCCGTGTAATTAAATTACCATGGCGAAATGCCCCCGCGCTCGCTCTCCACTCCGATACTCTCTTTCTTTCCTTCCCTCTTTTTCTCTTTCTCTCACGCTTTGTTTCTCGACCAGGCCGACTTTTCTAACGAGTGAATTAACACTGCACGCGAGAAACGTGTTCCTCCCGCTCGCGATAATAAGCCGCGCGAACCATGTGTGGAAAAATCGGACGGGGAAAAAGCCACTGTGCTCGCCGAGAGTCGCTGATTAACTGTACTTGGAAGGAGATTCGCGGATAATGGGAAGCGAGCGTGTGGAATTTTGTTTGCGTGGTTTCCATTGATGCAAACGGAACGAGAGAGATTGAAAATCGTGCGGAGAGATTTTAATGGAGTTTATTGCAATTTATTGTAACATTTATTGTTTTTATGCCGTTTGTCGAGAGTAATTTAAAAAGTTGATGGTTAAAAAATATTTGCTACTACATATTGAATGGTTAACGTGCTTGAAAGTCGGAATAATGAATTAACAAAAATCAAGGGGCGGCGGTAACAAAAAGCAGACCACTCGCTGTTCCAAGATTATTTCCCATTCATCATCTTTTTCATTACAGTTTAATGCAACGATGTTATTATAAATTCTTTCGCGATAACGTTGCGGCTATTATTAAAATAAAGTAGATCGAAGAAAGGACAAGAGTGGGATGAAAAAGAAATGGAACTAAGCCGATTCGCCTTACTGAGAACGTAGCTGTCCAACCGCTGATATGGAAATCTATCAATTGATTTCTAGGAAGGCTCTAGCGCGCCGCGGAGTGCTTTCATCCATTTTATTAGCGACGAGACGTCAACGATCGCGTGTATCTTTCCCTCGCATCGACAGGAATGAAGATTGATTGGTCGCGCGCGCGCGCGCTCGCACAATGTAAGCGCGAGTTCAGCGAAGGTCCTGAAATACTCTAAATTGAGTTAACCCTCCACGGTTTGTCCGAGTGTTCGCGGAAACACGCTGTTGCGTTTGTTGCGTGACACACGCTAGCGCAAGACAACTAAAAAAAGTAGTGTTCACCTGGATTTTTTTAGGTCAATCTTCTCGAAGGAAAGAGAGCAATCTGTCAAGTGTTGCCTGTCTCAAAATAAATTTATAAAATATTATAAATGGTTTAAAAAATTGTTTATGGATTCTAGAAATATTGCTTGTAAAAGAAACATTAATTTCTATCTTTTTCCTAATGTTTTATATTTATGATATTCTTGACATAGCTACGATATTTTTTGGTCAGGAGTAAAACGGTTAAGGAAAATAAATTTCTCCTTGATAAATTATTCTCGTTATCGAAATTGACTTCAAGAAATGAGAACAGAATAGTATTTTTTATCCACTCTACAATGAATCGTATAAATAATCGGACAGCTGTACGTTACAGTTGGATATCGGCCATTTGAAATGAGTCAGTGATGAGTGGAAATGTGTGTCGATATTATGTCGTCGCGCGGTCGACAATTAACGCGGGTGAAAATAACTGTTTCTTTAATCGTGCCCGATGGAACAATAATGCCAGAGGATAAAATTAACAGGCCCGTCAAATAATTCCCCCCACCGATCTTTCCATTCCGATAAAATACACGTTAAACACTCGCGGTACTCGGAATATTTTCGAAACGAGGACGTTTGGACAATGGACGTTAAATAAATGAATCATATGTGGGAAATTGGAGGATGCGGATGAGAGTGGCGGTGGGAATTCAAGAGTGAAAAGAATAATAGCACCGAGCTCTCGCTGATGAATAAAACTGATCGGCGCTTTTTTCCTCGGCCCGAAAAGCGAGTGAATGAAAAAGTTACTTAAAAAAGCATTTCCAAAAGAGTGTATACATCAGTCGCCAATAATATCCGAACAAACTGTCGAAGCGCTACTAAAAGTCTCACTTCATTATCCACGACTTTGAAATAGCACTCTATAAATTACAAATTTGCCGGAATTCCGGAAAAAGTAATAAATTAACCAACGCTATTACAAACATCTACACAGAATAATAATCTCGCGAACGCGAGAATGGTACCAGGCTTATTACCAGAGGCTTGCTTCCAGAAAATTACAATCTCTGTCTGAATTCAGTAAAAAGTAATAAATTAGCTAATGCTATTACAAACAAACGTAGACAACAATAATCTCACCAACACGAGGATATTGGAATATTAACGCGAGTCACTGTACATACCGCGCCGATGCGAATCCCCTGTTTTCTCTCACACTCACACTGACATTCTCTCTGCCTGTTATTCCGTGTTTATGCAGAGAGTCGCTCTCCCAGGGAACGCCCGGAATCCAATTGTGTAAGTTAGGACAGACTGTAACGCGCGTGGCGGCGACGATAAACAAACCACCAATGAAATTTACTCTCCCTCTCGCTATCCCTCCCTGGCAGGCACAGTTGTTCCAAGAGAGCTTTTGGATTTCTTGGAATGCTTCCAGAAATCCCCTCCCATTTGTCCCGCCGGCGCATTCGCAATCTATGCTCGCCTATTCCTTTGAATTATAATAGTGTAACATCGCCCTGTAACATCGAATGTGTTACAGAACGCTGTTACGTTACGCTCCTTTGATATTCCATAATAAGAAATATGCGATTAAGATAAAGTATAATAACTGTCGGAACAGTTGAAATATTTCAGTAATACTTGTAATTAACATTCGAACATATTCGCGTGACAGAAATTAGTGTCGTACTCCTGTCTTTATTATAATAGCATTAGCCAACTGATTGCTTTTTACTGATACATATTCAAGTTTTTCAGAGATATGCCTTTTACCTATTTAATGCTCATCACTTTTTATGCCCTCAGCGATAATCTAATTTATGCTCGGAATTTACATTGCAAAAATATTCCGACACATTATATTTAATATGTATTACAGTGTGCGTACAAAAAGAGCATTATTTCACAAAAATTTTGAAAACATCGCATAATTAAAATTCGTAAACATTGTCAAAGATGGCACTGCTCTTTGACTTAATTAAACTAGCAACCGAGCGGAACATGCTAGTCAAATATTTCGAGATTAGACTAGCAGGAATTATTGGAGAAAGGCGTAAATGGTTGGCGTCGACGCGTGCATCGAAATGAGCAAAAGCGGCTCCTTCGCACTGACATCTTTTGTCGGTGGAGGTGGTTGCTCGTTGCGAGATTGCACGTCGGTGCGCGCGCTGCGATGAAGGATAAACGAAGAAGTGTGTGTAGGAAGGAAGGCTTTCGAGGAAGAGGAGAGAGAGAGAGAGAGAAGTTGACGTAATTTTCCGAGGTTACTCGGAGATAATTAAACGACAGTGTGCGAGCGCCTGTGTGTCTGTGTGTGTGTGTGGCGCACGATGCACGAGAAGGCTGTCGCGTCAAATGAGACTGGAGTCTGTCAAATTCCAAGCGGTTGAATCAGGCCAGATTAAGTTTCTCCTCTGCGGGCGAGAGAGTTTCGCGTGCGTAGGCACGGGTCAGTCAGTCAGGATTAAGTGTCGGGATTTGCATCGGCCCCCAACACACAACATGCCAACTTCTCTCCCTCCCACTCTACTCGATAAACATGCTTTTGTTTCACTGTATCAATTTTCCACGGAGATTTCTCTACCGGCAGTGATTTAGTACTTCTAAACACGAAAGATTATCGCAGCGAGATTATTTCCCCCGTTGAAATGTCTACTATGTTATTTTATACAGCGGCGCATGGATGAAAAAGTGCTGAGTTAAAAATAATTTATTACGAACAATGTTGACACAAAAGTTTTTATGACGAAACGTTATGTGTTAGCTTTAAAATGATTTCATCGTGTTTCACAACCCTTTAAATATGAAAAACTTTGTTGAAGTTAACGGACTTCGCAAAGACTAGAAAATCAGGAGCGTTCGAAGGTGCTAACATAAACATTGCTTTTTATAATCAAACAGCTTTACACCTTGTAATTAACAACGCTCCAGTTTTAGTCATAATTTTCGTCAGAAGCAGTGTGTTATTGTACTGGCTTCTGATGCAACATTGATGGCGGCTTGTTTTCATGGAGGAGCGTGGATGTTGCCGCGCATTGGGAGAGTAATAGTCGAGAGCACGATGTTAATAGCTGTTTGCACTCGGGCGGTTTAAATAGATCAGCGAAAATATTGGATAGTGCGGGGAGAGCGTCGCAACGCCCGGTGCGATAACAGTGCACCGCATGGAATTATACCGGATTGCACGCATCCGGTTCGGCTGCGAATCCATAAACTTAACAGCTGAAATCCAACAGCAGCAGCGGCAGCGGCACAGAACGCGCACCACCGGAATCGATCCCAGCCGGCTGATAATGCGCTAATTTAATCGAGCAAATGGCACATACTCTCATCCCAACTCTCTTCTCCTTGGCTCCCCCTTCGCACAATTGAGTTAGACGCCCGGTCAAATGTTAATTAGTCGCTCGAACAGACAGTGTCTTAATGCGAGGACTCTTGCGGGCGCCCTCGCCGCCACCCCAGCGGAAATAAACTACTGACTATTTAATAGGGAAAACTCAGCAGGTTCGAAATAGAAGTGTTGGAACAATTATAGCGAATTCAACGGGACGTAATCTGCTCTATTTGGAATTGGGATGAGACAATTGCCGGTAGTTACTGTTAAAATTATATTTGTCAGTCTTTATGAGCTCTTAACAGCTATTGGCAAAATTTAATTTATCAATCACTCGCATTGTTAATTTCATCGCGAACACTTTTCTTAAGAATCGTAAAAAAAACTGACCCATTTTCCTCTCCTAGCCCTTATTTTTTTTGGTGGACTTCCCGATCTTCCCCGGGACTGAAATTTGGTGGAGAGTGTGTCCTTGCGCCAAGGAACAAGTGATATAAATTTCAGAGCCCTAGCTCAAAGTTTAGCTTTTCACCTATTCTCGACCCTCGACAATGGTCAATTTTTTCAAGTTTCTCAAAATCGGTCGAACCCGGGATATTTTGATTGTTTTCGTATCAGGGTGGATAGAGAAGAAAGAATCCGTGAAAAAAAGTCCGGATTTGCAACGTAAACGGGTCGAAAAACCGTCCAGAAAAGTCCATTTTTGCTGATTTTTAACGGTTTTTATTTTTTTTCGTGGACTTCCCGACATTTCCCGGGGCTGAAATTTGGCGAGTAATGTTTTTTTGCATCAAGGAAGATACCATAAAAATTCCAGAGTCCTAGCTCAACATTTTGTTTTCGGCAAATTTTTCTTAAGGGGTACCCCTTCAGATTTTTTCACGATTTTTCGAAGGTCCCCGAACTCGGGTTTCTTCTTCAGGAATCGATTGTTTATGAATGAAAACGGATAGAAAACAAGAAGTCCGTCGAAAAAAGTCCGGATTTCTATCGAAAACACTAAAAAAACTGCCTTTAAAGTTCGATTGTTTCAGCATTTCTGCTGGTTTTTCTCATATTTTTAGATTTCCCAACATTTTCCGCGGCTGAAATTTGGTGGGGAGTCTCGCCTTGCATCAAGGAAGATGTGATATAAATTTCAGAGCCCCAGCTCAAAATTTCTTTTTCCCCATATTATTGGCCATCGAAAATATCCAATTTTTGGTGGTGATTAAAAGGCAAGTGACTCACCCTGTACAAATTTGGATCGTTCACTCTTAACGAACTTTTCCGCGTGCATACTCACATTCTCGTTTAACGCGCTTTTTATTACGATCGACTGACGTCGAGAGCGGGATTCCTGTCGTGGCGCGATCGCCTTTAATTAACTCGAGGGAGGACCAACTAGTTAAAGAACAAGTTGGTCAGAAGAGAGCGAGAGGGAGAGTTCGCCAGTTTCTTCGTTCATGGGATATTGACTTAATCCGGGGGCGAACTAAAGAGGAAGATTAAATTTGCGAGGGAGCGGCGGTGCGCGCAAGTTAAATTCCCAATTGTACCGGCGGCGGCATTGTCCCCGGCGGAAAGTATGCCTGCCGAAACAACTGGCGAGGAGGAAACCAGCTGGACGAGAAGAAAACGAGAGGAACTAGGAAGTAATGCCCGATAAGAGCCCGATTTCTGACTGCACACCGACACACGTTCTAGTTGAACACACTCGCTCGTTGGAACAATGCTCCTAGCGGGAACAAAAGAGAAAGGAGAGCGGGCCAGAAGTGAAGTAAGCGTTTGTAGCTGTGGAAAGTCTATTGAATGAAGTTGAAGGCGAACAAGAGGTCCGTCGAGCGCCTTTAGCCGGGCAACCATGCGAGAGTGAGATTAGCGCGCATCGATGGAATGGAACTTACTTCTGAGCTCATTTAGCCAAGCTCCTCTTATAAGCCTGCGGTCAGGCATGAATGACATTGGACCACCGATATCATTATAACAATGTCATCCACAGACCTCGACACTAACATAATCCCTAATCCCTCCTAATGAATATCCACGAATCCCTAATTAATGATAATAATACGAAAATTAATACATCCCATCGACTAGGAAAGGGCAGCGGAGGGTTATTACCAACGGGATTCCCGGAGTGGAGAACAACCGATCGCCGTGAAATTGAAAGACAAAGGCATCCGAGGTAGTTTAATTAAATCGCCGGTAGGGGAGTGGGGGAAGGACTGCGCCGATTACAGCAGTCATTTCTCGCCCAGTTGCATTTTACATCGGCGCTTTTATGGGATAGCGCGCGGCGCAATGAATAGCGCGCTCGGCTTCTTTAATCGGATTACATTTATGGAGTGCGCCACCGAGATAGTAGTAGTAGCTGAGTATAAGTGCGATATGAAATGCGAGAGACGTCCGCTGGTAATAAAGTTGCTGGGAATGGCACGTAACATCGATAATTCATCGCTAACTGGTCGATTAAGAACCTTTCCTGTCACAGGCCGCGTGTACCCACTGATTTATGAATCCGATTGCCAGTTGCCGCAGATACTACTAGATATCACTACCACCACCACCACCGCCGCTCTTCCTACCGATTTGATGTATCGCATTGCTCCCGCACTTTGTTACTGTCATATCCTTCCCAGATGCTTGCTGCCAACCCCCATATACAGTGCCGAGTCGAAGTGTTTCTGCCACTCTCGAGCGTTTAATGAACTGCACTCTGACTCGAGCATCAATTAGAAACTATTTCTACCCTGTAGTCTGCCATCTAAAATAATCGATCAGATAATTCATTCATCAGAGTGATGAGCTTTGACTATAAACGCCTGGTGGTTGTCCTTGTTTGGGTAGAAAGAAATTTACCAATGCTTCTGACTAATAAGAATTATTACGGTTATTTAATTAAAGTAGCGTAGCAGAGATGATAAATATCTTTCAAGGCATATTACATTTGTAATCTAGCGGCGCCATAATATTTTCATGAATCTTAATTAAAACATATTTGTCTGCCAGGTTTCATTTGATGCCCGTAAATGTAAGCAGACCTTATTCAATCAACTGTTGAGCTATTTATCAAGAAAACAGAAATGCAGAACGGAACTGTGAAGGTTCTATTTAAACTGCCATAAAATCTCATTACTTTCCCGGAGGAAATGGCGGTGGTTCGAGCCGAGGGTTTAAAGATAGTTTCGCACCCTTTCCACGAGGTTGGGGCTAAAGTGCGGAAATACGAGAGGAGATGCGATCCCGCGAGCGTATCAACGAATTTCCTGGCTGGAGATACGCTTGCTTCCGGTTGGCGATCGCGGCCGACAGTGTTTCGCTCCCGAGGAGGGAAAGCTGCCCTTTTCTGCTAGTGTGTGCCGAGTTCGACAGTCAAAGTTCGACTTTAACACCGGCGAGTTTACATTATTGTCCGAGGAACGGCACACTTCCTGCCTCTATCGGATCTAATCGAACAGAGTTGGCGAACTGTTGGTGAGAGAACCCTGCTCTCTGGATTTCGTATTTATCTATTATCTACGAAGTGCCCCAACAAGAACGCACATTTATATTTTATAACAAAATGTATTATTCATTGTAGAATTACTAATTTTTCAATTTTAGTTGACATTACATTTATAAGCAAAATAAACACCGTATTCTACACAAATTGCCATTAATCCTTCCTAAATCAACTAAAGAAACATTTCATGCACGAAAAATATTGGCAATTCAGAAATAAATAATGCCATTTATTAAAATATTAAACCGACCATTCCCTTTCAAACACCGTTGTATTATTCATTTGAAATCCTTCAGTGATTAATGATAATACGTGTGCCATAAATCGAAAGGAAGACATTAGCAATTCTAAACTAAATGCTGCGATTGATTAAACAATTAAAAGGTCCCTTCTTCTGGGAAGAGGGTTTCGCCGATAGTTTAATGCGAATGGAGAGCTCTCGGAGCGAGTGCTTCTAACCAGTTGGCTGCTTAGAATATGACAAGGCAGGCAGTCGGCTGGACCACCCACGGACGATTCTCCGGCTGGTATCTCGCCGGGATGATCGAGAGTCCGGCGACAAAACGAGGGATAAAAGAGGTGGACGACATGCTACAGATAGAGAGTGGGAGGAGAGAGAGAGCGAGAAAGAGAGAAGAAGGATGGAGTGACGATGGGAGTCTGACTCATCCAGTCATCTTCCTTGCTATCCTTTCGAACGCAGCCTCTCCTAATGTACCATGTAGATATTGAAAGAACACCGTTCGACAACTAATTCAGAAACTCTTTTATGAACCCCCTTTTTTCAACCAACTCTCTTTGGTTTAATTGGTTTTGCTTTCGGACCCATTTCCTTTATTCCTGTATACTTGTTTTCTCAGTGATAAATGTCTGTGGAATTAGCGTAGTCATTTTGAATAATGAAAGAGATAATGATTGCGCTGGAGTGTGATAGATTTGTGCGGTGAATTGAAGAGAGTTATTTCTGAAGTCCTTTATTTTAAGATCGTAGTAATTATATTGTAAAGGAGAGTCGTTAGCGGTGATGGATTAATGCGATTGGAGAAGCAGGAGATTGCATTAAGTCTTCTATAAACGTCCTTTTACAAACTCGCTCTCTCTTTATCTTTGAACTGGTTTTGACTCGATCCAATTTCCCGTCATTGGCGAGCAGCGATCATTCTCATCGGCGATCTCTAATTTCCAAGACTAATACGATCTCCGATCGGCAATAATGAAGCAGTGCGATTTCCTGCATTGGGATCGCTTCATTTCATCGAGGCACGCTTTCCCTCGCCATCAACTTTTTCCAGGGGCTATCAACTCTCGGAGAATTGCCGGGAGAGCCGAAGAAAGGCGAGAAAGAGAAAGAGATCTTCTTTAAGAAGAGAGAAAAAAAGGGGGGCAAAGAAAAGTACTATCTGGAGGGAAATTGGGAGGAAGATCGGAACGATCTTGGACGATGGACAACCGATTTCATCGTGACTTTGCGCTCGAAATAGCGCGCGGCTGCTCCTCTTCTCTCAGGTATTATCGCTCGCTTTGGACTTTCTTATATTCTCCCGGGCGGCGACTTCTCGCCGTTCTCCGACAGCCTCCTCGCACACCTTCCTTCGGAGATTCCTCTCGCTCGAGTATTCTCCTTGGCTTCGCCTGCCACGGCGCGCCGCCGTTATTCCACGGCACTCGCACTCCTATTATTTGGTTAGCCGCTCCTGAGGAAATTGACTCTGCTGCGCCAGCCGATATTCGATGTCCCACGAAATACTTCGAATATGTATCTTCCTCGAATGCTGATGGTAAATGTACACGGCTGCTTCACTTCGCTTTGTGTTTATATATCGTTTTATTAAATCCGTTAAAGTATATTAAATCGTGGAGTATGATAATTAATGTGAGAGAAAAAGTTAGAAAAAATATCTGTGATTAAAATTAATAACTTATAGTTATCAGTTGCCTTTGAATCTATACAATTGTACTCCCATGACTGTTATATTAAAAGCATTATACAGCCCATTTAATATTATATCAAATATTCAGAATCTAGAGAACAATTTAGAAACATTCGTGGATAATTCAGAATTAGTGTATAATTCACAATCATTATAAAACGCTATTATACATCCAATAGCATTTACTCCCGAATCAACAATGTCAATATTAACAGACATTAATCGCAATAAAGCTGATTTATTTCCCAAAATTAATTGTTTGGAAAGAATTGCCGATTCCAAGAGAAACGCGATGGTCCGCCAAGTTTTCTCATAATTAAATCAAATATTCCACGTACGCGCTGGAGAGATTCTGAGAGTGGTGTGGTTTTTCGGCGGCGGAGAGTCATTGCGGCCGGTCAAAGGAGGATTCCGGTGCTTGTGGGCCACTCAGGGGCGATTACCGTTTTTGCGCGGCGACTCTTGGGCTATTATACACGTAATAACGTCGGGACAAACTCGCGTCCTTTCGGCAAAGCTGCGGAGACGAAGTGGACAGGCCGAGGAGGATAAAAGGGAGAAGAAAGAAATATCAGTGGAATCGCGGAAGACACGGAGAGAAGCCGGGAGAAGCGGCAAGAAAGCCTTCTTGCCGTGGAATCCTTCCTTTTCTCTCTGTTCGAGCTCAGTCATTACTCTAATGATACCTTCCCCCTTCACCTGCTCGCCGCCCCTTCTTTTCCCCACCAGTTTCGACCAGTGCGCTTCTTTCTGCTCACTCGCTCGTGTTAAGGTGAGATGCTTAATACCAAGGTTTGTAAGGCCTCGAAGCAATCCCCAGTGATGGCAGTGTTTCAAAAGATATATTAAAAATATCGAAGCACTGTGTAGATAAATAAAATGGATACGTAGTTTAATTGATATAAAGATGTCGAACTATCCGAGCACAAATAGTAGTAGCTCTTAAGTCCTTTTAACTCAAGTCCACAGCATTCGGCTGTGAGACCTTTGTACAATAATATGAGAGGCGCAAAATGGTTTCGCTCTATCAGGAATTCCTGATAGCTCTGACTTAAGAATTCTAATACAGGAGAATATATAAGTTTTTGGGCATCCCCTCCTGGTGGTCAAAGGTGGAGGGAGTCGACTTGAGACCAAGAAGGGGTGCAAGACGGAAGTGGCGGAAGAAGTGACTAACTAAAATTTGGCAACCCCGGAAGGAGGAAGCCGGGTTTTTCCGCACCCAGACGAGACTCGGTGCTCGCAGCGGAGAAGCTACCTGGGCTAGCGGAGCCAGGTAGGTCGAAGTCACCCAAAGGGGGTGGCAGTGCAGGTACGCTGGAGAAGTACGAATGCAAAATCTGCATGCCAGATGGGCAGCCTAACAGTTTATGATGCGGAAATACAGATGATGAAAAATACGCAGCTGAAAGCAATAAAACGAGAAAGTCGAAGAAGTCGAAAACGTGCTGAAATAATAGAAGCCTAAGCTTAAGAAGAGAAGGCGGAGAACTTAGAAACTGTTCTGCGAAGTAACTACAATTTCTCAAGAGAGAAAGGAGACATAACGCTTAGCCTGAACAGATGCCTAATCAAGGCGAGTCAAAGAAATAAAATAATGTTCGCGATTCTAAGGGTAAACTCGGAGTCGGGATGCGAGTCCGAACATTCCGCCCACCTTGAACGCTCGCGTTCAACAGAAATAATGAAAATGTGTATGCACTGTCTAAAAACATATAGTAAAAATATGCGACAAGTGCATAGGAATGAATAATCGAAGGTGAAGCCAATAAAGCTAATCGGAATTGCTATGCGAAATATAGCATTGAATAAAGTCAAATTAATCCTAGGTAATAGAATACATATTCGCAAAAATACAATGTATCTCGATAGAGATATGTCAAGAGAATATAAGAAGATATCTAAGATAATAAAACAAGAATAAAAAATAGACTAAAAGGCGCAAAATATGGTCGCGCTAGTCTGCGGTCTCATCGCCATGGGGAAGGACGCAAATCTTGGTGACAGGCCTCTTGAGGGTGCCGCTGGAAGTCCGGATGGTGACGACCCGAGTGACGCCATCCTTCCCTGGATGGAGCTCCAAGATGCGGCCAAGATGCCACCTCATAGGGGGTGTGTTCTCCTCTCGAATGACGACAAGGGTTCCAGGTCCAAATTTGGCAGGAACATTGCGGCGCCATTTATTGCATTGTTGCAATTGATGCAGGTACTCATTCTGCCACCTCGACCAGAAATGCTGTGTCATCTGCTGCAGTAGCTGAAATCTATTGAGGCGATTGAGCTTGATCTCACGGAGATCGGGGTGAGGCAGAGTGGTCATCGCCTCTCCAATGAGGAAATGTCCTGGAGTCAAAGACGTGTAATCATCTGCATCATTGGACAAGGAACATAATGGTCGAGAATTCATGCAGGATTCAATCTGAGTTAGCACAGTGTACAATTCCTCAAACGTTAGGCGAGTTTCGCCGACGACGCGCTTAAAATGGTATTTGGCGGACTTAACTGCGCTTTCCCAAAGACCGCCGAAATTGGGACTAGCAGGAGGAATTAACAGCCACTCAATGTGATTAGAAACTAAAAAGGTGGTAACACGCTCTTGATGTGCTTTGCTAGTTAATAAAAGACCTAAATCGTTTAGTTCGTTACGAGCGCCTATAAAATTGGAGCCATTGTCGGAGTAAATCCGATGGCAAAGTCCACGCCGAGCAATAAATCTTCTCAAACAGTTTAAGAAGGCATCGGTGGAAAGGTCGGTGGCGAGCTCTAGGTGCACCGCCTTTGTCGAAAAGCAGACAAATACACAAACGTATGACTTAATAACAGTCCGAGCGCGAGATTTTTCCTTGATGAGGAATGGGCCTGCGTAATCAATGCCGCAGATAGAGAAGGGTCGCGAAGGCGTGACCCGGTCAGCAGGTAACTGACCCATAAGGTAGCCCGTGTCCGGTGGCTTAATTCGGAAGCATCGGTAACATGTCCTTGTGACTCGTTTAATGGCGCTCTTACAAGAAAGAGGCCAATAGCGGTTGCGAAGGGATGCCATGGTCGCATGACACCCTGCATGCAACAATCTCTCATGCTCGCGCCTTATAAGTAATTGCGTTAGCGGATGTTTAGCGGGTAAAATTAAAGGATGACGCTGGTCATACGCAATGGGCGCATTGCGCAATCTACCGCCCACCCTGAGAAGCCCGGCTTTGTCAAGAAAGGGCATTAATGAAGAAAGCCGACTAGAATTGGGTATGCTCTGGCCCTTCGCTAGGCTGAGATGATCCGCCGGAAATGATGCCCTTTGTACAAGGCCTATTAGGGCCTCCTCTGCGCGAGTGATTTCTTCGACCGTGAGGCTCGAAGTCGGTTTCGACGATACTAACTCGGTATCGCTATCAATAACCGTGGATGCGCGTGAAGCAATGCGATATTTTATGTTACTAACAAAGCGGAAGCAATAGGCTGTCACGCGATATAACTTGTTGACATCCGAATAACGATGGAAAATGTCGGAGTCCAAAGTGATGACGAAGCTCGTCAATGTTGAGGTCCTCTCTTCGGTAAAGGGAATTTTTACATTAAAACGCCCGCTATTGTCCCTAATGACCGTTCGCGAAAAGTGAAGCTCGCACGGATCGGAAGGCGTCAAAGGGGGCAGGTCGGTTTGCGGAAGTGAAATCTCCTCGACTTCCCAGAATCTCCTCAACTGGGAGCTTAACTGGTCATCGGTAACCAAATGACACATGATATTAGCCCTTTGAGAAATGAGCGAAAAATCTACTTCGCCTGCCAGGATCCATCCTAGCTGGGTCTTCTGCATGGTAGGAAGCCCACGCCCTAATTTGTGCTGTCCGACGCACATAAGGTCCCAGAACAAACCGCCACCTATCAGAATGTCGACCTCGCGGGGTACCAAAAACTGAGGGTCCGCGAGTGCGAATTTGCTGGGAATCGGAATGGAGGCTTGACTGACAGCAAAATTCGGAACGTCATCAGAAATTCTCGGAATGACTAAGCAAGACATAGATTTGCTATAGCCGCTTATCCGAGATGATATAGAAATATCGATTTTACCGCGAATGGCGCGTGCGGTACGTCCGATGCCAGAAATCGAAGCACTAACTTTTTTCATGGGAATCTTCAATTTTTTGGCTAAGGCCTCGGTTACGAAATTCGCCTGAGAGCCCTGATCTAATAATGCCCGGCACTCGTGCCGATTGCCCTGTGCGTCACGAATGTAAATGACCGCGGTGGACAAAAGGACTGCCTGGTTTTGGAGGCTATATGCATTAGAAAATAGCACCTGAGAGTGGTCAGTGGCAACTTCGGCTGATTTGGCGGTGGAGGAGGAGGCCTGCTGCCTCTCATTCACGGAAAGATTGGCATTGTCGAAATGCACCAAAGTATGGTGATTCCTGCCGCACTGCCGGCACTTAGACCGGGTGCACTCGCGATTCGTATGTCCCGGCAAAAGGCAATTAAAACAAAGGCGGGATTTTAACGCCTTTGAACGCCGTGCCGAAACCGAAAGTTTGAGGAAGGCCTCACAGGCTGGAACTCGATGGTCGCCGCCGCACAATGGACAAGATGATTCCATGTTGACCATGAGCGTAGCCGTGTTATTCGTACGCCTAGGTTGCGGGTTATGGAAATTGCCCGAATGTGGCTTAGGCTGCTGAGGCCGGAAATCGTGAGCCGAATCCTCAAGTAACCTACAATGCTGTTCCAAGAAGTTAACGAGATCGTCAAATTTTCTCCTTGTAGTAATGGCTTGCGATTGCCGTTTCCATTCAGTTCTCGTGTGTTGGTCGAATTTAGAAGAAATTAATCGCAACAAAAATAGGTCCCACGAATGGGTGGGCTCACCTAGTGCCTTTAGGGCCGACAAATGGTTTGTCGCATCGTCTAATAATTGTCGCAGAGCGACATGTGAAGCCTTGGTCAGTATGGGCAACTCGAACAATGCCTTCATATGGTGGTCGAGGAGGGAATTGCGATCCTCGTACCGTTTCTTCAAAGCCTGCCATGCCGAGGCATAATTTGCGTCTGAGACCCCGAGCGAACGAATCGCGCGAGCGGCCACACCGGTGACAGATGAATTTAGATAGTGAAACTTCTGGATGTTAGTTAGAGCGTCGTTGTGATGAATCATTGACTCAAACGATTCGCGAAATCGAACCCATTGATCTCTATCACCGGAAAAAGTGGGTAGAGATAATGTCGGTAATCTAAGAGCAGGCGCGGCTTCGGTAATCGCAGGCGATCTTGGCGAGTCCCTACTAGACGGCGATGGATTATTTTCAGAATTTACCTCAGGCTGGCTAGCCTTAATAATGCGCTTCACCCTTCCAATGGAAGCATGAAAAATATTTTCAAATCGGACGCGTTCCTCGTCGTTCTTAATCGCTTCGTCCGCATCGTTCGGATCAGCGAGGTATTCTATTTTATCCTGAACGGCGTCAAACTTGTCTAATAAATTGGAGTCCCTAGACAACCTACTTTCGATGGCCTCGATGGCCGTGGAATCGGTTATTCCATCTATAAATTTATGGAAACGCGTTAGCGCGGCCTTGACCTGCGCACGCTCGCCAATGAGAGCCTTCATAGCGGCTTCCATTATGCCCTATACTGTGCTAACACCAAACAAATCCTGAGAAATCTCGACTTACGGTTCCGTTGAACAGCAGTCGTCCGGCAGGCCCGTCGGTCCGGCTGAGCAGCAGCGGGTTCTTCCAATGTGGGTGGAAATGCGTCCTCTCCCACGAGGAATCCGCGTAGCTTCGATCTCGGACAATTGCAGCAGGCTCCGGCTAGTGAGTTGTCCAAATGGTAGGACAGAATAGGCTCCTTGGAATATGTAGACACTTGTTTCTACACACACTTGTAGTTTGAAGCACGATAGCACAAAGAGTTCAAATATTCACTTGTAATCACTAGCGTATCCGGCTCGAAGGACCAAATGTTAAGGTGAGATGCTTAATACCAAGGTTTGTAAGGCCTCGAAGCAATCCCCAGTGATGGCAGTGTTTCAAAAGATATATTAAAAATATCGAAGCACTGTGTAGATAAATAAAATGGATACGTAGTTTAATTGATATAAAGATGTCGAACTATCCGAGCACAAATAGTAGTAGCTCTTAAGTCCTTTTAACTCAAGTCCACAGCATTCGGCTGTGAGACCTTTGTACAATAATATGAGAGGCGCAAAATGGTTTCGCTCTATCAGGAATTCCTGATAGCTCTGACTTAAGAATTCTAATACAGGAGAATATATAAGTTTTTGGGCATCCCCTCCTGGTGGTCAAAGGTGGAGGGAGTCGACTTGAGACCAAGAAGGGGTGCAAGACGGAAGTGGCGGAAGAAGTGACTAACTAAAATTTGGCAACCCCGGAAGGAGGAAGCCGGGTTTTTCCGCACCCAGACGAGACTCGGTGCTCGCAGCGGAGAAGCTACCTGGGCTAGCGGAGCCAGGTAGGTCGAAGTCACCCAAAGGGGGTGGCAGTGCAGGTACGCTGGAGAAGTACGAATGCAAAATCTGCATGCCAGATGGGCAGCCTAACAGTTTATGATGCGGAAATACAGATGATGAAAAATACGCAGCTGAAAGCAATAAAACGAGAAAGTCGAAGAAGTCGAAAACGTGCTGAAATAATAGAAGCCTAAGCTTAAGAAGAGAAGGCGGAGAACTTAGAAACTGTTCTGCGAAGTAACTACAATTTCTCAAGAGAGAAAGGAGACATAACGCTTAGCCTGAACAGATGCCTAATCAAGGCGAGTCAAAGAAATAAAATAATGTTCGCGATTCTAAGGGTAAACTCGGAGTCGGGATGCGAGTCCGAACAGCTCGATCCGCCATATTCGTCCCACTCCGACGACTCTTCTTTTCCCCTCGGAAACGTGTTTGCGAAATTAGCCCCGCGCTAATTTCGCGCCCGCGCACGCCCGAGTGGCATTTAAGCTTTTCACAGCGCCGGCAAAGACGCTCGGACCCCGATGAAAAGGAGCTCTCTCTCTCTCCCTTCCTTCTCTCTCCCTTTGAAAAAACTCCCCTTTAATATTAATGCGTGCTCCGATGGACTTTTATGAAGAGCGAATGCAGCCATTCTTCCCAGTTTGCCAAGCGAGTGAATGGAATTCGCGGAGGGAAAACTTCCAGTCGCGTGTACAGGGTGATTCACTTGCCTTTGAATCAGAACTCTCCTAGCCCTTATTTTTTTTGGTGGACTTCCCGACCTTCTCCGGGACTGAAATTTGGTGGGTAATGTTTTCTTGCATTGAAGAAGAAGTAGTAAAAATTCCAGAGCCCTAGCTCAAACTTCATTTTTTCGCAAATTTTTTAAGGCATACCCCTTCAAAAATTTTCGATTTTTCGAAGGTTCTGGGACTGGAACGAAAGCTTGATTTTTCGATTGCTCGTGTCTCAAAACGGATAAAAAACATCAATGTTGTGGGGGAAATGCCGGATTTGGACCTAAAACATGTGGAAAACCGATCTGGAATATTTCGTTTTGATGGTTTTTATAATGTTTTCATGACTTCCCGACCTTTTCCGGGGCTGAAATTTTGTAGAAAGTGTTTTTTTGCATCGAGGAGAAAGTAGAAAAAATTCCAGGGCCCTAGCTCAAAATTCATTTTTTCGCAAATTTTTTAAGGCATACCCCTTCAAAAATTTTCGATTTTTCGAAGGTTCTGGGACTGGAACGAACGCTTGATTTTTCGATTCCTTGAGTCTCAAAACGGAAAAAAAACATAAATGTTGTGGGGGAAATGCCGGAATTCTACCTAAAACACGTGGAAAACCGATCTTGAAAAATTGATTTCAACGGTTTTCCCCATGTTTTTTGTACTTCCCGACCTTTTCCGGAGCTGAAACTTGGTGGGTAATGTTTTTTTGCATCGAGGAAGAAGTGGTAAAAATTCCAGGCCCCTAGCTCAAAATTCATTTTTTCGCAAATTTTTTAAGGTATACCCCTTCAAAAATTTTCGATTTTTCGAAGGTTCTGGGACCGGGACGAACGCTTGATTTTTCGATTGCTCGTGTCTCAAAACGGATAAAAAACATAAATGTTGTGGGGGAAATGCCGGAATTCGACCTAAAACACATGGAAAACCGATCTGGAATATTTAGTTTTGATGGTTTTTATAATGTTTTCATGACTTCCCGACCTTTTCCGGGGCTGAAATTTGGTGGGGAATGTTTTTTTGCATCAAGGAAGAAGTAGTAAAAATTCCAGAGCCCTGGCTCAAAATTCATTTTTTCGCAAATTTTTTAAGGCATATCGTTTAGAAAAAACAACTACAAAGGAACATAATGTCACAAGGACATCGAGAGTGCTCTCCACTCGGTAACAAGCAACACATACTGGCACATGTACGTCTCTCGTGCGAGGCTCGCTCTAATTTCAACGCTATTATATTTCCCAGCCGCTTGCGCTTAATTGGCCCGTCCTTTTAATTGAAGCGCGATTTAATTAAACGGCCGGGCCGATCGTGCCTGTTTTATTTTCTGCGAGCGAGCGAGCCAGCTCGACAGGGATTTGTCGCCGGCATCTGCCGATGAAAATCGGTGCGTAACGCGCGCGCCTCGCGACTTGAGAGGCGCCGGGACTTCCGGCTTTGATGAATAGTCGAGGAGATCGCGGTAGAATCTGCCGGGATTTATGGCGCGGACCGGCGCTGCCCACCCGAACAGCGCTGTCCAATTGGAATCGCTCGATGGGGTTAACATCCCAGAGACCACGCTCAGTTTTGCTTTATTGCTGTTGCACTTTTTTTTTATTGGAATTGTTAACCTTTGAACTGCTCTTGATATTGGACGTCGAGTATCCTTTCTGGATACACTTGTTTATTTACCACACGTAAAAATAGACATTTCGGTATTGATGTTTAATTAACAATAATGGATTGCAGTCTCCAAAGCGTATTTGATTCGAAATTTACAATAGGAGAATAAATCTATTCGCTCGCAATTTTAAATATTTTTTTGGAAAACTGTAAATTAAATCTGTTGTAAATTTGTTGCGCTCGAAAGAGGACTCACTTTTAGTTTTCCATAGCTTTCCATTTTTCACTAATATTATAACATTAATAATATACTATTTTTTTAGTTTACTAATTTCTGTATAATATTATTAAATGATAGTTGTAAGGATTTCGTCAAATATTCCGAAAACAGTGCTAAAGAGCGGTCGGGGAAGTGGAAAGGGTTAACAACATCGGGGGCGCACTCTGTTGCATCAGGACACCTTGCAGCAGCGCGGTTTCGAGCAATGCAAATGCCGGGGCGGGTTTAGCCGCGTGTCGCGCGTATAAATTTCGAAATGGCCCTGCGAACCTGCCCGCCAATTAGCGGCCACATCCGGCTCTGCTGGCTATCGCGCCGATGGAGAGAGCCGGCAAGACTTTGTAATACAATTCCGCCCCGAGCAAAACACGTACGCTCTCGCTTCGTTGGAATCCGCATCTCTCTCTCTTTCTCTGTGTTTATGACAATCGAACCAACCTGATTAACTAGTCGACATTAACGCCGGAAATACTAATGGACCGGTAGAAATGACCTTTATCACTTTCATTGTGATTTAATTAAGAAGCGATTGAATAATACTTTCTCCAAGTTGTATCGAATTTTATTTATGATTTTAATGAAGAGAGGAATGATTGAATTATTATTTTATTGGAAGATCGAAAGTGACAGATATGCTGTAAAATCCACCCCTAAAATAATTCTTATGTTTGTATAATAATAAGAGAATTAATTATTCATTATTTCATTACAGTGATGTTAGAGTGAATGAAAGAAAAGTTAAAAAAGGGTATTAGAAATGGGTAAGAATTTACGAATGGGATGTAATTGCGGATTCCAGTATCACTGAGGAAAACAGCGTTTATCGAGTGAGATTCCGAAGCAATGCGGTGATTCGGTAATCCCGAAATTCCGGGAGCGTGTCCCTTAATTAGTGGTCTACCCTCTGATCACCGGGATATCTTGGAAGCGAACCGCCAGGGTTTCCCCCGGCAGTCTTTTCGAGGGAGGATCTGTGGTTAGGAGAGCTAGGGCGGAGAAGTGTCGGGGGTGGCAGGGAAATCGAGCTCGACACGACAGGTGGAATGCATCGAGCGTGAAAGCGCACTTGGGAGACGGACAAGCAGGAAGAAAGTTGCCGGACGTCCGGTGTGTCTCGAGTGGGCAACATTTCGAAATCCCTCGGCATAAACGCCGCCACCCAAAGTTGCTATTACTCCTAGGATTGCATGAGAAACGCCGCCACCGCCGCCGCCGTCGGGGCGCTTATTACCCGCGGAGAGTTGCACACCAGTTGCCCCCGTCGGACGAGAAGTCGAAGAGCAATTTCGCCCTCTCTTTTGTCCCGCTCTTCCGGAGCCGCCGCGCCGCGGCAATATTCCCAAGCGGAAAACTTTGCCCGACCGACGGATCTCTGATCGGATTACGAGGAAAATGTAATTCCAAGTGAAAATTTCGTGTGACAGTTCCCCTTTGATTCGAGCAAAGCTAACTGGAGTAGTAACAGAAGTGAAAGAGAGAGAGAAACAACACTCACCTGGATACTCTGTGTTGCGCTATCCTGCCATGATTCGGTAGTGTAAAATTACTGTCACTCTTGGACCAAGTGACCGAATTCTTAGCATCGGGTAGGCCGACTTTGCCCAGATAAGCCTCGCAGAATAATCTCGCTGCTCCGCCAAGAGGAACCAGCTGTGATGCTGGCCTATAAGTTGGCAATGGTTTGCCAGTATATCCGCCGGACTCCTCTCCTGAAAGAAGTCAAAGAACCCTCTATGAAGAAACATTCCACCACGCGACACTCGGAGAACCGCGCCCGGAATTGCTGCATTTCTCGGCTAGGCGGCCTCAGATGTAATTTCACGGGGGTGCAAGTTTAGCTGTTTGGTAGATCGCGAGCAGTAAACTAGGCGACACTGAGAAACTCTCATATCCGGGAGAAATGGTCAGGAAATATCTCAAGTAAACGAGAACTATTCATAATGCCAGGTAGAAACAGCCGTGGCTGATATTAAAGTCATCTTGCTGGCCGATTCATTTCGAGTGGAAAGGACTACCCTTCCATTAGCAGCAGTTAATCGAATCGATTAAATACGTTGACAATGCGGCAATACCATTTCCCGGAAGGAAAGGCCCGGGGATAGAATATATATATATATATACAGATATAGATATATGAACTGGGATGGGTTGGCGGGAGTTTAACATGTATATTAAAGGGGTGAGGCGGTTGAGAGGGTTGCCGGTGGCAGGAGGGATTACGATGGCAGTAATGACAACGTTACGGGCACTATGGCTAATTATAAATAGGCTTTGCTCGTGCATGCGTTTCCTGGGAAGGCCATCCCTCTCCCTCTCTCTCTCTCTCACACTCTATTTCGCATGCCAAAACCAGCGAGCATTAATACGTATTGCAGGGACGCGCGCGCGCAGCCACCTCCAGTTCGCCTGGTGGCTTCTATGCGTTCGAGATAGTTTACCGGGATATGCCGGGCTCTGAGGAGCCTCCGCGCATATGTACCCTTTACGCATGCATATCCTATTGCCGCATGTCGCATCCAGTATTCAGCCGGTCTGCTTGAGCATCCGCCCACCTAAACACACACACACACACACACGACATCGAGATCTACTATCGACTATCTATCCAGTTATCCCGTCGACCATAGAATTGCCGGAGAATTGGCAGATGTTACATCTGTCAAGCACAGATTCCACTCTCGCAATTTGTTAGCTTCCACATTGATGGCAGAGGGAAAGAGGAGCTCGCTCGCTCGCTCGCTGCTCGTTCTCTCCACTTCTGGCGAAGAGTCGTTAAAGAAGCGGCCCCTCTATTACAATGCAAACGAGTGGATAATTAGCCGAGTCTTCCGCGAGAACACACCCCTTTCCACGAAGCCCTAAGCGGCTCTTTCTATCTCTTTCTTTCTCTCTTTGCCTGATGATGATCCGCGGATTACGCCGCTCAACGTTTCTCGGGATAGCTCATCTATTCTATTATTATATCATTGCATGTTGCGATCGTCTAATGTGTCTTGGAATGTGCGAGGCATGGAAAGCTGACATTAGTGGGTCATCAAGTTGTTAGTTCGTGTTTGAGAGGATGTGGAAATTTGCAAATTAATTCATTGCTTTTCATGCGATTTTCTCGTGTGTATTGAATTATAATCCAAGTGAAACATAAACTATAAAATATTGTAATATGTATTATTTATAGAGGGCCTTCCCAAAGAATGTTTCGAAGTATCAAGACTCATTAATTGAACTATTCTACAAAATATTCTTCGATTAAATCATTATAATTTCCAAGAGAACAATAAGCTGCATATAATCACCAAAGAGGAAACTCGCAATTCCACAGTGGAGATTTGATCATCGGAGTTGAGGAGACGCGAGAAGCCCAAGGAAGGAAGGAAGGTGGAATGATCGGTGAGTGGAATCGGCACGTCGTAAACCGCAACTATGAATCGATGGGGCAACAGCAGAGCAGAGGAGAGGAGAGGAGAGGAGAGGAGAGGAGAAGAGGCCATGCTCCGCGAGAGTTGGAGTCAGTGGCATGAGTCAGAGAGAGCGTGGGAGGAGGTGCACGTGCGACCGCCGCCGGAGCAACTCTATTAATCCAATAGCGCTCGTAAATTCCCCGGGAAACTCTAAGCACTCGATATCGAGGGTGAAAAAGTTCGCCTGCAATAAATGCGAAAGTGAGAAGCGTCTTCGACACACTTTGAAGGCCATCTGACGCGCATGTCGAACGATTCTACAGGATCATCCAAAATTGGTGGAAATATTGCTCTATAAATAATAAGAACAAAGTACCTAATTATTTTAATTATGAATCATTTAATTTTTACTGCAAACATCGTCTATCTTTGTCATTTGAAATTTTGGAATGACTCCTGAAACGGCCACAGTAAAAGTAATAACTATTGCGATAGTTTATAGAGTACAGTTTGCGTGGATGATAATTCTAAACACGAGAGAAATCGCATTAAACTCTGTTCAGTCGATTTTGAATAGCGAACATACCAACGGGCAGACAAACATTCTAATTAGTAGCGAAGAGAAGAAGACAGGAAATATATTATGTGGTGGTGTATAATTTATATAATACCACGAAAATAAATATTTAATAAAAAGTAATACCGAAAGCACACACATGTTTGTAGGAATAAAAATGGCAGAAATGAACATTTTGAAAATTGATTAGCATAGCACTGAAATACATATTTATAAATATATGTATGTATAATATATTCAAATGGCGTAGACATTCAAAGTGCAAAACAGCAAGGCTCGCTTTCGTTTTTCTTGGTTGCGTTCCGCACATCGCACGCAAGAGCAATTCAGCTAAATGCCATTCACAGGGTGTGTGCAAGGGTTGAAAGCGCGGCGGCGGCGGGAGGTTAATTAAAAATTATGAGTAGCGGTGGAAGGCAGGAGGAGGCGGCACCTGCTGGAAGGAAGCGGGTGCATCTGGCATCCAGAGAGAGGTCTCGCGAAAATTTTTCACTCCGCGCCAACAAATCGCTCCCCTCTCGCTCTGTTTCCCCTCCGGCTAAAGTAACGGAATGCGCTCGCTCGCCGCACCTGAGAATTAGCAGCTTCCGAGCGACACACGACGACGACCTTTCCTCCCCGGCGAGCTTAGCGCTTAATCCTCCGCCCGCCATCGCCGACGCCGCCGCCGCCGGCCAGATCTCCTCTATCGGCTTTTAACTTTCCAATTTCGCTGCGAACAAACTTTCCTTCCGATACTCTCGCCCTCCTTCATTTTTAATCCCTCTCTACAAGTAGTATTAAAGAAGATGAGTCACTCGTCCCCTTCAATTGTCTACGTTGTTGCAATTAACTGAATTAATTATCCGGATATCTTTATTATACGCGAACGCCGCTGTAATGTTCCAGACGCCATAGATATTACGTGCAATATTGCTTATGTAAATTATAGCGCATACAAAAAAGAAATAGTAGAATATGCATATGTGACGCATAAAAACTGCGAGTGCATCAGCGTGTACATCCGAGGACAGGAGCTTTTAAGAGGATAATACCTCTGTGTCAACAAGAAAGGGCTATCTTTAGAATCCATTAAACAAACTTCATTTGTACGGCTCTCACGAAATAGTGTAGTACCGTGAAATATGAATATTTTTTACAAAAAAAGGAATGTCTTTGTCAATTATTTGAAACTTCGAAATCGATCCTGACAAGTTAGGTAGTATTACAAGGTTTAATAAAATTCCATCCTTTTTCGGATCGCACTGTTACACCTGACATGAATCCGAATCGTGCAGAGCGCGCACAAGAGCGCCAACATCGGCGATATCAATTTCTTGTCATATTTATTTACAGAAAACTTCGACGATCTTTTTATATGACATGCAATATATCAGTTTTTCAATAATAAAAAACGAGAGGGGGAGAAAAACAGTGGTATGAATTTATCGAAGGATTTTTCGGTGATAAATTCTTGAAAAAGGAAAGTTTGCCTGCGGTCGAGAAGGGGTACTTGGTCTTTTAAGGGGGATGATTTGGCGACGCGAGAGAACCTTTTAAGGAAGGTCGTAGCTCCCCTTGTATCTTTAGGGTCGCCGAGATTTTATGCGAGTGAACGAAAGCCCATTGGAGGGATGCTGCGGCCTGAGAGGGCTCTTCCCGAGGAAACGAGGACACACACACACATACACAGAGAAACGGACACAAGGGAAGCAGGAGCGCGTCAGTGCTTTCCCGTCGGATGCTGGGATGGCGACTAGCTTTCCTCGTTAAGTCCGGCTGCCGCTGCCCCTAATTGACTCGCATCCACATCCCCTTATTCCTCATTAGCCCTCCTACTGATTTCGTCACGCCTAACCTACAACACGTATTACTAAAAACACCCAGGCACTACTTACGACAGACCCAAAGCACCCAATAATATCAGCACAAACATCTCTCTCACCCCTCACAGACAGGAAGTAAATACCGCGGGAAACATAACAACCGCGGATAAACAATCCGCTTCAATTACCAGCCTGAAACCATAGCGAGCATTGAAATACTGTTTTTTCCAAAGTCGTATAATACAGGCTGGTTTTTGTGTGCCGAAATTTATTTCCATCGATGCCATGTAATCCCGCGAACGTCGATCGTAAACATAGGCATTGTTTTAGACTGAATTGGTGTGTTGTAATTAAAATGGAAGGAGAGCTTGTATTTATTGAAAAAGTGTGTGTGTGTTGGGAGAATGATGGATGACTTCGATCGTGATTGCCGATGCAAGGAGACGATAGAGAAATGGATGAGGTAAGAGGAGCGCGAGCGAGCGACGACGGGGTGTATGCGCTTGACTGGGTTAATTGCATTGCTGGCAGCATCATTGGTGCAAGCAGGATCACTCTCGCGCTCTGATATCATATGCATTTACTTAGTCTGCACGCCATACACGGAGAGCACTCTCTGCCAGAGAATCCTTCTTCGGGGAGGATCCTGCTCTAATTACTTCCAGCGCACGTACCGACTCTCTGATGGTACCGCCGCCCGGAGATCGAACACACCTCCCTCTCTCTCCCTCTCTCTCACCGCTACTCGAGAAAGATATTCGCAATGCTATCGTGATGGGCCTTCTCTATTATCCAAACATTAACACTGCGAAGTTAACCCACTTTTCGATTTTCAAGATTTTCTTTACTTGTTCCAAAAAAAGTCGAAGATAGAAAGTAATTTAAAGATTGGCGACCAATTATGATGTTGAATGTTATAATGACATATAAATATTTTTCTATACAACTATAGTTGTTTGTATCCTTATCTTTTCTTTTTGGCGAACTGTAAAATTAATTTTTCTAACAATTTAGTTTATTGTTTTATAGTTCAATTAGGATACTGCAATTTATTAGAATTTAACGAACTGTCTAAATAAATGAAATAAATGAATTCACATGTGTCTTAAAATATTAGCAATCTTTCTTTCTCTCTTTCTGCCCCTCTTTCTCGGGAGAGAATCTAATCAGTCTTTCCCGAAAGCGAGTCTGCACGATAAGTGTGACATTTGCTGGTGGAAGTTTATCTGGCGTCTGGCGAGGCTACGCCGATGATAACTGGTACGTGTCACATTCGCGCCATTGCGTGCGATTGTTCCTCTCTCGGCGGCGGCGGTTTGTTCCCCATGCCGGAGGGCTTCGAGGAATCGGCCTCGATTACGTCCTCCGGGAATGATCAGCCAGCCAAGCGCTTATATTCTACCGAGAAATAGTTGTTGCGACTGGCCTGAAATCATTAGACCTCCTATATCTATGCCTTCCAGATACACTTGTCCCCAGTTGCGCCAAGCCGAGCGCGATCTCACGCATTGTTCATCGATTCCTTTCTACAAATAACAGCAGCCTGACATCCTCCATGAGAATTCGAGGATAATGACATTCCAATTGAAATGACTCTACCTCAAGAAAATAAATCATTATAGAAATTAGACAAAGATTCTTTACAGTGTACATGATTGATCGATCGTGTCATGAAGTATAATTAAGTGTTAATGGGAAATAGTTGCTGCAACTGGCATGAAATCATCGAACCTCGTACATCTACGCTTTCCAGATACACTTGTCGGCAGTCAAGCGATTTGACGCATTGTTGATCGATTGCTTTATAGCAATGATAACTGATATCATCGATGACCGCTTGCGGATAATGAAATGCCAATTGGAATGGCCTGCGGCTCAAGAAACCTAGTTCGTCATCGAAACAATTAACCATCGAATTTCAACAACCATTCATTACCACGCGCATGTCATTACCTAATAACTGGGCGAAGTATAATTCATTATTGGGAGGAAATGGTTGTTGCAACCGGCATATTCGCGTAACCCGACGCATTGTCGACCGGTTATTTAATGCGAACGATAGCCGGTATCATTGAAATAGTTAAACATCGGCATTAAGCAAGCGTTCATTACAATGTGCACGCGATTAGATAATAATTCCGGGAAGAATAATTAATTGTTCGCGGGAAATAGTTGTTGCGACTGACCTGAAACCGTTGGATCTGATATACACATATATACATACACACAGTGAGCTGCTTGCAGGAGACACGCTCGTTACCGAGCGCACGTACTCCCCTAACTCGACTCATTGTTAATCAATTGTTTTCTACTAACGATAACAAATGGCATTAACAAGTATTTCGAGGTAATTAAAATCGTAATTGGAATGCTTCGAGCTCAGGAAAATAGGTGGAATCGAAATGAATCAACAATTCATTACCCCGTGCATACGATTAATTACTAATTTCGCCAGGTATAATTAATTGTTTCCTGCATTTAGGACACTGCTATTCAGCACTCTTCTCTCGAAAGATTATAAACATTTCAACTGCAACAATTTCGCAATTGGAACACTCGGACAAAAAAATCATTGGGAAATCGAGTAATTGAACTGTCCAGCGAACACATGGTAAATAAAACAGGCGTGATTCCATTGAGCTAGCTTGACCGGGCTTCGAGTTATATTTAGAATATCGATCAGCCGAAGCATATCGAGGCTGATCAATATTCCCCAAGTGTCCTGGCATCCTCCGACGGTCTCATTGTTAGCCCCGAGTCAGTGCACCTGGCTAATAATCAACAGGATAACGATCGGAATTCCTTGCCCGTGAACGGAGGGACTCCATCACTGTGACGCGCGTCAACAGGAAGAGGAACTATGGGATTTAGCGCAATTTCAGTGGGCAGGATCGATCGGCTCTCCGAATTGATGGTCAATCGAAAGCGCGCGCGCGGTTGTCCACTCGTGGCGCGCGCGCGCGCGCGTTCCCGCACCGGAACGGACGCGGCGGCGGCGTTTTTTCAAAGGGAAATTTTCGCAGGATCCGATCGACGCGTAAACCATCCTCCCCGTCGTTGATATTGACGCGCGATCGTTTGCCGGCTTTTCCCCTCGGTAATCTACGAATCCACACATACATACACGCACACGTCCATTCACTCCCTCTCATTCTCCCTCCTTCACTGATTCACGAGCTTTCGAGCCGATACTGCAACTGAGCCTCCAACATTCCAGTGTTTGCAAAGTTCTAATGTCAACAGGACTGTTGTCAGTAAAACGATGCTGACAGCTTTCGAGGCACTGATCGCCAAGGGGGAAAAAAGTGCAAATGAAGCAGCGAATGCCACATTCTTTGAATATCAACATTCCACTGTTTGCGGAGTTCTACTGTCAATGTGATTGTTGCTGGTAGAATGCTCCACTTATTTCTTTTGGAGTTTGAAGATTTACTCTTAAAACACTTGTGTAACTAACAAATATTACAATATTTACTAATTTATAATTTATCTGAATTATAATTCTATCCAAAAGGGATAATTGAAATCGATTCAACTATTATCCTTTGCATCAACAGCAAAGTTAATTGTTCAAATTGAATAAAAATTGGTAGACCGAAAGTATTACACACAGCAGGGATAAATAAGATGGTGTTATTAAAAAAAGGACTAGAATGGGAGAATAAAAAAGTACACACCGAGAACAGCGAGGGTGATGTCTCCTTCGAGGATGGTGGTGTCGTTTCTCGCCCGGCAGGAGTATCGTCCTGCGTCTGAGGCTCGCACTCCCTGCGTGTAGATTGTCTGGTTGGCACTCTCGGGATACAGGATGAAGTGGCTCTCGCCTCCTGGCCAGGGATAAGCCCGGTTATCCTTGTACCTGTAACACGCAACAAGGGAGAAAACCTTTAGATTGGCTGCTTTCCTTCCCGCGCAATTTTCTTCCTTCCCTTCGACAAACTCTCAGCAGCTTGCAAAGCACCCACCAATCATCGTACTAATGATAGCAGCGCTCTTCTCACATGATTCCAAGTAACGCTTTGGCCCGCTTGATTTCCGGAGGAAATTCACTCCGCCACAATATCGTTCTGTATTCGATTGCCGGATAAAGAGGGATTGGAAATTCGCGGCAAAGCTCGCGCAATATAAAATGAGCCTCGCAACATTTCCACGGTGATTCTCTCTCAGGCTTGTTTGCAATGGTCCATGGAATATGCGCGCGCGAGAGAGAGAAACAGAGAGAGAGAGCCAACATTGCACGCAATGAATTCTGGATTTCGAACTCGGTATTTCCACCCGCCCGGCAAACCGGCTTTTTCCATTAAATTCCCTGGTATTACAAGTTACGCTGAGACAGATTCCCCTTTTTTTTCGTTCCCTCGTTCGTTCGTTGCGTCCCCGTTTAAACGACCTTTTGCGAGGGAAATAAATTAACGCGGATTTTCCCTCTTATTGTTGAGCATTGTTTCAACGCCGAGCTCGACGAAAATCTGCACGGGACACAGAAAGAGAGTGAGCGAGAGAAGGAGAGAAACGGAGCAGGTTTTAAGCGGCAAACAATGGGCCCATTCTTGCCAGGGGGGAAAAAGCTGCCGCTAATTACACCGCCTTTACTTAATTCGTGCGGAGAGACTCGGAGCCCTTAATGAGGGTTTTCTGCCCCGGGGCCGACAACTGGTGCACTTAAATGACAGATTTGGCCGCGGGGCGAGCGGCGGCAATGGAAAAAGTTCGATGACACTAACCGATTTGAGGGCAAAGCAAATTGACTCGAACGATACAGGAATGAGGAAGGTCCGGGAAAGGTCTCCTTTGATCTTGAAGAAACTGGATTTGCCTGATGGACAAGAAAGAAAGACAGGGCGAGAGAGCGCTAGGTTCGGATTATCGAGTCATGCAAAAGGTTTTCCTTACTCCGACCGTAGATCTCTGGCTTTCGAGCGGAACGGGAAGCCAAGAAAAGGAGAGAAAGAGAAAGAGAGCGCTGCTTGGAAGAAGGGATTGGGGCTCGAATGCACAGCAGTCCTAGATCCCGGCACGCCGTGCCCTTTGATCCAAGCAAATCTTCGAAGGAAGCTGGGATACAGCGGCATGAACTCCTGATTCACTTTATTTGGCTCGGGTCAGGCAGGCCGAAGGGACTTTGGAAAGAGCGAGACACTGGACTCCATTGAAATGACCGGAGAGTGGAGTCAGTGTGGTTGCGCGTGACGACTGATGGAGCAGGTGTCTTGGCGCGGTGTGTGTTGGTCGGCTTTAATTCCGAGGGAAAGCGTCGAAGAGGAAGATTTATGGGCGGATGAAGCGATCAGCCGAGATAAACTGGCAGGATAAGAAGGAGATGAGACTCGCATCACGCTAGAAGCATCGATCATTTCATCATCCCTGTGAAACCACCGAGATTAATAAAGGAAGATGGAGCTCGAAAAGGGCTCCGCAAAATCCACGAGAATCCCCTCTACTCCTTCTCCTCCTAAACCATCGGGAATTCCCTTCCCTCGATTTCCCTGACAAAGGGAATATCGGAGGACGATTTTAATAACGGCCAACTTTCCCATCGACACACTCTCGGCTCAATGAAATCTCCGAGCGAGGCAGCGAGCGCCGTTTCGCAATACCACCGGTGTAAATAATTGTCGTGCGCAAAATGCATGACCGTCATCGATTCCCATGCATACTCGGCACCCTTCCTGCCACTGATCATCAAATAACGGCGAGAGGGGAGGAGGAGAAGGGAGCCTTGAATAATGGAGCGCGGCTCATTCCCACCCCACGTCGGTCCATCGATATTCGATTAAATGCCAATATTTAATTAGCCTCTGATGTTTAATTAAGCTTGAACAACACACGATTAGCGTGAACCGGCGGCGCGCCGCCGCCGGTGAGTACAGAATCGTTTCTATTAACAGGAGATTCGTCATGTAGTATTGTGTGTGAGCGGATCGATAGGGGAATAGATTTTATCGGGTAAAAAGGAGGTCTCCCATCCATTAACTAGAGCTTCTCGCTCCCATTTCCCCCGGTAAAGGGATTGCGTCCCGTGGAGGCGTTGTAACTCGGATGGTTGATATAATTTTGATAGAGAGTTCCTATTCTTGGAGGTTACCGCCAAGATTTCGCTCGGTGGAAACTTCTCTCCTATTATCATTCTCGTCTTGGCATTAGAGTCGCCCACCATAAATGATACATCTGATACGATTACATTGGTGAGAGTTATCAGCAGCCCTATTGTTTTCAGTCTGTAGTAGTGGGCTGATCTTATTATTAAGTCTCCCTTTATTAAAGCTTTCCACTCGACTGCCTTCTTCCCTTTTTCCTTCTCTCTCCTATCACTTCCTAGATCCTAGTTGGCCCTCTCTATAAAGAGGGCTCTTTGAATAAGAATTTTTAATAAAGACCGCATTCACCGAAGCTCCTTCTTGTTCAGTATGGCCTCTGTGGATTCTCAGCCCACTAATCTGACTAATCCTTAACCCTTTTCGCTAGTCTCCTCCCTCGCCGCTCGAATGCGACCACTAGAATGGCACGCCGTGAGTGTTACTTGGAGCTTGCAATTAAATAACGTCGCGACAATCCATATTGAGAAAGAAAGCATTTCAAATAATATAATCTCAATAATTTAATGAGGGGTAGTTAAGGAAAATAAAAGTAATAAAATGCCAAAGGTTTCAATTTCTTAAACAAATATTCTACAAAGTGCAAGGGAGAGTAGGATAATTAGTTAATAATATTTATAATATCAATATAATCATTTCGCTAGAAAGGCTAACGATAGTAGTGACTCGTCGTAGAAGGCGTCTTATGTTAGAGGGAAAGGGTTAAACCGTAGTTGAGAGCAGATGCGGGAAGCAGACGGCTGTTATGTTGGATTGGAAGGATCTAACAAATTGGAGGTGGTCGATTCCGGTGGATTCCTGCGTGTTAGAGAGTGCGAAGGGAATGGCGTTCGGCGGCAGGTGCGATCGATGGATTCGCTTCAACGGGGTGAAACGCTTCCCGGAATCGCAGACATTATCGGAGAATTCGTCGAACGACATTATTTCACGGTTACCGCCTGCCGGATATAGGAAATGCACTCACGCAGCTCGGCCGCCTCTCCTCGAGCGAGGCAACCCTTTCGCCCCCTCCAACCCCTCCTCCAGGAATTAAATCGTTTATGCCGATAACACCGTTGGCCATCGTTCCTACCCATTGTCCAGGCTCCTCCAGTCATTCCACTCCACTCTTTACTGTAATACTTATTACTCTCGATTCACCTTTCCCGTGGGAATGCTCCTCCCACTCTCCAAACCACTTGCTGCGATTTAATACTGCTACGATCGGCGAGGCTTGAATTACCTGCTTAATACTTTTTTATATTTCTTACTCCTTTCTAATACAATTTAATTTGTGGAATTTTAGATATTACTGAATTACGATTTGATTAAATGATTTGTTTTTATAGCAATAATTTTATTTCTTGTCACCGGCAAATAAGTTTCTATAAATGTTGATTTTTTAAATAGCGTGTTTGGCAGATACTTGTTATTTTGATTTCTTCGATGGAAATACACGTGGGTTAATTTCCGTTGGAGTGTTAAGCCAACAGGCTTTTCGATATGCCGCTGGCATATTGAAACGTTCGTTTCGCAAGGCAGCAGCACTCTGCGCGCTGCCGCGCCGGCCAGTTAATCCTCGTTCTCGGCTTGGGAATACGATCCTCGCGCAAGCCCTTTAATCATAGCAGTCGCGGCTGAATCTACGGCTCATTAATCCTCGGATTCTCGATGCATATCGATATGACTGTGGTTCGCTTAGATCGCCGCTGAGAGAGAGCCTCCGCTCCAAAAAGCTACGGAAATCATCAAGGACTCTCATTGACCCATGCTAAACCCTCCCTCTGCTAATCGATCCTCCATTACGCTCTGTCCTGCCTAATAAGGGCTCGTTAGAGCCACTGACCTAATTCTGACCATCGCACTAATTAACCCCGGACGAATATTTGGAAATGAAAATAATGAATCAGCTGAATAATCATTGAGTGAATATGATCGCTCCTCTGAATTTAATGATGTACAGAAATATATATTTGTCCCTTATATAATATGTTTCTTTTAAATAGGTAATTTTCACCTTTTCGGTACAAATAAGTCCAATGAATAAAAAAGAGTATTCGCAGCCTTTTACTGAGAGAAAATTTTTACATAGAAGGCAGGTTTCTTTTTTTTAGAAAAAACAAATTTCGTTAAAGAAGAAAGTTTCCTCTTTAAACGCAAATAAATGTACTCAATGCAGAATATTTTCTCCCTTAAGGAAATTAAGTTTAGAAATTCTCAGTTTGCGAATAATTCTACTGTTAAAACTTCCTCAAGAGAACTTCACACACGCGCTAGAGTGAATGCAAAACCGATACCATTACCGAGCACTAATCACATTAGTCTAATTCTCAATTAATTCCCCCTAAACGTGGAAATTACTAAATTTGGAAATGAAAATAATCAATTATAGGAATAAGGGTTGATCGTATAATGAATAAGATCGCTTCCGCAGTTAGGCGAGTGGGTTGCAATACACTCAGCGTTTCGAGGACTAATTATAAGTGGTGGATGACGCCGTTGGGATCCAAGTACTCAAGTGTATCCCGCGGGATTCCGAAGTGGCTTGCGTTACTCGAGATCGAAATACGAACACGGGATTGGTGGATGTGTACCTTGCCAACGCACATACGCAGCTGTCGGAAATCACGTGTTAACGAGCTTACGTTTGTAACTAACGCAGAGTACTCTCGCTACTCGCGCCTGTGTCTGTGTCCTGTGTGTCTGTGTGTGTGTAGCAGGAGTAATCTTGGCGAACTGCCTGGGAAGCAGCCCATAAATGTTGCAGCTAATGGATCGCCCTGAGAATCGTCAGACCTGGCAAATCCCAAATGACAGAAGCCAATAAGATTGGAAATGCTATGAACGATCAATGTGCGACCAAAGTTGTTGGATGCTTTGTGAATTTAAAAAAATATAAACAGACTCTATCACGTAAATATCGTTTATCGTGTAACTTCCTTCATCCTTTAACCCTCTCTGAACATTGTGAAATTAATTTCCCCTCCAATATTATTAATACAATTACAAATATATATCCCTTGAATAAAAGTGCACTTTAAAATGAATTCATAGCTCAATTATTAACTTAGCAATCTATCAAAAAATGATTAAACCCATTGATACAAAGTACAATAAAATTTCCCATTCCCAGGGCCACAAGAAAGTGAAAGAACTCGTAGTAGAATTTCAGGGAAGTTACGAGGGCGGCTAAAGTGGAGGGCATAAAGTATAAATCGGCAGGGAAACATAAATAAAATGAGGTCCAGGAAACAGAAAGAGAGGGCGAGGGAGAGTGAAAGAGGAGGCGTTCGATGTATCCAGCGACGACTTGTCGATATTTGAACGACGTGGCCATAACTCAATCCCGGCGGGCGTTGAATATTTCTGCGGTAACGCGTCCCACGGTTTATCCTGTCGCGATGGCCGCGCGATAAATACAGATCCAGTGTGATCTGCTTTGAAAAGAGAGTGGCGGAGAGCAGCGTGGCGCGGTCACCTCTATAAAATATGGATCCGAAGTACACGAGTGCCTTTCGACCGCACACAACCACTAAAAAGTTTCCTGCTCACGCGGCGCCAGCCGGCTGCCGCTGCAATACCATCCTTTACCTATGTTGCCAAATCTGTATTATGTATCTAACAAAATATGTATCGCTCGCTCTCCTATGTGACTTCGCCCGCCTGACACTTCCCTCTTCGGATTAATAATAACTTGGATTAAAGAATAGTGGAAGGTTCAATGAATAAATAAGAACTGTTGCAACTTTGTTGAGATTTTGGAATGATTGTCTAAGAAGTCTGTATGAATAAAATATAAATTCGCTATGTTTATATATTAAATATAATATGTGGATAATTGTGTATTAATATAGAAGAATAGAAACGCTCGGCGGACTTTTATAGGCGACATAAATGTTGGCTGAACATTCCCATATTGCCGGAAAGCCGAAAATGGTTAACCCCGAGAATGCGAGACGCCAGTGGGAATCGTTTTGCCTATCGCCAGGGGCTTTCTCCTTGCAGCCCCGAATCTCTGGAATCCCGGAAACGAGCGGCGGCCCAAATAAAATCAGGGGAAACACTTTTGCGCGCGTCATATCGCAGCCACGTTCAGCGTCACACTTTTCCCCGAAAAACCACCCCTGTTATTTCCGCCGGAATTCGCTGGAGCGCTCGCTCCCTCGCTCATTTCAACCCTATGCTCCCTCTCTCAAAACCATCCAATAAACTATCAAACGCACTGAACAAAAAAAACACTGCCAATTCTAGAACTAACAACGGGACAGAAATAATTTGTTTAATATTTGTTATTACTGTTTCAATTTTTTTAGCGCATGTTAGCTTTTCTGGCTTTTATTGAAATATGTATAATTAAATTTTAATGAGATTCACGTTTCAAAAGGAATGTCATTGTATCCAAAAACATTAGAAAACATCCTACATTTTTTTATATATCATTTGCTTTCTATCTTATTTCGTATTCCCAACAAATAAATATAAAAAGGTATTTAAATATACAGTTCTTCCTTGATTAACATATCTCTCGAAAGCAAGACACTCGAACCCTTTCGCCGCGAGCAGGTATACGTGTACATATGTTAATCACCGATAGCTAAAACCTGATCGCGCGCGTTCCGCTCGGCGATAAGGTCGCGCCACACGCGCGAGAGTGAATCGCCAAACGATATTATCGCTCGACATTAATCACAGCGTGGCGAACAAGCCCGCAATTTCCCTGCGCGGCGAAGAAAGGGAGAAGGAAGATCCGTCGACGTCGACACGTGTAATTTTCCTTGCCGTACAAAGTAGCGGCATAATTAAAAGTCGGAATGGCGTTTGCGCTATTACCATCAACGACGAAGAAGGAAAGAGAGTGAGTGAGAGCGAGAGAGAGTGAGTGTTCGTTCGGCATCTTCTATTTGCCGTTGTTGCGCGCCACTAATTAAAACCGATAACCAATTAATGGGCGCGAGAACTCTCCGTATCGGCTAGCAACTCTCTCTCTCGCTCTTTGTTAGTCCTGTGTACCTGTGTACCTGTGTACAAGTTGGCTCCTTTGCTTCAATGGAATTCCCGATTGCTTCGAGTCAACTCCATTCGCCGCACAAGGCGCATAATGTAATTATGTCCATGACACACACGTGCACAGCCACGTACACTTATATACAGGGTAATGCATTTACCTTCGAATCGACAATGTTACTGTCGTATAAAATACTTCAAATGTTACGAATTATTTGTCAATGCTCATCCAAAAGCTTGAGATATAATTGATTTATTTTGTAGAATTATCTATTAATTATCTATTATTACTTTGGTATATTATAAATATTATGGCTAGTTTGTGTATAAAATCATTTTATGTTAGCACAAAAAGCTCCCTTCTGTTTTTAATTAAGTTATACTACTCTCATCTTGTCCAAGTACACCACAGTTCGAAATTGCCTCTCACTTTTATATTCTCACCAATAAATGGTCAGTAAAAGTTATTGCTGACTCCGAAATAACTGCGTATCACACTGCGAGCACGTAAATGGTCGATTCGAAAAACTAGTACGTCGATTCGAGAGGAGGAATGAGAGAGTGGTGGTGGTGGTGGGGAGGCGGGACGATAAATACCAGGTGGATTTTAGTGGACATCGAGGCTCGATGCGTATTTATCGTGATGGCTGGAGAGGCTCGTACGTTCGCCATGAAATTCGCACGGGGGAGTCGTCTCGCCGGCGAAACGAACCACGCGGCGCGGCGCCGCGACGCGCGCGACAAACGGCCATGGAAAAGCAGAATAGAAATTGCATTCTCTAAACCACCGGCAGACACCACCACCCCCCTTCGCTCTTCCGGCGGCGGTGCTCTATTTTATGGTGCGTGAGTCAGCGAGGAAAATTTGCAAGCTCCACACTGAAATTTCCGCTTGCAGCTGGCCCCCTCCCGTTATACTAGTTGTAGCCGATCCACCCACCCCAACCCTCCTACTACTTCACCCCGTGAAAATGATGCCATGGAAAGTGTCAACGCGTATGGGGAAACAGTCGACACTTGTTCGGAAATTGCTCGGAATTTTTGTGATTCAGGGCACTGTTGCGTAATTGTCTGTATGTTTGAATTTCAGTGCTATAGTGCGACTTTTCTTTATGGTGCTTTTGTATTTGGCGAAGTGCAAATGGCAGACTTGTGATTTTAATATTGACAGAAATCTTTATAGAAGAATATCATATAAATCTCTAACGATTCTTTAACCAAATTACTATACGACGCATAATTAAAATTCTATAAATATAACGATATATATGACACTTTATAATAATAATATTGAAACCTAGTTAAAAGTATCAATTACAAGACATTAGAGATTTGAACGTTACACACAGCTCGCAGCAACAAGCCAGCTTTAATATAGGAAGCTGGGCCAGCTGGTAGGTGGCGTGCGGGTTAGTCTCGGGCATAATTGGATCGCGCAATTATTCCTGGCCGGCGTTGGCATTTCGGGGAGGTTGGGCGCATCCTGGCGGTGGCGGTGGTGGTGTGCGTGTTCGCCATGCTGGGAGCGTTGCCCGCTCCTGACTATGTGTAATGGTTAACATTTGTTCCAACTGATTACTGGCGTCACTACTCCCTCGAGAGAGAGAGAGAAAGGAAGAGAGCAAGCGAGCGAGAGAGAGAGAGCTTCCTTAATCGACTGCGACTGCGAATTAATTACAACCACCCTTACGGCCTCTGCGAGCCAACCCTTCCTTCCTTCCTTCCTTCCCATCTCCCACCCTCATACTCATCCTCGGGGTATCTCGTTGCCTCCCTACTAACACCTCCACCCATTCGTGTTCGTATTGTCTTACCTTGAGAATTAATCGGCAGTAATTACTGCTGCCCGATCAACCGATTCGCAGGTGCATCTCGATTGCTATCTCTTAAGTGTCTCGCCTATGAAGCGAATCGGGAATGCGGAAGTATCGCCAGTCGGATAGGATTTCATTTCGATGAGATTCGTGTTAGAAATTAAGTGTCGCATAAATTGCCGAGTGAAGTATTTTTGTAAATAAATATAAATGTAAACCTCGTATTATTTATATGTCTTCCAATGGTATTTTTGAAACTTTGGAAATACTTTTGTGTAGTGTTTATATAATAAATATTGATCCACTTAGAGCGTAGTAAGGTTGAGTATTGACGCTCGGCGTGTTTTCACCTGTACTTTTACATTTCACTAGGTACAGTTGCAATGCCGTCAAGAAATGGGTGGGGGAAAAAGTAGTACAAGGATGGAGTAGAAGTAAGAATCTAGGAGGAATCCGTTTGGCGAAGAGAGAGAGCCGTTCCAGTAAACAGAGCTGTTTTCATTCTGCTTACATCGGCTTCCCATTGAAGGGGCGGCGAGGAGAGAGGAAGAGAGGAGCTGCCTGGTCCAGTCGGCGCTCTCCGCAAGATATTAAAACGACGAGTGAGGGAAAATACATTTTTCTCGAGGGCGGCCGCCGCGTCACGGCAGTGCGCCCTCTATTTTTCGAGCGCAGTCTGCCAAGCTTTCACCGGAGCTTTCCTACTCTCCAGCCGGGAGAGGAGTTTATTGAAGCTTTCTGACCAGATGCTTTCTCCCTTCAGCGAGCGTTCCTCGCAAGCGTCTTCCTACCCTCTTTATTCTGGCTCTCTTCATCCGCTCAGCTCTCTCCTCTCACTCCCCCCTCTCTCTTTCTCTTGCACCTACAAACTAGACGCACTCTTTTCTTCTGGCTCTCTTCTCATCCGCTGCCTCTCCAATCTCAAGAGCGATTTGTCGCCGACAGAAATGTCTATATAATAGAAAGCTCCTCTTTTTACCAGGCTTCCTTTATAGACCGTCCAACCTTCTCCACGCACTGTCATCTCTCGCGCAAACAACTTTCTCACCGCTCACTCTCGCCGATCCGAGGAATCGCTCATTGCACACCGAGAATCGAACCATTTTCCTTCGACTTTCATCACTTTCACTTTAATGCGCGAATACCTTCGAACGATCCTCAAATGATTGGACTCTGAGTTGTCTTTGAATAGATATTGTTGGCGAATTGCAGTAGGACAGGGTCAGTTAGTAAATTTTAATGCGTGTCGGACACACGAGCGAGTTCTGTGCTAGCTGGACTATTGATGAGGCTAATCGATGCCTTGAGTTGCCAATACTGCTGTTTCAAAGGAGCAAGCAGCCCTTTGCTACGTGCTGATGTTAGACAGGTCGTTTGCAGTACGATGCGAAACCAAGCACAGCTCGAATCGATAGTGTATCAATATACCTACAGCTCTGTACTAATAAATAAATAGAGAAAATTCGTGTTTGTGTCTTTGGGGTAATCTGAAACGCTGCGAAATCGAAAGCATCGCAATATTTCTTACTGAAATTGCCTTTCAACGATTAACTTTGAAATTCAAAAGGAATGGAAAGTAAATTGGTCACAAAAATAGTTTCAATAACCTAGTATTCTTGTCATAAAGCTATTTTTAACTCGTGTATGAAGTTAGTATAAATGTGTAAAGAAAGGAAGGTCCATCGCGTGCGGAAACACATACAAGAACTTGCGAGTGAGACGTCAAAAGAAACTCAGGAATGATTTCACCAGTTGAGATACAATTTAAAACGGTGTAAAAGACATTATCAGTAAGTGTAAAATTGCCCTTTTCAATCTGACGCTTCTCACTCATAAAAGGATGTGAATCACCCTGTAAATTCAGAGAGGGAGAGAGAGAGAGAGACACATATGCGACCACTGGGAGGAGTTATTCTTTTTCTCGGTGGTGCGCGACAGTCGCTAATGAAGGTCCGTGGAATTACTGGCGAAATAGATGTCATTAAGAGCCATTCCCAGGGAGCAACTCTTTTCCTCGAATCCGCCTTTTCCAGGGCCGGTTCTGCCATGAATCCGGCGAGACACGCGAAGCCGAGGAGGCAAAAACTGCCACCGAGGACGCAAGTAAAAGCCTAGATACATCCACACACACACAGACAGACAGACACAGACAGAGAGTGGGTACTACTTGGCAAGAGAGCACGAAGAGTGATTTTTTTCAGGGAATTCTGCGGCGTCAATCGACTGTTATTAGAGGCGAAGGCAAGCGAGCGAGCGAGCGAGCGAGCGAGTGCCGAGAGGAAGGAAGGAGAGGAGGACGATAGCGGGAAAAAAGCCGGCGGGAAAAAGGTTTCTGGGACGAGCATAAGTTTCCGAGAAACGAGCCGGCCACAATGCACGCATGCTTGGCCTTCGTCGACGTCAATGGGCTTTTGCCAGAGCGTGCCAGCTACTTATCGGCGTAACCCACTTACCAGCAATGCCTTCGGCCGAAAAAAGCCCTCTTCTTGTAACCCTGATTTAATTCTGTTTTAATCACCGTTTATATCTCTGTCGAATAATTACTCGCTGCCATTGTCATTGGTCGGAGCTGGGTTTCTTTCCGCGGTGTCTCTCTGAACAGAGCAGGTGTCGGTGAACTCTTTCCTGGAAAAGTCCACGAGTGACAGGGAGGAGACGCACGCAATCCCAGAGAATGATCGCACCCGGTCTGTGTGTGTGTGTCATGGAATAGAATAAGAGCGAGCGGAAGAAGAGAAGGGGAAGAATATAGAAAGTGCATAAGCGAGTGGCTTTTTTCTAATCGATTCCGCGAAGAGGAAAGTGGAAGATTGCTTTGACTGGTCGATCGTTCGAAATCGATCTCCAGCGGAGCGTAGTGCTTACTCTCCTTCTTACTATCCATTACAGTGTACATACATACGTACGTACGCCAATCCAAGCCGGGCGACATTTCTTGGATTTTTTTGCGCCCCTGCCGGAGTGCTATCGCTCGTGTAAAAATAAGCAAGCGAAGGCGGCTCCCACCCAACCATCACCACCATTGCCAATCCTGACATCGAGTGAACTTAATTCCGCCGCTGTTTCTACTGAAAATATTAGCCCAGCCGTCTTCCCCATTGCCGAGCGACACCTCTCAAAACAGAGAGCTAAACGTTCCCGTACCTTGGTGTACCTCTCTCCGAGAGGAAATCCCAAGCAACTACTAAACGTCGAGTATGGAAAGTCTTGGGAGCGCTACTTCCTCACATTGTTCGTGATCTAACATTGTGACTAACTCTATGTCAGCGTGGGAAAACTTGTCTCTTCTCTGCTTGCTTAATAAAGATAAGGCGCGTTTATCTGTCAGTATCTTTTCCTTTTGTATGAAACCATGATCGGCGGAAACTATAAAACAATTGCAATATTATTCACCCATATAAAGATAAACTTCAAAAACTTTAAAAGAAATGACGTCCTTAAAAAATATCTGCAACATTCTACTATTATTTTTTAATTTAACTTAACGCGAATTAAAAACACTGCCACTGTAAAAAAGAGCAATCAACTCCCTTTATCATCAAAATCTCATCAGAGGAGTAATTCCTGGCGGTCAGGTAATTGTGAGATCGAGTTGAGGGGCGCGCGCGTGAGTGGTGGTGGTGGTGCGTCTGGCGAGCGAGCGCGTGGATGCGAGGGTGATTATTTACCGAGGCGTAAACCATCAGGCGTAATGCGGTGGGAGCCGTTGATATAATTCATCATGGGTTGTAGGGTGTGCGCGGCCCGGCCTTCCGGATTGCTCTATAAATCGAAGAGAAGGCGCGCGCGCGCGCGCGCGTCCCGATAAATGTGAAGAAGTGCGTGGCCCGAAGGTGTCGGCGCGCCATAAATAAGGGGAAATCGTCAGAAGCCCGATTAATTTCGCGCTTGGCCTTTGGGGATGTGTAGTCGAGTCACGCCTGTCCCGGCCCAATACTGTCCGAGAAAACACGCCCACTCTTCCTCCCCTTCCATCCCCCTTTTCTCATCGCGAACCTTCCTTCCTTCCTTCCACCCCCTCGGAATATATATCAGGGAACTGGCTTCGCTTCAGCCCAGTAATGATAATGGAAGGGCGAATATCTTCAAGAGAGGATTGAAATAATGAGACGCCGCTCTTCTCCCTCGGAACCTTCCTCTTCTTACTTGGCCGAGGCACGTCCGATTTTAGGGGCACCGAGTAATTGCAGAGTGCGGGGAGAAAAGCGATCCTCGAGGAAGCCAGGAATTAGTGTGTACGCGCCGCGACGAGCCTTGTGCTGCACACTCGGTGCTGCTGGCCTTGCCAGCTAATTTGAGAGGGTAACCGGCTGAGCACCGATCAAATAAATCGGGCCCACCGGCCACCTTCGATTATCCCTCTAACCTTCCCTTCCTCCTTCCTTCTCACAGGCCTGGCAGGCAGAGGACTACTCTCGCATCGCTGATAGCCCCCCTCGTAAATCACACTGTCATTACACTGTATTCCTCGCTTCTAAGTGGAACGAAGTGGCGCGGTGTGTGTCGTCGAAATTCACGGAGGATGATTTCCCGCACGTCGCACGCAGCCTGAATTTCTCAAGCGTCACCGCGGCCGGATGATTATTTTTCTCGTGCTCTCCCGAGGGAAAGTGAGCAAGAGGAAGAGGAGGAGCGTTGCAGGTGGGCGGTACGTGTCTCGGGGATGAGCGTTATGGGCTAAGGAAAACTTCCCTTGTCCAACTTCTGTTGGGGCAAGTTCGCCGCTCCCTCGACAAGAAGTAGGAGCGTATTAAAAGGAAGAGAGTGTATAGCCTTACAAGCTTCCAGTACGCTGGCCTCTTCTTATTATTGTTTATCGTCCGACCATGGATTACACGGGGCGCATGCCAGCCAGAATGAAAGAGACTGTAGGGCGGACTACTCCGCGGGAAGAAGAAATGTACTACTCTCCCTCCACGCGCGAGAGAGCTCGCTACTGGCAAACTTTTTCCCTTTGCGGTCGAGGGAGAATCGTGTGTTAGCATAAAACGTCCCCGCTGAATTTCCCACTCATATTTCGCTCGGTTTCTCCTTTTTTTCACTCTTCCGCTCTCTCTCTCTCGGCCTGGCATATAAAATTAATTTTTTATGCTCTCGCTCCTCTTTGTCCCGTTCCTTCCATTCCGCTTAAAAGCCGTCCGCTTTCCGGATCGCTGGGTGCGATCATCTAAATGCCCCGAATTCATTTGCGTTCAAATGTCGAGGCCGCGCGCTGGACGACCGAAGCCCAGTTTAATCAGAGGGATTTTCGAGGAGAGGATGATTGTCGAGGAGAGTTGAATTCAATGCGAGAAAGCGGAACTTTCAGGATTGAAAAGAGCGTTGAACGCACCAGTCGCGTTCGGTTCTTTGCCATTAGGCCAAGTACACACGCAGACACACACATAGAGGAGACAGACTCGCATGGTTTGCTGGCCTTTGCGAAAGAATGTCCCATCGGCGTTCTCATCGGCTGCAAAAGGTTTCTTCGAGGCAAGAGAGCTGCGCTCGGTGCTTTTTGTTTCTTCGAGGTGGACCGCGATCGAGAGAGATGTTCCTAATGACCGTCGATCCATTCCAGGCTGACTGTGCTCGCGCGACCTTATCGTCGCAGCTTTTACTAATTGCATCCCGAAGAAACAAGAGGAGAGCCGGAGAGCAGCCATCGCCGGGCGAGTGAATGATCTTCCGAAGCGAGCAGATGTATCCCGACTCTCTGTCCACTCCGATAAACTTAGCCTTTTTTCTCTCACTTGTTGGTGGCCGGCGACTGGAGAAAGAACGAAAAAGGGAGAGAAGACCTCTTCGGATTCCATTTGGAACACCTTAATAGGTTGACTAATTTCGGCTGAGCCTCGATAGACTTTTTCTCCCATAATCCCGATCTCTCTCGCTTATCTCCGGCCGGCTAAGTGTTCGCTAAAACGTCCCTTTGACGCGCGCGCTCGCGCTCCCACGCTCCGACAAGCCTTTCTCCTTCACGCTGGCAAAAAGACTAGTTTACTCAAATTCCCCAAGAGCATAGGAACGTGTTCTTGGCCGGTGGAGAGTTGTCCGAGTGTGTGGCATAGATTGGCTGGTGGGTTATAGCGGGGCCCTGCGGTAGGTCAGTGTCGAGGGACGCGATCGAGGTCTTTAACCCTTGGCTGCCCGTCGGCGAACCTCCAGAGAGGCCAACTCTCGCCTCCGAGAATTCTCTATCGATTACTCTTTCCTTGAAACGTCTCTTTCCCTTTCGTAGCCGATCAATTCCGTTGGCCTGCTGCTGCTATGCCGTGTGCTTTCACCCATCACTGGCAAACTAATTCGGCAACGGATGGGAGCAAAGCTCCGCGTGGCACTCGCTAACAGAATTAGCCGAAGGAAAGTGCAAACCCAGCAGCAGGCAAGCAGACAGCCGTGTTACATCTAATTTATTCGCTTTGCCGGAAGTTTTGTCCGCAAAAACAAATTAACCGACGAGCGAAAGGAGAAAGGAGAAGCAGATAGAGAGAGAGAGAGAGTGGATGGGGAGGAGTGTATCCGAGTGGTAAATTGGGAAAAAGTTTTTACACCGAGCGAAAGGGAGGCTCCGGCCGCTTAATGTAAATGCGCGCAAGAGTGGCGCTGGCAATGTGTTCTCAGCTAAAGTGATTTAATCGTGCTTGCTCTCTCACCCCACCACCGCTCCCGGAACCTCCAAAATTCTCACCCCCGAATCCTCCACCGTACTAACCAGCCCCTTTTTCACCGAGCATTTCACCGCGCGAGAATAAATCTCGGATAATCGGGCACTCTAAACGCCATCGGCCGCTTCCAGAAACAATTGGGAGAAGTTGAAGAATCAAAGGCGGTGAAATGATATCGGATAATGAAAGTGCTTCCGATAACGATGGCCCCCGAGAAAGAGTTGGAGGGCGGATTCGAGAGCAATTTTTCACATCCCACCGAGCAGGAAAAAGCAAGAGAGAGAGAGAAAGAGAGAAAGAGAAAGCGAGAGCGGACGTTTGCTCTAATCGTTTCCACGGAATTGGATGTACGAAGTAAGTTTCGAGGTGGCCGCAGCGATAAATTCGTGCCGACTGGCAACTCGGCAATAAAGCAATCGATTCGACGAGGCCACCCACAGCCACGTAGTAGTAGTAGGACTGGTATAGCGGTAGCAGAGGCGGTGTGTGAGCGAGAGAAAGGCGAGGCTAGAAAGTTCCACGGAAAAGCAACGACACCCACTTCACAGGAACTCCTTATGGGAAATCGATTTAGCCGGATTCTTAATGCGCGAATGTCCCGCGATCATTACCTTATCTTATTGGCAGCAGAGGGACATTTTGAGAGCGGCTGACGACGGTCGACGGTCGACGTGCGGCTGGGGAGGAGATCCTGTATTTCTTTCCAGGACATATTGGCCCTTCAAGCCAAGGAGGAGAGATCCTGCGAGGAAAGAGTGCGCGGCGCGTGTTGTGCGGTGAAGGAGCGAGAAAACTTGGCTCAAAGGTAAAGGCAGTGGAATCGGGCGGAAGGGAGAGATCAGGAAAGAGAGATTGAAGGGAGAAAAGTGTTGCTCGGTAGGCAAAGGCGACTGGTGAGGCGCGGCGCGCTCTTAAGGATCGTGGTTCCGAAGCTGAAAGCTCGAAAGCTCGAAGGCTCCCGGCGATTCTTCAAGGCTTGGTAGACCCCGGCTAAAAGAAGGATTCCCACCCTCTCTTCTCTCTTCTTCTTACTTCTTTCGCGTGCTTTTCCTGCTCGTCTTTCTCGAGGTTTTTCCCGTTGCGAGAGCGATACGTCGTCCGCCGGTGAAATCAGATGGCTGGGAATATCCACGTAATTCGAGACCTATCTCCACCGGCTTTCCCTCTGCCGCCTTCCACGGGCCGTCAGCCTGCTGAGCCGATTTCGATCCCAACAGACTTATTTCCCTTGAATTTCCCCTGCACAATGCTCTCTTGCCCTGGTTTTCCACTTGATACTCTACACCGGATTTCGATGACTCCGCCGAGCTCTCTTCCAGTAATGTCGGAGAGAGCTCCCACCAACTTCCTGATGATGTCTTTGCATCGCGAGTGCACAGCCTTTACTTCAAAGCGGATTCTCCTGTCGACCTTAAGTAAAGCTCGCGCAAGCCTCATTACCTATTCCTTTTGGCAGCTTTAATTAATGCTCCGACAAACAGTGTCACGCTTGATTTTTCCGAGGCGGAAAGGAGTAGTTCGCGCAAGAAAGAGAGTGCTGCTGCATGAATGAATGGAGAAAAGCTACCCAAGAGTTCGGCATTTTCATCTCCATCGATCTCTTTCTCTCTTTCTCTGACTCTTTCACTTTGCCTTTACCGTTGAAATATTTTGTCAGACGAATGGAATATCTTGGCGCGTCTGCCTCGATCTTGACGAGCTTTTATCTCCGTGCGACACCACCCACCTGCGCATCCATCCTGCAATGCCAGTTTTGCCCAGGTGAACGTGTCCCGTGGATCTTGGCATACTTTCGCATCGGTCTGTTGATGCTTCCAACATGCAACCTTTTCTGACGATCGAACGAATTCTACGTGAAACATTCGCTCGATTGGCCCCGGAAAGTTTGAGCGTCACAATTCCTCGCATGATTTAATATTGTAATTCTAAGTTAGTCAAGTCAATGCGAAAGCCAAGATTTTTTTATGTGCTTTTACATTTATGACGACTCGATTTTGCTGCGATAAATTATTGTAATATTGATTACTCATATTGGATGCTTTGAATAAAACTTGTCAAATTGGAAATGGGATGACAAAAACACGAAAAGTATATAAAGAAGTGTCTGCCAACAACTTTGGAAAAGGAACATCAAGCGATAGAGAAGCCCTTCTCCCTGCGTATCACGCGATTGATTTAGCAGAGAGGAAAGGAGGTCAACATCTATGAAATGCTCGAGTTTCCTCCGGTCCAAGTGAAGCGAGAGGGCGCGCGTTAAGAAGGATTTATCCCCTCCGGCAGATATTCGGATCCTACTCGTAAAATCGCAGTAAACGTTTCTTCCCGCTTTCTCTCGGAGGCTTTACGATCGAACTTCCACCTGCGATACGACCGCGCTCTCCTACAATACTGTGACGTAACAAACTTCCAGCACTTCTTACTCGAGCTCTCTCCGCAATCCTCCTTTCGATCTGTCTTTCTCTCTCTTTCTCTCTCTCTTCTTCGCTTCTATTAGTTCCAAGGGAAACTCGACGAGCCGAGAACTTACTTTGTCGAGAGAGCCGCAGATTGCATTCGAAACGAGCTAATTCGAGGCCGGTGCAATTTAAGAGGCACGCCTGGATAGCCGGAGAAAGAGCGGCCGAATACCCGTTGAAAGAGTCCTGGAACGCAGTCGCCGAGCAGAAAGAGAGCGAAAGAGAGCGAGCGAACTCAACATTAATAGAGATTAAAAAATATAATCTCGGCGAGGACGAGATTGCGCCGGGAAAAAGGGACTCGGTGCGCGAGAACATTGCCGCCAGAGAAAAGCTTACAAGCGAGAAAGAGAAAGATAAACCTTTTTGAAGGCCTGCCGGCATTCTCGTCGACGTTCACCAAAAAGGACTCACCTGAAACAGAAAGCAAGAAAGGACTTAGGGTTGGCGCGCAACAGACGACTTCAGAGGATTGCTTAAGCGTACAATCGTGGAAAGGTGGTCTTTCGAAGCGCGCGGCGGACTGCCAGTCGACAGAGCAAAGGCTCGGACACCTGCTCGCTGATGGTCATACCGTTTATTACAGAGGAATGAAAGCCGAGGAGAAAGACAGAGAGCGAGGCAGAGGACGAAGAAGGACGACGAAGGACGACTGGCAAGGAATGAAGGAAGACTGAATGCGAAAGGGAAGAAGTAATGGCGCGCGGTGGAACAGAAGAAAAGGAGGTCGAGCAGTTTGTTTCCAAAGGACAGGTAATAATGGCTGTTAGGGAGCGCGGAGCGGAGCGGAGCGAGCAAGCCGGGGCGCGGCTCTGTCTTCCTCCTGGCGGTGGTATGGAGTGTGAAGATGGTTTGTATGCAGACGGCACCGGTCGTTCCGACACCCGGCACACGTGATCAAATTTCCTGAGGCCGCGCGCCACCGAGCACCGCCGCGTCGTCCGCTGCCTTTCTGTCAACTAGAACGGAAAACTTCAATACGCCCGCGCTAGCAGAGAACGACGCAAGATCGACGGCGAACCCTCCTCGCGTGCTACGTCATTTTGACAGCACCAACGAAATGTCCCACTTACTGTCTTATTGCCGTGGAAGAAGCAAATGACACTCTTTCCCCGGCGAATAATGCAAAAGCAGTATTACTATTCCTCGCAGCGAACCATCCCAGCCATTTCGGACTAGATTTCCAATTAAAGGGAGGTTCTGCTTCCTCCCCAATTTCCCATCCTCGCCTCCTCCTCCTCCTCCAGCTGATCCTCTTCCGAGAGACAGGAGGATGGCCGAGTAGTGATTGGGAAAGGGGGTATCGGTTGTCGAGTCATCGATTTTCGAAATCGTGTTTCGCGAGGGTAATGGATTAGGATTGAAAGGGCAGTAACGAAGCGCTATTGACGAAGATGAAATCAGGCAAACGGTCGCGGCCTGGCGGTGGTGGTGGTCCTCGGCGAATCGGCGGGCGACTCCGAACGGAACAGCCAGAGAGATACGATTGGGATCGGAGAGCAGAAGGGTAAAGTGGGGATGGTCGAGGAACGATAAGGGAGCGTGCAAACGAGATCGATGGGATGTCCCAGCTGCCCTCGAGGAGAACTTTATTAAACGTTCCTCGCTCGTCGACAGAGGGAACAAGCGAGAAATAAAGGGGAGTAGTGGGAAAGGGAAAGAGTGGCTCGTTAAATCGTAGCTGTATTAGCGAGCAATCACGCGCGGCTCCAATGGCCCAGTAAAATCCGACCACCATTATCTTCCGGAGCTTTTTACACGAGCGTCGCCACTCTATCTTCCTCGAAGGGGAGGATGATGATCGAGGCGACGAGCCGATCGCCAATAGCTTGTATGTTGCATCGATTCCAGGTTAATCGAGACTGGGTGAGAGGGAGGAGAGGGGCGCGAGAGCTGATCCTTTCTCTTGGAATGATGCTGCAAAGGAGGATATAAAGGAGGATTCCATCGTCATTTGAAAGCTCGTTCCCACCGGTTTTAGCAGGGTACGATTAGCCTACTGAAAGGAGGAGGCGACGCGAGGGATATCTTGGCTAGGAGACGAGGAGGACGACTTCATCGGGCGAGGGAACAACTTGTAAAGTTCCTCGAAGTGGTGGTAGCTGCCGGCGATCCTAAAAAACCCCGGGAGAGGAGAACGCCTGTCCTACAAATCTATGGAATCTGTCGGGAGATTTGCTACCTAAAGGGGAGCCGCCGCCGCTGCCGCCGCTGCCGCCGCCGCCGCCGCAACAGCACAGCCCCACCGTGCGCGCTCGCTCGTCGAGCAAGCGATTCTCCCGACGGAAACAAAAGGAGAGGGAATCGAACTGGAGAGAGAGCTCGATCCTGTCTCGACCTGCTGAAATTCCACTGTCTACCGGGTGGTGTCGCCGACACAAAGCTGTATTCACCGAAGCTGCCGCGTCGTCTCCCTGCACTCTACACTCCAGTCAATATCCTCTGACGTAGCAAAAGAGAAAGTTCGACACTCGGCAAAGCAAAAGTCGTAAAAGCAAAGGGTTGAACATTTGAACTTTATTACTTCGCCTCTAACTTTGAATTATAACTCATAAATTATTCGAAGTATAAATTATAAATTATCCAGTAATTTTAGTGATACACAAGTGTACCAATTTTTCTCTCGTCATTTTTAATGCTGAACTTAGAACACATATGTGGCAAAATGAGTGGAAGGGAAAATCCAGCAAGGTTGCAGAATTCCCGGCAGAAATGACTGGTTTCCTCTCGTCGAATCCAACCAACAGCACATTTCTCGGCTGAACTCTATCGGAATTCCGACACGGCAACTGGCTACTAATTTATTACAGGCTGCCGGAAACGAGGTAAATAAATAAGTAAAAAACGAGAAGAAGAAAGGAAGTCGAGGCTTCAGGATCGCTCTTAAGGGTTGTAGAGAGACGACGGTCGGGGGGCGGTGAGGAGGAGAGAGCGGAGTGAAGGGAAAGGGGGGGTGGACGGTGGAGGAGTTACAAGTTCGTCCATCGAGGAGCGGTGTTCTTGGTTTGGCGCCCCAGGATTTCCCACGAGTACGTAGTTCGCCGTTCTGAACAATTTCCTCTCGACTTTTAACCCCTCTGCCTGCCTCACTGCCGACTGCAAACTCACCCGCTCGGAGACAAAAGAACGAGCCTGGGAGAGGGAAAAAATGGGAATGGGCCTTCGGCATCCCTCTCTCTCTCGGTTCATCTCGAGCTTTCTCGCTCTCATGCCTCCAGAAGAAAGAGGGACTATGGAAATTCCAGGGCGCCACGGCCGCTTGCCTCCTCCTCCCTCTCTTGGGGGGAAGTGCGAGCCGTCGAGCGCTACTACGCCTTCCAGCGCCACTCTTTCCCTCTGGAAACGTGACTTGTATCGTTACGTAATTACACGCCTTGCCCGAATGGAAGTAGAGGCCGCGAAGTCTACTTCAACAGAAGTACACATTTTCCAGTAATTCCTTCGGCAATCGCGCGCGCGCGCGCGCCATCAGCGACGCCACCACCCGCTGAGATCGTTCGAACGAGCCGCACGCTCTTAATTCCTTGCTTCGATTGCCTCACGCCGATCGCGTTTCTCGACACTGCCACTCCAACCAATACGAGATTCTACTGGTTTTTATTGATTTAGTTTCGCTTTTATTAATGTACCGGTTCATTTAGTTTGGGGTGTAATAGATTGTTGGAATCTTTGATGTTTCTGTTGCATTGAAGTTTTGAAGTTAGCTTTGAAGCACTCTGCACGAGTCGTGAATATTGCGATATTTTGTAGTCTATAATTTGCGCCAATCATAATTCTATACAGGAAAGAAAATCGCATTAGAATCAATGGAGTGGTTCTCGGAATCATATCAAGTAGATTCCCGTGCGTAAAAAGCAGTTTGAATCCGTCTTGTTTCGCATTTGTACGCAGTTCTCGGTTCTCCGAGGAGCAACCGTAAGAAAATATATGTTGTGTTTGTCCGGAGATGTACTTTCCAATGGTGAAAGAATTATCCAAATTAGATGCGCGTGTACAAACTTTCTCTCTTTATATATTAAAATAAAATAGAACTAAAATTATACAATTTTTAAAAAAGAGTATTCGAATATTCTTAGAAGATGTAAAAAAAAACTCCCCAGGGAAATATGCGTCTATTTCGAGAGAACAGTTTTCTCCTTTAACAACATCGTTTCCAAGTATGTCCACTGTTTACCAGCATTCGACCCAAAGTATCCCATTTTCCACAGCACGTAACCAATAGAAAAGACTGTAAACATTTACTGCCACGTAAATTGCAGATAATCGATGGTCACGGACACGAATGGCTCGCTCTATTTTGCATAAACTTCCTCTTTCTACTCATCAGGGTCTAAACTTTGCTCGCAAAGTCTCAATCCTACAGGTGCTTTCCCAAGTTCACCATCGAGCGATAAGATAATTCGTTCTCAGGCTAGGAAATTGGCTAAAAAATTGTCCAATCATTTTCATCATCTGCACTCTTTTTAAATTTTACTTTTAAAAATCAGAACTGATTTTGAAGCTCGGGTAGAATTGCAAATCTTGAGTATTCAGCTATTACAAATAAAACTGGAACTTTCCATTACTAGAAAATAATTATTAATCGATATTTTATTTATGATATTCCACGAAATAATATGTTGGCTTCACAGTCAGAAGAAGATGGACGAAGGGAAGATGCAGGGATGGTTGAAAGGGGGGTCGTCGGTGAAAAATGAGTTGGAATGATGATTTTCCGTATGCGGGTGCTGCCGATCGTTAGACGGCACGTTAACGACGTGGGGACTATGGCAACGACTGGGTGCTTAGTCCCCGGTGTACCCGCTAGTGCCACGAGATATAGTTATCGTGACTGTCGACCATAGTTACGGCTAATGTCTGCGCAATTATGCAAATGGTTGGCGCGAGTATCTGCGAGTATGTTTGCGGCCAAGCTCGCTCGCTTCTGCTTCCGGCGTGCAAGCGAGCGAGCGAGTCGGCCGAATGACTCTACGATTGCTGAGACGAAATTATTTCGTAAGAATTCGTCCACTTGACAAAATGGCAATCCTAAGGGAAGAGCAGTTGGAAGAAAAAGTGGTGAGCAATGACGAAACAGAGCTTGAAAGTTGACACGAAAGCTCGCTGGAGGATTAGTCTTTCGACTTTTCCTGGTTCAAGAGCAACCGTAGAAATTATTTCTTAAGAATTTCCCTACTTCCAAATTTAAATAGTAAAGATAAATAAAAACAGGTGTGAGGGAAAAGCAGTTGGAAGGGAAAGCAGAGAGAAATAAAGAAAGAGGGGCTTAAGAGTTGATAGGTGCGGGCAGCTCACCAGAGGATTAAAGATTTTCAAGTTTTCCTGCTTGAAGAGGAGTAGTAGTAGCATGGAACTTCGATGGACGCGGAAAGTTTTGCTTGGCCGATGATTCTAACGTGTGGTTATCGACAAACCGTGAAAGACTGCACTCTTCTAGGAGAGAAGGATCGGCGGTGGTCAGGAAGAGGTTAGCCCGCACGATGGACTTCTCGCTGGAGGAATGCTTATTTCACGTTCCAGGAATAGCGTGGCAGAGGCCAATTGGAAGCGACGATTTGCGGCGGGCAGCCCGCACGTCCCATATGCAAATACCGAATATTGTCGAGCGCTCACCGACTGCTTACAAATGTTGCAAATGTTCCTCTCCACAAATACTTGTACCGTTTCTCAAACAAGCACTACGCGCGCGCGCCACCGCCTTTCGTCAAAGTCCCAACGACGACCCAGGAGGCCGGTAAATTCTACTCAAAGCGCATGAAAACTTTGTCCAGCGAATTTGAAACTCCAGCACGCGCGCCCGCCAAGTTTCGCCTTCGCTGGAGACCGGAAAAATGGGTTTAGAATTTACGCTCGGCGCTGACTAAATCATAAATCGTTTATGAGAAACTCAACGCGATCTCAAAGGACCGTATACAGTCGTTTGGGAAGACAGGTTAACACGGGCTAATGAATTCAAGCCTGTCGAGAGAGTAGAACATGCCGGAACTACTGCTACGTAGAAACCGGACAGGGAATTACTAATGCAGCCAACTATCTCTCACAAACGCTGAAAGCATTCTCATTTGGTCGCTTCTCTTTGTCCCTCGCTAACCGAATCATCATACAATTACATATCTTCGAACCAGGATATTTTAAGGAAATTGCAAATTAATGAACTTATCACTAATAAAAAAACAGATAATTGTTCCTAAAAGGACATTTCCAAAATAACGAATCTCCGACTTAGTTCTCTAATCGTGTATCTTCAATATCCACATTTATTTAATGGACTCCTTTTGATTTGCGGACTCCTAGTGAGAAAGGTCGAGGGAAGCATGGTGGGAGAGTGTTTATCGGGCGATAAGATTAAGCAGTGTGACTACGTGTCCGTAGCTGTAATAGCCCGGAGGTGGTAGGAGGCGAGGTGGAAGGATCGGCGAACCCGGATCCGGATCTTTCAAGGAGTGCAAGGAGGAGGGCGGCGGCGGTGGCGGCGGTGGCGGCGGCGCGTACTGTAAGCGTGCAATTTCAGCACTCCCTTAGCTTAGAGATTGCGATCGAGAAGGCGGCTGCTGGCAGCATCCCTCAAGAAAAATCTTGTGTGCAGGAGGATTGGTCCTCGGGCGGGTAAAGAGTTTGCTAGGATCTCGGTGGGTCGCTCCTGCGGGGAGGAAGATCGCTGCTCGGCGGCGACGGGCGGGCGGCTTCGAGTAAATGAGAAAGCGCCGCGAGGAAAATACCATGCAAATCCTGTAGCGGCTGTTTTATCAAGAGCTTATCCGTAGGGAAGAAGAACGATGCGGTTCCTTCGGTCCTGGCAACACTACTACTTCTCTCTCTCTCTCGCTTTCTCTCTGCGCGCGCGATGGCTTTTCTTTTCTCGCTTCTTTCAGCCCCTTCGGCCACTCTGCCAGCGCAGCAGCGAGCTCCTTCTGCTTCCACTTGATCAGTCTCCTCATCGCCTCTCACACTCTCTAACTCTCCTCTCTTCTCCTCTCTTCAACGGCATTCTCCTCCAGCCACCCTCCGCTTGCCTCTCATCTCTGTGTACCGCCGCGTTCGGTCCAACTAGTCTCGGCGTGACCCGCAAATGCAAATCCACATCGCATTTGTTCGATCAGCGAACCATCTTCCTTCTCGCTGCCCGCTACGGCCGAACACCCACACTATCACTCCCTTGTCTCTCTTCTCTTGGCAATGACTGAGAGAGAACGAGAAAGAAAAGGAGGACCACTCGAGAAGCCTATTTCGAAACGACCTTTGCCTCGAGGCTGTCGACTCCTGCGGACCACGGCTCGCTAGGATTGACCCGCTCCGCTCCGCTCGACTCCTCTCAACGCGTCTATTTCGCCAGGATGAGAAGAAGGAATATGCGTGGTGCTCCTTCGACGCTAATGAGAATCGATTGGACGAAGCGAGCGAGCGAGCGAGGAGCGCAATCAGTCGTGGACGAATCGGGCGAAAGACGACATTCCTCGTCGCGGGGAGAGGCGACGGGGGCGAGGACCGCCGTCTTGAGGATGAACAGCTAGCAGCCTCTTTGTTTAAGGTCCCGACACGGATGAAAGTGCTACATCACGGAAGTTCTTGCTGTTTGCTGTCTCAAGAGAGCAAGAGACGAAGAAAGAAAGGAAGGGGGAGTGAAAAAGAGAGGAGGGGACTACTGACTGAAGGAAAAGAGCAACTTCCACTTCACCTGTCGGAGGACTTTCCTCGCGACGTTCTAAATTAAAACAAGAGCAATGTGCCCTCCCTCCCAACCCTCTTTCTCCACCCACTTCTGCCGATATCGCTGCAATCCTGATGGCCAGCTTCCCTCTCCCGGTCCAAGTTGCCCGGATGTAAGGAAAGTTCCCGAGCACTTCTCAAAGTGCTCCTTCCGCCCTCGACTCTTCCTCTTCCTCCTCCTCCTCCCTCGTCGATTTTAGTATGCACCCGGAACACCTGACTCTCGATAACCACCCCCTTTTCGCAGGGGTGTGCAGCAAGTCGAGAATTAAAGGTCGTTCGGAGGAAGATCGAATGAATCGGTAATTGAATCGTAGGTGGGACTCGGAGGAGGGTGGCAATGAGGGGATTACACAGTTTGCCGAGGGTTAATCGTCCGTGATTAGAGGGAGCTACTTGGAGACTTGCTGGTTCTAGCTGGGTAAGAGCAGCAGGATCCAGTGGGAAGAAGATTTCCGGTGGGCACGCGGAGGGAGTAACTCTTTTTCGGAGGGAATTTCGATCACGAGCGCCTCCGGCTGGTAGAGATATTCTATTGGGGGAAAGGGCGTGAGTCGACTCGAGAGCAGAGGGATCTCCTCTCTCCTCGAATCTCTCAGCCGAGAGCCACAAGTTTCCCGTGAAAAGTCATTCTCCGCGCTGCTTTTGTTTGGCTTGCAGTTACTGGCAGCAGCAGCAGCAGCAGCAGCAGCAGCAGCGGAGGAGGAGGACTCGACTGGGCAAACTTCATTTTCAGGACGAGCGAGTTCGCCACTCCCGAGCGAGTTTGTCTTACGAGCCACCGCTAAATCACAGGGACAATAGGCCTCGAGCAAATAATTACCGTCCTCGTTATAATTGCTATGCGAGAACGATTATCTCTCTCTCTCTCTCGCGCCCTCTTTTCCTTCTCTTTCTTTCGCTATCTCTCGCCCTCTGCTTTCTCGCTGTTTGCGTTTGCCCTCGATTCTTCTGGCTTCCCGTGCGATCTTGTCTCGCTGGTTAGGCAAACTTCAGCCGGCAGTGCAAATTAGTTTCGGAGGGGTGGGGGTGGGGCGGCGGCCCACGTGCGATTCCATTAGGCTTCCCTGGGAAAGTTTAGCGCTGCACGCGCGCGCTTGCCACTCCCTCTCTCTCTCTCTCCTTCCTTCTGGGAATCATGATCTATGATATTTCGAGGTCCCTTCCTCCCTAACGAGTACCCACTTTATCTGCGCTTTCGAGCCGCCCTCCTCGCTATTATTATGCCTCCTAGTAGACCAATTAATACTCCTTATTCTTCGCTCTCTACCTCGACCTCTCCCTACCGCCGGGAACAAACTCACTCCTCCGCGAACTCAATCCTAACTATATCCGAGGATGTCGAGGAAAGTTCAAGATAAGTCTACAGTTCAATCTGGTCTACTAGTTTATTAAGTTTCAAGAGGGAAAGAATGTTTGTCTTTTTCCAAAGATTGTCTGTCTTTGAAGATAATTTTGTGATATTATTAATGGAGAAGAAGGTCTGCTTTTCTTTTCCGATAGTTTGAAGATTCTAGTAGAATGCTGTCATTAAGAATGATTTTCTTTATTACTGATTCGAATTATATATTCTTTGTTGCAAACAGGCAACAAATTGTACTGAAACAATGTTACAATTACTGTATTCTTCGCGCATGAGAAAGAAGACAGTGTTGCTCACGGGAGAAAGGTGAGTTAGCCTCGCCGGTTGGCTTTATCGAGATAGGCTGAGCGCAGTAACTTTATAATTAATATGATGCTGGAGCCTCGGAGGATCGCGTTTAGTATTCATAAGAGCAGAGGAGGCGCGCGGACCTTCCGAGAAGGGATACGGCCGAGATCGAGCCGTTCGATTCTGAGGAGCAACCTTCTCCTCTCCCGACGATATCTCTCCCAGCCGGAGTAAGACGGACAACAAGGCTGCTGCTGCTGCTGCTGCAACATAACAGCGCTGCTCCAGGATATCCCGTCAATTTCTGGCAAATTTCGAGCATCGCAAAGAAAGCGAAATGGTGGATAACAACCGGATGGTTTTATGGATTCTCCGAGTGATTGCTATAGTGGCAAATGAAACTGCATGCTTGGAGGTTCGAGGATGCTTGCAAAGGTTCTCGAGAGCAGCGCACCAGCAGCCCCCTGCTATATCCTTGCCGACAGGCTTCTTTCGTTCCTCTTCGTCCGACTTCGCTAACGAGATTCCTTCTCCAAGTCGCCCCTCGTTCGCTTTTTACACGTCTACGGGGAAGAAGGCAACTTGGAATCGCCGTGAAACTTCATTTTCGAGCCTCATTACTTGTCCCTTGACTCTCTCCTCTCTTTCTCTCTTTCGTTGCCGAGGTCAGATACAACAACAGACCCTCAACAATACACCTCTCGCTCGCTTTAAAGTACTCTATGTTCTACGCGCCTCTTAACTCCTGGACGCCTTTAATTCAGGCTCGCGCTTCGTTGGCCGTGCAAAACCAAGCGAGGGATTGCGCATCGAAATGTACGCGCGAGCGTGGAAAGTTCCGGTTAAAGGGAGAGGATGGTTCTCCTGCCGGTGTCCCACGGGTGAATGCGAGCGGTGTCAAAATAGGATTAACGAAGGAATCCCGAGGAAGAAGAGGGAGCTCCTCGTCCGTGAAATCGCGTTTCGCTAGGAGTGTGCGCGCATCAGAGGAAACAATTCGAAACGGGCAAAACTTCACGGTGAATTCGTACATAGCTCTCCTCTCTCTTCTGCGCTCTCATCCCTCCGAGCGAGGATTCTGCGGGTTTGCCAGGATAGGCTGGAAACCTCGGGGAAACTTGTCGGGGAGGCCCGCATGCTAGGCGTTCGCCGGGCCTTCGCAACTTTCCCACTCAAAGGAAATGAAATGATGAATGAGGGATTGCTGCATCTGCCGTTCTGCTTGGCCGTCATCGTTCTCTTCTCTCTCTCCTCGCGTAATCTTTCTTTCGAGGTTGCAAAGGTGGTGCCGCCGGCGGGTAGAAACTCTGGTGCGCCGCCAGCAGGAGCCTGTCTGCTCTTGGCCCCGGGGCGAATAATTCGCCCTGACAATTAGAAGGCTGTCACGATCCAGGAGACAGTGTCTTCTCTGCCCTCGGGAACTCCTTGCCGACAGGCTGTCAGGGCCGAGTGTCCTCATCTCCTCATCAGTGTGCCTTCATTTCCAGCAGCCGTCGCCCTCTCCTCCACTTTTCCTTCCACCTCCTCCGCCTCCTCCTAGCGCGCCGCCCTTTGTCTTCGCGAAAGCGAGAGCCGCCAGATAGAGAAGTGTGCGAGCGAGACGCGAGCCAACGGGTGAGAATCTAATCCCAGGGGAGAAACTGTTGCTGCCTGCCATTTCCTTCGTGCGGTTCTCTACAGCCACCAGACCCACCCAAAGAGAGAATGATTCCAGAAGGAAAAGGAATTGCTAGCAAGTGGCTGTGGATGTTGGCTGAAATCGACGGAAAAGTCCTTTTCTATCCTGGCGAGTCAACCCTCACGATTGCAATCGCTTTCTTATGTACCGAATTCATTCCCACTTGCATCTAATTAACTTTTTAGTAGAGATTCCCACTGACAAATTTACGGGCTTCTCTGTTAGTTTATTCTGGTAGTTGTAATTACATCTCTCGCTCTCTTTGAAAGATATATTCAAGACAATTTTTCAGAAGATAATAAAAGTAAGTACTGCAATGTTTATGAAGTAATTCTATTTAGATTAATGTGGAATATATCATTTTGAAGTAGAAAGGATAATTCAGTGTAATTCTATATCTTGCAAACAGCGCTTCAATTTTACAGACATAATCGATACGAAAATATAAGGTTTAGTTCGCTTGGATCTCGACGAGGATAAGTAACACGATAACTGATCACATATCCATCTCGCCTACTCTTTCTCTCCCCCGTATTTCCTGGTATTTGCCTCGCTCTCGAAGGTTGCGCATCACGATCCCCCATTATGATGCCAACAAACCCGATAGCATTATGCAGATTTCTCCCATTAACCAGAACACGCGCTCGCGCGCGTCGCGGCGCGGCTCGGCGGCACATCCCACCAGCGGAATATTGGCGCGCGTTTCTGTCGATCAACGAACACACACGTATGCGGTTCGCCAGAGGGAAGCGCGGCGCACATCCCCGGCAAATGGGGATCGGTTACCGGCGCTCTGGCAACAATAAGAGAGCACCCGCTCAACTAGCAAGTGCTCTGCTGTTCTCGATAAATTTATTCTCAATTAGCTGTTTTACTCGGCTTCGCCTGCTGCTCGCTCGCTCGCATTTTGCATGCCTCGCCTTCCTCGGACTTGTAAGGATGCATTAGGCGAATAAGAACTAGTTGTAGTTTGTCGAACATATTTTGAGATAGTTAAGATTCATTGGGTTTATCTTCCTCGTGTGTTTTAATCATAAAATTGATGAAAATAATAACTTGTACAAAGCTGGGGTGGATTTCAAGGGTTGTTTAGGGGATGGCAAGTTTTATATTTTTTCCAAAATTAATCCGAAGGATCCTTGTATAGTGAAATTTATAGGAAGCTTTTTGTCACTTTTATATATTAAGATCAAGATAGATTAGCGGAAATCCGCGTGAGCCGCTTTCATATTGGCAGGAGGAGGAGGAGGAGGATGAGGAGGGTAGTGTCGTGTTCCAGTGGAAAGACGAGCGATTAGAATTCTTCCGATTAAAATGCTCGCTTTTTTCCCGATTGTAATCCGAGCAAAGGGAGCAAGAAACAGTATCGATATCTCTCGGTGCTTCGAAATAGCTATGAGTTCTTTCTCTCTCTCTCTCTCTCTTTGAATTGTCTCCTCGATGGAAGTTAGCCGTGGAACGTGTGGGGAAGCCGAGAGGGAGAGAGGGAGAGAGCAGGGTTCCATATCGAATTGCACATTTGCTCGGAGAGAGGAAGGAGGAGAGTAGGGAGGAAGTGGCGCGCCAATATTATCCGCGGTTTATGGAAGTCCTGGACCATACCAACTGGAGAAATATGATTCTGTTCCAGTGACTAGCCTCGAATACGACTAGCCAATCGTGGAGGCTGCACTCCCGATAAGGTAGGACCATCCAACCAACCTTCCAGTCTAATTATACCTTTCTCTCTTGGCGATCTCATCTCTTTGAAGATCGCTCTTGCCAATACTCGACTCTCCCTCTCCCTCTCTCTCTCTCTTTCCCTTCGAATGCTCTTTCAAGCCGAAGCGATTTCTCCTTCGGCGCTCCACGGCGCACTCAGACAATAGAAACTGGCGAGCGAGAGGGCAACTATTACTCGAATCAGTCTAATAAGAAAGGTGAAAAGCGTGAAAGACCAAAGAACCAATGAAGAGGAAGGACCTTTCGATCGAGTTCTCCTCTCTTCAACGAATTCCATCTAAATGCCACTCTCTTATCTCCGTTCATCTCTATCCAGTGAAAATACTTGTCAAAAAACTCATTCGAATTTACAGCTTCTTGACATCCGCGACAGAATGTCGTGGAATACCAATCTCTCTTGGTTCGAGCTATTCCCTCCTACAATGTAGCACACGCAGTGAGCCTGATTAAATTTTGACATTTACTTCGCCGGGGGTGCAAAACACATGCACCAACTATGTTTCCGAGGGCGCGCGCGTACATAGATGCGAATGTATGTGTGTGTGCGTGGGGTGGTTAAATATGCACGCGCAGAGCACGTGTAAGGCGTGTAGGACGAGCAGGAAAGTGCAAACGGGAACTGACGTAACTCCGCTTCGATCCCGGCGTGTTCCCGTTAAATTACACCGGCTCCCGCGCCATCTCTCGCTCCCTCTCGTGCCCTCTCGGCTTTGGGTACACGGGTTGGTACACGCGTCCCTCGGACCGGCCGACACGGCTTACAAGTACCGATATACGTCCGATCACCTGGTCCACCGATCTCGCCCTATAAGTAATCTTGTCTGGGAGTAACAGTTGATCGGGAAACCGGCACCGGACACCCTTTAAATGCGAACGCTCCTCGTATCTCTCTTCCAGCACCAGCAGAGATTCTCTAATCTCTACTAATACTGGCTGGTGTTGTTCTAGGTTTCGAACAGACTGGTATTTTGTTCGATCTTAATTGTAAATTGATTTAGAAAATAATGGAACCTTGTAAAAATGTATAATACCAGAGAGATATTTTTAAAACAACAAATAGACTGATGGAAATTTATAAAATTATTCGTGTATATACTTTAAATGTAATATTTTAAAAAATTTGGGTCTGAGGAAGTTAAGCAAAATTGTACTTTATTTTGCTAGCAATGAAATATTATTCTAATCCTAAAACCTGCGAGTCTTATCAAGCAATTACAATCAGAGAACTTAAAACATTGACTGTCGATGGAGATTCCATGAGAATTTCGTTGATCCGTCGAGAAAGATGCATCTCTTTGTGAATGAGTGGAGAAATGAGGAGAGTGGAAAGAGCTGGGTGACCTGAGAGTGCCAGGTGGATGTATCCCGGTTGCAGGTAGGTAGTTAAGCCGAGGCCTCGGAGCACCGGGCAATTTATTCCGGGCTCGGGAGACGCGAGAAGATATGAAACTCGAGACATCTGATTTTAATGGAAACGAGGCGAACAACGGCGGCGTCTACGTGGAAAACAAAAGGACAAGCCGGTGTTGGAGAAGGGGCGGAAGAAAGGAGGATGATCTCATCCGGATAACCATCTTGAAAAACGCATATCCGGTCTCCTCAGGTTTTTCAGCCAATATTCCTTACTTCGCGAACCACAACTTCTCACACAGCCATCTCAGAGCAATCATTGAAATAGTAACGGAAGTTTAGTTCAGTGTTGCTTTTCACGCACTTTTTACTCATTTATCTAAACGTACGACGATGACAGGCGGTGATTAGGTCCCCGGAACATAATTCTATACTATCAACTTGTAAATGATAGTATGTGACATTATATATTTGCATATGTCTTTGTCTCGTTAATTGGATAATAATACAAAAATTAGAAATTCACATAATTACTTTTGACGAGAACCAAACAAGTGTAAACAGATCTGAAGAGAACAGAATTCTCTTCCGGCAAGAGTGTCGATGAACATCATCGCACTTACCTAAAACTGTCCAGCATCACCAACAGTCTAATTCTAACTAACTTATACCAACAACGAAAACCGCTCTCTTCTGTCACGCTATCGCACGAGGGATCAGGAGCATTTTTCATCCGATTACTATTCGGAGTGTGGGTGGGGATGGAAGAAGGTATTGGTCGGACCAGTGCAATTACCCCGGAAATTCCAGGCGGGATCCAACGAAGCCTGAAAACCTCGGCCTCGACAGCAATACTATGTAGTCGGGCGTCCCAACTGTCTCCGGAAGTTCGAACCGCTTTACCGCAGGCGAAATTTCATCGGGTGGGAATGACCCGAGGAAATTTTCAATTTTGACCCCGCGCGCGGCACGGGACAACCGGCGCCGGAAATCCTATTATCGTTGGGATCCAGGCTGGCCTGTAATAGAGGGGGCGAGGAAGAGCCAAGAGCCAAGAGAAAGAGAAAGAAAGGAAGGAAGGAAGAGGGTAGCGATATATAAATGGTTTTCTTATCGGCGCTCTATCGGTAATCGCGTGTGGTGTGCGCTTCGGTCCGATTCGAAGGCGCCGCGCCGGTGAGAGAGCCCTCGACGATTCTTTCTTCCTCTGCGGCAAAAACGAGCAGAAGGAAGAAGCCGCCGAGCGGAAGAAGGGAACAAGAGAGGAGGCTGACGTTGCCTCTCTGACGGGAGAAAGGAAGAAATGAAGAAAGGGGAGGAAGACGAGCTTCCACCGACAGGAGAGAATACATGGAGTACGTGGGCCAGCCAGCCAGCCAGCCGGCTGGCACCGAGCAGAGGAAGAGAAGTGTTCTGTGCTGAGTGGATCGGCCAGTCGGAACAAAGGGAACTCATAACCGGTGTGTGTTCACCGCCGGTTTCTCTGCGCCTGCCTGTCTGCTGCTCAACCTCCTCGGCTCACCGGCGATCCCCTTCGCCAGCAACGTTTCTACCATGGCTCGGCCGATGATTATTCCACGAAGCCAGCAGCCCTCAATGACCTGGACCGCTCTCTTGCAACCCTAGCCTAACTAACCACATACTCTCTCGCTCGCTCTCTCTCCCCTCCACTACCAATAATCTCCACCCAAATCACCATCATCCCGCCCACCCCGCGTTATCTCCGCACAGCCATCCAAGTCATCGATCTTCTTCGATTAGTATCGCAAGCCTGCCGGCGGAGATGCCTCGGTACAGAAGAGAGAGGGAATTCTCACTTTCGAAAAATTCTGCTATCACGAAATCTGGCCGGGGGTCGTTGATCCTTGGTGGTACGAGGAAGAGTACGCGGGCTGTGGGATGCTGGGAGAGCCTGAGAATCGTGCGCTGAGATTACGTACTGTTCTATCTGGCTGACTCTCTATCTGGTCCGGTTTCGTGGGAGCAGTCTTTCTCTCCCTCTCTCGGTCTCTCTCGCGCGCTCTAGCACTATTTCTGTTTCTCTCTTTCTCAAGCGGAGTGGTGTCTGTCGTTGGGCGAGGCAAGCATTAGTCATCGTCAGAGAAATCGGGATAATAAGGAGAGCAGAGGCAAGCAAGCAAGCGAGGCAAGGCAAGGCGCGCTGCTCATGGAAAGCGGGCCAAGAGAGCTTATCGTCATCGGGAATAGAAGAGAGAGGGGATTGGTCGAGAGAGGGTCACGTTCGCTGGCTCCAACAAAGTGTCACGTTTTAGGTACGCTGTTGTTTCCTGGACACGAAAGAACGAGCAGTAATGAAGGAGCTTTTAGGTTCGCCGTGCAAATCCGATCATCGCCGGTGGAGCATGCATTTCATATTTTAGGGAAGAGTTGATCAGCCTTTGTTTTTTGCCGAGCTTTTAATTCGAAAGAGGACTCGCGTGCTCTGAGCGAGGAGTCACGGCTCGACGAGCAGAGAGCTGACTTTTTAAACGGCCGGCTCAACTTGCCCCTCGTGAAACACAACAGCAGCAGCGACAGCGCCGCAGCCGCCATCGCCGCGTACCTTTAAACTGATTGCCCGTGAAACGAGGCCGGCCATCGATCAAAACGCGCTTTCAATCCACGTGGGACACATTCGACACGATGCACGCGCGCCCTCCGCCAGAGGTTAATGGCATGCCAAGTGGATAACGCCGGGATTCCCCTACGACGAATTTCGATGCCAACGACGCCCGGAAATAGTCAAATCACTGTCGAGTTTGACTACTCGCTTCTTACGGAACTTTAAATTCCGGACTTGGAATCTTTGTTTGAGCCCTTGGATTTCGAAAAGTAATCACGCGTCCCAGTAAAGTTTGGTTTAAAAGGAAAATACGTTCTTGAAAGAAAAGCGATAATGATTTATTATTTTTTGCGAGACTCAAATGCAGTTTCTGGAGAAATATTATTTATTAAAATAGTCAACTCACCGTTGAATAGAACTGTCTCTTTACAGAAATGTAAATTGTGCCCTGAAATCTTTCTTTAACATTTTACACTGCAAGAGAGACACTAAAGTATACTCAGAATTTTTCTCGCAAATATATTCGGACACACGCGATGTTGAACGTGTATTTTTAATGGATTGGAGAGGACAGCATTATTTGACAGAGCTTTTAACATTTTCCTCTAGTATCACGTTCATCAGGCACAATGAGGAAAAACTGATTCTCCCCTGCATTAGTCGCAGTCATGCAAATGACATAATATTACCAAACATTCATATTCATCATTAAAACATTTGGAATACCGTATGACATAAAACATACGATTTCCCAAATATTTATTTCAATCACCGAATTATTATCCTGAAAAAATGTCTGCTATTTAATAAACTAGCGCGATTTATCGCGAGTTAGAAGTCGAAATTGGATATCAAGCGAGAAAGGAGCGTGGCTGTTGGTCAGGTTTGCTCGACGATCGCTGCCACTTCCTACGACCTCCACCCACAGGAAACGACACACTTCATGTGTCGCTGGATATCCGGTCACGCTTTTTACAGACAGGTGGTGCGCGCTCGGTATAGTGAAGCGAGCGATACCCACGCGCAAGCAAAGCGTTACGACAAAGCGCGTCACCAAGTATCCCACAACTTGAAACCAGAAAGTGGAAGGAAATGTTGGCGACGAAGAGAGGAAAGTTTCCAAGATGATGGATCGCGGCTTGATAGAGGTGCGAGGAAGAAAGCGCTCTAGAGATGGAAAAGTCTGATAGAGAGATTTCCACGCTTCTTATTGGACGTCGGTGACCCCAGCGCCGTTGATCGTTTTTCTATGGCGCCGGACCAGGCGTTTCGCTCGCGAGCGCCACACGATGGATTTCCCGTGTTCCCTTAATGTCCTGATACTCGCTATTCAGAGGGAGAGAGCCATTCCAGAAATAGATCACCCGGTAATCCAGATGCGAGAGAGGGAAACGACCAGAGGGATAAAGAGAGAGAGAGAGAGAGAAGCAAAGTAGTTCCATATGTTTCTCTTGTCATTTCGCATGGCGAAATCTGGGCGGACTTGGCGCGAGCGATCCTAGATAGCTTGCATTTGACAGGCAGATCTCGACTGCTAGTTGTCTCGAGGTTGAAATCGATCATGTTGATAAAAGCAGCCGGCAGAGAAAGAGAGCGAAGAGAGCGGCGGCGCGTGTGCCTCTGCCAGCCGGGCATTAGCCGAGTCCTCGTGCCCGGCAAACAAAGAGAAACAAACAAGGTGTAAATAGAATGGCGAGCGACCAGCCAACGAACGAGCTGTGTTTAACATCAATCCTGCTTCGAATTTATTCACTCGATCTCGTTCTCTCTCTCTCTCTCACTATTGCTGGCGCGGCGAGAGAGAGTTCGATGAAAGCCTCGAGTGTTAACAGAAATGTCACACCGCAGCAACGCGGCTCAAGCCGATTAACCCGCCGCCGGTGGCGGCGGCGGAATGAAGCTTTCAATCACCCAACGATTACCGAACAACGAGCAACAACATCGCCGATCCTGCTAGTTTTCGCCCGGCAAGAGCGCGTAAGCTGCCGTTGATTTCCACGTTTCCTGTTTACAGGGCGTTCGGGTGCGAGCGAGCGGGCAGAGCAAGCGGAACAACAAGCCGAGCGTATAAATCCAGACTGGCGCAAACGTCACGAGCACACCGGCGTGTTCCAACGTCAGTCAAGAGAGCGAGGCGGATTGGAGTGAAATTTTTCTAGCCAGCACCACGAAGCAACAGGCAGCAAGCAAGCAAGAGCACTAGCAGAAACAGCAAGAGCAATATCAGCTCGGACAGCGAATCATTTTTCCCTCGGAAATTTCCTCGCCGCACTCTGAAATAGTAGCTCGTGCGAGGAAAAGATCGAGTTTTGGCAAGAGAGGAATGAAGAAGCCGAGAGGATCGCTGGTCCAGACAGAATCCGACAGGACCCAAGCGGGAAAAAGAGGGCGCGTGGAATGATTAACGCAGCAAGGCAGACAAGAAGTTGTCCCTTCGAAAGTTAATTGCGATGTTACAAGAGCAAGGATCCCGGACTTTAATCATTCACGGTGGTCCACTATCTTCCGCATGAATTATCCGGCGAATTGTGTCGAGTCATTGGACTTAAGCAGCGAGAGCTATTCAAATTGATGTTTCCCACCGATTGCTCGAGCAAGTTTATTCCGGACACTTTGTTTTCCCAAGACATTACTCCTGCTGCTGCTGCTGCTGCTGCAGCAGAGTTGTCGATAGCGTTTATGTTTCGCTCTCGAGAACAGAGTCCCGAGACTTCATCTATCTGCCTTTTCTCGCTTTCTCTCGATTGCTTGCTTCTCTCTCACCCCGTCCTATCAAGACGATAGCCTCTCTCCTGGGAAGAGCTACGTGCGAATTCCTTGCTCGTCTAATTCCGGCCAACAAACCAATCCGACACCAATTCTCCGATGATCAATCTCTCCAAGGTGGAAGCACTCCCGTACAATTTCACAGTTTATACATTCTCCAAAATGAAGTATAATAAAAGATACGTATTTGATTATCGAAATTATTCGAGGATATTGCTTCGAATTCAAGTGGTTTCTCTCTTAAAATATTTATAACTCGCATTCATTTCTTCAGGAATTTTCAATTGCAATTTAAAGAAAATCTCAAAATGACTCGCATTAAATCTTAGTGATTATTCGAGGTTCGCTATACACAAAGTACCATCAACTTCTCGATGGTACTGTCGCCAGACAACTGCCTTAACAATGCCTGCCGATGATCAGCGTATAACGATGAATTGTTCAGAGAGGACGAAAGCAGGGTAGGCTAGGGGGAGGGGGAGGGGGCGAAGAGAGTGAACTTTTCTTGTTTCGCGCGGCCTGGATGAGAAGTAGCAGGAGGCGAGGCGGCTTTGAGTTGGGCCTGGCTATCAAGCGGGGGCAAACTTCCAGGATCGAAGAGTTCCCGTGAATCCTGCTGGCAGTATGTATCTTTGCCGGCGAAAGAGGAGGAGAAAGAGAAAGACTGACAGACAGGCAGGCAGGCAGGCAGGCAGGCAGGCAGGCAGGGGCGTGCGAGATGTCTGGCTTGTCTGAACATCGACGAACTGGCCGGTGGTGTTCTCTCTCCGCGGTAAAAACTCACTTCTGGACCGGTTCACTGCCACGACTCTATCCAGCTATAATGCCCGCGGTGCGCGCACCACTTTCTTCCACTGTGTTCGCCGCAGGCGGACAACCAAGAAGAAGCCAGAAGAGGCCGAGAGAGAGAGAAGAATTGAGAAGGAGGGTGAGGGTGAGAGCGGGGGAGGAAGAAAATGTTAAGTCGTAGCTCCAATTTGTTCAGCTATTAAACCCGCCGACTATTACCCGCCAGATAATATCTCCTTTCTTGCGAAGAAGAAGAGTGCTGTGCTCTGCTCCGCTCTGCTTCTCCTCCTGCTGTTACTCGGCCGCGCGCCACGGCCCGAGCAACTTTTTAATATCGCGTAATGGTAATTCGGATAATGGCTCGCCGGCTCGCATATCTTAATGATTATGAAGCGGGCGGCCCCCGACTCTTGGTCAGCGAGGGAGGAGAAGATCGACTGCAATTTCCGGCGGGCTCTATTAATTCGCGGATCGATCGCTACCCGATAGCCATACGTCTCCTCTTTCCCTCTCTCTCTCTCGTCGCTTCTCCCTTGCGATATCTTAGAGGATCGAACTTCTTCTCCCTCGATTTATCCTTCGAAATAATAGTCACGTGTCTCGGATTAATGGCTGCTTGATAAACAAGCTCCGATGGAATTAATGATCGGCGTGGATGGTTCAGTCGATCGAGGGATGTGTTTATTTGCTAAGTATCGATTTCGAATTGAGAGGATTCTCACGATTTGTGGACTAGCATGGGATTTTTTTGGGACGAGGAGGGGGATTTGAAGAAGAAGTCGAAATGAAATGGAAGCGGCACGGATAGAAAGAGCCCTTGGGCTTTTTGGCTTCGTCCCTGCTGGCGGACGTTCTCTCGTCCGGCCGATTTTACCTGGGCCTCGTTTCAAGGAATACGGCAAAGAGAGCAGCGAGAGAATATGCGAGCGGACGCGCGCGCTCGCTCGCCAGGAGAAAAGGAGGAGAGTTTGGGTCCAGACTTTCAGCGAGTAAAGGGGAGCGAGAGTGCGAGAGCGAGAGAGGCTGCGACAAAGGCAACAGTCTTCGAGATAATAAGCGGTTTCGATCGGCCGGACTCTATCTCTGCTATTATTCCCTCCTCTCAGGGATTCCTAACACGCGTAACTGCTCTCCTCGCTACTTTCCTCTCTCGTATGCGTGGGATGATGCTGTGTCCCAGGATCCTCCCAGAACACTCAATATTACAGATAAAAAAATTAACCAAAAGAAAACTCTAGGAATTTCGAAAAGACAAAGGCTAAAGAAACAGCTGGAGAGAATTGTCTCGACTTCTCAGTGTCCACGGTTACACATCATTCGAAATTAATTTCTCGCACTAAACCGAGCGCGAGTGAGTGCTAACGCGGTGCTTTTTTACTTGAGAGCGCCACCCGCACGAGCCAAGTAGCTGAACACATTTCCACGCTTCTGCGGAGAGCCGCGCACAGCCACCGCGTCCTTCTTTTTCCCGGAGGCGTCCAGCAGCGGCAAGAGAGGAAAAGAGAAAGAGGGAGGAGAGAGCAGTTGCACAGCGGGGAGATTCGTACTTTGAAAAAGCGGGCTCCCTTAAAAAGGGTAAGAGCGAGGCAGGAGGAGGGCGGCGAAGGGGGCGAAGACGCAGTCGAAATAAGTGGTCGAGCCGGCTGCTCTCGGGCACGAATTACCTTTCGGGACTTCTCTTGAAGATGAGACGAGCGAAGCCGCAAGAAGAGAGCCGGAACAACACGCTTGCAAGAGAGAGGGAGTCGAGCGAGAAGGGGGAGGAAGGAAGGAAGAGGGCAGTTAAAGGAGTGCTCGGAGGACGAAGAACGAATGGAAGGGAGCGTGGTCGAAAAGAGGTAGAAGTATCCTCGAGCCGTGTCATTTCTTTCTTGGTTCTGGCCAATTTCGCCGGTTTTTCGAGCCAATTGAGCGAAATCGGTATGGCGTGCCTTCTTCAATACGCTTTTGCTTTTACCTTCCGTCCACCTTTCTTCCTTCTTTTAAACTCCTCGCTCTTTCTCTCCCTCTCTCACGCAAACACACATACACACGTGGCACGCCATCGAGAATTCTCCAACTGTCCCGCGAGAAAGTCTCTTCTACGACAACAGCAGACACACAAACAACTGCTCGACAGCACTCGACGCATTCAAAAGAAGTAACCTCGAACTTGCTAACAATCGACAGCTCCCGTCAAACTCCCTCCCGACACCCATTTCAATCATACAAAATGACAAAGCATCAAACGAAAACAGTGAAAAGCCAACGTGAGTCCCAGGAGCGAGAGCTCGAAAATGCTCGAGGAAAATAGAGCTGAAGCATCATCGTTCTCGTCGGAGTGTTTGCGCTCATGCGTGACAAGGGAATTCCAAAGTGAAAGTCCCGAATTCCAAGCGGCTGGCCAATTAAAGCTGATTAAACGATACACGCGCGCGCGCCGGCGGCGGCTACTCTCGCAATCGGACGCGATGCGCGCGTTCTATTTACTCAAACTTTGGCAACTCTAATTACACACACGCGGCCCCCCACCCCCCTCGGGCGAAATTATCAAAGTTCACCCACTTGGGAGGCAAGCAGGCAGGGAAACGCCGGCATACACGTTCATACATATAGAAAGCCTTCTCTCCGTGCACGTGTGTGTCTATATGTGTTTGGTTGCGCAGGGTTGGCTAAATATTCGGCGAGTCTGCTCGAGAAAGTTTCGATTAAAGGGGTTGGCCCGAGCAGCTCGGCGGAGGGCTGAGTCGAAGCGGAGCGGAAGGGAGAAAGCCTGCTAAGCCGAACTGATCGCAGGAATGCAGCGATTGAGAATCCTCCTCAAGAGAAAGAGAGGACGGGGGAGGAGAAGAAGGAGGAGGAGAAAGGGATCCTAGAGAGAGGGAGAGGGTTGTTAGTAGCAACTTGTTAGAGATGCAGGACCAGAGGGTAGCAGAGAGAATAGAGTGGAATGGATGGCGGAGGAAGGCAGGCAGGCAGGCAGGCAGGGAGGCGCAACGCTCGTTGGCGAATAGCACGCTCATTGATTTACATGCACCGACAGACTCATCGCATACTTGGACGTCGTCGCATGCAGATCTCGATTATGCATCCGTCACGTGCACACGGCCGGACGGGCCGAGTGAGAGAGAACCGCGCCGGAATGACAAATCCGAGCGGGCATTGTTCGATACCTCGAATCTGATTTTCTTCGCGGAAGCCATCAAACGGGCCGATCTGGGTCGGCGTCCGATTCCACTCGGAGCGCGCATCTCCCATCGCTGATAGATAATTAATAGTCTTCTCCATTGTCCGGCGCCCTCCCCTCGAGGAAAGGCAAAGATTTACTCGAACGATCCAGCCTTCTTTCTTTCTTTCTTTCTTTCTTTTGCTCCCTCTCGGCCGGTTCGTTCGATGCGTTTTTTTAGCGCGGTTCTCTCTTTCTGTCCTTCGAAGGTAGGTCGATTGGAAATCGTGGAGAGGGCGATTTCGCCCGGGCGTTAATAAAGTTTATAATCTTCGGGCTGAAAGCTCGGGAATCAGTTAGAGGATAAGTTGGCGAAAGCCCTACAGTCAATGAAGCTCTCTCTCTCTCTCTCTTTCTCTCTATCCACTCAACCACTCGCTCTCTCTGCTGCTTTTCAGTGTTCGCTCACCGAATATTCCGAGTTCCCAGCACATTCGAGACTCCTAACCACCATCCACCAGCAGCATCCATCCGCAGCGTTCTCTCCCCTCCTCTCTCACTCACTCTTTCTCTCTCCAGGGAGATGTCTGATTCCAGAGTTCGCCCCTTTCCAAGAGACTGGAAAGCTGCTCGCTTACCAGAGGAGAGAGGTCCATGATAAAATCGAGCTGGCGCGTGTCCTCGTGGCACGTGCTCGAGTGTTGTTATCGACCACTTCTCATCGACTTCTCCATTAATCCGATTTCCGAAGTTCCAGTTCAAAAAATGCCCGTTCCCAGTCTTAGTCGCTTATTTATGTGCGAGTGCGGCCGCGCGGGTTTACGATCGAATGATGAAAGCTCGGGATGATCGGAATCAGGCTGGGAGTCGATATAACCGGATGGGATTGGCTTTCCATGCAAGTTCCTACTCCAACTTAGCGCGCGTACCTGATACTCTGTGCTTGGAGCTCATCGTTACAGCATGATTTAGTTAAAGCTCGAGCGCGCATTTCTGATTACTGGCAGCCGGAAGTAAATTCTACTGGCTAGCAGGTAGAGTAGTGAACATCCTCTCTTGTTCTGTTACAAGGAACCTGATATGATTAGCACCTGTTGTATGCGATAGCAGTGCACACAGCCAACCAGCAGCTACTATCGACTAAATTTCCACTGACCAATCAAACGCCAATCGATAGTATTGACTCTCCAGTGTTTCCCTCTACGCTCGAGAACCTTATGTTTGACTCTTCGACTGCCATGTAACTTCGATACAGTTATCCTCATTATTGACTACTTCGCCAAACAATTATTGAGTCTCTTTACTTCCGCAGTTTGTGTAATTTTCCTCGCGCAATATTTGCCACCGGAATCATACGTGTTGATATATTTCAATCAACGGGAAATCCGTGCTTACATTCGGAATTATTAATTAATTTAAAGTAAATAGCTGCGCTTGTTTGTTGAACTCTTGGTTAACCGTGCGAGGATAATTTCATCCCAGACATTATCCATTTAGTATTATATATGTACAGGGTGATTCACTTGCCTTTGAATCAGAACTCTCCTAGCCCTTATTTTTTTTTGGTGGACTTCCCGACCTTCTCCGGGACTGAAATTTGGTGGGTAATATTTTTTTGCATCAAGGACGATACCATAAAAATTCCAGAGCCCTAGCTCAAAATTTTTTTTTCGGCACATTTTTTAAGGCATACCCCTTCAAAAATTTTCGATTTTTCGAAGGTTCTGGGACCGCAACGAACGCTTGATTTCTCGATTGCTCGTGTCTCAAAACGGATAAAAAACATAAATGTTGTGGGGGAAATGCCGGAATTCTGCCTAAAACACATGGAAAACCGATCTGGAATATTTCATTTCCGCCGTTTTCCTAATGTTTTTGGCACTTCCCGACATTTTCCGGGGCTGAAATTTGGTGGGGAATGTTTTTTTGCATCGAGGAAGAAGTAGTAAAAATTCCAGAGCCCTAGCTCAAAATTCATTTTTTCGCAAATTTTTTAAGGTATACCCCTTCAAAAATTTTCGATTTTTCGAAGGTTCTGGGACCGCAACGAACGCTTGATTTTTCGATTGCTCGTGTCTCAAAACGGATAAAAAACATAAATGTTGTGGGGGAAATGCCGGAATTCGACCTAAAACACATGGAAAACCGATCTTGAATATTTCATTTCAACGGTTTTTCCTATGTTTTTTTATCTTCCCGACCTTTTCCGGGGCTGAAATTTTGTAGAAAGTGTTTTTTTGCATCGAGGAAGAAGTAGAAAAAATTCCAGAGCCCTAGCTCAAAATTCATTTTTTCGCAAATTTTTTAAGGCATACCCCTTCAAAAATTTTCGATTTTTCGAAGGTTCTGGGACCGGGACGAACGCTTGATTTTTCGATTGCTCGTGTCTCAAAACGGATAAAAAACATAAATGTTGTGGGGCAAATGCCGGAATTCTGCCTAAAACATGTGGAAAACCGATCTTGAAAAATTGATTTCGATGGTTTTCCCCGTGTTTTTGGTACTTCCCGACCTTTCCCGGGGCTGAAATTTGGTAGGTAATGTTTTTTTGCGCCAAGGAAGATACTATAAAAATTCCAGAGCACTACCTCAAAATTTTTTTTTCCCCATATTTTTGGCCACCGAAAATATCCCATTTTTGGTCGTGATTCAAAGGCAAGTGACTCACCCTGTACAGATATCAGTTGGGTAAAAATGCGGTTTAAAGTAAACGACTGGAAGTTAATTTAATCCCGCATAGTTCACGGAGGGTTAACCCTTTGCGGCCCGTGATTACTTTCATAGTGTATTCCAGCGGGACCGCACTTAAATCAAAGGAATAAAACCGCTCTACAGTTGCATTAGATATAGAACCGCGAGGAGAGTTTTTCTGTTAAATTTAAATACTTGAGAAAAGGATACACAAACTATTCTAGCTAATTATTTGGATTTAGAAATATTCATTTAATAAAAATATTCTTATGCTTGAAAGAAATCAATTAAAATTGCAAGAATTTCTGGGCGTTCATCATCGCTTAATTTCAATTTGAATTTTCTTTCGAAAATCATAATAATCAAGCATTAGTGGTCAGTTGAGAGTAGGGAATGTGGCGATTGGGAAGATGATCTGGATAAAAGGGGATCCTGTAGGTTGCTAAGGAGCTGCTAGGCCATTTACCGTTCAACTAACCATCGTGTCACGCGAGATTAAAGCTGGACCCCACGCGAGGCGTCGTCTTGCACGCTTTAAACCGCACGAGCTCAGATCTTTCCACCTTTATTGTTACTCTTTCTCTTTTCGTACTCCTCCGATTCTCTCTTTCTATCTATCTGACTCTGGAGAAGACACCAACTCTCCGACATAGCTTCTCTCTTTTTCTCTCTCTTGAGGAGATCTCGGTACCCGACAAACTCCTGCCCGAGGCTAACGACCTACGACTCAGACGACGACTCGCACCTCCCAACTCTGGACCACCGAAGATCGACTTATGCCGGGTTAACCATCCTCTGACTTGCAAATTCCTCGGGTCACATAGACCGTGGAATTAGTAAGCTAGAATTTTTGGCAGTTTTAATTAATCTTGCTGTGATGTAATATTCTTCGAAAATTACATGAACCACGTCAATCAACTGACGAATTTGGAAATTTCGTGAATGTTTTATATTTCTTTGTTATTTGCGCAATTTAAAGGTTCCACTTAGAAAAATGCAACAACTAAAAACTAGAATTTAGAAACTAAAGTTCGAAAGTCAAAATACGATGTTAGTAAATAATTCCGAGAGACGTCATATTACCTCAAAGAAATATGCAAAATACACTGGCAATCCAAGTGAATCCGACACACTCGCACCAGACACACATACATATCTAACATCCGGTTCTTCCGGCATTCCAGCATCCCGAGTTTCGCAACTTTCCTCGACAACTTGCACTCGACGTCTGCCATTTGGCGAATACATCAATTCCTCCTTTTCCGCGCAGCAGCAGCGGCAGCCGCTCTGCTGCTACTGAAATCGGCAGGCGAGAAATTGATGATACGAAAATAGGGCGGTAACACTGGCATAATAAAATCAGTTAATAAACGGAGAACGGATATGTGGAGGAGAGTTCGAAGAGCGAGAGGGAGAGAGAAGTTAGCGAAATTCCCGGCCCAGTTTCGCCCAAACAATTCCTATCTCGAGGGGTGTATTTTGGCACAGCAGGTGGAAGCGGAGGGTGAAGAGGAAGAGGAGGAAGCGGAGAGTGTAGGAGGCCTGTTCTTCCCAGGCGAGTCTAGCAAGCTCGGCAATTTCGGTGCACTCCGCGGCAGTAGGAACTGCGTGGAGAGGAGAGAGCGTAACTGGTTAAGGGTTGCAGTTTAACATGGTTCGAGGTATATGCCGCCGGTCAACATTTCCAGGATCGACAACGAGGCTTCTGGTGGACCTGGAAATAGGTAGTTCCGAGGTAACTGCCTCGGAGCATGGTAACTCGTAACTCGCGCCAAGCCAGCCAGCGAGCGAGCGAGCGAGCGAGCTAGAGCCTCGTAAGATGGTGGCAGTACAGCTGAAACAGCCGATAGAAGATAGGAGAAGGAGGCAAGTAAGGAAGCAAGGAGAGGCAGCAGCAAGGAGGATGATGCTCCGGTGGCTGGAGGATCCTGGCGGCTAGCCACTCTCATACTGCTCCATCTATGCCAGGTCGTATACCCGCCAGCAACCCACCCACTCACTATTTCCACATAACGCCACTGGCTCGGTACAAACGACCCCCCATAAATTTCGGACCGGGGGATTTCGTGTAATTAGTCTTAGTTAGTAACGCCCGGCTATCAATTATCTCCCGGCAACTCCCATTCGTACAACAGTCAGATATAAACGAGTAACACTCGCATTTCGAGGACGTTAAAAGGACGCGCGCCCGTATTTCCATTACCATTCTCGGCAATGATTTTCAATTGTTCGAGGGTAACGATGCTAGTGGTAGTGCGAACTCGACTGGAGAAGCGATGAACACAGTGGAGCGTGCGATTGGTTGCGAGCCCGGTGGAATTGGAGCAGGAATTCAAAGGTTTCGTAGAGGACTGAAGGGCTCTCTCTCTCTCTCTCTCCCCCTTGAAATGAATGTCCAAGGGAGGGCGGTGGCAGAGGGTGGGTCGAGAGGGAAAGGGGTGAGGCGGCGCGCTTGGCAAAGGTTCCCGTAGGAGAGGGGAGGGCCAAATACACCGGAAGAACGTGGTGCCCTTCCGCAAATCGCGCGCAGCACCGAGCTATACGTACTTACATAGCTTTCCAGCCATTTCCGCAAGCTACTGCTGCACCCCTTCAATGCCTTCGCTCTCTCCTGATTAGATCTCGTGCTCGGCCACGCCGACATTCCAAATTCTCTACGCTTCCCTTGGAATCCCACCACCCATCCACCCATCCACCCAACCCTTCCTTTTCTCTCTCACTCGCTCGCTCGCTCGCTTCGTGCTACCCTGCCCTGCTTTGGGCATACTAGCGAAATCGGCCAACCAGCCAGCCACCCCTTTTCCTCCCCAATGAATCCACCGATCGACGCGGAAATAAGATTTCGAGCTTACTGGAATTGGGCTAAAGCGATTATCGACAGTCCGCTGGAGCGATTTCCTTGCTCAACACTCTGTTATGGCTGTCTTACCTCCAACTTTTGCCTGCGCCATTCAAACAACCTCGCGCTTCTCGGCTACTGTTGACGAATTCGGACGCTTTAAAACTTCTCCAAAAACACAACAAATTTGTACCGAAAAAGCTGACATACAGGCAAAACAAAAATCTCCGGCGGGCGGCGATCCGCGTTAGCATTTTCCGGCGATCCCATCAATTACACGATGATACATCTGTCCCGCGCGCGCGTTCTCGCCGCCCATTTGCCGAACGAGTCGGCGGCGCGCTCGTAAATAATACGATGCAAATGCAGCTGGAAGAATTTTAACGGTTCCCGGCTGCCCTTTTTTTTCTTCCCTCGCCGCGCATTAATGCCCATTAGTTGCGTTAATGCCGTACTCGCGCGCGCGCGCGCGCGCAGGCGCTCACAATGCGTAACTTTAGCGGAATAAACGGGCTTATTTATTACCGCGATAAATCCACATTTTCGCCGGACTGATATTATAATGAATTTACACTATCGGCTTCTATTGTGCGGCGCGCGCGCGCCGCTCTTTGGCCCGAGCGATTTAACGACAGCGCACTCACCGCCGCCGCCGCCGCCGCCACCGCCATTGTGTATTATTGCAAGCGCGAGGGCAAATGCCCGGAGAGAGTACGGACGATCTCCCATTTAGTCGACCAGAGCCTCCAATTACCGTGCGAGATAAAATTAATATGCATGTCCACTGATAGAATGCCAGACTGACAATGAACAGAGCAACAGAGAGAGGGAGAAAGAGAGAGAAGGTAGGGATTGTATGCCGATGAAAAGATGAGCGGCCACAAAGGGTCTGCGGGTCACACGAGTTTCACACCCTCGCATCGAGGAGGGACAAAAGGGTTCCTGGCGGCGCAAGGACACCGAGGGGGTGGGTTATCAAGTTCCAATGTGTGGAAGGGTAGCAGGAACCTTTATACTATCAAGAGAGAAGAAGAGAGAGAGTACCGCATACCACAGAGTCTAGCCGTGAGGAATAAAAAAAGCCCCCTCCCACTGAATTATTCATAACCATCCGAAAGCGATCTCACGTGAGGAGAGACGGAGAGACGGAGAGAAAGAGAAGGATGGAGAGAAAAAAAAGCGCGAGAGAAAACCTGCCAGGATGCAATTGAACTTCCATTTTTCGCAGGCCGCCAGGCTTTTGCTGGAATATCGATTCCCAGCCCCTGCTCTGCTCTGCCTACGCTTGCCTGTCTGTCCATACCACCGTGGCTTCCGTTACTCTCTATTAGTTCGGCAAAACTAGTACTCCAACTAACAAGTCTCCGCGTGTAGAGCGCGGTGGGTGGTGGTGGGGCCGCCAACGTCGCGCCGCGTCGCGTCGTCCCGGAGTTTGGGCAATCGAACAAAAAGCCCGGCGAATGAATGATCGGTCGGTGGGAAAACAAAGCGGGACGGAAGAAGGTCTCTGCTTATTTATAGATGGCCACTCATAGAGGCTTTGCGTAATAATACGCGTACATTCCACTCTGCTCGATTGCCGATTAATGCCGGAGATATTTCCTCCTGCGGTAGACCAGCTCCCTCTCACTCGCTCGCTCGCTCGCCTCCGAAAGCTATGTAATCCTCCTCCTCTCCAGTCATTCTCATTCCAGCTCGCTCGATCCGACACACACGTATGCAATCCGCCGAGCAGTGTAATGCATGCAACTTTGTTGCGGGCGAACGCCACCGATGGAAAAGCTTGCTTGCTTGCTTGCTTGCTTGTGCGGCAGAGTGTCGATTCCTTCGGGCGAGCATGCATCGAAACTATCGGCAACTTTTCCCATAGTTCTCTCTGCCGCGCGCCGAGAACATCATATCCACTTTCCACTTTCCATCGCTTGGATCGCGACGAGAACAGCAAGGAAGAACGCGTCATCGTTTAGCGTGGATTCTCAAAGTTCCTAGGAAAGAGACGCCGCTGCGTTCTGAGTTCCTGCTGTCAGCAGCAGCAGCAATCTCTTCTGGCCGACGCAACTTATGCGTCCTCGTCTTGCGACCAGCAGCGGCGAATTTTGTTTGCCAATTTATACGCGTCTCTCCGCAACAACACACACATGCATCAACCACACGTGTATTACATAGCGCGCGATGAGTTGGTCGCGTGTCGGAATGTGTTTGTGAACATCCGGAAATGTTTGCCGACACGTCATTTACATCGTTCCTTTGCGTAACACTCGATGGGAATCGCGTGTGATTGGCCCTCGGCTTACTAGCCACGGGAGAGACCTGTGCAATCTCGGACGAACGTTAACGAACGCGGAGGAGAAGACGAGAGAGCGATAGAGAGAGAACGGAAGCTGTTGACAGGAGTTACTAAAATATTGATGAAATTCCGCAAGATGTGCATAGCAATGCGGCCCGCTTATTAAATAACTCGGGCGGAGTTGCATGCTCCACTGGAAAAACATGGAGGATCGCCGCCCCATTTAAATAATGCTCTTTAAGGCCGATCCCAGCGATAAGAGGAAAGAGAGAGAAAGAGAGGACGAAACGAGAGAGGGAAAAAGATAGAAGCTCGCAACAGATGCGAGCAGTTGCTGCTCGATATCGGCTGATTTACATCGATATTAGTACACCGCAGAGTGCTTCTCAAAGCGGCGGCGGCGGCGGCAGCGGGGGCGGTTCACGCTCTCAAAACCAATAGTGTGAAACAGCCGCTCTGATCAATAACTCTCCTCATCTTTTGCCTGGGGAATCTCTGCTATCCTCCTCGACTGTTACCTCTTACCCGAGACTCGAAATCTCCTCTAGCAATGGACTGACTCTTCCCAGCTGGATCGGCGAAACGGCGAGATCTATGTCGCCGGATGCTGCCAAGAAGGAGGCAGACGTCGATTCATAAGGAAGAAAGTGGAAAAAGGAGTACTCGGCGAGTTTCGGCGCGCGGCGGCACCAGCTGCTTCTGCTACTTGGCCGTCCTCCGGATGCATTAGATTTTCTCCATACACGCTTAGCCAGTCAGAGGAGGACACACACACACACACACACATACGTGGCGACAGCTAAAGCTACATCTGGAAGAGATGTATCCATGGGAAAGAGAGCAGAAGAGAACACTCTTCTCTTCCTCAAAGCACACTCTCTGCCTTCTCCGCGATGCTCTCTCATTCCCCCGGTTTCTCTGCTGCTTCCAGCGGAATGCCAAACCGGACAAATTGCGAGCCTTCTGAAGCTAGCACCACATGTTTAAAAAACAGTCATTTTCGCGCTAGTTCTAGCGCTGCTCCCACGAGTTCTATAGTTCTGTACACTTGTTTTTAGAAAAACCTCTGCCTTTTTAGCGGGAAAAACTACACAATATATACTTGGGGTATTAATTTCCCTGCCCGAAAACTTGGGGTTGTTCACGAAAAATTTCTGTGTATAATACAGAGCTTTGTCAGTAGTATTTTAAATAGAGCTCGACGGGCTGTCAGTAGAACTGTTAAAATTTTATTTTAATTACCGAAAAATGTCTATAGAAAAAACGCGAAGTTCTCTTAATTGCATTGTGCACATTCACTAATAGGCGAAGTGGTTTATATAATAAAAGGTATGAAAGGAATGTTTTTTGAACATGTGGTTTCAAAAAACATGGTTTCACAGAGGTCAAATTGTACACGTCGAAGGAACGTAGGAATATGCACGCTTAGTATCCCAAGAATGAATGCTTGACGTATGTGCAACAATTCCAGCTGCCCTAAACCACAAAACAGAGATATCTTCTCACTCGCTCGCTCTTTCACTCTCTCGTTCTCTCTCTGGCTGGGCCGCACGCTCTTCCGCTCGGTTCTACGGAGAGCCCGCAACATTATCGGTTTCTTGGAAGATGTTGCCGGCAGATGCGCTCTCCTCCCATGTAAATTACGCTCGTTCGTCTCTATTACATACGTACTGTCTCTCTCTCTTTCTCTTTCCCCGTCGCTCTATAGCCTGAAATACCAATTCCAGAATTGCCGGCCCATCTTTCACGAAATGCGCGCACTGCCGCCTGCCCTCGAAACCTCGCATTATTCCTCATGAATGAACACGCGAAAGTCGCTCCTGTAGAAACTTTGTGCTACAAAATGTACCTGCCACTGTTTTATGGAACTTGGCGCGTTTTGTTTACTGCCTGCTGATGGAACTTAAACGAGTAAATATTTGTTTGGTGTTCGGTGAAGTTCTTAATTTGGATATTTCGTTTATTGTTGCTGAATTATAGTCGTTTTAAATGAACTGGGACAATTGTTTGTCTAAAACAGATTTCTTGAGTAGATTTTATCTTTGTTATATTATACGTGGCATTGTATTGCATGACGCAAGAGGAAAACCAAAAATCAAACTTATCCCTGTTATATCGAGAACTCTAGGAATTAATTATGGAAATTCCGAGGTAAAGCACCGCGACACGCAATACCGAAGACAAACTATGCGTATCTCTGGGGCGAGGGCAAGTGTGTGTGGGAAACGAGGCAACCGCAACTTCCTTATGGTTGCGTCTCGACTAATTCAAGCCGCAAGAGTTATATCGGGCTAATGAATTTCGCGCGGCAGCTCGATAATGAACTGGGCATCCGAATGTTGCCAGAAACACAGAGAGTGAGCATCGTTTCTCGGCCGTTAAAGCGAGGAGGGGAGGAGGGGGAAGTTCAGGAGCACCGGCTGCCTCTAAAGCCACTTTGTAATTAGTAAGCCGTGACGCATCCCCGACGAGTTCTTTGCTCCGGCTAACGGTACAACTCTAGCCGGACACGCTCTTGCTCGAAAGAGTCAAGAGAGAGAAACAAGGGGGGGGGGGGGGGGGGGAACGACGACGTGGATGATGCGGCGGAGAGTCTCCGCAAATATGGAAATATCGGTAGAAAAATAAACGGCGCTCGCCGCAAATATTTGCCCTCGCAAATAATGTCCCGCGTGTACCCACCACCCGCCGCCGCCGCCGCCGCCGCCGCGCCGGCTTCCTTTCCATGAGAATCAACCGCGCGCGTCGCGTCGGCTCGCTTTCTCTTAATATGCCAATACTTCCGCCGACTTTATACGCCGACCATCGACAAAAACTCTCTTTCCCACTGTATTCTCTACTTTAGAAAACCTATCAGCTAGGGTTTACATTAGCCAACTCTACTAATCAACTCACTTAACTCTTTAAGTGTTCATTATGAGGAACTCAGCACTTTTATAGTAATGACGAGCATACTAGTTACGAGGAAAAATAAATCATCCTTTGTTATTAGAATGAAAGAATAAAGAAATCAAATAAGGTTTAGCACTTTTAAGTATTACTATATTCGAAACAAATAATTACGCAGATTATTTTCGAGAAAAGTTCAGCACTGAGAGATTAAATTTCGTCGACGAGTATTAAAGTTTGATGTTAATTCAATTATTCCTGTCAATTATTCAAACGAAGTGGAAAAGTGTCAAGCGAAATCCAGTGAGTTGGTTGATTATGAAACGACGGAAATTAGATGCAGTCATAAGGAAAATAGCTGCAGTGGCAAAAGCTCTCTCTCTGTCCACGAAATTCTACGAATATTTCGATTGCGCAACGAGGATCGCTTTCAATAGGAATTCATTGAAGGCGCAAGCGGCGTTCCATCGAGGGTAGAGTCAGGGTAAATATAGTGTCGACTAAGAAGTAATAGTTCTCGATCGGTCCTCTTGGTATGCCAGGAGGCACGAAGCAAAAATAAAGGTGCGCGTCATCGCATGCATCGCGTAATGACTGTCCTCACCATCGCATCAACTATCCTTCCCGGAATTCGTCGCCGCTCGAACCTAACGACGATGCGCTAGGAAAGAAGGCCGTCCTTTTCCCCCGTCGATTCATCACTCTTTCGGAAAGCGAGAAAAGACTACAAGTATCATTCGCGGAGGAAAGGAAGGATGCTGATCGTGGCAAAGATAAAAGGTGGAATTCGAGGCTGCAAAAAGGGCATCTTCCGCGAAACTAACTTATAACTTAAACAAGCGTTTCTCACTAACCAAGGCAACTCCGCAAATTGCAGCGGATGTGTTCGAAAAGCGAGATAAACTCTTCTATGAAATGAGCCGCGGTTCGCCGAAGCCAGCAACTAAGTGGCACACACAGGTCCGTCAAGTGTAGAACGACATTCTCTGGTGAGGCCAACCGTCCAAAATACACTAAAACCACAATTAGGCCGTGTACTATTCCGAGCTTGACATCGATTCGCTCCAGCTGCTTTTCGGCATTCCGAGCTAATTGCGTCAAGTGCATTCGATGTCTCGCATTCGTGCTGATAATACAAATTCAAGAGGGATGAGACATCCATTCGAATTTGCATGATTCATAAAATTCATACTACTAGCATATATGAATATAATACTCTTCATTCCATATTTACAATGTTACTTATCTCCGTTTTTTACTTATTCGCAAAAAACTTCCAGTGTACACGAATATCACAACGAAAAGGTTACCATTTACATTCCCAACGCTCGGCTCGACTTTCCTGCAAAATTCGCCTGACATCTAAAATTGACTGTTGTCACGAATAATTCGAGAAAGTAATTTCGGGAGTATAAAAGCCACGAGGAAAAGAAAAAGTGGAGATTCACTGCAGAAATTCTGAAACTTGTCTGGATTTGGGGTTGGGACGCGGGTTATCGCGGAAACACGCTGGAAATATCTGGGTGCTCGCGTTTTCGTGAGGTTCGGGGGAGGCGGCGAAACAAGGTAGCAGGAGGAGGCGGCAGCACGTCGATGGAAAACCACAAAGCGACGCCGGGCGTCGTGCTTCGGCGTAGCCTGCAAAAGCCCGGCCGAGGGTTCAGACGGATCCTCGAAAAGTTGCTCGTGCAACGAGAGATCTCTGCCTTCCACGAAGCAGGAAGCGCGTGAAAGCCATCGTGAGTTTCGGCGAACTCGACTGACGTGTGCGAGCCGCCGTCGCCGCCGCCGCCGCCGCCGCTCAAATTTACCAGCTGGTTGTGTGTGCTAAGCGTATGCCAAATAAGAGGGCAGTTGCGCAACCCGCCACCAACCTGCAGCCACTCGCAAAAGTATCGTTGCAGCATCCATTTGCGTCACTATCCTGTTTTACAACTAATTAACGAGCTCAAATCCAAAGGAAAACTTCCTACCAACGCGTCTCCCTTAACAGAAAAGTTTAACTATAATAGTTTTAATTGATTCTAGAGTCCGCCGTTTAAAGATCGATTATAAAACACTCGAGTTCTATTAATCTTTCAAGAAACTCTCTTAAAATGCAAGTATTAATATTCTCCAATTATAAAATATGATTGAGCAAGATTAAAAGAAGTATTCAAGTTCCAGCAAAGTTGCGAAACATTTCATACATCAAATCCAATCCCATCGCATTACTTTTCCTCGCCACTGTACCTCTAAACAGTCAACAGATATCTTCAAAGCAAAGCTAGCAGCCGGCAGAAAAAGATCCCCAGGCATCTCTCCCTCTCTCTCTCTCTTTTCCTCTCTAAGTGTTAAATACTGTGACTGGAAAGTGCATGCACTCGTACGGATGCTCCACTTTTGCCGGGACGACGCTCTTTCTCACTCGCTCTCTTTGTGCGTTAGAATTCAAAAAAATAGAGATGAAAGAAGCACGTGATATCTTTTTCTCGCCCTGCTGGAAGTAATTAAAGCTCGCCGCGACGCCGCTAAATCTTCCGGCGCGCGCGCGCTTGGAAAGGTGTCGCGCGCGCGTGAGCTTCGACTCGCTTAATGGGTTGTGCGGAGCGCGCTTGATGAAGAGAGAGAGGGGGCAAATTAAAAAGCGAGATTATCCAGGCACGAGTCTCTTTCTCTATTCTCCGTGACTATGTGTGCGTGTACGTGTGCGTGATGGTTTCGTGCCAGGGGACAATTCATTCGCGACCGAACACAACCAACGGCCTCTGGACAAATACCTCGTTGCTCGCAGTAACTTCCACATGCCGGCCCCCATTAAATACGCTCGCGAGCGAGCGCGCGCGCGAGAGAGAGAGGGAACTGCTCCCTTAGAAGCGTAACAGGCGTTTGTCACGCTGACGAAAAACTGGGCCGCCGCCTCTCCTCTCTCTGTGTCCAATGCCCTTTCCGTTGCTCTAACTTTTGTTCCGCCGCGGCGCGACGCGGCGCGCCGTGCAATCTCTGCAATCAAAGTTCGCAAGTTCGCCGCTGATTTTTCAGCTCTTGCGAAATCCTGTGCAGAACCAACCAGAGAATGCGCGGAGTGAGAGAGAAAGAGAGAAAGCTTTGATTCGAGTTGCTTGGGGCATCGTGGAAAAAGGCGGTGGAAGAGAGGGAGGGAACGAGTCGGCTCTCTCTCTCTCTCTTTCAAGAAGGTGCAATTCTACGCGAGAGTGCCGATCGCGAAAATGAGATCCCATCGAGGCAATTACTATGCCTCGGCAGCAAATCGCACAACGCGTTCCGCGAACGGCACACACAGAGTTCCAGCTGACCCTCCCTAATTCGAAATTATAGGCTTGTCCGACGGTCAGTCTCCCCCCAACCGCCCCCCTACTCTCCCTCGGTCCTCCTTCTCATTATAGATACCCTAGGAATGTGTATCTTTTGTCGAAGCCCTTCGAGATCTACCTTTCATCCAGTAAAAGAGATGCTGTGAAACCCGGAGAGTGAGAGAACCCTTCGAATATCGAGCATCCCAAGCAGCGCAGGCCTTCTCTTTCTCTTTTACAAAAGTCTTTCACTTGGTTCACATACATTTCCCATGACCCTTGGGGATGAGTAGTGCAAGGTAATAGGAATAACTCGACCCTGCCCTGGAAAAGTTAATTCCACAGATCCCATTTGTAGATCGGTGATCCCCGGCAGGGCCCGTTTCCTTGAAATCCTGTGTATGCCACTTATTTCCCGAAATTGCTACACTGTATCTTTCCCGTTCCGTTCTGCCTCCTCTTCCTTCTCCTTCTCTCGGAGAGTCGGAGAGCGACACGCGGCGGCAACAAGGAAAACACACGTATGAGAGGTATGCGCACAGAGTGTAGTACATGCGAGTCTCCTGAAAACTGAGAAACGACTTTCCTCGAAACGATTACGAACTTCCGTTATTTCAAAAGCGCGTGTCCTTTCGTCGTGCAAGTCGTGAATGAGTGTACACATATATGTGTGTGTCTGTGCGTTCGACACGCCAGGATCATTATCCCTAATAACAGCGATGTCATTGGTACGGAACGGACAGGACACGGACTGCTATCATCATCATCATCATCATCGTATCTTCGAAATCTCGTTCCGCAATAGCCAGTTCGATCGCGCGTGAGAGAGTCTCACTCAATCTGGCTGGTTCGCGTGACGAGAGAGTAGATACAATGTATCAAAGTACTTCTTCTTCCTCCTCCTCCCTCTCTCTTGCTCATCGTCGCCACCCACATTCGGTGGGAGGACACATCCGCGTGTAATTAAATTAATTACAAAGGTCGGCGTCGCCAAGTGTTTTCCCGTTAATTAGAGGAGCCGGCTCATAACGAGCCAGCGGCCTCGTCTAACGATCGAGCGAGCTAAAAGAGATAGGGAGCGAGCGCGCGAGCGACACTTTCGGTTTCGTGTTCGCCGCACGGAATTACTGTTCTCGTTCTGGGCTGCTTTCGAGAGAGAGCGGCGGCGGCGGCGGCAAGTTTCGTGAAGAGTCCGGTGAGGGAATGATAGTAAAGTACAGAATAACGCGCTGCCGCTGCTTTCCACGTGGGGTACTTGGAATGAATAGCCGCGACTGGCTCTGCTCCCAGTTATACTACTCTCCGGCATAGTACGTAGTTGCCGTCCTACTCTCCAGCTAGCACTCTCTTTCTCTCTCTGCCTCTCTCTACCTCGCACTCTTCTTTATCGTTCCATCTCTCTCGCTCGGTGGGCGAGCCTCTGTTATGTATCGCTCGTTCTCGAGACCGAGTCTCTTCGCGCATCAGCGATTTCACTTGAATTTCACCCTTTGTTCTTTGCGAGCGAGCCTCCCACTACATGCCACTCCAGTGCATCGCGCTACACTCTCAACTCTTCTCCTCCCCTCCTCTGTTGTTATGCCTCTCTAACCGTCTTTTCCTCCCCTCACCTATTCCCTCTCCTCCCACCCGAGGTTTCAACATCGCGACCGAGTGCCATTGGAACACCGGCTGCTACATCCGATCATCTTCCTCATTACACTGCGCTAGAACGGTCAGCTGGGAGATCTTTGCGCGGAGATTAGAAACATGGGAATCACCCACTTTGTTTCTCATGTGGAAATATATCTTTTTTTTAAATATGTATGTTTGTAGAGATGCGATCGTATTTTTTAATGTTTTCTTTGAGAGTTAAATGATTGGGAGAATTAATGCTTTCGGCTAAAGTTGAATCTTTCGTGTGTCTTATCAAATGGTATTTGCTTGATGAAAGATTCCATTTAGTTAGGAATTTAGCGCTTGCAGCAGGCATTCGTGAATTATATAACTGGGGCGTTTAAAAGTAGACGACGCCACGGCAGAGTTCGCGGATGATGAATAGTTGATGGGAGATTCTTGCTGTTTAACATCATCTCTTTTGGAGATGACAAATGAGGGGAATTGAAGGAGTGAAAAGTGTATAAAATGGGTACTGTCATATCAGTCTTGGAAGATTCCTGCATGGGTGAATTAAAAATTCAAATGCACCGCGAAAATCACTCATGATTGCCCTCTATATTAGCGAAGATCCCAAACTGGCGACGCAGCAACTATCAAACCGACGAAATTAAACAGGGCAAAACCATCGGCAAAGACTACACGATCCATTAAACAAAACTCCATCGAAATTGCCCGTTCAATTCTCCCTGATAAATCAACAAAGCCAGGCAATCTGTTACACAAATAAACCTTGAATCTACACAGAGAACATAAAACCTAGAAACTTACACGAATTAAGCAAATTAAACCATCGATCAGCAACAAATCGTCGCAACGAATGATCACCTGGAAAATATGATTCGCTAACGTGAAAGCAGTGCTCGTAACCCCGAAGAGAGCCAACAATTTCGCATTCCCCTTTATACCCGCTGGTTCGTCTCTTTTTCCGCGAATGGCCGCCAGTTACTGGTGCGATCTTTCCCATCGCGTTTCCCCGACTTTTCCCCCTCGCGGCTTGTTTCCGCTCGGCATCGCCCCGATGACCATTCGCGGAAAAGAAGTCGGCGGCTTTTGCGGGGCCCGAACAAAGGGTGAAACCGTCGATGCGAGAACCGACGCTTTTTTATTAGAGGCGGATGCCCCTCGCTCGCTCGCGTTACACGCGTCCGCGCTATACAACTTGGCCCCGAGATGAGCGAGAAAGAAAGAGAGAACAAATGAATCAGAGTTTTTTCCCGTGATTGAGCTCTTCATTTTACCCCCCGCTCCTTTTAAACTCTCCTGGCACTGACATTTAACTTTAGTATCGTCATCCACACTGGGTTATGACTGCTTCGTCCCTAGCCGTAGATGTTATATCTCGCTGTGAGAAACTCCCTTTGTTTGTTCAGCCTTTTGTTCTTTGCCCCCTTAATTCTTTATGAACCGCGCCAAGTTGTTTCGCCGATATATGGCTTTGTAGGTGGATAACATTTAAAGAAAAATAAACTCTTAGTGAGTTTTGCACGAGTATATTACTATTAAATTTTAAGCGAATTTTAAGAATAAAATCCATTTGGTATTACTAAATATCAGTTCAGTAAAATGGAAGTGAAGAAACTGGAAGATCTCGATGTCGACACTAATTACAATTAAATATATCCAATAATCAGTCGTCGAGCCAAGAATAATCGCTAATTGGAAGGTGAGAACTGGAAAAAGAAACACGAACAAGGCGGACGGGTTGGAGAAGTGAAGGCACGCGCGAGTAGGCCGATGATTTGGTGTGTGCTCTCATCGAGGTGTTGCGTGTTTTAGATGAAGAGGTTTGATAGAGCCGTAACGGACAGGAGTGGAGGAGAGGAGGAGAGAGAGGAAATCGAGGGACACGCGTCCCCGAATTGGTGGGGCAAGAGGGAAAAAGGGTCTACGTAGAGTGCGCGTCTTTCTCTCTATGAACAAATATAGCATTTGACACCTGGAGAAGAGGGGCAGGAGTCGTAGCCGACAAAAGCCACCTTAAAGCTCTACTTTGTCCCTGGAATAATGAAGTTGCTCGAGCCGAACAAGAATCCGCCACACCAAATCGCTCGGTGGCCCTTGCGTGCCTGCAAAGCCTTCTCGGAACTGCTGCACACCACCTTTGTTAACGGGAGCTGTGGTTTCCAAGGGACACGACTACACCTATACCTATACAGAGAGCCGTGTAGTCTCTTCAACTACAGGGCCCCCCTACAGCGATTCCATCTCCTTTCTTCTCCTCCTATCTCGCCTTTTCCCGTTTCCATCCCAACCCTCCCCTCTCCTCACTGTTTCTTGGAAGCTCTATTATATCGACGAGTGTCCTTCTACGGTTCACTGCTACTACAATAGCTATGATTGACCAGTTTGCTCGCGGCACAGCCGTGTCCCGATCTGTTTCATCAATCGCTCTCTTCCACCATGAATCCTTGAAGCTAACCTATACATAGCGTCGTGTCGCAATGGAAAAATTCGACTTCATTGTCGATGTCCGACCCCATCCATGGAAATCAAATAATCCCTCTCCATTATTACCTCGCCGCTTTCGGCTTGCAGTCGATCATTAAATAATTACATAACGAACGATATTGCAACCGCGAGCTCGTCAAATCTCTGTTTTAATATCAACGCGGCAATCTGGCTCGCGTTAATTAATCGACATTGTCGATTACATGGCTCGAAAGCCATTATGGCCGAGTATATCTAAGTACACAAGAGTACGCGGGAGAGTGTCGCAATGTCGGAATTCGCCGTAATCAGGTTTTTCGCAGCGGCCTGCTCTCGATTTATCAGTGTCCGGGCTCTCTCGTGGGGGCGATTTCGCGATGAGCTGTGTAATAACCGGTTTAATACACTCGTTAGCGCGTGCCGCCGCCGCCGCCGCCCGGTGAAAAATGTAGGTCAGTTTGACGAAGCGTGAGAGACCGAGACCGATCAAGACGCAGCAAGAAATCGCGCGCGAGAGAGAGAAGGAGAGTGAAGAGAAGAGATGCAGGAACCCGAGTTTACTGCGCGTTACCTGCGCGAAAGCCGGACTAGAAAAGACAGGCTGCCGTTGTTGCATCATCGTCATCGTCGCGGCGCGCACACCGCGCCGATCTAAATGGATTCTGAAAGCCGCGGCTCCGAGAAACGAGCAAATAAAAAAATACCGGGAACTCGACGCCGGCATCGCTGACGCTCGTTGCCGATAAAGAGAGCGCGCGCGCGCCACGCCACGCCACGCCAGCCGGATAACGCACCGGAGAGCACAGCACATCAAACGGCCCGAGAAGAGAGCACTTCCAATTAAAAACACTTTAATCACCCGGAATTCATATATGTGTATATATGTATATCGTCGGTATGCACACGATGCCCGCCGAGCAATCCTACACGCCATTATCAAAGAAGTGGTTAATCAATGACTGCTCAAACTACCGGCAAGTGAATCCTATTAAAAGTCACTCGACAAATCCGTTGATTGATCCGCGAGGTGCAAAGGCTCGTGTGTTGTTAATTTGAAGCGGCGGTGTGCTTCGGGCTAATTGCAAGAGATAAGTACACCTAACCTATCACGGGACAATGCAATCTCTACAGTACTACCCCTTTGCCAGTTATGACGAGTTAAAAACTCGAGGGAAATGTAACTGCTACTCTGACTCATTCAGCGAGATAAAAGTGAAATTTATCTTTGTGTAAGTTGCCTATCTCCGAATCGGTAGACACAATAGAAATGTTTGCATTGCTAGTCGGTATTCGTATGCGCCACAAGTTGTTCGGTAAGAATTGCATTTTTCCACGAATGTTCACTTCACCGTAACCAACAAGCTCGCTTGTCCGCGCATTGCGAAACAAGTTTACACTTGTATAATCTTGTCCGCTACTAAGAAATCCTCGATAATCCCCTGTAAGAGTTTAATGGGAAATGCCGCCTTGATCTTTGGCCCTTTGCAGTGCCAGTTCGATATATAGAGAGAGAGAGAGTGCGTATCAACTATGCTAAGAGCTGTTGAAAAGAGGAATCCATTTGTAAGGGAAGTGAGAATCGGATGAGTCACATACCATTCGATGCTCCTGTATCCTCTGAGGCAGCAGTGGAGTGCTTTGAAGGCGCCGATATTCGCGTACTCGGTCGTCACGACCTCCTTGGTGAATCGCAGCCCTCCCGAGAGGTTGTCGAATTTGTGCATCGAGCAGTAGTCCTTGAGTTCGTTGGCCTTGGATCGGCAGAGCAAGGCGAGCAGCACAAGCAGCCATTTAGCGAGATTCCTCAACATCTTGGGCTGGTAGAGAGTTTGGTGGTCGTCGAGATGGGTAACAGGTGGAGTGAGGAGGTGAAGAACAAGGAGGAGTTCAAGACGAAGGGGACTTGCACCACCGGGCCATGACCACCAGCGGTCAACAGCGTCCTCGCTCTCTGGTTGGGACTGGTCCGAGATGAAAATCTCGGGGCTTCCCACGCTGCCGAGCCGGCTTTTCCGCGAAGAGGCCCTCCTCGCTTTTGTTCGGCCTCTCGCTCGCTTACACTCTCCGGCAGAGGCACACGAGCGCGCTCGATATTTGTCGTCAAACAGGAAGCTTTGTACCCGTAATAGTGAGAAAGCGAGTTAAGCCAACGTTACTGTTTACTCGCGATTTCAAATAGCGCCTCTATATCCCGCCCGCCCCACCTTCTTCGACTCTCTTCTTCCACGCCTGATATTCTCTCTCCTCTACACACAACACTTACAATCGAGCCCCCACGAACAATCTCAGTCTCACTCCTTTCGGCACACTTTCGAATTCTGTATTCGTTAGTCACAACTCTTGTGCAGCATTGTGCCAATAATGCCGCCACGTGATTCCGGGCAACGAGAAGGACGCTTTCCGAGCGGCTTCACCCACGCCGACACGCTTTAGGCCCAGTGCACAAGGGACGCGAGAGAGGTTAATCCTTTACTACTCATAGAAATACCGTTAGCAAGCAGTTGCATCATTGGCGGGTAACAGCGAATGGTGTTTCGGGCGGCGCGAATTTTATTGGCGAACGCAACAATGTTTGGTTGGGTCTCGCGAACGAACTTTACGGAGGAGCGGCGTCACGACGATGATCACGCGCTGCTTGCTCCCGAGAAACTGCGTTCTTCTCTTTGAAACGAGCCGCCTGTTGCCTCGCGTCGCCTCGGTCCTCTTCGGCGACGCTCGGCTTCCCCAACGACGCTCGCGCTTCCCGCGCGGCCTCCGCTCAACTATTCCAACCTTCTTCCAGTTCCTTCCTTGCGTGAGCCACAACTTTTCCCTCCTTTTCCACTTTTTCATCGCTCTTTCTCCCCGCGATTCTTCAATTCCACCGGGAAACTCACGCGAGTGTAGTATCGCGTGCTTGTGAATGTTTATTGTGCGAATGCCATGGAAGAAACGGACGCAGAGGATGAGAATTGTATGGAAAGAAACTTTTGATTCAATATATCGTACTTGTGAATGTTACTCTTTTTAAGGTTACGTAATTCACTAGGACCATTATAATTCACTCATATTATTTGTATCTTTGTAATCCTATTGTTTAAAGATCTCAAATAAATTAGAGATATAGTATTCAGTGAGTAATTTCAAGTGAAATTATAATGGTCATCGTGAAATAAATAGTTTGGAAGAAAAAGAACAGGTTTTCAATTTGAAGAACATGAGTTTACATACTCAGTAACTTAGTGCATTGCCTGACACGTTGCCGACCAGTCTTTTCATTTTTCTTGCACAACTCGAGCTAAGTGTTCATTTGAGAGTAAAATTCTCGAGAGTTGCTTCCGGGAACGATATTTGCCAATATGTAGCACATGAAAATATTCTGAGAGAGATTTTGCTGGAAGCCTGAGGCGGCTGCACAACAAATATCGTTCCTGAGAATTACTCTGGAGATTCTTACTGCTGCAGTGGACATGTGTAGCTTTAGGGTGCGTTTAGGCAATGTTTCTTTGCCCACGAAATTGCATGCAACTTGTGAGTCATGCAACATTTTATGTGCCACATTTATTAGTTGCATATCTCATATTACACGAAATGGAATTTTCGTCCTACTATAATATATGTATACAGATGTCTTAGAATACTTTGAACTTTGAACTTAGCTCGAGATATCCGTTTGATTACGAGATTCCGAGGTAAGCGCGGCAACGTCCTTCGCCATCCATTTCCTAGAAGGCGTTCCCGTCTTCCTCACTTCCTAGTCAGATCCTCTTTTATCAAACAAAGACGGCAAAAAAATGCAGTGGTCATTCCGCATTTAAAACCGATCGACATCTAAGCATCTATCCGAGCGTGTTCCATCAGCTCGTACAATATTTGTTCAACCGACCAAAAGCAAAATCATGCTGCACTCCATTTGCTCTGCTATTCCATCGTTTCCACTAACGCAGAGTGGATAGAAGAAGTAGCCGCGCACTCACTCTTTATGGAAGCAATTTTATCACAGAGGCAAACTCATCTCTTCAAACAAAAATACATTTCCTTTTTTAAGACAATCCATTCCAATAGCGATACTCGTTTTACCCATTCTACATCTGGCGTATTATCCTATTGTCGAGATTTATCCGGGTTCCCCTGACTTTTACACGCTCCGAGAACTATTCCCGATCATATGTAAGACGTGTTTCGTGTATCATTGGTAATGCATGAGGATCGCCGGTGTATTCTCATTGGTGATGCAGCTACGAAAATTCTGGCCGGCATTGCAATAGCAGAGCTATTCCAATAGCTAAACATGATCCGCGGGGCGAAGTGGGTCGAGTACGGCATCGTGTATGTATTACCGGAGTTTCCCCTCCTCTTCCCTCCTCTCTCGCCCTTACATTTTACGAGCACGAGCTATTGTATTTGCTAGGAGGTAATGGGTTCTCGTGGCATACGGATGGGATTATTGTAGGAGGCTTTGTTCGGGCCTAGCAGTCGAGCCCTTCGGCCTCAGCGGCTCAGGTACCCGCATTGTTTTTCCCTTCTCGCAGCATCACACAACACAGTGTGCCCGGTGTGAATTCCTCGAAGTCTATTGCACCCCGCTACTATTTTGACTGCCTTTTCACTACCTGCGCGCATACTCGACGCCAACCACCACCACCACCACCTTTTTTCGTTCCGCTTGCCTCGAAACACCTCGTTTATTGCTCGCACTTTATTATACTTGTTAAAAGCATAGTTGAAGAGAATCTACATGGAGCTTTACCTTGCTACAACCTTCTACTCCGCCCGTTTCCTAGATTGATAGTGTAATCTGGAAATGGAACTGTCTCTCCTCATGCATCTTGCATTTCATCCCGTGAATACCTTCCACTTCATCCTGGTTTATCCGAGACTTCTCGCCACTTTGGACTCGTCGTTCGTCTTCCTGTGTCTCCAACGTGTGCAGAGACTAGCTCTCAAAAAAATACCTCGACCAATGAAGAGTAGTAGCGCTGGATTTTCGTGGTTGTTGGATGGGAATGAAGGTTAGATTGAGTGGCGTGCGTGTTCGGCATATGGTAGTGATGCAGATTGCGGCGACAATGCAATTGATCTCGGCCAATTAGCGGCTGTTACCGAGGCACGGTGTCTAGCCTTTGGGGTCAGTACGGGTTTCCTGATTAGGCGGGCGCAAGATACACGGAGAGTTTTGCCTTCCGAGAAGGCGACGTCGAAAGAAAGCAGCGCTGGCGACATTTTCAGGAGGTCTCGCGAACCTTTGTCCTCCTCGGCCCCCACCGCCGCAATCCATCCACGATCTTTCCTCTCTCCCTCTCTTCCTCGCTCTGATATCGGTATTCCGGCAGCCAGCCAAGGAGACGCTCGCCTCTCTTATACCTTCTCTTCTCCTTCTCGATGAGAGAAGAAGCGGAGACGAACCGAGCGAGAGAAAGAGGGGACGGCAGGCCGGTCGCCGGTATGTGTCGCACTCGTTTACCGGGAATATCCGTAATTACACGCTGCACACGCCGGTTACACGCGTTCCATGGGCCACATAGCCGTCGGGCTCTGACAAAACCGAGAGCCGGTGCAGCTAACTCAAAAACTGTACCAGCGGGATGTGAGATTAATCCTTAGAGGGAAGATACCAGTACCTCGGCGTCCTCCTATCTGTCTCGCTCTCATGCTCCCCTTACTCACTCCCGACACGCTGCCATTTACCATTTAGCCGACGGATAATTACACGCCCTACTCCTCCTCCCTGTTGCTGCTATAGCTCTATCTTGGACACTCGCCGACACCACCACTAATTATAAAATCTCCCATTCGCCCGATTTAATAACCTCAATCTCGCATCGAAAATCGTAGTACTTTGTAAGAGAAGATCGTCATTGTAGTTTCGAGGGAGTCAAATAATATGATGCATGGCAACTATGAGGTATTTTTATCACGTGCAAGGTGGGTTGCAAATGAATACGAGTGGCAGGTGATGGCGTGAGTCTCTGATGAGAAGTGTCTGTCACGCGAGAGAGAGAAAGGAAATGGGTTATCGAGGATGGGGAAAGAACAGTAAGAGGCAGAATGAAGGAGTGGATGTTGGACTATTATTACACGAAAAGCAGTTTGCATTTAAAACTGCTCTTTCGCTGCTAACGCAACTGACAAATACAAGAGGCAGTTGCATGCAATTTTGCATGAAATGGTGTAAACGCAGCCCAGGAGAATCTTGTGATAGCAGCGAGCTTGTTATCCTTGGGAGAGAATAGGTGTCGAGATTTGCATGGCTAATTTGCTTGTTTGTAGCGGAGGTTTGAGGAAGGTTGAGGACGGGCGAATTACAGGGCGGATATGCGAGGCCCGGCGGCGGCCGCCGCTATGTTGATTTTATCAGAGTGAAAGGTCCATCCGAGCAGCAGGTTGACCCGGTCGCGTAAAACTGGAGTACGCAATGAAATGAAAGCGTTGCTTAAGCGTTGTTTAACGGGCGTAAGAAAGTTTTGAGGGCTCGAGGAAGTTGGTGGCGGACGTAGCGCGAACGGGAATCCCGGCACGTTCAGTCCCTGTGACGTAAGCGGCAGAGGAGGAGGAGGAGCCAAGTGGCAGAGTCAGCTGGGCCAGAGCCTACCGTGCTATATTTAGAATATCGATCGCCACTCCGGACTCCGGCGATCGATGCCGTTTCTCTCTCTGCGTCTCTTGCCTCGCTCACCGAGACAGCCAACTCTCCCAGCAGAGAACTTTTCCCCTCTCAGGAAGCTTCAATTTCTTATCCCGTTTTACAGGTGCAATCAAAGTCTCGTTATCATCGGTCTCCCCTCACACAATCAGTTCCGCCGGCATTCTTTCGGCGACAGCCAAAGGAAGAATGATATCCGGATATTGCCAGCCCGAATACCATCATTTCTCTTGCCATTCGAAGATTGCAATAGATGCGATTAATTTCTTCCTCGGTGCCGGAGCCTCGCACGCTATTACAAAAGCTCCGCTAGAGTAATTCGATTTCTTCGGGCCGATTCTGGGTCAAACACGATTCCCGGAAGACAGATCGATCATTAATTCGTGGAGGTTGAATGCTCGTTGGGCGCGACTTCTTTGTAGATTGATTTTGACTGCGCGTGCACGGATGAGAGTTTAAAGGAAGAATCAAGAGTAGAGAGGTGAACGCTCTGCTGGCAAATCGAGCAGCAAAGATAGAGATTGATCGGGCTTCGACCAGCCGCTCGAAAAGTGGCCAGGCCCCGCAATCTGCTGCGGTTCTCTCTCTCTCTTTCTTTCTCTCTATCGGTTTTCGACTAATTACACCGGCTAAAAGTATCCCGCGGATTTCAAGGGGATTTCGTGCGTATTATCGGCCAAAAGGAAAGTAGCAGTGGAGGATGAAGGGGCTACGGGAGACAGGAAAATCCAGGAATTTATCGGTGAGCCGAGCCGAGGCGATTCGAGTCGCCACTTAGTCTGGCGAATAATGCATTACACTCGCAATGGGGAGTAAGCTAACAATCTTGCGGTGAAAAGCCCTCCCAGCACACGGAGATAATCCACGCAACCTAGAACTCTCCTCGAAAGCGGTGAAGTCGCTCGGTCTATCACAAGTTGTACTTCGAGTTTATTGCATCCAGCGATCAGTCTTTGTCTCAGTACAAGCTAGTAAGTGCAATCATAGCCTAGAGCAACCTAATTACGAGATATCGCTAAGATTCTTTTCGAAGATCCTGCACGAAGCAAAGAAAGTACTTCCAGACTGTTTCACTTTCAGCGTCCGCCAATTTGCACGAGATAACTGCTCCGAAACTTTAATTGCATCGTGCGGGAGGAGTCGAAATGCGAGATCTTAACCGATCATGTCGAGTATGTCCTTGAGGGTCTTGTTCTTGAGGAAATCGTTGGCCTTCTCGGTGATAATCCCGTCGACCAGCTTGATTACCTCAGCCTGGTAATCGTCGATCACTCCTGGCGCCAAATCCGAGATGATAGCGCTAATCAGAGCGGATACCTCCTCGTCGTTGTACAAACCAGTGATCTTGAACTGGAATCGAATTAATCCACCGTCAAAATACCACATTCGACTAAGATAATGCATTCAAATAAACATTTAGAAATTATCTTACGTCGAGACTGCCCAAGGAGAGTTTCGAGCCAATCGATTTCACGTAGAGTTTCTTGTCCCTCACAGAAAGTCCGACCACGGTGCCGAAGGACAAATCCCTGACAGTCGCCCTGTAAATTCGCATTGGGAACCCCATAAGATTAGCGTCAAATAACCGGTCGAGAAAGAGTTCAATTGTAATTATTGCGAGAGCTCATCAGAGCGAGTTAGTTAGCAGTTCTCTAAGCAAGCCGCTTTTATTCGCAACGGATAACAGCAGCGAGCGGTCGATGCAATCGTTGGTACGTCAGAGTGAGAGCTTCCTACCGCAGGTAGATACAAACTATTCCCACTTCAACAGGGTTTATTACTCGCAGCGGTTATTCTTAGGAGTCGTACTAATAATTGTTAGATGGTGCATGACTTGCGAAAAGCGAGTTTGATCCGCGGTGGTGATCGTAGGGAATGACTTACGTTATTTCTCCGTTACCAAACACATCTACGTTCTCCCCAATGACACCGTTGGCGATGTACTTGGTCCTTGCGGTGATTTCCGGCCAAGTGAGAGCCAGCGTGATTTTCAGGCCGATAACAGTGAAGTCGCCCTCGTGGACGATAAAGTTGGAGAGTCCTTCAGCGTGGATGTTAGTGAGCAAGGCTGTCACTCTGTCAAAAACATCGCGGACACCTTTAGTCTATTGATTCCACTGGAAGCGGATCGATCGGCAATGGCAAATAACGACTAATCTGGATTAGGGGATCGATCGCGCTCGGTAGGACGCGTCGCATGCCGCTCCAATTATCTAGGGATAGTAATTTACTAGTGATTTAACGCAGCGAGCGTCTCTCCTCTCTCACGGCTTTTCATCGGCTTAATCCCTGGCATTAAATATTGGCATTTGAATAATTAATAGTTGATTGGCTCGCCGGGGAATATTGGGATTATTTTTCCACCTCCCCCACTTACTCGCCCAGGCCTTCCTTCTTGAAGTTCAAGCTTTCCTGGATGCTCTCGAAAGGCTCCAGTACGGGAATGCCGAGCTTGTCGTCGCCGGTCTTCATCTTCTCCTTAAGATCCTCGAGGAATCCCACCAGCTTTCCCGTGGCATACTTATCGGGTAAGGTTGGCCCTTTAATTTAAAGTCACTCGCATTACAGCCGGGACCAATTGATTGGCGCAGTGTCGCAGTGAACTGCACTTTCATTCTCGAAAGCGAGAGACACTTACTCTCCTGTAGATCCTTCGGTAGGCCGAGTGCACTGTTTGCGAGGCACACGCAGGCCAGGATCGCGCTGAAGGAGTACATCGTTCTCCTGTAATGACAGATAGCAATTAGCAACGCCAGCATCAGCAGATGCTTGAGTTTTATCGGGTTCATGCCGCTGCTGAAATATATGGCAGCCTTTTTTCCACTGGCACATCACAATGGCGGAAGAAGCACGTCGAGGAAACTACTTTGTCCCCGTGTAGTTACGTTCTAATGGTCACTTTTTATCGTTTCGGGGCGAGCGCGACATTTTAGCATTTTAGCCTTTCACCGCGCCGGGGAATCTTAAAGAGCCACGTTTTACTGCGCTCCGGAACTACTATCGCCTGCCTATTATACACACAGTTTTACGCGATAAGGTGACGAGCTCTTTCATAATAGGTCGACGCCGCGACAGTCGCCGCCGGAAACAATACCTACGGCTCTGCCTTTCGGATGCTCTGCCATTACCAAAGCATCCTTTGCCCAGAGAAGTTGATGCATGCTTTGATATCCAATACGTATTAGAGGATGCGTCTTTTATTCATTAGCCAAGATCGTCATCGCGCGACTCTCCTTTGTTCCCCTGATAAAGAGATGGTAGATCTTCGAATGGCACTATCTCTCGCGCGCGCTCCGATTACAATCGCCCGAAATCCCACTATCTCCTTGAGATACACACATTATCCGGCCGTTTAACTCGCCGCCGGCCAGTAAATACTTTCGGGCGACGCGCCCGATCACCTTTAATCGCATTAGTTTAATCCGAAAAAGCAATTAATCGCCGGCCGGCCCTCCGCTCATCGAGCACTGCTCGAATTTCAATTCGCCCGGACGATGGAATATTATTTCAGTGAGAATTCCACCCTGATATTTGTCCTCGTCGCTTTTTCCCTTGGTGATTAAAAGCGATTTGTTTGAGCGAGTCTCCCTGCCAATTTGCATGTTTATCGTTCACTAGTCAACGCCTGGAGGAAGCTGTCTTTTAGATCGGCCGGCTAATTTCGAATGCTTTTACAATCGTACTTGTAATTGGTACACTTTATTGGGAATCATCATGATTTAAGTTCACAATAATAATAAATATTAATATTTCCTAATGTATTATAATTGTGTTCTTGTTTAATGAGACGTAATTGTACCAGCGCATACAAGGCGATTGCCTTTGAGATATTATCATCGAACATTCTTTGTCTCTTTGTCTTCTCTTTATATATAAAAAAGAGTGAACCGATTGTATTGTGGTTTATTTGGTGTTACATGAGTAATATTGTATGTACAAGACACATAATATAATATACATTTTTGTTACAGATGACAGTGATTCAAAGGTAGCGAAACACTGCTCAAAGGTAAGTGAAACAATTTCTACAAACTATGAATATTTTTATCTGCGACGTTACATTCGATATCTGCATGTACAAACTGCGTTTTACAAGTATTGAGTGATGATAGGTGTTGTACTCACGGATTCAGTGCGCAAGGTGCGGTCGTCCGGAGATATTAAGGTTGTTTCTTGATCGGCTGGTTTATATATTGGGGCCAATATCGAACATCTGACATCGGCGCTCGCTTATCGGATCAGTCTTCCCTTATCATAAGAATCTCCTGCCGAAAGAAAGAGCCCATCTGGACGATGGCAAAGAGATCGTTGCGCTGTTTACCTCCGCAACAATCCACGCCAAAGAAACAATCTCAACTCATGAGAAGATAGTTCGCGAAACGCCAATTAACTTTCAACACTACTTCCAAGCATTTCCTCATTCCTGCTTACGAAATTCTCACCGACCAATCGCGATTCCACCTGCAAATCGTAATCGGACAGTTTCTCATAGTCATTTACGAAACTGCCGCTCGAGCAATTCGCAATTCCACCTGGACAATCGGTGGCGCAGTTAATCGAGCGGGCATTAGTCCCGCTCGGAATGGAAGCGGCGACTAATCGAATGGCGTTCATTCGCCGACCTTGGTCCGCGGCTGGCAATCCGCGGCTTATCCCTCCCCGAAATTATCATATCATAATTGATTTCGTTGCGGCGGGAATTAGCAAAGCGCGCGAAATAGAAAACTGTATCGCGCGCGTTGCACAGTGAAAGGCGGGCGGCTTGCCGGACACACTTTATGCGCGGCGCGATGACCGCGCGCTCGTTCGGTTATCGTGAATTCCAGGCCTTTCATTGATAAGGGGAATCGGGCTTTAATTAAGCGATAACGAGCGCTACCAGCACCGCCGCTACCGTTATTCCCACTGTGCATCACAAAACACATCGCGTTCCCGATCGCCGCTAATCCCACCTACCGAAATGACAACAAACCTCTTGGCCGATTTGTTTGCATATCTCTCTCTCGGCGGTTGTCAGCGCGCGCGCTCAAGCGGCAGAGAGGAGGTCAAAGGATTCTGCAAGAAGCAAGGAACGTACGAGATACATACTTTACAGGTGTAGAGTGACGAGGACGCGAAGGGGCGGGCGGGCGGGTGGCACGACGGGGGCTTAGAGGGGCCAGGGGTGGCTGGGTAGACGTCGAGGGAGAGAAAGCTCGCGGGAGGCAGTATCAGGTTCAAGAGAGCGAGAGAGTGAGACAGAGAAAGAGAGAAAGAGCGACAGATAGAGGAAGAGAAGAGGGGCGGTGAAAAGGAGGAGAGGGTCAGGTGGAAGGTGCGAGAAAGAAGTGAGCGTGGTTGGCGATGGAGAAGTAAAGGAGATCGAGGGAGAAGGAGAGCGGAGGAGAGAGTCGAGCAAGAGAGAATGTGTATCGCAGGGTGGCGGTAGAAGGAGGAAGGGGCGTGCGAGGAAGGTGGTCGGCGAAGGGGGGGTGGGGTGGGTTGGGTGGCGGGCCAGAGGGAGAGTTGTGTTGGGGGCGAGGGAGAGGGCTAGCGGCGGGTAGGAAGGGTGCGAGAGGGAGAAAGGGTGAGCTCGGAAGAAAGAGGGTGACGGATAGCGGGACTCGCGCTCTCTTTGGCGCGCGCGTCCCAGAGAGGGTTGGATAAAGCGTGTGCGGGTCTGGAGCGGGTGGCGGTCGGGGGTGGGCGGCGGGCGAGAAAGCAAGAGGGGATGGAGCAGCCGAGCAGTTCACCCTTACTAGTGGCGGTTCGACTCGTCAGTGCGGCCTGAACGGTTAACCGGCCTACTTCTCTTTCACGTGCTCTCGCCTCTCTCGACTTCCACTCTCGTTCGTCGTGATTCTGCGTGCCTCTCCTACTCGAATCCTCCGGCAACCCCATCCCCATTAGTAGCACACCTGCATCCCTTGCTCTCGGTGCTCTCTCGCTCATCCTGCCCTGCCGTGCCGTGCCGTGCCGAGCGGTGCCGTGGCTTGGCGTGGCGTGCGAGCACGCAATTCTCCCTCTCTCTTTCTCTATCTCTCGCACTCTCCCTCCCTCTCTTTCTCTTAATCTCTTCCCACCTCTCCCTCTCTCAGTCTCTCTCTCTTTACATTCCACTTTGCCCCCTCCTGCTACTCTACTATTTACGCTCGGGACTCGCCTCCGCCTCGAGAGCAATCTTCCCTCCCCGCAGAGCACGCGTACGTCTCTCGGCGTCCCGCTGGCCGTGCTCCTCGTCGTCGTGGTCGTCGTCTGCGGCGCTCGCCAGCCGGACACCACCGCATCTCCTCGGCTGGCTGTCCACCTCGGCGAACGACTAGTTTCGTTCACCCCCGACGACCAAGCACCCTGAACCTGACACTGATGTCGGCTTGAGCCGCCGTCGCCGTCGCCGCTGCAGCCGCCGCCGCCGCCGCCGACCTCTACCACTGAACTGAGAGACATTTATAAAGGAGAGGAGCTCGATCGCAGGCCCGACGAACCGCCGAGACTCGCAGGGAGAGAGGAGATCATCATCATCGCCAGTGGAGAGAGTGGAGAGAACGTAGGAAAAGAGGGCTGCTGCAGGAGAGGAGAGCACAGGAGGAGGAGGCCAGCCCGCAGCACGCCGCGCCGAGAGCAGAGCGGAAAGAGAGCAGCAGACAACACACACGCATCTCCCCGTCGAGCGAGGTGAGCTGCTTGCTCGACACCGCGAAGATCAAGTACGCACAATACACGCACCGCAAGGTTAAACCCTCCCTCTTCCCTTTTTTCTCCCCTCTCACACATTTCATCCCCTCATTTTTCTCTCTCGCTTCCTATTACTTATTTCCTCTCTCTCTCGTGGTAGTACTCTCTCACTCTGTCCTCTCGGCCTCGTTCCTCCTACTTGTCGTTAGCCACGTTCTCAAACGAGCCGGACAGGCCTACGCCAGGAGAACGACGTCGACGACGACGACGTCGGGGACGTCGACGGCGTTGCTCGCTCTCTACCGGCATTTCGCAAGTGTCTTTATACACACCTTTATCCTAAAAATCGATCCCCCTGCCACTTGGCCGCGAGAGAGAAACCCCGCTGCCTAACATCCCTCCGATTCCGGATACCCTCTCAGGACTCCCATTCTCCTCTCTCATTCATACCAACTACACATCTCTCTCTCTCTTTCTCTTGATCTCTTTCTTTGGCACCCTGGTATTGTCTCTCCTGACTTGTCTAGAGTCGCGGCAGCCTTTTTCAGGCCCGATACACTTGGCCGTGCTACTTTCAGCGAGATTCTCTTGCAGCCAGCAGCGGTTTGATGGAGGCTAGAGCGGCGGGTATTGTTTGGCAATTATAGGTTGCATGGGGGTAGTAGGCCCGACGGCCGCTCTCCGGCATGCGTCACTTCCGGCCGGCACAGTTTCCTATCGCTCGAGTTTCCACCGCCTCCCCTCTTCTCCCTCTCTCGCTGAGTACCTGCCAGTGAGACCAGCTGATCTACGAATTTGGTAATCGATCTTTTTCGATAGGTTTGATTTTGATTTTCGTAACTCGATTGGACAGTTGTTTGATTGGGGTGGATTGGTGGAGCGCGGAGACGGCGAGCAAGTGTTGGGGCAAGGTCTCTCCCGGTCGCTTAGAATTCCACCGGTGGCTCGGGATCGTCCCGGTCATCAATAAAGTCACTCGGTGACTATCGATCCTTCTTTGTGTCCGCTGCTCGCTTTGCCGTTTGCGTGATGCGCGCGTATTGCCTTTGCCCCGCTTGTTTGCATTCGCCGCTGCCGCCGCCGCCGCCGCTGCCGGCTCTTTTTCATCCCAGCGAGACCGAGAGGAGGACTGCTCATCTTCTCGATGCCGATGAACTGCTGCTGCACGCTTTCCGCTTCAAGCTTCTTCCCCCCCGTTGGACTTGTGTCCTCGCGGTTCTCAACAATTGGCAGATATTTATTCTTGCTTTATTCAATATTTACAGCGGCGCCCATAGCTTTGCTGGCGGAGTCAGTATTTTTAGATGAAATCTTCTTGAAGAAGAGAAACACTCTCCTCTGAAGGGCACTTTCTTGTTCAAGATGATGTTCCTCTATTTAAAGAGACGACACTTCTTCTTTAAGAACATTCTCCCATAAACACTAAACGCGTCCGCCGATCTTTTTTTAGCCCCTGTATATATTAATGTAGATAATCGATTTGTATTATTCTATGTTCATCGAATGACTTTACAAATACATATATACATCTTAGTCTGGCGAGCCAACAGCAGCAGCAGCATCAGTCGGTCGAAAAGAAGCGTTCTCTCGAAGGCCGGCGCATTATCGGCGGGCAATTTATAAATAACCGCTACTCTCGTCTGCGAGACAGTTTTAGAAGAGACGTGGCAAGTGTATCGACTCGTGTCATGACCCGAGTTACGTTTCGTCGCCCCGGAAATTCCAGGAGGTCTCCTCGCTCTCCTCGCCGCAAGGCCTCCGAGATAAGTCTCGACGGACTCTCGGAGATAAGTCGTGGCTAGTATTTCGCGACTCGGTTCGATCCGGGAGAGGATTGCGCGCTAGAATGCTGGAAGGATCCTGGTGCTGTGTTTCGAGGGAAGGGTGGAAGCGGGCAGTTTCGGGCGGGCATAAAGCTCCGGGGGAGATTAGCGATAAGCTAGTAGAGGAATATGTGGCGCGGATTAATAGGGATAGGCCTTGGAGAGAGAGAGGCTTGGGAGGGCGAGCGATAAATTTCGATAGGCTTTAAGCCTCCGATGCACCTGAGATCGTAGATCGGATTTTCCCGTTGGAGGTCAGGCCGATAAAAGCGCGCAGGGCCTGCACTGCGCTCTTCTCCTCCTCCTCCTCCTCCTCCTCTCCTGGCCCCCCTCGTCCAAGGCCGGGCGCACTCTCAAATATTTAGAATTCCCCTGGATGCTGACCGGTCAGCCTCCGATAAATTCGTTTCTCTTTCTCACTCTGTCACCCTCTCACTTCCTCCTCCTCCTCCTCCAACCACCACCACCAACGAGACACTTTTTATTTAAATCCTCCTTCGATGGCGCAGCTGACCCCGTTCGATATCTCCAGTCTAAAGTAGAATTCAATTGTCGAGCGTTCTTGATTTTTCCTCGGAAGATCGCCCCGAATCCACGCGTGTCTCCGCCGCAATTTTTCTTCCCATCCTCGAAGGAAAGAGTACTTTTTAATATTCTAGTCTTGCTTGCTTCGCCGCCCCATCCACCCCTCGCTCTTGAATTCTTGCCACCTTTCTTTCTGCCTGCCTGCCGGCATCCAGCACAATACACGGGGGATGACTGAAGCCTACAAAGGGAGGGAGGGAGCGGAGAGAAAAAGAGAGAGAGAGAGAAGCTGCCGGGGAAAGCCGGTGAATCGGGGACATTGAATCGCTGCCCATCGACCAAAATGGAATCCTCGAAAAAGCTCTCGCTCGCTCTCCTTCTCTCTCTCTCTCTCTCTCTCTCTCTCTCTCTCTCTCTCTCTCTCTCTCTCGTACTGGCTCTCGTTGCTGGTAAATCTATTGATCGCACTTGGCCAGCGAAATATCCCCGGGAATTCGGACTTATAAAGTGTCGACATTTCAGGTAGAAGCGTCGCTCGTTCGCTTGCTCGTTCGTTCGTTCGTTCCTCGTGCTTGCTTTCTTTCTTTCTTTCTCTCTTTGTGCCGGCTCTGCCACTCTGGCAGGACAGAGCAGAGCACGTGTTCTCTTGGCTGGTGTGTGCGAGATTTGAAAGGATCGGAGGAAATGCTGGTTCGAGCGGCGCTCGGGCCAAAACAGTTTTATCAGCCGATGAAGAATGAGGCCTGATTCAGCGGGCCGATAGAGAATTTTCGTGATGGATCGCGCTGCTCGGATAATTGAGAGGCGCTCTCGTACGCGAGAGTAGAGAGAGAGAGGAGTGGTGGAAGGAAACTGGTGGAGGGCAGGTGGAGAAAAAGCGGACTGCCGAGGGAGAACTATTCTTCCCCGGGAAAACCTTGTCCCAGTTGTACGCCGACAATCGTCACGATAGATTATTACTTAATTAGATTTCCAGTAGAATGAAGCTCCCCACTCGGCGCGATATCCAGTGCACTCGTTCCAGCAGCGGGCGAGTGTAATCGAGCGCGTCCCAGCGAGCCTTCCTTCTCTCGGCCACTCGTAAGAAATTCAGCAGCCTCGCTCTCGCTCTCGCTCTCACTCTCACTCTTTCCTTTCTCGAGGAGATCCGACGAAAAACAATGAAGAAGTGACTCCAGTCTTTTTTCACGCTGCTTCACGTATGTGTGTGTTTTTTCTCTTTCGTTCTTTCTTTCTCTCGCGACGACCAAGGCTTTGCCGGATATCAAGAGTCGTAGAGCCGTGTCAAAAGGGAGCGAACGAACGCCCGGCAAAAAGAGAGGGAGTAGCGAAGCGTAGAAACCGCCGCGGGGAGGAGGTTCCAGCGAGCCAAAGGGAAAGCAAACGCTGGACAAACGCACGGTGGACTGTGCAGCGAATGAGAAAGAAAAAGGGAGAGAGGAGGTTTTGCTTGCGTTTGAACTCACAATCAGAACCGGTTAAAAATAGCAGTGGCCGCCTTCCGAGGAAGGGCTCCGATTTCGCAATTATGCACTTTGAGTGGTAGAGCTCGATCGGCCCGCTCGCGTCACCTCCAGCTTGTCCGCCTACTGAACTCGAGAGCAGTCAGCGTCTCACATATTTCGAGTCAACGTCGAGTCCCACTTAACGAATTAGCCAAGTAAAACACTGACTCCACTTCCATCGACTTTGCTCTCCCTCACTCTCTCGTAGGATTTCCAAGAGAAGAGCGTGCCGGCATATCGAGAGAGAGAGAGAGCGAGAGGACTCACGTGTCCTCTCACCGCTCTGGAATTAGCTTGGCTAAACTCATTGGCTCCGTTTACTTTGCATAAGCAGTCCTGACGAGGCGGATCTCGGAATCCGCCGCGGTTAGATTACCGGCGCTTTCTTGCCGGGTCACGTTTGCCCTCTTAATTATGCGTCTCGATTATTCCAAGTAATTCGCCGCCAGTTCGCCGACGTATCTTCGAGTTTCTCGCTTATCGGGATCAGCGCTGTTATTTTAACTTCCAAATCACGTCGACTCCACAAGTATGATCCAATCATTAAGAGGAACCGCGTGTCGACGATAATGCGCTCCTCGAGATTAGGTTTCCCTTATCGAATCAACGACAGCCGATCTTAGGAAGATGGTGTCGCGGGAAATCTAGAAACGGAGAAGAATCGCGGGCGAGAAGACGAGAGTAGCGCGGATCTTGATAGGGTGACGGCTAGACAGGCAGATAGAGAGCCGGATTGATCGCCAGGGGGACAAAGGCCTTGCTCTTTCGCCAGACACAAAGTTATCAGAGCGAAGAGATACAAAGGCCGGCGGCGCGGCGCGGCGCGGCGCGTCCGCCTATTGCTGCCCGGCGAATTCTCCGTTTTCATAGCTCTGGCCTACCTCTTCCGGGTAGGCCTCCACACACTTACTAGCTCCCTCTCTCTTTCTCTCTAAGAGAGAAGAGGCCAACAGCCGTTGGGATATATGGCAAGAGAGTAGTGTTACTGTTACTTGTAGTTTCGGCTGGTCCTCATGAAACTCTGTGCGCGCGCTCCGCCACTGATTACGATGTATGCCGAGGGAAGCACAATGCCGCTAGACTTCAATACTAATATCTCCCCGGGCGGCAGCGGCATTTAGCTTGCTCGAAGTGCTCGCGATTAGGATGCCCTCCGGGCTATTATCGGCCCTGGCACCGCCCGGACCAGTCAGGCCGCCGCCACCGTCGCCGCCGCCGCCGCACTATCGAGAATTCATCGACACATCTCCTTCCGTGGAATCCTGTCACGGGGAATTTCCTCCCCGCGGGCTAAATTCGGAGCTTTCCAGTTTAATTCTGGAGAGCAGTTATTGCGGAAGCTGGTGCGCGCCGTGCCGCGCCAGGGAGAACCGTTCCACTGTGTACTCGACGGTCTGACTATAACGGCGCTCATACTACTGCAGCCGCTCACTCTCCTTGGCTCTCGTTTCTCGCTGCGGCTAGACGCGCATACCTTTCTCTTTCCCTCTCGCGCGCACTCTCCATTATTCCCTGGCACATAATAGCGAACCGCATTACGAATTATCGTCCGCACTGCCAGCTGAATTTACTTCCTTCTAATATTAAACTCCAGCTGTCTCTCTCTCTCTCTCTCCCTCCGGCAGAACGATCATTTCTCAGTGTATATTCCCGGCACTAATTCCCACCACTCGATAAGCAGAGACGAAATTAATCCCCACGCTCGCCACCATTCAAGAGGTGCTACCACGAGACTAGCTTTCATTCGCATTCCGAGCGAGTGAAATATTTGACGGGCGCAAATAGGCCGCGTGTCCAATTGCAAATTGGATAAGGGAAATGGCTAGAAACATTAACGGGCGCAATTGTCAGTTGGCTTTTCGTAGCCAAGACACGCTTCCTTCGAAGTACTGCCGTCGATTTAGACTGGGCGCACCGGGATCGCCCGGTGAATGGGCTGTCTGATAAAAATTGCAGGCTAGCAAATGACAGGGAATGGGACGCGCGGGAGTGTTTGGGTAGTGGTGGTCCGGCGGGGCTCCAGGAGCCAGTGTCTCGAGCAATGTCGGAGAGATGCTCGGGAGCGATTTATGCTTTGGCACGTGTCTTCCCCATCCTGGCGGGGCATTCTTCGCGTAGAAAGCTGTCTCTCTATCGGCCGCGGATCGCGGTGACACAGCCCGGTAAGACATAGCCTCATCAATAATGAAGAAATGCCGAGCGCCCCACTGGCTACGCCGCCTATGAAAAGGTTACGTCTACCGCTTGCTTCAAGACTGTATTCGCAAACCTCTTACACACTCTCTCCAGTCGTTTTCAGCACGTGGCAGAAATTGGACGACGACGACGCGGCGTCGGCGTCGCCCAGTGAAACGAAATGAAAAGATGCTAATCGCCGCCGGTGGGGGAGGGTAGCGGGTGGTGGCAAGAGCGCGGAGCCTCGAGCGTCCGCGCGTCCTAGTCTCTCTCGCACCTCTCTCGAATGCGTCCAAGAGGCGGTGGGTGGGTGGTTGGTTGGTTGGTTGAGCGGGTGGAGGGGCGGACGTAGCATTTTCAGGAGAGAGCACAAGTGTCGAGAAGCCAGTCTTCCTTTAGGGCGGCTAGCAGCCCCGGGAACCCATTATGCAGACACATTCGCCCGCCGAGATTCCTATCTAACCGGGTTAATCTATCTTTCCCTATCCCGTACGACTTACTTCGCCGGCACACACATATACACACACTCTTACTCACTCACTCACTCCAGGTTCTTCTAGTATAAAGCTATAGCATACCTCTCAGGTTGTACTGTCCCGATAGGAGCGACTAGAGCAGGCTTGCGCGCGGCTTAGCGCGCTCCGCTTTTCTCGGCCCCCTCTGTCAGTGGCGCGGCGCGCACACGTGAGAGAGAGACTGTTTATGCCATTCGGCCTGGCTGACGATCGCGTGACCATTCCACTCACCACCACTGCCGACCGATGGAATCCGACCTGAAACTTTGAACCGCTCGATTGCTCGCGATTAACCCGTTACCTTCCTGCCCTCTTCTCCCTCCTCGTCCATCCGCTCGCTCCCCGACAAATGCCGAGGAATTGGAGGGTTGGTGGTGTGGAATTTTTGAGCGCACATGATTAACGGGCCGCTGGCCCGCTGCCGCTAGTGGTGTTAGGCCACGGCTGGATTTTGCGGCTCGATGCCGCCAGCCCGATTAGCGTTAGCCAGGGCTTGCGGCTGGGAGCATGTAGCCCATTTATTAGTGGTGTACTCGTTACGCCGGTTATGCCGGCTCTCATAACAGATTCCTATCTAATCGGGTCAGTCGATCTCTCTTCGCTTCCTCCCTACTGCAAGCCTACCACTCTCTCCTTCTCTCCTTCTCTCCTTCTCTCTTGCATTGGTAACGATATACATCTGCACATTGGTGTATACGTAGAGGGAGCAATACAGAGAAGCGAGGCTCTCTTTCGTTCATTGGCGTTATTCGCACGAATCGTGTGTCCCAGTTGCGCGGCAGTTTCGCTATCGAGTGAATAGTGCGAAAGACCCTACGAATGACGGAGTGTCCTCAGGTATTGTTCTCCCGATTGAACAATTGGCCGGATCCCCCGTTGCAGGTGCGGGCGCCAAAGCTCCTCTCTCGCTCTGCCTTTCTTTCTCCTCTCTTCTTCTATCCTACACACTCTTCTCCTCCTCCTCCTCCTCCTCCTCCACCACCTTCTCCTCCTTCTTCTGCCACCCTCCTCGTCTCGCTCGCTCTCCGCTCGCTCTCCGCTCGCTCGCCACTATAGGGTGAATGAAAAAAAGCAGAGGGAAGTTTGGGGCCGCGAACGATTTTTCTTTGGCGAAAGGCGAGCTGCATTGCGGCTGCAGCAACCGCCGACGCATTGGCAGCGTGCGCTGTGCTGCCTGCTCGCTCGCTGCTGCTGCTGCTTCTCGACCGCCTGCCTGCCTGCCTGCCTGCCTGCCTCTTTCGTGTTTCACTTGCCACCGACCGAGAAAGGACGAGGGAGAGAGAGAATACTTACCTTACTCACCTGCCTTCCTCCTTCCTCCTTTCCAAAGCCACCGCAACTTCCACCCGTTCCAGCAGGCCATGAAATACGATTGTTTCCTTTCCCACCATCTTCGACCTGAAATCGAATTGCTCTGTCAGTCAGCAGGTCAAACCACTGACAGCACGACAGTTCCTTCCCTTTTGATTTATCGTGAATAGGATTTGTGATGAGGTTGCCATGATTTTTGTAGTATTATCATACGTATGAAAACTTGGATTTATTGTATGTTAATTATGTCTGAATCATGACTCGACTTTTGTTGTTCAATTATATTCAGTTAGATTTTTGATAAAATTTAAGTAATTATAGGAAGATTGGGGGAATACTTGGCGTTCTTTTAATGTCTTTGGAAGACAGTAATTCTTATACATGGTCCATGCAAGTCTTATAGGAACCCCTGCCTTCACTCGATGTGTCCCTCGGGATCAATCGAATGTCGAGTTTCGTTTGTTGGGTCTGCGAGAGAAAGAGAGTGAGAGAGGGAAGAAATAGGGGATGCCAAGGTGGTAGATGTGCGGGGATCGAGTGCGAAAAGTCGAGAGGCTGAAAATGAAGGCGGCAAGGACGAGGCGAATGTTAGAAGGAGCAAGGAAATAGGACTCCGTGCCTGGCTCGGTGTCTGGCGCACTATAATCCATTGCCATCTTCCAACGAGCGTGCCGGCTCGCGCGCACCACCTCAACTTTTCCCTATCCAAAGTCCCTCGCGTTACCAGCACTGCCATGCAAAGACAGGTTTATGCCTGCCTCCTTCACACCTCCTCCTTAAAACCTTTCACGATCACATAGAAGATAATATATATATATATGTACTTCTTTTCCAACTATCTTCCAGCGGACACATTTTTCTCACTCGCCGGCGAAACTTTCGCCTTTCACTTCTCCTCTTTTACTGCTAATTCCAAACCGGCCCGTCCCAAGGATGAATGCCAGGATATCCCGGATATCCCTGCCGGTCCAACTAATTAACAGTAATCCCCCATTCGCGAGATTGAAGTCATGCAAGTGCGCGCCGGACTTTCCGGACTTCTTGCCCTCCGAGTAAACGGAGAGTTCTTCCCTCGAAAAGGGATGCTGCTCTTTCAAAGCTATCAAGAGAGAGAGGAGGAGAAGGTAGATTGGAGTTGAAGTTGAGTGGATTTCTTCAGAGTCCTGGGGGCCGCCTTGTCGGCAACACGTCTTAAGAGGGAAGCCTCCTCCCAGCGTCCCAAACGTGAGGGGGAGCCAACGTGTACACAGCATCCTCTAAAAATACTTTAATTAACGCGTACCTCGCGTACGTCCTTTCTCCAGTATGCTCGCGTTCATCGACTAAAGGCAGACTCTGCCGGAGAGAGAGAGAGAGTGAGAGCAGAAGCTACCGGGGGAGAAAAGTTCTGCCAGGACACGGAGAAGAGAGAGGCAGAGATAGATAGAGAGTGAGTGAGTGAGAGAGGGTGAGAGGGAAAAAAAGCGGACGGGGATACTTGACCCAAAGTTATTCGCCGAGTTGTGGCGGATATCGATTGACTCGCCGGCAGACACTAATCTCGAGAGTTGTCTATTCTGAGAGGCGCGCGCGCGCGCGAACCCAGGGAGCACTCGAGGGCAAGCCTCACACTTTCAGCCGGCTCCTATAGATAGCTTTGTTTACAGACGGACTTTCCTCCTCAGTTTTTTCGCCCGACCCACCTACGTCATATTTCCTCCTCCCATCCACCCCTCCGTCCGCCCTCCCAGTTTTTCCCAGTCGGGTGTTTGCCAATCAAACCTTTTCAATTGCCGTCCCGCCACTCACTCGCTCGCCCGTCCGACTAATGGCTGACCGTCACTACTAGCAGCTTTTCCACCCGCTCGAGAGAAAGAGCGAGAGAAGCGCGCTATCCGCTCCAAGTGCGCGCGGCCAGTTAACAAAAAAATTCGGCTCGTTAGTGCCAAACGATTTTATTACACAAAATTAATATTTTCCAGAAAAAGAGAGAAAGAGAAAAAGGGGAGAGGGAGAGAGTTGAGAGAGGTGAAGAGGTCTGCGAGGGAAAAAGTGCTTGATGAACGAGCGACGAGTTGGTAGTTGCCAGAGGCCTCTTTCTCCTTTTTTCTCTCTCTCTCTTTCTCCAGGCCAGACTAAATTCCATTTGTATTGTACGCCAGAATTCCCCCGGGTCGATCGTTCCTCCACCTCCTCCTCCTCCGCCGCCGCCACTGCCACTGCCGCCTCTCTTGCACCCTCTTTTCAACGGGGCAACATTAAATTGCCCGTAATAAGAAGCACTCGATAGCAGTCCAAGTTTGCTCTCCCGATTGCCCGAGTGCATTTCGGCCGAATTGCTCGGCCATCTGGAAAGCTCCTCTACGAAAACCCAGCGTCCTCCTCCCCTTCCCGTCCCTTCTTCCCTATTGCGGAGGCTTGGGATCTTAGGAATTCTCGTTTAGCCGCCTCGCGCTCTGCCAAGGAATACTCGATGCCGGTGTATTTCGGTCGGCGGAACAAGTCCTCGTTATTATTTTAATATATGCCAGGGCTGAGGCAGAGAAAGAGAGGGAGAGAGTCGTTGGTACGACGACATAGCGATAGTATGCGGTGTAACGAGCTAGGAAATGGTGTCGCGGTTTAAGGAGCGAAGGAGGACGAGTAGGAAGGAGAAGAAGAAGACGTGGAAGAAGGGGAGACCTTTCGTTTTAACGACTCCGTAAAGACAGGCTTCGGACCTGAGCGCAGGTTAGTTCAATATTTGGCTCGACCGGAGTAACTGGGTCAAGGATAACCAACTGCCAACACGAGAATCCTCCTGATCTTCCGATACCTCACCAGTCATTTTTATTCGCCTTCCGCCTCCACCCTCCTTCTTTCTATTTCTCACTCGCTCTCTCCCTCTCTCTCATTCCTGCCCCCTTTCTTGTTGTCCGTCTAACGAGAGAGATAGCTGACTCTCCCCAACAGAACACCCCGCCGCCGTTTCCCCGACTTCCACTTCCATCCATTGCTGCGCGCGGAATTTAATAGCGAGCACTGTCGAGGGTGGAAGGAAGAGGGGGGTGGCTGGTGGATGGCAGAGTTCGGTTCGCCAGGAAACTATTCACATAATCGCCATGAACTTTTCGTGCCGGGAAGGAGAGGCATTTTATGAGTGGCGCGTTTTATTTGCTGATCCTGTCTCTCTCTTTCTCTCTATCTTCATCTCGATCTCTATCGCTATATAACTCCGCGCCCTCCCCCTCTTTCGAGTGCCACCCGACCGTTCCACCACCACCTCCACCCCCCCTTTCTGAATGTTGTATACGATCTTGGTAAATGTGTCGACAGGGTGGAGAGAGTTGCACGCTCCTCTACGAATGTGGCTTGTACTGCAGATACATTGCGGCTACAGAGATAGTCTCTCTCGTAACCTCCTCTCTCTCTCTCGCGCTCTGGGTTTCTCGTGCTCGATCCCACAGCTCTCTGCCAGGAGAAAAGTTGCCCGGCCCTCCCCGGATGCTATTTAGTAGGAAAGTTGGATGCATATCCGAGTAGAATGGATGTTGGCAGAGGTTGTTACGCGGTCGCAGCTTAAATGATTAGAGCCCGGTGAGAAACGGTTGTCGGGATCCTGGCATACGTGCACCAGCCGCTGCAATACTCGCCGATCAATTTCCTTCGCGAAGAGCATTCTTCGGTTTTCGGTGGGTTTGTTTTGTTTTGGGGATTTCTTTAAATTTGGATTTGACTGACAACTGATCGTAGAAGTCAAGTCTTTTCGATTCTTGAGATAATCACCAAAGTTGTCACTTTTTGTACATATGTATTTTCCGACACCATCTGTCAAATACGTACACTAAATTGTAGTGTTTTATCATAGACAGAATTCGAATGAAAAATGTCTAACTTCAACAAAGACTATCATCATTTGTTTTACATTTATCCAAGCTTCTCCGCGCATACAAACAAACACGCCATACCATCAACTGTACGATGATACTGTCTAGGAGACAACAACTTTAACGCACACCACTCGCAGTTTTAAGCAGAGGGTAGTTTTGTCGAGCGACTCCAATTAGCCGGGGGAGGCAGGCGGCGCACAACACAGTCGAAAATCGTGGGACGCCGGCATTCAAGCATTTCGGGGGAAACGAGGCAGCCACGATGGCGTCTCTAACACCGGGGATAAAGTGAAGCGGAATTGCCCTCCGGCAGCGCCGCGCCGCCCCCCCATCCACCCCCATCCACCCCCATCCACCACTCGCACACCAGTGATACGAAATTTATCGCCCGATGCACAGCATTCCCCTGGGCAACTCTTTTCTCTGCTATAGTCCGCCTGCTCGGAGAATGTCAGCTTCGAGGGGCTGGAAAATTGGCAGGAACTAACTGGAATTTCATTCTGACCACTTACACGGACATTGTTTCCTGCAATGGTTCCCTTCGGTGGGATAGAAAACAAAAAACTTGCGGCCAAAGTGCCGGAATTGTACCTAAAACACTTGGAAACAGCCTCCTGATTAATGAATTTCGTCTGATTTACGTGGTTTTTCCCATGTTTTTCAATCTTCCTGACCTTTTCTGGGGCTGAAATTTGGTGGGTAATGTTTTTTTGCATCGAGGAAGAAGTAGTAAAAATTTCAAAGCCCTAGCTCGAAATTCATTTTTTCGCAAATTTTTTAAGGCATACCCCTTCAAAAATTTTCGATTTTTCGAAGGTTCTGGGACCGGGACGAACGCTTGATTTTTCGATTGCTCGTGTCTCAAAACGGAAAAAAAACATAAATGTTGTGGGGCAAATGCCGCAATTCGACCGAAAACACATGGAAAACCGATCTTGAAAAATTGATTTCAACGGTTTTCCCCATGTTTTTTGTACTTCCCGACCTTTTCCGGAGCTGAAACTTGGTGGGTAATGTTTTTTTGCATCGAGGAAGAAGTGGTAAAAATTCCAGGCCTCTAGCTCAAAATTCATTTTTTCGCAAATTTTTTAAGGCATACCCCTTCAAAAATTTTCGATTTTTCGAAGGTTCTGAGACCAGGACGAAAGCTTGATTTTTCGATTGCTCGTGTCTCAAAACGGATAAAAAACATCAATGTTGTGGGGGCAATGCCGGAATTCTACCTAAAACGCATGGAAAACCGATCTTGAATATTTCATTTTCATGGTTTTTGGCATGTTTTAATGACTTCCCGACCTTTTCCGGGGCTGAAATTTTGTAGAAAGTGTTTTTTTGCATCGAGGAAGAAGTAGAAAAAATTCCAGAGCCCTAGCTCAAAATTCATTTTTTCGCAAATTTTTTAAGGCATACCCCTTCAAAAATTTTCGATTTTTCGAAGGTTCTGGGACCGGGGCGAACGCTTGATATTTCGGTTGCTTATGTCTCAAAACAGATAAAAAACACGAAACCAGTAGCCAAAGTGCCAGAATTGTACCTAAAACACATAGAAAACCGATCCTGAATAATGAATTTCGACTGATTTGGACGAGTTTTTTCCATGTTTTCGTGTCTTCCCGACTATCTCGGGGGCTGAAATTTGGGGGAGAATCTTTTCTTGCATCAAGGAAGAAGTGATATAAATTCCAGAGCCCTACCTCAAAAATTTTTTTTCCGCACCCTTCCGAATGAGTCAGGCACTAACAAAAGTTTCGTCCACCTGCCATATACAAAGTGAAGTTAACAGTTCCTTCAGACAACGGTTGACTGTTAAATGATACAGTTCGGATACAACTACCTTAAGACACCCAACACTACACCTAGAAAACAGAAATTCCCTTGGCATTCCGCAAATCCACTACGACCTGCCGGAAGTCGTAGGATGGTCAAAAAGGAGTAGGAAGTTGGCGGTCACAGGTTCGCCGGGCGAGTGAGTGAGTGAGAGATAGGAAGGAAGGTTTCGGATTACGGCTAGATTGAAAATTAATCCTTCGGTGGTGTGTTTGTCGGTGGTTTTAGCTCGCTCGATTTTCTCATTAGGCCGGAGCCAGCCTGCTGGCCTGTACACGTCGAGAATATTCCGCGAGGAGTAGGAATGAGCAAGAGGATGGGGTGAAAGAGGATGCGCAGGGGTGTGTGGGTGGGCTTAGGCGAAATTCGCTGACAATTTCATCCGCGACATCAGCACTACTGCTCTCTCTCTCCGCCTCCGCCTCCTCTTCGCCCCTCCTCTCTTCCGCTCTCGCAACTCGGAAGCTGATGTGCTGCTCTGCGTGCAGGATGCGCTCTCTCGGCTTGACAGGGCCGCGCGGCGCGCGTGACACCGTTTCCAGTCTCCGCTTACGCTGGTAAATCGGACGCGCGCGCCACGAGTCACGCCAGAGATTAGCTCGGAGAGTGACGGAAAAGGCCGCAGCACCTGTACAGCCGCAATCCGCACTGACACACAGCCAAAGAGAGAGAGAGAGAGGAGAGAGAGAGTGCGGAGGCAGCAGTTGATCCCTAAATTCGCCGCATCGTCGAGCACGCGACCGCGATGCTAATGAAATTGGCACCGGGCGAATGTCAATGAGCGAACGCTGCCGCAGAGATTCTTTGGACAACGCGGATTTGCAAACTCTGCCTTTTCCGGCGGCTTTCTAGCTTCGAGCCAAGCCGCGATACATTAAGAATAAACCTGACCTTGCAGAATGCAGCCTCGAGGATCCCGGGGGCGTCCAAGTGCCAGAGAGATTCGATTCTGATAGGCAGAGGGCTGTAAAGCGGGCCAGTTTCCAGGCAGGATGAACTCGAATGGATGTACTAAAGGAGAGGAATGTTGAAAGTAAGAAGAGTCCTTTCCGAAAGGAAGAGAAGGCAGAGTTCGGAAAAAATATAAATTTTTATCGCCCTGGAAATAAAGGGTCCTCAAATTCCACACATAGACTGACATTGCTTTCCAATCGAATTACGCAGCATCCTTGTCCTCTTATCGCTCATGAAAATCGCTCCACGTACATTCTCCCGCATCTCAGATTATACATTCTATCGAATCATTCCTTACCGTGTGTGAGATATGGGTTCCTGACATCGCTCTCTCACATATCAGCGATGATAGTTCACACCCTCTCGAATCCCTCTCTCTCTCGAGGGGTGATTCTCGGACTCAGGGAGAACTGCTGCTTCCGGGCACTCCTTCTTCATCGATCTCCTCCTCTCTCACTCCTTCCACTACTTCGAGCCTCTTATCACCATCCTTTTTTCCCCTTTCTCTGCCCGATGACCAAGCCAATTTTTTCTGCCTGCCATCAGGACACCGATGACTATCTATCTCGGCTTCCGGTAGGCCGGCTCTGCTCCCAACTAGGCCACCGGGAGATTACTCCGAAATTACGAGGCGTCTTGCGAGCGAGGCTGCCTTGTTTATTAACGCTGCCGCTGGTGCATTATCGCCGCTGGTGCACTTGTTATGCTAACGAGTTAGTTGCCAGGCTGGCCGAAAAAATATTTGCGGAGCGCGAGAGATCGTGGATTAACCTTGCGCCGCGGCGCTACTGTTTGCCGGTGGGCCTCCGATACTTTCTGGCTTGGCTAGCGCAGTATTTTCGAGTGACCTGATTATCGCGATATCAGGTGTAGCTAGTTATGCATCGGGACAGCTGGCGGGGCGAGGAGAGGTGGTTGCGTGCAGCTCTGGCCGGATGTAAAAGAAGAGAACGCATTGCTAGAGCCTCTCTCTCTCTCTCTCTCTCTCTTTCTCTGTGGGTTGTGTGTTCGTATGTAGATTGGCCGGCGCGCCGGTCTATCTGCAGAGCGGCGGCATGCCATGGTATGACAGGCCCTGAAACCAAGTGTGTATCACTGCTATCACGGTTATGGATGGCTCATGGACACGCTAACCCAGTGACACCTCTAGGTCACCACCGCCAACCCCCCAAATGCCACCCTCTTCCTCGTCTGCCCTTGTTCCACCGATCCTACATCCCCCCATTCTGCCAACCCCTGCCAACCCCTGCCAACCCCTGCCAACCCCTGCGCCACTCGCCCCCGAAACATTTCCGCACTCCATCTTCTAGGTGTGTCACGTCTCCATCCATCAGTCGACAAGAAATTCTCCAGCAACATTGATTTCGATGTTTATTATCGTCCTGAAGGAATTATTTCTGAGAGTTATTGTGTAACTTTGGATAATGGTATTGAATCTTTTTGGGATAGTAATAATAGTGGTGTTGATTGAGTGGAATTGATTGAGTCCCTTCGGAAGGAATTACTGATTTTTATATAGAAGAATTACAAAATTAGAGGATGGGAAGGTTACGTATTTAATACGTACATACAACGATTATAATATTTAATAACCGGAACCCCAAAATTAATACGAACTTTCAACATTATCTTCGTATACTCTATCTTTCACACTTCGACCCTGCATGACTAATATTTCCCCAAAGAAATACCACGCGACACAAATTCCACCTTTCTCCTCTCCTCAGACTCGCACACTTCCGATTCCCCGCGACAGGGAACCCACTCCCATCCATTACAGACACACACACACTACAAGCAGATCTCCGGTGATCGGTGGCATTACTCGAAATAGCAAAGGAAGTGGCGCACTCATCGCTGCGACGTTCGACTCGGCGAAGTGAAACTCGCCACCCACTTGGAGGAGTGGCAAGTACTCTCTTTCTCAGAGAGAAGAAAATACTCAGCATGGTTTGAGAGATCGTGGCGGATGTGAGAGATAATCGACTCGGCTTTTTTCCGGTATTGGGGATCGACGAGGTTGAGTGCGAGCGAGAGGGAGAAAGATCACGAAATATATAAACCAAGAGAAAGAGAAAAAGGGGGGGTGGAAAGAAGCAAACTGGCATAATGACGTGGGCACTAGCAGTAAGTGCAACAATGGGCCGAGCTCGGTGGGAGGGCTGCGGGGGGAGGGGGAGTTAAAAGAGCGCTAGAGAAAACTGGCTTCTTTACCGAGCACAGCACATCGCACGCGCGCCCTCGTACTCTCCTTCCTTCTGCCTTCGTACCTTCACCGCTCTAATTGTAGTCGCGACAAAAAACAACCCTATTCCTTCGTCTTCTCTCTCTCTCTCTTTCCCTCTCTCGCATTGTGCGGAGTCAGCGAGAGCGCGCACACTGTGTCTGTGTGTATATTCGTTGGGCTCAGCTGGTTTTCTCGCATCATTGTTTCTCGCTGGCGTGTTGCGCTCATAAAGGAGCGAGCCGCTGGCAAAAGCATCGCGCAACGCGCGCGATCCCCTTTTCACATCTCACCGCTACTGGGAATCGGCTTTGGTGTACTTGCTCGACGGTCATTTGTCTGCTACGCCCTTCTCTTCCCCCATCTTTTTTTCTCTCCTCGAGAGAGATAATCTTGATTTCTCTCTCTCTCTCTCGGAGGAGGAGGAAGAGGAGTTGAAGAGACACACCGGAATCATCCTGGTCGCTTTCGTTCGACGGAAAAGCTTTCTTTCGGGCCCCGCGTGGCCTGGCCTGGCCTGGCCTCGTTCGAGCATCCTCGCACTACCACCTTGTACTCTTTCACCTTTCGACGATTCTCTTTCTCTTTCTCTTGAGAGAGGAAGAGAAAGAGGGAGAGATATGCCTCCCGGCGAACAACGATTTGGACCTGATTAATGCCGCGCCAACAATATACCCGCCGGCGGTACTCTCTTGCCACCGGGAGAGAGAGGGAAGGAGAGGCGAAGATGGAGACTGTGACACCGCGTTACTTCCGGAAAATGCGGCCAGTCATATGTCAAAGTTCGTGATTCCACTCGTCGCGCTTCGATCCACTCTCTTTTTTCTCTAGTTTTCGAAGAATATCAATGTCAAATTTCGTACGAATTGTTTGAAGAGTATAAAAGTCTCTTATATTTTTTCTTCCCATAGGATTTTTTCTAATGCATCAAATAATAAATCTACTGTAAATACGTGGTATTGTGTCCTTGCGAAACATAGTACATATTTCCATTTTTACATAGACAGATTTTGATAAATAAGATATCAGAAGAGAAACAAACCCAGTAAGCCCAACTATTCCAGAGGACCAGGTTGTGTGCGCGGGGCTATTGTTTGCGAGTCCACAGTGTTAATTCCGGATTGACGTGGCAGTGATACAGGTACAAAGAAGGACAGAGCGAGGGAGCGGAGAATGGACGAGGAGAAATTGCCGAGAATCATTGTGATCGCGGCCGAGCAAACAAGCACTGTAAGCAGATTGTATGGAGAGGCAAATTGAGATAGGGTGGCGCACGCATTGGCCGTAGTCGATAACTCACTGGCACGCTCAATTCCCTGACAGAGAATGCGTCCTTCTCTCTCTCTCTCTCTCCCTCTCGCGCCGCTCCGATTTTTCCGCATTCCGCTACATTTACCTTTCCCAGCATTCCTCTCGATTCGTCCGCATCGCTTTTTCGCTCGTTTCTACTATCGCAGTTGATTCACCGTGCCGATCATCAGGAAACTCTCTCTCTCTCGAATCTCGATGCGAAGTTGTTGAAAGCCTGGCGTCCACTTTCCGCTAAACCCTCCTTGTGGATCCTTTTTTTCCGAGTCATTTCAGACGCGGGAAAAATCGCGTTTGGATTCTTAAAGATATTTACGACTTTCCAAAGTCCCGTGGAAGGATCGTTTGCTGTGTTAAGAAGATTTCCCTCCTTTTCTTCACTGACTTATTTATTCGGAGCGAGATGGCGAGAAGGAAATAAAGAAGGAAGACGAGGGAAGGTTGGAAAAGCGAGAAGGGAAGAGGGCACTCGTTAGAAGGATCTTGTTTAGTGTGTTCATTATAACTTTCATGCCGGTCATCGCGAAAAACTCGAGTGACCTGGAAGCCGGCTAAATGAACGTCAGCATTATCATCCCGCTGAGTGCCGTGGCAGACTTGCGAGCGGGGAGGGGTGGAAACGGGAGGACAGGAGAATAGGAGAAATTCATTATTCCTAGGCAGAGGCCGAGGGAGAGAAAGAGAGAGAGAGAGGGAGGCGGATGCTAGTCTGGCTGTGTCTCGAAATGAATTTCGAAAGTGGGCCGTACGCTTATTAGAAATTCCTGGATGATGCCGGCGCGTACGTGTCTAGCCTCGGGGAGGCGTGTTCGCCCCGGCGAATCGAGCGTCATGAAATTTCGCTGAAAGAAAGCGGATTTCAAGCTTCCTTAGAAATTCCATAATCTCCTTCCGCCAATTCTAGAGAATTCCTTCTGCCCTGCGAAAGACAAAGTTATCGTAATGAGCAACGCATTTCTCTAAGTCCTAATTTCGCCATTAATCCCTCCAAAGCGGATTCCAAGCTTCTTTGAAAATTCTATAATCTCCTTCCGCTAATTCTGGGAAATTAGCCCTCTCGTGCGGGAGAAAAAATTATCGTAATGAGCGACGCATTTTGCTAAGTCCTAATTTTGTTAGTAATCCAAAGCGGATCAAGCTTTTATAGAAATGTGTGACGCATGCATCGTTCAGTTGGTAAATTTCATTGAGTGGTAGTGCGTGGAAAGGGCGAAGGAGACAAAGTCATGAAATGTGCATGGTATCTTTCTAATGGGAGAAAGCGGGGAAAGTCGAATGGGAGAGTGAGTTGGATGGTTAATGCATCGGAGGAGAGTATAGTTGAGGGGTTTAAGGTTTCAGGGAGAGGTTCGGGCGGGGGAGGACTGCGCCACTCTGCGGTACATGGGGTGGCTTTGCCGCAGAGCGGGTGAACCTATAAATAAGAAATAATTACCAGCTCCTTCATCCTGAAACCTTCGATCCTGTCAAGCGGCGCCCGCCACCCGTGACACTCGACCCTTCGCTCCAATTTCTTGAGGGAGAGAGCAGAGAGCGGAAAGCAGAACATCAAGAGAGAAAGAGAGCGAGCGAGTGAACGAGCGGATAGGGTTGCCCGGCGGAAAATTCCCGGAGAAAGATCCTCTTCGCTCGAGCGGATTCTCGGCCAGGCTGACTCTTGGCTGTGTCTTCTAATGCCAGGAAGAGCTCGCGAAATGGCCAGGTCTTGTTTCCTCAGTGAACCAACCGCGTGTCTCTCTCTCCTCTCCTCTCCTCCTTTCAATAGCTCTCTCTCTCACAGAGAGAACCTCTCCCTTCGACTCTATAAGAGATGATTGAATCCCCGGAATTCGAGTTGGCCCAATTCCCCCAACGCTCGGAACTACCGAGACCGAGAAAAATATCATAAAGCTTATCGAGCCAATCGTGTGGAGGCTCACAGTCCTTCGAATGGATCGAACTCTTAGAAATAACAACTTCTCCCACAGGACCTCGCATCGAATCTAATTATTTGTATAGGGATTCTTAATCATTGTACGTGACAGCATTTGTTGAACGCTCTTTTCGGAAGTAATTTCACTTTTTTGAATGGAAGGATTGTAAAATATATTTGACGACATTTCGAGAGTGAGCTGAAGTTTCAAAGTTATCTTTGTACAGTGCAACCAACTGTCTTTCGCGATGACTTCAATTTATCAAGTCATCTTCGCCAGGATTTTTAGGCTTTAACCTTACAATGTAATATATAAAAATATATCAAGCAATATTATTAAAAAAAAAATGGGAAAATATAAAGAAACTAACGTAAATATCTCTTTCAACTCTCGGAAGTGACAACCCTCCCAGAGGACTTCTCATCCAATCAAATATCCTATTAATGTTTGAAATGTTTAACAAAGTTGGTGCAATCCTGTTGCAGACACGCGATGACCTGTGAACTGGGAATGTAGAGGATAGTGGGAAAGCAGATCTGCATCCCGCAGGATCGAAGGAAGTCTCGGCCGTCGTCCTCCGTCTCCGCCACCAACTTGTTTCCTCACTCGCCTCGTCCCAGGACACCTTCCACCAGCGCATCCACCACTTGCATTCGGAAACAGTGAGTCCATCAGTCAACGTGCATATATATTAGAAAGATTTGAATTTACGACTTGATTTCTTCAAAATATCAAAGCTGTCATCTACAACAAAGTTTTATTACCAGATTCGCTTTTATTAAAGCGAATTTTTGAAAGAGAGTTTCAAAATGTTGTAGTTAACCCTCGATTTTTGCGTGAAGTTGAGTTTTTTGCTAACGTAAATCATGATAGAAGCAACACAGTCGCTGGGAAAATCAGGAGCAGTCGATTGCGTGTCGTGGGAGGGAGGACTCGACGATAGGAGCGACAATGGAAGGCCGAGTAAACGTTATAGCTTCGGCTCACGTGTCAGATTAATTGCGGGGCGAGCTCGACGATCGGCTGAGAAAATCTCCACGAATTAGCATAAACGTGGAAAGGAGCCATTAGCGCCGTCGGCTCTATACTTTTCCCTCGACTGCCCGTTAACACAGTGCACGCATAATTAATTATCGAATGATCCACTTTGCAGAAGGCGCTCGCTCCTCATTTGTCGGGCCACGCGAGCCAACTCTGCTTCGATTTCATTCACTCATATTCCTCAATACGCACTACAAATACTGTTCTTACATAAAAGACATTTTTAAAGAACACGACACTTGTCTAAATTATAATAATTTAAATTTATTATGTTCGATATATCAGGCAATGATTGCAGAGATTTTTAATTCGATTCGTTACAGTTCACTCTCATTCGTCTAAGTTAAATTTGTTTGGATCTATTATAATGCCAAAGGAAATATTGAAAAACAATTATGTCGAACACCGATGCTGACTCACCGTAGTACCACGTAATGTTAAGTCACTTATTAAGTAACAACAAAAACACTGGGCAGTGTTGTCAGGAGGTTTCGTAATGCGCGGCTATTCCTGGCTGAAGGCTGAGAGCATCGTTTTACGCGTGGCAACAGGAAAGAGCATTGCGGAGGATAAACGACGATCGCATTCCAATAGAATCTACAATCTGCACCTTTTCGCCGGGAATATTTCCCAGCTCCATTGGACTGCCGTCCGGATTTAGAACGCTCGTAAACAATTATAATCCTCGTCGGATATTGGCGAGCGGCAAAATTCCATTGCCAATATTATACTTTGCCTGCTATTCGCCGGTCTGTTCGGCTATCGGAGCGAGGCTGGTGCGATCTTTTTTCGCCCGACACCTGTCCCGAATTAGTGGATGATAAGGGCGGCCATCTGATAATCGGGAAACCAATGCGGGAATCAGGTCGAGCACGCGACCTCCCCCGGGGAAGCTCCGAGAGGCGACCACCTTTTTTTCTCTCTCCCTCTCTCTCTTTTTCCTTTTTTGGCGCTCGCTAATCGCCCTGGGAATTTCGGGGAAATTCCGAAAATTCCAAACGCGCTCCAGTTTCCTTCCCAGTCTGTGTTGGATGCTGCGTTGTTTGGTGCTGGCGCGTCCACTTTGCCATCGATGCGAAACGTCGCTTGATAAGAGAGAGCATTAATTGCGAATTAGCTAGGATGGAGGGTTCGTAGCTCTCCCTCGACCATAGAGAGAAAAGAAAGAGGGAGGGAGAGAGAGAGAGAGTGCTCTCTTCCCTCCTATGGCATGCGCCGGAGGAAATACTCGAGAGCATGTTTAGGCTGCTTCAATACTGATATCTCGATTATCCCATCGTTATCGCTGGATGACCCGAGCAATCACTGCCGCTTCACTGCAACTTGAAGTCCGCCGCTCTTTTAAGCCATCCTTATCACCGGCGATAAACCAATCCAAACATCCAATAGAGCTTTTCAACCTCCACTCTTTCAACTGCATTCTTTCGTTATATTTGTTGGAATATTTAAAACAGTTATAGGAAGATTTAAATTGTCCAGAATAATTGTTTCTTTCAAAGAAAAATTAGACTGTCGTAAACCCCTGAAATTTGGTATTCCTGAAAAATTGTGTAATTCGCTAGTTTGAGCATCCAATAGGATTGTGTGGTGTCTCGATTATTTCGAACGTCCCGTTCCGAGCTTTCAGCTGCTCTTACATATTATTAATGATGAAGCAGTGTCAGAGGAGAGTTTGACTCGTCGAACTAAGTTCACAGCACTGGATCAGGCTCCCTTATAGGAGCGATCTGCATGATGCTGCCGCCGCGACTAGGGGGACAACTAACTTTTTAGCCGAGGCGAGAGATAGCTCAGTTCGATCTATCCTCCGCACGAAAGTCATCTCTCGCGTTCCTCTCTGGCCTATGTATTCGCGACACTGGCCCTCCGAGCGTTCTCACTTCGAATTCTCCTTCAACCATCCTCCAAATCACTTCCTTTCCCACTAAGAAAAAACACCCAACTATCCTACAAATTATTCCCTTCAAAATCCCGTCAAAATCTCCTCGAGCAATAGTGAAACTCGACATCGGGCTCTTTTCATCGACACGAGAGAGACTCGGTAAGTGAAACCAAGTGAACGTGAATTCCTCCAGGAAGAAGACAAAAAAGAGGGAGAGAGAGAGAGAAAAAGGCAGGGTTAGATCGAAAGTATCGACTTTTAGGGAAGGGTGGTGATCGGCTGATCGACATTTGCTCGCGACAGTTTATAATGAGGAGTCAATCCGGCGGGGATTTCAGAGCGACGTGTAATCAAGGAGAGTTTGTAATTCGTGGATCGGAAGTAGTGGATGGTTGGTGGTGGTAAAAGGAGGGGAGAGAGGAGGCGGAGGCGGAGGAAGAGGATGGAAAAGGTGGAAGGGTTGGGAGTTGGTCGGTTGTTCGATCGCGGCTGGCAATCAGTAGATTGAAGCCGGAGGAGATGAGAGGCGCGCGTCGCAGGTGTTGGAAATTTGCAAGGTGGTTTGATGACGATAGACGAACCACCAGTTCCTTTCTGGCTGGCGAACCCCCCGGTTGACAGGCTTCCCCGGCAATAAATTTTAATTTCTCGTGACACTAATACACGCGCCCAGTCTCTCTCTCGCTCTCGCTCTCTCTCTCATTCTCTCGTACCATCGAGCTCTTTCACGAATACTTCCGCGTGCTCCGGTGCGTTGCTTGCTAGCTGGCTCCGATATATCTCTCTCTCGCTCTCTCACACACACACCAACCTCATCACCTCACCGACACACAGAGAGACACGGCGAACACGTAGAAGGAAATGATCAATCAACGCGGACCTTCGTGTACGTGCAGAACTCGACAATATATTTCCTTGCCGACACTGCCAGAGACGCCCTCCATGAACCGGAGACTTTGATTCGCACTGTAGTATAAAAGCCGCTTCGATCACCAGCTGTTATTTCATTTTGGACTTTGAGAATTTTCTATCGCTTTCACTGATTTGATTATTCCCCTTGATTTCATTAGGGCGGCGTTCCTCTGTAATTAAGTTCGAGAGGAAATATCGATGCGTTAACGAGTTTCCAATAATTGGATCTCCATTGAAATTGATTGATTGTTTCTTGTTCGTTCTTTGTGGCGAAATGATTAACCCTGTCGAATTTTATTTTATATTATATATATAAGTATATAATGAAGAGTGTAAAAAGCTGTATTATAGAGATATTTCTAGTACGAGCAGTTTATCTGTCGGCGAGCTATGAAAATAGAGCGCGTTAGCTTTAGCGGAGAGTGTCCGATTAATAATATGTCGAAGTCAATGCCGATTGAATAAGTGGACAGTGGAGGCTGGCTAATCATTACGGGAACATTTCTGCCGATCTAGAGTAGTGAGTGGTTGAGTATCGGCGGGCGGGCGAGTGCGGTGCGGCGAGTGCGGCGCTTAATCATCGGGAAGCGCTTCGACGCCGGCGGAGTGAAACCGATCATGCGAGGCAGCTGGTTGCGCGGCGTGTTGTTCCCCGAGGGAACAAAAGGAAGCAGCAGCGCCGTTTCCAATTTGCCGGGAGAGATGCGGGGAGGAATCGATGGGCTCTTGAATCCCAGTTACCGGCCGACTCAAGGAACTAACAATCGTTTCCGGGCGCTCGGCCTTCGACAAAGCACTCGTTTCCGGGGAGACGCGCGCCAAAGGGCTCCCCCGGCTCTGTTTCGCTTGTTTCTCTTGTTCCACTTGTTCCTCCAATCGGCAAAGGGAGAAAGTGTCAAACCGTAGAGAGGAGCGCAGGATCGCTTGCCAGTGCGGCTCACTCGCTTCCGTTAATATCCCTTTGTAGCGGCGTTCTCGAAATCAGCCTGCTCCGAGCATCTGCACGCAATTTCCATCCCCCGTCTGCACTCCCTCCCACTTCCTTTAACGTTCCACTCTATCCTTCTACCAACCCCACGAATCTACTACCTCGTTATTGCTTCTGCCAGTACATTCAGCCTAATTTACAGTGGCTAAAGGAAGTAACCCACTAAACCCAGACTTCTTACACTCAATTTAAATAAAACCCAAAACATTCCACTTTAAAAATATTTATTGCTCCTCAAAAGAAAATCTCTTTTTTCTTTAAAAGGCAACTTTCACATTACAGAGTCGAAATCAGGATGCCCAGACTTCTAAGTTCCTTGGCGAAGTTGGAGGCGCTGACGGTGTTGTGCCTGAGCGGAGTGCTCCTCCAGGTGGACGTTTGCTGGTCATCGCCTTCCCACCGGAGCAGACACCACTCGGACATGTCGCACGAGGAATTGGGCAAGAATTATCGGGGAACGGGGAGCGAGGAGTTGCCGCGGCCGGCGGCCCTTCATTCCAACGACGATCCGCTGGTGGTGCAGACCAAAACGGGCAAGGTCAGGGGCAAGACCTTGACTGCCACCACTGGGAAGGAGGTCGACGCCTGGTTCGGAATACCTTACGCGCAGAAACCTCTCGGTAGGTTTAACCCACTCCTCCACACCCTCCCTTCTTCCCCCGCTCGCTCGCTCCCTCTCGCTCGCGCTCGCGCTCGTTCGCGCAGGGAGGAGGAGGGGAGGGCCTTCGAGAGCTTGGTAATTACCCTTTAAACAAGGGTCGCATGCTACTGCTTTCGCACACCTCCAACGATACGACCTCACCTCACCTCACCCACCTCACCACGACCTTCTTCTCGCCGATCAATTAAACGCTCGTGCCCGCTTCAACTTACAACCTCTCCCTTTGGCCCCTTGTTTTAACCACCCCTCTTTTCTCTTTCTCTCTCTCTTTCTCTCTCTTTAACGCTCGCTCTCTTAGCAGCCGGCGTTATAGAAGAGGCCACTTGTATTTTTCCATCGAGTGAATTGCCAATGGTACTCCCAGCCCGGCGGAGCACCAATCTCTGCTCTAGCTTTGGCCGCTCCTTGCGCCGCTCTCGTCTCGAGGAGACTTGTTGCCATTGCCCGGCCAGTCATCGCTCTCTCCATCGAGAGAAAGAGAGAGAGAGAGAGAGCTTGGATTGTGCCGGAGTGTCGGAGATGAGAGGATTGTTGCTACTACTCCCTCTCTCTCTGTTTGTCGCGGTGTGTTTCAGGCCCTCTTAGATTCCGGCATCCTCGGCCAGCGGAGCGATGGTCCGGCGTTCTCAATGCCACCACCCTGCCCAACAGCTGCGTCCAGATCCTCGACACGGTGTTCGGCGACTTCCCCGGCGCCACCATGTGGAATCCCAACACCCCCCTCAATGAGGACTGCCTTTACGTGAACGTGGTGGTTCCCAAACCTAGGCCTACCAACGCTGCTGTCATGGTATGGATATTTGGTGGTGAGTTCGACTTGACACCTCTTGCATTCTTCATTAGTTCGTTAATGGAATAATGTTGTTAAGTAGTTGTGTTCGTTTTCTAAGGTTTTGCGTGTTCTTCGATGGCTTTTAATTAAATATTTCTTTCTTTTAAGTATTTAGAGTTGATGAATGAGAGTTTTTAACGGTAGCGAATACAAAGAATTAAAAAGAACATTTTTTTTAAAGAAGAAAATCTGTTTTCAATCGAAAATAAATATTCCCAAAGAATGTTTTGTTCTTCAAGAAAAATTGCTTGTAAAATCTAGGTGAATATACCTTTTTTAGCCAGTAGAAATGCTTAATGGAGGAGGACACGCATCGTTACAGGTGGCTTTTATTCGGGTTCGGCGACTCTGGATGTCTACGACCACAAGACTCTGGTCGCCGAGGAGAACGTGATCCTGATCTCGATGCAGTATCGAGTGGCCAGCTTGGGCTTCCTGTACTTTGGCACCTCGGACGTCCCCGGGAATGCGGGCCTCTTCGATCAGATGATGGCTCTACAATGGGTTCGAGACAATATCGCTGCCTTCGGTGGTAATCCTGACAATGTGACTCTCTTCGGCGAGAGCGCTGGCGCTGTGTCGGTTTCCATGCATCTTCTGTCGCCGCTATCAAGGTAAGACTGAATTCCTTTGAAGAAAACAAATTTATAAGGCTTGCCAATAAGAATGGGTATTTTTATTATTTAATAAATCGAATGATTTAATTTAAAAATAAATAAAGAAACGTGCTAATCTATTTACTAGGAAAATTGTATCAATTCGAAAATAAACGATGCGATTTTTAGGAGAATATAAATATACGTTCTTGTTGGGGGGCACCGTTGAATACTATCGCGAATCGGATGTGGAAGTGCGTGTGCTTTGGTGGGTTGCAGGCATCTGTTCAGCCAGGCGATCATGCAGTCCGGCTCGCCGACGACGCCCTGGGCGATCATATCGCGAGAGGAGTCGATAGTACGTGGTATCCGATTAGCGGAGGCTGTCGGTTGTCCCCACGATCGTGACAATATTCAAGAAGTGATCGACTGCCTGCTGGTGAAGGATCCGATCGAGCTAGTGAAGAACGAATGGGGCACCCTTGGCATCTGCGAGTTCCCATTCGTGCCGGTGATCGACGGCGCATTCCTCGACGAGACACCTCAGCGTTCGATGGCCACTTCTTCCTTCAAGAAGGCCAACATCCTCATGGGCTCCAATACCGAGGAAGGCTTCTACTTCATCATCTACTATCTGACCGATCTCTTCCGCATCGACGGCACCGAGGACGTCAAAGTCTCCAGGGAGCAATTCATCAGCGCCGTCTCCGAGCTCAATCCTTACGTCAACCAAATCGGTAGGAACGCCATCATCTACGAGTATACCGATTGGCTGCGCCCCGATGACCCCCACGTCAATAGGGACGCCATCGACAAGATTGTCGGCGACTACCAATTCACCTGCAATGTCAATGAGTTCGCCGCCAGATACGCCGAGACGAATAACACAGTCTACATGTACTACTACAAGCACAGGTGAGTCCCCACAATAACAAACTATAACAGTTCTTCATCCTGTTTCTTTCAATTTATTTTTGTATGCCACATACAATAGAATCGTACATCAAAACAATAAATCTAAACTATTTGATTGTCACAATTTAACAATATAGTTTATCAAAACAAAACATAGTATCAAAGTTAATTGTGTTAGATAAAGACAGGAAGAAAAAAAATTCAAGAACCACAGTTTATTTATCCTGAGTGTATTCTTGTGTTCCAGGTCGAAGAACAACCCCTGGCCAAGGTGGACCGGAGTAATGCATGCCGACGAGATCAGTTACATCTTCGGCGAGCCTCTCGATCCAACCAAGGGCTACGCTCCGGATGAAGTCAACTTGTCCAAGACAATGATGAAATACTGGGCGAACTTCGCCAAGACAGGGTGAGTCAATAATAAATGATCCTAAAATATTGTGATGGCTGATCGAATTATTTGATAATGGAGGAACGATTTCCCAAAGTACAGGCTGATGCACAGAATGATACGCTTGTCTTTGAATCAATATTATCGAGTTCCAGTTTTTATTAAGCAAAATATAAAGAAAAATATGAGAAATTGTAGGAAATCTTTTGTTTTTAATTTTTTTTTCTTCCTACAAATATTTGTTTCGTCACTACATCATAAATTTATATTATAATGTCCATTTTATCCAACAAATATAATATTAGATACAATAAACAAGACGCGCAGAAGATATGAGAACCATTCGTGTATAATTAAAATTTCTGGCTAATTTATTATCTTGTATTTAACGGCGTATACTGGACACTGCTGATTCAAATGCAAGTGAATTATCCTGTGTAGGCTGATGTACTTTTATGCCACGAATACGCATATTATTATACAACACGTGCATTGAACGTACAATTTAACATTATACATTATACATATATAATGACAGCAATGACAAATTCTCGGAACCATTTGCGCATAATTGAAATTACTAGATAATTTTTAATTATCAGCATATACCATAGCGAATATCCGCGTCCGGCAATTGCAAGGTAATTTAAAAAGGCGATTCAAATGCAAATTGAATACCTTGTACAGGCTGATGCACTTTTATTCGACGAATACGCGAATTATAATACGTGCATTGTATAATTGAATATCATACCTTGTGAATATAATGACGAGTGCTCGAATCCATTTGCAATTAATTGGTATTATTGATGATTTATAATTATAAGCGTAGAGGGGCATATAACCGCGAGCGGTGATTTAAAAGCAATTTAAAAAAGATGATTGAAATGCAAATGAAATGCCTTGTGCAGGCTGATGTACTTTTATTCAACGTATAATACGTGCATTGTATAATTTAGCATTGTGCGTTATGAATATAATGACGAGTGCTCGGATGGATTTGCAAATAATTAATGTTATTGACAATGTATAATGATAAGCATACAGAGTCAGTGGTGTATATGGCCGCGGGCAGTGATTGAAAGGCAAATGAATCAGCCTGTATATTTAACGTACGATCCGATCAGGCTTAACGTTATTTCTATGGAAGTATCGAGGGTGGTGGGGAGAGATGAAATAATGATGCTAAACTGGGTGGCGCGGCATTAGGGATCCGAACGAGGGGGACACCGAGAAATGGACGAAAGCATACTGGCCGCGGCACACTGCCACCAAGAAGGAATACCTGACCTTGGACACGAACAGCTCCGAGATCGGCTACGGTCCCAGGGTGAGGCAATGCACCTTCTGGAAGAAATATCTGCCCCAACTGCTCTCCGCTACATGTGAGTGAAAGTTCATCCTTCGACTATCTAATCTCGTAGCCCAGCCGATTCAATCTCCAGAGCCGAGAGAACTTTCCCACCCCCTTTCTCATTCACGAGCACTTTCTCATTCTGCCGGCGCGAGGATCAATCCAATCGACCAGAATCACCTTTGATTTTAATGAAGCAGCCAGCGATTGTTCGACCATTGTCTAGCTTGACACCTGTTGAGTCGCGAAAACATACTTGGCTATCTTGAAATTCGACGATATCGAACGCGCGTTCTCTTACTCGTTTCATTCTCGGCCAATGAGATCGACGGATTTAATATTTATCAGCCAGCGGTGAAACTCTGCCAGCGGACTTTTCGTCATCGCTGGTTGATAGTGAATATGTCAGAGCTTTTTTGCCGCAGCGAGCACTCTCCTCGCTGACTTTTAACGATCACCCAGCGCCGCGGTCCACTCGTCCATGAAAGAACTATCATCACTCGGTTTTATTCTAACTCGCACTCTAATGAGGAGAAACCTTAACGAGAACCGGGTGGCCTAGTGCGCGAATTAAAAATCTTAATGAAATGGCGAAAGCTTTTTCAATGGCACGCGCGCCCGCCCGCGTGCGAAAGCCCTCGAGGACGTCGCTCAAGGGTCCACCCGAGGTAACTTCGTCCTCGCATATATGCTCGATCGAATTCATACATCTTTCCGCACCATTTATCCACCCTCTAATAACTCGGCAATGACGATCGCATTCATTCTGCATGGATTAACGACATTAATATACAAAGAAACAGTGAAATAGTTGAATCTGTTTTGAAAAAAGTACGACTTGAAGTACAAATTTCGAAAAAAGCAATAGATATCTTGAATTACTTTCTATCACTGATGTATGTGTATTTCATTCGAAATAGTCGCTTTAGAAATTTAAAAAAGCGCTGTTTCGATATAACAAGGTGAGTGTCAGACCTGTCAAGTTCGAAAACGTCTATGCTATTTTCGCTATTTCCTCATAGAACTTGCAAAATTTTAGCTGTCGATGCATTTCAAATCCATGAACATTCAAGAGATATTGTTCTTGTTTTTTCGATGATTTGCAAAAAAAATACTTATTATGACCTATGACAGCTGAATTTTTGAAGAAGTATTCTACATTCATTTACATTCATTTAAAATTGAAACAATTACAAGAACTTTTATAAATACAATAGTTCAGAATGAACTGATACTCTCTGAACGATGACAATCACATGACTTTCGGTGGGTGAACACCTTCGGTCAAAGTACTTATCGAGTAAAGAGAAGGGCATTGCTAAAACGACTAGTAGTCAGTGGGAGAAGAACTGGTATCCGCTCGAGCTGGCAATCAGATGTCAAGGATGCGAGAAGTCAGCCGCTCGGCGTCGCTCCGGGACGTGTGAAAGTTTCATGCGGGCGAACTCCCCCGTCATTCCCTCTCTCTTTCTCCCTCTCTGAGACGAGCATTGAGGAGGATGAGAGAAAGACGAAAACGAGGAGAAGAAGGAGGATGAGAACGGCGCCACGCGACGAAATACGAGGAAGGTCGGGAGTTGAAGGTTGCGCCGGCTAACTTTCCTCGGAAAGTTTCCAGATGAAGCGCGTTAACCCGCCCGGAGTCGTCGTCGTCGTCGTCGTCCTCCTCGTCGTCGCTCTTTCCAACAGGAGCAGCTGCTCTTTCTCCCAAGCGAAGAGTTTCTTTTCGCTCTTGAACTCGCTCCAATCTAAGGCGAAGGAGGGTGAGGAACGGCGAGGGAGAAAGGCTTCTCAGGGATGATGAGAAGCCAGAAAAATTGCTCCTATTTACACGCTCGTCTCTCGCGGCTCTTTCCCGCTCATTGTCAGTCTATCTTACAGTTTCCTCCGAGTCACCCCGAAGAACTCGGCTGCGGCTGCGGCGGAGGAGCTTCTCTCGATATCAGGCCAGAGAATTCTTATCTAGTATTTCTCGGAAATAAGAGCTTTTCGCCAGTCATCTCCTAATGCTCGAGCACTCTCCACTCCGACCTCCTTTTCCGCTTGGTTTCACCATTCTTGCCTTCATTGCTCAAACTGATGCAAAAGGGTCCTTTGACGCTCCAACTCTCTTCCTCTCTCTTTCTCCCCCATTGTCTCCTGGAGAGGCTATCCTCTCCTCGACGAGGAGGGCTAAGTATCAGCCAGTCTACTTCCCTGCCTAGATTTAGGCCACTTGTCTAGCCGCTCCGTGAGTGTCCTGTCGTAATCGGAGTCGTTCTCGTCCTAGTCGCTTGAACTTGAACAAAGCGACAAGGAAAATACCTCGCCTTTTTAACTCTTTCCCTGCTGACTATAATCATCCAACGAAATAATTGTCGAAAGATTATAAATATTATGTTATAAAACATAGTTCCAAACATTGAAGATTCTTTCAACGAAAGAGTTTATAGTTAAGGGAGTCTATTTGCGTGCCTAGATTTAGGCCAGTTGTTCAACTATTTGGAGGGTGTCGTGGTCGTTCGAAGAAAGGAAGAAAGAAGATGCGTGGGTGGGTTTAATAGTTCGGTCGGCAGGTGAAAGGGATAGGTGCGTGGGGGGAATTCCGCTGGACGAGGGCGGCGAAGTTTTTGCATGATTTATTCAGTGCGCGGGATATCAAGTAGTACTCGGTGGAGTGTTCCACTTAAGAAGCCACGAGGAGAGATGAGCTAAGGACGAAGAGGAGGCCTACTTGGATGGCCCCGCGAAATGTTGCACCCTCGTTCGAGCAGCGCGATTTTTTCCCTCTCTCTCTCTGTCTCTCTCGAGGAGGAAACAATAAGCGCTTGGTGAAAAGGAGGAGGACAAGAATGTGGAAGAGGAAGAGGAAGAGGAATGCGCCCGCGCTTCTGACGCAATGGAACGACGAAATATCGCCAGAAGTGCTCGCTTCGTAGAATACCAGTGTCGTCGTCGGTGTATTAAGCGGAGAGAAATGCGAGAACAATGCTCGCGCGCGCGCGGCGTGGAGGGAGCGAGGGAGCTAGGAGATCGAGCGGAATCCTCGTGTCATTGAAGAGGACGCCCAGATGGATTCTCCTTCGGGGACATTTAGCGGCATTTAGCACCGAGAAAGGGAACACCGCTCCACGTTGAATCGCCGAGGAATTTCAGCGTTTCCAGCTCCCAAGCGGAAAAGCTCGTCGACGAGCGTCCTCGAACCGAAAGCAATACAAGAGTACTCGGATCTGAGGGGTAAAAGTGCGAGACAAGACACTCGCACCAACTATGACGGACATTATTCAACGAGGAGAACAGAAGAAGAAGAAGAAGAAGAAGCTTTCTGTTATTTTCCACTGCATTGTCCTCTACAATTCCATTCAGCATCTTCGAGTCCCGAGGCGCGCGTCTTATTCCACTTAAAGCGACCTGCTAATGATTTCTTCAGTCTTGCGGTGCATTACACCGAAATTACTTTGCGCCCTATTATTCTTCCAAGCTGCCTTGGCCCTCCGCGAGAACTCTTTTTTCCGGGAAGCATAAATCACCGTTGATTTAGTTAGTCCAAGGAATCGTTAGTCCGCCAGCAGCAGTTACTCTTTTCAGAGTTTCTCCTGGGCCGACGGCGGTGTCGGCAGCCGACTAAGAAAGGCGGTGCGCACTCCAGGGGTTCGTTTACAGGGGTGGCTGTATTTTCATTAGGAAGAAGACAGCTTCCGGTTTGATTTATGCAAGCACAAACAGAGGAGGAGCGGAGAGCTTAATGTCAGGGGCGTGTAAACGATTAATTTCTAGCGGCAACAGAGGAGAAATTACTCGGCGGCGCGTCGCCTCTGATTTATTTCTCATTCGCAGTGCCTCGAGAAAAAGTCATATCCGGTCCCTCGCACTCCCGGGAGGATTGCTTTCGCTCGGACGGCTTCCAGCTTTCCTCCTATTTTCCAAGCAGCCGTCGCACTGTGCGCTTCAGCCGCGCGTGGAATTTCATTTTCCATTCTCAACCCTCCTCCTCTTCTCTCCATTTCTCTCCTTCGTCAATTAAATTATCCGGCTGCTGTTTCCCTCCTCGCAGTTCCTCTCGGGCGCATCCTGACGCACCAGTTCCGCCAGGAGAAAGCCCGGCCGGCCCAGATTTCATTTAACAAGTCGAAAAAGAGAGAGTCTCTCTCGCTCCTCGGCCAATCCAGTGATTTATCGTGGATGGCGAACACATTAGCGGCCTCTGGGAAGGTCATTAGCGGGTTGGATCGAGTTCGGCCGGACATTAAGGAAAAATGGGTCGCCGGCTGTAACTCGCAACGTTATTGGGATCGACGGGAAACTGATATGATATGATCGGGCGCGGCGGCGGTGGTATCGCTTGTTGGCTCGTAGCCACCTGGCTGTTGGAACAGAGCGAGGTACAACAGTGCCAGGCAGCGGGAGACTCGAGGCCCGAAGGGATGGTAGGCGCGGTAAGCACCCTCGATTAATAGCCACCTTAAAGTCAATGGGATGCGAAATTGCTTTTCCAAGGAGAGGGAGAGAGAGAGGAAAGTGCTGCCTAGTTGGCAGAATCAGAGAGCCCGCTTTACTCGAATGACGTAGAGCCTCCGCGCGAGTGCCACGCCACCCCTCCAAACACCCTCTGAATTAATGAGCGGCTCGCTCCGCTTACAAATAACATTCCAGCCCATCCTGATATCATTGTCGAATCACTCATTTTTAGTCTCCCCACCGGCCTCTCCTCTCTCCTTTCACGGAGCAAGGTAATCCCGAAGAGGAATCCTCGCCGAGTTGATCCGCTTTCTCGGGATTGGATTCCTTCCCATTATGGAGATGGGACTATTGGCCGTGAGGCCAATAACAAAGGAGCTCGTCAAGCCTTTTCTTTCCTTGACAAATACCTCCGCGAATCCCCGCACGCATCCCCTATTTACTTATTCCTCGCTTCTGCCAACCCTTTCATCCCCGATTTCGAAAGAGCTAGTAATTAATCGGGGGTAGTAGAAGCGTTTATAATTCAATAAAGAAATCGATCTATAACTCTTTAATCCCAAGATGATATTACAAACATCTAGAAACATCCCCAATTATTCTTCAATTATACTTTTCATCGACTATTTCGAAAAATGTAGTAATTAATCAAGAAGAGGAGTCTGGTGTATAATGAAATAAAGATCGATGAAACAAGAGGCGAGATTGCGAGGGGATTTAATCAGAAGTTGATGTGGCGCGTTTGTCTGCGGGGTGGCCTGGGTGATATGCGGTAATGCGGCGGAGATGCAATCCTCGCGCTCTCTGTCTTTCGTCTGGCATCGTCGTCGTCGTCGTCGTCGTCGTCGAGGACGCAAATAGAACAACGACGGCGCGACATTGCTTTATAATTACGTCGGTGGGCTTGGAAAGGTTAACCGCACGGTGGTTAAGGTAGACGGTGGCTAGCGGTGTGCATCCTGAAATGTGTCGTTGTCACCGGCACTAATGGCCCAGTTACACTCCAGACTATTGGTCCGACCACAGATCCAACCCACTTCCATTTCCTCCGAGCTTCTGTCTCCTCCTTATCAACCCCCCCTCAACTTCCACCGGTTCTCGTCCTTCCTATTCGGCTGGGACTGCCTCAACCATCAGCCTAGTAATCGCTAGTCAGGCCAACTGCTCCAACTACCAACCGGTGGCTGGCAATGTTGCCACTGGCAGAGAGAACGCCGAGGGTGAAACGGACATTCTACGGCCTCGATGGAGAAAAGTGTCGTTGACACACTGCCAAAACCAGAAACAAGCTGCGCCACTCTGATAAGGGTGAATCACCCCCCTCGCTCGTTACGGTATTATCCGAGTAATTGGTGAAAGGGGTCGTTTTTCGGGGGGTGGTTGAGGTTCGATCGACGTTATTGTGGAATCGGCAATGGGAGAATCGAGGAGGATAGTTGGTCTGTCTGTTCTTCAGTGGAGAAGGTTCAATTTCACGGGAATCTGCACACTTTTGCCCCGCTATAGTTTTCAGGGCGAGCGGTAGGGTCAGATGGCGCGCGAGGGGTCGCCCGGCACGCAATCAATCAGGCTTGGATGCATGTCAAGGGGTGAACGGGGCGCACAGGTGTGCGTTTTTACACGTGCCACATCAGCCCTCGCTTTTTCTCACCCGGCACACTCCTCTCTTTTCCTCCTCCGCCACCGCCGCCGACGCCGCCGCCACCTGCGACTGCGCTCCTTCGCTCAATTAACGCTGACGGGATTCATTAGACCGGCTCGATTCCCTTCACGTTTCCTTCGACTGTTTGTCCACTCCTGGCATCGTAAAAGTTCTATTCTTGATGCAGGATTCTCTCTCGCTTTTGATTTTTACGAGGTTCAGCCGTGTTTCATCGGAAGTGGACTTTCCCCTTCCGGACGAACGGATGAAGCCCAATTAGTGGAGCGTGTGAAGTTGGCGGACGCTTTTGCTTGCTGTAACAATGATAGCCGCGCGAATCTATTAGCGCGTGACCTCTCTAAATATGCCGATTGATTGGCTCTCGTCACCGAGAAGAGTAAACCCCGCTGAATGGGTAATAGCCCGCTCGCTCTGATATATCTCATGGCTGCCGGTACGATCTGCTCTTTCTCAATTTCTCCATTTCGCCATTTCGCCATTTCGCCCTACCATCCACCGTCAAAGCTTCCCTCAGAGGGCAATTAATTTATTGTATTTCCAGGATATTTGTTTCTCGCGTCGAAACGACGAAAATTGAACCGGAGAGAGAGAGAGAGAGAGGGAGAGAGAGAGGGACAAGCATTGTTAAACGCGGCGAGGATTGCCGGGAAATTTCCCGTTGGCCAGGCGCGATCCAATTCGTGCTCAGCTTCCTGCCACGCAGGATTTCTCTTTGTGCCCGGAACAATTTAATTAAACACGCGTGATCGTACGTGTGTGCCGGAGAGATTTTTCGGCCCGTCGACGCGTGACTGCGTCCCCGCTATTGCATTTGACAATGCCACTCGCCTACGATTTATTCATCTTTTTTAATCGCACGCCTCGATTTTGTTTAAACTTTTGCATGGATTCGCGAGAGAAAGAACGCGCGCGCTCTTTAAAGGGAAATCGCACGGTGAAGTTTCGCGAGAATTTATCAGGCTGTCGCCAGGCAAAAGAAGTGGAAGAAGAAGTCTCGTCAATCATTCTCATTCTATAGGGTGTTCGTTCTTCAAGTGGTGCGGAGTGTCTTCTCCGATTATTCTCAGCTGAACAGTTCCGGTTGGAAGGGTCGCCGGTCAAAGGAGAACTTTCAACCGGTTGTTTCCTCTCGGCGGCGGCAATATCCGGCGACAGTTACTCTCGAAAGCAATTAAGTGAAAATATTTCGCGAGGACGATAATGACGGGGAAGTTTCCGCCGAGTTTCTCGATGGCATTTCGCTTCGGCTCCATTTAACGCCAGCCGGCCAACTTGCCAGGATGAGAGTTTCAATCGGGCGCACTTGGACCGATACTTTCTTAAAGCGCTGTCCATTCCCTTCTCTCATCCCGGCGATTCCTTTCATCCTTCTCCTCTCTTTTTTATCGGCGAAAGAGAGAGAGAGAGAGACGAGGGCCGATCTTTCCTCGGCCGATGGAAAAGTTTGAATTACTTCGGCAGAGTTCAAACGAGAGCTCGGCGTTCTCTCGCGATGAGAACACACAGCCTCCTCTAAGCAATTCCTCGATTTTCTCCCAATGACTTGGAGAGTCTTCTCTTTCTTTCTCTGATGGGCGCAAATATCTGTGCCGCCAGCAATAATTAAGAGGTAATCGGGAATTGGAGGCTGGCACTTTGCTGGCGGCTGGAGTATCTACTAAAGGGAGTCACGCGTGTCGCTCGAGCAGGAGCGAAGAGAGCGAGTTTCGCGCTAGTAGAACGATCATCACCCTCCTCTTGAAAAAGCCTCTTCACCGAGCGGCTGCTACTCTACTCCTTCACGCTTTAAGCAGAGCCGGGAGTTTGCACTGGGATTTAAAGAGCGACTAACTACCACGCGCAGCAGAGAGCAGCCAGCACCACCAGCAGCAGCTTTCGGCTGTTCATTCTCCACTGCTTCTACGCCACCTTCCATTTACCCCTTTTCCCATTTTTATCTCTCATTGACGGCCTTCTTGCTTGATCTATCTTCTTTTGAACGAGAACTCTTTTCCTCCTGCCGTTCTCTCTCTCTCCTCTCAAGCACAGCTTTCGACTCTTCATTCTTCGCTTCTTCTACACTCACCCACACCCACCACTTTCCATTTAGCCCCCTCTTCCCATTTTTATCTTTCATTGACGGCTTTCTTGCCTCATATATCTTCCATCGAACATGAACTCTTTCCCTCCTCTTTTTCACTGTCCACTCAAACATAACTTTCCACTATTCATTCTTCACTATTTCTACGCTCTCCCAATTTATACTTCTCATTAACGTCGCTCTTGCTTGATACATCCTCCTTCGAATATGAACTCTAGTCGTCCAGTGGTCCTCTCAAAGGCTCTCTCCATTTCGTAAGCGATATCTCTCGGAGACCGGACGCCTAACGAGTTCACGAGATATCCTCGCTGGAGTGGAACTTGATCCTCGTTAAGTTTCGATGCGCCGGCCTCTGCAAGCTCCAACTTTGCCAACTATACTCTACTCCCTGATAGAACTCATCCTGCCGCTTTCAACCGACATCCCAAAGTCCAGCTTTCTTGATCGGTGATCTTCTCCGATGAGCGCAGCCTCCGGGCGGCTTGATCCCTCGAAAAATAGGCGGCCACCCTGAGAAATGAGTCGATTATCAGAGAGAGAGCTCGGAAAGGGTTGAAGGGGAATGAAAGGCAAAGAGAAGAAAGGAGTAAGGGTGTTCAATTATGATGGATATTCCAATGAAACGAAATGAACGAAGATTATGAGAGAGTGCTTGAAAGGTATGAAGAAGGGGAAAGTATGAGAAGAAGGATATCTGAAAGGCAGATAGAAGAAAGGGTGTCCGATTGTGGTGGATATCCTGGTGGAAGGAAAGGGACAAATGGACGAATGGACGAATGGACGGACGAACGGACGGACGGACGAGCAGGGTAAACGAGGGTGTGGGGGTGGTAGTGGCCGCCCGGCAGGGTGGATCGATGCCGCGGCACGTCCGTGCGCGCAAACCTGCGCGCGTGTGCGTGCACCTATGTACATACACACCGGTCCTTGTTTCACAGCCGCATCCTCAGTGCTTCGCTAAGCCTAATCGTTTCTCTCTCCTATCAATTATCCTTTTGACTTCGACCCTCCTCCTCCGCCAGCCACCCTCCATCCCAACAACTGCGACGCCAACGACGAAAAGGAATTAGAGAGGCGGATACATCGAGCATCAAAGCTGATCGGAACGGCTAGACGAGAAAAGGATCAAACAGGATTTCAAGAGAGCAGCGTGAAACTTGTAAGAGCTTACTCGATAAAGCTCAGTTCACTGTGGAGCGAGCAGCGAACTGAACTTCGTACGGAGTAGTACTTGGTTACCCCCGAGCAATATCGAGAGATTGCTTTCCGTTTGTCCGCCTGGAATCCACCTTCCCTCGAAATCTCGAGAGCGCCCCTCCACCAGTTAACGTTTATCTCACTGACCATATTAAAGCCCCGCGGCTTCAACCAGATTCATTTCAAACAGCCCACTACTTTTCTAGTCCTTTTCACCATTCCTATCATTTACTAGTATATACTCGAAGAAAGAGTCCATTAACACTCTTATTCATCCGAAATCATTAATGTAAAATGTAAAAGATCATTATAAGAACTTGAAAGGCAAGGATTTAGGAATTCCAGTGAACAATATCAAAGAATTTCAGTGTTTTATAAAATCCTGTCTTTACCCTAAAGATATTCATATGTATTTAAAATGATCTGACATGATTGCCAATTTCTGTTACAGCGAAACTGGATCTGAGTGGGAAGGAGACGTGCAGTGGCATGAGCATCATCGACGGCTCGCACATGTTCCTGGTGATGAGTTTGGTAGTGTTGGGGAGTCTTGTGAGCGGGAGGATGACGAGCGAGACCAGAGGCTTCGTCTAGCTCCTGGACCGACCTGTGCGAGCCGTCCTCGCACGCTGAGGAGCTCGGCCCTCTCTCACGTTGAGCTGGTAGCCTCCGGGAAGAGGTCTTCGATCATCCAGCCACTTGCAATCGTCGCCTCTCTTTCTCTCTCTCGGCAAAGAGCTCTTCGACTCGCGAGAAAGGCCTCGCCACGGCGACGGGACAGCTCGACGGTACAGCTGATAATAAATACAGACATATCACATAGATGAGTGCGCCCGCTCACCGAAACTCCCTGCCTCGGTGCTCTGCCACCAGCACCGCCGACGCTGTCGACGCCGGTGCGTCCGGCAACCATTCTACTTATATCCAAAGCGATCGGGCTTTACCAGTTGAGAGAGAGAGAGAATCTGTCAGGTAGTCTGAGAGTAAATAGAAGGAGCTTCGATATATACTTCTGCCTCGATAGGAGACTCGGCTCATCAAGGACTGCCAAGTGGACTTCCATCGAGCTTGGAGAGTCCCTCGAGAGATCGTCACTCGCCACCTTTTTCATCGCCAGCTACTTTTTAGTTCTCATTCAAAGGCAGTATTTAGTTCGGCCGGCATTTTGCTAATCGCGAGCATCCTCTTGATGAAGGAACGCCGCGGCAGATGGTAGTCGGGCGGAGGAAATAAGTCGTAACGATTGTTATCGGCGCTCTTTCGTGGAGCGGCTAGATGCTAGATGAAGATCCATGGATCGGAGACGGATCGGCCGGTCGCGTGACGAAGACGTTCTCTCGGGAGATTGAGCGATTACGAATGAATGCGTAGTAATTCGTTGCCGTTGAGGAGACCGGAGGAAAGATAGGGAGGAAGGTGATAGAGGAGGGCTCGGCCGGAGAATGCTAAATAGAGAATGGAGGGTGGTAGGGCGGCTACTCATTATTCACAAGATCAATCCCATGAAAGAGAGTATTTACGGAGGAAGTCGAGTGTCCCGGGCGGCGCATTGCTCGCCGAGCGTAAGCCCTTTGACCCACTCGTACTACTCACGCAATCGGCATAAAAGCATCCTCCCATCCGCGCGACAATCACTATCTGCCCGATCGTTCCTTTCTCCTCGGCACTCGCTCCTCGCCTATTCTATTCTTTTCAAAGCGCGCTCGCCACATCGGAACAATCGAATTAACTTAACCGGCCGGATCGAGTGCAATCTCTTTCTCGGTGCTGCCGTTCCTCTCAAGTGGGCCGTAAAAAAAAAAAAGCGTTTCCGCATTTCGGCACATTTATAAAACGCGGACGAAGCACCGCAGCCGTCGCTTTATCAGCCAGCCGACCCGTTTTAGCTTGGCCGCATTGTGTCTGTGGCGCGCGCGCGGCCTCCAGCCGCCGCCGCCGCCGTCGCCGCCGCCGGCTCCTCGCGATCCTTCATTACGAGGAACGCTTGGTACGTGCCAATGAGCCGAGAATCAACTAGCTGACAATGGAACAGAACCGGGCACCATTTATTTCGGAGGAATCTCCCTCCCGTGTAGCCTGCTCTCTCTCGCGCGATCACTCGCCGAGAATAATGAGAGAAGGGAATACGTCGCAGGGGGAAAGAAGCAGCCGGCGAAGCCGCGGAGAGAGAGACGGACAGGTGAGAGCGCGCTCGGTGCGCGCCGTGATCGATGCCAGTCAGGTATTTATACGCAACGAAACATTGCGCTCCCAGCACTCGGCTAGAGATGCATACTTTATACACAAATATACAGACAGGCCGACTATCGACGGCGCGCGCCAGATGGAGTGGTCGAGTTTAAATGTCAGCGTAGCACCGATGCGGAGAGACAGACATACAGACAGAGACTCGGCCTAGCCCGGACAGATGTTATCTCTTGGCGGGAGAGAGAGGGAGAGAGGGAGAGAGAGGGAGGGGAAAAAAAGGAAGCCGAGCCAGCAAAGCCCTCGGCAGTGGTCTCTCATTGCGGATTTGACCGATTTACCCTCTCGCGCGAGTCAGCCCCTATGTTAATTCGGTGGTAGGGATGTGTGTGTACGTGTGTACGTGTGTACGTGTAGTCGGGTAGCAGCCGCTCTGCAACTATCTGTACACATGGAGACAGAGGGGGGCCAGAGGGTAATGCGAGCCGCAATTCGATCTATATGCTCTGCGGCCGCCGATACGTGCGCATGTTTGTAATGCGGTGCCAGCCACTGCAGTCGATTGCATTCGTACAAATTGCGGAGACTTAAACGCCCAACACCGGAGGCCCACGGCTTTTCTCTCTCTCTCTCCAGCTAGCGAATAGTCGACGCTCGTTCCACATTACGCTGACTTTGATCGCCGAAATCACTCCAATCAATTTATCGGCCGCGCCAACACCTGGGTACAATAGTCGAGCAGCAGTCAGTGGAGTCGCTTGACTTTGCTAGAAGCGATTCTGCTTGGAGAATCATTCGGGAAATTGACAGTAAAGCAAATGATACCTCCGATCGGGGTAAGTTAACCCGGCGAGTTTGGGAATGTCGGCGGCGATTTGCCGTCGACAAATTGGCAGAGGTGTTTAACAGCTGGAATGGTAAATTGTCCGCCGCCACAGAGAATAGCCGATCAGTCAAACATCAAACACGCGGCCCGATTAAAGTTTACTAGGCTTGAGAGGGGGAAAAAAAGGGGGGAGATTTAAATGCGGAGTGTAATGGGAATTAAAGGGGGTGGCTTTCGTGAATTAGAGTTGGAGTTTACTTGGCGGCGAGCACACTGAAAAGACAGACGCGTAAACATATTCGGGCGCACTGTTGGCTTAGTTGAGCGGCTGGTGTACTCGTCGGGGTAAACACGCCCCGAGGAATATTCAAGTAAATTGGGTAAGAGAGGAGAGAGGAGAGGAGAAAGAGGGAGAGAGCCGGCTAAGGATTTTCCGGGGCGCAGTCTCCTTCTAGCATTCTCGACTATCGTATCCAGTGCACGCGGTCGTATTATCCCATGCGCTCTATTTTCTCGTGCATCGATTTTATGCGAGAATATTCGCGTCTATTCTTCCAGCGTGGCTGGCAACGAAGGTCATACCCGGCAATGTTTCAAGCACCATTCCACCGGCTCATCAACCAGTCGAGTATAAATCGAATGCGAGCATTCGCGCCGGGCCACTCGCCACCAGCTTTCTCAGTAGCTCTCAGCTTCCTTAATGAAAACAGTTCCTCCTTTCTTCCGCCGCCTTTCCTCATCTTTCCTACTCTCTCTCTCTCTCTCTGCAATCTCACATCTCCCAATTCTCCTTCTTACCAGATTCCACATCCAGACAAAAATCTACAGCCCAGACTATATTAATCAATATCTTGGTAACACATATTTCACTCCTGTGGAAAGCGATAACTCTCACGAAATTAATGAAATTATTCTTTATAGTTAGAAGTCTGTCTCCAAGTTTTAATTGATATTGGTTACGAGAAGAGGGTGGAAAAAGGCAGGCTTACATCATAGTGATCGATCGGAGTATATGTGTTATATATAATGTCGATGGTATATAATATGTAATATATAGATTTTTGGTCGAGAGCTCGAGGGATGATCCGGGAAGAAGAGAGACTCGACTGGATCAGCCGGAGAGCTGGTAACACGAATCTCTTTTACTCTCCTCGGCCCTTTCTTCCTGCAGACCTACTCCAGTGCATTGTGCCTTCACTCGAGATCTGAGACAGGAGCGACGGGATAATCAGTGTTCGCTTCCTCCTTCCATAGTCAGTTTTCCCTTGCGCTTCAAGAATTCGGCAAGTCAGCCTTGACTAACATCTGCCGTTTCTCTAACTCGCTCTCTTTTTTCTCTCTTCGGCTGAAAGGACAACGACGGCTTTCTTTCTCCCTTTCCTCGATGGACGCATTAGTAGTAGATAACTCGGGATGGCCTGCTTTTTATTGCCAGTCCTCATAATAGCTCGGATTAACTTGATGCCATTCCCTTGGATCCTTCTACATCTATCTTTCCAATCCCTGTTCGTTATCATCCTGGCAATCCTCCGGCAATTTAGCAGCCTATCATTCACAGGCAACTGCTTCCTACACTTCGACCGAACTACTCTTCGTACTCAAGAAGATGTGATCAGCGACCAAGATTCCAGTTCTATTTACAGGCATTAAATAAATACAGGCGTATACAATGTCGCCTATGACATATTTAATGTATGTAAATATAATTGTTGAAAAGTATTCGCATATCTCGTGCTTTTGGAATGAATTTTCGTAACTAAGATAACTGCCTACTCCAAGGAAATTTATGCTTTCTTAGAGAGAACAGTTTCTTACCAACGAAAATATATTTCTATTTAGAAAGACGAGTTTCCTTCGTTAGGAACATTTTTTCAAACACACTGGCTGTACGAGTTCTCTTTTTATCCAGTGTATAAAGGAAGTTTGAGGTAGGATTGCTGGAGGAAAGAAGAGGTAGAGTGAAATAGCGAAGGGGTGGTATATACATGTACGCGTATCTTGCGGCATCAAGCTCACTGCGATGATTCCAATGAATTATGTATAATACCATTACAGATACTCCGGCGATACTTTAGAGGGTAGCATCGTGTGTGTTGTGCATGCTTTAAGTCAGCAGCTTGCACGGCTGAATGAAACGATGGATTCCGATATTCTAGGCAGCCTAAAACTCTGAAAGGCAAGCATTCGAAGGTGGTGAGATTCGCGGGAGATATATTCGCGCAAGCTTCCGGATAAAAGGACTCTGGCCAATGCGCTCTTGAATCCTGGATCTCGAAGCGGCCCTCTCTCGCTGGAAGTCCTATATCTCGAGCAATGTAGAACGCACGCGACTCAGAACTGTTTAACAGACAAAAGCGCCCTGCGCGAAATTAGGTCTTTGGTACTTGAGAGAGCACAATGGGAAGGCGACCGGATGTGTTATCGGGGTTGCTTGGAACGCGCCGCGCCGCGGAGAACATCACTCTAGAAAGGCCAAATTGGTAGCCGCCCCGTCGATTCTTCTCCTTTATTTTCCCAAGGCGTTCGCGTCCTCGAAACAATTAAGACGATCGCTTCCTGTTTGCTGGTAGTCATTAATTTTTCATCTAGCTATTTGCCTTGGAGGGGGAAGCCACGGGAATACCGGTAGTCTGTCCATTGGGCAAAGAAGGCACAATCACTCGGGACGGAAAATGAAGCCGGGCGAAAGGAAGCCAAGCCAATGTCGATACACTTATCTAGATTGGTGGTAAGGAAGCGAGAGTAAGAGAGAGTGGAAGAGGGAGAGGGAGTGAGAGGATACTGGTAGAATGACGTTGCCTGGAACATTTCCAGAATGCCTGTTCGCGTCCTCTATTGATTTTCATTTCATATCCTCACCAGGGACATGTCCTGGTGCGATCCTTTTGGAATCTCGCAATGCGCTCAGTTATTAGGATGAATGGAGAAGTGAATATCGGCGGTGAAACGGGCCGAGGAAGGTCCGAGATTCCATTGGGGCAAGAGGAGCCGACCGAGGCAGAGGAGCAGCTCGGCGAGGACTCGGGCGCATCATGAAAAGCTTAACGATACGATTTGATAACGAGCACACACAGTCCCCGCCCACGACGATTCCTTCTGCAGCTTTGGTCTCGAGCGTTATGCGGCTTCACCGTTCAAGTTCAGCGGCGCGCAACTTTGCCATCCTGCTAAGTAACTAGCCACCGCGCCACCCTTCGACAAAGTATTGGTAGATCGGTTTGTCAGTCGGCAACGGGAGACTTTCGATCGCGATATCATGGATCGTAGACTAAGTGATAAGAATGGCGCAACAAGGTGCGCGAGCATCAAGCGGCAAAAGTTGCGGAACGAACCGTCGGAAGTCTGTACAAAGGACTCTAAACAATATACTTCACGCAATCAGCGGCCCCAGAGCGCGAGGCGCCTGGACGACTACCAAGCAAAATATGTAGAAAACAAAAAAGAAGGGAGTACTGCTCACCCTAACGATGGGAGCACTTATGCGAACACGTAGGTAAAAGAAAAAGACGACCGTAAGAAATGCAAGCCCACGAAATCGGTCACAGTGGCACTATGTATGTAATTTAATGTACAATAATTGTGAAGCGTCGCGACGTCGGTCCTCCTTGAAAGAGCCAAACGAATCGGCTGCATTCTTCCTAGGTAGATGCAGTTCGGTGCGTACCCGCTGGTTTTCTACTAGCGAGATGATATGTTGTCAGTTATTGCGAAGAAGCAGGAAGACTGACCGAAGTATATATCAGTGTCAAAAGTAACGGTAGACCCCTTGGATGGAAGGAAGGGAGAGAGAGAGGAGGATCGACAGTATCACGGGACTCGGATGAAGCAAACTTAGAGGAGAATCTTTGATTTATCTTTGTTCTTTTTTGGGGGATCGAGCGAAACTTTTCTGCTGTCAATGGGACATTCACAGCGGAGTCGCTGGAAAAGTAGCCCGCAGGCCTAAATACGCTCTAATTAATTAAAATGAAAAAATGAGAACTAACTAATTAAATAATCCTAGCTGAATTGGTCGACTTCAATACGGCATCTTCATAGGAGCATCATCGCGTTTTCTCGTTTAATGTCGTATTGAATGACGATTCTCTGTACAATCGAGCCGCGCCGCTGCATGCCTGATGCGTTTTCGCTACCGTCGAGGATTCGTTCAAGCAAAGACCTTAGAAGAGAGATCGGAACAGAAGGTGAGACGGCAGAGCAGTTGATAATTAACAAACTTTACAATGATCACAGCATCGATCCCAAGATATTTGTACAAAGCACATAGAAAAAGTTTTATACCACGTATGACAAACGCATTCGGCACTGCAATGGCACGGTACATATATACCAAAGATACATAAAATCTTTAAAGAATGACAGACCGGTTATCTAACATTAACTATACATATAAACATATACATATATAAGATACAAAGCATACCGATTACTTATTACGTATTATTACTAATTACTATTATTAATCGGTAGACACGTACATACATAACAAAAATTTACTGCTTGTATATATTGAGAAATCGTAATAAAAAAGTACGAAGGAAAGCACGAAGCACTTCAATGATGATGTCCTAGTAGAGATCCTAGATGTCTTAGTAGGGTGTAAGAAAATTACTGGAGGCAAAGGTATAGACATAACTGATACGTATAAATATTTATTTGTATCTCTCTTATCGTACAACTAGAGGATAAATCAGAGCATATAAGATTATATAGCCACCCTACATTGGCAATATCACCCGGACATTTTTACTTTTTAAAAATCCCTTTCTTTGCAGCCTGTCGGACCAACTCTTTTACTATTTCCCCGTCCACACTAAGAAAATCCTCACTTTCCACAACGGCAGTCAAGTTATTCAGGATGAAACCCGTACAAGTGTGTTCCAAGTCCTGAGAAAACATTTCACTGCTAATACATTCTTTACAAATTCAACTTAGCAATTAGAAGGAGAACTACCTCAATAGTGTATTGACGTGCTGTGACAAACACACGTATGGCATTTGAAACACTAAGTCCATTGGTAATTTTTTCTACGCAACATCTTTGCAGTCGATAATCAAGGTATTGATGAGCCAAAGGGAAGAGTTCTATTAAAATTGAATAATTAATCCATCAGTAAGATATACATCCTTGCCACCTATAATGCTAGAACAATATAATGTACCTAGTACATCTGGCAGTGCTAGGTTCACTCTGCCGGTATACAAAAACTTGAGGAAGGCTTTGTACACATCGTACGAAAATTCTTTATGTTCTATAACGCTGAAAAATCCGTGTAATAGTTAGTAGTCTTCATATATCTCTACATATTTAAATCTAGTGTAAGAAGAAAAGGATTCCTTACTCTTTCGTATTCTCCGCCCAGTCAGTTGCAAACATTCTTCGAAAATAGTCGGAATTTATTTTCAAGATAGCCTTGTGCACATGAATAGGTTTCCCTTCCACTTCTATGATAAAATCGCTAGTCTCCTGCCGAATAACACCAGATATGAGAGGCTCCCAGCGTTTAGCATCATTTAGTATCTACCGGATCATCAAATGCTGATTCCAAATTCGGGAAGATATTGCTGTTTTCATGTTTTACGACTCCGATAAGCGGCCGATGCATTAACTTCACTCTGGCAAACTTCACAAACACATCGTGAAACGAATCATATGGAGTCAAAATTGGTGTTTTTACTGTAACGCCATTACAATCGCCCCACATAAATATTTCCCCACAGGAAGTGGCTGCAACGCTAATGCTACAGTGATTCGTAGCTGCAATATCTATCACTCGACCCTTCGTTCGTACTAGCACCTATTCGGACAAGCATAAAATAAGTTGTATATTACATAGCTTATTTCACACAATATCTTGCTAGGAACCTTTTGGGGTATCTCTTGGATAATATTGTTCCCACCAAACAATGTCGATCCTGCTGATCCTGCTGATCCAAATAAACAACCTAATTGACCACTGTCATTTGCTCCCCAAGAGAAAACATCCCCAGAATCAGAAAGTGCAAGAGTGTGCTGGTAACCACAAGCAATTTTTTCTAAAAATGAACAAGAGACCTGTAAAAAAAAGCGCATTCTCGTATGTATATCATTGGTATTACCTATTTTAACATCAATAGGGAAAGAAATCTTCTTTAAACTTTCTGGCAATAATCCATTTGCCTGTCGTGGCATTCTATATCCCTGGTTATCGTTATTAAATACATATAAATCTCCCTCTGTTGTAAGAGTTATACAGGATGAATAATTGGCTTCAATGTGAATGATTTTAGTCTTGGAAGGGAATGTAATTTGTTGTTTTGCAACGATTTTTGTTAAAGACGCATCCTTCTTAAGAATATATACCTATTTGGACATATGCTAAGTTAGTTAATATACCCATTCCTTTGTCAAAGGTCTAAAATCATAATAAGCCTTACTTCCCCATTTTGCAACAAGGCAAATATGTGATTTGGCTGACAAGCGATGGTACGTACAACCATTTTCTGTGAAAATTTATTATTCTGCTGTTCTGTCTCAAGCTTAACGAAACTAACACCCTCAGTGTAATACATCTGTTATAGAGTGAATCATATTAGAGTATATTATAAACTTTTGTTTGGTTTTTGTACCAAATCATTATACTCACTGTACCATTCTTTGTCAATGCTACTACAGTGGAGTCTGCGCAAAAATGGAAACTCTTAATCTCTACTCCATTTAACTCTTCTACTTCCCTTGGATGAAAGAAGTTTTCTCCAATTGTTCCTCCTGGCGAACATCCAAGGGAATTTTTACCAATGGCATACACTTTGTCATTATTTGTTACAAGCAAGGCTTGGCTACCTGAAAAGAAGAATGACAATGTTTTGCATAGGTTGCAAACTATATACTTTGTACGAAAGATGAAATACATCTACCATAAACAAATGCCATGTAGATGTTTTCTAAAAATTGTGCTGACAGCATTTCCAAAATTGGCCATTTCTGTAAGTCTGATCTGTCGTGCTTTTGGATACAGAATCCTACCGAATTTCTGCAACATTATTGTATGTAGTCAAGTCAGTGGCATGCACATTTTAACAAAACAATCGTGAATAATGCCTCGTACTTCTCTTCCGACATTTCGTGATTATGAGAATGTATAGTTACTAAATAGTATAAACAAGCTCAATCAATCTTCTTTTCAATTCATTCACTCGCAGGTAAAACATTTGAAAAACGACCAGTGTTACTGAAGCGTTTTAAAACAAACGACTGACCAAAATAATGAAATCAGAACTACCTCGGCAAACATTCAACAGCGCACACTGTGAATTCTATTGTTACCGACTACTTCATAACTTTCATGACAAGCAAGGCATCCGAAAGGCCCTAGCGCCACTAATGGAGCCCTAGCGCTCTAGAATCCATTACCATGTTACCGACCCGATCCCAATCTTAGTACGAATTAAGTATAGAATTCCCAATTCTATACTGTTCTGAACATTGGGAATTTTTAAAGATTTTGTTTAAAGATATTGCACCTGACGCGTAACGTTGCAATGCAATATTTAAAATTGTTTGTCTTATTAGTCCAGGAATCGAAAGATGGAATACTCAAAAACTTACTGACAGGGAATAGACGATTTATAACGGAAGTTTAGGTAGAAATACATTTGTTCTTACTTCTATAAACCACATTTTTTCATACATCGTCAATCTTAACCACGCACTTATAAATTAGAGATATATACAATAAAGATATAGCTATCTTCTGCATTTAGATCGGGATTGGCAAATCCTTCGCGACTAAAACGAGAATTTGGTCTGTACTCAGACACCAATTGGCAATGTTTTTCGAAACTTTACACCAGCTCTCTCCGTGGTGTGGTTCAGATGCGATGCAGCGCTTCTTCACGTCCTCTTGTTGTTCCTCAGTACCGTTTAATAACTCGAATTTATAGAAATACGCCCAAGCATCGCCTAAGTCGGGATCGATTTTCACAGTTCTATTGAACCAATCTCTACACTTGGATATTTTGTGTTCGCACCAAAAGAGCCTGGAAATTAAGGAAATTTTCTTTTGTAATGCTGCAAGGGTTTAGTGCGCAACATCGAGACATGTGATATAATAACATACTTTGATACAGCGAGAAGTACATGGGGATCGTGCTCGCATTTTTTCAGTGCATCGACGCTCTTCGTTTTCCTTTGCGGTCGTGGTTCCATAAATATAGCTTCAGCCCAAAGTAAACCTGATGTGGGACATTCTTGTAAAGCCTTTGCCATTAGTGTGTTTGCCATATCCCGAACACCACCAGGTTGCAATTCGTTCCTGATGGCCTCTAACCATAGTTCGGGATTCTTTGGATTCCGCAATCTTGCTTTCTCTAAGACCGACCGCGCTTTTGTCACCTGTCCTTTCCTGTGCTCTAGTTGGGCGAGGAGACGCCAAATCGGTATGGAATTCGGACATTTCTTAATCTGCAAATAAACATGTTCTCAATAGAACGTAATTAAATTCAAAATTATTTAAAAATTATCGTGATTAATTCTATTTACCGCTTGATTATAAGTCTCTAGTGCTTTGTCTAAGTTGCCTTGTTGCTCTTCAATTTGTCCTTTCATTAGCCATAGCTTTGGAAAGTCATCGAAAGCATCGATAGCTTCTTTCAATAAATGTAAAGCTGCATCCAAATTATTTAATGCCCATTCTAGTTTTGCACTTTTCATCATAACTCTAGGCGTGGGAGCAGAAGCCCTAGCTTTAGCTAGCAAGCGCCTGGCTCTTTCGTATTCAGCATTTTCTGACTCCAACTTCACAGCAGCCAACCAAATTTCTTCGGAATTTGGATTTGCTTGGAAAGCAAGAGACAGAATACCTCTTGCCGCAGGCACATCTCCCTAGATAATATAAAAGAAAACCCATTGAGTGTACAAAACGAGATTAACTACTAATATATGTATACAGGACATACTGCAAGCCACTTGGATTTTGCTCCCATTAACCAAAGGACTTCGCTCTTGGGACAATGAGCAACTGCTCTTTGCAGCAGAGACTCCAACGATTCACGCGTTCCATAAGTTTTCTCAAAGTAGGCCGCCCTTAACCAAATCGACTTCTTACTTGGGAAAGTTGCTAATGCATATGCATACACAGCCCTAGCACATTCCAATGCTCCTTGGGATGCACACTGAAATAAAGAATTTTTTTGAAGATTATTTAATCGCACATGACGCAACCTGACGTTCCAGTAACAATTTGTATTTACACTTTCGGCATCCTCCATCCATGTATGTTTCCGATCCTCTTCTTCCACACCGAATCCTATAATTGCTTTAATAATTACTTGGCAGCAATGTACAGCTCCAGCCTTTTCAGCCTCCATAGCTTCCTTAAACCAGTGTTCTCGGTTTATTTCAACTCCGTTCGCACTTAGTGAAGAAATGGCACGATCGATGATTTTCTCGACCATATGTTTGTTTCCATTAGCTTCTTCCAATTTTGCAGCAGTTGTCCAAATCTGCCTGTCGGTCGGAATGTTTTCTCTTGCTTTATTCAGTACTTTCCGGGCATTATCGTAAGTTTCAAGTCTGGCAAGGGCTAGCCAGAGATCGACACTAGTCGGGCAACATTCAACAGCTCGACTCAAAAGGATTCGTGCATCTTCCGGTTCTTCCAACTCAACCGCTGCTTTCCATAATCTAACAGAGTTTGGAATGTGCTCCAACGCCTTTCTATACACTCTCCTCTTTGCTTTAGCTTCAGTTTCTAAGTCAGCAGCTTTAATCCATATCCGAACGGACGTTGGAATATGCCGCACTGATTGTGCGATGACAGCTTTCGCAGTGTCGGGCGGCTGAAGTCTCGCCGCTTCAAGCCACAAATCTTCTGAGGTCGGATTTACTTCACATCCTTTCATAATTAAATTCCTAGCAGCTTGCACTTTTCCTGTTACTTCTTCCAATCTAGCAGAAGCAATCCATGCTGGAGGATGATTCGGATTGGTTTCTCTCACAGATTTCAGTAAAAGTCTGGCCTTCTTTATATCACTAAATAAAACAAAAGTTAGTATCAATATATTGCAAGCAAAAGATATTAGTATAAAATCATCTGCAACTCACTTTATATCACCTCCATATGTTGGTATCATACTCTGTAGATCAGTCAAGTATCCCTTGGGATCAACTACTGTTTGTCCTTCTACAGAGTCAGACACTTGGTTCAATTTAACATTCATCAGTGTGTTTCTCGCCTGTCCTATTTTCCTAAGATCTAGATCTCCTGTAGGTGTTAACATTCCAGGAGTTGCAACTCCAGGCATTATAGACGCTAAACCACTAGTGGGATCAATACTAGTAGATGTTTCTCCACCCAAATTTCTAGCTAGTACAGAATCTGGTAATGGAGTAAACTTCTCTGCTCTGGGATTTCTTTGCTTTCTATTTCTCGCATCACCAACTTCCGGGACATTCTTCCATTCATCCTCGGTTACATTTACTAATTCTCTTTTTAAATCTGAGAATTGCTGTTGAATTTTAGGTCTCTCCTGTCTATATCTTTCCAATTCTTCCCTAAGCCTTTTCTCCCTGTATTCTTTCCTCTTCTCATCCATTCTTTTGTCAATGGCTTCATAAATGGCATCTGCTTCTTCATCATCTTTATCATACGGGTCCTATCAATACAATATGTTGAGCACCACATTTCTTCTTAGAATAATAGTTTTTGACTTACTTTACTAAATAGTGATCCTCCATAACCAGAGAATTCATCGTAATTAGAGTCATTCAAATCTTCCTCATCCTCTTCCTCCTCTTCCTTCTTTTTAGCGCGTTTCGTCGGCGGTGCATGCCTATCATCCCTGTTTCCAGATAATATTTGCAGAACGTGAATGAAAAACTGATAGCACTCACTCCAATTGAGAATTAATTGATCCACAAACTTACGAAACATCATTTGCGTCGCGGGCTGGACCAATATCAGATCTGGTAGTGAAACCAGTTGCACTAAAAACAAATACATAACCTAGGTTAGGTCACTTGTTTCACGAGACTTCGTAGCAACGCTTACAGTAAACCGCATTTTGTTATCAAATAATAACATTACCCTCTTCCAACGCCAGCAACATATCCAAGGGGTGCTGGTACTCCCAGAAAATGTTTTTTATTCCTAGTTGATAAGGAGACCGAGGGCACAGCCATTTTCACTGTCAACAACCGACGGCACAACGTTGATGGGCATGCAAAGTGCGGAGTGATAGGTGTCTCATTTATTAGAAAGCCAAACCGACTTCACCAAGACGCATTTCAATTAATTTCTTTTAAAGAACGAAACACTAGAGAGTGCTGTGATCTCTTATTGCAAATGTTCGCTTCTTTCCAACGATTAATTCCTCAAATCAATAAAACATTAAATCGAGTGTTACTGCACTTTTAAAGCTTACCGGAAACCCGAGGCGGAAAGCATGCTCCCGCGCCATTATACCGGTCATATCTACTGTATAGTTCGATAGTTGATATACAGAGAGCGTAAAATGCAGTAAAAGTCAATCTGCAAGATGGCACGTCAGCAGCAAGCAGACGTCGACGAACTTTTTGACGTAAAGAATCACTTTTACATCGGTAATTATCAGCAATGCATCAACGAGGCGCAAAAGATCAAGGTTCGTCCCTTACGGAGTACAACAACCGCACGCGTTAGGTTGTAATTCCATACGATTTCACTCCCGACAAGTGGTCGCCACTTAGGCTAACGTACAGCACATTGTCATCTCGTGTCTGTCAGATGCTTATTACGCTAATCGAATTTACACGACGCTTGCCGAAGCGAGCGATTGTTCTTCTTTGCTTAAGCTGGTTAATCGCGTTGCGCGTCAGGGGATCTTGGTTCTGGTGGTGTGCTGCATCGGCATTAGACAGTTTTCTCTTTGATTGCAGCCCTCTTCCCCAGAGGTAGCTATGGAAAGGGATGTCTTCCTTTATCGCGCTTATATAGCGCAGAGAAAGTTCAGGGTGGTCTTGGATGAGATAAATAATTCATCGCCGCCCGACTTGCAACCACTGAAGACTCTAGCCGACTACTTCGCCAATCCCAATCACAGGGAAGCGATAGTCGCTGAGTTGGATCAAGCCGCCAATCACACTAATTATGACAATCATAACTTCATGATTGTTGCCGCCACTATATATTACCACGAGAAGAATTTGGAAGCAGCACTTAGAATACTTAGAAACGTAGATCATTTGGAATGCCTGGCGCTGACCCTACAAATATATCTCAAGATGGACAGATTAGACTTGGCGAGAAAAGAGCTCAAAACCATGCAGGAGAAAGACGATGACGCTACACTGACACAACTCGCTCAAGCCTGGTTGAACATTAGCAGTGGTGGAGACAAGTTGCAAGATGCCTACTATATATTCCAGGTACTTGAGAGATTCGTTACAGAGTACATTCAGCAAGATTCAAATTACATTTATAGTCGGAGATCAGTATTTACAATACCACGAAAATATATTACAGGAAATGATTGACAAGCATTCTAGTACAAGTATGTTATTAAATGGACAAGCCACTTGCTTCATTGGCCAGGCAAAATATGAGGAGGCTGAGACAGCATTGCAGGAGTCCTTGGACAAGGATAGCAATAATCCTGACACTCTGATCAATATGATTGTCCTATCCCAGCACATGGGCAAACCACCAGAAGTGGCGAATAGATATTTAAGTCAATTAAAAGACTCCCACCTGGAGCATCCGTTTGTGAAAGAGTACCTACAGAAAGAGATAGAGTTCCAAAGGCTCAGGAAGCAGTATTCTTCGTCTGCCTGAGTATGTTAGGTCTGAATTTTGCATTCCATGAGTTGGGATGATAATAAGTATTAGTAATACGATATTGACCTTAGATATGAAGTGTTGAAAGGTGTATGTAGAGTGTTTGTCATGGAATGTAGAAGAAAGCCTAATACCATACAGCCTTCATCCTTCTCTCTCTCTCTCTCTCTATCTCTATCTCACACACAGAAAACAGAACTCAATTCTTCGATGCATTTCTGTTTATTAATTTTATATAAGCGTTGGTTTTTTGCATGGGATTTCTACAACGTTTACCACTCAAAAGTTTAATATATATATATATGTATATCGATACAAGTGTAGAACTCCCGATTTTTACGATCCTAGTTCACACATACTTTATCCTGCCTCATCGGCGACATTCACACAACTTTTATCAGCACCATAGGAGGAATAAATGATATGGCTGCCATTTTCTAATTCCCATATGGAAAGAGTCATTAAAGGGTAAATCAAAATTTTCACTCTGCATGCATCATCTCTTCTGATCACGTACGACTTAGATGTATGGATTACCAAATAAAACATGGCACTTCATACTCCTGTATCAGAGAGCAGTATGTACGAGAGCTTCCTTTTCTACTTTAATAAATTGTTACCTACCGACATGTGAATGATTACATTGAAGTGCAAGCGATGAGCAGAATCTTTTTACTAGTAAGAGTGTTTGAATGCAACGGTAGTTTGGGTATCACTAACGAGTATAAGAAATCATTTGCATCATTGGCAAAGCTATACGCTAACCGATGGTGTTACCCCGAGTAAAAGTAGTAGCAGTTCAGTTTAAGTATCAGATCATATAAGAAATCACCATAGAAGCGTTGAATTTCAAAGTAGGTGGAATGAAAGAATTCGATGAAATAGTTGCTAGAAACGAGATTCAAATATCGAAGTGATTCGGGAATCCAGAGGCGCCAAATGCTCGCTCGGTCTTTCCCTTATTCCGACATCTAACGTCGCCGTGCGCAAATTCAGGGAGTTGTGTACCGAGAAAGCATTTATTACGTCGGAGGAATTCGAAAATTCAAATGCGGGACGTAGGCTTGCTGGGATCGCGGAATGCGTTGAAAGTGACAAGCTTGCGGTGCGAATAGTAAGGGCTCGTTTGTTATCGAAGTTAGAGCGCACTTTCGTGAGAGTCTCGGAACGGTCACCGGAGAAGTTCGCGGCGATCAAATCCTGCTCGGTCCAACTGTTCAAGATCCTGGTCGCGTCAACAGCTCCAGCAACAAGCAACGGAGTGATCGCGACTTCCTTAGAAAATTGCCCTGGTTACCTTGAAGATAGACTTGCTCAACATGGCGACTAAATATAGGTAGCCCGTGCTTATCCCTTTATTTATCTTGGCCGATCATTAAACCCACTGCCCCTTCATTTCCGTCGTTTCTTTTTGCACGCTCATATCGCATGCACTCGTGTTGCTGCCAGCTCGTTCGCCTGCATTTGCGCCTCTATTTGCCCACATTGTTTCCCGTCGGGCAGGTAGTTTTTTGCCTGCTTCCGTAGAAGCCCGCTTAGAGTCCTGTTGCAGCTTTAAATGCTCCCGATTATTTCACGCGCCGCTTATCGCATGGGGGATCCCAATTAACTTGGAGCTCGGATTTCTTGACGTTCCCACTCGGATTGCTTTCACGTAACCTAGTAAACTGCCTCGTTCTAGGAACGGGATCATACTCGCTTCTACTTGTACATTCTTCACGAATATGTTGGTGGCACGTCGGTCCATCGTACTTATCGAAAGTCACTTTTCTGTGATTTTCAGGAAATCCGATGGCACTTACATATTGTAACGTTACGCGGCCGAGGACTCTTTGGTATCCTGTATTGTAGCATCAAGGCTTCAGATGATACGCAAAGTACAGTTTAACATCGCGTTCTTACATTGAGAACCTAGTGTTAAAGAAGGAAGCACAGTTACACAGCTACAATGAATTCTCTGTAGCCCCTCTCGCCTATTTATGATAACTTCCTAACTGTGCCTATAACGCACCACCTCATAGTAAATTATAATGCTAGAGATAATAATCGACTGCTACTGTAGACTATTAGAATTCTTTAATTAATCCAACTTCTATATAGTGTTTGTACTATTTAATTTTGAGTGTCGAATGAAATTGAAGCAATATACATTTAACTTAAGAAATCGTTATAGGAAATAATACTTTTGTAACTGTATTGTTAGCCAGTGTAGACTCCTAGATTTAAACTGTGCATTGTGTAGTATCTCTCTAGTACCTTACATCTTTCTTTTGACTATGTATCACACTGTGTATCCACCCCAAATGATGGTACAGATAATGGGTGGCCAACAAGCAAATATGCATTGTCCACCAGCACAAACCCATACATTGCATATTAACAATGCAAATGCCTATCACCACTCTGAATATCCTCAGTATCATCTTGATGCTTATGCACAAAATAGACACCATGTGATGCAGGTATACCTAACTGCTTATAATTGTTGTGTCGTATGATATTGTATCCTTAGCCGTAGCACATAAATTCTCAGAATGGGCGAAGCTTCTGATAATGTCAGGATTATTACAGCCAGGATCGTATCCTATCGAGCTACTGCAGCTAATTGGTGTAGAATTACCTTCACTGAGGCATATAGACTATGTGCAATCGAGCAATAATATATCCTTGGCCAATTGGCAGAGAAGGGTTAACACAGTGAACAATACACCTACCATACCTTCGCCACAAGTGGTATACAGGCCAGCTAATGGAGGCTTGGTGAAAAAGATGAGCTGGAATACTAAGACTGGCAAAAGAAACTCGTATAGAACTAGTTTTGCCAATAGTGACAAGTACAACAGTGATAGTGGCTTTAGCTCACGATCACCAACACCTAATAAACATCAGGCTGATAGTAGTCACACTGAAAGTTCGGATGAGAAAGACTCCGTCGTATCATCTATAATTGATCAAGATTTGAAGTGAGTACCATGAGTGAAACATTGACATATTTCTCATGAAGCAGTTGTAATTGTGCATAAACCATTTCCTTATTATAGAAAGCCACACAGAATCCATTCTGACAATGTACTGTGTGGTAGAATAATGCATCCTGGCATGATATCGAGTGGCTCTGCTCATCAATTCTATCAGAAACAAAAGCCCATGAACTATTATCATACAGTGGCCTCGACTCCCAGACAAGTTCAGAGCTACCAGAACAAGAGGAGATACCAATCAGGTATTGTTGACAGAGTCAGGTTCGGGTAGTGTATCAGATGGTAAACCCACATGCTTCAATTATATATCTTTAGGAAGAAACAGTCCTCCTCCTCAGAGGTTGCAAAAGAATAGGAGACATACCGGGGTTGTGTCCCCAACGTACAATACATTCCCTAGATATTATATTGCACCGGATAGATTCCTTGCCAGATCTCATCTAATGGAGGTTACTTACACACCGGACGATCTGATGACAGGATCAATTTGGGACAACTTGTCGAGGGATATTTGGGCAAAATTTATGTCGAATCAGCAGACCGAAGTGGTTTTCCGAAATAAAATGATGTTGTGGCGATACCTATATATATACATAAAGGTAAAAGAATTTTCTCAATGATCATAAGTGCCCCTAGAATGTTTGTTACGTACAATATCATTTTTTCAGACCACATTCCCAAAGTATGGATTGTTTCTTGTTGGTTCAACAATGAACGGCTTTGGATCAGATAATAGCGACGTTGACATGTGCCTGCTAGTGAGGCACACAGAAATGGATCAAAGAAATGAAGCGATTTGTCATCTTGAACAAATATTGAAATGTTTAAAGAGATGCGGCTTCATAAGGCAGCTCGAACTTATACAAGCTAAAGTGCCAATTCTCAAGTTCCACGACTCGATACAAAATTTAGAGGTCGATTTGAACTGTAACAATTCCGTCGGTATTCGTAATACTCATCTGTTGTATTGCTATTCTCGAAGTAAGCTTATAGTGATTAGAATCAGTACTAGCATGCTCGCATCAACCATTAATAATCTAACAATTTGGTGAATCTCTTAGTCGATTGGAGAGTAAGACCGTTGGTTCTTGTGGTCAAACTTTGGGCCCAGAGTCAGGATATCAACGATGCGAAAAATATGACGATATCCAGCTATTCCCTAGTACTGATGGTCATCCACTTTTTGCAGTGTACGTTTGTTCTCATTCATGAAAACTCTTTATTTTCCATTCGCACAGCGGAATAGTTTTTCCTGAATTATAGGCGGTGTCAGTCCACCGGTCTTACCGTGCTTGCATTCTCTTTTTGAGGGCAAATTTGGACCACATACGGATATCCATGGTATAGATATCCATGAGGAATTGAATATACCAGCCTCTGCATTGTACCCTAAGAATCGACAATCCTTGGGAGAGCTATTTCTAGAATTTTTTAAGTATTACGTCACATTTGAGTGAGTAGTGATGTCAATGGAGAAAATTGTTGGGCAGCCAGATAGGCATTAAAAATATTATTCTTCATTAGTTTCAATCAGTACGCGATATCAGTACGCCTGGCAAGGAGGGTGCCGATCGAAGAATGTAGGCGAGCACGATCATACAAGAATGACCCTCACCAGTGGAAGTACTTGTGCATTGAAGGCAAGTATGAAAGGATGTTGATGCAAGTGGTATTACCAGATGTAATACTACTGCTATAAAATTAAAATGTTTCATTTGATTTCAGAGCCCTTCGATTTGACCAATACCGCGAGATCAGTATATGATCCGGACGTGTTTGCCAGAATTAAGCGTGTATTCGATAGAACGTATCAACGGTTAAAAGATCATCACAGCCTGGCGGTGGCATTCGCGAAGATGAGCGGCTCGTCTCCACGCATTCCAACGTAGTTACGCTTACGAGGCTAGTACAGAAACACATAAGCATTATCTATTGTAATTATATATTTGAGAACTATTTATTTCGGCGATGAGCCTCAAGCTGAGGCTGTTTGACTGATATTATTAAGGCCCGCGATAGGCAGGCTGAAAGAGTACAACGAGCCAGGCTTTTAAGGCTGCTCCGAGCCAAAATGCTCACACTTGTGATACACTGGGTCTTTGTTCGCGCGGCGGATCGTCTCGTATTTTTTTGAGGCCGGTTTTTTTCACTGTTTCGTTTTTGCTTTACTTGGTTGTGAAAAATACGCGAAACGGATTTGTTAAGACAGCTTTGTGCAGGGGAGGGAGGGTTCCGGAATAGTGCGGTCTCACCTCGCGAGCAAATGGGTCGTGGATTTATTTATTGAGCGACTTCAAAACTAAACGAGACTCAGTCGGAACTACACGTAGAAAAGTGCAATAGGGTGCATCACTTTGTTGACTGTCGAAAGGATCAGTCCAGAAACCCAAAATTCTCGGTGTTATTGTCAATTGCTTCGTGTCACGGGTTTTCAAATTAATCAACGAAAATGAAACGTGGTGCCTTATAACTATTGGCCATTTACTAAACAAAAATTCAACGTGCGCACACCGAACACCCAATTGGAAACCGTGACGTACCAAACAGCGATCAATTGAAATAAGTTGGACGGTTATACTCCATATGTAAGTTCAGAGAGTAACATATCGCGATGCAATTTTTGCATCTCACATTCTAAACAATCCCAACATCTTGCAATAATTACAATACCTTATAAATTAGAGTACTTATTCTTCGAACTGTTGATATTCATCGAATTAAAATGAACATAAATTTAAAAAAAGAACAAAAAGAATTAATATATTCTTGAGATAAAAGTTACTTGAAAAAGGTTAAAAAAATCGTCACCAAAATGCCAAAAAAAATCTTATTGAAAAAGTGCAAAAAAAATAAGTTGGTTATATTAAGTTTACGCGGTAACAGTTCAAATTTTATAGTGTTAAATACTGTAAGAAGTGCGTCTCACAAAACTTGTAATCAACATATTGCGCACTGAATATCGTCATCGACATTAGCTGGCATTCAGCCAGATGGTCAAAATAATCTACAAACCACTAATTCCATCTTATAGTGATATTTAATTATTTACATCTTATGTTGTTCGAAAGGTTTCGAAACCACTCGGCGAACCAAGTTCCTACTTTAATCGACTGTTATTCTGAAATTCGCAAAGGATAGCTTGCCGGGAATTGACTGCTAAATACATACTATCGGTGTAAGTTATTCCGTAACATTATTGCGATACTAATGCATTCGCTAATTCCAGCTTTGAATCGTCTGAGATAATCTCTAGTCCTATCCCGGCTAGTTTGCTTTGCTCAGGAAAAACTTGATTGTATTAAGAGTATTAATAGTAGCGAATATTAGAACATCAGGAGGCTGTGTTAACAATACGTAACGTTGCCAAATAAAATTGTAGTTAGCAGACCTGTCTGATAGATTTAATGTACAATCAAAAGGATGTTCGAGCCAAACTTATTTTTGCACAAATATCTCCAAATACGTATAAGACTCGATTAGTAGATCTGAAATCGGTTGAAAGGCAACTATATTAGTTCAGCAGGTCTGTGTTCTTTAAGAAATTAACTCCATGTCTTCGCGTGCCAAAGTATTAATTTAAAAATTATTTTTGTACTTTTGAGGTCAACACTTAGCGCTGTAATTTTTTCTTATATTGTCCAAGTTTAATACATGAATACTGTCATTATTTAAACAATGTAAATCGTAAAATCAGCAAGAGGAAATCACAAGTCTTTTGTATCTTTGCTTTTCCTGTTAAATAAAACGAGATTTGGATGGACCTCAAAAATCAATCTGTATGAAAACATTCACTCCCACACTGGAGTATAGACGAGCAGGGAAGGGGAAGCGACAGGTGGAAGAACTAGTACAGACAAAACGTGTATTTTTTCGAAATTAAATTTATTCGCCTTGTAAGTTTTCATAATGAATTTCAATATTGTAATCTGCAGTTAGCGGTGCGCTGTTGGTCGGAAAGAAAAACAGAAAACGTAATTTCGCGTTGCATAATGATAACAATTCGCCTGCAATAAAACCAATGTATTTCCGCGAGAAGCCAGCACAGACAGAGAATAGAAAATTAAGAGCAGGGGGTCAAAAAGCACAAGAAGAAAACGAGAGTGTCTCGAAAAATTAGTAAAGAGTAGTACGTTCGTCAGTCAGTACGTTAGAACGAGTAAAATACCTTGAATGCTAAGGGGGCTACTCACATAATTACGGATAAGAATAATGCACAGAATTCACAATAGCCTGACATAGACGGACTTGAAGACCGTTTTCAGCATTAAAAACAGTTATGAGAATGCACAGTCAATATTCGGAATTTTTGTGGTAGCGTCTCCAATAAGCTGGAGGACGTCGTTCTCGGTTCAAGGGATAGCAGTAAGCCACACTGAATTCGATTTGGTGGAGGGAAATGTGATTAGACCCGCGGCAATCTTGCTCGTCCCGACTGCCAGTCTCTGTAACGTAACCCAAGTTGAATAGAAACTTTCCATTCGTTCGCTCTGTCGACCCCTGCGGTAAAGAAATACCGATTTTTTCTAAGCGAAGATAACGAAAGAAAACTAAACGAGTCAACATGATCGGAATTATCGAAGGGACGATTCTCCAAGGAGCAGCGTAATGTTGAACAGCACAGCAGCCCCGATGAGATAGAGGACCCTTTCCCTTCGCGACGATGCTGAAGTGTCGGCCTCATATACTGATTGACGACGATTCGGTTTTGCGACATTTGCCGGCGATGTCTCGTCGACGAAACCACTTGATTTTCAGCGTGTCGCGCGTCCACACGAACAGTAGATACAACCTCGTTATTGCACCGCTCTCAGCTGAACGCCAGGTATTACGACGACAACGAGGATCGAACGAGGTGACGGTCCGAGGATAAATCCCTACCATAAGATCTCTCAAGGTTTACAAGAGTATCTCTTGCTTCTTCTTTTACCTTCTTCCCCTCTTCAATCTTAGTTCTCGGACTCTCAGGATAAATAGGGATAGCGCGCAGTGAACATCGATGCCGATATAGTCGCATTTTCTCACCGTCATTAGTCTCGCCTAGAGCCCCAAAGGCAGAGAAATGGTCACGACATTGCCTTGTCCTTTACCATGGATTCATCTAGTTATACATGTTATTGCTAGTATATTGGCACACTTGTCGAATTTTGTTCGAGTCATTGAAGCGGTACATCTCCCATTTTTTCATTCCCTTTTATGTTACTTAAACTTTTGATTGTAGCGTCACCCGATCCCCGCGATAAAACGGTCCGTTCACGGTAAGCGCGTGCCACGGTGGTTTGGTATCATAAGTGATTATGTCGTCTCCCAGTCGATGATGTTTTGATCCTTGGCTTGTCGCGTTGGTACGTCCTTCACTGATTACCGTCCTTCCTCCGTCAAGAACGACACATCGTTCGACGGCTATGGCGACGAACTCCCATTTTTTAAAAACCCTCTTTAACGCCGACGACTGCGTGCATATACCGTACTCGATCGCCGAGCCGTTTTACCGTTTTGCGCAGTTAGTGATTTGTGGTTGTTGGTCGAAGAAGAATAGGTCGAACGAGCCTTCAGTCGCTCCCGCGACGCTGCATGGCAATTGCGTTGCTCAGCCGTACGCTCTCGGCTCAATAAGGCTGGGAGAACTGTCCCCCGGCTTGTGACTGTCCGGATTGATAGAAACCACTTCGATCACCCTGGTAAGTCGAGTCCTGTGATAATAACCCGTCCATCTGTGACTGGAATTCTCCCACTGCGAACGAATCCTGAGAGAGTTCGGCTTGACTTAATCCTGGTTGTGAAAGGCTAAAGCCTGGTTGAGACATTCCTTGAGTCGTGCCTTGTGTTAGTGGCAAGCCTGGTTGACTGTATGGCTGTGTGTTTTGCTCACTCTGGCTTAACTTGCCCATACGCGGTCCTTGCTTATTCTTTGAGAGAGCATTGCCACGACGATTGCGCTGATTTTGTCGAGCCTGGAGAGCCTGCTGGTGCTGGTTATAGAAACGTGGTGGCACGTGTGCCATGTTCATAAACATTCCCACAGGAACAGGCACGTTATTCATTGCAGCTTGAGCTCTCTCAGGACTAATATAACTGATTGTATCATGTGTTCTGCTAAATATGTCCAAAGGTACGTTTCGTTGGTAATAGGGATTGTGATTCTGCGTTCCATTTACTTGAGTGCCAGACCGATCATATACCGAGCCTGGGATAAGAGCTTCTCGTGCGTCATACATGGATGTCGACATAAAATGAGAACCAGGATTAGCAGCATTCACTAATTTCTTTGGCTTGGCGAATTGAATCATCGATTCTTTTAAGTTATTCAATGGTCCTTCTACGAGTACCTTCTGTTCTTTATAGAAGCTCAACAGGTGATTCCAGAGCGGTTGCTTGGACAGTACCTTAGGATTGCCAACAATAATAATACCATATTTTGCGCGAGTTAGGGCCACGTTTAATCTTCTAGGATCATTCAAGAATCCAATACCCTGATGCTCATTCGATCTCACACAAGACATTATTATAATGTCCTTTTCACGACCTTGGAAAGCATCGACACTCGCTACCTCAATTTCTTGGTATAGCTTGGAGTGTAGTGATCCTTGATATTGCATGTACTGTACAAGGTAAGCCCTCTGCCCCTCATAAGGCGTTATCACACCAATCTGCTCAGGTTTCACACCGCAGCGCAAGAAACGCGTGGTTATTTTTTCTACATTTGAGGCCTCGGTACGATTCAGGTAAGAAGTCCCACTGCCAGCGATTTCTTCTTGTCCCTGAGTGACATAGAAGAACATCGGTTTCTCTTGCGCTGGCCAGGGGAAATCAATCTTTAGTAATTTCCGCTCATCCGCGCAAACACCATTCTGGAGTGATCCTTCATAGAAGAAATTCGATGGAAAGCGTGAAAGATCTGGATGCATTCGATATTGAACTTCCAATCGGAACGGTCGAATTCCCAAGACGACCAATCTTTCGAACAAGGATTGGGACAATCCAGCCCGAGCAGCTTTCTTGCACATAACCACTGGTCCCAGTTGGCAGTGGTCGCCGACAAGAATCAGTTGCTTCGCACCCAGAACAACGGGTACCATGCATTCGGGTTCCGTTGCTTGCATACTCTCGTCGATTAAAATAGAATGGAACTTCAGACGGTGCAATCTTGGATCGCCCGCACCAACGCAAGTGCAGCAAATTACATCCGCTGCTTCAAGTAGTTCCTTCTCAGCTGCTTTCTTTAAAAGCCTATATCGTTTCTCATCTACACTGGACAACTCTCCAGTCTCATCTTTTAATTGCTGCAATTTTTGTAATTCCGTGTTTGTCTCCATATTCTTAATTTGATTGTGGAGCGCAAGGAAACTGACTGGTGAATCAATAGCTTCGCGTGATTTAGCGCAAAGGCGCACCACTTTTAAATTTGATTTGTGGATTTTTTCTGTCAGTTGATCCACGGCCGTGTTCGAAGGTGCGCATACAAGCACCGGTCCTCCATTCTGTTTTACAAGTTGATAAACGATAGTCGCACTAGTCACAGTTTTTCCTGTACCTGGTGGTCCTTGAATCAGAGATAGCGGTCTTTGTACAGCATGTTTTACTGCATACACTTGCGAGCGATTCAGATCTGGTAAGTTTGGAGCACTAAAGTGCTTAGGCAGGTGACACCGGAAGAGAACTTCCTCGACTTCATGTCCCAATAATCTGTGATATATGTACGCTGAAACGGACGTATCATCCATAGCAAATTTTCGCAGAGCTAATTGCATGCTGTAACATGGAAAATAAGGTATAAAAATCACATCTATAAATCTCGAAGAGTATACAAGAATACCCACCGATCAAAACTCGTGCTCTTCCAAATAAAGTCGACTACGAAATTGCTTACACATTCAGTTGGCGCCCCAGAATTATTTTTCAGCTCGATACCGACTTCTTCACCATAATTATCGGGAATCTTGATTACATGACCAATACCTGACCATGGCTTGTGCATTTCGCCTACATATCGCAGGCGCAATTCATCACCGTGCATTAATTTCATGTCTCCATCTGTCTTAGCAAGCATAAAATATGCAATGGTCTTCTTGTTCAAGCCGACATCCCATCGCACTTCGATATTTTCTTGAGTCTGAGACTCTTTCAGGCGCTTATCATAATCAGCCTCCAACTTTACAAGTGGACCAAATATATTTTGATACTGATATCCATCTTCATAACGCAACAGTACTTGTTGTGGTTCCTCGTCGACACCAGGTTTCTCGAGGTCTTGGAACGTCGCATCAACATTATCTCGCCATAGCTCCTCCAATTTATTTATTTGTTGCGCAGATATCTGTCGAGCTCTCAATTGTTCTTGCTCCGACGGGATCTTTACTAACCAAGCCAAAAAACTTCGATCTTCAATAAGCGGTTTCCATTGTTCCTGGTCCCTAAAGAATCATGCAATTGTTTCACCCCCATTTCCTCCTAATAACTACTTTTCAAAGTGGAGGTTGTTGAAATCATACCAGTTCATATCCTTTAAAGAACTCTGCGCTGCACAGGGTTGTCTGCATAACAATACCACCACAGAATCCGCTTTTGCAGGGATAAAACCAAGCACAAACACGTTCCTTACAGCACACGAGTAACACTCTAGTACAGTTTCTCCTAGCGGACCATCTCTGTAACATGTATGTTTGATATTCTAATTACTTCTAAACATTCTGCTAACTGAATCTATTTTGTCAATTAATACAATGAGAATTCTGTATTACCTGTGTAGAGTCACTTCCTTGTGTTTTGCTCTAACAAGATGATTAATAATATGGGAACCGGACGTATTTCCTCTGCCGTTGCAGAACCATTTTCTGCACACATTGCACATAACTACACAAGATGCTTCATGGATCCCACAATATTTGCATGCATGTTCTGGCAAGTCACGATTATAATATGCCTCCTCCTCTTCCTCCTCGAATTGCAACTCGGCAAGGCTTTGCACGGCCCCAGATATTTTCAGTTCCAGTGACGTTCCAGCATTGGTTCCATTCACCTAAGTATTAGCATAGCGTGATTTATATATTTCTAGTCGATCCATTGACTAAACAAACGATAGATAGAAGGCTCATGGGAGTTCCTATTCCTAATAAAGAAATATAGGCTGGTGGGTCGGAATTTGTTGCATAATATTTCATAATATTTCAGCATGTCAACAATTTGGTCAGGGGAATAAGGTTACGTATTCTTGGTAGCAGTACACTCGATTGTGAACCTTTGTTGACGTTCCGAGGGCTCACAGGTCAATCGGCCGGAAACCCTGTCCCACGTATTTCGTCTAACCTCCGAATTCCAGGATAGACTTTTTGTAAACTTAGAAATTAGAGAAAGAGAGGAGCAAGTCAGGCTGGTACGCGGCAAACGTAAGAGAGTGCCGAGTGAGGGGCGACTCGAAATGAATTGATTGAGCAGAGGGAATGATCGTAAAGACTCTTTGGAGTTAATAACCGTAGGAGCATGCGACTCATGCTCTCGTGTATACGATTGGAGTGGACGGAACCGCCATGCATGGCGGAGGTTAGGGCCCATCCGCGTGGTTCCAACAAAACGGAGTTGTTCTCGCATTACTAGGGAGGATTTGTGGGAGCGCGGGGATTCCTAGGTGGAACATATGATAAGCCTGGGGAGACCAACCTGCACAGGCTGGGTCGGTTGACTCTGTGCTGCATCGTGTTGCGACGCCTGAGTCTGGCTCGGCGAGGGCAACGTGAAGTCAGTGAAATCGAATTCACTGCCTTGCGTATCGGCTCCGATCAAGTCGGCCTCCTCGGTATCGAGGAAGGTGAGGGTCTGGCTGCTTGGCCCGTACGCGTCGACGCTCATCCTGCACGATCACCAGTGTCCTTTCCGTGTCCCTGCGAATGTCGGGGACTCGCAGCGGCTCACGACTTTCCTTCGCGATGCGTCTTCTCACCCTCTCGCTCTCCGCGCTCAGAACTTCCCTTCCCCGGAACTGGCTTCCACTTTGAGTAAGATATTTCGGAGGCAGCGGCTCGCGCTAGTCAGTAACACACTCGGACAAACGAGGCCACAAAATCCTACGCCATACTTCGTCTCGCGCAAGTCTCGCGCCCACCAACACACACCGAGACACGAGACACACGAGTTATCTCTCTTGCGCGCTACTATAGCACACGTTACGTCATCAGCTGATTTCCAACTGCGCCGAGGAAGCGGGAACGAAGGCTCGAGGCCCGACTTTCCTCACGAATCTCGTTCGTTGGTCCCTCTTCATCTCTGATGATGTCTATGCTCTCTCTCCTCCCCTCTCCACCCTCCTCCTTTTCTCTCACGCACTCGCCAACTCTTGCACTCTTTCTTGTTATCTCTTATTGCAGCGCACTTTCGCAATTCCAACTCTGATGCGTTTACTTACAATTCCATCGCCTACTCTTTCCTAATGTTTCCACGAGTTTTTCTATGCAGTATAAATTTTGTAACCATTTCGGGAAAACTATTCTTAAAAATTACAGGTGTATACTTCGCGTCCTTATATTTATATACGGATTCTAATTGCTGTTGCAATTAATTCGTTTAAATTTCGCATTGTTACATTCATCCTTCTTATTATTCTCTTTTTGGTAAAGTCGACGAAAGCGTAATTGAAAATTCATAGTTCAAAAATAGTTATTTGACGCGCGCTTGTAAGATCAGACCGTTACAAGTTTGTGGCGCCATCTGCGTCGACGCATGCGCGCGGCAGTTGATGTCGACGCGTTCAAACGTGTACCGAATCCGTTTCCGTGGGTAAATAATTACAATTATCTTCTAATAACTCATGTTGATATCTCGCGATTGTGTGCTCCACTTATTCCCCGTCGATCGGGGAACATTCGCGTGTGTGATATGTGCGCGTTCTCTTCTTAGAATCATTGTGATACTCGTCCCAAAAGAGATGCGCCACAAGCAATCGAGAGTGATCGCCGTGCAGGTTTCAACATGTTCGGCGCGCGTTACGTATGTGCGTTACCAGTGAATGTGAGAGTGATTAGTGTGAAAAGAAAAGTGCTGGATTACCAATTGACGAAAGGATTAGCGTGCCAGGATGAGTTGGTGTTGAATAGCAGACAAGGTAGGATCGACTTTCCATAGATGCCTTTATTGTCGAGACGTTCTCTAGTACATTGTACGTGGACGTACACGCATGTAACAAGTAATCGCAAAACCTATCTCCTACGTATGGGTGTATAATAAATACAAATGAGACTATATACAGATACTCGCTCCGACCCTAAATTGACTCGCGCGTCTAAATGACGATTGGGGATCGCCTCGCCTCCTGGAAATACTAGAATCGTGGAGTTTGGTGCTCCCCTATCACTTTCAGGAAATACACATGCTGGAAGAAATCTCAGGAATGAAAAACGCACGGGGCGCATGCGAAATTATTGCCCTAGTCTAGAATATTTCCATTGCTTTTGCGTAGCTGCTACTAAACATTAGCATCGCTATCTGAATACTTGGATTTTCCTTTAAGAGGTCAGTCTTATTTACGATATTGTGCACCGGCCTCGACACCACGTTCCTCGAGCACGTTCAGTTACTAAGTGTACGGAGCTCTCTATGCTTACAATCGACGAAACGTAAAACGGGATTATTGTCTTTGATAATTTACAGGGCGTAATAACTTGGGGCATATATATACTATATACTTAATAATAATGCTCGGCCGCTTCGGTATTCGTATCACGAGATCGAAGTCACTCTCGGCCGAAATGGAACTTAGTATCACATAGCCTGGCAGTTAGTATCAAAAGGATTTCGGCCGCATGTGACTTCGAGCGAGACGCGAGATGCGAATATCGACTAGCATGTCAAACTAATTGAACATATATCATCTAAGGTCATGGTCAGCAGTCACGCGTTTTTCTGATCACATTGAGAATGGCACGATGCAAAGTTGCCAAAACAAGTCGCGCGGACTTTGCTTATTGAAAGATCTATCAAGAAGCTCAGCAGTTGCATTACTCATCCTGCTGAGGAGGAAGGAGGGCAGCAGAATTTGATCACATCTCTGTTGCCCTCCTCCTAGCAGAGCCGTTCAGTGTAGTTTCCTTTACAGTCAGTATTGTGGATTGGGCGAATTCCTCTGGAAATTGCTTTGCTGATTCTGATTCTGCTGCAATGGTCCAGCAGGACTGGGCCTTCCCTGATCCCTGTATTGTGGTGGACCAGGTGGTCCATTGGCTGCTCCGGGTGGCCCAGGAACTTTCCCATAGTTTCCTCTCGTTGATCCCTGATAGCTGCCATAGGCAGAGTCATCGCTTCTCCTGGATACATGACCGTACATACTTTCAGGCCTCCTAGCATTGGCAGCATTCTCAGCAGTAGCGGATAAGGCAGTATTCGGGTGTTGTTGTGGTTGCTGTTGAGGTTGATGGCCTTGTCCAGCGGCCTGGACATTCTGTCCTGGTTGTTGAGGGTTCTGGCTGCTAGGTGGTGGTGCTGGTGCACGGCCATATATGCTTGATCCAGTAGAAACACCATAGATTCCATTCTCCCGGGTACTCAAGCTGGTTGAAATTCCCCTGATACCATAGATACTCTGGGTACACTGCTGCAGTTGATTCTGCATATTTTGGTTGGTGGTATTATGATTCTGAGCAGTCTGAGTCTGCGGATTCACTGCAGCTTGCTGAGTCTCCCTGCCAGGATTCTGCGCACCATTCTGTCCAATCCTAATGGGATAGAGGCTTTGCGCAGGCACAAGGGGGCCAGGTTTGGGTATCATAAGTCCATCTCGCGGGCCAGAGGTGGACTTTGCATAGACGCTTTGCGATCGGTTCAAGTTAGCCCGAGTGAGGGGTGGTGATTTGCAGTAGAGGGACTTGGTTCCTCCGTATATGGACTCGACACGTTCAAGAGCAGTGGGTGGTGCACTGTAAATCGAAGAGGAAGCACCAGCCACTGGCCTGTATGTCGCATAGGCACCGGGGAATTTGGGGCCGCTCGGTTTATCCAAATCATCGTAGGTATCTTCGTCGGATCTCATCGATGAATTATCACCATCATCCATATCCCTCGAGTCCCTCGATCTCTTAGGACTGAGAACATATTCGTGAAGGAGAGCAGCAACTGCGCCTCCCGATACTGGTCCCACCCAATAGACCCAGTGGTTGTCCCATCGATTGCTCACGAATGCTGGGCCCAGCGCTCTTGCCGGGTTTAGAAAGGGGCTCTGCAAGGTAGAGAATAACTCATGTTAGAACTTCAGTAGTGCCCTCATTGAATCTGGTGCGCTAGGAAGTCCCTCGCGAGGAAGTGCCCATTGTACCAGCGAGACATTTCTTTCTGCCAGTGTAAGGAGCTTGGTATTTAACGTGTACGCGGCGCGGACTGTCGATTTTTCTTTTTTCGAGCGCATTGTACACATGTCTCGGCCGGGAGCAGGTGGGGCCGAGATCGAGTTCTTTCTCTTGCCCTGTCCTCTCCTTCCCCCCTACCATACCATGCCCTCCCATTTAACTCTCTTTCTCTCTCTCTCTCCTCGCCTTTCCCCGTGGTAGACGCAGGTGTTCCTTAAAGACGCGGATGTTGTTTCGACTCTCGGCAAAGATTTGTACGATCCTCTATTAGACGAGCAGAGTGCCGTACTCCAATTTTCAATATTGCTACTCCCCCAAGGCGCTCCCTCCACTGGCTCGGCAGGTAGGGAGAAGTATAAAAGGCAGGCAAAGGCCGTCGATACTCACCGAAACTAGAGTAGCCGCGGTGTAAGCAGCAGCAAGAACACCGGCGGGTTTCGATGAGATTGAAGTGGGCAAGGACCTAGGCGTATCGGAGGCGAAGTGCGCCAGTACGACGAAGACCGATAGAGTCAGTTCCACCAGCAATCTTTCGATGGCTCCGCCGAGTCGGCCAGGTGAAGTTAAAGTTTGCGTGTTCGTCGGCGTAGTCACTCTGTAAACAGGCAAAAACTTTTTTATTAATATCGCACGGCGAGGGGAGAAAAAAAGGCAAAAGAGGATAGTAGATGCTCTCAGGAGAGAAAGAGGCTATTGGATTGGTATCGTTGAATGAGATCATCTCGCATATGGCGGAGAGATATTAAATGCGGGATGCAAGCAAGAGGATATAATATACGATGATTTTCCTATTGAAAGTTGCGGGCTAAGAAGCGGAGAGTGGGCATGGGGTGATCGGTGACTGGGGGGTGCGGTTACTCCCAGTGGTATAATATTTATATTAGCCGGTGGCGTCCTAGTGGCGTTGGCCCCTTGCGCACATCTCGCATAAAGGCCCGTTAATTTTCTCAGCTCGTAGAATCATACGGGGTCAGGGCGCTCTGACCTCCACCCTGACCATACGCTCTCCCACACTTCCTCTCTCCACTTTCCACATTGGCCGTCTGGACAGCACCGGCTAGAATACGAGCGCAGGCTAATCCGCGGCCGTGGTAAGAGCCAGTTAATAGGCCTGATAGGTTTCTCCGATAAGAATTAGGCGGCGCCGCCGCCGCTCCTCCTCTCAGGAAATAAGGAGACTCGGAGAAAGGCTGACTCTTTCAGGGCCATTCCCAGGCAAAATGAACTCTAATCTCAAAGTGAAATAGCTCTCGCAACTGGAGAGATTCCAGTCCTGAAATCTATCGTGGCGTGGATCGACGGCGGCGGCGGTGACGGCGGCGAAAGTTCTCCCTTGGTTTGGAGTCGATGCAAATGGAAGGTCTCCGGGCCGTTGGAGGGCCTCCGGCGATCGTGTCACGAGAGAGCGAATTGATGAAATCAGAAATGCAGATCATGACCGCACAATTGGGATCAACTGCAGCGTCGGTGGAGTGGCGGGCGATGATAGGCGGAACCGATAAGTCGAGGGGGTTGGTTGGTCAGGGGAGAAGGATAGAATGGCTTTCTCCAAGCGGACTCCCAATCAGTAACCCTCGCGGAATAAGAGGCTTTTTTTCCTGTTGCTTTATCCGCCCTCTTAGTGAATTCATTAGGCACTGTATCCGATATACACGATTGTCATCTCGGCTTTCCCCGTGAATTGGACAGTGAGTTGGCGCGTGGAGGGGAAGCGTAGGATAATGTTCGTCGGGGCTCGTGAGCGAATAAGATCGGGGTAATTGGCGGAAAGGAGCAGCGGTGAGCAGTTTTACGTGATATGCAAATTTCATGGCAATCCTCTCTCCCTCTCTCTCTCTCTCCCCTATCAATCGATAAGTGCCGTCGACACGGATCCGTGACAGGAGGGCTTTAATCTTCTCGCGGCGCAAGAAAGATCCCGGGGAGCGCGAGAGCACACCCGTTCCATTTTCAGCGGCTCTTTCAAGAGACCTATTTTTCCAGTAGAGAGTGGAGACAGAAGCGGGAGCAGAGCAGAGCAGAGCAGAGCAGAGCGGAGGAGAGCGTAGCGTAGCACCAGCAGCGGTAGTAGCGCACACGGCAGGCTTTTCCACCTGCTCTTTGCTCGCTGCCGGAAAGAGAGTGCAAGCCGCCAGACTGCATTTTTCTGTGTCGCGAGGTTTCTCCGTAAAAACAAAAGGAGGCAAGGCACGCGAGCGCCGAGCGATTATACTCAAACGCGGCCCCCATCCACCTAACATGTTCCACCTATCCTACGAACAGAGGGAACGCTGTAACATTGAGAGAGGCGGCCCTGAGCCTTCTTCTTTGCAGCCTCCCCCTTTCCTGTAACGCGCCAGCACATTACCGTATACCGGGATTACGCGAGCGAACGCAGGCTCATCTTTTCTCTCCTCTTCTTTCTTTTTTTTTGCGTGTGATCATTGCACCGGCGACACACGGCGACGGTACTCGTATACCCGTGGAAACAGGGACACGCTATATCCCTGGCGCAACGGGGGTGGCCGGTTCTCACGTTTAGCAGAGCCCGTTCACGAAAATCTCTCGGTGGTCGCTCATCCGAAAGTCGGCTCTCATCTCTCTCTGGACCTGGGAGAGCAAGTTTAATCTTGCATGCGTGCACTTGACTCGAGTGCAAGGGCCCCGCCGCGTGCAACCTGTGCCCCATTTTCGCAATTCACACGAGGGTTCTGGAGACCAGGCTGCCCCCACCCTCTCTCGTTTTCGTGGGGCCCCGTGGGTACAAGTGATATGACGTTTTAAATAAATTTCAATTCCAAGGGGGAGAAGGGACGATCTCGTATACAGGCGGACTTGATCGCATTTAACGAGCTATTGATACCCCCTTCCAGCCAGTGGAGCAAGGGCTACACTTCTCCTCTACACCCTCCAACACGTACACCCTAGATGGATCGGTCTCTGTCCCCCCTCCCCCCTTCCTTTCTTCCCGGCCATCCCGCGGTCCACTAAACTGACCGAGGACAGCTTCACCCCAGCTCCCAACAAGGAAAATCCCACATGTCAGTAACGTACGTGGTGCTCTCTCCGCGGTGATATTGAAAGGGCGGCGCCAACTTACACGCCTCATACCATTATAAAGTCTTGCCCTATGGGAAAGTTCAGATGGCCTCCGGCCAGGAAATTAGCCCTCACGGTCAACCGCGAAACCGAGACGAGCAGACTCGCCTGTGGGAAGTTTCGCACTCGTCGACACAATGTCACTCAGCCCTTTCGATAGTCGAAGAAGTTGTTCCCACGCAGTTCGATCGTGAAAGATTGATTTAGGAGAATATTTTATAATCGCTGGATGATGGCGTGGAAAAATGATTGCTTCGCCTTGGGAACGTCGTTTTCTAAGAAGAATCGACTGTAAGGTTCATCGAGTTTCGTAGAACTCGGCACTACCGAAGGCGGAGCAGTCCTTTTCCCAGCACACTTGGCTTCCTGTAGGATCCACAGAAATCCGGAGCGACAAAGCACAGGAATTCTTTTAGAGGGAGCGAAGCAAGCAGGTCGGATCAAAATTCTATCCTCTCCCCGCTGAATGGGAATCCTTGGCAGAGAAGAAGCAGGAAGTCCGTACTCCCACAATTCTCCCATGCCAGTTCCTCCACCTTGTTTTATATAACTTTATCTCGACATCTGCCCGAATCTCGAGTGTAAAGATCAATTTTCTGGTAGAAAGGGGAGCTGCTGCTGCTGCTGCTGGCGTTTCTTGTTTGGGAAGTAAGTTGGAATAAATTGTCGGTCGAGAGGGAGGGAGGGAAGAAGGGAGAGAGGGCAGGAGATATCCGTAAGTGTAGCAGGTGTGCTGCTGGCTTTATAGAGGAAGGTTTGCAGGGAGTAGGACCACCTGTACCATGATAGGAAGCAGGACATTGTACTGTGGATGGGCAGGAGGAGCAGCAGCAGCGGTACCGAGCGCCAATAGCCATCCAGAACGAAAGAATTCTATTGACCTTTCGCCGGAGGAAGAGAAGAACCCTAGCAGCTGGACTAAGATTGTCGCGGATCTTTCTGCCGGCAGGAGATCCTGTATGGAATGGTGCGCGAGGAGGCTGCCCTTCGCCACGTGGAAACACGTGCCGGCCACATGTTGCACAAAAGGAATCCTTCGTGGTCCTTTCAGAGATATCGTAGCATAAGTCGCCGGCACAAAAGAGCCTTCGGACCCCAGAAATGATTCTCTTTCGGGAAGGGACGCTTAGACCTAGACCTGGCAGATGTTTTCCTTCTCGGCGTACCAAGGCCCTCTCCTCCTCTACGATCTATCGGCGGCATGAAAAAAGGGAAACTTATGCTCCCGAAGCTTCGAGGGTTATTCTCCCTCGTCCTTTGCCAGTCACTCTTGCCAGTATCACGCCGGACGTCAAGCAGTTCGCTTTCCTTAATTATTCACGGCGAAATTCTACACCGCCATTCTTTCAGCTTGCGATTTCAAGCTGTTTCTTAATTCCTGGAGCGTGGTCTTAAAATTGTAGACCGTCAAGATGCAGCGAGCTAATTCTATCCGGGCGGAATCGGACGGGAACATGACGTAGGCGCGTGCATCTATCCAGTCGTCTCACTCTCGGACGAAGGAACAAGGGGGAGAGGTTCTTGAGAGCGAACACGTGGTTGCGACCATCTGTTAGCGTCTCATTCTGTTTCGCCGCGCCTCGACAGACACTTTTCAAAGTGGAAGTGTCTTTCTTCTTCCACAGGCAGCGTCGTCGCCGTCAAAGCTCTTCCTACTCATTCCAAGCTTTTTCTCTCCCTCTTTCTCGGCGGCCACATTTGGCAGCGTTCCAGTTCTGATTTAGATCTCCATAGTTCCAGGCGTCTATTTCAGTAGGCATGAGGGGAAAGTTCAAGTACGTGCTACGTGCACTTAGAGCACCAGCACCAGCAGCAGCAGCGGCACACAGCTTCCCGGTGCAGCGGGTGCCTTTGTTTACTCTGCGGGGACGTAAACATTTCTTCACACTTTGCGCGCCGCGCGTTAAACGGCTCCCCAGCCTTCTTTTTCACCCTCGCGACAACAACTACGCCCGAGGAGAGAGCGTAGAAATGTAAATTTTCCCAGCAAGCGGACTACTTAAAAAGTGGAGCTCTTCATGTGATAACTGCGACCACGTGGTTCGTTAGTTTTTATTTGCTATTTATTTTTAGTCCGAGGGCGGTTTTTCTATTAGAAGGGTGTACCCGAATGCCGTTGATATTTTTTAGGCTCGCCGTAAAGCTTGGCGGAGCCCTTAAAGCGTGGTTTTAAAACGGCAGAATCGCCAAAACGCTATTGTTTCAGAGTAGTTGGGAGAATTGTCGGTCGAGCTGCTTGAAAAGTAGCAGCGGCTGCGTGCTTCGTTTAGTTTTTATTCCGCATTTATTTCTAGTCCAAGAGAAATGGTCGGAGAGGGCGGCGGCGGTGGCGGCGGCGTCTCTATTGGCACAAGGGTATAGAGAATACTGGCGATATTTGTTACGCTCGGAGTAACGCTCGGGAAGCCCTTGCTGGATGGGACTCTAAAACGGCAGAATCGCGATACCGTAAGCCTGCCGCTGCCGCTGCCGCTGCCGCCTTTGTGCCGACAGTAAAAGGTGTTTCGAGCAGGTAAAGCATTCCTACCGAAACGCGCTTCTACCTGACCCACCTGGCTTTCACGGCACATTTTCGACTATAACCCTCGGCTTCTGCTTCTCTCCGAGCCCAACTAACTTGCCAGGAAAGCCCCGAAATCCCACATCGCCGATACATACCTCCCAGGAATTTCGACGCTCGACCATGTTCACTGATAGAATTATTCGGACGTCTAGCACACTCCGTTTAGAAGCGTACGAATTATTTCGAAGGTCAAGAAACTGTTCTTACCGGGGAATCCGAGAAGCGTCTTAGGATTGAGGGGAGCGTCTTTAGAATACGGTGCTGGTAGTCGGGACGAAAGCAGGGATTAAGAATTCAATATCGAGGGACTTTGGAGAAACGTAGATATTGCATATCACCTGTAGATATTACCCTCCAACTTCTATTGGAGCGTGGACATTCTGAGAGGGTAAGCATCGAGAGGAGGAGGAAGAGGAGGATGCATATTCGGTAGGGCCGCAAGCTGCATGAATTTCGAGGCGAGCCAGCAGTTATTAAGATTAAGTATCGCAAGCAGGAAAGATTAGGTCACGTTACACGCGGTTAATAAGGGAGAAGATGAGTTCGCTGGATTGGTGTCCGAGTTTTTTTTTTCTCGGGGCGGCCAGCAGATACATAGGAAACCTGTGGTGTAGCTGTTTCGTTGATGGACATCCGGTTCGCCACGCGCGCTACGTGTGTCTCGGCTGACGTCACGGCACACCTGCATCCTCACAGCTGTTTCCTCGAATCGTGCTGGCAACCCCCCTTGACAAATGGGGTGAATGCATTCCACCACCATAGAGACCACCCCCACAGTACTACTTGGCTATACACGAAAATCTCCGTAGATCTCTTTTAAGGATTCAAAGGCTCGAGTGAATCTCTTAGTATCTGATGGAATACTGCTCGTCTTTGATCGGAGAGCGATATTTCAGTTTCACCCCTTGGATTATTTTGCTTTCGGGCGGGTGAACGAGCGGGCGGGCCCATAAAGATAATGGGGAAAGGTTGTAGTGGGTCTGAATGAAGAGGTGACAGTATATTCTTCACGGATAGTTAGATCGGCGGCGGTAGCGGCTCTCGTTTCATCGATAATCTCTGCCATCCTCTTCGAATCAGCGAGTCCGCTCGCTTCCTCCCAACATATCCCGCTTCGGTTTACGATTTATCGGGCCGTTTTTTATGTCTATTCCCTGGCCGCAGAGGATCACAATGGGGGCACAGAGAGCGCGCGCGGTGGCGGCGGTGCAGCCAGCCAACCCCTCAGGAAAGGCGAGGACGCGTGTTTTACAATTACGGCGGCGGCGGCGGCGGCGGCGTCGACCGGCCGACCAACAGTAACAGATGCAAGTATAGCCGGCTCTACCCCTCTCACTTTCGCCACTAGGATATATCACGCACACTTCCTTTTTTCGCTCGGGGGGAGCACACGCGCTTCTCCCCGGGGAGCGTCGTCGCCCGGGGGATGACGAACTCGCCCGGTTAACTAGAGTATTGTTCGATTATTATTTCGGTACATATCGCGCACTTGTTACCTCTTTGTGCGCTCATATGGCTGGCCCACTCTGCGCTATCAACCCCCCTCTCGCCGAAAGTAAACGATATTCCCACCACACTAACCACCACCCGCCCCCTCAACTTAATTCAATCAACAGGACAAGCTCTTACATTTTTCCCAACAAAGAAATATGAAAATAGTGATAAAACAATTAACAGATAATTTAAGAACGATAATATTAAAGTATTTTTAAAATTCAATATTCGTTAGGAAGCCTTATAATTTTTTTAATAGGATCTATCGCGGAACTGATACTTGAAATTTATCACTTCGGACGGCGATGGTGGCGAGGACTTTTTTCTAATGCGGGCGATCTTTAATGGAAGGATAATAGCGTTCGGATATATATATGACCATCAAAGGGGGAGTATGCCCACTTTTTTTCAGTGAGGGGGGGATATCGATGAAATTTCACGGGGTAACAGGGGAGCAATGGGGCGGTGCTGAATTCCCGGTTCCCTCTGCGGCGATTCTAGGGGTGCTCTCTACCCCACAACCTGTAGTAACCTGTGAGCGACACAGTACAGGTTGGAGGAGAGTTGAGTTTTTCTTGGAAAATCTCCGTTGCACCTTCCAGTAGAAGCTAGGATGATCGGGAGGCGCATTGATCTTCGATATTTGCTAGCGAAGGGCGAGAGAAAGGAGGAAGAGCAGCAGCGAGAGAGAGAGTGAGAGAGGAGGAAAAGGGAGAGGACAATGATCCTCGGAAACGCGTGGAACATCTGCTCTCGCCTCCGGATCTGGCAGAGTGTGTGTCCTCCTTGAGCCGAGGCCGATCGCGTCGTGAAACTTGTCCCACCTCGGCATGCATAGGTATTCATTATCTTCGTCTTCAGAGCACGCTCTCGCTCCTTTTTTTCCCCCGGCCGATCTTTTTTGGTCCACGAAACATCTGCGGCAGCTGCGAGGCGGTGGCCTGGCTCCTTCGGCGCGCACACCACCACCACCGCCGCCGCCACACAGACGAGAGGCAGGTGCTCACCTTACGAGCTTCTCCCTCGTCCTGCCAATTACGCGTGCCTCTTTCTGCCTCGTTCTTTTCGACCTCTCTCTCTCTCTTTCCTTCTCTGCCTCATCTTCCTCCTCTCCCTCGCCATCCTACTTAATCCTACACGCGTCCTCCTTTTCACTCGGCTTCAACCCTGCGCCACCCTGCGCCACTGTCCTTCTCGCTCGGCTCGTTCCTCCAATTCAGCCACGAATTCAGGATAATTAAAGGCCAGCCTCAGAGCCAGTTGCTAGTCCACCAATAGCTAGTATATATCCTCATCCACAATGGATTGATCCTCCGGAGAGCGAGTCAGCTTGCATCCTCCTTTGGTCCAACACAGAACTCTTATCCCTTTTTGCCGTGGCAATCCTTTTGCCACGGGCGAGCACGGGGCACGTGCACCCGGCTGGCCGCTCTCCATGTGGCCCCTTTCGACCCCCAGATATAACTCCCGATGAAAGCTAGCGGAAAGATACCGCCGCGCCGCCAAGGATCTATCTCTTCGGGATCCTAGGGGCCTCGATATAAGTCCGACTCTATCTTGGCCGCGTTCGTGAAAAATGCAAGTCTGTTTGATGTAGAGTGGACTCTGTTTGCGTTATGCGATAGCCTCCACTACCGCCTAGACTTATCTGCGAGCAAGCGCTCCTCCCTTCCCTACCATTTACAGAGCCTCGCCCGGCTTAAGGGGAGAATAAACTTCCGCAGGATTTTCGGGAGTATGATTTCACATTTCTTGGGACTGTCCAAAGAAATAGAAAGAGAGGGAAGGATGCAGGATTCCGGCCACATGCCGGTACGTGCATCTCGAATCGCGTATCTAACAGCTGCCCTCTTGGCCGCTGAGGCTATCTCGCCTTTTTCTAAGCGTTCGATTATACTTTCCTCTCGCGGCAAGACATCTTGGCGCCCCTTCAGTCTGCGCGCCAGAGATCCTCTCGCAATTGGCGGCAGACATCGAGAGAAAGATCGAAGAGAGAAAAAAGATTTATCTTTCGACTTACCCGTAGAGCATCGCGGCGCCAGCGATTCCTCCTCCGCATTGTGCCGCTATGTAGAGTGCGGCTCGAAGGGGTGAGATCCTTCTGCAGAGGGCGAACGACACCGAGACCGCTGGATTCACGTGGCCACCTGCGTCCAAAAGAAACATCTCTCTTTAAGCGCGCATACATAAAAGCTCCTCCTCGCTCCAGTGTCGATCTCTACTTCATGGAATCCACATTCTTCCCCAATTGAACCAATTAAACCCAGTTTGACCGATGGCTCGCTTTCGACGCGCCGACTGGAGAGCCAGAGTGCGAAGATCAAGGCTAGAAGCTTTTTCATGAAAATATTCTACTTTCAACGAGACCAGTAACTGACCCCCTTTTCGCGCGTGGGATCGCTCAGCAGCAGCGGGCTGTCTATGTGAAGGAACGTACTCTGAATGTACCCACATGCGTTCCCCGATAGACAGAGACCGAGGACGCTATCTATATCGAGCGGAGTAATCGGTTAACGAGGCAATCGGCAGAATCCACGAGGGCTCCCTACAAATGGCACGAGAGTACTGCCGGCTAGAATCATTGTTGAATGATACTTGGATAAATAGTAAATGCTCTCAGTGAATAAGCTAGCTTTCATAAGAGATCGTATTACATCTATTTTGCGGATGAATTTCATGGGAGGAAGGAAGCAATGCTTACCGCTAATGTGTCCGAAAATCAGATAGATGGCCGAGATGGCGAAGCCGGATGCAACTGCAGTGGCTAAGACGGAGAGGCCGCTTCCGGATACAGCGGATGCTGCAGCGGCACCGGATACAATCAAGCTGAAGAGGAAAGTGGCGAAACACTCGACCGCAACTGCCCTCCAGAGCTCGAGGCTTCGCGCCTCCGCCGACATCGGTACTCGTCTCTCTGTCAATTCGGCATTGTTCTCCTTGAGATTGGATAGCCTCGTCAAGAGGGTAACGATGTGCGCGTCCACCTCGCGAGATAAAGTCTCGGTAGTCATCTTGCCGCTTGTCGAGTTAGAGCCAACTTTCTTTCACAATACAATTCTAGCTGGCTTTCTTCGCTCTTCTTCTTCTGCTTCTTCCGTTAGCGCATTCCTTTCTTCTTGGCACTTTGTAATTTATTCCAGAGTTCTTCTTAGAGAAAAGTCTCCCGGGTACGTTCACCCCTTGTTGTAAGCGGGTTGCGTCTGGAGAGTCTGCACTTTTTAATCACCTCGGCTGCTGGCGAGTCACTCCGTGGTGGTGGAGGAGGTTCGTTGACGACGCGTGATTTTTTCTTAATTATTAATAAACGCGAGGGGGATATAAAGTGTCGACAGAGAGAGTTGGAAACGGGGGGGAAGAGAGAATCGAGTGCACGGGAGGTGCGTGGCCGCCGATGTTGCCGGAGTGGCAACGCGTTCTCGAGTGACAAGCCGATCCACCAGCGAAACAAGTGGGCCCTGAGCCTTCCTGCGCGCCTCCACCGCCACAACACCCCCACTCTTCGACCCTTCTCTTCACTCCGACGTGCATCTGTGCCTCTGCCTCTGCCTCTGCCTCTGCCTCCACCGGGAACACTAGCTCTCCCATCCACAAAGTATCTCCTGCCTCCTCGTTTTTTTTTCTTCTTCTATAGATCAATCGTGCGAGATTGATCATTGAAAATTGTGGGGGGAAATAAGGGTAGATTTTCATACTGCTTTCCTTGAGGTTCTCGAAAATGGATAGTTTCTTCCTTGTTTCTAGTTTTAGCAAGCTTTGAATTATCTTTGCGATCGATTTTACAGTGGCTTTAATTAAGCTGATTGTTGTACTCGCCGGAGTCGTTCTCTTATTCCCACGAGTCGAGTGCGGCTTGCAATGCCGGAGTTCCCACAAAAAAGGGATGTACGCACGAGGGGCCACGGACAACGAGCATAATAGCTCCCATTTAGATCAACTTTACGCGAACGCCGGAGGAAGATGGACCTCGCACGTCGTACCCCCCGCTAATTTGCATTTCCCGACAACTTTTCTTCCCGCGAGCCTTCAACAACCACACAGATTTCCTAGGGGATTTCGATGTTCTTTGAAAAGTCAATTAGGAACTTATCCACTTTGTGCAATTCTGCCAAGGATAAAATGAGAAATTTCAACGTAAGATTTTCGTTCTTCCCGAATGCAACAGGTCCCTGAGTTCCTTCGGAGAAGGCGACCCTAATGTATCAAGCGTGACGGTTCCAAGAGGATAGCGCAGTAATCCGATATAATTAAAGTCGGTGCGTTCTTTAGCGAGGCTGTACAGAACTTAGGCCTGGACTCGTAATAAATCCACCAATTACCACAAATTGAAGTAGTCAAGCGGCGGCGGTACGGCGCGGGGAAGGAAAAACTTTCTCTTTACTATCTTGCCGGGCGAGCCAGCTAAATTCCTCGTATTACGGCTGATTAACGCGTCCACTTGTACCACACTTCCCTCGCTCGTCTAGTTAATGAGAGAGCTCCTTTTACAATGAACATCGCCAATGTTTTCCTTATTCCGCTAATAGGATTCGAGGCATTTTTCACTCAGAGAAATTGAGCGAAAGAATAGAGAATGATGTTTCAATATAGCTGGTCGGTGATCGGCGACGCCTCTCGGAGAACTTTAGTCATGGTCGTGGCTGACCCTTTCTCCTTAAACGAATATCGAGAGTCAAACGTAAGTCAGCGTACCCTACCCGGCTGTAACCCACATGCGCCACATAAGGCAGCTTTTACTTCGCCTCACCGGGACGCAGAGCGTCGTATATTTCTCAGCCAAGCTACCTAGCTCTCCTCCGCGCTTCATTATCTTTTACTGATTTGACAAGGGTTCCAGTGGTACTCAGTGAAACAGAGAAGGACTGTTGCTTTTATCTCGAAATAAACAGTGTTGTTATATTTCGCCATTATTTTACAACAGTTAGTAGTATTATCGGGTTGAATGAGGTGCGTTTGGTGCAAATGGGAACACTCTGATAAAAGGTATTGAAGAAACGATGAAGAAACACGCTGTGAGTAACTCTGGCCTAATCTGGCAGGGGGGAAATAATCGCAGATAAGCGTATGCCAGTCGGTTCGATCGTGAGTAATAAGTTGCTCGCTATAAAGTCGATGAGCTCGTCGGTTGGATGATGTGATGCGAGGACGTTCCCACCCGATCATATAGATCCGTAGATCGCACTCGATCGTTTCAGAACGCGCTATTCATCAACGCGTGGGCGAGCGGACGACTGCATCGTCGATTTACACGCGACGATTTCATTATTCCTCAGTTCTCCCGGAACACTCGACCAACTAGCATTGCTTGGATCGTGTGTATTGTGAACAGTGCTTGGAAAGATGTGTTCGTCTCCGTGCCGTCACACACTAGTGACTTGACAACGGGCAACGAAATTGCAGTGTGGTTTAGTGCAGTGAATCATCGAGTGTCACGAGATTCAGGCGTGGATCGAAGAATTGAGAGAAGATTTGGAGGAAGAAAGAAGAGAAAGAGGGTGTTGGCCAAGGGCGATTATATAAAAGGGCCAGGAATATTTCCAAGGCAGTGAGTGGGCAGCTACAGCTATCCGCATCATTGGAAACATCCTCCGAAGAGGCAAGGAAAAAGTGGGATTCCTCGTAGTAGTAGCTTCCTGGAAGCAAAGTACTCATCGCGTAGACGGGAGGAGGTAGTGCTGAATGAACGGTGGGCGCCGCCAAGTTTTACTTTCGTAGAGTAGAGTAGAGTCGAGCCGGAGTCGCCTTTCGCTTTTCCCCCGTGGCGCGTCCGGCTCAGGTAAGAGAGTGGAGGATAGCCGCCGCCGCCGCCGTCGAGCTGTGGAAGAGTGTGCTGGTGGTGGGACGGCGGTGCAGGCAAGTGTCACACATATACGGGGCCGCATAGACCGAGCGCATACGGCGAAGCAGAGAGAGAGTAGTACGCGGCCGCGCATAAGGGCCACACCTGTTCTCCAGGAGCGCGCGGTACCACACGCGGTAAAATGGCCGCGCCTAGTACACACGCACTCGTACTGCGCCTTCTGATCGGGGCAGTGATTCTAGCGAGCGACACTCTCTGTCAGGAGCAAATACAGCAAGGCAGCCGTTACTACAATCGCGACGGCGTCTACGTGCCGCCCAATTTGCCCGACAGGCAGACCTATATCTACAAGGACAGAAGGTACGGATACTATCCGAGCTACCTGGACCCCGGCTTCAGAGGACCCACCAGAGCACCCGAGGATCGTTACCTCTACGATGTGAGTCCCCAAATACCATTCGCTCGGAATGCTCTCGCCTTACTTGGATCACCAAGCCTCTCCTCGACCTCCACACTCGTCGCTCCATTTTAGAGTCGACGACATTGCTTTGCGTTTACGCCTCTTGCTCGCTTAACCGTAGGAAATCGGAACGCTTTATTGGAACGAGGGTCGCTAATCGAAGGACAATAGGCTGCTCGCTCGAGAAATGCTTTGTATCAAGGGAGCGCTGTACATTCTTTTTAAGGGAACCACGCCACGAATTCCTCTGCCGGGAATATTGGGCGGCTGGCGGGAGGACCTTCAAGGAAGGGAACGAGCCGATTCCAGAGTACTGCCGAGAGACGTATCGGTGACAACTAAGTACGGGGACGTGCAGGGCTTCAAGGTTTACTTGTACGACGATCCGCAAGCGAGACACAGGCCCTGGAGCCTCCCTGTCGAAAGAGTTACCAAAAGTGTGAATGTCTTTCTGGGCGTCCCTTACGCGATGCCTCCTGTAAGGGAAGGCAGGTTTAAACCACCGAGACCCCACAAGTATGTTTACTCGATCGAGTATCATTATTGTCGAGTTAAAGAATCTCTTTACACATGGCTATGATTGATTTAGAGGCTGGCAACTTATACAGGCTGTGGATTGGGGGCCAGCTTGTCCCCAGCCATCAAAGTATACAGGCGCTACCAAGGGAATCAGGGATGTTGATGAGGATTGTTTGTACTTGAATATATTTACACCTTATGTAAGTAAAGTCATCGCCCTTTGTACATAGGAAGTGGTACTCATAAGGAAGTGTTTCTGGGGCATAGGTTGGTTCAGGTATAGCTAGGCTCTACCCAGTTATGCTCTACATTCATGGTGGAGAATTCACTCATGGATCTAGTAATCATTTTCCTGCTCATATATTAGCTGGTTTCTACGATGTCGTCGTCGTGTCGATCAATTATCGCTTAGGAGCGCTCGGTGAGTTTGAATAACGGTTGCGCAATGTGCGTGAAAGTGGTTTTACATGCAATTTCATTTGATACGTAGGTTTTCTATCCACCGGCGATGAAAATAGTCCAGGAAATTACGGTATACTCGATCAGGCAATGGCGTTACGATGGGTGTACGATAATATCGATGCGTTCAATGGAAATCGTCAGGCTATTACACTTTTTGGACCTGGCGCTGGCGCAGCCAGTGCAGGTTTATTGATGGTTTCGCCCAGGTAATTTTGGCTAGCACTTTTTTTTTGTTGCGTGTCAGCGTTTTCATTGTGGATCTTTCTTTAATGTAGAACGCGACAAATGGTATCGAAAGTAATAGCACAGTCTGGCTCTGCATTGGCGGATTGGGCCGTCATTGTAGATAAGTACAGAGCGCAGAATACTTCGAAAGTATACGCCAAGGCATTAGGATGCAGCATTGAGAGTAGTTGGAAATTGGTTCAGTGTTTGAAAGACGGTCGCAGCGCTTACGAGTTGGGCAATGTAGAATTGAAGCCGGAAGTTGGGATGTTCCCGTGGGCTCCAGTCTTGGATACCAATTTTACCGTACCGCACGATGATTTGTACGAAGATTGGAGAGCATCCGAATGGCACTTCTTTGGGGAAACGCCCGAAGAAAGTGTAAAGCATAAAAGATACAGGCACGATCTAGTCTACATGACAGGAGTGACCACTCAAGAAGCAGCATACATTTTGTGTTAGTTATTCGCGATTTAATTATTCATATTTACATTGGTCGTGACGAATCTTATTATTAATCTCTTTCCATCAGTCGAGAACTCTACATTGGCAGCGAATAATTTCGTGATCGATGAAAGACTTTTCGATCAGAAGGTTTGGGAACTTGTGCTTCAGTATAATTACACTCTGAATCCAGAGGGTGTCTTTGAGGCGATTAAATATATGTACACTTATTGGCCGGATCCAAAGAATGTCACTCATATTCGTGATCAGTTCGTGAATGTAAGTGAATCATACCTGCGGTAATTAGTACACTTCCCAGCGTTGCGTGTATTCAAACAACCTGGTCGAATTGCAGCTGCTGACGGATTTCCATTATGTCGCTCCGTCCGATAAAATTACAAAACTGCTAGTGGAACGACGAGTACCTGCTTATTTGTACGTCCTAAATACTACAATAGAAGCACTGCAATTACCGCAGTGGCGTCGAGTGCCGCACAACACGGAGCTCCTCTGGTTAACGGGGGCACCGTTTATGGATGTTGGTGTGTGAATTTTATATTACTCAGTGCGCGTAATTCTAGGATATAATACTAACAGGATATTATTGGAATAGAATTCTTTCCCGAGAAGTGGAAACTCAGACGGGATATGTGGACAGATAACGACAGGAATATGAGTCGCTTCTTTATGAAAGCTTACGCGAATTTCGCAACTTACGGGTATGTGGTTACTCGGAGGTATTCCTTGATAAAGTGCCGAGTGGAGTATTTCTTAATAAATTAATATTTCATCGTAGCAATCCGACGCCATCGCAGATCTTAGGCTTGCATTTTGATGTTGCTAAACATGGAGAGCTACGTTATTTGAATCTGAATACTACGCTCAATAGTAGTATTCTGATTAATTATCGGCAAACGGAAAGTGCATTCTGGTCTATGTATCTGCCTACAGTGATTGGTCGTTTAGTACCTACATATCCCCCCGTGACAGAAGTAAGATTTTACCTATTGGAAATATTTCTTAGGTGTAGAAAGCTTCTTTCATAAAGACAATTCAATGGAATTTCTTGCAGTATTGGTGGGAGCCAAAACAACCGTTGCAAATCGCATTTTGGTCAGTTTCCACTGCCTGTTTACTGTTGATCGTTCTCTCTGTCGTTTGCTGTATGCTTTGGCGCAATGCCAAAAGGTAAGAAAAGGTAAACAGAACCAGATCCAATTGTGACTATATGTGGAGCATGCGGAGGTTGGTTCTGCTGGTTACGGTCTTCTTTCGTTAGTTGTCCAAAGAGACTAGAGTTAGGGCAGTTTTTCGATATATCCTTGAATTAATATACTTCTGCTTATAACGCACGTAGCAAAACGAAGGCTGCGAGGATGTACGCAGGTAACTCGAGCATTACTTTGCACAAACTACTAGTCGCACAATTTGGGTGTGGGTGGGGGCACATTTTTAATAATCCGAGAGGAAAATCTAGGGTGTTAGATACTTTCGATAGTTGGGGGGTGTTGCGCAATCCTCTTCTTATGCTTGTTCTTTCCTTTTCTTTCTCTTAGACAATCTGATCACTACTATAGCGGAGACATCCTGATGGTACGAGACGACGAGCACTCGGAGGGAATCGAGAATATAACGCGTGCCTCCAAAGAGAACATATACGAGTATCGTGATGTCCCGTTAGTAAAAACAAGGATACCACGACAGAACGAGGCACGATTACAAGAGCGATTAGCTCACAATCGAAAGTTCAGTTCAACGCCGTCTCTTCGAAGCAATTCGAATGTTTCACTGAAGGATATGCGCGCCGATGGTTTTGTTACCAGTTCGCCAAACGGTCAACCAAAATTAAACAAAGCAATGAGCCAGTCCACATTGCCTAAGGCTAAGAGTAAGACGCACTTAGTACAAGGGGTACCACAAACCGCTGTGTAACCCCATCCTATCTTTACGTCTCCTATTTATTTCCCTTTGTACAAACTTCAGACTTTTTAACACATTTATAAAATTAATATTCCACATTCTTGGAGAGAGAGAGGGAGAAAAGAAACAATTTAACATGTTACTGCCATGCCTTTATATCAGGACTGATTAAGTTTGCACGAGGCAATATTTCTACCTAGACGTAAGATCACACACATCCGTCCACAAAAGTATAATTGTTAGGAGAAGTTTATGGAGATTTCTTGTCGGGAAGTACATTTCGTATATTTTTTACGAACATGTACTAACCGCCGGCATCTAATCAAAACTTTCTCCGCTATACGTATGCGTATACAATATTTAAGAATGCACTGTGTATATTTATAGATTTTGTATTTTTTTACTGTTGACGAGAACGAAAGCGCCCGTACTATGTAATATATACAGAAACGATTCATGTATGTATTTATATTCAGAGGAAGCATCTGCCTTCTATCTATATTGCTGCGAGCCCCACGATCGCAGTAGTTCAGTCGCAACGAAACCATAATACAAATAGGTTACCTACATTCGTTTACCTTGGATAGCCGAAGTATTTCTAACAGTTGTGTTCGTAATGTCCCTCTAATTAGCGCGTCGCTTAGTTGTATGTAAATCGATCTCACTAGAGTATCGTTGGTGTTTTGAGATTTATAGAAGATGAGATTTAATGGACATTGAGAGCTGTTGAACTGTGCATAAGATTTTATGTGTATCTCGTAGTTACGAATGCACTCTGTAATAGTATTTTATACTTCCATGAGGGTGGAAGGAACGAGAGAGTCGAAATAAACGAACTGCAGCTGAAGATCATCATGTTTTCCATAGCGTTTATTTTCTTTGGATTGTGTGTATAAAATATCTCGCGTAACAACTTAGAGTAGGCTAGGCAATACTATTTACAGTCACGTTAGTTGTACTACATTTTTCATTTATACGGAACACAACTGTACTATGGTGTACGGTCTCGATAGTCCTAAATCATTATAAATTACTCTTTGATTTCTTGGGATAAGTCCTGCGTCATTGATGCACTGGTGGTTGCGTCGAGTGCCTCTGCTGTCTCGCTTCTCCGAGTTTGACGAGGCCAAAGAAGCTTTTGTCCTGTTGGAATAACGTGTACCTTGCTGACCCCACGTCCTTCAGTACGATTACGTCTCCAGCGTGGAGCAGTGTCACTTGGGCAGAGAAACACGACCTGCTCTTGTGTCCAACACCAGGACTGTAGAGCTAAAAGCAATTCCATTGCATTGGTGATTAATTAATGGCCACTAACTTAGACTTCACTCAACCCCATAGATCAATCTACTCTGTCAGATGCACTTACCATACATTGAAGAATGGGTCTACCGTTGACGAGCAGGTGAAACCCGTTTTCGTCGTGCTCGTCAAGGTAGTGAATTTGGGCGTAGGTCAGGTATAAGCCGGCTTCTTGGACAGTGAGTCTTCCGTCGTTCGCAAGGGAGAAGTATTTGTTCATTCCCAATTCGGAGACCCAGTCGCTGGCACGCCAAGCCTTGAATATTCCATCTCCGTGTCGCGCCCTTCCATTCCCAGTATGCTCGTCCTCCTCCGAGAACAAAGTACTGTCCGCCCCGTAGTGTATCGCGTGCACCTGTCGAGGCGTACGTAAGTGTCTTCTGCTCATTCCTCGGCGCACATGCTTCGATGGACTCTCTGAGATCTATGATTAGTTGTGCGAGAGTCAGATGCTAGGATTGTACATCATCGCTCCTCTCTTAAGTCGTACAATCTCACCTGCAAAGCCTTACGCAAATCCACCACCTGTCCCCTAACATCTTCCTGATGCTCGGTTAAAGCATCTTCCAGATTCTTACTCGTACGACCCAGTTGACCTGCCGAATCATCTTGGTGGCCGGAATGACTCGAGTCCGGATGCGCGTGGGCATAATACTTCTTGGGGGGATGCCGCTCCCAGCTACTTGGTGTGCAAGAGATGCGTAAGAACGGAAGTCCCCCATTCGTATTACCATTTATTATCGCGAGTAATTTTGATAGAGAAAAATTGCAAGCTATTTACCCCGTTTGATTCCTCTCCGATGAGTCATCCTCGACGTTCTCGTGGGGTCTCGGGCGGGAGAGGATCATTCGTCTCCTTTGGGTGCGATTTCCACGTCGGTGGGCCAATGTGAATTCCTCGGATCTATCGCTCACCGATCGTTTTAATTTATTTCTTAAAGACACCCTCCCAAGATCGCGAACATCCCTTCTGTGCTGGGTGGACTTTTCTTTCTCAATCTTCTCCTCGTGAGATTGTGACACTTGTTCCGAGTTCTTGCGACCCTCGCCTCTAGTTTTGTTCTGATCGAGACCTCGCTTGGGCTTGGCTCTCTTTATGAACGCAAAATAATCTAGGAGACCAGGCATCAGGGTGGGATCAGGTGGGGAGGGAACGGGTTTAAGGGTGGACGAGGCGTCAGGGAAATCTGAAGGCCTCATGCCATACGCCGGTGTATGATAATCCTCGTAGTAGTCGTGTCCCGAGGACACGTTGTCGTAATTGGTATCGTAATCCGCATTATCTATGTCCGCTTCGTCAGCATCGTCCTCCTCAACGGATTCTTCCGCGTACAGCTACGAACACATTTCATGATACTTACTAGTCTAATGTAATCTTAGAGCGACAATGGTAGAACAGTTTATTTATCGTTTTAACTACCCGCACTTGGTTTAGCGGATCCAAGAGCAATTGCATCATAGTAACCCGATAATTTCGTGTCAGAGATCAACGGGAATTCAGTACGAGAAAAATTAGAATGCGGTCGTTGAACCCCTCTATACCAATGATAGTGGATATCCCAGCGACCTTTTGCGTTCGATTCGGTGGCGATAAGCCCCCTCTCGATTTTAGTAAAAAAGTTCCAACAGGTCGGGTCATGCCCCGAGCCATAATTAATATTAATTGTGCTCATCCCGAGAGGAGGCAGACGCACATACGACGAACCAAGCTGCGCTTGACCCGTCCAGCAACTTTTATAATAGGCCTCGTTAGCTCTTGTTCATCATTGAGCTTCTGGTAGAATTTTCAGAAGCACGCGGCGCACTGGTCGCGCACGGTGTGCCTATCGCTCGTTATTGATATAAATTGGGCCTCTCGGAAGTGGCTAAGTAAATCCAATGAATCATCAGCGTTTACTGTCCCCGGGCAACATATCTCCGATCGGGCGCAGTCGAAAGAGAAGACAATTTTGATTTATGGGAGTGACGTATCTTCGAGTGACAATGAGACTGACTTTCTCCGAGCAGGGAAACAATACTTATGTACAGCGGAGATAAACCGACCTGTTCGTCGAGAGCTTCCAATCCCTCGAGGAAGTCCCCTTCTCCAATCCGGCGCATCAGATTCTCCACGTTTATCTTTAACTGGCCAATTTCCCGGGCGTTCGCCAGCGAGCAGTGCACGCTCCAGGTTTCCAATCCGAGGCAGAGCAGGGCAACGATCAGAGCAGTTGTACTCAGGATCGTATTTCTCCTGAATCGCAGCCGATGCTTACCGATGCCATGCTCCATGTCCGAGTGGGAGATGCTCAGGTTTCCTCTCGAGAAGCTCAGAAACGAACGCGTTTCTTCCTTGCTCTGGCCATCGTTCATCAACTTGTGTTTCAATCTCGCCGCCTTGCTCTCTTCTTCGTGTAGAATCGGAGTCATCTTGCTAGTGGTCCTGCAGCATTGCTTTCGTCCCTCACCTCCTTTCCCCAATGACGATCAGCTGTCCAAGGCGAAGATGAATATATTTTAGGCAGTATAAAAAAATGCGTACTCGTGAAATTGATATTGCTCTTCGCCGGCGTTTCGGATACTCTGTCTTTGCGAGTGGATCGAGTGGAGAAGAGAAGGAGCACTGGCGATTCACCTGATTTCACAATTTCCAAGATTTACGGTGCAGTGAGAAGTAAAACGCCCCGGTCCTGTTCCTCTTTAAAACCTGTCGAGTAGGTTTTTTCCCCTCCAGTGTAGAACTGCCAGGATGACTGGGGCCCTCCTGTATCGGAGGTTCGACCCTTTGCCCCCTCGACTTCTCCCTACCTTTTCCTTTGTCTTGGGCCCTTACACATTCTACCTTTCCCCCGAACGCACCACTAACATTTCTCCTCCACTCGATCCCACGACTCCACTAGCTCTCCCTCTCTGCATACAGCAGCATCATCTCTCCGAAGAAGTATCAAAGCCAAAATGAAGAAACACTGCCAACTTATCCGAATAATATCCAATAAACTATTTCCTTCGAACTTGATCGGCGAAGAGTGAATTCGAAGGAGGAATTCCTCCCTAATTTCTCACTTAGTTTCGATCTTCACCTGAAACTGCCGATGGATCTAAAATAGAGGGATAATCCTTGGGGTCGGCCGGAACTCGAGTGAAATCCAGCTGACGCAAGATGTACCAGTTTCGCAGTTCACTCTCCCAAGTTCACGTCTGACCCGTTACACAATTTCCACGCGGCTCACTTATCGCCGGGGAGAAAAAGTAGTGACAGCTGATAGCGAGAGGATTCGTAGAACTAGAAGAGGATTGCTCCGCGGGCGGACACAAGAGAGAGGAATGCCTGCGGCCTGCTGTGAGGAGTCTCTCGGCACAGACTGACTGAACCGGACGAACGCTGCGCCTGTTTATCACGTCTCGCCGCCGCCTCACCTCCTCTCCTCTATTAATTCTGTAGCGCAGATCACTGATCTCACCATCTTTTTCATCCGGCTCCCTCTCCTTTTTCCCTGCCTCTCCCGCGGGAGTTTCCCATCTGGAATTCGAGATCGCAGATCTTCCCCACCCGGAGAAGAGGAATCCGCGGCTAAGAGAAGTTCGATCGCGAAGATTAGTACGTTTCCGAGGCCAGATTACATTGCATCGGGCAGAAATAACTGCAGCGGCTCCTGTTACACTTACCGCGAAAATGCATCCGCTGCTGCTGGGCAAACTATGCTCGAGCGAAGCCTTCCCAGCAACCACAGACTGCATCGCTATGCTCGCCCCTTCCTGCAACTGTAACCCCGATATTTCCAGGGAAAGTCCCTCCAAACCGACACTCCTCCTCACGAGGAAATGCCCGAAAATTATCTAGAACGACGTACGAAAAGTGTGTAAAGGAAGAATTCGGACGGTGAGAGTTAAGAGAAGATAACGCTTTGTGCTCCACATTCTTTCCGCATCTTCCTGGAACCTTCATTACCAAGTGTTAAATTATTTCGACCTGATGTCACTGCTTCTCCGTCGATTTCATTCTTCAGTGCTTTCTGATAAGAGGATTCCAATTACTGCTTCCATTGCTGACGGAATAAGACATTGGATAAGTTTCATAATTGCAGTATAATTAGTGAATATTAGTCCGAGGAATCATAGTTGTAACCAACTACGCTTATCATTAAGCAGCTGATGTTCGAGAAGCTCTCAGAGCGAATATACTCGGATGCCAGCACGTGACGATGATTGCCCTCGCTTTATCACGAATTCCAGAAATGCACCCGTGCTTAATTATCGCACAGAGAGTGTCGGGTGCGTGCGTGCGCCCCGAAGAAATTCCGTGCCAATTTCAGATAATAAGAAGACGGATCATTAGAAGATCTATCTTGTCCGTAAACAAAAGTGAAGAAAACTCCTTTGGAAAAAGATGACTTGACCTATGGTTGACCCTTCGGTCATCAAGCAGTCTGTACCTGATTCTCATGACTGGCAGTAGCGACAGTGTGATGATTGTTCTCTCAGTTATATCGCAATTATCTTAACGATCTACATTGCGCTTCATATGCTAGAGGCACGGAATGAATTTTTGTTCACAGTGTAGTTGCTCGATCGTTCTCTTATGCGTACGATTCGAGCGTGTCAGCGTCCCTGGCAGTCGATAAACAAATACGATAGCTTCTATGACCGCAATTGTGCAAAAGTTGTTTCTACGCGATGTAACAAAAGCTCTCGCAGCGATATTACACTTGTAGCATCAAAACGCTCGTTGGGAAGATTTTCCTCTGATCGTGTAGGAGCTCCTTAAAGAGCGTCGTACACAGTAATGTCAAGAGCGCTGTTCTAGGAAGTGCAGCTCGATCCGGAGCCCGGTAAAAAGTTGTAGTGCTTCGATAAATAAGGAGCGACATTGTACGTCAATGCATCTGCAACGTTGTCGGCTTGTAATTACAATCGTTCTATTTACTAAAGAGTAAATCGAAGGAGAAATAAGCAGAGATTGAATTGGGATGGCGGACGGTTGGGGAAAAGGTCGGGCTACGAGAGCCAGGTCACTTTTACGCAAAAGTTGTATACGCCGACCTTGAAAACGGGTTCCGAATACGAGTCGGGTCTTTCATGGTCGCGTTTCGACTTAGATACTTTCGTCCTTCGATTCACATTGGTCCCTTTGCCCTACTAGACTTCCTCTACCAAGTCACGAGTTATTTATATCTTGTGGGACCGTGCAGAAAGTGCAGTACACATGCTTTCTATCTTATCAAATGGCAATGCAGTTTTGATACACTCAACATACTTATAATCGTACTCGGCAGATAGTAGTCTATCAATATTATTCTTACGGGAGTAGTCTCTGGTTAACAATCGAATTTAGATATAACCGATGACTTCTAAGCGTCGAGTGACAGACAACATATCAGATTTCAATTTATACTCAATCGTCGTGAGACTCTGATACGATTGACCGTAAGAATTCCTCCCCCTCGTTGAGAGGAGGCGCAACTGATATTGCTCTTGCCAGTCCTCGTTTATCTACCATTTCAAATACAGTCTTGCCAACTTGTCGCCGTCGAGTATTCGGAGGTCTGCGCCAGGAACACCTCTATCGAACGTGGAACCATACGCCTCATAATTGATATAACATTCCTTTTACTAATGACTATTACTGTTTTGGGTCTCAAAACATTATTGTTGAAATTCCACCCCTGTGTATCATAATTGCGGGGACTTAATCAAATTTGGAAAAGAGCCAATGGAGAGTTATTGCAGGAGTTACGGGACTAGGGCCCAGAGAGGCCTGTAGCTCTCGGTCCATTTCGTCCCTGGGTCCGATGCTTTGGTTTCTTGGTAGTGAGTGGTAGTGAGTGAGGGAGAGTGAGAGAAAGAGTGGTTGGCGAGACTCGAATACAAAAGCCGGTCAGTGGTAAGAATAGAGTAGGAGAAAAGAGAGTGGGCATTAGAGGTGGTACGGGCAAGAGGAAGAAAAGAGAATCGTTGAAGCGCACTGGCGCGCTCCGGCGGTTCGTAGTAGCGTCTCCTGATAAACAAAGATGCAGGCGTAGGGTGTTGGAGAAAGTGCTGGCAGGGTGACACGTTTCACCAGTGGATCGAGGGGCTCAAAAGGCTCGATACGGGGATCGATCGAATCCACCTGTTGCCTATGATGGTATGATCAGGTAAGTCCCCTCTTCAATAATACTCGTGGAACCCCCCCAGTCTCCAGGCATTTTTTCCCTCGGCCCAGCAGCATGCTGTTGCCCTGCCCAGCCGCTCGCCTCCACTTTCCTCTCTCGCTTATCTCTCTTCCTTCCTCGTGTACACTTAGCAAGCAGCGGTATACTTCACCAAGTTAGAACAGTCCGAGTGGTAAAACTCGTTTTTCCAATGAAGGATCAAAGTGACAAGGGATATCTCGAATACCGAGGGTTGTCATACGTGTAATTGCTGTAATAATCACGGTACGGATATGATGGGGAAAGTCTAGAAGCCGGTAAGAGAAGATCGTGTCAGCGGGCATCTGGTGTATTAGGGTCGAATGCCAATCTAGTTTGCTTTATCGCGATTAAGCGGAAACATGCATCTTTATTTCAACCCTCTCGGTCAATTTGATACGCCAACGAGTACGTGACTGACTCGTCGGCTGAGCAACGAGCAAGAAATGAGTGGTGACGAATTGCTGACTACATTGTGTGCATTTGTAGAACTCGGAATATCTCGCTCGGCCGCTCTGTATTATCATGCACTTGGCGAAGCTCCCTAGGTTCGCCAAGTTGTCATCCGTCAGTCTTACGAGATCGAGAGGTATGCACGGTTTACGAATGGTGCCTTCTTCCGTGGCGCGAGTTCTAACTAAACGATCAATCATCGACGTCGATTGCCGCGCGAGACAAAGGATAAGCGTCGCAGCTGTATAAGGTGAAACGTTGAGAGATGGAATAGTCCTTTGCTGGAGAACGTGAGAGAGCCAGCGTTAACGGGAGTGCGACAGTTGGTTGGTGGTCGTCATTGATAAAGCTTGAATTGCTATGTTGCAGGGCTATCACACTGGGGTAAATATAATTAAGCTAGTCGAAACGATATAGTCCGGCGGATCCGAGCAATGGGAAGCGATAGGGGTGATGCCGCGAATCCTCCGAGAGCCTCGACGAAATTAATAGAGTGGAACGTAGACATGAGAGTGACCGTGTCGAATGCGGGAAAGTCCAAGCTCTACCAGAGATCCCGCAATGTTCTAATGTTCATTTTCGCGATCGCCTTTATGCTCCTACTCACACACCTAAGAAGGGAAGTTCGCGCCCTGCAAGTACAGGTGAGTCTCTCCTTATTCCGTGGATAGTTCAGGTGTTCTTCCCAAAGCTCGACTTGATAACACCTCTTATATTCGCCCTTTCAGATGCAGTACATGAACGTGAATCTACTCGTACTCGCATCCAAGTACGAGCGACTGAATAGAAGTTTAAACCGATCATGGTACCAAAAATCTAGCAGGTATTATGAGAGCAAAAAGCCGATTGCGAGCTTCTATGGTGATGTTCCTAGAAGCTTGAATAACATCGTGGAGATCCTTAACGATACACAGAGTAGAGTCAACGAAAGTTCGTACGCTTATAGTTCAGTTATTCCGTTGCTGAGTTCGATTGGAAGTCTGAGAGATCAATTGTTATTTAGCAACGGTACGCATGATACGCGTAAAGAGCGCGCTCCCGCGATCGATGGGGCTCTCACCGATGCCAACGTTGAGAGCACCGATCAGAAGGGAAACACTCGTTTGCGAATAAAGAGAGCTATTGTGAGTTTCGAGGCGCAAAACTCCACGTCGAGAATCGGTACCTCGGAACACGAAAGTGACGGAACCGAGGGGGAAATGAGCGAATTAGATCTCCCGTGGGAATCACGAAGTGGAAGATCGCGAAGAGACGAGGGAAGAGGTAAAAAACGGGCACAGAAAAGAAGGAGGCCCAAACGCAGTCGCAGGCGATTGGGTATATCTGTAGTATTTTTCTAATCGAGATAGCGATGTTACCGTGCGATCGATAGTAACGAGAATCAATGTCTGATATTTATGAATTAATCACCTATAAATTCGTAGGGCCTTTGGTAGCGACATTCGTCGGCGCTATTCCCGAGCAACACGTTAAAGATTCGGGTAACTATCTCTCAGAAAAAGTTGTCTTGATCTTACGTCATTAGGACAGCACCCATCACTGGCATATTTCTAGTTTATATTGGACCGTGGGTTAAGAGTATGCGAAATGACTCGCAATACAATTTGAACAAGTTCCACTTGGTCGAAGAGAAGAAGTCGATTGAAGTGACCGCAAATGGTCTATACATGATCTCTGCACAGGTAGACTGCATTTCCCGAAGAACGTGATAGCATCGAAGTGTTTCGATAATAACATTTAATGAACCTTACAGATTTTTTATTTCGGCGAACCGACACATTATTCTTATTGGATTTTGCTTACTTCAGAGGGACAATCGAGTACACGGAAGCTCGTTAAATGTTCCACTGCCTCGGCCACGTCGGCCGCAGAGGTATCGTGTTTCACAAGCGTCATTGCTCCACTTCGTAGAGGCGATAGGATTCATATACAACAACAGGAAAGGGATCGGTGAGTCTTCCGGATATGCCTGACTATCAAAAATATGCTTACGAATTGTCCTCATTTTAGATTGGTAAACATGAGAGAAGGTCATAGTTTTGTTCAACTTATATTATTGTCCAGTGGATCTCGTAAAAGGCAAACATAGGTGAAGCTGATATGCTTTTTTTTGCCATAATTCCAAATACGAAACTATATACAATCAAGATCGGTGAATATAAGAGTGGTAATACTGCCGCAGGTTGTACAATTGTACAGCTTAAAAGTGCATAATAGTAAACGTACAAATACGCAATGTCAAATACGAAAGAAATACATGACCAGTACTTAAGTTTCTTGAATAACTTCGTTGGTATGAACGAGAAGATAAACGATTCCATATGTGATGTTAAGTTTAAGATGTGATTAATTTCCGTGCAATTTATTGTACATTCTTTCAATGTGGGTACTACAGTTTTGTTAATGTTAGGGATTACTTGTATGTAACATGATCGTGATCAAAATACAGTGCCCTATTTTTTTCAAAGGTGTGTTATTACTGACAAAGAATCCTTGGCTAGCTATACTACTGTGGATAATAAAGTGGTAAAGGTGATATCCGATCTATGAACAATATTTTTATTAATAAATCATCTCTTCATCACAGATTATATCACAGTCAGTACATGGGCTAGATGCCCTCAGTCTTCTGGAATACTGTTGAGTACTGTTACCATTGTTTAGTAGATTCTTCAGTCGCATTGGCGAATAACTAAAGTTCTCAATTCCTGCCCGCGTTGCGAGAAAGATGCAGTGGACGTCAGTCGTGCGGCTGATGTTGCTCGGTCCATTTCAACCTAGAGAAAATATAAGTAGAGATGAGAATAGAGTGTAACACTTGAAAAACCGATGAGAGTACTTATGAGTACGCCTATTAGCCGTTCGAACTTCACACGCAATTTTGCGTAATGTTTATATTGGTAGTTTTCTCTGTTATCTAAATGCATCTGAACATCTCATTGCGGTTGCACTTCATTTTGACCCTGTCTTTTTCGTCTATCTTATGCGATCCACGCAAGTGGACATCCTCATAACTTTCTCGAGGATTGAAGGTCGTCAGTTGAGTGTTACTTGGTCTCTACTAATTATGGCACGTGTACTACTGCAGGTATCGCAGGTATAAAGCGGTCGGAACTGGAATATTCGGTGCAGTCTCCGCTTGGCGCTCTTGCCATTCACTAGTGAGGCTTAGAAACCAACCCACTTTACACTCGATAGATGCAGGCGTAAGGATAGTAGTTTTACTTCTCGCTAACAGTTGTCTTTACGACCATGTAGCAAAGTTTCGAGAAAATACGGATAGGTATTTATATTTACTCACCTGTGTTTGGGTTGTGGCTTACTCGAGCATTTTTGATTTAATTTATACGAGTGTAATATATTGTTAGCTTAGTGTTATAGTTCGTTATCCTGCTTTTTTTTCCTGTGAGCTCGTTTAGTTTATATAGAGTTCGTGCGAATCGTGTGAGATTTGCTGACGCCATAATTGTACGGTAATACGAAAGACATCCAGTTTGCGAAAGGGTGATAAGTATGAACGGACGGATAAAAAAAAGTGGGTGCATCAAAAGTATGTATCAACTGGCTCCAAGTGGGTGGAGTATTAAATAAAGATTCTAATTTGCACTGAATAATCAAGATAGGAAGAGCGTTCTGTAGGTTTTGAGTTAGGCGATCGTAAGCATAGCAGTACCTGTACCATTAGCTTAAATAATTTTAATAGGCTTGTCAATAATGAATATTGCTAGTGGGGTCTCTTTATCGGAATTCAAATGTCCATGCTGGAAACGGAGGACGATATTCTCTCTTTCTTTTGATTCTCTTTCCTAAGTATCTCAGGTACTGTTGTTACGCCTGCGAAATAAACTTAATGTTCGTGAGATTTCTTATATGTTTAGTCATTTATAGTCACTTCACCATGTTCCTTGAAAGAATATTACTTTAGACTAGAGAAGTCTCGGTAACATCAGTCATCGCTCATTTTGAACAACGGCTTATACCTACGTCACTTGCATGTTACGAGGCTCTTTGAGCTCGGTACTTTTTTACATCTGGTAGCACCCATTTCTTTCGTATTTCTGGGTTCCTAGGGCAGTTGCTGGTTTTCTTTGTATATCTTTATCAACTCCATATCCCTCTTGTGTCGAAGGTAAGGTAATAATAAACATGGAAGTATTACTTTCATACGATTCTTTGTTTCAATGTACGTTTCATTTCTATGTATGCTCTATTGCTTACAATATTGAAATGGATATGACAATGACTGTGATACATTTCAGATTCTTCTTGTTTTAAATAGTCGTAGCAAGCACAAACAGAACTTCTCTTTTTGCCCTACGTTACATTGTTGTACTCAAATGTACACAATTGGCTGGGACACATTCTATCAGTGAATCGGTTATAATGATTTTTGATAGCTATGCATTCCTTTCGAACTTATTGTTTGCGGCTTTGCGGGCTTGAATTTGTGTCTTGATTGTCTCTGCCAGTGTGACATTTTCCCTACGAACTCTTTAAGAATCCCTAAATTGTCTTTACGAACTCGATGCAGCCCTAATATCAATGCCCTAACAAATCGTCCGCACAACTAACGCGTAAAAACAGGTGATGGACTTTTCCCGAAAGTATGATTCTCGAGTTCGTGTAATATAAATGAAATATATACCATAAAGTACAATGTTCTTCGACATGTAATCTGTCATATTCCTACGCCTAGATTCTTCTGTAGTGGACTGATTCACAATGACTGATTAATTTGACTATACACGTAGAATGGATGTCATCGTCTTTATCGATACAATGAAGACTATACAAGTTACTATTACTACGCAATCGCAGATTAGATCGATGTGACTGTACACCAACTAAACTTAATCCTAAGAAATTGTTAGCGGAACATGACATAATAGATACTATACTGCTAGTCAAGTATAAAACGCTCTTGTCATTTATACTTTTTTTCATCGTATTTGAAACATTAATTTCTTTGCGCCTCTCTCGCGCAATCCTGTATTAATTCCCATGCGTGCGACATAGTCTAGAAGGCATTAAAAAAAACCTTCGCAGCGGTGCATTTCTTTCTTCTCCTCCGTAGTATGTAAAACATGATCTACTGCTTTTAGAAGACAAATCACGTTTGTCTGACTCTTTTTCTTTTTCTCACGCGGTAGGAATAGATTTCTTTTTTGAATTTGGAAAATGTATCTAGTAGTTAAAATTAAATAGCTGAGTGTGTTATTTAATATCGTCGCTGAGACTGGGCGTTTTGGTAACCAGCACTGCCACCTGCAAACAACCATAGCTCCTCCATTCAATCACTCTGTACATATAGTTTCCCAGTTATGGTTCATTTTGTATAGAAAACTACGTATAATCTACTTGAGAAAGGTTTACTCTCAAACTCAATTGATGCTAACTCGTCTTTGGAATACTTGGTCTTAAATTCGCACTGCTTTCATTCATTTCCGTAGTATCTCTACTGCCTCTAGATCAAAGCATTCTCGGGTAGCTGCCCCTTTTTCTGTTGAAATTTTTGTGACTCAGCTTACTATAATTCTGTCCCACTATGCTAAGTAGAGAAGCCTATTATTGCATGAGTCTACTGAACACGCAAATGAGATGGAAGTGTCAGGCAACCTAGTAAGTACACGGCTCTTAGTGGCGTGTAATGCCGCATCAGCGCTTTTTCTTACTCGTGCATGAGTAACTATGGGGATCGTAAGATTTTGCCTCATATCTCTTGTACTTTATCACAGCGGAGACACGATTCTCCATAGCTTCGAATACTGTTCCCTTATTGCTATGTTTAGAATACTCGCTGATTGCGTAGCGTTATGTGAACGACGATTAGTATGAGATATTGCGTCTTAGTAAACTTTTCTGTATGAATTGTACTTACCATAATCTTGTTTCCCATAAACACCATCTTGAGTCGAATAATCTGTAAGCAACCCATTCAAATTCTTTAGTACCTTATTGTGCCATTCATTGGAAAAGTTTTGGATAACAAATACGTACCTGATGGTGGTGCTTTGCCATAGTTGTAGGGATCGCCTGTGTTAAATGATCCTGTCGGTGGAACTGGTGGTGCTCCTCCATACCTATTATCGGGTGGTGCGGATGATGGATAACCCTGCAAATTAATCATTGTTTTTTTTATTCATTGGTTAATCGTGTATATATAATACATATTCAAAATTGTGATGAAATACATACGGCAGGTTGTGAATAGTCTGGTGGCTGCTGATAACTTTCGTATCCTTGGTAGGATGGTTGGGTATATCCCTGTGATCCGTATCCACCGCCGTATCCTACTGGTTGCTGTTGTTGTTGCTGCTGTCCACCACCATAAGCATTACCGACCCCTCCGTATCCCCCTTGGCTAACATAATAAATCATCATAGTATAAAATACTATTTTATGATTGCATCATGCAATGTATGTAATTCAAATATTCGGTTTGTACCTTGGGGGCTGAGTGGCATATCCATTTGAAGGTTGAGAAGATGGCTGATCAAATCTTGGTCTCTTTGATGGGCCATTGGAACCTGGTGGTCCACCTCCACGCTTTGCAGGCCCACCACGTCCCATACTTCCTCCTCTACTGTTGCGGTCAATAAAGCCCCCCCTGCCACCTGGTCCTCCTCTTCCAGCACCACCCCTTTAAATTTTAATAGACGCGTCTTACATACAGGTCCATTCAAATTCCTCCATTGAATGAATCTATTAGAATATCCTGTACCTTGAACCACCTCTACTGTTTCTGTCCATTCCCCCTCTGCCTCTGAAGTTGTTACTGCCTCCTCTACTATCTCCTCTTCCAAAATCAACTCTTCCTCTGCCACGGAAACTGCTGCTTCCACCACCTCTGCTACCACCCCTTGGTGGACCTCCCATTCCTGGTGGTGGTGGTCCACCGCCAGGTCCACCGGACATGCCAGGTTCCGGAGGGCCTCTAATTTAATGATTATGAGTTTTGCTGTCTATAACAGACTTTTACATCTATGTTTACAACATAAATGAAACACCTTACCCTGGTAGGAAGTGTCCTCGACCTCCTCTACCTGGTGGTCCGCCTCTGCCTCTCATACCTGGTGGACCTCCCCTCATACCTCCACCAGGTCCACCTCCTCTGCCACCCCTCATCATTCCACCACCTCGTGGAGGGCCACCTCTGTCAAAAGATTACATGTTTATCGTTAATTATTCACTACACTTGATTATAAAGTGTCGAACGCAAAAGCGTAGGCATTCGTCGTACCTTACTCTGTCTCCAAATCCACCACGACCACGCATAGGTCCTCCAGGACCACCGCGTCCTCGGAAACCTCCTCTGCCGGCTGGGGCGCCTTCCATTTCGTCGATTTACTGCAAATGTTAATATAATTATGAGCTGCTAGTTGTAATTACAAACTACATCGCACATAGACGCCATCGGAATATCTTTGAGAGGGAACGACGAAGCTTTCGCGCTTGTAAATAATAGACAGCGATGAAGTACGCACTTCAGCCTCGTTTCTGAACGGCGTAGAGCTCGGTGTTAGTTATAGAGACAAATTTCTACTTACGATTCTCTTAATAATAAATAGTCCGGGCATAAATCGGGAAGGCGCCAACCTTATACTGCCTTATACAAGCCAACAAGGAAAATGGACGCCGGCTGCCGGAAAGAGGAGCATCGACCATACCAGTTAAATTAGTACCTCAAGCTGACCGGATATCCCGTTCCTCGCGAGGTATTTTTAAAGTGCCTTGAGATTTAACCAGCGTATACGTCCTACAGCTTTCAATTCATACGAACTTACACAATAGAATTGCAATTAGAATAGAATACGCATTTTACGCTGATGGGCAATTTTTCCATGTGCATTAATACATTAGTGTTATTATTTGTAAAATGTAAAAAAAGTATAACAGGTAGCTACATAAAAGCTAGCTGATTCGATTTTGCATATGTGTCTATATGTTAATATGATAAAATAAACAAATTGAAACATTAGAGCATGAACAAATTCCGTTGTGTTCGCCCAGTGAGGACACAGCTTTAGATTACGAATTCGGTTTTGATAATTCTAGTAAGCCATCTATATTTATTTACTTAGTCAATGGAAGCACGGCAAAGTATTAATATTTCCGCGGGAGATTCGCCCCGGGTTTACTGGACTTTAGTAGAGTGCTCCTGTGTTAACAACATTTCTCGTAAAGCTAATTACGACTTGTGTTCATACTGACGTCACATTTTCCTGTTCAAGTAAACGGTAGAAACCGTAGGAAATTCGTGTATCGGTAGGGAGATATGTGTGTTGGGTGTCGAAGCACACCTTTTATAGAAATGTTTACATTCCCGCCGGCGGACTAACAATTTGGGTTTTGCTTTGGAACAAGTTGTAAAACTTATATTTAGAATCTGGCAACCTTGGGGTGGGAGTTGCTTCTGGAGTTATCGATACCAACGGATGTTATCTCAGGTATTTGCAAGTTTGAGTGGCCCAAATGGTAGATAGCGAACGCCCCTATCGATAGCGTCAGAATCAGAGCTCCTCCACTCAAGCCGGGTCATGAAAGACGCTGGTTCTCTCGATGAAGTGCATGAAGTGTCGAGCAACGCGTCAGTCATGGACACAAGAATAAATCTGGACCGGGAAAGGTATCCATTCTGCATAGTATGGACACCTTTGCCAATAATAACGTGAGTCAGATCGTCTGGACCGTTCTAACCTATCAAGATGTCAAACGCATTCTAAATATAAACGTATGTGACAGGTTCTTTTTCCCGGTGATTGGGCACATGGGAATAGCAACGTCCACAGGTGTAATAAGAGATTTCGCTCGACCGTATCATGTGTCGGAAGATAATATGGCGTTTGGACAACCGACAAAGTACCTGCAATTGAACCCAGCAAAGGCTCGAGGCGGAGTGCAAGGCTGGGATTCAGCAGTGGCTGAAGCCAGCGAAGTCTACAATACAAGAATGGTTAGCAGGGCTCTTAAATGTACTCCAACAGCTTTGGGAGGGTGTCGAAAAGTTCTGTTCATTTAGCAGATTTGTGATAAAGGCAAAGAACTTCTTGGCACATCTAATACTTTGCAAAGGTTTTTGCCTGTATTTAAACATTTTGCTGTAGCACTATATATGCTGTGACAATTGTCATTCTCATGTTGGAATGGCACTGAGCCTGATGGAGTATGACAACACAAGGAATTGGAATATGGTGAAGTTGGCCCTGCACATTCTGATATATGGAAAGTATGTGAGGTGAGTACGATTGTGATTTCTGTAAGATGCAATGATGGAATCAAATGATTTCCTTTTCAGTTTCCTGGCATTCCTGAAGACGTGGTTACCATTCATCATTATTGTCAGCATAATACTTACAGTCTCTTTAATCTATCAATAAGCAACCGTCCGACCAACACCGCTGTCTCTTTTTTACCCAGTATACCTCGCCGAGCTGTTAAAGGGGATTATATCACTTCGAAATGACAATTTATTATGACACTGCTGGCAGTGTACACTATATTACAGAAACAATATTTTACAACTTGTGACACCGTTATCAGAAAATATATGGCTGCATACACACACTCTATACACTAGCAACATGCGCACCGGCGCTTTAAACTACGAGAAATCTCATTAAACATTATAAAGTACCGAGCATCCACCCGTATCACGTGATTAAAATCATGTCCAGCATAGGATGTTCCATTGGCGTTCCACCCGATAGAGAGTTTGCGATGGCAAGAAGTAAAACAAATCCAGCTAAGACAGTCCCTTGCACTAGGAGGCCACGAAAGAAGGAGAACAAGCCGAGCAAGCGGGTGGTTCAGTCCTCAGTGGTCACCATTCCAATCTCATCGACGATGCCTTGCTCCAGGCTGAAGCTGTAATTATAGTTCTGCTGGCCTATCCTCTCAATGAAGGACTCGATCTCGCCGACCCTTAAACTATCAATTTCCGTGTCGTCGTTCATGTTTCTCTCGAGTTGCTTGCACAGTTTGAAAGGGACACCAGTCAAGTAACTTGTGGCATCTCCTTGCGCGACACTGTCGCCCGACGGTGCTGCATGTGGGTTTACAGGATACACGCTTCCTCCGGCGATCGAGGGATACAAGCCCGAGGTAGGGTAAGGTGCGCCGACCCCAGGAATTGGCGGTGGAGGTGCTGGCCGCCTTTCCACAACAACAAACGCATCATCCTGATTAGATTGTTGCTCTTCCTCCGGCGAGTCGGGCGGAGAGTCCTTGTGATGTTTCCGTCTGCCGAACAGCCAGGACATTCTCTGCAATATGTGTGCATAGTCTCCCATCAGTGATGATAACACTATCGTTGATAACACTAAGGTTAGCCGGGATTGCCGAGATTGCCAAACAAAAACCGGACTCGGGGGTTTCCAAGGCGTTCGCAACACGCCTGTTGACAATCCTCGATATTGGCGCAGTTCACGCGTGACACAATCTTACTAACCATAACAAAGGATTACTCACGTCTATTATGATTGGAGCTCGCCGAAACTAGAACTAAGGCACGATATATTGCTAAGGCACTGGCATTCTCTGGGAATCACTGCAACAGGGCCATTGTGCCAACGGTGACAAGTGCCTCGCGACTATTGCGAATCGATCTCGCTCTCGCTCGAGGAGTGACGTTCCTCGATCGTACGTCTCTCTTATCGTGCTACATTCTTCATCAACGACTAACGATCGATCAAAACTCTCCCTTTCCATCCTAACCTTTACCATCAGCCAATTCGACAGCCCGCCATTTTACTTCTATAGATGACGCCACAGTGTACCAAGTTGCGTGGAACAACACACTTGACTTGATGACTTGTTTCGGCTGCATTAAAATTACAACATTTCCATCATGTGCTTTGTAAGTAAACAAAACTATGAAATCCTTGGTAAACGACTGAATAGACGCTAATGAGCAATTGAGTATAAAATTTCAACAAAATCGTTGAAAGTTTTTCGTTCCCTAACAAATTCTAACCATAATGGATCCAGTAGAATAAATTTGCGAGTTCATGTCGATATATTTATAATTAATTGATAATTATATGCCTAGTACTTTATCTGTAATACTTCACATGTCGGTAGAGTGGAAAATTGAACTATTTACGCAGTTTAAAAGTTGAAGGAGAAAGTTTCCTTTTAAGACAAAAAAAATCATTCTAAAGCAGAATTTCCCCCCCCCCCCCCCCCAAGAAAATTTACATCCGGAAATCGGGATGTGCGATTACTTTTTTCCCCATTGTATATACCAGGCGAGCATAGAAAATCTGGCTTCCCAGTTAGAAGGTCCGCCAAAAAGCTGTGCGACAAGTGACGATAGTGACGTCATAACGAAATTCCCAGTGATTCTAAAGCAGCAACTAAGAAGAGTGCAGTTGGTAGGACTGTTACGGCTCGGTAGCCCGTACAGTGCCCAGTGAGACCACTGTGCGAGAGTGCCGTCCTTCCCGGGTCGCCGGAGGACAAATATCACCGGGACAATTCGTTCTCGAAGGTGTTCTCCGCTCGAGGAAAAAGAGAGAGAGCGAGTATTTACTCGTCGGGGAAGAAGGGTGCGGCGTAGAAGGAGGGAGAGGGGCTTGAAGAGTAGAGTTCGGTGGTGAACGCATGCGTGCGTGTGTAGGACGAGGAGAGGCGCGAGTGCGTCTCGCTTTTCCCGATAATCCGTCGCCGCTGGCTATAGTTGGCTCGGCCGCGACGAGGTAGCAGCGCGATCGCATTGTTTTTGTGTCGCCCCGTGGTTGCATGGCACGCTGCTCCTGCTACTGCTCGGCCAGCATACACGTCGCGCGAGTGTCTACCAATTTCCCTCCTCGAAGACGCCCGCTTGTTTCTTGTTATCGTCGCGTTGCCGCGAAGTAAGCGGAAAAGCCGAACGCGGATCGAGCTTCTCGAGGAGGAGGAAGGAGTCGTCGAGCGTCCGAGAGGAGGCAGCGTCCGTGCCGGAGGTGTGGCAGCTCGAACAAGTGAGTCTTCGATTCCACCTTGCTCTCTCTCTCTCTCGTTCTCTCCGCCAAGCCAGACAGTCTCTTTGCCAACCCTCTGCCGAGTTTTTAATCGCTCGGCATTGGAGGGATGTGTCGCGCGAGCGATCGCACGCGTCTCTCTCGCGGCTGGCACACCGTTGCCACGTGTACCGATCGAATTCGCCAAGGTACTCGCACTCGGACTCTGCCTCGGCTCTTCCGCTAGTGCACGGGACACTTGCTGTCAAGGCGTGTCCTCGCTCGAGCAACTAGCAACTTTTTCTCCCTAACTGTTGCTGAATGCTTTCCTAACTCTGTCTCGGTTAATATCGAGCTACGTATGAACTGCGACACTTGTCGCTCATAATGAACGTTGAGCTTTAAGAAAGCTTCTGGAAAGTGTTGGCATTTTTACGTATAGCAAGTCTGACTTCTTGGATAGAAGAGTTTTTATATAGTTCAATCTTTTCTTTGTATTAATTGCGCAATATTTTGATTTTTATACAACAGCCAGTCGCAACCATATTTTGCGTTACAGACACATTCACCCAGTTCTGCCACCCTTCGTTATCTAATTATCCCAATGTCCGACGCATGAATAATCTTTTTCGAATCACCATTTAACGCATGAAGCATTGTTGCTCTTTGCGATACTGACTCCATTGAATAGGGCAGTTGGGAGCAAGATGGAACGCTAAGGATATTTACAAATCAAATCACATATGAATGTTTCCGATCTCACCCCTCATCCAGGGAAAAGTGAGATTGCCACTATAAATTCAATGGCAGTATCACAATTTCTATGAAATCAGATGACTTTTTTATGGTTCTCATAGTGTTTCCCATAGTAACGCCATTTCCTCCCAGTCTCTTTAAGGCGTTCGCGTGTAAACTGCAGTACCAATAGTTGTTTATAGAGGAGGTTGTCGCGTCTTGCTCCACATTGCCCTGCACCTTGCAGTATGGCTCGACCGATCGAGTCCGAGGAATGCATGGGAGTCTATGCGCCACTTGTATTTCTAGCAGACATGCTCTCTTCTTGGCTCTCTCGCGTTCTCTTTATCGTGATATTCTCCCCTGAATGCCAGGGACGATCGCCTTTCTACCGGCAATTGTCTCCTTTATCAGGCGGATTCTCGCGAAGCGCGCTAGCAGAAAAGTACTTGCGACACATATGTCGCGGCAGAGTGAGAGGGTGATAGGGAGAGGGCGTGTGGGGGAGAGAAAGAGAGAAGGAGAGTTGGAGCAAGTGTTTCGGTAGCACGCAATCGCGCGCGCTCCGTCGACTCCGAGAGCGATCGACGAGCGCGCTGCATCAAGTGGCCTTTTAATCCCCAATTTTTTCCCTTCTGCCCGCTCGAGCATTGCGCAAATCGCGCTGCTACGACCGACACGCGTTTAACCCAGTTGTCGCACTACAGCAATTTTTTTTGGCAATTACTGGAGATTTTTGTGAAGCGTCGAGATTATTAATTGTACATTCGTAGAGTTTAAGTTCATTAACTTTTTTTAAGTCTTGCATTATGTCTGGCAATTGCAAATGGTGGAAATGTAATGTAGCAAAATTTAATTTATCAGATTCGAAAGAATTAAAATTGATCGGGGAATAATTTTTACATCGAGTACACACTCGATACTCCATTTTCGTGCTCGCACTCGCTGCGTACGTGGATTTTAATAGTGGCGGATGATCCGGCGATGTAAATATATCGAGATGACAGGCAGGTTCTTCCTAGCGGCGAGTGTTGCCAGATAGAAAAGCCGGTGTGTCACTGGAAGTGCCCACCGCCGATTTTAGACCACTCTAATTAGCACTGTCCGAGCGATTGGACCCAATGGATTTCCTGGCTGGCTTCAAATAATCATTTGTGATTCTGTTGGTGATTTTACAGGAGACTCGACGCACCAGAGCAGAAAACCGAGCGACGGGGATGTGACGGCTGCGAGGGCGAGGAGCGCGGCGGTCCACGTTGGATGCTTGAGAACTCGGAATGTCTAGCGAGCAGACGCGAGCGAGCGCAATCGCCAGCAAAGGTGAGCAGTTTCTTTCTTTAGTTTTCGAGCTAAACTCATTTCGCAACTCGCGCCAGCCACTCTCGCTCTTGTCTAGAGTTTCTCGTTTCGTGTGTCGTTTTCCTAGCTCTGTGCCATTGCCTCCTCTCACTGGCGGTCATCTTTTGCGTGTTGAGGTAGTCGTGTTGTGTCACGCTTTTTTCAGGATCGCCCGAAATTTATTTACAGTCCGAACTCGATTCACCGTCTACCAAGGCGGATTATTTCCATTAAAAACTCTAAGTTTTATATGCGTTCGCTATGCGAACCGGTAAATGTAAATGGCGAACTTTTAATTTTAACATCAAAATGGATGTTAAGAGTTCGAGAAAAAATTACAGCCTTTTTGGAATAGTACGGAATTGTTGAACGTTCCGTTAAGGTAGTCGTGTTATACCGCTTTTTTAGAAATTGAGGAGGAGGTTATTAAATAAGCATTCATAAACCTCGAACACGATTCGTCTACGTCCTCGAACTTCGATTTAATAAAAAATATAACAAAACTATATTCAGAATAAATTGAAAAAATTGAATAATAACTGAGCAGATGCTCCAAACAACTGTATTTTTAATTTCTACATTTCTACTAAACTTGAAAAACATCAAATGAAATTAGCAAGGTGACTAAAAAGCAGAAAATCTCGAGTGCGAAGGGTTAATATGCTGGCACCTCCTCGCACTCGATACAATCGCGCTCTTACTCGACGAGTGCGTCGGAGCGAGCGGCGGCGGCGGCGGCGGTGGCGGCAAGTTTGCGCGGACGGAACGCATGCGTTCGGTGTTATATTAATAGAAGATGCGCTTGCCGCTTCGCCGCTCGTCCCTCCGATTGCGACGTAACGCAGCCTCCTCTGTTCTCGCGGATGCATCTGCCACGGACAATCCACTCGGCAATATCTCCGCCAGCTGTTTAGCACGCGAGCAACGCGAACGCCGCAGCCCTCGCACAAGTATCAATCGATGAATGAACCGGCAACATAAAACTTTCAACTCTTAAAATACAGGCTGATTTAATTAGCGAACTATTCAGCTGATTTTCGATTGGTCACGGAAAACTTTTAGATTAATAAGCGGAAGAAAAGATCGGTGAGTGAGAGAGAAGCGCGAAGTAAGAAGAGGAGCACTGCCAAAATCAACGAGGCGTGCTCTTCGCTGAGGTCAAGTTCGCTCGACCTACGCGAGAGTCTTCGCCGAGGTCCACGGCCTTCTCTTTCTCTCTTTCTTTCTTTCTTTCTCTGTCTCTCTCCAAGAGACTAAAGAGAGCAAGAAGCGCAATATAGCGATTTCGCGGGCACATCTTTATTTATCGATGCGTGGCGGCACGCTTGTCGTCGGAAAAACGAAAATAACCGGTGCGCGGCAGCTCGGAGCGGCCGCTCGGATAATAATATGAATGAAATACAGGCGCGCTCCGCTTTGGTAAGAGGCTTCCTCGAACTCGGCTACTCGACGGCCCTCGGCTGTCGTCTGTGAATGAAGCTGCCATCTAATCAACTGCACTCAATATGCGCTCGGAAGAGCAAAGCGAGAGGGAAGATGAGGAATAGGAGAAGCTCGAATGAAGGAGAGAGAGAGAGAGAGGCGCGCGTACCACGTGACAAAGATTATTACAACATCGTAAGGACCTCCCACGGATCAAGCTGTCGACCGACCGAAATACACCGCATATTCGCAAAGCTGGCCACGCGCGCAACCGAGAGTGCGAGTGAGAGAGAAGGAGCTACCAGCTTTACGACTATTATTAATCGGAAGCGTTCTGCCAACTCGTAGAAATAAGCTTCCCGGCTGCGCGCCGGTTTCTACCTCGCCGAGAGATCCGCGGACGCACTTCTCTCGACCGTTGCTTGCGAAAATCCACTTCCGCGTCAGCTTTCCTGCCCACCGATGATAAATGCTGCCCCTTCGAACATCGTTTATAATACCAGGAAGCCCGAAATCGGACGCAAGCTCCGCGGAAGAAGCTCGTATTTTCGTGCCTGGTAAACACAGCATTGCCACTCTGCTCGTGCTGAGGAAGGACTCGGAGGAAGGTCGACGAATTTTGGTGGCGTCTGCCAGGAAATTTCGGAAATGCGAATTTCTCTAATCGGTCATCCTGTCTGGCTGCTGCTCCGAGGCGATGTTGTCGTCTACGCGGGAATTAGGACTCGGCACGAGCGCAGAGAGCCGGTTTCTCAATCGATGCTTCGAAGGCTCCTTGAATCGCTTCTCGCGCGAGGATATCGCGTTTCGCGATTTCATCACGACCTTTCGGTTCGATGGAGCCTCGGGACTGGATTAGAAAGCGTGTCGTTAGATAACGGGTAATGCGCCGCCGCCGCCGTCGCCGTCGCCGCGCCGGCTCCCGCTGCTCGTATGTCGCGCGTCGTATGTGCTCGCATCCATCTGCGCTGGATAAACAAAGTAATCGCAGACAACAACCCTTTTCTTACTATCAAGTATCATATCGATGAAAGAATCTGTTTTTTAGAGAGAATTATTTTTTAAGGGGATGTTCTTCTTTCTTTACATGCTCAATGCGATTTTATTATTTTTCCCATAGTTTGTAGATATATTTATACAATCGTATGCAACGTTCATGATTTTTTAAAAGTCAATAAAAATAATATTTACATTTGCAGACTATTAAAAATAGTGCATGTAACTCTTTCGTGTGCTTTTGACAAAACGACAATATTTACTATATTATTTTCAATGACGGTTCAAAGCAAGATACATTGCTTCCTATTTAATATTTCAAAATACTCGCTTTCTCGGCTCTGACTATGCTCATTCACGAAATTTCTGCGAGAGCCTGTATACGTCCTGGTGGCGCGAGGGCGGGAAAAGTAGTGCGGGAGGAAAGTCGCGGTGGTGCGTGTGTGTGTGTGTGTGTGTATGGCTATGTCTCTCGGGCGAACTATTTGCGACAAAGCATCGCTATTTTCGAGCGGAGAGCCGCTACTTCTGTCTCACAGCCATCTGGCAGAGGTGTCGTAACGTCCCTTCGAAAAACAAGATCGTTCGTCAGCCGCATCGTTAGACGCGTATCGGCCCGTCGTCGGCACCGCCGCGACGCGCCACCCCCTAACAGAGAGAGACTCTTGCAAGTACGTTTTAACGTCCTAGAGTTCACTTCCTCGACGCGACGTCGATTTACTGCGGGATTTTATGGTGGTTGTGACAGTATTATGCCATCCAGAAGTCAAACCTTCGTTGAGAGAACTGTTAACTTCGCTTTCTGCTAGGTTATTGTAGTTTATTATAATTTACAATTTTCGTAAATCGTGATTTATAAAAGATGTCCTAAATTTCGTAATGATGACCGATAGATTACTGACATTAATTTATAATATATCTTAAATCATTTATTCTTACATACATTTTACAAGCTTAAAACAAAGATTTTATATACTTCAAAATTATTGAAGTTAACCCTGAATTTTTGCGCTTCGGGTGTACATATCCCCTTAAAACGGGTGTCTTTCGTCAGGCTAGAAAGAGAGAAAGAGAGAGAAGACGTGCCGCCGAAAATTATTGGCCGGCGTGGCGGACGTGCGACGTCAATGCGGGGGTTTCATTCATCGGGCCCGACGTACATCCTTATTTTCGACCCGAGCTCTCTCAAGAGAGCCCGGCCCCACCCCGCCGCGCCGCGGCGGCCGGCAGCGTCGCGACGCACTCCGCTGCCATTGAGAAGAGCGTCCCGGCGACATACACGCGCCCGATATCCGCCGCCGGTATTATTATCGAGCCACCTTCGGAATCTGAGAGAAGGAGGCGGCGGCGGCGGCGGGGGTGGCTGCTCAAAGTCGCTACGACGAGTACGACGACGGCGACGTCGACGTCGGCGGCTCTGGGAAAAAGTGGCCAGGTAAAAATAAGCAAGCCGGGGCGCAGCGGGGCGCTGCGCTTCTCTGCCGAAATAGATCGACCAGCGTCATCCGTCATCCTGAAGTTAACGACTCGTTGGTCTTTGCGAGAGAGAGAGAGAGAGAGTGTGTGTGAGGAGTCGGTAATGTTTGTTGCCTTCTCCGGCGCTCTATTTTTGAACGCTCCGATCGGATATACGGGCATCGCCAAGGCCGCATTGCGAAACGATTATCGACGCTCCGCGTCTTTCCACCGGCTTATGCGGCGCCGCCTTCCTCGGCTCATCCCGAGGACTGCTAAAAATTATACTCTACTATCAATACACACTGGATAAAAGGAGTATCTGCATATATGTCAGGCTTTTTTGGGCGGAAATTTTAGTATAGGAGAAAGCTTGCTTTTTCAGAAAGAGAGCAAGTTTTTTTTAAAGAAAATTACGTCGTTTTTAAACCATTAACGATTTCATGCAGTTTTAATTCATTTGTTTCAAATATAACAATATTCTACTAAAAATTCTCAGAAAATACGGAGGCACTTGTCAAACGTCATTAAACGATCAAGAGAAAATAAATGTTCTCAAAGAAGAATGTTTTGTATTTTAAGAACATGTATTTTAGAAAATCTGTGGGCGTGAACATCTTTTTTTACCCAACGTGCCAATTACAAAGGCAACTTATATGATGTAAGGGAAGTGTTGTTGGGAAAATTGTTCTAAAAGAAGGAAACATTTCTCTCTAAATAGAAATATGTTTTCTCGACCAAAGCCGTGTCCTTAAGAAAAAAATAAATTTCCTTAGGGTAGACAGCTCTCCTTTTTTACTAAAACTTATTTTTAAAGATACTGGCTGTGCGAATGCTTTTTTTAGACAGCGTAGGGAATACAGGAATAACTTGGTCGATCGTCGAGAGGAAAGAGAGTAGTGGTAGTGATACGTTGGCGACCGCAGTGACAGAATCATTTCTCAGGGAAAGGAAAGAATCCGAAGGTGAACCGAAGCCCATACAGAGAGAATAATCTCAAGAAAATTGACTCGGAAGACGTAGGCCAAAAATCACATGATTTTATCAAGACAGAATCTTGTCAGATTCAAACCTGTGCTCATTTTTGAAATGTTCTTTAAGAACATTTACTCCAAAAACAATAAGTGCGCTTTTGATTTGTTTATCCATCAAATGTCAACACTTGCAAATGTGTTAACTGTCTTAATGACAATTATAAACCTGCGAAATTTCGGACTTACAAATCGCGCAATATTTCTTTTCAATCATTCAATTCAGAAGAAAAAGGACAAGGTCGCTGAACTCAGTGAACCAATTAGCGTGCGGAACTTCCACCGCGAGTCACATATAAATATCAGAAGGTATTACCTGCTTTCATTGCCGCTTCGACTTTGGCATCTGCATGATCTGACGAGACCTCAGGAAGCTGGTGTACCGCCTGTGGATATGGAACAAGCAGGCGAGGAGGATCAGGCAGATGCCCATTCCCTTCAAGAGCATGAGCTTCCTGGTGTCGTGCTCCTGCGAGGATGTCCAGCAAAGGAACTCGACAATGTCCTTGGCCATCTGCGAGCATGTCGCTGGTGTGCCGTCGTCGTAGTCGACCATGCCATCGGAAAACATCTGGGATGACATAGGATTTTTATGAACATCGATCTATCGTGCCAGTTATTTGATGAAATCATGAAATTTGAATTAACAGTGGAATTCTATGAAATTCAAATTAATAGTGAAATTTCGTCGTCATAAACTTCGAATTAACAGTGAAACTCCATTAAATCCCAAGATTCGAAATAATCGTGAAAATGTCATCAAATCATAAAATTCGAATTAATGGTGAAATTCCATTAAATCCCAAGATTCCAGAATTAAACATAAATTGCATTAAATCATAGAATTCGAATGAATCGAATAAAAAAGAGCGAGTTACTTGTGCCATTCCAAGAGCACCTCCGGCAAAGTAAGGATTGAAGGATTGTCCTTCAGCGAGAGTTACTCCCGCTGGTGGATCCATATAGCCAGTGAGGAGTGCGAAGACGTAATTGATCCCGTTCCACCTGGCTCGAACGAGATAGGTCAGATCAGGTGGATGAGCGCCGCCATTTGCCGCTCTAGACGCCTCCTCGTTCGGATGAGGATTCGGCACTCGATCCGACAGTTTTCCTGGCCGTTTGAAGTAATTCCCCTCGGAGTCCGGTCCGCCGTCGATCTACCCGCAAATCTATCGTTGACTCTCCATTTCAGAGTAAAACATCGTACTTATAGCATCTGACAATATTCTCAGGAAGCTTCCGTTTCAATTCTCGGATGCGTGTATTTTAATATTAAACGTATCAGGAATTTTTATCTCGGATAGAACAATGACGTTTTAAAAACGTTTTTAAAACGTCTGATAGGAATATGCCTGTTGTTTGTCATATTTACCAGTGTCGAAAAGCAGATGTAAAAATGTCGATTTTAGACATTTTAAAAGTGAAAAAATCATCCCAACATTCTACGAATCTTGCCCGAGAAATTCCAATTTCGATTTACCTCGTACTCAGCCGCGATGGCTTTGACTTCGGCCGCGGTGTGCGTAACGCCGACAAGATCCCGGAAGCTGAGGTACTGGAGGCTGTGGCAGGAGCTGCAAACGTTCTTGTAGACGGTCCAGCCTCGGCGGAGTGTGCCATGGTCGAAGGAATGAAAGCCGATCTTCTCGAAGGTCCACGGGAAAGTCGGGATCCTGATTAGTAATTCGTAGGCTTTGACCGAACGATCGAGGAAGTAAAGGAGCGCGCCGCAGGTGCCCAACGCGCCAATGCTCGCTCCGAGGACCGCCTTCCGGAAGATTTGCTTCCGTCGAGTGTGTCCTCCTTCGACCTCTCCGAGGATGCTTCGGCTTCCTTTCAGCCTGGCAAGGCTCGCCACGCAATCCCGACGGAATAAACGGTACACCTTGAGGAGACGCCGGGCGAACGGCTCCGACATTTTCCCCGTACACTGTTGATCGGTATCTCATCGAAATAGTTGAAAGTTGCGAGTGCGAAATATCACTTGAAGTCATTCAATTTACACCCTTGTATACTCGCATCGTTTAATCAAATCAATTCCATGATTTTCGACCATGACGACTTTTAAAACAGTTCCCGCGTTCTTTGTAGATTTTGTTGGAATTGCAAATGTGGAATCAAAATCGTTATAAGTATTTGTCAATGCTTTAGAAAGTATTTTATGAGGATTTCCACCCCCTAACTACCCCTAAAGTTCACTAAAGACACATATTACCCTGACGAATCCAGTTCCAGCAAAAATGTTCAGTATATTGCAATATGACAGTTCTGCACGTAAAAATTGAAATAGTTGGAAGCTAGCTAAAAGTTTGTCGTGAGACGTGGATTCTTTGGGTTTGACAGCTCGGCGCGACAGATAGAGCGCGAGAACTACCTTAATCCGCTTTTCCTGGTCGATGACGCAGCAGCGGTCGCGTTCCCGGGCGAGCCTGCAACGATCCACCCACCCGCGGCGTGCGAGGAAGCAAGTAAGCCGGCGGCAGGGCTGGTGGCAATGGATGCACGCGGGAGAGCAAGTGCAGAGTGCATGTGTCGTGGCTGTTGCGAGCATCTATAATTAGAACTATCGTAAATACGGCATATCCGAAGATGCGCGAGAGAAAACGAGAGGAGCCGCGCGTGGATATTACTGCTCTGAATAGAGCTTTGCAATTCCGCAGCAGTGCTGGCCGCAGGTGGCTCGACTACGCCTTCCTGTTTACAAGCAAGCTCGATTGGTTGCAGTCAATTATAGATTCAATGATCACCGCGCCATTGAAAGCCTCTCGATCCAGTCAATCGGGGAAATGGAGAATCGTGCGAGAACCTGCCTGCCTGCCTTCCCAGTTATTAGCGGCAATATTATCCCATGTTAGTATCCACTTGGAGAACTTCTGCTTGAACTGTCAAGTGTGTGCAGAGGATGATTTATTTGCCTTTGGTCATTCAGTACAACCCGATGTTGTTGAATAATAATAAATTCTTGAGTCGTTCTAATTATACACGAATGCTTCACTTTGTGCATTAATTTAGCAAAATATTTCCTTCAACACACTGCTCTTCAATCGGAATAAATCGCAGGAAAGAAGGATGTCATTAGTAATTAGTACAATTTTCTCTCCAGCAGTCTGCTTTACAATATATTCTGACATACATTACAAACATTTCAGACATTTTGATGTTTATTACAAACATACAAACAGACAGTCATTACTCTTTATATTAATAGACACACAAATTACATAGTAATTCAATTGCCTTCAATTGGCTAATATCAAATACAGCATAACAATAAATTATCGAGCAATTTTAATGATCCAATACCGAACAGTAATAATGAAATTCCCTTTGAATTAGCAGCGGTGTACACACACACACACACATTATACAATAACGCGTTTAATAATATCCAATTTATTATACACGTCATTGTGCAATGTGTATTGGCGTTGGGCGTGCGTAACTCGGAGACAGACTGCTGCTCGATTCGCCGACGACAGTCGTTCTTTTCGTTCCGCGTACACTCTGTGTATCGCTCGCTCGCGCGCGCGTTGCGGATTACGTAATGGCTCGCTCGCTCGCTCGCGCGCGCGCGCGCGTTACACAACCTTTTACAATAAAGGCATCGAGTGTATTTCCGCGAGGTTATAAATAAACCACTTGGTTATGCTTGGCATTATGCATGCGCGCATATTGCCGCTTGTGCGATCTCTCTTTCTCTCTCTCTTGCTCTGTTTTTCCCTCTCGTTCGAATGACAGGCTTGCAGAGTGCTCGCCTTAGCACTCTTCGAGTGCTCTCCGTCCTGAGGCGGCGTCCCGCCGCTCCCTCTCCTCTCATGCATATGGAAGCCGGACAATATCCAGCGGTGATATCGACGCATAAGTGCATTTCCTGGCGTACGTGCCTCCGCTGGTAGCTGGCAATTAATAACGCGGAATCAGCACTGCTACCACCGGCGGCCACTTCAGCTACCTCACGTTCTCCGAGCACGCGTGCGTGCGAGAATGTCCCTCCCGCCCTCTCTCTATTTTGTATTGTGTACGTACGGCGCGGCTCTTCCGGCCAACTTTTATTGTACCTTCGAACTGCTTGATATGATTTCGGCAAAAAGGGTTTGTTGCAGGATTCATTATTCTGATTAATATATTTATCGATATTCTTGGATAGATAAGAGAATTTATCTTTGTGGATGTTGATTGTTGCAAGGAGCACAAAATGTAGTAAAACGTTTGGTAAAAGAATTTATGTTTCGATGTAAATGAGTAAATTCGCCAATCACCGTTCTGTATGCTTATAGCTCTTTTACGCTGAAACTGCAAATGCAAAATGCTTCTATTTTTAGCATCACAATGATTGTTATGCGAACGAGAAAAATTATAGGCTTGTTTATAGAAGAGTATGATATGTGTAATAGAAGAAGTATTTAAGATTATTGAACGTCTCGTTCAGGTAATCGCTGTGTTACACAACTTGTTTTTTCGAATTTTCTTATGCACTGTCGCCCATAGATGACGTTGCTAAGTAATCATTCATAACGTCTGAACTTGATTTATCGTTCACTAGAGCAAATCCTTTCGATTACAAACTGCATCTTTTACAGGTGTTCATTTCTGTAAAAAATTGCAAGCTCATAGAAGGACGTATTACGAATATTGGATAAAATATTTTAAGTTATTAACGCTAAAGAGATTTAGTCCCAGGAAGAATGTGAGTTCCTGAAGTTGCAGCCTTGTTACCATTATAGCGCCATTGACTTTATATTATATCGGTGTACTCATACACCGTGATGCGATTATATATAAAAGTTCAAAGTGTGCGAACCTAGCGAAAAGTTTTCATGAAACAGCATCTCTAAGATATACGAGATTAATTTCTTGCGCTTGAGTTTTCTAAATGCTCTACTAATTAAACTCTTTATTATACAATCTTTATGATTTATCCTGATATCCATCTTCGTATATTAAGAAATTTGCGGCAAAACGTTCAGCTCAATACGGACAAGGTATTTCCAAACGTCAACAACTGATTATGATTATGCAAATTCATCAAAGCACTCTCGAAACGACATAGGACAAGGTTGTCCATCATTAAAGCGGTTAAGAAAAGCTATAAAAATAGTAGAAAACACAAGACTAGGAAATTTAGATAATCCAATTTCCACTCTGTCAGCTGAAGTAAAACGAGAAACGGTGTCCAGTCGATTGCAGCAGCAGCAGCAGCAGCGCGCTCGACTTTTTTCGCGCCTCCTCCCTTCATCCCCGCTTGGCGTTCCCACAGAGCTTTGTTTTCACCGTTCTCGGCCGTGGCAGTGTGCGCGCCGCTGCTTCCCAACGATAATCATAACACACTCGTGTCAGGAGCGAGCGAGTGTGAGTGTTTACGTGTGTAGTACGTTGAAGAGAGTGAGGGTAGTGCGGCGATAAGGACAACGGCGATGATAGACGTCGTGAGCGGCGGTGCGCGCCGCGCTCTATTAATAGAGCCTCGTCCTATCGATCGACCGCGACGAAAGAGCGCTATTTTCCGTCGCTATTAATTTAGACCTGATAATCTTGCACGCTCCTCCCCTCTCCTCCTCCACCTCCTTCTTTGCCACCACCACCACCACCACCTTCCACCTTCGACGAGCTATATTTCACGGCCCGCAATCCTATGCGGATACTGTCCGGCCGCGCGCCGACCTCTACTACTCGCACGCTCTGGTACAAAGTACAAACTCCTTCTTCCACCTGGCTTTCATGACTGCCGCATTGTTTCTAGGAACGTTAGCAATTGGTTTGGTTTCGTTCATGCTTAATGGACTCTTGAGAGTTCCTTTGTTGGTAATGTGATTCAATGATTTATGGAGGGATTTTGGAGTAGTTTTGAAATATTGTGTTATTGGATAGTTTATTGTTTGGTTGAATAATAATAGCATAGAGAATTTTATTGTACAGGGTGAGTCACTTGCCTTTGAATTACCACCAAAAATGGGATATTTTCGGTGGTCATAAATATGGGGAAAAAAAAATTTTGAGCTAGGGCTCTGGAATTTTTACCACTTCTTCCTCGATGCAAAAAAACATTACCCACCAAGTTTCAGCCCCGGGAAAGGTCGGGAAGATAAAAAAAACATAGGGAAAACCATTGAAATGAAATATTCCAGATCGGTTTTCCACATGTTTTAGGTCGAATTCCGGCATTTGCCCCACAACATTTATGTTTTTTATCCGTTTTGAGACATAAGCAATCGAAAAATCAAGCGTTCGTCCCGGTCCCAGAACCTTCGAAAAATCGAAAATTTTTGAAGGGGTATGCCTTAAAAAATTTGCGAAAAAATGAATTTTGGGCTAGGGCTCTGGAATTTTTACTACTTCTTCCTCGATGCAAAAAAACATTACCCACCAAGTTTCAGCCCCGGGAAAGGTCGGGAAGTTAAAAAAACATGGGGAAAACCATCGAAACCAATTTTTCAGGATCGGTTTTCCATGTGTTTTAGGTCGAATTCCGGCATTTCCCCCACAACATTTATGTTTTTTTTTCGTTTTGAGACACGAGCAATCGAAAAATCAAGCGTTCGTCCCGGTCCCAGAACCTTCGAAAAATCGAAAATTTTTTAAGGGTATGCCTTAAAAAATTTGCGAGAAAATGAATTTTGAGCTAGGGCTCTGGAATTTTTACTACTTCTTCCTCAATGCAAAAAAACATTACCCACCAAATTTCAGTCCCGGAGAAGGTCGGGAAGTCCACCAAAAAAATAAGGGCTAGGAGAGTTCTGATTCAAGGGCAAGTGAATCACCCTGTACATATCTTCCAACAATGAACATCTAATTACTTTTGTGAATTTCGAAACACAGTTTATCATAAACATAAGTAGACACACATTACGTTTCCATTAGTACAAATTATTATTATTATACTATTTTTCACTAATTTTAATTATAAAGAAATATTTCCCAACTTTTCTCTTTGTTGAATGCGCTGTTGTGCGATTAAGGATTGGAAATGAGTGGATTTTCCATTGGAGTATTTGGGGAGAGAGGGCGGTGGCGCGTGTGTATGTGGGTGGGTGCGGCGAGGATATGAATTATCCAAACAATGTCCTGGATATCGCCGCGCCGGTGCACCTGGCCTCGACCCGCTGACATACTATGGAACGCGCGCGCACTCCTCGCGACAGGTGGTTTCAGGCCTGCTGGAACTGGAACCACTTGCTCGATCCTCTCCTCCTCCTGCTCTGCTCTCCTACGCCTGCCTCTTCCTCTTCATTCGGAATCACTTGTCGCAAAGTAAGATGTCGCTGGTAATCAGTGAAGTCTTCTTTGGAGAGTATTGTATTATTATACGCATTAAACACGATTTACCTCTTTTAATGTTTATCGAAATAATTAATCAAATATAGAAACGGACAGATATTGTTCTTTGTATTAATACAAATATAAAGTATGGGGTGATTCAGTCGTTTTTCAATCGCTACTTTTGAGTATCAGCTAACATTTATCTATACAGGATATTTATAAATTTTCCAGTAATTTTAATTATAATATTTCTCAACGGAGTCCATTTGATATCAAATGTGTCTCCAAATTGACATTGAATAGGTAGAATCTGGCTTTTCATGGCAGCTGTTTCTTTTTATTAACGAACTTATAAGAAAACTGAACAGATGTTTCGATCTGACAAGTGTGGCATTCTTCTCGGATGTATCATTTGTTGGGTATGGTGCAGGAGGATCAGAAATACTTTCTTCTGAAAGAAAAAAGAAGCAGCCCTCCGCTGTTCCCATAGCAGCATTGACCGTTTCTATTTATATAACACCTTGCGGGTCAAGCCCCGCGCCGCCCCTTTAGCCCTCAGCCCTTGTTGACACACGCTGCTCGCTCGCTCTCTCTCTCGCTCCTATTTCCTCCACCAGACGATTTCCTCCATTTCCCGGCAGCCCCCGCCAGCACACCAACCTGCCCTTTCATATCCCGTTTCACCTTGGTTACAGTTAAGGCAAGGTTGCGTCACGCAATGATAAGGCAGAAATCTGTTGGAGAGTCCAGGCAAAATGGATAAAGCACATGAAAATCGCCAGTAAAAAATTTACAGTCCTATTTTTAGTTTTATAGTTCAACTAAAAGGTCAAGAGAAAATAGAAATACGCTGCTTTCTTTTTTATTAACTATTCCAGTGCGTTTCATCCCTCTGACATTTTGTAATAATGATTTTTTCTTGAAGTATAATAGATCGTCGCAACCAAGTTTGTCGGAAAGATATTCTATCAGCGTGTATCTCGACCTCCCATTTCATTTGATATTTCGAAGTCACTTATGTGACACCTCGTATAAGTAGTGAGTCTCGTAATATTTTATAGCCCATTGTTTGGCTCGATCATAACTCTACGCGGCGGAGTAAATCGTATTAAAGTCGGTTCAGCCGTTTTCGAGTTTATTGCTAACACGCCTACGAACAGACAAGCGCTGCCCTTTATATTAGTAAGAATCATAACTTTTATTACAAGAAACTTTCACGCTTTCGTGCCATCACACGTGTCCCACGTGACATCATACGATTTATGCGATCTATTAGTAGGAAAACTTGTTAATAAGTCCATTTTACTGACTTTGTATTATTTACGACTTCGTTTGATTTTATTATCTGCTATGATTTAGAAATATATTGACTTCGAGTAATTAAATTCAAATTGTAAGTGCGTCAAACATATTAGACACAAAATAGTACAATAACAAATAATTCTAGTTTGTATAATTCTTATTTCATAAACTTAATTTGTTAACATTTGTTCTGCTGCATTTAACTATAAATAAAATCATTTAATATTGAATAAGTGAACAAGTAAGAGGTTTAACGAAGGGTGGACGGAATTGAGTGGAAGTAAGGAGAATGTTTTAAGCGATGCTGAGAGAGGAAAGGGAAGGGAATGAAGAGGGGTTGTGAGGGCGGCGACGTGGTGGCAGTTGGAGGTGGAGGAAGATCCATATAGTTGGTATCTATTCGGGGCTCGGCTTTGGTAGCCTGCCAATTCTATTTTGCCGAGCGAAGGCGGCTTCTCGCATTGTGCCCGTGCTAATTTCGTTATGCCGTAGCGCGCTCCGCACGCGTGGGCGCTGCGCTCCTGCTATTTCGCATCGCCCTCCCAACACGCATTTCCAATCAGCCTGCTCTGCTCGCCAGCACATTCTTCCCCCAACTTCTACCTTCCATCATTGCTCGACAATCGATCGATTAGTCCTTCGTTAAGACGACCTTGTGAAAGCCTAACAATATTTAGTATGAAAGCAAATTAGAACAAGAAGAAAACATGGTTTGTAATTGACGGGGGAAATGGTGGAAATTGGCTGGTATGTAAAAAGGCGCGTGGTAGTTGGCCCGTGTCGGGAAAAGACGCGGGCGCCGATCGATCGTAGGTATTTCTATTTTTATCGTAACGGCCGTTGCTACGCGAGCGGAGGGCTTTCGTCGCGTTGCTTTTTCCTAGTTTTCCTCCTTTCGGCCAGCTCTTTTGCCATCCCTCCGTTTCACTCGTCGCTAATTCTGCCCATCGATAACAGAGCAGCACCGTGGCGCGAAGGAAAAGGAGGGAGGGAGAGCGTTTTCCGACGCTTCTAAAATTAAGTTTGCTCCTCGAAAGCTTTCGACCTGCTTTCCCTGACTGGGCCGAAAAGCAGCGAGGGTTGCCCTTCTCCGTCATCGACAAGTGCGAATGATGCTCCCTGGCGGCGCTAACGCGATTATTACCAGGCCGGGCATTGCCGTACTACGCTCGAAGCTTAGTTAGCAGAACGGTGCGCCGGCGGCGGCGGCAGCGGCGGCGGCGTCGCTTTGATCTCGACGTGCCAGGCTGTCTCCGGCTCGCTTTGGCACTCGCCTCGTCGCCGATCAAAGCCGGCCTTTCTTCGATGGCGGAAAGATCAGTAATCAAAGAACGCTCGCTCGCTCGCCCGATCGAGCTTTCTTTTTCAACGTCAGCCACTCTCTCACTCTCTTTCTCTCTTTCTCCCTTCTTTTCCAACACGTGCCAGAATCCGACCACTTCTGCATCGATTCTCCCCTACAATGTAGAGAGATCGCGCGATTTCCCACTAAGCGCTTTGTCGTTCATGGAAACTCGTATCTACATACGGTGGCTAATAAATAAATCTATCTTTTCTACATTTACATATAAAATTAATCTTTAACCTGTAATCCCTGCAAAGTTTTTGACAAAAGAATCCGAAAATGTATCTATTTGCGAGTGAATCTCATAAATACAATCAAATAAATTTCAATACAACAGCATTTCCATTTCTTAAGGGAAAATAAAAATTCACAAATTCGATCTTCTTCTTTAAGAAAACTTTCTTATAAAATAACCAACAATACAAATAAATCGCCTTTGCGGACAGTGAAAAATACTAAGAAGTACACGAAAGAAATTCCTCTGCCTCACATAACATTTCCGCGACACCCTGTACAATGAGATATGCGTGCAAGGGGTTGCAGCGGAGGGTCGCGGAGGGTTGTTAGTAGGAGGAGCGGTGCACGCATGGTGGTTTCTCGTGCGCTCGGCGCTGACCTCGGCGAGAACAAAGTGTCACGCAGGCAGGCCAGCAGCAGGACAAGTCGGACGAGAGGGCGGCGGGTGTTCGGGGGTGGTAAACATAACCTAGATTTAGCGAGAGTGGGGCTGAGGAGAGGGGCGGCGGCGGAGGAGGCGTGGACGAACCAATAACCTAGCCTAATAGCGCCGTGAAAGTCGCCGGATGCTCTTCGCTCAAAGGTCACCCTAGAAGAGTGGCCGCGGGTCGAGTATCGGTTCTATTAATATCCATCGCTTTTCCTTCTTCCTCCCCTCTTGCGCCGCGGCGCCGCCGTCGCCGCGGAGCGCCTCTTGCAAAGCTCTGATTCTCTCTCACTCACTCTTCCTAGTCTCTTCCTCATCGCTCCGTCGGCGACGACACCTCTCGCTCGCTGACCCTGTCTCTCTCACTTCCTCGCTTCAAGTTCGCCTTCCGATCGCTTTTAGATTCCAGGCAGGAAAGTTTGCTTATTATGCTTGTGTGTCGCTGGCGGCTTGTCCTAGCCGGATGAAGCCGGCCGACTCCTATTTTATCTCCGCCATCGTAATAACTTACTTTCAGGAATAACAGGTTGTCGCAAAAATTTCTATTTGTTTTGACATTTTCTTATGAATTGATTGGATGATAAATTTAATTATTTAAAGGGTAATAAGTTCGTCTACAACAATGCCGGGCCACCCATTCGAAATTCGTTATTTTCAACATTCTATATTTTAGTTAATAAAATCGTTGAATCCATTTTCAATTGCTCGACAAACTTAGAATCGACTTTCATCATAAAAGAATAGCTTTGACAATTGTATTTCTCAATCATTATATTTCGACACGGTCGAAGCAGAGAAGTTATTGTGTCTCTGGCACATAAATCGTCAAGATCGCAGGATCTCTGAGATGTGAGAAGGCTGGTTATTCTCGCTATTGTCGCCGATCTCGAAGACGGCGAGTCTGATCACCGGTGAGTCAGAAAGCGAGCGGAGGCTCGCAGGCGCGTTCTGATCGCCGGTGGCGTCGGCGTCGGCGGCGGCAGCGGCGCCGCGGCGGCCTGTCACGTTGGCGCCAGCCACCACTTTCCTCGGCGAGTCGCCGTTTCGACGCGTGCATGCCACGCGAACCACCAACACGTCAGGAATAAAGGCGAACTCCCCTCTCGCCTTATAACTCTCTCACTCTCTTTCTCTTGAAAGATTTGCGCCATCCTTTCATCACGCCGATGATTTAACCCTTTCGGGGCGGTCACTCCAAAATGAGAAACACGAATTTCTCTCGTTACAGGCTTTCCACAGTAATTTTACTTTTGTGTACAAAAAATACTGCTTTACATTCGCAGTGTTAAGCTAAAGTGATTCTATGTTCTGGTTTCTCGGAATTGTTATTAGATGTAAAATGAGAACTGCTATTTCTGTCGTGACTTACACGCATAAATGAATTTTTATCTCAGATTGTAGCTTTTGCTTTCTCGTAAAGTTGATTTACGACTTGGGAAAATGTTAATTGATAATTTAGTTGGACTGGTAACACCGGTTCTTGTGTTCCAGTGCGAATGAATTATTAATTAACATTTTCCAAAGTCACAAAGTATGTTTATCGAGAACCAAAAAATGTATTCATGAAACCTGGCGCTTCCCGAAGTTAATGAATGGAGAATTTACACATGCTTTAAAACCTGACGATAGACATTCATTTATGCGTATAGGCTCGGAGAAAAACGGTTATAATTTTGCAAGTGTCTCAATTATTTAAACTCAACGTCATAAACACAATATTTTATTTATCATCCGGGCAAACTGTAGACTGTAAAATATTGCTATACAGATTTAACATGCACATTGGAAGGCATTGAAAATTCAACAAAACAGTGTCTGCAGACACTCCTTTTCGTGGACTAAATTTTGATATGGCAGAATATTTCTTTTTTAAGAATAAACAAATTTTTTTAAAGAAGAACGTTTCCCTTTTAAGAGAAAATAAGTTGTCTCAAAGCAGAATGTTTTCTTCTTCAATACAAATGACTTGGGAAAATCTGAGTGCACATTCACTTTCTTTACCCAGTGCACATATCATATTGCGTCCCCATAATTCCACCAGTCATCCTCATTGGACACAAATACTGCAATTTTCCGTTTCAATCATTCGCTCCAATTGAGGAGTGAAAAGATAAGGTTGCGGAACAGCAAGGAGCAATTGGCGTGCGGAAATTCGAACGACATTACCGGTAAGATCGATTGGCCGGCTGGGGCGAAACTGGGTCAAGATTTCGCGCACGCCGTTCTAACATCGGCGCGAACCAACGGAAAGGGAACCCCTTTCCGTTCCTTGAAGGCTTCGGGGCCAAGCCTCGTGCTTCGTGTCGCATACACCTTGGGAAAACCCAGGCAAAACGAACCCGTTAAAGAAAAATAAAGCAAAAGGTACTAAGAAACAATTCTATATTTAGTTATTCTTCTAAAGCAATTAGGTAGAAATAAAACATTAGGACATTATTCAATTAAAAACTGAAGGGTGCTTAGTATCCACTTCGTTCAGGCGCTCCCAGCAAAGTGGATAATGTTAAAAATAAAACAAGTACAATAGAAATACTAAAAAATAACTTTTGAATCCCTTGAACGATATGTTACTGGCTAAGATGGGCTACGTCCGAATTCTTACCCTAAGAAGATATAAACGCATATAGGTTCATAAAAAAAATATGTTCTGCACTTGACACTGATACAAAGCTAAATGAATCAGCCTGTACAGACAGGTTCTTTCATACAGCATCCCCGCCGGTATTTCCGTCGTCCGCGCGCCTTAAAAGGGTCTCGCCTGATCGCAATTAGCATCGGTGGCGCGAGCGAGCGTCCGCCTGACCTCACCCGCGCTGCTGACCCACATAGCCAGCCCGATGACCCACTATCCCGGAAATCCGAGCCCGTTTCCCGTACTCCCGCAGACTCGGCCTCTAACGCCGAGGATCGTCCCCGACGTGTCCCCTGACCCTGATCGACCTCCAGCCGCCACTTCTCCCCCGCACACTCGCCCCAAATTGTAAATTACTACCCAGATAGCCTGGTGACGTTTTAAAATCATTTTTAGAACGTCTCTCTGCTTTTTGCGATTTTTAGGATTATTTTTAAGATGTTTTAAGACGGTTTTAGGATGCCCATTAATGGCGCAAAAATGCCTTGCGTACGTTTGAGAAATATTTGATGTTAGAAATGCATCTCTAAGAAAGTGAATAATAGAACTTTCAATATATATTATTATACTTGATTCTAAAAGCAGTATTTCAAAATACCTTTGGAGCACCTTGATTCAGTCGTTTTCTGGAATCATTTGACACACAATCGTTGACAACTAGTAGAAATGATTACAACCTTTAATGTATTATAATTAATAAATTATCTTACGGATTCCAAAATATTGGTGCACATGCATCTTCTCTTGAGAAGTCATTGTCATAAATGAACGATGGAGGAAGGTTTAGAGTGTGGAAAGGACAGGGTCAGTGCTCGGAGTTTCTCGGGCGGCGAGGCGTCAGGACGCTTTTGACTCGGTGCGACGGTCCTTGTCGACCTTTTGCCTGCGCTCCCTTTCTCGATTTAGGTGTCCTCCCCCGTCGTCGCGACAAACGGGCGCCCTCGTCGTCGTCGGGACTCGCTCTCTTTCTCCTGCCGAGTGCGAATATGTCTCTCTGTGTGACTCTGTGTGTCTTCTTCTCAGGCTGGAGAACAAGGCGCGAGCGAGCCAGCACGTTCGCGCGCTCGCGCGAAGCCAATATGAATGCCTGTTTTTACACGTGCGGACGTTTATTTTCGCCCGTATTTTTAGCGGCCGGTATTTTCGAACGAGCCCGCCACTATTTTCGTACTAGTACGCGCTGCTACACACTTGCACGCGTCGCGCGCGCGGCGTAATAGCCCACCAGCGCCGCCAAGAAAACCCTGCCACGGCGACGCCGCTAGCGGCGGTGCCTTTGCCTCGTCGATCTTCATATCTTGCGCTGATCTATCATTTTCTATGTTGTCACTAGTCAACAGTATTCCAATAAGAACGCATATTTTAATTTATTAAAAAATGTAGATAATTTCTTTTGAAATTCCTAATATTTTTATTTTAATTGTAACTAATCCGTATTTGGACCGCCCTGTTCCACACATACACATCTACTATCCCCAAAAAATCGTGTTTCGCCTTCTTAATTTCTCACTAATTAATATTACTGTCTTCACCAAATCGGCCAACAACCAAATGTATTCGGAATCACATTAAACTCAGTTGGACAATTGTCCTGTTTATCCCAAACATAGAAAGGGTAGATTGGAACCTTAGCCTTTATATTGGCAACGATAGAGAGGCTCCATGTCCGTTCCTCTCATTGGCTGCGGTCTTTCTGCGAAATTGGACGGTTCGCTCTTTTTTTTAAGGGCACGTATTTATAAGCTGCGAGTCGACCTCAAGCCGAGGCCGAGGCCGAGGCCGTACCCGGCCATGCCGAGACCAATACTTCATCCCCCTTTCATCCTACCTACCTTTACCATCCACCACTCTCTCTCATTTTATCTCTTGCTCTCTCTCTCTCTATCTGGTTGTGCGATAGGTACAACCGTTATATCTGCCGCGCGCCGATTGATCGGCCGGTGGGAAAAAATATCCGTGCGTGCACCGAAGCTCTCTTCTCTCTTGGGGACGAGGAGGAAGAAGAGGAGGAGGAGGATGAGGAGGAGGAGGAGGTAGTCGGCGGGGAGTTTACTGGGTTTTCGCGAGCTCATCGGTGCCCGGAAGTCGCCTATTGATTTTGCTATTTCCAGAGAATCGTACCACCTCGCAACTCCGCTCGCCTCCTCCCTCCTCCTCCTCCCCACTGGCCGCCTACAATTGCGGGAATACGTAATTAAGCCGTTACGTGAGTGAAGCGACGCACGCAAATGAGCGCTCTTTTTCCGCCGCATTATTCGATGGGATAAAACCGATTGTTCGAAGCCGCCGTCGCCGCCGCCGCCGGCTGATTTCCACTGCTCGCGTATCCTGTTTCTGTTGGGAGGAGGAGAGCGTATTTCCACGCGATCCTCTAGCGCTCCCTGTGATTTAATGCGACGCTATCGTTCAACGACTATTTTCGCCAGCCAACTGACAGGCATTCCAATGAATTTTCATTGTTTTCTGAATATGCGATTTCAAAGGTGGTACAATAACAGTTTTAGAAACCTCTTTAAAATGCATCGTAGGGATATTCGCGTCGTTTTTGCCATGTCTAGCTGAGCTCCACACAACACGTTTGGAAGACGTTCTAATCATGCTTTAACAGGATGTGTACAAGTCGTTTTAAATATATCTTTAATATATGAACGATTGGACTTTCAATATAAATTACTATACTACATTGTAAAATCAATATTTCAAAACAATAATTGCAAAGAAAATAATTTCATTATCTCTTTATCTCTCACACAACAATAACAATTCTAACGTTCTACTCGTCGATAATTCCACTCACAAAAATAAATAGACACACCGGGAGGGAGGCTGGCTGGCTCGACCTAAAAATGTATGCAAAAAAAAGTCGCGCAAATATGTTTTAAGGGGTCGGGCGACGGGGACGGGGGCGCGCGCGTGTGTCGAAAGAGAGTGGAAGTGAGTTTTTCGCTGGCGAGAAGCATTGGTGCAGTGTAATCGGCGGGCGGGCGCCTATCGGGCCAGGACTGCGAAGGGGTGAAAGGGTCGGTAGCTAGGTAAGCCGCTAAAAATAGCCCCGGTACATCATATCGAGCGGTCGTCTATAAATAGAGTGAAGTGCCGTGAAGGGAGTGGGGGAAGGGGACTCGCGGCGGCGCGGCGCGGCGTGGCAGAAGGAAGAGGGAGAGAGAGCTGGATGGATTAGAGCGGGTAGGAGGTAACACGCCATCCCAAACGAATGTCGAGCTGATAACGACGGAGCCCCTTTTCGACCCACGCGCACCACCACCACCTTCCTTCCCTCGCTCACTCGCTCTCTCCCAACCAATTCTACTACGCGCTCCCTCTCTCTCCTCTCCTATTTCAATACTCCACTCCAATACTCTGCCAATCTGACCTTTCAATCAATCTGAACGCCATTTGTTATATGACAAATAATTGTAAGGAGTTGTGTTGGAGTTAAGTAAGAGATTTTAGACATTTTTCAACTGTTCGACTGTTTTGTTTTCAATAGGGATTATGGAATAATTTCTTATTCTTGAAATAAGACATAAGAACAGCTGGTAATCTGTCTGATATAATAAAAATGCAAGGTGTTTGTTTGGATAAAGGAGCCAGCATTGTTTACTTCTTCTTGAATAATATCAGTTGCACCTGGCATCGTTAGAAATTGGTAAAGTTCGAAAGTATAACAAGTATCGAAATAGAATGCGCAAGTATTTTTAGGCTGGTAGTAAATGAATCGGCTTACTCGAAACTTTCATTCAAGATATCCTTTGCACGAACCGCGATAACAATGGACAAGTTTCGCAAGACTCCCAAGTGACGGTGGCGTAACCTATTATTCTTTAAATAAGATAATTGTCAGCGTGCACACGAAATGCCAAGCGCGCGTAGTTTCAGCGGAAGTACTGCAATGCAACTAATACTACGGCAGTAGCGATTCAAACAACCAGCGAGTAACTCTGCACAGAGTGTTGTGTTTACTTCCAATCATTAAAACGATGTTGGTACTGCAAAAGATAGCTTTTAAACGTATCAAAAATTTGCAATACAACATTATTACTAATATTAAAAATATGACAACTATCAACTTTGCGAAGCTAATAACACAACTAATAAGAATATACACATATTAATTTAAAAATCACTTAATTTCCCCGTATTAAAAAAGGGTGAGCATCGGTGATCCCAAGAGAGACTGCTCGCCCTCTGTCCTAAATATCTCACTTTCCCAGCAATTTTTAGCGACATTCCGCTCCGATTGGAACCCTCGCTTATAACCAACCGACTAACCAGAGGCGGACGATGGTAATACTTTATGGTTTCGGCTGACGAAACCTGCAGCCCTGAAAGGGCTCTGCGTCTAACCTGGATGAGAAGGATAATATTGGGAAAATTCCGGATAACATCTTATTGGGAAAATTCCTGATAATATCTTATTGGGAAAATAAGCTTTTTAGGGACTCGAAAGCGTAGATCAGTGCTGTCGAAGAGGGTTTCTCCCACCCTCTGTAACGCGTAACGCGGTGGAGGGCGCGAGGTAGCTTGGAAGAGGAACTGAGGGCGGTAGGGGCCCCTCCGCTGGACAGCACTGGCGTGGAATCAGCGACGAGCCGGGTTCTCTCCTGTGCGTCGATCGATGATGCTCTGGCTGAGGCAGAGCAGAGCAGAGCAGAGCAGAGCTGAGCAGAGCCGAGCGGGGGTGGAGGACTATCTCGACGAATCGATGTAGTTTAGGGCTGGCTGGGCGAGGGGGGCGGCTCGCCGCCAGGCCGAGGACAAACCGCGTGACCTTGCCCGCTATTTTCGGAAGGTAACACGTGATTCCGCACCGGCTCCTCTTTCTCTCTCTTCTTCACCCTTTTCCCTTCCTCGCTCTCGCTCTCACTGCCGCCGAGGATCGAATGGAAATTCGCTATTGATCCGCTAGCGAAGTCCACCGGTGAACAAAGGGCTCGTGGAAGACCTCCTTTCTGGAAAGAGTGGCCGCCGCCGCACTAGCCAGAACTGAAGCCAGTAGTATTAATGTGTAACCGGAAACCGTTTAAGGTGCGCGCACATTGCGACAGAGGGAAGTGCTTCCGAGAAATCTTCGTGTCGTTGTTGTACAATATGAAAATTGTCGACGGTTCCCAAGAAAATTATGGCCAATAATTTTGAACGGTTGTTCCAACATTCGTATTATTATCTTTTATAAGCCAGTATTTCATTGGCAGGATCTGCCTTCGTAGAGTTCAATCGAGTTTAGACTTTATAAGAGCTTAGCTAATCAAGGAGCATAGCACAGCAACTTTAAGAAAATATCTTGTCTGGCGATTTGTTGGGAACGGTTTCTCTGTGAGGGGGCGGTGTGCGTGGTGCTTTAGCGGAGGGAGCCCTTCGCGTTCGGGAAGAATGCGAAAGAGAGAAGCCGAGGGAGGAAGAGGAAAGGCGCGGAATGTTGGGTATCGCGCTCCATATGTTTGGAATGCGCGCTAATTACGTAATGAAAAGGATAGGTTGCGTCAGCGCAGCAGCGACTGTGGCGGCGACGGCGAAGACGGTGGCGGCGGCGGCGGCGTCGGATCAAGGATGAATTTCCAAGTGCAGATAAGTTTATCGTTATGACAAATTGAAAGCTATGTGTACTTTATCGGATTCTAAATATACACCGATCGGCGACCGCGATCTGCGATTAGGTTTCCCTTGACGGCCTCCGTATAATCTCGTCCTCCTCGTCCTCGGCCGCCTCCTCCATTGTCGCCACTATCTGCCACACTTTCTGCAAACGCCACTACCTCTTCTTCCCTTAATCTGCTCGCCGACGGAAAAACGCGCCCGTCAAACAGCTACCAATTCCGTTAAAATTCCTTTTAACCTGACAGCGGCTGAAAGCGAGCCAACCCGAGATAACTCTAATCGGGCTGCACTGCTATTAAAGTAGTTGACGTCTTACATCACTTTCTTAGATATTCCCTCCGATTTTAATCATGTTTATAGATTACTCAAGCATTCATAAAGGTTGACATTGATAAAGTTGAAAATTGTGCCTTCAAAATGCATCTTTACATTTTAGACAAAATCACTCAAATTAATAAAGGTTTAATGAACGTTTCTTTTAAAATTCAATTTGCCACCAGTACAGCAACACTCGGTTTATACTATTCTCTATTCATACGCATATATCACACCTACACAAGTAAAGCACGAAAGAATGCAAACCTAGCGGTTCCCATCAGAGTACACGCTGAGACAATCATTTTCTACGTTTGACGTTTCGATAGTATACAACACGACCATAACTTTAACAGTGTTACCGAGAGAGTGAGTGAGTGAGTGAGATTGCCAGTTTCATTTCGGCGAATTGAGCAACGAAAAACAAAGGGCCCATGGAGGCTGATAAGGCTGCTTCCGGGAGCGAGGGAGACTGCTCTGCCCACAGACACCCGATAGCGCTGCACTTTTTAATCCGAAGAGATTAGAGCTTGTCCCCTCAAGCCTGCTCCACATACACGCTCCATCTACACGGTGATTCACTTGCCTTTGAATCACCACTCTACGCTTATATGCATACAGCATTCCTATAAATTATTTATCAAGTTTAACTTTACGTAAAAATTGCGAAATTTCCTCCGCACAGTATTACATAGAAAGTTATGTCTTGATATATGAAAGTTAAGATATCTTTTCAAGGTTCAATGGCATCCAACTATGCAACGATTTGTGTATTGATTCCAGTGCGCTAATCATAATATTTTACTTATTACATATATTATTGATATAACGTAAAATTATATACAATAATATATGAATTATGGAAGGAAGAATTTGGAGGCATTGCTATATTATTAACATTACCAAATAATTTATAATTACTCTACATACAACGAGATACTCAAGATTGGCGATTCAAAGCTAGTTTATCACCCTGTACACACACAGACATGTTCGCGCTTAGTCTCAGGCAGAGATAGATCACTCCGACCAACCGAGAGTGCATACCCTTTCTCTTTCTCTCTCTGTCGACGTAGCAGTTCTTCGACGCTGATTGCCAAGTCCTTTCCTCTTTTCGCCCACACGCGCGCGCCTCGCCTAACTCTCCGGCGCGGCGGGCACGCGACAATAACAGGGAAGCGAGTTCCTGCCACGGAGCGCAACGACAATTGGAGCATCATCGGACTTGACTGATGATGAGCACCGATCAAACCGCCTCGCCATTCTTATAAGGGCAATTGCCCGGCAAAGCCAGTCAGCCGAATAAGACGGGATAATGTTCGCTATAAATAATTGTGCCTAGTATGATTTATATATTAATATATGTAAAAGAGGAGGAGGGAATGATGTTATTATAGAAAGACAGAGTTTGGAAATTTGGAAATATTTAAAGGGTGACCTAATTCAATATTAGAAACGAATTAATATTGAAAGACGGAAAACGAAATTAAGTGCCAATTAACTTTATAAGGAAATACAAACGAAATCTCGAATTTCATCAAGACTACCAATCTCACTTTAAGTCGAGGTGAAAGAAACAATTAAGATTCGCGAGACAATAAATTTAAGTAAGTTAATCCCAGCATTGCAGGACAATTGCATTTCATATCTGCAAACGGTCCAATCAATATTATGCAAATAATGCCCACAATTTTATCTATAATTATTCTCAACCCTCTGCCGTCTTGTTCGGTAATCCCCTACTTTCATAGCGAGCGCGGAGTGTTACGTACTCGCAAACACAGAGAGAGAGAGAGGGAGAGGGTGAGCGGTGTGGGGGAAAAGAGTACAAAAGAGTCTGTGTCGGTGTCTGGCTGCTCCTCCGGAGAGGAGGTGTCATCGTAATCGTCGCGAGTGAATGAAGGAGAGCGTAACACACCGGCTCTCCGGGCGGCTTTCACGTGTTCCGACTGCAAACTTTAGCCTGCACTGGCTTCCCCGATCGAAACGCCCGAGCGAGCGACAGAGGGAGAGAGAGAGAGAGAGAGAGATGGAAACAGGGAAAGAAACGTCCAATGCATTCTATGCGCCGCACACAGAATGGAAATACTGGCTGACATGTCGATGATCGTGCGCCACTATTGATCTACCGCCACCAACTGCGGATTCTTTCTCTTTTAACCCTTTAACTGCCTTTCACGAGTATACTCGCCGCGAAAAAAATTACCTTTTGTTATAACAATGGTAATTATTAAAATACAGATATCGAGTGCATAATAACTATTTGTATCTTTATGAAAATATTGTTTATTATGCTTGAAATTTTCGTTTAGAATTATGTGCTTGACCATTGCTGTCGATTGTTATATTTGAAACATATTAGAATCGTAAGAAATTCAATATACTCCTCATCTCTCGATTTTAATTGGGCAATTAAATAGACGTTTTTCAAAAAAAGTGCACCGGTAAAGGGTTAAATTAAATTACTATTAAGCCGGACAGAAAAATGGCAGCTGTGTATGATCGACTAGAGGAGATGGAGCAAGGGAGGATAATAGGCTTTTTATAATAGGACAAAGAAAGAGACAAAGTCTGGGAGTACGCAGAGGCAGATGGGAGAGGAAGAGGCTCGGCGGCGCACTCCGGGATTACGTTGGCGAGGAACGCATAATTGGTAGCTGGCGAGCAAGCGAGCGAGCGAGGCGGTGTGCGGCAAGTAAACGCACATGATCGCAGGAAGACTCTGCTCGCTCGAGCGCGCGGGCGCGTTGTGTTCACGTAGGCACAACAATAGCGCGCGCTAAAAATACTCTCCGGGCTCCTCTGGCTGTGTGTCTGCTGGTGTGTGTGTGCGCGCTTGGTTGGTAAAGGGGACGTTTGGCGTCGCTGGCGTCGGGCGGGCGCGAGGCGCGAAAGAGGCGCAGTATCGCCGGGAGGACCGCAGTTTCCTCTTGCTTGTCGAGGAGGAGGTCAGCGCGCGCGCGTGTGTCTCCCAGAAGGCCGCAACACACAACTACCGTCGCCGTTTCGTTTCTCCTCTCGAATCAAACGCGAGAAACAGAGAGAGAGAGACACACCAAAGCATCCTATGCACAGTGGACTGCAGTGAGACACGACAGACTTTGTGAGAGAGAGTGCGTGTGCCGCAGCGATAGCTCTGTGGAATCCTAGCCGGGATCCGTTGGATTAGATCTTCCAATCGCGCGAGAGCGAGCGGAAGAGAGAAAGAAGAAGAAGAAGAAGAAGAGTGCGCGCGCGGAGACTCAGTCGGTGTTGGCCGATCTGTTGAGGAGCAAGCAGGGTGTTGTGCGCCGATGACAGCTCGGTAGAGGCGACTGGTATCGCGGTGGTATCAGCTGGCGTTAAGTGCGAAGGAGTGAGCGGGGCCGCTCGGTGAAGAATCGGTGCGACGAGGAAAGATAGAGCGAACAAGATCGACTGCCGAGAGTTGCTAACGTGGCTGGCTGGCTGGCGTTGGCACTCCAGCACGCTCTGGGGAGTTTCCCTCGAGCGACGACGCTCCAGCCGCCGCGCCGACCAGAGAATATATATCTCGCATCGAGGAGATTAACTGCTCTCGACGGTACGCATCGCGCCGCCGACTTTTCGAGAAGGACGTGGCGCTGGAACTGCCGCCATATTTCTGCATTTTAGCCAGACTCCTCTTTCTATCTCCCTCTCTCCCTCCCTCGCTTGATCGCCCTCTCTGCGTCTCTCTCGTTCCGATTATGTGTTCGGCTGTGTCTCTCCGTCTGGTTCGCCGGAGAGAATGCAGCGCTTCTCGTCCTCGGCTGCTGCTCTCCGCTCGCATCCTCCGCCTCCTTCTCTTCGGCCCCGGATGATCGGCCCCGACGTCACGCTACCACCACAATCCGTCTCTCCCCACCGATGCGACTCTTCCTCCTGCTGGTGCAGCATTCCTCCCTCTCCCTCATCCCCGATCCCGCTTCTTCTCTCCGAGTCCGAGACTGTTATCGGTTTCCTCTTCCTCGAGCTTCTTCGCGCGCTACTATGCTCTCGTTCCACTTGGAGCTGATGCGATCGCTCTTTCCACTCGTTTTCACCCTGCCAACAACCCTCCTCGCGCGATCATCGCCGCCGCCCGCACTCTCCGAGAACACCTGTTGGCTCCCGTCGCCCTCGACTCCTGCTCCCCTTCGAGCCCTCCGCCAACAGGGAATAACTAACAAGTGTCTGGTGCTTCAGGGAATTCTAGCAGTTATTTATTGGGAACCAGTTTGTTGATAGGTCGAGTCAGTGGATGTTTGTGGGGCATTTTGTGACGGGTTTCGGAAACTTAGTTTTGGATTACACTTTGTGTTTTTTGTTATTCCTGTTTGTGGGATTTCGAAAATGTAAAAAAAATTATTTCTCGGGTTAGAAATATTAACTCATATTACTTCTGTGAGTGAATGGTTATAAGTTTGATTTACAATTCATTTAACCGGAAGAGTAGAAACGTAATACGTGATCCTAGGATTTACTCCGAGCAGCAGGTTCTCTCTTCCTCTCCTGTTTTCGGCCCTTAGCCTACGGCGCTTCGCCGATGTTTTGCATATCCGAAACTTGTTTCCCGCAGGTTCGCCATCCACGCACGCCACTGTAAAAACGCTCTCGCTCCCATGGCTATCCATTGCTCTCCATCGCATGTGCACCCACTGCAGAACTTAGGAATTTATGCACAAGATATTTTCTTTCTTGGGAAACATCTGATTTTCTCCAAGAACAAAGGTTTCCTTTCCAAGAAAACAAGTGTTCTCAAAGCAGAATATTTTCTCCCTTAAGAAAAATGACTTAAAAAAAATTCTGTAACAAACAAAGCAGAAGAATGCAAATTCCGCGCTTCTTTTCCATGTTGGAATAACAATGCTTTTTAGTTTATCTTTAAACTTTAAACAGAAGAGTGCAACTCGGTTCTTCCTTCCCGCTGTCCGAGTTTGCCCGCGTCTCTTTGGCAAAGCTCTCGCCTCTATGCAACCGTTTCTGGGTGTGCGCGTGTGTTATACCGCGGAGGTTGGAGCGGGCGCGTGTGCGCGCCACGTGAAAAAGCGCGGAGGCGTGGCGAGGACGAATTTAGACGGTTGGCGCCTACTCAACGAGAGAAATAGATCTGTTGCGGATACTCGGTGCGCGCCGCCAGAGAGAGAGAGATCGCCGTCTGGGAGCACCGGGGAAACAGACTAGTTCTAGGTCCAACTAGTCTGCCCACCAGTTACACCTCCGACGAGAATCAACATGTTCCGTTAATATTCTATTATTCTATCCCTTTTAACATTTTGAAGTCATTATTGAAAGACCCTGTTTAATTGATAAATATCCATTGCGAATCTTTATCAGTTGCATCTCTGACCAGATTAATATATTCGTTAATCTTTTATTCCTTTCTTTCTCAAATTGTGGAAGTTATTCTTGAAGAACCCTGTATAACTGATAAACGCGCTCCATTAATTTCTTATTATTCGATTCATCTAAAAATATTGAGACACTTTTGAAGTACCCTGTATAATAGATAAATATCGCGTGGGCACGACTTATATTTCTCACGGGTTCACTACTCCATTAATCACTTAAATTTGGAGTTACTCTTGACACTTTTCGTTTTCTACATTCTATGCATGCATCGCATACCAACTGACCTCATCCGGCTGACATTTCATGTGCACATAAACAGTGATTTTTAATTTAAGTGAACGGGCAGAAATATTTCGTCGATCTTTCCACTTAAGTTGCATCAATCGGAATTTCTGGGGATTGGGATTGCGAGAAAAACATGTGTATTATAGTTGGTACGGCCGGTTCTCGAAATTGGAAATTGGTGGGGGAGGATTGCGGAATTGGTGAAACCCAATGTGGTTCGAGTGCTAAGGTCCATTTATATTTATAGATATTAACGTAGCGTGACAGGCACGATAGTCATTAATGCATACTATATACCGGCGTATTCTTATTTAGCGTAACGAAGCCGCAGAGCCAGCCAGCACGCACGCTCATTAAAGCACCGACTTTCAACCGTTTTTATCTCGCCGCCAGCTCCTATAAACTAATAATTAGAATTCTCCGGCCGGCGCACCCAGACATTTTGTTCTACTTTTTCAGATCGGATCAAAAGTACTTATTCTGCATTGATTAAAGAGGATAAAATCATTTTGTGCTAGTTTTGTTGTAGCATCATGCATTAAATGACATTTAGTATGAGTTTACATATTTTTCCAACGGTTTTTTGCGAATCTTTTTCTAGTTCCGACACTGTAATATAAAATGCTTCTTAAAACAAATTCACTTTCATATACTAACATGAAGAGTGTCACGTCTGTCAGATCGAAATCTGTGCTTGTTGTTTTTGTATAAGTTCGTGAGGCAAATTAAAATACTTTCCCAAAAATCCAGCTGCCATCATCGACTGTATGTATTTTTTTAAAAATCATAAAAAATGCAGATTCTACCCATTCACCGGCGCTTAAGAGTTACGTCAGTTATTTTGGAGTGTCGGACCTGTCAGGTGGAAAGTCCCTAGGATATTTTCGGCGTTTGCTCATAATCTGATGTAAAAAGCACTTGCAAAATTCCAGCTATCGTGACGCACTTGCACTCGCTGATCACATAAGAGTTACACTGGATTCTCGTGGAACTGCCTATGTAACACGCGGATGACAGACTGTCAGATACATGAATTGGGGCTCTGAAATTTATATCACATCTTCGTTGATGCAAGGGGAGTTTCCCCACCAAATTTCAGCCCCGGAAAATGTCGGGAAGTCCAAAAAATATGGGAAAACCAGCAATAATTCCGAAAAAATCGAACTTTAAAGGCAGTTTTTTTAGTGTTTTCGATAGGAATCCGGACTTTTTTGGACGGATTTCTTGTTTTCTATCCGTTTTCATTCATAAACAATCGATTCCTGAAGAAAAAACCCGAGTTCGGGGACCTTCGAAAAATCGTGAAAAAATCTGAAGGGGTACCCCTTAAGAAAAATTTGCCGAAAAAAAAATGTTGAGCTAGGGCCCTGGAATTTTTATGGCATCTTCCTCGATGCAAAAAAACATTACCCACCAAATTTCAGCCCCGGGAAAGGTCGGGAAGTCGACCAAAAAAAATAAAAACCGTTAAAAATGAGCAAAAATGGACTTTTCTGGACGGTTTTTCGACCCGTTCTCGTTGCAAATCCGGACTTTTTTTCACGGATTCTTTGTTCTCTATCCACCCTGATACGAAAACAATCAAAATATTCCGGGTTCGGCCGATTTTGAGAAACTTGAAAAAATTGACCATTTTCGAGGGTCGAGAATAGGTGAAAACCTAAACTTTGAGCTAGAGCTCTGAAATTTATATCACTTCTTCCTTGACGCAACGACACATTCTCCACCAAATTTCAATGCCGGGGAAGGTCGGGATGTCCACCAAAAAAAATAAGGGCTAGGAGAGTTTTGATTCAAAGGCAAGAATCACCCTGTACATAACCACACTACTTTCGATATCGGTGAATGTAAACAGACCTCGATGCAACCCTACTGGAAATCGACTAGTTGGAATAAAAGTTTGAAAGTTCGAAGGGCAGAGAGTCGAATCAACTGGGGGGTAAGAGAGCGGGCGTTGGGTGAGATTGTAGGACGCATGTGCGAGTGTGGCCGGGGGTAATTCGGCTCGGTTACTCCATCTAAGGTGGAAATAACGAGGGTAGTTGGCGGAGGCAGGCGATATTGCTCGCTCGCTTCTCGCTTTCGGCACGCGTGTGTCTTTGCCGCTGGGCTCTCCTAGTGCGCCGCATTGGTCCATTGATTTTCCGCGCGCGGAAGGAAGCCGTGACAGAGTGAAAGAGTGAGAGCTTCTAGCGCATCTGCCTACTCTTGCGAGCACACCTCTCCTCTCCTCTCTCTCTCTCGCGCGCGCGCGCGCGTCTGTCCTCCTGCCGACACACTCGCCGCTCGAGCGAAGCTATTTTTAGCGGCGTCGATTGGCACTACTCTCGCACACGTCGGGACGCCTCGCTGTTCCAGTATTTCGAGCGGAACTCCTTCGATCCGCCCGACAGCCAGGGCCGTCGTCGTCGTCGTCGTCGTCTTCGTCGGCTTCGTGTGTCCACTCGATCGACGAGCTCCTTCTCTTCCATTACGGAATAATCGGACGTCTCTTTCTATCCATTTGTCTATTGGTCGGCCTCCCTCGCACTTTTGGATGGCCTCCTCCGGGCGATTTAACGCTCTGTTGTGAGAGAGCGAGTCTCGCCCGACATTTCTATATTTAACGGCGTTACAACGCGCCCCGCATGCCGAGCGTCACTCTCTCCCTCTCGCTCTCTCGTTCTGTCCCGAGACACGTGCGTCGAATCACGGCCCAAATAATCGCCGGATTCCGAATGCCGGCCGTATTAACCGCTACTGATAGACAGGTGAGAATCGAGGGGCTTTCGTGGCCGATTGGGAGATGGTGGTTTAGTGTTCGCTTTCACAGATTTAGTTTTCTTGATCGAAGTAGGAGAAATGGGGAATTGCACTGAATGGTTCGTTGGATTTCTTGTGACAGGGTGGTACGATGATTTTTGATGCTTTGTTTTCCTTTATCTTCTCAAGTATTTTCGTAATTTATAACTATGTTGCGGTAAAATCATATATTTATGGGACAGGGAAGCCGAACGAATTTAAATTTTAGAAAATCGCAAAATAAATTCGTAAGGAAAAAGAAGTAGCATGGTGGAGCAAGAGAGGATTGGTTCATTAAGTGGGAAATGTTGATGAAGATTCGCGATAAGTGAGAAACGGAGGGGCGGCGCGGCGTGTGCCCGAGGGAGTGCCGCTGACGTCACTGGAGTCATTCGCACCACTTAGCCGAGGAGTCAAGGGATCAATTTACGGGCGGCAATGCTTAACTACCACCTACTCTCTTTCTCTCTCCCTCTCCCTCTCGCTCTCGGTCTGCCGAGCTCGAGGAAAGAGAGTGCCATCGGCGGAGTCTTTGTCCGGCGAACGGAAATAGCTGGTCGATGGGGAAACTTGCGAATCAGCATGATTTCGATGAGACGGTTCCGAGAAGTGGGGGGAACAACGGCTGTCGATGGAAGAGAATCGGCTGACTCGGCTTTTCCGCCGTCTGGCCGCCTCTGCCATCGTCACCGCCGCCGCCGCTCGTAGCCGCATCCATTAGCCGGTCGTTGGTCCCGCTTACGGCGGACACGCTCTCTTATCACGGAAATCGAGCACTCCTCTCCCACGTAGGACCCTGACTTTCGCTGAAGGCTCCGCGCACTCTTCTATGTCCCCGTATCGCCCGACCAACCACTGATAACTCCCATCTCACGCGCCACCGCGCTAGAAAGATGATAGCCCAGAGTGTACAGGGTGATTCACTTGCCTTAGAATCAGAACTCTCTTAGCCCTTATTTTTTTTGGTCGACTTCCCGACCTTTCCCGGGGCTGAAATTTTGTAGAAAGTGTTTTTTTGCATCGAGGAAGAAGTGGTAAAAATTCCAGAGCCCTAGCTCAAAATTCATTTTTTCGCAAATTTTTTAAGGCATACCCCTTCAAAAATTTTCGATTTTTCGAAGGTTCTGGGACGGGGACGAACGCTTGATTTTTCGATTGCTCGTGTCTCAAAACGGATAAAAAACATAAATGTTGTGGGGGAAATGCCGGAATTCTACCTAAAACACAAAGAAAACCGATCCTAAATAATGAATTTCGCCTAATTCCGATTGTTTTTTGCATGTTTCCATGACTTCCCGACCTTTTCCGGGGTTGAAATTTGGCGGACAGTCTGCCCTTGCATCAAGGAAGATGTGATATAAATTTCAGAGCCCCAGCTCAAAATTTTTTTTTCCCCATATTTTTGGCCATCGGAAATATCCAATTTTTGGTGGTGATTCAAAGGCAAGTGACTCACCTTGTGTAGACTACTTTACCACGTGCCTAGCAGACGACCACTGATTCTACAGGCTGTCTCATACAACACATCATCAAAACAAATGATGCAAATTCGAAGTACCTGGTGTTGTCGTTCCACTCTTTGTTTATATATGCACGATCACGCGCGGCTTAATTGTGTCTGAGGCAGAGGACTTTCTTCCCTTCTTCACTACATAGTCTTTCATATTCCATTCACACAGGGTAAAAGAAATATTGGCACATCCAGTATTTTTCGAATAAATCTTCGTACGAAAGAAAACTGTCACCTCTACAGAAATGTATTTTTTCTTGACACACTCTTTCTTGTCTAGGAAAATACATCTCTATTTAAAGAGAAAATTAGCTGTCTTAACAACACTTTTTCAAAACACTGGATCTGCCAGTGCTCTTTTATTCAGAGAACAGCCACTTTATAAAGAATCAAACGGAGATAAAGCTGGCTATTTTCGAAATTTATTCAATAATAATTTATTACTATTATTATACATATTACGATGTTAACTCCGAACTCCTTTATTCTTCAGAAGTCTGTAATCCTCGAATTCCTTTCCCTTAAGTATAACTTTCCCGATCACTTCTAATTACTACTGCTTTAACCGGTAACCAGAGAAAGAGAAAGAGCGAGATAGATGGAGGAACAGAGGGAGATAGTTTAAAGTGGCAATACGTCAGATCTCCAAGGACGAAGGACACCTGACTGGCGAACGGATGCTCACAGCCTCCCTTTTCTTTCTAGATCCGAATGGGGCGAGCGGGATTTAACTGAGTCGGAGAGAGGTGGTGGCAAGGATAAGAATCAAAAGCGAGATTGACTGACACACACAGAGAAAAAATCGAGAGTGAAGAGGTGTTGTGTCGTGTTGTGGTGGTGGTGTTACCCCCTTTAAAGGGAGGAGTGCGTGAAACTCTCTCCGATCGGAAGACGAAGCGACTGGACGGTGGTGTGTCGGTGGTGCCGGTGGTGCGCGTGTGTGTGTGATACACGGTGATGTGGATAGGAATTGGATAGCGCAACGAAGTGGCAGTGGGTGGCGTCGTGCGTGGAAAAAGTTAGTGCTGGGAACTCTGAGTGGAAGTTTTGCGGAGCTTTGCAACGGGAGTCGGTGTAGCCGGAGGCTCTCATATGGCCCTGGATTATGGTACTACCGCTTGCAATATGCACCACCCGAATCAGTTAGGTACGTATAGTCAACACACTTGTCAATCTCAGTATCCAAATTACCGTTGGATATTTTTCTTTTATTAACACTAAACCTACCAATTGCCGGTCGAATGATAATTGTCAATGGGAAAGTACAGTTGTAACAAAGTGGCGGTAGGTTTAGTGTTAATCCTTTGCACTCGAGGATTTTTTCACTAATGAAACTATCAATTTATATTGTGCAATGAACCCTCAAAGCACACTGAACTTATAATAAGTGAATCCACTCCTGTTTTTGAAATGGGCTAGCTTTGATCAAAACTGCTTCTAAAGTCCCAAGCTGTTTTATACGTTACAACAGCAGAAAAGGGTGTAAATACCTTTAATAATAAATAACAGAAAGACGCAACGTGCGTAAAAGTTAAAAGATGTACTTCCACATAAAATAAGTAAGAATTGCGACAATGGTGGGAGGGAAAAATTGTGGGGAGTAAGGGAGCGGGGTATAAAGGAGAAAGAGAAGTGAAGAAAAAGGTCGGGAGCGGAGCGGAGCAAAGCAGAGAAGCGATCGGGTGCGCGTGTGTTCAGGTTTTAGCGGGCCGGGTATATAAATGTCATCCTATATATATCTAGCGTTCGTCTAATCTTAGCAGTCGGCCACCGGCCAGAGCAACGAGCAAAAACGTCCCCCTGACTCTTTCTCTTTGTCCTCCGCCTGGCCTCTTACTGGAGCGGCCACTCCTCCACCTCCACCAGCCCTCAACAAGAAGAAGATCGTCGCTACCATCGTCGCTCTGCGGTGGTGGTGGCGGCTCAACCTTCCACCAAGATTCCGTTCTTCTCAGCTTCTTCGACTGATCGATTGCTTCTTCGACTCTCCGCTAATCTGTTATTCGGCCAAGCTCTCCTTTCGCAGCCTGATTTATCAGACGCTCTCCACATCTCTCCGCGCTGCTTTCCCATAGGCGCATTCTTCCGGAGGAATATCCTCGGCGTGGATGACGGCTCCTTTCGAAACACGTGGATTTACGTCGTTAACGGAAACAAGCTGTGTGTGCGGTTTGGTGAGGCGAAGGCTGCGCGGCACGGCACGGCACAGCACGGCACTGCCGGTGTAGAGCTTTGCCCTATTTTTGGCTGCGCGCCGTCTAAATCCGTAACTCCGAGAGAGCGAGAGACAAAGGAGAGAACTCTTCCCCCGCCTGCCTCCACGTGTGTTACGAAATACGCGGCGAACCAGTCGCCACCACCGCCGCGCAGGATGCACACACTTCCCTTGCGATTCCTCTTATGCCATACCAACCCGAGTCGGACAAATTTAGTAAATCCTTCCCTTACTCTCCTTTTTTCTTCTCCGAAGCAACCCACCAAAATAATGATTTTCTCGGTATTCCTCCTGTTATCATTCGGATAAGTCCACAAACAATTTTGTTCGCTTATAGCATGGCGGCTTTGAGGGAATCAACTTCTTAAAAATGTCTGTTGTGACCAATAAGGAAAGCTCTAAAACATTCCGAGAAATCGCTGCCTCTTTCAGTTATACAACTCTCGTATTTTCGGTCGGATTTATAAACATTTCGTACCAAGACAAACTCTAATAAATTGTCCACCCGATTTATCATGTGAACAAGAGATTAGTTAGTGTTTTCCTGATATTTTTTGTGTTATCGTTTGGATGAGTCCTAAAATAATGCAGAACTCTCACAAAAATTCCGACAAGTCGACATTTATTACGATTATACAAGAACCGTATTTTTTGTCATTCGCATTAATGAAGATATTATAATAGGACGGTTTGGGTTGGTAGATGTTTTAAAAATAGCTCGGACAGAGCTTGAAAATTCCACGCTCGAAGTATATGCAAGAAATGAAGCGAGGCGTACAAAGTTGTCCTTGGACGGTCTAAGCAAGAGTGGCTTCGTAGGCGTCTCGACGCCGTCGGCTTACCTTTGACAGCGTGGCCGCTCGGGGCTTTTTATGATAGCAGCCGACTCTCTGTCTCTCAGGTTTTCTTCTCTACGTTGTCCGCACTGCGCTTATACAGGGTGTAAATCTTCTCGTGTCATTTATTCAAACAATCGATTCTCGAAGCTAAGATATGCAGCCTGGAAATGTTCACGTGTTCTCGGTGTTGCAAGAAGTGAATCCGCATGCCGTGGGAAGTAAGAAAGTCTAATGATATTTTTCATTTTGTACTTCCGTTTATTAATTACTTAGGGTTATAGAGGGACGCCTACTTGGAGCCCTAAAAATACATGCATTTTCGCGATTTTTCCACAAAAGTAACTTTGAGTTTTGCATTAAAAGGTATTAAGAAGATTAAAATTAAAATGAAAGGGACCTGATTACGAAATTATTAAAGCATCGCGCCTGGCGAATGTTATAAATTATAATCGCTTCTATAATAAACATCGTATTCTTCCGAATCTATTTAATTCAACATCAAATCAACTGAAACTAAAAACGAAAATCAAATGAAATCCTAATTAAAAAAATATGAAGGGATGGTGTCTGATGGATCTTATGAATTGGAAGTGTGGCTGTAGGTGCGCAAGCGGTGTTTACGGGGTGCGGCCACGAGGGCCAGAGTCCGGCTGACCTACACACCGTCATTCGTCCACTAATAATAGCCACTCTCGGCACAGCGGGCCATCGATGATGCTTGCAACTGGCTTGGTTCGTCTCTTCGAACTCTTCTTTCTTCCGGAGATGGTGGCGATTTCCTCCGCCGCTAAGCGTCTCTCTTCCATCTCGGCCGAGTGACATTCTCGCGGAGAGCAGGTTGAAACCAGCAGCGAGCAAGAATGTCCGGAGCGGAGAGCTCGAGAACAAAAAGCTCGCTTCGGAGCGAGTCGCGCCGGGAGCTGGATTCCGAGACGCCGGCCTATGAAAATTCGTGTAATTAACGGCCTAGGCGACCGTTTAAGTGCGCACATCCGGAGAGAATGCTTTGTGGGAGGCGGCTCTGCCCGGCCAATTACCTTAATTAATGTGGGCCCTAATTGTCCTCGCCCGTACCCGACGCACTTTACGTACCACGCACGCACACACACCCTCCGCACGCCCCGTTCCTTCCCTTCGCTACTTCGCACTCCACTCCGACACTCAGATATTCTCATATTTTGTTGCCTGTAGTCTCGCTCGATCACAAGTCTTGGTAAATTCTGCCCAAGTACGTGGATAGAACAATGACGGTTTGGAAATGTCTTTGAAATGGATATTGATGACAATTGTTCAAAGGAACATTTATCGAAGAATACTCTTGCCGAATTTGGTATAAATCCATCAAACAGTATAGAAATCTTTGCGGATCATACATTCATACAAATTTTGATATTTATATATTGAAATTTTTCTTAATCGAATAAATGAAGAATAAAAGAACCAGCGCATATTAGTGGAAGGTAAACCCTTTGTAGTGGAGCATTGTTTTCTACGACGACTCTGATCGATATCTCGATTCTTTAAGAATGCAATGGTCATTCTTACTGCCCCTGGAATATTGTGACTCAATGATTCGCACGAGGCATTCTAGCTTGTCAGTGGTTTGCTCGAGAAATGTTAAGCATTAATAACCCCTGTGCAGGCTGTCGTGTAAGCGTCACGACACAACACAGCCTCTAATTGTCTTCGCTCCTACCCCACGCACTTTACATACCACGCACACACACACACACGCTCTCCTCCTTCCGGCTTTCTCACACCGCTACTCTTGGCAATGAGACTTCTCACGAACCATGAGGATTTTAGGACTTCCCAATTTTCCTGCTTCGTCAGAAAACTTTCTACGAAGCTCTCAATTCGTTTCATGATTTCGTATTAATTGTATCCGTAATATTTCGCATAATATTTACAGTAAGATTGAATTCATAGCAAGACAACTTTGTTAGAATTATTCGAACAATTTAATCAATAATCAGTTTGACTCTGGCGGTTCCTTCTCGAAGAATTCCTTATCGAACACCCGGCATCCAAAATAATAATGCCGTCTTAACAGTTAAATCTATTGCACATCAACGATACGAGAGTTACGAACACACAGATTAAAAGGAAACGTTGACTTTGAGTCACGGACATTAAAATAAAACTTCTCGTCACGAATTCCGTTGGCCAAATATTGATAATCGAGCATAATTGCAGCAATAAATATCCGGGGAAGATGTTGCCGGGAGAGGAGAAGAAGATGAGATGGTTGTTGTCGCGTGCGCAGCGTCCCAGCAGCCGCGCAGTTGATTACGCGATTGCGCGATCCGCAAATAATTATGGTTACGAGGCGAGAGATACGGATTGAGAGAGACCGATTGAAATCGCGAGAGAGAGAGAGAAGGAGAGAGGAGGAGAATGGCGAGGAATCGACGAGCTACAGGAGACGCGCGTAATGCTTTACGTAATTCTTGTTTTGTCGGGCGGCGGGCTTGGATAAATACGATTACCTACGCTCGACGTCGCTGATTGCCCGCTGGAGCGAGAGAGCGAGAGAATCGCTAGCAGAATGGAGATGGAAAGGGAGAAAGATAGCGCGGGAGTTACGAGTTACCACTTGAGATAGTTGATTACGATAGTGCCACCTCCTGCGATGTTCGATAGCGCTGATAAAGGAATTCATTTCCCTTCGCGAAACCTGCCCTTTAAGCTTTTCCGATTGATACTAATCAGGAAATAGATCAATATGTTGATAAGAATTCTGCCCTTTATATATATAAATAAGAAAGTATACCTTTATTATTCAGTAACATATTCATGTTACTGAAGATATTCATTTATTATATTATGTATCTTTATTAAGATACATATATCACATTATTAAAGACTTATTAGCTCTCACAGAAATATGGAAAATTTCGTAACAATCAATCCACGTCAGGTAGAAACTATGCGGTGTACGATACTGAAAAAAATCATGTATACACAGCTCAATATGTTAATAACATACATGGCGAATTTTATTGCGATATCTCGTATGGTATTTCTGAAAAAAAAAAAATTGCCAAAGGTCAGCCAGTTGGCATTGTTTCACTGGGAAGCTTGTCGGAGCCGTTTAGTTTGTGCGCATTGTTGCTGGAGATCAGTGGACTTCCGGTGGGCCGAGGCGGAGAGTCCATTGGCTCCTTCCTTACACCTCGCTGCGAAATAGTGCGCGCGCTCGCTCCGCTCGGCGAGCATTCATTATTCAGGCGAGTCTGGCCGTTCGGCGAGCGTACGTAGAACGCGCGCGCGCGCGAAGCCTCTCTCTTCTCCAAGAATACCGGCGAATCGTACGAGCTTTCCTGAATAATTTAAGTTCAGTCTGCCAGGTATTTCTGTCTTTGGCGCTAGCCACGCGCAACGCGTGCTCGCCGTTCTCACGAGCCACCACTCTCTCCTTTCTTTCACTCCTCTCTCTTCCCTTTTTCTCTCTTCCGTTTCCTCTCCTTGCCCTGAGATTTCCTGCACACCACGCCGTCATTTTGACACCAGCCTTTTGTTAAAGCACGTTTATCATTGCTTCAAATATAATTTATATAAATTTGTCTATATAAACGTCGAAATATGTATGTTCTGCAAAGTACAAGTCTTGTACTTCAATTTAACTCTTTTGCATATCGGATTCACCTTTGCGTACTTCGAGTCATCCTTTTCTAAATGGCGAATGACGAGTATTAAAGATATGCGAAAGTAAACAGACGTCTCGACGTGTAGATATACACTGTATTATCAAAACAGAGGAAAGTGTTCAATTATTAATGAACGACCAGTATTTCTGACGTGGGAGAATCTTGAGAGTTTCTCATGGAATATGACGGGTTTTTCTACCCTTGTCAGTTCCGACATTTTTATACATTCCACGAATTATTCTTTTTCCATAGAAACTAGAAAGGAATATGGAAGCAAGCTTGTGTGTGTTCGCTTTCATTCTATCACTTTCTATACTGCGAAGCGAAAGACGCAATACTCGTATAAAGGTCAATGCTTGCCCGGCTGTTTGTATGCTCGCGATAAACTCCAAAATCCCTGAATGGATTTTAATGCGATTTCTCTCCTGTATAGAATTATGAGGCGCAGTCGAACAATAGGCTATAAAATATTGCAATATTTATCGCTTGTACAGAGTCGTCCAAGAGTAACAACGTAGATTTCAAAGAGAATGGACGACCGAGCTGTGTATTGTTAGAAGACTTTTGCAGTAGACATAGTTGCAACAGCCTATTGTTCCTTAAATTATGTTATTGTTGCAAGATCTAAAAGTATAAAACATATAGGAGATAATATCTAAAGGTATAACATCTACAAAAGAGTTGTAAAATATGAATATACAAATTAACATGATCAGATCATTCATAATTATCGTATTTATGACAGTATTTACACAAATGTATTAAAAGTCGGATCAAAAGATGAATCACCCTGTAGATTGAACATCGTATGATACACGAACGACTGAGAAAGAGTATATGCAGCACAATAGTTTATACCCATCCTGTATATATACAGATTGATTTCCTATGGAATCAATGATATTCCTTTAAATAACATACTAGAAATACTAAAAATGTAGAAACTATCAATTTGTAAGACTAACAACTCAAGCCATTGTCCGATCCAATATATAACGCGTACGATAGAATTAATTAATTCAGATGTAAAGCCTTGTTAATTCCAAGAGAATATAGAAGGAGGCGCGTGATGTTTGAAAGGTGAATGAGCCTGTAGAATGGACGCGGTATGATACACGTATGACCGGGGGAGAAGAGAGGGCGAGGGTTTCGAGAGTGGTGATTGAAAGGCAAGTGCATCACCCTGTAGAGAGAGAGGAAGCCGCGGCTTCGGAGGGCGGCCCTCTTCTCGGATTAACCTTGGACTTGACTCGGAGGAATGCGCCGTGCAGTGACCTCCTGCTCGCTCGCTAACTCGACGCTCTCTCATCTCGGCTCTCTCTTCCCTCTTCCACGCTCCTCTCGCTCTCTCCCGCCTTTGCTTCCTTGCTTCCTTGCTTCCTTGCTTCCCTTACCTTCGCTGGCCAGCCTCCTCTCTGCCTCCTCTCTTGGATCACGCCAGCCGCTTCCCTTTCGGGCCCCCTGCTCGCTCTCGCCCACTGGCCCAACCCGTTCGAGCATTCTTTCAACCTCGATCCCTCCGCCTTCCCCTTCCCCCCCCTCTCTTTCGGATGAGTCGATTGATCACCAGTCGAGTTAGTCCTCTCTCCCGAGGGCAGACTTGTCTGCAACCCCTCGGCTCGCCACCGCAGCGAACCCCCCCATGTTTTCTCACTTCTTCGAGATTGTGCTCTGAACACGCTGAAGTCGAAAAGACATCCCTACTGATCCACGCCCTGATTATTTTGTCTTTTTATCGTTAGTCTTGATTATGGGCTCGTAAAAGCGATTATTATTCATTTTTTAGTGGTTTTAATTGTGCACAACTTTGTACAATTTTGTACGAATGTATAACTTTATATTTAAATTTGTAATGTGTTCGTTCGCACACATTCAGTACTTTAGAAAAATACAAAAGAAAACTCTTATCTTTACATAGAAATATCTTTTCGTGAACAAGAAACTGTTCTTCTTAAGGGAAAAAATATATTTCCTTAAAAGGATAGCGCACTATTATACACGTCGTATATCGACCAGACATGCAAACATACATGTATGATAAAAATTGGAGCACAACAGGCCTGATTCGAAGCCAAGTGAATCATCACTGTTAAATATACCTTATTATCTGCGCAGGATGATTGTAAATTATCTAATAATTTTACGTATACGCATGTTTTTCAACTCCTCTTCACATCCTGTATGTTTCATGTTTAGTATATAAACATGTTCACAATGAGTTTAACAATACACTCAACTCCAAAATTGTATCAAATATTCTCCTCCACCCAACAGCGGCAATAATTTAATTAATTAATGAAATTAATTTATAATCCACCATAAATCACGCACTTGAAAATATATTTAATAAACTTAGACCAAAAGTATACTGTAAATCTTGTCAAAATTTCGAAATGAACATTCAATCTCTGCGCTCCGGGTTTATGCTTCCCTTTAAGCATATAAGCAGCCCTTTGTAGCGTGCGATGCTCGCAGCAAGAGAGAATGCGCCTGGTCACGCTCGCCGGGCTCTTTTCGGGGAAGAAGCGTGTCCGGCGGTGGTGCGGGGCGGTGGGCGCGCACTCGCGGAGGGAAAGAGGCGGCTGCAATTATTAATGATACTTCCTCGCTGGTTGCCTCGATAGAGTCATCGCTCTATAAATAGCTCGCCCGGCGAAGGTGGCTACGCGGAAACCTCTTTATAATGGCTTTCCTGTAACTGCCGGCTATTTCTGGTGCCCGACACGAAAAAGCCTCGACTCGCCGTTGCAAGTGCATTTCTCGTATCTTCCGTCTTCCTCGGTCGTCGAGCTTGCCTTCTCGAGCTTCGCTCGAAAGAGAGCGAAGACGAAAATCGGTGCGGGCCTCGCGTTATCTAATCGAATCGAGCCTCGTCATGATGCGCCTCGACAGCGAAACGATACCTCGATTGTCGCCGGTTTAAAGAGTTCAGACCGGCAATTTTATAGCACTAGCGCTCGCGCTCGCCGCTAGCACCCAGCTAGCGGATGGAATTTGCCGAGAGCGAGGCTTAAATCGAGGAGCGGCTTCATTGAATTCGAATTCTTCCCTGTACAAGTCTGATTCCCTCGGATAATTCGATTGTCTAGTCGCTTTAATTGTATCGTGTATTTCCAAGCTCGTCATAGTTACATTTTGGATTCATTGCATCTGGAATTTTATTGCACTTTTAATATATCTAATAATACACGTAATATCTGACAAAAACGGAGCACGATATGCTGATTCAGCGGCAAGTGAATCAGCCTGTATGCTAGAACGAGTCGGTACGGCCGAGACAATATCAATCGCATGAGATTAGATTAATGAAAGCGCCAGTTTTTTTTAACAACCGCATCGAAAGTAATTTTTTTCCTGCCTACTTATAAAACTCATCGGCCGTAGTTCAACATTATGATAAATTCTAAAACAGCTATATGCACAAATATGAAAACAGAAACGATGTTTATTTTATTTCTCTCGCATTTAATATTATTATATTTAATATCCGGTTTCCCCTTTGTCTGAAATACACTCATGCTTATCTCAAGTAATTCTAGTATTAATCAACGACCATGAACCCTTTGTACATAAGTACTAAAAATTTCGAACGAACAGTATTACAAGAAAGGAAGGAGAATCGAAAAAACGCTTTAATGCGCAACGAAGCAAAGTGAAGATTAGATAAACAGGAATGAACGTTCTAGTCTTTAACGAGAACGGCTTTAAAACAAAAGAGCTTAACGAAAGCGTGTATGTTACTGCCAATGGAATTGAGCGATGCACAGATGATCAGGAGTGCGTGATTTCCTTGTGTTTCAGAAGACGTGGGCTACAGAAGCGTCGAGATCACGTCCGCCTTCGCGCACTTGCCGCAAAAAGGTGAGCAGCACTAGGAAATAGTTTGTCGGTCGGAGAGCAGCGCGGCCCTCGGGCACACGAGTTACGAGCGGCGGCCGGCTTTGTTTTCCTATGGCGATTGATCGGGCCGGAATTGGCGGGTTCTCTCTCTCTCTCTCTCTGTCTGTTTCCGGCTGGCTGCTTCGCTCTCGGCGAGCAGCGTGCATTCATACATTCGTTCGTTCGGGCAGGCAGGCACACACGGCAGTGCCGCGAAGATAAAGCGTAGATAGAAAGAGCGAGCGAGCGAGCGAGCGAGGCTCTGCGAAGGAGAGTGGGAGAGAAAGAGAAGAGTGAAGGAGAGCCACGCGCGCGCGCGTAACCGGTGTTCTAAAAATAATCGCGCTATCGCGCGGCTACCGAGCTCGACTGTCCGCCGATAAACATCATCGACGACAGAGCACTCGTCCTCGCCCCGCAACCCCACATCATCCACCACCACCACCTCCTCCTCCTCTTCCTCCCCCGCCACACTTCTTTCCCTCGGCGAGCGCACACACCGAATGCCGAAAGAATGCGCGCGCTCTCTCTCCGAGGTATTCCGAGTTCTCGCGTCCAAGTGTTAACCGCCTCGGCGTATCACGCGCTCGCCGCATGTGTGCACGGAGGAGTTGCGCGTTGTGTTTCTCGAACTCGCTCTCTCTCTCTCTCTCCCTCTCTCGCTGTGTCTCTCTCGGACGATGCCAGATGGAAAATTAGTGGGAGCGGTGGTTGCGGCGCGCGGGCGCGCCTTCTCTCTGTCTTTATTGTGGCTAGGATCGCCGAACTAAATGGACACGACGACGACGACGACGACGACGACGACGACGCGTTCTTTGTGACAGCGGCTGCTCTCTTACTCTCCGTCACTCGTCCTCCGCCACGATCGCTCCTCCCTCCCTACCGCTCGTCGCGGCGGCCCGCTTCTCGATCAAGCAGACGTTCTGTTCCAATTCGAGTGGCTGGCGCGCGCGTTAGTGCACGTCGAGGCTGCGAAGAAGCGAGTGTAGTACGCGCTCTCCCAGCTGACTGGCTCTCGGTGGCTCGGTGTGCGTGTGTGTGTGTGCGTGCGTGCGTGTCGAATCGGGGAATGCGCGAAGCGGCCGCTGGCCGATCAGCTGTTGATATATCGGGCCGCGAAACTCGTCGAGGAGGAGGATGAGGATGGAGGTGAGCTTACCAGGAACCTGCTTTTACCTGTGCGCAGAAATGGCGAGAGACACGCCGGGCTCGCCGATGCCGCGATCACGGGATCTGGCGATCGGGGGTGGCGGCGCGGCGACGGCCACCTTGACTTCCGGCGCTTACCATGCCGCGGCCGCCGCCGCCGCAGCCGGGGACCCGGTCGCCCTTCACGACCACGTACTTCACCAGAAGATCCTCGAGGTAACGTATCAATGTGTCCGTTCCCACCTCTCTTACTCTCTCTTACTCTCAGTCGAAACATCGGATGGCACACTCTGACAAAAGTGGCCCGCGGCCTCGCTCGTACATGCTACTCGACCGGCTCCCACACTCTACCAACCAGCCCTCTCTCGCCCTCTCTCGCCCTCTCTCGCCCTCGAGCGGGGGAGCTCTGTTTACCTACTAAAAATAGCGTAACTCCGCCGAGATCACTCTCGGCCGCTCCTCCACCGAGCGAGCGCGCTCTCTCTCCGCCCGATCATGCTTCCTCCTGGAGGTGAGTGGACACTGAGCGTCCATCCTATCCAGGAAGCCAGGAAGTTAAATATGAACGGTCGTCGAGGGAGAGAGAGGGAGAGAGAGTTTAGTTGGATCGCGTGGATTGGAGAATGGGGGCTGCTCGAGGAGCCAGTGGAACTCTAAAGCGCAAGCTTGAGCTTACACAAGTGACAATTAGGTGCCGATGAGTAAGATCGAACTGAGAACATTACCCTTGAGGTGTCTGGATGTGTTTCCAGCTACAGAAGCACCATCAGCGCGAGCAGGAGATTCTGCTGCAGCGCTACCAGGCTCAGGAGCGCCAGCTCACCGAGATGCACGCCCAGCAGATGCACCAGCTCAAGGTAAGGTAAAACGCGATCACATCTACGATCTACGCCTCCCCGAGATCCGCCGGCTTGCGTTTCCCCGCGGTTTCTCGCTGCACTCTCTTTGGAATCTCTCGGCGGCGCTTTGGAAGCGCGCGCGCGTGCGAGGCTCGCCGCCGTGACGGTCGCGCGTCTCTGTTGACACAGTTCGGTATGGAAATCGGCAACGTGGAGAGAGGAGAGAGAAATGATTGCCGATGAGAGCGGCTGGATCCCTGAGAAGAGGAGTCTCGTGTTCGTGGATGGTTTTGCTCTCGCGGAGAGTGAGTGCCAGTCTCTCGGGGTCGAGAGTCCAGCGGAATATTCCTCTCGTTGCCGAGAGAGCGGCTGGCTGGCTGGCTGGCGTGCGTCACCGGCACGATAATAACAATAACGCGGCTCTCTCGCGCGCTCGCGCGCGCCGCATCGTAAAAATAAACGGCGCTTCGACGAGCCTCCGGCAAAAAGGAGAGGTCAGTCTATATAGACGGTTTTCGGAAGTTACCCGGAGCAAGCTATCTCTCTCACACTTGAGTGAAGGAGTGCCGCGACACCGGGGAAACGTAACGCGAGCGATACGAGAAATCTTCTCCTTGCCAGTGATATTCTCCCTCTCTCTCTTTATCTCTGGATTTCGAGAGAGATGATAATGCGATTGGGCGAGAAAGAATTTCTCGGCGTGTGGCGAGCGATCTCGCGGTACCTTAAGGAGAGTCCGATTCTGATCGTAGCTATGGGAGCAACAGAAGCAACTAGAGGACCAGCGCAGGGAGAAGGAAAGGCTGGAGGCACTCCGGAAGAAGGACAAGCACGATCACAGTGCAATTGCCTCGACCGAGGTGAAGCAACGGCTTCAGGTACTTGGAGATTTCTAGTGGGGGGTGTTCCTCTGGGATGGGAAGTGGAGAAGAAAGGGGCGCGCCGAGTATTAGGGGCGAGTGTCCGCTAAGAGAGAATGATGACCGTTTCAGAGCTTCCTCGTCAACAAGAAGCAGAGAGAAGCAGCTGCCGCGGCGAACGGAGCGGTCCCTGGTACACCCGGATACAGAAGCTGGTAAGCCCAACTCTTTTATTCTCGAATGCTGCTGTCCGTTTGCCTCGAGTACATCTTCGAATGAAATAAGATGTCAAAGTGCTCGAGCTCAATTCTATCGTGCGCAGGCTTCTCGGAGAAGTATGAATATAAGGGTTAATTGGATAGAGTTGTCGATATGCTCGGTGGTGGCAGAGACAGATCGGCAAGTAGGCCTTTGGGAGCAGCCCGAGATCACGGAATTCACGACCGATCTATTTTGGATGGTCGATCTCGTGAGGGCAGATTGCCAGAGGACGGTGCTAGAAGATGTGGCGACGACGATGGCACCCGGCCGAATGCTCTCCCAAGCCTACTTTGCAGCCTTTAAAAGCTTCGCTCATCAAATTGTCTTTTTACCGCTTCGAGATGTACTCGAGACAACCTCGATTTATCGAACCTTCCATCGAATCCCTGAAAATGTATTGGGCAAACAAAAGTACGTGGGAACGAATCTTTGACTCTGTCCAGGTTGCAACCGCAGTCGGAATCAACGTCCTCCACGAATGCCTCGCATCCCTACCGGATGCCGCAAATGTTGCAGGAGAAGTTCGCCGATGACTTCCCGCTGCGAAAAACAGGTAGATATGATGATGTGCAGGGTGATACGCATACTTCGTGAAGGTAGTCTCTATGTGTGCCGGTAGAATGCCTACTAAAGCATGGTTTTTGCCATCCAATTTGCCTGTCGATCGTCTGTGCCCAAGAACCATTTCTAAAGAGTGCCTCCGAGCATTAACAACTTTGCTTGCTCGCGGAATCTCAGTCGATATTAATCTCGGTACAAAATCGAGCAGGCAAAGTTGTTCTTGCATAATAAAGACTACTGCTACATGTTCCCACCATCAATCCACGATTTTCCTATAATCGTCTTTTATTCTTGCGAGGAGACTTAACTCTCGCGCAACGGTATTCGGGCTATTTTGAACAAAAAGATACAACGACCACAATATTTTAAAGAAATAATAGTCACAGGTTTTAGATAGAAATTAGAGAGAAGGTGCTCGAATGACCGTAGTACGAGGGTTAAATGGGAGTGAATGAAAGATGAATGCGTGGGTGAGATGCGAGGGGGACCTTGAGAAATAATGTCCTGAGAAATGGCGATTCCTTCGTTCCTATATTGGTCCCAACTCCTACACCTACTTTCCAACTATCTACGATGGGCCCACTGTTGGCCCTATCCCTGGCCCGTATGACAACGAGCGACTAACCCTGGCTAAAAATTGGCCAGCATCGGAGCCGAACCTGCTGAAGGTGCGACTAAAGCAACGCGTGGAGAGGAACTTGGCCGCCTCGAGAAACTCACCCCTCACGGTACGCCGGAAGGACCGACTCTTGTCGCACCTCAAGCGGAAGCCACTACTAGCAAGTACGTCCTTCTCATTGGTCAAGCTCGAAAGGGCTCTCCAACACAACTTAGCGAGAATCCTGCGTGAGCATTTTTCTCCGACGATTTCGTTGCACCCGTGTTCGATTAATCTATCATTGATCTGCCTCTTGCCAGTGTCTAGTTAACAGCATGAAAGACAGTTTTCGATTAACAATTTAAAGTCGAGCGAACATTCGATGCGCGTGCACGACTCATTCCAGGAGTTCCTTGGAGTCGGTAAACAGTTTGAGCGGATCTCTGGATCATGATGCAATCGATCAAACTTCTTCTCTCTGTGAACTTTGAGTTAAATCGACACATCCGCGCGCGTCTCGGGACCCATCGAGCTCCTTTGAAGGCCGATCACTTGGTCATCGGTGTTTTGAAGAAATGCCTCGATCGCGAATGTGCTTCGCTGCCTAGATTCGACAGCTTTGTATTGTCCACTTTTCAGACTCCAGCAGTAATCCTGAATCTGGCTCTAATTCGCCTCCCACGGTGAACAATTCTTCCGCAAGTCCCACTGCGGGTAGCAATGCGGCGATACGAGAAGTAAGTAGTATTATAGACCGACGATAAAGGGATCGAACTCTTCTTGGTCTTCATGGTCTTTTTATCGTTGTACAGGAAGCCGAGAGTGCAGTGTATGGTGCTCCTCTAACTAGTGGTAGCCAGCAGGGTAGCCTCTCGGATCTCTCATTATTCAGTTCACCGTCCATGCCCAACATTTCATTAGGTAGACCTCATGTCCCATCGAGTTCCACGGTCAGTATGGTCGATTACAGTATCCTTGACTTGCTTGCATTTTTTACCCACCCCGAGACTAATTCAGACATGCTTCCTTTAGAGTGGAACGAAGCTGGCACCGGTTTCCGAAGCGGAAGTGCGAGCGGCGTTCACCGCACGACTTGGAATGCCTCTCACGGGTCAAATGCTACCCTGTACCTTGCCTGTATATCCGTCCTTGACGGTGATCGAGGGAGAACCGACCTACATCCACAAGCAGATGCAAAATCTAGATCAATCGCCGGTGGCCTCAAGGCAGCACCCGGTGTACCACACAGCGCCTATTACAGATTCGCAAGTAGCGCACGCGAGACTGCAAAAGGCTGGTCACCGGCCTTTAGGTAGTATGTTCTCTCTTTCTTTCTACTCGCTAGTATCCCTGGCTTCGTGCGCACTCTGCTACGAACTGAGAATGGTCCATCTCGAAGCGTAATGGGTTCGAGAGGAGTCGATAGAATTGAAGAGAAGAAACGGTTGTACCAAGTGGGCGAGTGCGCGCGATAGAACCGACGCCCCGCCACTCCATCAAGTTAGAAAGAACTCAATTACCATTAACAAACTTTCTCTTCCCTTGTTTTTATAGGTAGAACTCAGTCTGCCCCCTTGCCCTTGGGTCACCCAATGTTGCAGGGAGGCATGATCTCCCCACAGACACATTACGAAGAGTACCTAGCCGAGAAACAATTGCATGACCAACAGCAAGCGCATAATTACTTGAAACAACAGATAAGGCAAACTGTATTAACACGGGTTGGCTCTCGAGGACAGAGCAATCAGTTAGATGAGGCACCTGAAGCCGAAGAATCTGAGGTGATAGATCTCACGGGCAAGAAGGACTTGCAGGAGGAAAGCGAGATTTCGAAGCAACAGAGGGATAGAGAACAGTTTCTGCAGCAACAGAGGGACCTCATGATGAGGCACACGTTGCAGGCAAACGAGTCGACGGCCTATCCTCCTAGCAGGACCTCGCAATCCGCGAGGCCACTTTCCAGAGCTCTCTCGAGTCCACTGGTACATTTAGGTAATTGCTGCAGGGCTCCTGATCGTGGACTTTGTCCAAGTCCACCTAGAATAAAGCAGAAATTGATACTGTAGGACCTCAACCTAGCGGCCCCAGTGACATGTTTGCCCGTGGCTCGCCACACAGACCTACGACTGGACTGGCCTATGACGCGTTGATGTTGAAGCATGCATGCATGTGCGGCGACACGATGATGGGACATCCCGAGCATGGCGGCAGGCTGCAAAGTGTTTGGGCTAGGCTGTTGGAAACTGGGTTAACGCAGAGGTGCGACAGGGTTCGCTCGCGTAAAGCCACCCTCGAAGAGATTCAAACCTGTCACAGCGAAGCGCACACGCTTCTGTTCGGTGAGTGTCATTAACAACTTGCAACCATTATCCCAACCACACATGAGATTGTACAATGAAAAGAGAAAGATGAAGAAGAGAAAAAAAAGCATTGCCAGCGATATCCCTTCGATTCGATCGATGGCGATAAATCGCGTTACCTGTGATTTTCGCGTAGGGACGAATCCGTTAAACCGACAGAAGGTAGATATGTCAAAGCTCGCCCAGCTGCCCATCAAGAGCTTCGTTCGGCTGCCTTGCGGAGGTGTGGGTGTTGACTCCGACACCACGTGGAATGAACTGAACACCGCGCCTGCGGCGCGAATGGCCGTGGGTTGCGTCGTGGACCTTGCTTTTAAGACAGCTAGGGGGGATATTAAGAATGGCTTCGCTGTCGTGAGGCCTCCTGGCCACCACGCAGAACCCAATCAAGCCATGGGTTTCTGCTTCTTTAATTCCGTCGCGATAGCTGCCCGACTGCTCCAAGAAAAACTTGACGTTAGGAAAATCCTGATTCTTGATTGGGTAAATGCAGGCTCTTTTCCTTTCCTCGCCGAAAAAGGTCTTACTCGGGCTATCTTGAATTCAATTTATTCTTCTCTTGAACAGGACGTGCACCATGGAAATGGCACGCAACAAATATTTTACGATGACCCCAGAGTGTTATACGTGTCGATACACCGGCATGATGATGGTAACTTCTTCCCGGGTACCGGTGGACCGACCGAGTGTGGAATACGGGAAGGTCTGGGCTATAATGTAAACGTGGCATGGTCCGGCGGATTGAGTCCACCGATGGGTGATGCTGAATATCTCGCGGCATTCCGAACAGTTGTGATGCCCATAGCAAAAGACTTCGATCCTGATATTGTACTTGTATCTGCTGGCTTCGACGCGGCGATTGGCCACGCAGCACCCCTTGGTGGTTATAAAGTTAGTCCAGCTTGCTTTGGCAAAATGACACAACAACTTCTTTCACTGGCCGATGGAAAGGTCGTTCTGGCTCTCGAGGGCGGCTATGATCTTGCTGCTATTTGCGATTCAGCGCAAGAATGTGTGAGAGCTCTCCTAGGAGATGAGCCAAGCCAACTCAGGGAAGAAGAACTCACAAGGCCGCCCTGCCAGAATGCAATCGATACTCTTCAAAAAACCATAGCCATTCAGGTATAATTTACGACCATAATTCCTCATTATGTTTTACTTCAGTGTACTCAAGTCTTATTTTCTTTTGCAGATGTCACACTGGCCATGCGTTAAGCTCACTGCTCATACTGTTGACATGAGTGCATTAGAAGCAAGTCAAAAAGAACGCGATGAAACAGAAACAGTGTCTGCGATGGCCTCTTTATCGATGCAGCAGCCTACTAACTTGACGTAAGTGCAAGTCAAATTGTATTTATGTTGCTCTTAGCAACGTTTTAAACCCTCGGTCTAATCTTTATAGGACGACGCCGGAACATTCCCGAGAAGTGTCTGAGGAACCCATGGATCAAGACGACGCCAAATGAAGCCCCCTAAGATCCTTTCGCCGAGCGTAAGGATTCTATATTTTTACGAAATGCCTTCTCTGCATACTCAGAGAAGAAGATTTGTTTCGTACGGGAAAGTACGACGCGTGCCTCTGACTACGAGCCCTTCTGCCGACCACGCTTAAATGTTCTGCGAAACTAATCCTGACCGCTCCCATCCAGTACTTCGGGTAAAACTTGTCCGCCTATCTTGGCCGGCCGTTCAGCTTGCCCAATGACGCTTACATACCGATGTGCGTGAAAAATGCTGTCGCAAGAGCATTCCCGTGACCATCGCAATGGCGTGATACGGCTGGGTGTCAACTCTTAGCCGAATTTTCTCGATTCTACGTCACCAAACACGCATGATCGAGCATCGTTATCTTGATCGTGATTTGCACATTGTTTTTGGCGATACGTTGAACGCCTTTTGTCTTTTGTCGACGAACAACGAACGCTATCGAGATATTCTCCATCTGTCTGTCGGAACGAAGGAATCCGTTCTTGGGCATTTCACCTGGGCGACAGTCTGCGCGCAGTGGTTGAAAGTTAATCTTTAGAAGTGCTGGCGGCGCGAGCCGCGGCTGTTTTCCGATGTTGTTGGTGTTGTTGCGAGGTGTTTCTCGTCGGCGTACGCGCGCGATACGTTCGATGACAACAGAAGTCGCGCTTTTGAAAAATGTCACGGGGGCGTGATAGCCCGATTGTCCGTGACTCGCGTCTCGCGCAGGGAATTTCTAAATCGGGCAAGCGTATTTAAAAGACAGTAGCGTAAGTCTTTTCTATTTTGTCTGTCTCTTGCCCTCGATGCCGGAGACGCATCAGTGCGTTGTGCTGGTCACTGGCGCTTTCTTTTCCCTCGTGATCTTTCCCCAGTTAGCGAGCATTCCGATGGCGCCGCATCCGAGCAGTAGTCAGTAGTAGTTCTACGGCAGCCGCATCGTTCTCATCGATGCCACGCTTTCCTGTACGTATTTCCCCCGAGAAATTAAGCAGAGCTTCGCGAGATACGTGCACGAACCTGGTCTATCTACGGTGCGCCTGCCCCAAGAACGTTCTCTCGGCCCGAACCGAGAGAGCGTTTCACGGAAAGAAAGCTTTAGCGTCGTTTGGTTTTGTGCTGCGAATGAAGGCTGGTGTGATTTTTGTGATATTTTGTAAAAATGATGTTAAACGCGAAGTGCAACAGCCCTCGACTACTCGACGGGCACCACTTCTTTAGAGCGCGCACGCGGAAGCGAGGTGACAAATACGATTCAAATACGAGCATTTATTTTTGTGTCATGCATTTTACGAAAATACAGATGGATATAAAGAGGATCTATTGACAAACGAATTGCCACAATTCGTATATTAAAGAGTTTGACATATGAATAAGGAACCGTATACATGTGTGTATACGCGATACGTGTATAAGCACATCTATACCTATATATTAGATATAGATTATATATATATATATATGAGATATATATTTATATACAGGTCCCGCCAATTATGTTGATTACCAGGTATTATGGATGCTGGATGAACGCAACCCTATGAACGTTCCTTGCATGATTCCAGCACTTTTTCTTCCTGTCTGAAAGTATGTTAAAGTGCCATAAGAGGGCAGACAGCAGAAAAGGCAAGGACGTGTCAGTGGGACTTAATCACTATCGTAATTATCGGCCCCCAATATCGGGGGGGACTGATAGGTATTCTAAAAATACCCTCGGGCAAGCTGACTCGGGTCAGGCCTCACCAGACCGTCGCTCAGTGTCTTATCTTGTGCCAGTATGGCTGCACGTCCGCACTCAGAGTTCTATCTATTGTTACAAAACAACGACAGAGTGTTATGAGGATCCACGAGCGGAATGTTTATGGGGTTCCTCGATGCCGTTCTAGCAGGCCGTGCACCTGGTACTCCACGTGTTTAAGCGGAGCCTGTATATCAAATACAGGTGTATCAATATCGTACGTATGTATCAGCAAGAATCTCAAGCGTCCGTTAAATGTTGTCCCGATGAAACTTCCGGGTTTCAAAGCGCGCGCGAGGAAAGATATATATATATATATCGAGCGTGTGCCGGTCGTTTGGAGACCGCCGCGATCACGCATCCAGCAGCCTACACCCCTTTCTTTCGATGCGAGCTTCGCGAGAGAAGAAGACCGAGCTTACGAGGACTCGATGCCGTCGGCGCCTTATTTCGTCCTACCAATGCCGCAGCCTATTTCACCCAATTCAACTCAACGATCTGTGCGAACAACTTACCGGAAGTGGCAATGCGGGGGGTGTCGTGGTATCCTTGGGACGTGCCTATGTACCGTGTCTTGCCTTGTACAACTGACCGGACGGAAAGCTGTACAACAAGTGACCTGCCCTTATAAACCTACCTGGTATTATCCCCTTGGTTTACTCCCCAGCCAAGTTATGTCGCCACGAGTCGCGACCCGCCCGACCAACCGACCCGTTACCATTGATTCCATTCTCGTTTCACGCTCGATTCACACTCACTCAACTTTACCTTCATTTCTCTCTTTTTTTGCGAGGTGGGATTGTCCGATTCAGGAAAGAAACTTGTAACATTCCGATATCGGTCGTAGCAGATCGATACAGGCTAGTTGTAAATTGTGTTAAGTCGTATCGAATGCCCAGAGTATAAACCCGAAGTAAATATACCACGGTTACGTTGTTGCGCGTGTGCGAATATGTCTATATGACGTAAGCTTAATGTAATAGTCATACATTTTTTATGTATATAAATGTACCTCGTAAAATAATTTTAAATAAAAAAAACTATAGTCATTGTGTTACGAATATCTGGATAGATGATTCAGTACAGAATGCGATCCTATGTCCTACGAATCCTAAGTAGGACAAGTAATGAATGAACTTCTTAAGCTTGACCTTGAAACGCCCTGAAGCGCTGTAAATACTCCCCAGTCTTTTCCCCATGTTTATTTATATATATATAGATATATATGTATATAATATATTCATATCTATATCATCTATATATATATAATCTTTGTATGTTTATATATATATATTCCATTTTTATTTATATATTTATATATTTATATGTCTGCATAATATACGACAAGTCGTTATCAATATAATACACTATTGATTATGTTTACATCGTAACTTACAAATCTACGGAATACGGTTCTTTTTTGTATATGTACACAAGAATAATAAAAAGAAAGGCCTTAAAAAAAATCGGTCGGTGCGTTTGCACGAAAACGTCATAGAACTTTGCACTGCCGCCAGTGGCTGGATATCGGAGAGATGGTAGAACCACTGCTGAGACAAGTTCCGAAGGATATACACACGGCTCTATCTTTGTACACGTAACTTCGGCGCCTCTCCAGCTTTCACTCTCTATCTCTCTTGGGCGCGCGTTCTCTTTCTCGTGTGGACAGACGTTTTCGTGCGCGATTCACGTCGCCAGATTGAAATCGGATCGAGAACGAAAGCGCCTAGCCCGCGAGTGCCGTCGGATTATCTTCGAAGACAATACTTGAACTTGGGCAGGTGCGAATCGCGGAACCTCTCTAAGATGTTTTCGCGAAACAAATGTGCTGTCGTTAACGTACGTTCCCTTTTCCCTTGATGCAAGAAGTCCTTCGAGTACCAAAATGCGAACCCTATCGCGATATTAGACATCATGCGGATCGATTGTTTAAAAAAATATCACGTCACTCTCGTTATCCTAGCCGTCGTCGGGTAGCAACTGCTACGTAGGAAATATGCCTGTGCGCTGCCTAACGTGAATCAGCTGTTCGTAAGATTATATAAAAATAAGTTGCGGAACATTTCTACTGCCCGTGAAAGCTCCATTAAGACACACCCGAATCTAACGTCCACCTGTGCCTGCCTGCTTGCCTTGTTTTCACCCCGACGTCTTGGAAGTTGCATCGGCGACGTGCAATAATGCGTTCCCGTTCCTGAAACTGCTGCTACAAAACACTCGGTGGTATTGCTAAATGTGGAAGGTAAAAGTTTCACTGTTTATTGGACTCAAGTATGTTGTACTTGCAGTAACATTCTCATGCGCTCCGACGTCCTTTCGTTCAACGTCATATCCCGTTGCATCCTTCGGTGGGTACAGAAATCGACTATAGCTATTCCACGATTCAACCAACATCGCGACTGGATTCGAGGAAAATAGAAACACGCAAACGGCGAACGATAGCTCCTGTTTCGGGAACCTCTCGGAGTTCTCGCACGATTTGCAAGGCGGAAGAAACTCGAGTCAGTTCAAGGTATGCCTTCTCGTCGCACTATGTACAGATCAGGCCGGATGCTTCGCATTCCGGTTGGCGGCTGACCCCCAGGTAGTTCAGGCTGCAAAACCGCGATACCATCCATTAACATGGTTCATCCTTCGTGCAATACTTATTTCACGGTAGAGAAGTTCTGCTGGTTATTTTGATTCGACGACACCCACGTCGTGAAAACGTCCCTGCGACAGAAACAAACAAAGCGTGTAATTTCCAGCTGCACGTGAGAACTACTTCATCAATATGAGTCATTGATATTCAATCATCATCGGAACGCACCTGCAGTGACTAACTACGCATTCGTTACTACAGTACTCGTCCTCCCATTCACTATTAGCTACTGCTGGGTTTGGACATCCATGACGAATACAAGCATTCGAGGGCTGCCTCTGGCCGACCATCGCCTGTGAGCCAGAATTCACCGGCTGGGGACACGACATCGAGTCACCTCTTGGTGGGCTGGTATGCATCATCTGTTGTTGCTGCTGATGCTGCTGCTGCTGCACTTGCACCTGTCGTATCTGTTATTGTTATATGTGTACTGCCTCCCCACGCTCGCCGTCCCGTATGCCACACACACTCCAAACCAAAAGTCACTGACCTGCATGTATTGCTGTTGCGAGACCTGTTGCTGCATGTGCTGCTGCTGTTGTTGTTGTTGTTGCGTCATGTGCGGCGGAGCCATAGGATTTCCCATCAAGCCCTACAGAAGCAGGACAACTGTTTATCCCCGTTAACCCTATCCCCGAACCAACAACTCAAATTAAATCTCGAGATCCCCCATCGTTACTTTGAAAATTTCAAGAGCGGAATGTACTAGCGAAAAATTTATATCCTGATGAAGTTAGAAGACGTTAAACGGATCTGGCATGAACTGTTCGTACCTGCTGCTGCTGCTGCTGGGGATTACCCTGCATCGCTAAATGATGCGGAGATTTCTTTATTCCTAACTGTTGCTGCTGCGGATGATGATGTTGATGAGGATGCTGCTGTGCCTGTTGTTGCTGCGGCGACGGTGATTGGGGTTGCGGACTGTAGACTTGATAGGGTACATTTCCGGGTGCACCATTCCCGGCATAGCCGCCGTACGCAGTGTATTGCATTTGTTGCTGCGACGTCGGCTGCTGCTGATGCTGCAACTGTTGCTGCGGCTGCTGTTCGTTCTCGGCAGCGCCTTTACTAACTAAGGAGGCTCTGTATGCTGCCAGTGCTTTTAGGTACTCCTTTTTCGCTGCCTCGGTCTTCTTCTTATAAACCTAGAATATATTTTGATACGGAGGATGACGCGATGCAAAGCAGTTCGCAGAGACAACTTTTCCACGTAATGAGAGCCTGCTGGAATGCTCTTGAAACCCTGTTGCAGCAGCTGCGCTCGTGGACACGCGTGCTCATTATACGGTGATTGATTCATGCAATTTAAGTGCCGGATTGATTATGCAGCATCCTCTCTCCTTTGATTCTGGCTTTGATCAAGAAGGCGAGCCTGACGTATCGTTCACTCGTATTATGGATGACCTGTACCCCCGTTTCTTTGTATCGTGTAACGGTTGAAAGAATACTTAATCGATCTTCCGAGGGGTCGTCGACCCCCCAGCCAGCTTGGAGGCCGCGCACGCTCCCGAAAACCCTCACGAGATTTACACTGAATTCTCTCCACTTCATCTTAGTAACCAATTTGGGTGATATCGCGTCGAGAGGATACGGAGTACTGCATCACTATATCCTTCGAACTTTACGAGCAGCGTCACGGCAATGAGTGCCGAGTAAAAGAACAAAAGCCGCGGGCAGCCCTTTTCTCCTCGAAAATGGTCGAGGAAAGAGAGAATTTAATCGAGATTCCATCTAGCTGGTACGCGTAGTCGTTTCGCATGCAGCGAAATTAAAATGCACTTTCCACGAGATTATCCTCTCCGCTATCGCCCCTTCCTCCTTCACCTCCGCCTCATTCCAACCCCCCACCCGTCTACAGTTTAACTCCGTGTCTCCTGCACAACAGCAGTTTTCATTTGTCCCACTGTTTTCCCCTCTACCCTCCCAACTTTTCATCACTATCTCTTTTACCATTATTTCGGTGTGTCCCCGCGCGAGAATTACTCGCAAATGTAACTCTCCTCTTACGGATTTTATTATCGCCACTCTTGACCTTCCATACAAGAAAGGTATAAAAAGGAAACGGCTCTTGTAGGATGTGAAAACGACTAAAGTCGAACGCTCACTCGCAATAACGACGCTCCTCGGCCTCGTGTACAAGAGAGAGCTACGTTTCCAGCGGTGTACGTATGTAAAGAGGAAGGAAAACGAGCGAGTGAACGATCGATCGGTTCACGAGGTGTGCTCTGACTAAAGGCAAAGGGAGCTATCGCTTGGCATACCACTTACATTCTTATGCTCGGTGTCCAAGGCATCCCACATCGATGCGACGATCTTCGACACTTCGCCGAAGCTTGCATTCGGATTCTGGCCTTTGATCGCTGCCTGGGTGTCCCGAAAGAAGAGCGCGTATGCTGAGACAGGCCTGAAATCAAATTCGGGAATATATCGGTCGTGGATCAATGATGCGATCCGAGTAATGGGAGTTGTAATTCGCAGGAAGGAACAGTATCGAGTCAGGCATTTGTTGCTTATAGACAAGAGTACATAAAGAGTGAGGTAAACTACAGAGGGTTCTACTCATAGTTAAGGATTTATAGGTGGGATGTTACAAGCATCGCTAATCCTGCTATAACAGTGTAATCTAACGCGACTATTGCGCCATTATTGCTATATACGCCACCACCGGGCTCCGGCACGCTCGCTCGGTGGTGCACCCCCCTCGCGTTTCTGCCGCTCTCTCTATACCATCCCCACCCAACCTCTCAATACACCCCCGCCGCCCTCCTGCCCCTTCCCCCTGTGCCGTCTTCCTCCAGCATGTCCTACCCCGCCGCGTTTCTCTTTCCATCTCATTCCACGCGAATACCAGTCGCTTCTATTTACACGGGAATAATGCCAGTACCGCTGCTTGTTCTCGCGAGTGGACTGGATGCGAGCGAGGGAGGGAATCCGAGAAAGAGGGAGAGAGACTACTCGGCACGACTCGACTCGACTCGGTTCGGGCCGATCGTAGCCCACCCGGCACCCCGCAACCCGACCGCCTAGGGATCGTGAACGCGTCCTACATTTATTCGGGGTTGCAACAATAACGGTAATTGCCAATTCACAGCGGCAATAACTTAGAGCGGTAATGCGCGCGAGCGAGCGAGCGAGTGAGCGAGCGAACGGCCTCGCTATCGCGCGTGTTATCGCGGCCCTTGGATTGGGAATGCGCGCGATTCGATCACCGTGAAACACAGTCTACAGGTGCGTTTGTTTCTGCTAAAGAATTAACGTTCCAGAGCGACATGCAATGCCTGGTGTTACGAGAATCGAGTTGCTCGGGGGACAACAGACTCACTTCTGAGGCTCGTTGGGGTCCCGCTTCTTTTTCTTCTTCTGGGGCTTCGCCTTCTTCTGGGTCTTGGCCCCGGTGTCCGCGGGCTCCGGGGAGGGCCGCTTCACGCCTGCGATCTGTAACAGGGGGCATACCGCAAGGGCAGCGGACTCGATTAGTTCGTTTCTCGAGGAGTGTCGCGAGGACTCCTCTTCCTCTCCTTCACAGGTCCGATTGCTCACTTTCCCACTCACCATGCCGGAGTGCGGGGTGCTGTCGTCGCTGTCCTCGCTGGTGGTGGTGTTGTTGTTCGCCTCGGGAATGCCGCTCGGCTGCATCGCCGGGGGACTTCCTCCCGTTGGACTCCTGTACTGCATCTGCTGCTGCTGCTGCTGTTGCTGCTGCTGCATTTGCTGATTGTGCATGTACTGCATATGCTGTTGCATCTGCACTTGTTGCTGCTGCTGCTGCTGCTGTTGTTGCTGTTGTTGCTGCTGCTGCTGCTGTTGTTGTTGTTGCTGCTGCTGTTGCTGTTGGAGCAGTAGCATCTGCTGCTGACCGCCGTGCTGTTGCTGCTGCTGCTGACGCGGGGAGCTCATGCTCCCGTAGGAATTCTGGGGACTGCTGTACGCCGAGCTACGTACATATCGCGGTAATCCAAAGAAATGGAAGACGATTATTAAGAGAGATGCAGAGGATTTAGTGTGTATTAATAATGAGGCACTTTCGGCAAGATTATCCTTTGATACATAATTCAGAATCTACCCCTAATACCACTCGCAACAAATGGGACAGTTGGCGAAGAGTAGACGAGAACGGTGAGGGAGGGAGGGAGGGAGGGAGTTAGAGCGCGGTCTCGCCGGAGGCGCACTGGTTTAACGCAAATTGAATAAGTTTGGGGTATAACACTGGCTACGTCAGCATCGAAGTATTTATGAGATAGGGGTAGTCGCCTCGACCTTTGCCGCCATAGCTTCTGCCAACCCTTACCGACCGCCCTCAATCCGTCCCTCCGCGATCTCTACCGGAGAGAGCACGTCCTCCTCCTCTCCTGTAGCGGGATAACTTCTTAGCCCCTCAAGTCTACCAAATATTCCTTTCCGGGTTGTGATAGTGACAACTCATAATCTATGCTAGGAGTACTTTCTGGAAGGGGGCCGCCGTTTATAGCGGGCAGTAACTAGGACTGATGATCCATTGAATAGAGGAGATAGTGAGAACGCGGCGGCTGTCGAGGTTGCTTGAAAAGCAGGGCTCATCAGGAATGCAACGAGTGGTAGTAGAGTGGTACCCTAAGCGACTAGAAGGGAAAGAGTCTCGGGCAATATACTGACCTAACGCTGATCTGTTGCATCGAGTGATCCTGCTGCATGTAGAGGGACTGCTGGTACTCGCCGGGATCGAGGCTCAGTCCGTCCGGGGACTGCTGCAGCCCACTGCTCTGCATCATCTGCAAAAGTGACACGTCCGGCTCGGCTCGGCTCGACAACAATGACGACGCACGCACACGCACACACACAGTCCATGAGACTTAGGCCAGTGTGTCTTCTTGCGTTTTGTGCCACTCTCAGACTCGTGGCGCACCTTCGCAGCCGCCACGAGGAGAGAATCAAGCTGTTCTTACTCACCTGCGTCTGATAGGCGTCCATCGGATCATGCTGCGGTGGTTGCTGTTGCTGCTGCTGCTGTTGTTGCTGCTGGGGATGCGGCTGAGGGTGAATCGCCGGGATGTCGAAGACCTCGTCGCCGAAGCTTGGGGTGTGAAAGGTCTGCAATAGAATAGGCACATCGTTCGCTAGAGTAGAGGCTCTTGGTCTTGGCCCGCCAGGGAAGAAGAAGGGCGGCGGGGGCGCACGGGGAGAGCGGCGAGGGCGGGTGGATGGACGAGGGGGGAAGTGAGTAGTGCATGATAGGGCCCAAGCGGATGTTACTCCCTCGCGGCCCATCTAGAGTGCTCTCGCTCCGCTCTCTCACCCTCTCGCTCTCCTCGCGAGGGATGATAGATAGCGTTGTATCGTACGAAATCCTTTTAGCAATTTATTCCCTCCGCCAAAAGAGGGAGGGGGGGGGGGAAGGGCAGGAAAATAAATTTGCCGGGCGCGCGCTCGCTTACTCTCTCGTACGGGATGGAGCGACGGCGTGCATTCGAAGGACAGGGGCGCGGGCGCGGGCGCGCGCGCCGGGGGGGAGGCGAATAAAAGTTTTCAAATTGGATTTAATAGCGTCAGGAATTTTCCTTTGAAGGAACGTGTCTGCCTATTGATCGAGTACACCTCGTGCCTCCTCCGTCCTCTTCCCCGAACCCTGCCTCTACCCCTGGCCTCTCTACCCGCCCCCTCAGCCCCTCACGCGTACTCTCGCTCTCGCTCGCTCGCTCTCTCCTCCGCTCCGCTTCGCTCGACTCTCCGTGTGCTCCTCTACCTCGCCCGCACCCTTGCCCGCCCTCACCCTCGGCCACTGTTCCTGTTCCCATTCCCATTCCCGTTCCCGTTTGCCCGCCGCCACCACCGCCGCCGCCGCCGCCGCCGTCTACCTCTCCGCTGCGTGCCCCCTGCCCGTCCTCGACGTCCTACTGCTCGTCCCTCTCTCTTACTCTCCTCCGCGCCTTCCTCTTCCCGCGGAAGTCCCGTCCCCGCCGACTCCGCTGCCGCCGCCCCTCTTAGCCGCGCCGCGAAGCCCAACATCAACCTGTCCCGGCCCACCCCCAACACGACGACGACGACGACGACGACGACGACCCCCCGCACCACCACCACCACGCCCGGCCCATTCGAATCTACCCTCTTCCGATCCCCGCCCCGCGCCGCGCCGCGCCTCGCCGCCCCCCGCTTCCATCAGCAAGAGCGCGCCCCGACTATCTATCCATCTTCTTTCTCCGCCAGTTTCAAACTTTTCATTCTCCCTTCTGTACCGTCGCTTCTCGCTTCTATCTATGCATCTGTGTGTGTGTGTGTGTGCGGGGGGGTACGCGTGTCACTGTGTGCCTCTACATGTGCGATCCCACCCACCCCCGACCCTTACTGCCGCGGCGCACCCTTCCTCATCCCTCTCCGACCGCCGCCACCCCACCACCACCGCACTTACTTCTCTTACAAGTTACAATGTTCCAAAACCCCGAGCCAAGCTGTATTTCTCTTTTGCAATCTGCAATGATGGCCCCGGCGCGCACCCGGTCTACCTTTTCATTATGTTCTTCGCCAATTAGCTTTATGAGCGTCGTCGATAGAGTTGTAAGATGCTACATTCCGGTGTAATAGGTTGGGATATCTTTGTCAATTTTAATATCGAAGTCGATTTTACGATTCTGATAAAAAGATGAATAAAAAGCAGGCTTGTAGAAAGGTGGGATATGAATAGATATTCTTTTCTTGTGAGAGTAAAGTTAGAGTGTTTCAATTGATGTTGTGTGTGTGTGGCATAAATTTCCCAGTTCTTATATTTAACGTTCTGATAATAAACAGTTGAAGGACTATGTGAATCATAGGGAAAAAGAGTAGGAAGAAGAAAATGTTAACGCTTATAAGCGCTCACAAGAGGCTAAACCGAACGTCGATAATAAGCGCTTAGAGCGTGTAAACCGTGTGCACCCTTTGTATGGAGCTGATTGGGGCCGGGTAGATGATTGGTTCCGATGAAAATAGATGTTTGAATGAAGCACGTGCACGAAATCGCGACCCGGGGCTAGTTTTTAAATATATGCTACGCTCTCTCTCCTTTTCGTTCGCGTTCATAAAGCAAGAGAGAGAAACAGCGAGCGACTTCGATCGTGGCAGTCTGTTGGTAAAAACGATATTTGGCAGTTGTTCCAGGCAGCAATTATTAAAGATAAAGTTTAAATGAAAACTTCCCTCATTCATATTATATTCACCATCGCTGATGTAATTTCACGCTATTTTTCAATATACGCGCTTTATAATTTATTTTTATTATTCTGGCAGTTATATAACGGCGGGATGATTTCGAATTTATCAATGTAAACGCTCGAACGGAGTGAAAGAAGAAAGCAATTTTGATGAAAAAATCAAACAAATGTGTTTACCCGTTCTCGCACAAAAGATAAACGACACACGCTGATCTGGCGTGTTACTCTCCAAACATAGAGCGCGTCCGCCGTCCTCGAATCAGCACGTATTTATTTTCACCGACATCGAATTATACGAAATGAAAACGTTTCGCTACATTTATTAATACTTATTTTTTACATTATTGCCCGTTTGCACAGCTGGATAATCATTGGTAGTTTGCGTCCCAGGTTTTTAATGTATCTAGCAATTATGGCCCAGCAAGGTAATTGGTCATAACAAGATCGATGATTGCAAGGCAAACGCATCATTCTGTACACAATTCTTTATTGGAATAATAATAAATATGGTTGTTATACTTCGCGCAAATAAAAAGATAAAAATTCCTTTCTATTTCCAATTTTCGCTGCGATTTTAATTGCCGCAAGCCTGAGGCGCTTAACTATAGATTTTTGGAAATGGTGCGCGCCGTCCAGATAAAGCTCTCGCGTCAGAACCACCTGGCTGCGAAGGTGTTAATTGTCTGGGCGACTAGCGAGGGAGTGCGCGCGATATAAATCTACGCTCTTGTTAACACAATAACTGAGGAACGCGTAATCCGATTGACGTCAAGCTCCAACTATTTGTTGGAAATGTTTAGAACTCGAACTATACACACTTGCTTTCAAACGTTTGTCAGTGAAATTAGAGGCATTAGGAATACAAGGTGATTCCTTGATGGAATACTGGCGGATGTTGCATTATAATTCACTCGAAGTAGCAAAGTTAGCCCAGTCCAAACTGATGGAGTGCGTATCGAACCGCGAATTAAAGTAAGATTGCGTGGTTTGCAATGCAAAGAGGGCCGCAATCCTGTAAATCCTGTCAAAGTGAAAAGCGTTTCTTTTATTTCTCTCCCCGAAACTCATTATTCTCCAACTTTGCTTGAAACTACTCGCCAAACCCTATTTCCATGAATTATCTCAGACTCTCAAACGAAATTACAAAGGAAATTCCAAGAGTTCCCAGTTCGAAATCCTAAAAAATCAAGAATGTTTCTCTTCGCTTAACAATCTTCATTTCCCACATTCGTAACCTTCTTCATTTCACTCGAATTCCAGTCAGGCTTTTACAAGGTACACGAGAAAATACACAACAGAGAGTTAGCTTACAATCGAGCGACCAGTATTACCGACATTTCGAGGAAGGCTTGATTGCAGGTAGTAAGGGTCGACGAGAGTAAGGTGAGTTATCTTTGGCTAAGTGAAGCAATGTGAAGGAGAAAGGTTGAGTACGGCGTGTGCGGTAGGACGGGAAGAGGTCGCAGTGGGACGGTGTGTTATTCGGGCGTCGACATGGAGGAATCACGGAGAGGCGGCGGGCGTCGATGCTCGCTACGAGAGAGAAGCAGGAAAAGCGGGCAGGCAGTCAGTCAGGGAGGATTGGAGGGGCGGTGGAGAAGCGTGTCCGAGGGGCGCCGCGATGAAGGGGCGAAAGAGTGTGCGAGAGGGTGGAAGCCTTGCGTTCGCAGCGGTCCCGTTCGCGAATTTCCTTTTCCTCGCCCAACTAAATTCCCTCCACTACTGGCCATCCCGTTCAAACTTATACGGACTCCGACCAACTCTCTCTCTCTCCTTTTCTCTTCCCACTGCGGCAAATATTATTCACGACGTCCCGACGGCGTATCTTCGCCGCGGTCCACTCTCCGAGATCCTTTTCTTCCAGTGAAAACCCTCTTTTAGATACTAGGATTCTACTCTGGTGAAAGATACGCAAATCGCGCGAAATCGATCTCCTCACCTGCATTCCGAAGGTAGATACAAAGATTTTGAAATACGTGATTGGTTTGCGAAATGACGCGTGATCGACTATTCGAAATACACGCGGAGAGAAGTAAGAGAGTTTTAAGGATGTAAATTAGCATCGACGAATGAAAATCCTGGCCACGGGCAAATTGTGCGTATTTGTAGAAGGAATCTTTCCCTTTATCTGTCTGTGTAGGATTGGGCGTATTATCAGTGCAGGTTTGCCGAGGCTGATAGCGCTCTCGATGCATTAGCTAATTAGTGGAGAGAAGAGCGGCTGCTGCTGGCCGGATTGCGTGGCCGAGCGTTTATTCCCGATGATGTTCCTCGGCATGGCATCATCGTCCAGCCTAATTGCCAGAAAGAAGAGGCTCTCCCATCGAACGATTTGCAATCGCCGGCCCTCCCGGCAACATGTTCTTTCGCACAGCCACTAATCCCACTTCCGTTAATCAGGCTAATTCTCATCCGCGATGCCTGCCAGCAATGGCATTCGTGCCGAGCAATCTTTCCAACAAGCTTGTCATTCTCCGAGAGATATTCGGCAATGAAAGAGAATTTTTAAGTCGCACGGTTTTCGTAAAATTCGCTTGGTAAGAAGCTATAATTGTAACTTAAAAATTGTGTTATATAGCTATCTTTATTTCTATGCTTGTTAGTCTGTTGGGATGTAAAGGAACTAACGATAAAACACTTGCCAATGGGATTCCTCTTTGCGAGCTATCGTAACGAAGGAGTTTCCTATCCGGGCCGACTAACAATCTTAAGTGCTTGGTTATTCCGGCGGAGAAGAAGAGCTCGCTCGCTCTTCTCCGAGTGCTCACTCGCTTTCCGCAGGACTCTGCTAACTATCGTAAGCGGATACGCGCGCGCCTCTCCTTCCCTATTAAATAATTCGTCGGAGCGAGCGAGTATCGACGCGCGGCGGAGAGCTCACCTTTCACCGTGCTTCATTACCGATTTACTTTTCCATCGACACACGCTTACATGCTGCAAGATATAAAGCTCCGTCCGTGCCAAGCGGCTTGTACACGCTGATTCACTCGGCTCCAAATCAAGATTGCCCCGTACCTATTTGCTTTTGCATAAATATTCCAACGCCCCTATGTTTCACACGTGTACCAGCTGCTCCCAATGAATCAGTGACGAATGAAAAGCTTTGTTAACACTATGTCCTCCCGATACTTTCAATTAATGCGGGAGAAACTTTCCCTTGTGAATTTAATCGCATAATAAGATGTCGAAAACCGTGTCAAATAACATTTCTTTCCTCTTTTTTTAATAAAATATATATTAAAAATTGCGGGTGTCCCAACATTTTCGCTGGACATTTTTGGCATATATTAATGTACCGCTGCGAGAGCATAAAAAGCGACGGACGTTAAATAAATAAATGGCACGTCTCTACAAGCTGCAATATATGTGTTCGAATTCAACGGAAAAGTAATCAACTAGTGAACGGCATTGTAAATAGCATTATTGTAAACGGAAAATAACGACAATAATCTCTGGGACGCGCGCGCGGGGAGGGGATGGCCGTATTTTAATGCGACTCACTGTGTGTATGCGTACACTGAAATGTTTAACGTATACATAATGCATCTAAAAATACACTGCATTATATATACAAAGTAGCCTGGGGAAGAGAATATTTTACAATATTACATCATACACATTATGCACACATACGCGCGATAACGCGATGCATTATGTATAGAATGGAGGAAAAAGTTGAAAAAGATTCGCGTGCAATTAAAATTACGAGGTAATTTATAATTATCCTGTACATACAGGCGGGCGGGCACGTATATAACTGGTGAAGTGGTGATTCAAAGGGAAGTGAATCACCCTGTACGCACACACAGAGAAACAGAGAGAAAGAGAGAGAGAGACACAAGCCACGTAGGCCTATTAGCCGCGGAGCGCCGTGAGCCACGGCAAAATCATTCTGCGCTCGTTGCGCAAGTAGGCTCGCTCGCCATCGTAATTCATTACGGGAGGAAAGCCATTACGAGCCGATTGTACGCGCGACTGGATTTCCACTGGAGAATTATCGAGAGAATGAGAGAAAGACAAGAAGAGAGGTGGTGGTACACTTGCTAGAGACGGGGAGAGCACGCTTAGAAAGGGGTAGACACACGTGAGGGTCCGCTTCTATTGACAGATATCGAGCGTGCCAGACGCCACGAGAATTCGTTCACTCCGGAATTATCAATGATTAACACGAGCATGTATTTTTACCAGAAAGGTACAAGTGGAAGAATAATTTATGTAATTAATTATGAATACATTTAATTAAAAAGGGGGTATTTTTGTTTCGAATGACTTTAGTGGGAGGGTTAGTGTTAGGGTTAGAGCTAGGAATCGGGACAATCGTTCGAATCGAAATGTGTCGGTTGGCTCGATTCATCGGGCGGAGGAGAGGATATCTCTGTGTTCGGAGAAGAGGGTAAAAAAGATTGGCAGGGAAGAAGAAGGGAAGACAGATGCAGGGCTGGTGTTCGTCGGGGGTGGGGAAGACCGGTTTCGAGCGAGATGGTATTGGAAGGGAAAGAAGGGAGCCAAGAAGGAGGAGTAGAAACAACTCCCGGTGGGTTAGGAGTGCGCCGACGACTGAGATTAGCTATGGGGAAAGGAAGGGCTGCTGCTGCTGGTACTGCTGCTGGTGCTCTCTCTCTCACCTGGTCAGCCATGTCGTAGCCGTCGTGATGATAAGAGGCCTGGTGATGATGATGGTGGTGGTGCTGCGGCACGTTCAGCGACAAGTCGAGACTGTCGTTTCTCTGGAACACAGAGGGAAAACGGGGATTCCATTAGTGGCGGATGCCTCCTGCAACACGTGTTGTTAACTGACGGGGGGTGGCGGACGTAACAGGTCGGGCAACACAAGGGGCCACACCATTCCGAGTGGAGATACAGTCGCGAGCATAGAAATAGATAGAAATATATGGGATCGTATCAAAAAAATTATCTCTCCTTTTCGATTCAAGTGGTATGTCTTCTTTAAATTTCTGTCAGTCTCGAATAGGTCCTTCCAAATATATATAATCTCATATAAATAATCGATTAATAGATGAAGTAATATTAATTTAGAAATACCTAACTAAAATCATCTAGTTATTATTGATGATTTACAAGTAATATTAACCAACTCCTGCACTGAAATAATAATGCCAGCTTACTAACAAAACATTGTAAATCATCATTCAATCCTACGGTCTATTATTTTTAACAGTACAAAACATGTTAAGCCAAGTATCCATTGAAGAATAAAATTCCCAAGAGTAGATGCCAAGAGAGTGATATCCGTCAGTGTGGCGCACTCGAAAGAACACTTAGAGTGGCGGCTGCTATCTAACTCTCGGCTACAGACGTGTGTATGTGTGTGTGTGTGCATTAACAAATCTCATAGCGGCGAGTAACTCTGGAGATTTTTCCTCTCGAGGGGACAGTTAGCTTTAGGAAGATGGAAGGCGCTGGTATTTATATGCTCGGCGGTGTATGTTATAGCCGGCAATGAACTCTCTCGGCTGTAGAACGAGTGTCCGGCGTGTGTGTCCCGTTGCTGGACAAGGGGAAACAAGGCAGGAAAGACGCTCGAGCAAGGAATTACGCCACTCCGGTGCGATCGGAGCGCGCTCGCTCTACGCCTCGTTGCCCAACGGCAGAGCTCGCGCGCGCGCGCGCACGCCGGTTCTCTTCGGTAATACGCTCTCGTTCTCGTTTCGCCGTTACGAAATCGTTTTCACCGCTCTAATTTCGTGATGGCGCGCTCACTCGCAGTAACATCGCGCGCGCGCGCGCGCGCACTCTCCAACACATTCGGCTGACTGTCCCGGGACACTCTCCGCTCTGTGTATCATGTACCTCGAGTTATAGACCGATTGACTTCACTTCGAATCTGCCTTATAAAGAATTCTTTATTATTATACGATTCTTGTAATGCCAATTATGCGTCACTCTTTTTCAACTCTCGTCTGCATTCTGTATAATATATAATGGGTAGAAAAAGCGCTGGTACGGCAAGAAAAAAATTTCTTCTAGAAGAAAACTCTTCGCTGTGAATAGAAATACTAGTTTTCTTGAACAAGAAAGTGCCCTTGAGAAAAAATATATTCCTTTCGAGGGAACGTGTTCTTTTACACGATAATTAAAATTTCATAAAGAATCAGAGATGGAGTTATGCATAATTAAATATTGTTCGACAAAGATAGTTGCAATGCAATCATAGTAGATGCTTTACATTACATTATTGATAAACGAAACATTATCCGAGTGAATCATTGCAGCATTGTGTACAGAATGCACACGATACAAACTAAACATATCCGTCTGACTAGAAGATAAGTGAATGGGCTCGTACACGGTATTGAGATGGTGTCAGTGGAGAAACAAATACAGTAGAGGAAAGGTGGTTGGATATCGATAGGATTGGATCGGTAAAGGGTAACTATAAGCGCCTTATCTAAATTCGATAGTCCGATAACTCGAGAGAGGTTTGACCCTCTCGGGAGTTATGTCAGCCAAGAATTCCTGGCCCCGGAGAGGCTGGATAATCGAATGGCGGAGCCACCACGTTTCCTTTCAATTCTCGCGCTCATATTTTCGAAGAGAGTCGCCAATGGCAGCTCGTTTTACCAATGGTCGAAACGTTCCCGGGGAATGCCAGGGCTTCCGGTGGTGCGGGCACGCAGCCAGCAAGAGGAGGAGGAGAGAGGAGGATCGGGAACGGGAACAATGCCGATCGGCATAGCTTCGTTCCATCGTCCCGTAGGAATGCCGGGGTGGGACCCGATCGGGGTGGCCGATTCTACACTCGCGCGAAATCAGTGTAGCCACTGGCCTTGGATAGCTGGCCGTCCGATAGAGTTAATAATAGCAGAAGAAGCCAAAACCTTCTCTCGAATAATACTATTCAAATCTACATCAAATCATTGTTTCCTTGCATTCCTTAACAATTGACGTTCAACACATCAGATATCCAAATAAAAACAGTCATCATTAAATAAGGAAGTGATAAATAAATTCCCTTAACAGATAATTAAGAACGCCGATCGATGACAACATTCCAACGGAATTTCCTGGTTGGTTCCAATCGCGATTCTCGATTCTTAACCGGTCGAATCATTGTACTACTGTTCGACTGAAGCACAACATCGGCCATTACACGGAGGGCCGATGGGATATCGCTCTGCTTTACATCCATCTTCAGTGAGTCACCACTCTCGGAGACTTCCTCTCTCATTGCTGGCGTAACGGAACTCTCCGTGTGCCACGGAGTTCCTCTCGAGCATTCCTGCAAGAGGCTCGAGCGGACGCGGAGGGCCGCGCTCTCCCACGATCTTCTCTCGAGCGCATTGTGTGTATCGTGGAAGCACGCGCGGCAACACTCTCAATTATCGTGAGGGAATAAAGCGGTGTATAATTAAAAAAAGCTGGCGGCTCGAAAAGCGGGCTGATTCGCGAACCATTTCCAGTGGTGGGGCGAAGGTGACGATGTGTATGGCTGCAGTAAGCTGGCGTCCCCGTCGCCGCCGTCGTCGTCGTCGTCGTCGTCGCGAATTAATTAAAACTTTGTCGCGACGAGAATGCAAAGGGGGGAGGGGGATGGGGGCGGATTATACGCGTTCTCGTTCGATGGTAATGAGCGTTCTTTCGAACGTGTTCCTCCCTTCAACCCTCACTGCTCTACGAATCCACCCTCACTCCGCTTCAGCCATTCCCACCTTATATCGACGGATTTCCACCGGACACTCTCCATGTCATCGTTCATCGATTATTCCTACTGAATTCGTCAGTCCCACGGAATTCCTTGAGTATCGGGGCTAAAGAGGACGCGACAGTAGATGATCATCCAGCATTGACTGACAACATTCCTCACTCAAAGTTGAATAGAATTGATTCCAGTCGAGGGAACACGTGTTAATTTATGGTCTCTGTAATAGCAACATCATAGATTCCGATCGAAATGCGTCAGCCAAGTAGGAAAGAATAATACGAGGGGACAACAAGAACCTGAAAGGCGAGAGGAGAGGGCAGAGCTTGTGTTAGAATGGTGTTAATTCTGGAGGCGAAGGTGCGGGGGAGAGAGTTCGAGGAGGCTTTATCTCGACGGTTCGGTAAAACGGGGTTAATACCCTGTTTACGTACTCGGGAGATGTCTTATCGCACCAGAGGCGAAAGTTATCGCCGGCTGTGCGCTCGTTACCGTGGTCACTCGTTAAATGACCGAGAGTGAGCGGCGGGCGTGCGAGCAGGAACCTGGCAGGAACGAACGAACCAACGGGAGAGGAAGAGAGCGCGCGCGCGCGCGCGCGATCACCCGCTGAATAAACGATGAATCCCTCCGGAAAATAGAGCACGACTCGGCTGTCTCTAGCTCGGCTGGTGCTCTGTCGTGCGCGCCACGGGACTACGGCATCGTGTGCCCCACTGCGAGCGAGCGAGCAAGCGAGCCAACAAGATAGACAGCTGGAAAGAGAGAGGGAGAGAGAAAAAGGAGTGTGAAAACCCGACTATGCTCTTTACGAGGTTCTTCTTCATTGATGCTCGGCAATCTGGAAACTTGAGTGCACGTGTTATGCATGTTAAGGTGCATCAACGCGTATAAATGCACCTCTCGCGTTCGCACGTCAGGGCGAGCGAGTGAGCGAGCAAGCCAGAGAGAATCTCTGCAAGTGACTATAGCTCTCACGAGTCACTCTCCCTGCGGGAGTTTTCCTGGGAGCGAGTGAACGAATATTACTCTCTGCAGCGTCAAAAACGAGCGGAAGAAGTCGCGTGCCCCGTCAGTGTTTCAAGTTGCCCCGCGGGGGTCGATGACCTCTGGGAGAGGAAGAGGAGCAAGAGGGAGAGGGAGGGACAGAGAGAGAAAGAGAGAGAGAGACGCATCTTCCTCGCGACGGGTCACGAAAGAACGAGCACGCGTTTACCTTCCGTTCTGGCGAGTTCTCGCGCTCTGCCATCCTCAGAAGAATATACCACCACTCTCTCGGCACTCGGCTATTTTCGTCCTCTCCCGTGGAGGCCTACGATCGACAACACTCACACACACACTCTTTCTCTCACTCGGTGTAAGACAAGTCGGCCTCTTGGTACGTGGCACTTTACTTCGGATACGTAGGACACGATGGTGCACCCGTCCGGGGAATCAAGTCCGGACGAATCAGCTGAGTGGCCCTCCACCTCCTCCTCCACCTCCTCCTCTTTCAAGACTAGGATCACACATTGCCTTTCTGCGGGCTCTCGCTTTATGCCACTCGAGTAGGATCAAGTAGCATCAACCTGTCCTCCTCTCATCCTACTTCATTCGACTTAAGTCCGATAAACCAGAGAAATGCAATGTGTGCCTCTAACCAAAGAGAACACTTATACCCGCTCTCAGGCTAATGGTACTGATCGCTGTGATTATCATCGATTCTCATAGCGGAGGCATGTAATCACCATCGACGATGGTGGGGACTAAGTAGTGGCTGATTCTAGCAGAGTTCATTGGGAGTTTGGGGCTTTCGTCTGTGCTTTGAGAATTTAGGGGTATAGGGACGCAGAAGGGAGATTCGTAAGGCAAAGTGCGAGGCAATATTTCGTGGTGGATGCTTGCGCAACGACTCTGGCAACGAGGGTCCCCCCGTTGCCATCTGGGATGCGGGAGTCCCCTCCGACCATCACTCTCTCTCTCGCTCTCTCTCCTTCTGGCATAATGATTTCGGGGTGAACTGCGAACAGGTGGGAAGAGAATCCGAGAGAGGTTGCTCTCCGCGCGGCCGATAGGAATCGCAGCAACTGCGGTGCCAACAAACGAGAGTACAAGTGGCGGAACTCTTTTCCCAGCGTCTTCTTCCCTCAACACGGAAATCGTGAGGACGAGAGGAGAGGAGAGGAGAGGCTGCGAGAAAACGGTGCATGCAACATCGAGTGGCATCGACAAGAGAGCGTGCGAGCGTGCTCACTCGCGCGCGCGTGGTCTATTCTATCGGGAAACACGGACAGAGAGGAGCTCGACTCTACTCCAGCTGACAGTCGTTGCGAAACGGAGCCAATAAAATTCATCGGCCTCGATTCCAATCGACGTTCTTGCCTCCCTTTCTCCTTTTCGCTTCAAGATAAACTCCGTCGTTGCTGCTGCCGCTACTTGGACGCACGTACTGCACACAGTGCTGTACCCTCGAGATCCTTGCCTCGCCACCCTTCCCTCCGCTCACTCTCTCTAATATCGCTTCGTTATATTGGATCTACTACTCGAAAGCCAGTCAGCCAGTCAGCCAGTCAGCCAGCCGCCCTTCTCTCCCAAGCCGTGAATAGGAAAGACTGGGGATGACGTATTGCCGGCTTCAAGAGGGCGAGCTTAGCTCCCTTTGCTTTTAAGAGAATGCACTGTGTGTTTCATTTAGCAGTGGAATCGAGCACGGGACCTTGATTACTCGGCAAGTGGTGCGAGTAACATTCACGGGGAGAGGCAGGATATCTGCTGCGCTACGGTATGAGCGATGGAACCGCCAGTTGATAGAGGGTGCCTGTCGACCAGAGAATGGAAGGTGCATCGGACCCAAGGAGAAGAAGTAAGCGAGCGAGTAAGAGAGCGAGTGAGCGAGTAGGAGAACGAAGATATGGGAGCCGGTGCATGCGGAGAATCTTTTTCCAAAGAAGAACGACAGCAGGCAGGCCGGGCCAGGCCGTTCCGTGGCGGGCCGGTCCGAGCCGGGCCGAGTTCCTCCGAGCCAGGCCTCACAATGGGGCCCTTCGTTCTAACGATTCTACGTGCAGGTAGTGGGCTCCAATGTTGCCGAGGCACCTTCTCTCCAGTCGGGACGAGCCAGCGCTCCTTCCCTCTTCCCTTCCAACTGCTACACATGTCCTCTGTTCTGCCTACTCGTCTACCAATCCCTCCTCCGCCTCCTACACCGCCCCTCGTCCAGCTCCTCTCCGGGCCAGTGCAACGAGAGCGACATTGAACGTTTCCTTCCGCGTCCCACGGGCCCGAGAACGTTCTTGCATAATTCCTAATTAGCGCGCTCTCCTTACTTAAATATAGCCCGAGAGCGAAAGAGTGAGAGAGGTACGCTGGACCACTCCATCGAGCGCCAGGCGAGACTGGACTTGAATGCGAAGCACTCATGGTCAGCTTATAAATTCCACAACGAGGTGGCCCGCGCCAGGATGGAATCTACGGGAGACCGAGTTTATTGAGAGCAGCCTGTTTATTCGGGCGGACTGTGCTTTTTGTCGAAGCCTCCGCCCTCTTTCCAATTACATCCTTCGCCCCCAATGTGTGTATGTGTGTGTGTGGGTCGCTCCTCTCTCTGTCTCTTTGCTTGTCTGTTGCTGGCGTGTACACGCTCGATGTCCTCTCCCTATCTGCCCGGCTTTCCCCCTTCGAGCCCAAGATCCTCCGACGATAGACATTTACATTCGAAGTTCGCTTTGTTCCTCTGGCCCTCTTTTCCCCTGCGATCGCGAGCAGCCCTCCCTGCCGACCTAACTTAAACGGGCCTTTTGTCATCTCCTCTCTCGAATGCTACGCGCTCCCTCGCTCCCTCACTCTCTCCCTCACTCTTCCTCCAATCGCTTAACTCTTCTCCACGTAATGGCACACGATCCACTCTTACGCGCACGCAAATCGCACGTATATGCTCGAGCGCTCCCAGGAAGAGACGAATTGCTCTTACCACGACGACGAGTGTCTCCAACATACCAGTAAATCGTAAAGCTGAGAGGAGAGGTATCCTCGATGAAGAACCGGTGTGCTCGAGGGACGTGGGAAAATCGAGGGAGTCCTGGCCGCGAGGATAACAGCCGCGTGAAAGTACGATCACTCTCGCGAGCCCGAGGATCTTTAATCGAGAGCTCGGCATTAATGCCGTATAACTAACTAACTAGACTCCGGCGCGCATAGTCTTCCCTCGCTGCAGCAGCAGCAGCAGCAGCAGGCCGGACACTCTTCGTCGTGAGTAATCGATATATCTTCCCGCGATGACATCAGCCTCCTGCCACGCTGTCGTTCTGCGCAAAGATACCGCTCTCGGCGGGTCTGTGTCGGTGCGTGTGCGTGTGGGACTCGTGATTACGGCCGACCATCTGGCAGAGCTGAGCCGAGCCGAGCTGCTCTCGTCGTCTAACGTCCCGTGGCAGAATCCCGTCGTCCGGCGAGAAGTAGTGTATCGAGAGGAGGAGAGCCAGGTAGTTCGAGTTGAGGGGAAGGAAAAATGCAAGGAAAATGAGTATACCTGAAGAGAGGCCAGGAGGGTAAAGGGTCGGAAAATGTGGGCACGTTAAAACCAAGGGAAAAGAATAATCCCTGATGCGATGGAGAGAGAGGGAGGAAGGCAGATGGAGGTATAAAGGGCGAGAAGGGAGGAAAGGAATATGGTGGAGGCTGCGGGGAAATCCGAGCAGGGACGTGGCGCGGAGGGAAGGGTAGGAGAGCAGGAGAGCAGAGGCAGAGGGGTGAAGCCGGAGAACCAAAGATCTAATAGATATACCTGAACAGGTCTTTTACTTGGCGTAACCGATGTTAAACCTGTTTCTTCCTCTCTCCCCCCCGGGACCCCGCTGCCGTTCAGCGCTCATTCTTTCCCTGTCTCGGTCCCTCCGCCTTCCTTTTCTCGTTTGCACCGCAGCTCGCCTCGCTCTCCCCGCGACTTCCCAGCTCCTTTCCCAATTTCCCTAGGACACCGAGCGCGAGCGCACCAGCACCACTCGCGTGTAAGTCGCGAGGAGAGCAGAGAGCGTTTCTCAAGTGCGCAAGCTGTGCTCTCGAGGACAGCGGGACGATTGTGCGTCCCGTTGGAGCGAGAGGAGCAGCTCGCGTCTATCGTGGCTGCTGGGCCGCGAGAGTAGAGGAATATGCGCGAGTGACGGAGAACCGATCCTCTCGTCACTCGGCCGCCAGAGAAGAGATAAGGGGGTTATTGAACACGCCTTGAGAAGGCGCGCGATAACACCGAATCAACAAAAGCGAGCGAGCGAGCCAGCGAGCAAGGCGGAGAGAGCCCCGCCGTTGTTGCGTGGTAATATTTCGTTGGCGTTCCGACATCGGGCGCAATTAATGTCTTGGAAATCGATAAGCCACTCGCACCCATCCTCCCCAACACTACGTATTAACAAGACGCCACCCAACCACCCAACCTCCGATTCAAACCCTTCCCCACCCCAACCCACCTGCAAGGGCCTGAAACAATGAGAGAATTCCGGGCGGACATTCCACCAGCTGGGAACACCAGCCATTGAATATCCAAAATTGAATTAGCACTCGGATGGCAATCGGAACGCGCGCGCGCCAGAGATCCGCCGAGGAGGCAGGGAGTACAGCAAACAATAATTTTCCTTTAATGAGCATAGTCTAAAGAGGGACGCTGACGCAATCGAACAAACTATATTAGGTGTCTCCCACTCCCGATACCAGTGTGTCTCTGTCAGTCACACTATTACGAAATCTTGTGCAAGCGTAATGATGAATTTCAGGTGCTTCGGTAAAACGCGTGTTGTAATCAGCCGGCCGATGCAAAAACAAACATAGAGGGAGACAGAGAGGCCGAGAGCACGTCGGAGAAAGAAGGAGGGACGAGCATGACAAGATTAAATACTGGGAACGTGCTAATGAAAAACAGGAGGCTTTGACGCGTTTGGAACATTGTCTCCGTATTATATTTCACATACGTTTTGCTGGGCGCGCGCCTTCTGGAAAAGGGCAGAAAATGCTAGACTGCGAGGAATATTTCCCTCGGAAAAAGAAGGATTGCCCGCGTGTTTCTTGCTTTCTTCCCGGTTGGGAACCGCAAAAGTGAAACCGCAGCTTGTTGGATGGCGCATTATATCCCGTGGGCAAGCTCGTTACCAAGCTCGGCCCTAATCCAGCTTCTTTGCCGAGAATGCGGGATAATGATCCTGCAGGAGGGCTCACTCTCGCTTTGTACCTTTCGGTGCAAGGCGATGCAGGCCGCTCAATGTGTGTGTAAGCACACGTGTCTAAGAATGTTAGCAGTGTTTCAATCCAGTAGGGAGCGGTGGAATTTGTTAGAGCGCACCGGAAAGTCAACACTCGTGACGAGTGGAAGCCCCCTGTATAAAGGAATCTTCTGATGTTCTCTCGGTGTCTCTCCGCGAGCCTCGAAAATTCCTCCGGGCATTACGTAACTCGACGCGAGGTCGAGCAGTGCGTTAGAAACATAGTATACATTTGTCACGGCTATTTAAGCCGTCCCCGAGTAGCGCGCAGCAGTCAAAGAAACCACTTGACGTGTTTTCTCTCCAATAGCGTCCGACAGCACTCTTTTTACGAAATTCAATCTCCAAATTTACCCTCCTTAATAATCGGAAAACTATATTATGCAATTGAACGAAAGCGAAATGACTAAAAGGCTCGTAACGAAGCCAGCGGATTTTTTGTATTTTTCCATGCCCTGAATGAGTACGACGCGCTGCTACGAGGATGGCGCCACGTGTACCAAACGATTCCGCCGCGGGCCGCCAGTCCTCCGAGCGTCCTACCAACATCTCGCGCTCGAACCCTCTCAACTAATCCAATTCCGACGCCGATTTCCCAAAGGTTCTTTCGTACGAATAACCTCCTCTCGACCCACTAATATATCATCCATCTTTTTAATAGTCTCTTACCAGTGGTCGGCCTCGGTGTACGCCGAGATCCAGGTTAACCAGCACACGTGTCTCTAGCGTCCCGATCGAGGAAATGTATCGGTCGGCTTCCACGATTGCTCGGCGAGATCCGTTCGAGGGCTGCGAGGTTCCTTCCACGTTAATCCCAGCGTTACTTGCACTGACTCAGTAGCACGATCTCTCACAGCCGGACACCACGCGTTTACAACTCACTCGGTATGAACTAGGCTCTTTACTCGCGTGTGCGCGCGTTTCTTCCACGTCTGAACCAGCTGGGGTTTGCTTCCCCTTTGCGAGTGGTAATCCGTGCCTTGAGGAGGTTAGGAAACGGCTTTTCCTCTGGCGAGGACTCGTGGCGCAACTGTTGACAGCGTGGCAAGAACGACACGCGCTCCTCACGGCGGCCGGCGCGGGAATGAGCCGCGCGCGCGGCGGTGGCGCGCGCGCCTGCACGCGCGCTGCCTCGGGTGGGGAACTCGCCGCCTGATAGGTCGAGAGCTTGCCAGCCGGGGCAGCGCGCGGCCGGGGGAAGGGAAGAATTCTCGGCAAGGAAGATAGGCGGCGCGGGAGAGAGCGGAGAGCGAGAGACGCACTCCTTCTCCCTCACCAGTCGTACATACTCTTTACGTACATACATACATAGTTAGCCCCCAAGGGGGGCCTTCTACCTCGCCGATTCTCCTCCCGAGGACCCCACGCCACCAGAGGAACCTCCTGGATGCTGCGAACATCGTCTTCGTCGGTACGAGAAGCCCCAATGATTAAACTATGACAACGATCGCTAGATCTATCTCTCTGGTCTGTGATAAGTTTTTCACAGACTTCTTTCTTTGTCTTTAGGTTAGTCCAGCGAAGCAGGATCAAGGTTAGATTTATTAACCATTCACTGACAATCATCTATGACGCGTTCTGTTTGCCTGACTAGAAGACTTATGGGAATACGTATGTACATACATGCTCTTTAACTAATTCTGCCGTTTGCCCTCGACTTTTTTCTCTAACTCTCACTGGAAATTACTTCGATTCTCTTACGAAAGTTGCGAAAAATTACGAGGGAGATACGATGCGTATTATTAGCCTTCTTCTGTATCAATTGCTACTAGTGGGAAAAGCAGAAGTTAAGTATGAAAAGGTTGCTGTTGAAAAACGATCAATAGCATATAACGGTTATCAAATATTCTTGGAACTGTTCCACTCTGTATTCATCGGCCCGTGAACACCGACGATGCTCTATCGTCATTGAACCATGGGAAAGATCTCTAGATTTCTTTAGGATAAATTCTTTATGGCGTAAGGTCTTTAGGTTAGCCCAGCGAGCAGGATGAAAGTTGAACTTATTAACCATCCGCCGATGTAGTTGGATCGTCTGTGACCCATTTTCTTTGTACGAGTAAAAGATTCATGGGACTATGACTATATATAGTCTTTACTCAACTATCCTGCTTACATTCGATCTTTTTCTTAAGACTCTTTGTTGCACAATTAGCGATAAAGAGCCTCGCCCAAATTCTTTTCTAGACTGAGAAGAACGTTGTGATTTACACAATGTGCATAATAGATTGAGTTAGGTTAATTGAGAGTGGATGAGAGTATCTTTCAAGTGAGAGGAGTTTTTCCAAAAACTCGCGTGTACGAAGTGCATAGAGGGAGAAAGAGTGGTGGAGGGAACAAGGTTGTCTCTGTTGGTCCGAACTGCTGTACATACGTGGAACGGTACTCGAGTTACCTGGCGTCGCGCGACATGTGTTCGAGTAGCGTGTAAACACAGGTCGTTGAGTTTCAAAGTACAAAAGTAAATGGGCCCTTGCGCGCACGCGGGACGCAAGCGGAGAGGAGAGGAGAGGAGAGGAGAGCATTGCCTCCATCGGGAAGGGTGGCTCCTGTATTCGTCGGGGTGATTATCGATCCCCGCATCGCCGGTTCGCATAAATGAAATCCTTTTCCTAGCATCGGGCAATCGCATTACGCGTGTACCAAGCAGCCGCCGCCCACTGCCTGTTTATTCCTCGAGAGCAAATGGTGAGTTTGTTTAAGAAACGCTGGCGTCCCAGCGAATAATGCCCAGATTTCTGACCTAGATCGTCAAGCACACTGATTGAGAGGAAAATGAGCGACTGGGTTGAATGGTCTACAACAGGACGAAGAAACCATATTGGAGATAGTGTCGTGACCGAGGAGCTGGATGACGAGAGCGAAGCAGAGGGGCCGTCCCACATAGAATTGGTAGGCAAACGGCCCTGGAGGGCAAGGGGCAGCGGAGCTGAAGATACGAGGAAAGAAGAAGCTAGCGGTAGAAAAATGCTGGGATAGAAGCGAGAGATTAGTCATGTTCCATTATAAATACCATCTCTCGTTGGAAGCTGGTCGAGCAGGCTTTATCTTGTTTACAGGGGGATTGGAGAGCAGTCGATCTTCCTCGGGCGAATACGACCTTTCCCAAAGGGGATGCGTGGCAGCCAATTGTTCCATAGACTTCCACGTAACAGTCCAGCTATTAATATGGAAATCTCGAGTCTACTGGGAAGGACGGAGCGCGTTCATCGAAGCACTTTAGTACTTAGAAGTCGCTAAGTTAACCAGCACTGGCTGGCTATTCGAATATCGCAGGAAAGTAGGACAGAATGCTGTCGGAGCGGGCTGCGCCGGCGGGGCAAGGCGGGGGGAGGCGAGGAGAGCCCAGAGCCGATGGAGGAGGGAAAACAGCGAGGTTTATAAAGAGTTGTTACGTTCCCGTGAAAGGTGGCTTTAATTTCAGTGGCATTCCAATTGCATTAATGTATATTCATGGTGCACACTCGATTTCGCGCGAAGCAGCGCATGCTCGGTTATATTAGTAGTCGCTATCTAGTGGTACTGGTAGTAGTAGGAGTAGTAGTGCAGTTCTGCCTGCGTGTTAACTCGACGAAGCCCGTTACGCAATCCAGGTGCGATGGCGCGTGACGATTCGTGCGGAGAACAGTCGGCGCGCCGGTAAAATGTGGCCGAGTGCATTTTCGTCGTCCAGTCGACTCGGCCCAGACACGAAGACGCCCGGAGGTGGCTCAGCTGGCCACGAAACCAGTCGCCCGATGAAATTGCGAGCTTCTGCTGGCCGAGAGTGTGTGCGAGTGAGCCACCCGTCGTAATCGCACCTTTCCCACGCGGAAATGGCGACTAACTATTGGTGTAGTCGGTAGTCGAGACCGTAGCCCCCTGCGTACGCCAAGTAGAAAACGAAAAGAGCAAATGGGTAGATATGTAGCTCCTATATACCGGAGAAAGCGACCGACTGGAAAGCGAACTCTCTTCATGGTCACGCGTGCGAGGACGTGGCGCAACGCCGCGCGAGAGAATAGTCTTGTTAAAGAATGCCCCGCACACAGAATTACACCTGTTTTTCGACATTACGTGATTTAAGGTACTTGTCGTATTCTACCTCTTTTTAAAGAATGGTCTGCAATTTTTATGTCGTATAGACCAGATTGTGAAGCAACCGTTTATGTAGTATATATATATTTGAGAAGGAATCTGAGATCGTGTTCTACATTGTTAAAAGATGTTTGCAACAACCTATTATGTAAGTTACTGTTAACGTGCAGGCGAAATGTTACTCGGGCGAAGCCGAGTTAGGTAGTTTAGTTTTCTTATGAAACTAAAGTTGCAGCCGTTGCCACCGTTGCCACTGCACTCAGTTTATGTTGTATGAATGAATCCATATGTGTGACGTTGCTACATGTAGAGTCCAAGGAATACGAACCTAGTTAAAAGTTTTGATCAGAGAGTATAGGTGAACTAGCAATTTCTTATATTTCATGTTCGAACAGCATACAACTCGAATACTACTTTAAATGATGTATATTGTTGAAATGATGAATAAACTGGACAGTTTGTGAGGAAAGGCTGATTCGATGAACTGTGGAGTCGGCAATGTTGCAAAGCCCAATTAGTGATTGAATGTTGTTACGACGATCGTGATCGTAGTCTTATCATTTATTGGCCTGACTCACGCAGGCGATGCTGCTAGTTATCGGAGACTAGCTTTCTTAGCGCAAACTCCGCGAAGTTTGCGGCGCAAACCAAACTTGGACTTAAGGTTAGTTGTTGCTACAGAAGTTCTAACCTCGTTTGTGCGATCACGATCACAGAAACACAGTAGACGCAGGACTTACCAATTAGTACCAAGTATCATCTCACACTTCGAATTTCGGTAGGTTCCTGCATGTTTCTTATGAATAACTGACGAGTTCCTAACGAAAATTGACAGTTCGTCAAGCTTGCTGTGTCCGAAGTTGGAAGTTGTTTAGCATGAACCAATACGACAGAGTTTCCATCGATCTCAACGCAAACTTGCAAAATTCATGCTCATCCCTCACGTCCAACACATAGTGGCACACTTTTCGTTGACATTTTTGAAGTCATTTCCTTTATTTCCTCCACAAAATTCACTATAAATTCCTGAGAAGAAACCATGCGTTCTGTAACCTAGACCTTAGTAACCTAGCACTTTTTCATACGAGTTGCTATTGGTTTTTGGGAAAACCGGATGTAGTCGAGTCAAGTAATTCTTTTCGTAAGAAAAGCGTGATTAATAGCACGTAATATTTATCAAATATTATTGGAACTATTCCATTGTACATTATGTTGTGCCGTGTTGGTGGGAATTATATTAACATTCAATGCCAAGATAGCTATTCTGATACTGGGATTGACTGACGTAGTAGTACGCCATCTTGTCTGGCAGTTATTACGTCACAACAGAGGGGGTCTAGTCGCGCCGGTGAACCCTCATTTTTATCCGTTAATTATCCCGGTAAAAATGTTATTTATTGTTCCGAATCCACGCGAATAGTACATGAAATAGTGTTATATAACTAATATCGTAAGAGTGATAAGTGGTCAATCGTGAAATCATGTGTATGGATTACTGGCTGTCTTAGGTGTTTCATCCGGGTGCCATTGTGAGTACATATTAATAACGGTCACTTTTTCATAAATGCATTATCGTCATTGCAAACATTTTCTGGCGATATATGTATAGTTTAATCTTTCATTCGTTTTCAAATATCGACGTTACTTTTGGAATGCCCTGTACGAACGATAAATGTTGCGATATTTTAAAGCCTACAGTTTCCCCGAATGATAAATCCACAGAGGAGAATAAATCGCATTAAAGTTGGTTCATTTGTTTTCGAGTTTGTCACGAATACATACATTCAAACATTACCCTTTATGAATATTGGTGGGAACTCCAACTATAACTTAATTTATACAGTACTAGGTTATAGCAATTGGCGTAATGCAGAAAACTTCTAACGATGCACAGCTCGACTTTTATTCCCTTTGATATTTTCAAGTTATTCTTGAAATAGCCCGAATAAGTCATAAATATTGTAATATTTCATAGCCTGTAGTGGATCTTAACTCTATACATATAGGAAGGTGAATCCCATTATAATCGGTTCATCAGTTTCCAAGTTTATCGCAAACATATAAACAGACAAACAAACGCTGCCCTTTATATTAGTGGAGGGAAACAGATTCTGTGTTGCTGATGATAGAATTTCATCAATTCTCCATGCTTGCGTCCACTATTTGGGAAGTGTGAGTGCCAATTAGCCTGTCTGGATTTTACATGATATTCAATGGGTTTTTGGTGGTGAATCGCGTCACTGTTCCCCGACGTGGCTCGTAAATGGCGAGAAATTCCTCAGTTTACGCGTTGGCTTGCGGCAGTGTCCCACTGTGATATTGCTCCACCGGCGCTTTTGCAGCAGCGCCGTGCTATCTGATAACCTACGAATTCTGTGTAATTAAGGCAAACAACCGAGGGAACTCTTGCACGGCGTATACGTGACTTGGCGGTGCGCATTGGGCTGCGCACTCGGCCCTAAGTACACGTACGAGAGTATAGTCCGCGTCGTATTATCGATGAATTACAGAAATTACATGCTTCCCGAGATTATCGGGAAGTCGTTAACTTCGTTATAATACGCGGTAATTTCCTCCGCCCTTCCCAAGATAACCCACTCGAATCCGATAACCATGCGATAATGTGCAACTTGGCAAAGCGGGTATAAGCATAACCTTAACACAATGCAAATCCGAGAGGAGGAATCTCCGGCAGAACAAACGGATATTAGCCGATACTAGTATTAGTTTTCGGTCTCTGTGCAAAGTGAGCTTCGCTCGGCCAGTTGTCCCACTGCGCGTTGAAAACAATCTCTCTCTCCCGTGGCCAGGCGGACTATTCCGAGGCATCAAAGCACTACGAAGTTAAGGAGGATCTGGAATAAGAATGCAGGCCTGCCGGACCAGGAAGGTTTTTATCGATCGTCTATCGATAGATCATCGTCGTTCCAAAGCCTACTGAAGACTAACTGTGAGCCATTGGAATTGCAAATCGGTCGGGTCCTCTATCGATGCGAGGATCCTGCATCAGTCCCGAAACCTAGTCCCTCTCAACTCAGCCAATTCCTTCAGCTCTGCCCCTGCTGTTGTGCCCGCCACCTTTTTTCATCAACAGCTGCGACTGTTGCCCACTGGCGAGAAAGATAACTCGGCAGGGACGTTTCGCTCCTTCCACCACCAGGGGTGCGACATTACCTACTCTCCTACTAGCACCATCTTTCGATCAGTCCCTCGAAGATTCATTGGCCTCCTAGCGACAGAGTTCGATAATTGAGGGAATCTCGGTGAACCGATGAGAAAGCAAGTGGTCTCGAAAGATCCATTGGGGTAGGCCTGAGCTAGCGAGGCTTCCCAATGGATCAGCGAGAGATGAAGCGCGAGGGAAGATCGTGGGCGAAGAGGAGGAGGAGGAGGTCACTACCGGAGGAGCAGGTGGATTTGTCCGGCGCGGATGAGGAGGAGGTTGCGTGGAATGCGTGGCGCGCGGGTGTGTGGGAGGGAGCAGGAAAGAGAGCGAGCGAGAGCTAGGCAGGAGTTGATAGTTGGGCGAGAGAGAGAGAGAGGAGGACGGGAAGAGCCGAGCGCAGGCTGGCAGCCGGACAGCCGGGCAGGGCAGGGCAGACAGGCAAGGAGGCGAGCAAGCAGTCGGGTAGACAGGTAGGGAAGCAAGTGTCCGGACTGGTTTCCAACAATCGCGATGGAACAATGTCGTTAAAAGCAGCGTTTGACGTGGGACGAGAAAGAGAGAGAGCAGCGGAGGGGGCCAACAAGCTCAGCGCAGAGATAGAGGGAGATGGACACCAGACAGAAAGAGGAGGACGAAGCATGCTCGAAAGCGAGAGGAAGCATCGAGAGAACGGGCGAGCGAGTAGGATAGCCGAGCGAGCGCACTCTTCCACCGTTTCTTCGAGAATCCATTAACGGTCTTTTTTAAGATCTCGAACAAATGTTGATTTTACAAATTTCTTCGTTCGGGGTCTCGAACGTTTGCGCAGCTGATAATCGCCCGAGGCTTATCGGGGAACGACGATGGTTTCTCCTTTCGTCGGGCTTGGCTACTCCTTCAGACTGTTTACACTTTCGCGGAAAACGCGGCGCCCCGCGCCTCCCCTCGCCCTCTATCGACGTACGTGCTCTATCGCTTTAATTGACGCCCCCCTCCCCTAACACTCCTCCTCAACAAGGCTTATCGGATATTGCATTTGGATATAGGTTTCCGAGCCGATATAAGCTGGTGTTCCTAAGTTCGATCGTGGTGGTCCCAGTTGGAAATACAGGAGAGAGCAATGTTTCTCTCGTTCGCCCAGCATCCACCTGATCGATTTGCGTTCGAATGGGCGTCGTCCCGCGACGTGCTTTCCTGCCAGACGGCCGAGGGGTAGTCGGGCGGGCGGGCGGGCGAAGTGGGGTAGGGAGAGAAGGAGGGTAATATTCTAGCGAAACTTATTACCGAGTTGTTGGGGGATTGATGGCCATAGAGTAAATCATTCCGTCAAGGAAGGATGCGCCGGCCTCCATGGAAAGTCTCCGCGCGCACCCCTTCATTTTTGCCGAACCAACGGGGCTCGCTCGTCTGGCGCACTCTTCTTTGTCCTCGAGCTCGCCACTGGTCCGAGTCGCCGACACACATCTTTCTCCTCGTAGCTCATTCCTCGCATGCCATACCGCAAATCTCGTCTGCTCCCACCGCGCCGCCTCTTTCCTTCGGAGCGGTTTCTGCTTCCGGGACTTTTTTCGGCGCACATGACTTTGGCGAAAGTGGAGCTCCTATTACCCGTCCGCCTCTACGCGTGCTAGTTCATTTATAATGTACAGGGTGAGTCACTTGCCTTTGAATCACCACCAAAAATGGGATATTTTTGGTGGCCAAAAATATGGGGAAAAAAAATTTTTGAGCTAGGGCTCTGGAATTTTTATAGTATCTTCCTTGGCGCAAAAAAACATTACCTACCAAATTTCAGCCCCGGGAAAGGTCGGGAAGTGCCAAAAACACGGGGAAAACTGCGAAAATGAAATATTCAAGATCGGTTTTCCATGTGTTTTAGGCAGAATTCCGGCATTTCCCCCACAACATTTATGTTTTTTATCCGTTTTGAGGCACGAGCAATCGAAAAATCAAGCGTTCGTTGCGGTCCCAGAACCTTCGAAAAATCGAAAATTTTTGAAGGGGTATGCCTTAAAAAATTTGCGAAAAAATGAATTTTGAGCTAGGGGCCTGGAATTTTTTCTACTTTTTCCTCGATGCAAAAAAACATTCCCTGCCAAGTTTCAGCCCCGGGAAAGGTCGGGAAGTCATGAAAACATTATAAAAACCATCGAAACGAAATATTCCAGATTGGTTTTCCACATGTTTTAGGTCCAAATCCGGCATTTCCCCCACAACATTTATGTTTTTTATCCGTTTTGAGACACGAGGAATCGAAAAATCAAGCTTTCGTTCCAGTCCCAGAACCTTCGAAAAATCGAAAATTTTTGAAGGGGTATGCCTTAAAAAATTTGCGAAAAAATGAAATTTGAGCTAGGGCTCTGGAATTTTTACCACTTCTTCCTCGATGCAAAAAAACACTTTCTACAAAATTTCAGCCCCGGGGAAGGTCGGGAAGTATAAAAAACATGAGGAAAACCGTGAAAACGAAATATTCCAGATCGGTTTTCCACATGTTTTAGGCAGAATTCCGGCATTTCCCCCACAACATTTATGTTTTTTATCCGTTTTGAGACACGAGCAATTGAAAAATCAAGCGTTCGTCCTGGTCCGAGAACCTTCGAAAAATCGAAAATTTTTGAAGGGGTATGCCTTAAAAAATTTGCCGAAAAAAAAATTTTGAGCTAGGGCTCTGGAATTTTTATGGTATCTTCCTTGATGCAAGAAAATATTACCCACCAAATTTCAGTCCCGGAGAAAGTCGGGAAGTCCACCAAAAAATAAGGGCTAGGAGAGTTCTGATTCAAAGGCAAGTGAATCACCCTGTACATGTTGCAAGTGGCCCGGGGCGATGCTGGTCCGGTGCTCTAATCACATTGTCGCCTTCCAACGGGCTTTTCACTTATTACGTGAACTCCCCTTATCTCGTCCGGGGATCTCCGATTACCGTCTCGCATTCTCCGTGGGATTGGCTGTCGCCGCCGCCGCGACGACGAAGCGCGTGTGGCAAACTGCTGATGAAATCCACGCTCTAATCTTTAAAGTCCTTTAACAGGCCGAGAGTTGCTTGGCGCGTGGGTGTGGGTGAGATTTAGGTGTGAGGAGACGATAAGGAAAGTAGGAAGAAAGGATGGATTGGCTGAATCGAAGGAGAGTAAAGAGAAGCGGGTCGCCCCACCGTGACTTTTTGACCGTAGGAAATTCGCTGGATAAACGAGAGCTTTCTCTTTCTCTCGCTCGCTCGCTCCTGGCGTCTCCTTCACTCTGTCCTGTTGGTCCTTGCTTTCCACGTTACGGCAAGAAGCGAGCAACAAGTGTGAATCTTGTCTACCCTACGGATCGGACCGCGCTCTCGTGGCCTTCCTCTCTGGTTTTCCGAGCCCTCTCATTCCCCTTTTACCCTCCTCCATTCAGCTCCGGCTTGAGCACGCTCGCTCTCGCTCCTTCGCTTGGCCACCCGCATTCTCCCACCTTTCCGCTTTCTGCGCCTTGCTCCGATTCTTAACCTTTCAAACGACCCTGCCTGCTTGCCTGCTTGCTTGCCTGCCTGCCTGCCTGCCTGCTACCTTAGCTGCGTGCCGCCTTACCAGAGAACGTCCTGCCACCGACTTCTTCTTCCAGTCCCTCCATCTTAGCACCCCTTTCTGCTCTTCCATCCTGCACGCGCCAATCATCCTCGGCACTCTCTTCACACGTGCCTCCTCTCCTACATCCACTCTCGTCTTAATCTTCTGCCGGAACACGATTGCCACGCTTTTTACACACCTACTTGTTGGGAAAGGTGCGATAAGATTTTGACGAGGGAGCAAGTGGCTCGACGGGCTCTGAAAAGAGGAAGTTTCCTCGGGTAGATTCGATCGTCGTGCGCGGCAACACTCTGCCGTGCTAGTGCGGTGCACATTCGGAGAGAGAGAGAGGAAGCCGGGAATTACTGGAAGGAGAAGTTGGGCCCGCTCGCAGCCAGCATTCGTAATCGGAAAACAAGAGGATCCGGGCAGGAGTGGCGCCGCACCGATTTAACTCGATTATCCCCGAGCGTAATATCCGGGAAGATGGTGTCTCTCGCAGCTTCGCGAGTCGAGAGCAACTTTTACGAGATTTTCACCATCTTCCCGCCGAGTCTGGAGAGACTCCAGCCGAGTGGAAGTGGCTTCTTTATAAGAGTGGAAAAAGGTGGAAGGAAGGACGATATTGTCGACTGGCAGGGAGAGAGTGTAGCTGGCCGATAATCGAGAATAAGTTGGGGGACAGGCCGGTAGAGGATCGACGCAAGAGTGAGAGGCGACGAGAAAGAGGGCGCCTCGCGAGCTTCAAGAAACGCAGGAGAGAGAGAGGGAGAGAGTCCTATGATACTAATGCTTATTCAGTGCTGGCGAATGAATAATGGGCTGCTAGTGAAATACGTCGGGACATAAATATTGTATCTGGAGCGCTATATATTACCTGTATCGAATACATTATCCAGCCGCGTTCTCCGTTCTCTCCGCTCGGGCTTGCCTCCTATCTGATTGAGATCGTTGCCATGGGAATGTTGGCTGGCTCGCTCGCTCCTCCGCACCGCGTACGTTATACGCGCTCCCTCTCATCGCTCGCCCGTTAGCGCGCATCAAACCTTTCCGTCATTCTAACATCCCACCGACTTCTGCGATCCCCTCAATTCCCCTTGATATACAGTTCGACGGACCTCGGCTCCCAGGCTATTGCCAACACGCTGGACCAGTAACCGTCCGTTCGTCCGGCACCTCTCTCCGTCTCTCAAGGCCGATCCTGACCAGTCTCAAGTCACTCGGCTAACTGGGCCTTCATTAACGGCCGCATAAAACTGCCAATCTACGTTTCTTCTCGGCAATAATGTCCTACTGCTTATTCTGTCTCTCGCCCCGGAGTATTCATCTACCAAGTTTGCCAGCTACATTCTATTCTCTTCTCTCTTTCTCTCCACTCTGCTGTTCTCTCTCCCTCTCTCTTCCATAGTTTCCACGGTCTCGTTGTCTGCCGGGCGCGGACCGGCGAGCGAGGAAACGTAATCATTTGCAATCCCGCGTAGAACCGCTTTGAAACTTCCACGGTGGAATTTATTAAACTTTGACTAAGTCGCTTTACAAAGTTTCCGAGCCGTGCACCGACCGACCGACCGACCGACCGACGCACGGAACGGAGAGCCACCCGTTCGTTCGTTCGTTCGTTCGTTCGTTCGTTCGCTCGCTCGCTCGCTCGCCGGTGTTCGTCGACGGTCGGAGGAGAAAGGAGGGAACCGCGAGGGGGGCTGCGAGGACGGACGGCTGGAAGATGGAGTGTACAAAGTGAGCGAGAGATCACTCGGCGAGAGAGGGGCCGCCAGAGAGAAAGAGAGAACGAGTGCGACCAACAGGACTGTGGGGGTGTCGCGGGGGGAGAGGGATACGTAGGAATGAGCGGCGGAGTCTTTGGGGGAGGGGAGGGCGAGCTGCGAAGGTGTGGGAGGGCGGAGGGTGCGAGGGGCAGGAGAGAAGTTACTTTCCCGGAGAAATAAAAGTTAATGGAGTTCCCTGCCTCCTCGTACTTATGCCCCCCTCCCTCTTGCTCTTTCCATCTCTCTTTCTCCCTTCGCTTCAAAACTCCCTCCTCCTCCTCCTCCTCCAACTCCTCTCTTTCAGCCTCCTCGGCGTCGAACAACTTTCACGAAAGTTATTATATCTTAATTTACTATTGGGCATTATCTGAAATTTCTCCGGACGTTTCCGCTTTAGTGCCGCGGTAGATGGAAGTGGCGGGCACTCGGTGCGCTAGGGATCTTCCGGTGGGAAGGGAATTGTGGGTTGGTTGCGTTGGGTGTCGACCCTATCGATGCTGATCGGCGGCCGGGTTATCGAGCCGAAGGAAAGGGAAAGGGACTTATCGGGGACGAGGTCGAGAGCGACGGTGCGCTAAGGATGCAGAGCCAATTGGCGCGAGATCGATCGAGATCGATCTTATAGAACAGCGCGCGCGCGCGCGCGGTCATCATCGTTGTCGCGAGATCCAGTCACCAGCAGGGTGCGGAGATGTACCGGTGCCATTAGGCCTTCAAGTTTCTCTCATAGATTCTGTGTTTCTTATCACGCGGCGATAAGAAACCGGTTGTAGAGAGCGATCATCGCGAGGTACCCCTCGAGTACCGCTCGAGCCAGTGGAGAAAACGGTTACATGGAGTTTCAAGCTCAGTCTGGTGGAATTCGAGGTGTAAGGCTGTTGATATTGCACCTCTTTGTCTACAAATAATGTCCCGTCTTGTTTAAGTTTACTAAATATCACTCGTTTCAAACCCCACGCAAAATGCAGCCTTTCTAATGCTAATATGTGGTCTCCGAAAAAATGGTATAGTAAATATAAGTGGCCGATTGTTTTCTCGGTTGAAATGTTTGCTATGTATTTTACTCTTGCAACATTGTATTATATATACGAGACTAAAAAGGTGGATCGACAGAAAAATAAAAATCCACTGTGAATAATTTGACAGAGAAAAAAGTCTGTCACTGAGAGTCTGTCGTGTATGGGTGGTCTAAATAAAATGGAAATGATTTCGAGCAGGCGTCGCTGAACAAACAGTAAAAAAGGTGAAAAAAGCGACGAATGGAGAAATTCCTTTTGGAAGTCGGTTATAAATACCAGAAAGGTGCGATTTCGGGAGTGATGCAATCTCGGCAAGCTTAAGGAGTGTTTTTACCAAAAGAACATGGAACTTTTTACTGTTCGTTGTTATTAAATGTTTGCATATTATCTTTACGGGTATTTTTTATCCACACTTACAATCTATTCGGGTAAAATTTCTTTACACACTTAATAAAAAAATATGCGAATATATCCATATCAAAGTTTCAGTGAAAATATGGAATTGGTGAAGAAACCGTATCGTATGAGCGCTGGGTAAAAGTGTGTTTTCACCGGGGCATTTTTTCGTTCACGGTGAAAGTTGTGAGTTCTTACCGAAAATATCTTACAGCTCCTTAATGTTTTTGTTACCAGCGACATAAGTTGGAGCCTCTTGTCCATCTGTCACTGGCATCCTAGCCAAAATACCAATGCAGATGCTATCAACGCATCGAGCAACAAAGAGTTTTTCGGTGTTCCTCCAATTAAGACAGAGCTTCACCATATGTACGAGCTAATTCACTTGGCATTGAATCAAATCTTTCGCATCCCATGTTTTATCAAACACGCGTGTAATTGTACGCTTTCATGTCGAAAGTGCATATAATTAAATCTGCCAGCTAATGTATGATGGTTGTCGAGTATACAGCAGTTTAAACTCGACAAGAGTAGTTCAAAGGCAAGTGAATCATTGAATACAGACGGCTAGAGTTACTCCCGGCAGGCAAAAGGGTGGATAAATCGATGATTAGGCAGTCTCCACTGCAATCTTCTTGTCATCGATGATTCTCTACGGAGAGATATGAATTCGAGGGGACTGGCGTTCTCGTAGGGTGCGCCACCCCTCGATTCTCGGAGTCTTTCTCTCGATGGAAGGTAGCGGGGCGCCTCCACCCTCGCCCCTCTTTTCTCTTTTCTTCCTTCTAAAGTACACTCGCCCTTCCGGTGGCATCTCGAGCTCCCGGCGAGTGTGCGTGTATATGTTTCGTCTTGCGAGGCATCCACCACCACCCTCCTCGCGCTCTGATTTACGGCCATAAGTTGTAATATTTGCGCCCACTATTGTATGGTAATACGGCCTCGCGGCCCACAAAAAATATGTTAATGGTCGCCATAAAGGAGATATACGGCGCATGTGTGTATCCCATTTCGCGGCATATACCTGCTGGACGTATAAGCCTCCTGCTTTTGCCGCTCGTACTTTCCTTCCTTCCACCGATCGTCTTCCCTGTCCGCCGTCTCATCCGGCGCTCGTACGTCTTTCGACGACGAATCCCCTCTTCCTCCTCCTCCCAATTCCAGCTCGGCAAAGAGACGCTTTTATCTTTACCTTGTGTAATTGGATTCTTCGATTGTTGGCTCTTTTTTTTTCTTTGCAAGTGCGCCAGCTTTACGGGGGAAAGCAGAACTGTTCGGTTCTCGTGGAGGAGAGTAGTTTGTTCGAGCGCAAAGGTTAGCATATTCCCAACTGGCGGTGTAATTCCACGTCAGTTTTAAATGCTCCCGCTGATGTGGTTTCGCGTCCTTTTATATTTGCCGCGGGAAATAGATGGAATGTGTTATTTTCGAGGGCACTAAATCTTTCCTATTGGCCATTTGCATTTATTACTTCTATACCTGCTTTTTTTTTATCTGCTTTATATAGCAGGTTATTAGAAGCTTGATGTTATAAAGCAATATTTCCTGCTTCCAGTGCGCTTTTTAATGTCACAATCTTGTAACGTGCACTCTTTTGAGAATTATAGCCCGGCATCGGGTAAAAGCTTTCGCGTCAGAAGCGTCGACCGGCTATGTATTAACAGAGGCAAAAGAATCAAACGTCTCCCACATTTCTCGACTACCGCCTCGAGGAAACAACCGAGAAAGCATAGTCGACCTTCTATTTCAGCGGTAACCATAAAATAACAGCGCTGATTATTCCTTCCCTTTGCCTCTCTTCCGTTTCTGTTACACCGGCGGTATATTCTCAACTGCTTTCGATCGACATCCTCTTCTTAATTTCGGAAGGCAAGCCCTCGGAACCGTCAAGTGGTCAGAAGAAAGATCGGCATTCATGCATGCCGGTGCTGCGAGCGCGCGGTCAATCTCTTCGAAGATCGGATCCAATCTCCTCGGATATTGACTGGGCTATATCATATCCCGCTCTCTTCTTCCACCCTTTCTTCCTTTTTTCTCCCTTTCGCGGGCGCACTCTACTTCTCATTTCCTTCCTGCTCGCCTTCCTTCCTTCCTTCCTGGCGGCGCTTGTCGAGTGGCTCGTCTTCCTCTGATCCGCAACACCGATCCGTCGTTCCTAGAACTCGGCAGTCGATCTTGCAGCATCGCGTTCTCCTCTCCCTCTCGCTCTATCACTCTTCCACTTGTGCCTCTCTACTCGCTTCCTCTGCGCGATACTCACCTCGCTCGCTCCCTCTCTTTCTTCCATAACTCGAACAATTCCAATAGTCGTTAATCTGTCGGAAACTTTCGGAAAACTTGCCTTTATTGCAGGTAGATGGGCGGGTCCGCGGATAGAGAGAGAGCACTCTCTCTCTCTCTCTCTAGCTTTCTCTCTCTGGTTCTCGCGGGATGAGAGGATAGAGGGCGAGCGAGAGGGGCGAAGATGGGGAAGGGGTGGTGGGCGCAAGGAGATCGCGAGAGGGTGGTTGGCGGTGTCGGCGGATGGCTGGGGAGGGTGCGGAAGGCCCAGGAAGAACAGCGAGGGGGGTGGCGGCGGGCGGCGGCGGTCGGGCAGGGGTGCTGCAGAGGTGCAGAAGGAACAGGACGAGAGATGAAGAGGGAGAAGAGCAGAAGAGGGTAGGCAGGCAGGTAGGCAGACAGGCTAGAAGGAGGAGATTGGGGTGCTTCTCCTCGAGGGGGGGGTGCGCGCGGAAGGGGGTGGTTCGGGTGGTGCACCCTCCCGCGGGTGGTTAGGTGATCGGGGCGGAGGGCGGAGGGTGGGTGGGTGTGCCGAGGTAAGTTAAATAAACTTGTTTAGTTTCGCGGAAAGTTCCGCGCGGCCATTGTATTCGACTGCCTCGCTGCGCCGAGTTTGCCGGGGGAAACTTTCGAATACGAACGAACTCGCTTCCCCATTACGCTTTATTCCCTCGTTTTGCCAGCTCGCTACCAACTCTGTATGTATGTACGTGTAGCCCGCCACGCCTGGCGAGACGCCTTCCTTGAGATTTGCGGCGTCCATCGGCTACCACCGGCCGCCTCTCCCTCCCTCCCTCTGATCGCACACGAAGAATCCCGATTTTGAGGTAGGGACTTCCGCCGGACCCTATTTAGGCGAGATTGCTAACGTCACTTTGGGAACACCGCTCCCGAAGATGCCACGAGGAAGAGATTAGCGGAGGAGGCTGCCGAGTGCACCGCTGGGAATATTAGTGTGGAGAGCGCGCGAGAAGAGGGCCGCCTCTTCCGGCCGAGCGGAGAACGCTCGCGAAGATGAGTGCAGCTCGTCGAGTGTAGCTTTTCGAGACTGGATTTGTGGTAGAGAGTAGTCGAGTATTACTTGCAAGAAGTGGCAGATTGCCGAGTCAAAATCTGAGCCGTTTTTTTTAATAAGTTTGTACAATAATACGGAATATTTCTTCAAATAATTGGCCGCCCTGATCAATTATGGGAAATTTTGCCATCAAGTTTAAACTTTAGGAATGGCTAATTAAAATGCCCTTCAAAACGTCATAATTCCTAAGCACGTCAAGTAATTCTTTATCCGCGATACCTAATAATATCAATGGACATCAACAAAAAATAATTCAAAGAGCAAGTGAAACATGCGGTACAAGACAGCTATCATCGGGGCAACGCTGCCAACTGGAATACTCGGAGTCCTACACACCCAGCGACGACGCCAATAAGAAACCCAGGCCGTCAAGAAAGACATAGGTGCAGAGGGAACGAGGACCTCCTCCCCGGCAAGCATGCGTTATCCCTCTTCATGGGAGCGCGAAGGGCTGTGAAAAGAGGGGTTGCGCGATGCAGCGGGCGGAGAGGGCCGTAGGAATCGAAAAATGAAATCGGGCAAAGTGCCCCGTCGCGACTGTGGCACGAGACCGAATGGCTTATTGATTTAGCGAGAGAGAAAGAAGAGAAAGAGAAAGAGAAAGAGCGAGTGCAGCGGAGGAAGACGAGGCAAACGAAAGCGAGAGAGAGAAGCCGGCAGTGCCAAGGGGGAGAGGTAGGCCACGGGTAGGACGAGGGAGAGAAAGAGAGAGAGAGAGAGTAACGTGTAGGGTGGAAGTGGTGTGGGCGCCGGCCCCGAAGGGTGGCGCGCGCGGAGGGACAGGTTGCTAAAGCCGCGAGGGCCGCGAGGGCCGCGAGAACCACCGGAGAGAAAGAGCGCGAGGGAGACCGACTGAGGCTAGAACAAGGGCGGGGGGGAGCGGGGGGACGCGCGGGGAGTCGCGCGATTCCGCGGAGCAGCGCGGAGATATTCGGTGGAGGGGGCGCGAGGAGGAAGAGGGTGGCGGCCGGGGGCGGGATTGCGTGGCAGGAGGAAGAAAACCAGTCGGAGGATGAGGAAGGTGATGGCGGAGCGAGTGAGCGAGAGAGCGCGAGAGGGAGGCGGGTGGAGAGGAGTCGCCGGGGAGAGAGAGCGCGAGGCGGGCGGCGGGTATTCGGGCGGGTAGAGAGAAGAGGAAACTGGATGGAATGACTAACGTGCCTCCAGAATTGAGTTCTTTGAAACGTTCCCCGACGCCATTTTACCTTCGCTATGGATATACCGATTCCGCGTTCCTCCTCGAGAATTCACTCGCCTCCCGCTCGCCTCCCCTGCCTCCCTTCTACGGATACCCTCCTCTCCTCTCCACCGCCCCACCGCCCCCCTCTCGCCTCCTCACACTCACTCTCTCTCAGTCCGTCCGTCTGTCTGTCTCTCGGTGGGCCGATTTGTATCCACAGCATCCCGCGCTCCTTCGTAAATACCTCTGGAAATACCGCGGGGCGTGCTTCTACCTAATATCCTGGCCGCTCGATACATTCTCGCCGCCGCCGCCGCCTCCTCCCTTATTTACCGATCTATGATCCCCGAGTTCGATTGGGTTTCGAGACACGGCCTCTTCCGGGCGATGTCAGTGGTGCTCGATAATCAGTGACGGAGGAGAGAGAGCAAGCGGCCGGCGGCGCGGCGGGCGAGCGGACGGGTGGGTGGGTGGGTGGAGGGGTGAAAAGGGCACGCGGGCCCGTCAGTAGGAATAGGGGATGAGCGAGGGTGGGTGGCCGGGGTGGTCGGCGCGGCGGGGGGGTTCGAACGCGGTCGATGCACCTATCGGACTCGCTCCTCGGGATTAATTAACGTCACGTAGTCCGGTAATTAAAACGAAAGCAAGGCGCTCCGCATTGTTCCAAGCAGCCACTGGATGAATTCGTATGGAGGAGACACTGGCGAGACGACGACGACGTCGTAGTCGTCGACGTGGACACGTAAAGAGAGAGAGAAAGAAGACGCGGGGAAGAAACGCGCGATAATTAATATCTAGAATGGGTGATTGTGCGATTTTAAACGTAATTACGTATACCGAGCTTCAACAGCGAGTCCCCCTCGCCCTTTAATTACTAATGCATAATGCGCGCGCCCGCATTACGATTGTAGCTGCGCCCCTTGCGCGCACCAGTCGAGTGTGCATTGCGAGAGAGAGGATCGCAGGGTGCGAGAGTGCGATACACGACTCTCGAGACCACAAAAGTCATCCTGGTGGCTCCAATGTGTATCTTCTCTCTCTCTCTTTCTCTCTCTCCCCGTCGATGCTCTTGGCACGTGCTGAAAGTGGAAGGCAGGAAATAGGAAGAAAGGATCTCTGCCATCTCCTTTAGGGGATTTCGCAGTGGCGGCTGACCGCCGAGAGTAGCATTCGGCCAGGAGTGCTAGAGCCATCGCTCGAGAGCCTCTTCTCCCTGACTTCTCTTCCGTCTATTCCACTTCGCTCCAACATAGGTATCCATCATCTCGCTTTAGATCCGCGCGAGAGACACACATGTATGAATCAGGGATGCAAAAATTGGGCAGGCGGCGCCAAGTGCTTGTTGGTAAACAGTGCTATCCTTAAGGGTGGTGTCGAATTTGGCTGGTGTCGGTGGCGTATCGTTCCTCGCGTAATCTGGCGAGCGATACTGTGAGAGGGAGAGATCGAATTGGAGCGGACTGGGATGGCAGTGGCGGCGGTGGTTGTAGAAAGGGGTGGGTGGGGGTGAAAGGTGGCTGGCGTAGGATCTCTCCGAGGACGGGAAGCAGCCGCAGGGAGGTGCCGCCGGCTTATCACGGATTTTCCGGGCTGCGGTGCTTAGGAAGCCGGTGGCTGGCTGGCTGGCGGGAGCGGTCATTGGCCGATCAACAAGTGGCTCATGATTTTGTCAGCGGCCGGCGGCGGCGGCGGTGGCGGGCGCGCCACTCGGTCGAAGCAAGGCCGGCGAGAGCAAGCAAGCACGCAAGCAAGCAAGCAAGCGAGCAAGCCACGCTCTGCTCTGACTCTGCTCTGACTCCGCTCTGGACCGAGCGAAAATCCAGCAGCCGGCGGTCGCTCGTTCGGCCGGCGTGGTCTACCACTAAAACACTACCACCACCTCCCTTCTTCCCAACCCTCTGCCACCGCCACTCTCGCTCGCTCGCTCGCTCTCTTCACCCTCCCAGCGCGGCGGGCAGTGTGTATCCGGGAATCCCAGGTGAAAACGGCATAGTCTATGCCTCGTGTTCTCCATTCCCACCTCGCTTCCACTGTCCTCGCATTACGCCCCATGAAAGTACCATCGAAACCCTGTTCCCTCACACTGAGAGATCATACAAGCTGGTTAACTCGTCAACCCTTTTCTCCCGATGTTACACCAGCATTCGACGCGCAACCAGGATTCGTTGGCTCTCAAGGAAAGTCGTCGATCTTACCCTCTCCTCGAGTGGTGGCTCTCGAAGATGCCGCGAGGGTAGGCTCGAGCGTATAGGGCCACTCTTACACCGGTAAAGAGAGAGAGGGCGAGAGTGCGAGAGAAACATAGAGAGGTAGAGGAAGCGTGTGTGTATTTTCGTGGTGCGATCGATCGGATCTCGCTCGGTGCGTCGCGGCTGCTGAAGCTGCCTTCGCTATGCAGCGGCTTCGAGGCTCGAGGGGGAGGATTCTGAGTTATGTTCCCGCGGTCGGTGACCGTGGGAGCCGCGGCGAGGGAGGAGGAGGAGGAGGTGGGCGGCAGTGGGGGAGGTGAGGGTGGAAGAGGAAGAGGCGGAGAGGGTGGTGGCGGTGGAGTTGGAGGTGGAGGAGGCCGTCCGCCTGGCCTCGCGAAGGGTATCGATGCAGGCGAAGGGCCTAGCCGCCCGCTTCTCTTCCTCTCACTCTCTCTCACTCTCTCCTCTCCTCTCCTCACCTTCCCTCTCCGTGCTTGTCAGGCAAGGAGAATGTTTCGTTTTCATTAAGCAGGCTGAGAGAGCGGCCGGCCGAATAACGCGATACTGGGAGACGAATTCAATTACTGGCGTTCGTTAAAACAAATTTACTTTGCGCCCTGGCGATCGCGGATTTTCAGACTCTCTCTCTCCGACTCGCTTGTACTCTCTCGTTGTATTTCTCTCTCATTCTCTCACTCTCTCTCTCCCCGGGTTCTTTTTTCCCTCGTGTTCGCGCGCGATACACGTCGCGGGCCTAAGGGTGGATAACCCCGCGCAAGCGCCACCTCTCCCTCCCCCCCGCTTCGACCTCCTCGCCGTATAGGTGTACACGCTTTTTTTATGCCCTTTCAATCTACGTTTATTCGTTTCTTTATAGAGAGGGAGAGGGAGGGAGTGAGAGAGAATGAGCGAGTGAGGGTGAGGCGCAGCGGGGGCTCGCCTTTCATTTTGTTTCCACGCAGAAGAGGGACGAGTGAAAAGTTGAAACGACTGTGAGGACTGAGGAGCAGAGCGAGCGGCGGTGGTGGAAGGGCGGAGGAGGCGGTGGAGGAAGAGGAGGTGGCGGCGGGAGACGGAGAACGAGAGAGGAGAGATGAAATAAAGGGGCACGCTTCGAGAAGAGACGAGAGCAGGATGCACAGAAAGGGAAAGAGAGCGAGGGAGGAAGAGCGTGAGAGGGCGAGAGGGAGGGAAAGGATAGGGCAGGAGAGAGAAAGAGAAAGAGAGATAAAGCACTGCCGCGAACGTTCGACTACTACCAACAGCATTGCCGTCAATAACTGCACATACACAGAGAGAGTGAGAGGGACACACACATTGGCAGGAGTGGCGGGGCCAGGCGACGGCACGGCAGGTGCTGGAGAGCAAGAGAGGACAGGTAGAGAAGGCTAGTAGCGACAGAAACAGAAAGGATCGCGGAAAAATGCGAGAGGGCCGTGCGGCGGCAGCGGCGACGGTGGCGGGGGACACCGACTGACATGGAGGCTGCTCACGGAGAACAGTGAAGGACGACGTACAGATACAGATGCATGCTAAAAAGTGTGTGCGGGGTTGTTACGATTCAAGAGGAGCCACTGAACCCGCAACGGAGATGGCTCTCCTGATAGGTTCGCCGGTGGTCCAGCGCAGCTTCCCTAGCCGCTCTCCTCCTCCGATATCATATTAAACGGTCTATCTTTACGACGGCTATTTCGCAATTATTCTAAAGATAAGCGACGTAGGAACGAAGAATAAAAGAGAGTGGGGGGGAGTGCTAAGCTCGATGGTTGATCGATCGAGATGCGCGCGGAGAGGTCGAGATCGAGATCGAGCGCGCAGCCGGGCACGGAGGCGGGCGGCCTCCGTTCGCCGGTCGCGCTCGCCGCGTCTCGACGCGAAGGGCGAGTTGTGCTGGCGACTGACCTTGTAAGAGTACTGATCGAACATCCTGGAGTCATCGACGTCGTTGCCGAGGATCGCGTAACCGGCGTCCATGCTGTCCCGTCGCTTCTTCTCGCTGCCTGGAACGAGCAGTCTGATCAGTGAAAATCGCTCGTCTGTGCAGGATGATGATGCCGTCGTGCTCGGGCCCTCCTCTCGCCCCGTACCGAACAAGCTGATCGCGATAGCGCCGACGATGCCGTCGCTCATCGTAGCCGTGGGCGAAGCGCCTCTCGCCCGCGCTCCTGATGCCTTTTTCACCCAGGTGGACTCGATCTCCGGCGAAACTTAGAAGCGGAGCGTTCGTTCGCTCGATCGCTCGCACACGCGCCGAATATACAGAAAGAGAGAAAGAGAGAGGAAGAAAAAAAACTAGAGAGAGAGAAGATGAGAAAATAACACGATTGATGCACCCAATCTTTCAATCAAGCACCCACGAAATCGCGCGCGCGCGGCTCCTTAGTATCCTTCGAGTGGCCTTGTAGAATGACAGGCCGCTGCCTCCTGGTGATCGGCGCTCCTCCTCTGACACTTGCTCATCTTCCCCGGAAGGCGGAGGATCCAACAGTCCGCGGGAGATAGATCTTACTCCGGCCGAGCGGCCGGCGTGCCGTCGAGCGGCGCGCCGTCCGGCGCCGCGACGTCCCTCTCGCCTAAGCTCCCGTCTACTGGATCTACTCTGCTCATCGATCCCTCGCTAGATCGATCTTGCGGCTCTCGTCCGACGGATCACGCGCGATTACTAGGCGAGAGAGCGGCGTCAGTCGTCGCTCGGGCTTCTTCTCGCCGGGAGTGGAACTCGACTCGACGAGAGGACGATAGGCTGCGCTCTGGCAGGCAGGCAGGTAGGCAGGCGGAGTAGAGCAGAGCAGAGCGGAGCGGAGCAGCAGCACGTGGACGAGGCGAGGCCTGCACGGGACGGGATGCGTGGCTCGGCAGCGGTGGCTGAGCGGCGGCGGCGGCGGCGGCGTCGGTGATACGTGGTGGACGCGGCTCGAGCAACTCGGGCGCGGGGTCGACTGCGCCGAGAGCGAAAGCGACGGCGACGGTGACGGCGTCGCTCGGCGGCGGCGGCAGTGGCGGCGGCGGTAGCGGCGGCGGCGGCGGTGGTGTGCCAGGGTGAGAGAGAGAGAGAGAGAGAGAGAGAGAGAGAGAGAGAGAGAGAGAGAGAGAGAGAGAGAGAGCGAGAGTGAGAGAGTGAGAGAGAAAGAAAGAGAGATAGAGTGGGTGGTGGTAGCGTGCACGTCGACGCCGACGCCGACGCCGCGCTGCCTCCTGCCGCCGGTGTGGTGGTGGCTCTAGCGCCAGGGGGATCCCGTCTCCTCTACTTCCTGCAATGTCTCGCCGTCTTGTTTTGCCCTGTCCTCCCTTTTTTTCACACCTTCCTTCCTTCCTTCCTTCCTGCTTATTTCCGTCCTTCCTAGTCACTCGTCGGACTCGTCTGTCTCGGACTTTCCGCTGCTCCGTCGTGGAGTGCGCTCGAACGACAGGCAAGCCAGAGCTCGTCTCGTGGTGGCCTAGGTCGGGCGACGCCGAGACGCTTCTCTCCCTCTCCAACGCCTCTCTCTCACACTCTCTCCCTCCTTTTCCTGGCAAAGACGACGGAGGACGAGGTGCGGACGCGGCGCGTGCCGTGAGGAACAGTCGCCGCGCTGCTGCGGGTGCAGTGCGCGCGAGAAACCGCGCAACCCACTGTCGAGCTCCTCTACAGCCTACCTTCTCACTCACTCACTCACTCTATCTTTCTCTTCCCTTGCCTCCTCGACTACGACTTCCTTTCTGCCTATGCCAGCCTGCCAGCCTGCCTGCCTGCCCGCTTCTTGTCCACCCCCCTCCGCATCCACATACACACACACACTCAACCACCCACCCAGCCATCCACCCCGCGAGAGGCACGCGTACGCGAATACGCGCACCCATCCACCTATCTCTCCGCGAGCTCCCTCTCTCTCTCTCTCCCTCTCTCGCCGAGCCTCCCCCTCCGCCCCACCGGCCTTTCAACCTTCTCCCTGGTAGACGGCTCGATCGCGCGGTGCCCCAACCGAACGCTCTCTTTCTCTTCTTCTCCTCATCACTCCCCCTCTCCCTCTCTCCTTCTCTCTTCTCTGCTTTCTTGATACTTCTGGAGAAGGCGATGCGCGAACGAGACTCGATCATTCGCGGCCCGCGTCTCTTTCTAGGATACCGAAGCTTCCACTTCCGTTTCCCCACGTCCCCTGCGAGTGCACACGAGCCCAAGGAACCCTCTGATCCTCCTAAGTCCCCTGAGCCCCCGAAAACTCTATGGAATCGTTGCCCGCCTCTGCCCCAAGATACACACTACACTGGCTACAAGCTGTCTTTTCATCGGAGCACCGAGCTGCCCGCACTCTCCCCGCCGAGGGGAGATGCTGGTGCATCCTCTGTCGAGTAGACACTTAGGTACACCGCGTGCAGCAACCACCACCACAACTACCCCTGACTCCAGTGTATCTCTTGTCTATCGTATCTCTATCAATAGATGCTCGTCCCTTCGCCAGATATAAATGGCTCGAGAGATGGCTTCCCAGAGATGGAGTTGAAAGGTCCCTCTGTTTTCCATACAATGTAGAGATAGTGTGTTGCTGCAATACTTGTATTTGATGGGCTTTTTTTGGGGTATTTCAATCGGTTTGCTTGGGAATGAATACTGGATTTTTATATCACCCTTAATTGGGGATTCGTTGTTTTACTAGTTTGTTTTTTGGCTGGTGTAGAACTTTGATAATTGGCTTGTATGAATTTTCTAGTTTTCGAGTGGCCTCTGACATGTTTGCACTCTGAATACCTTGTTATGACAATTTTCGTGTATTCTAAGGCAACTATGGAAATGTCATAGGGAAAGGTTCGCATTCAGTGGACCATTCGGATAAGAGAGGTTTTACTCTAGCTAGTTTGATGTAGGAAAAGAGGAACTTGGAGAGTTGAGAGAGGAGTGACGAGAAAATTCTTACGGGCAAAGGGTTGACTAAATTATGAGGTTTATTTCTCCGCGACTAACGGCCGACCTCATGCTGGCTCCGTCGTTGTTGTCGTTTCGTCGAGAAAAGAAAGAATGTTTTACAATAGAAAACCCAACGGGGAAGCAAGGGAAATTTATTTTTTTTATATGTCCAATTTACAATATATGTTGCAGCTTAAGATAAAATGTGATTTAAACGAAATCTTTAATTAGCTAATGACTTATGATTTTATGATAAATCAATAGGACAATACATATAATTTATATGAATCCAAATTGAATTATAATTGACTCATACAAACAGACAGACTACCCTTTGCATTGCTGCAGAAATAAAGCCTACTAAAAAACACTCGATAAAAAGCCATGTTCCTTCGGGAATGCTTGCACATAGAGAGTGAAGAGTGGTGTTTCGGGGTGTGTGGTGGCAGCGCGTCGCCACGTGCTCGTGAATTGAAGTGGGAGGAGGCGTTGCGAGAGGGTAAAATTCGAGTAAAATTCGCCGGCCAAAATTACGGTTGGCGAGCATACGCACACACACAGCGAGAGCGAGAGAGCGAAAGATAGAGAGTGCAAAATAGAAAGAGAGAGGGAGAGAGGCAGAGAGTATCACGTGGATGGCACGTGGGTTTCATTCATGAAAGTCGGTCGTGGGTGCCGGAGGTGGCGTCAGCTGCGGTAACGGTAGTGGTAGCGGTAGCGGCAAACGGCGGCGGTAATGGTGGCGTCGGCGGCGTCGGTGGTGGCGGCGGGCTTTGAGGGTAAGGCTGACGAGCGTGCCAGCCGTAACAAGCGACGACTACTACGGGAACACGTCGCTCCTCCTCGTCGTTGCCATAACGGTAACGCTTAGAGCCCGAGCGAGCGAGCGAGCGAGTAAAGCGAGCGAGCAAAGCGTGCATATCCCGGGCCGGATCAAGGGGGAAGTGGTCGCCGCGCGCTACTCCAAAGCCGCCGGCTCTTCTGCCACCGAGAATGAACAGACACGCAACCACCTCCTCTACTTCTACTACTACTTGTACTTTCTCGCTGTTGCGACTACCACATTGTTAGAAAATACGAAATTGCTGGCGGCGAGATCGGACCAGAGAATAAATTCCTCCGTTTCTATTGGCCGAGGAAAAACAGCAACCCGAATTCATATATATTCGGGTATGTATATCCCCGCGCTTCGGCCAGATTATTGTTGCGAGCGTTTATTTAAAGCAGCATTAACTAATTGATTGTTTTTCGTTGGATCGAGAGACATTATGATGAATTCGTATGAATGCATTATTTATTTATTTCATGCCCGTTGCTTTTTGTGCTTGAAATTATAAACTAGAGTACACTCCAGTATTTACGTTACATGGCATGTTCAGCGTGTATTTGGACGGAGTGGAGGGAAGAAAGGCATTGTTTGACAAAGCTTTTAGCTTTATCCCCTGTTATGAAGTTGATCGAATGCGATAAAGAAAGGGTTGATTTTTCTCCTGCATTAGTTGGATACATCGTATCGACGTAATGTTAACAAACATTTTCATATATTATTGTTTAATTCACAATGGCGAATATACACGCGCGCGGGAGAGGGAGATGCGGCTGTTCGAATATTTATGCGAGCTACATTATTTTGCAAGTGATTATTCAATCATAATGTGTCTTTATTAATTCTCGAACAATTCTATTTGCTCAGATGCACACTCGCATGTAATTCGCTGCGCTCTCCCAGTAATGATGTTTCCGTGGATCGTCTCCGACGCGGCGGGTGTTCGCCTTTGCCCGTCTCTGACGCCAGCTCACGACTTGCCAATCCTTGTGTTGCCTTCCCAACGATCCAATACCTACTCTTAACCCTTGCCTGATCGCCCATCGACCCATAGAATCGCAAACTACGAGTATTCACACACAGAATTTAAGTTGAAAAAAACCTGATCAAAATAATTTTTTCAGAAAAAGAAAGCTTTTCTATTGAATAATGCAGGAGAAATGAAAAATAAAAAAATGTATAAGCAATGAAACTCTCGCTGGCTCTATTTTTTTTAGATTTTACCTTTAAATCCGCCAGCGGGAGTTTCATTGCTCGCGCATTTTTATTTTTTTTATTTTTTACTTCATCGTGTCTGGTTTAACAGAAAATCTTTTTCCTCCCGGCAAATTTTTATTTCCTGCTTGTTAGTTTCGAATTCGTATTGAATAGCAGATATGCCATCGATCCGTCTCTGTTTGCGACCAATTAACCAAAAAATGTCGATTTTCAACGGTTCTCGCTCGGGTCATAGCCGTTTTAGCTCGCGCGTTCTCGATCTTGTAATATCTGCTGCACGTACACTGCCATAATATACACTATATACATAATAGCATATTGTTGGGAAATATAAAATAAGGCGGAAGTTGTCCCGTGCGGTTGTCCCCCTCAGGGAAAACCCAAGACACGTAGTGTGTCATAAACCCTGTGCTAGTCACGTTGGCGGCGGTAAGTCGATGCCGTCGAGACGCCTACGAAGCTACTTTTGCTTACACTGACCAAGGACAACTTTGTATTCTTCGTTCCATTCTAAACAATGAACCTACCAACACTTTGCACAGTGGATAAAAAACCAACTGGCACATTCACATTATCCTTGGAAAAAATGTTCTTGAAAGAGAAACTTTTTTCCCGCAAAACAAATTTCTTTAGAGAAAACAGTTTTCTTTTATGCGAAAATATATTCTAAAAAATATCGCGCTGCAATATTTTGTTAGCCACTGTAATTATGTCTACTGCAATCATCGGTCCATTATGCCGGTTATGAATTAAAGGTCATTAGTTTTTCAATTCGGATATTGATAATTGTCCATTTAATACGAAAGTTAATGGACAATACGACATTAAATAATAATAAAACCAGTTATACATTTTCATTTCTATTTTTGCCAAGAATAAATATGAAAATAATATAACGGAAAATACGAATAAAGTGAATTGATTCTGGTAGCGTAAAAACGTGATGAAATCACTGCGATTTGAAAAGCAAGCGTAAGAGAGATTTTACTGGATTCGAAAAGGGTCGGGGCCGCGCACTGAAAAATCACCCTCTTACATCTTAGAGGATAGAAAGTGGGAGGGCATCCAGCCGCGATAAATCGCCCTCTGAACAGACTGTCTCAGCCTGGCGACAGGTAACCCAGATGTAAACATGCTTCAAGGAGAAACAGCGTGAGAGAGAGAGAGGGAGGGAGATTGAGATTGTGAGAGTGAGTGGTTGAAAGAGGGAACGACGGTGGGCCCGGCATGGTGCAAAGGTCAGGCGAGCGACAACCAAATTCGCAGCCGATTACCTCACACCATCCCCATCGCCGTTATCCGCCCGGAGAGACTCCCTTTCGGGCTTCCGGCACTCTCTCTCTCTCTCTCGCCTTCTCACTCACTCGGCTTTGCCTCCCTTGACACCAGGATCGCTCGCTCTCCGCTCTCCGCTCTCGGCCACTTATTTGCCATCCTCCTCTCCCGTTCCTTCGCGGCGAGCTCGAGCTGGCTGCTGGCTGCTGGCTATGCTGCTCCTGCTGCCCGCTTCTCTCCGAGAGCTACCCACGCTCTCTCCTACCCTTATTAGCATATTTATCGCGCTTCCTCGCTCGGCGAACCTGCCGGCATCCCGTCCTCGCCACTTGTCATCGTTCTCCGCGCTCTCCTCTCCTCGGCTCGGCACGGCTCGGCGAACCAACCTCCTCCTGCTCCACTGCCCCATTACGACACGCCACGACACGATATGAAGCCGCTCGGGCCCCTGCCTCTGCCCCTGCCTCTGCCCCTCGGCCTTTACCAGCCGCTTGCTTCGAGAGGTGTCCCGCCTGGGAATCGAGGCCTCACGCCGACAACCCACTTGATCACAACGACAAGATCATAACTAAGCCATCGCATATTCTCCGATCCCTCCAAAGAGAATCTTCGTCTTTAATCAAATAGATTGATATTTTCTATCGGCCTTTTATTATGCTCGTGCGATTCCTTCGGGGATAGTCAAGGAGAGCTGGTAGTTTGCTGAAATTGGTCTCCCTCTCTTTTCCGTCTCTCTTGAGTGAAAAGTGGAGAGAGGGTAATAGTCGGGGTATGTTGTTGCTCGTGAATTCTGGAGGAGCGCGTGCACGCGCTTCTGCCGAAGCATCGCAGGTACATACATACAGAGATACGTACAGCTCGTACTTCCGAGTCTTGTCGAGCGCGCGCATATCCCACGGGAATCAATATCCGCGTGTACCGTTCACCCGCCGCCGCCTCCTCCGCCTCCTCCGCCTCCTCCGCCTCCGCCGCCGCCTGCCCCTCGCGTTGCTTTCGACTGGGGTGCCCTCGCCCTCGCCCTCGCCCTCCCCCTCCTCTCGCACCCTTGCCCGCCGCCTCCACCCGCGGCAACCAGCCTCGGCCACCCTGAGGCACCCTGTCCCACCGCCACCGCTTATGTCCCAGCCCTATTCTTCCTTCTTCCTTCCTTCCTTCTTCTCTACCTGCTTGTCCATCTATTTATCCCTCATTCGAACACCCCTCTGATCATTCTTCAAATGGTCCAGCGGTCCAACATAACACCCGCGAGGAGCGATCGAGAGAAGAGGAACGAAGAGGAATTTGATCCGCCTTGGGTAAACGCGATTTCGCGAGGGGCTGTGCGGTCGCGGGGGTGGTAGTCTGCATGGTCCTGAGGGGTGGAGTGCTGCCGGTGGCCACGTAGCCACGTTGCACGTCGAAACACGGGACCTATCCTCCGCTGCTGCCCGCTCCCCGCCGCTTCCCTCTTCCTTCTCCGTCCGCCTCCGCCCGCACGCCCGCCGCCACGTCGACTTTCATCCCCTCTCGCCGAGCCGCCCCTCTCGCCCCACCTCCGCCCCCCCAGTCGACACACAACTACAAAACATTCAATTTGAACGTAAAGTTAAAGCGAAATGGATTTTCCCGGCCCGGAGAGTACAGTCGGCCGCGAAAGGCGAGCGTATCCATCGTCTCCTATGGACGCCTGCCTGCTGCATCCTCACGCTTCTCGTGTCGTCCTCCGCATGTCGCGTGGCTCCTGCGACAAAGGATCCCTTCGTGTTAGGAGGCACTCTTGAATGGGAAAGAATGTGCTATCGGATATGATAAGCGAGGGAGGGTAAAGAAACGGAAATTATGATTTCGAGTTGATGGCTTCTGAATTGGAAAAATATTAGCTTTATCCTGTAATTGGTTGTTTGACCGCTCGCGGTAGAAATAGCTTTATGTAAATGCAAGAATCCGTAACTTTACAATCGCGTCAAGCTAAGCTTGATACGTAGGATTTCCTTTGGTACTCGAGAGCGGATAATCTTCAAAAGCAACTGCAACCAAGCTTGAAGCGTCCCACTCTGAATTGGAGGGATAGGAAAATATAGCTTTAAAAATCAAATACCATAAAAGTCGAATCCTTAAAATATAGTGCGAGCCTTTCGGCAGTTCGTAAAATTGATGGGGATTCATTTGTTGCAAAGACCGAAGGAAAGAAAGCGGCAGAAATCGGGGCATTACTGTACAGTTCTTTGCATTCTATAAATAATTAATAAGAGAATATCACAGTGTCGAAATAAATGAAGAAAGTATTCGCGCACTCAGAGCTTTTCGAGTAAATACCCCCAAAGAAAAAAAAAAACACACCCACCTCTCTAAAAAGAAATTCATTATTCCGAGGAAGAAAGTTTTCTTCTTAAGAGAAAAGAAATTTTCATAAAGGAGACACTTCTCTTTCACGACAATTTATTCCAAAGCTGTACGAATACTTTTTTATTCGCTGTATGTATAAGCCGTCCTAATTTAACACGTGTGCCTCGTAAGAAATCACGGCGGACGGCAGAGTTGTTTTAAATATGCGATGCCAACCTTACCCCGAGGACACTCCGCTCCTCCCCGCATCACTCTCGGCAAGCCAGCCTGCAAGATAAAGAAGAATGGAGAAACGTCTAGCGATCGTTACAGTCTGTTAATGAAAGCGACAGACAGGGTTCATTCTCATTTTTGGAACAGTACGACTGACCATTTCACAATACACACCCGTACAATGTCAACTGAATACACCAACGTTGCACATTACGATTTTAGCTTAATAAGGAAATAACATTTTATCCGAAAGCCAGGTCGTTTTAAGTTTAGTATTTTTTTCTAGCATTTATATTACACTCCTTCACAAGCTCGCAGTGTTATTTTTTTATCGCAACCTTAAGATCCATTCTGATGGTACAATTAACAGTGTGCCATTTCCAGTTGCGAGGTATAGGAAAGGCATTTAAAAGGTGGAGCTTTTTAATCGAAAGGATATCTGCCATCGTAGACGGTCAATCGAGTTGAAACTTTATGAATAGCTAGTTAATAATCTCCTCTATACGCCATAAACGTTGCCGGCAATTCCTTAAAAAGTGATAGAGCACGACAATTACCTTAACAGAACGGTCAATAATTTGGCGCATCTTTTTTCTAGTATTTATATCATAATCTTCTATAAACCGGGTTATTCCTTTATCGGACTCTTAATATCCATATTCATGCTAAAATTAAAAGTGTGCCGCTTGTAGGAAACCTGTCCTCATAGACAATTAATTCTGTTCAACCTCTATGAATACTTAATGAATAATCTCGATATTCGTAGAACGTTTTAAACTTATTTTGCCGGGGGCGTTCCAAAGATGTGAGCATTTTAAATAAAGTGGATCTTATTATTAACATTGAGGAAAAGTATTCTCCATCGCGAGGATACATCCTATAAATCCACATCTCTTATTATTAGCAGACACTTTACATTAGTTGATCTGGCAGTCCGAATTTCCGGCAATCTCGAGAGTGTGGATGATAGGACGGTGAGGAGGCAATCTGGCTTAGTATCCGGGAAGCGGCTTGGAGTCGTTTTCTGGTGCGGTTGTACTATTTGAGGGAGATCCGCTTAGGAGAAGGGATTCTGATCAAGGGTGAAGGATTGAGAAGGCGGCTAATCGGTGGTAGCCGGAGGTGTCGGGGACTCCTCTGGTTCTCGAGTCCCGGGAGGAAAGCGTCCCGAAAGCGTCGGAAGCAAGTGGCGCAGCAGCGAGGGAAGACAAGGCAAGGCAAGGCAAGGAGAGCAGAGCAGAGCGGAGCGGAGCAGAAGAGGAAGAGAGGGCGGGCGGGCGGGCGGGCCGATCGCGCTACGGGCCGATTTGCTTCTCGCTGCTCCTTTTGTAGGGTGAGAGGCGAGCGTGCGAAGGGTAGAGCGACCTAGGTCAAGTTTCCGACGACCCGGCCGGCGGCGGCAACGGCGGCGGCGTCCCTCGAAAGCCGAGAATCCCGCAGGGATGAGAAGGACGGCGAGCGGCGACGCGACTCGAGTCGAGCCGCTCCAGTGCCGCTGCCACGCTGAGAGCACGTCTCGCAGAATCCTCGCTCTCTCCGAGTAACCCGAGGTCGATTCACCTTTGCTCCCAGTAATACTATTCACTCTTACCAACCCCTTCTCTCTCTCACACACACACTCTCTTTTCCTTGTACATCCTAGCATGGCATGCCTCATTCATTCTACCGAAAGAGACCACCTTCCATTGATGGACACGCGAGAAAATCCAGTTATCAACAAACACAGTAATTTTGCAGCCACGTTAGATGGTACATACAGTTCGCTAAAATGCAAATGGTCCTTGAGACCTCCATAAAATATTACAGACTTATAAAAGAATGTAATACGAATTCTAAAAGAAGTCATTAAAATTATTCAGCGTTTAATTAAAGAGATCCAATTCCAGATGAAATGTTTAATTAACTTCTGATGAAACTGAAATTACAAGCTTTCCACCATTAACGCGCCAGTCTGTTTACATTACAGCTGTGTGTATCTATACGCGTTGAGCTGGCAGGTGTTGTAGTATGCGAATCCAACTAAAAGTTTTGATTAGAAAGCACGGCGGAGACATTCGTTACTTATGTTTAACGTTTCCATTGTGTCGAGCGAGACAACTACCTTAAGGAGAAAAAAAGCTGGCGAGGTGTCTGCATTAGACGTTAGACGAGTGGAATTACTAGGAGAAAAGAGTGCCGGAAGAAAGAGGATTGCCAGTGGCATTGCAAGTACGTGGGCGAAGGTACACTCGAGCGACACGTCTATCAGGCTGTGTAAAGTCGGAGAGTGAGAGAGGCCGAGAGAGAGAGAGAGAGCGAGAGAGAAAAGGGGAGTAGAAGAGAATGGAAGAGGAGAAGCGAGCCGGTTGCGGCAGAGCACGGATATTTCCTGCTCTTAGCGCTTAGGGCGAAACGAGGCGTACAGTTTAATAGAGCGTTGTAATGCCGTAAAAGAAAGGTCCCGGCGGCGGCGCAACGTCGCTCTCGAGGAGACGTTGTTGCAGTCCTCCGCGTGGTTAGCCCGGCAAAGCGGAGCTTCTCGCACGAACGCGTCAACGCGTGGAGATTAGCGGGATATCGTGCCCCGGCGTAACAGAGCAGCTCGCGCGGACTACTGCCAAGGAGAAATAGCGATGCTACTGCTTCTTCTCCCCCGGACTTCCGCTTAGAGCCGGCCGGCCGAGCGGGCTCTTGTTTGCCGCGGCTATCGAGAGCCGGCCCGCTCGCGTGCTCTCCGACTCAAGCCGATTATGATTCAACGATACACCTGCAAATTTATTAAGAGGCCGGCAGACTTGATTACCGCCTGCAGGCTTGCGCCAGCCATCGAGGGGCCCGTGAGATGAAGAGAGAAAGAAGAGGGACCGATGGTCGAGTCGAGTCGAGTCGAAGGGAGCAGAAGGAGGAGAACGAAAGGAGAGTGGACAAAAGGGGTAAAAAGGTGGCGGCGAAGGAAGAGTGGCCGGCGCTGCTTACCAGCTGACGGCCTCGTGCCGCAACACGAGACTCTTTCCCGGAGATTCGGTTGCCGGTATTTTGGATAACACGCGTTGTGTGTCCGCCGCGCCGCGCCTCGCCGCGCCGGGCCACTCGATCGTTATCGCTTTCACAGGCGATTCGAGCACATCGGGTTTCCAGGCTGCCTTCCTTCCCTGGACCCACCGTACATATACTTACTTTATAGGAGTACCTCCGGCGCATATCGGCATCTCTCCTTGCTCGTCGGACTTCGATCCCACACATGTTCCTCCCTCGGCCTGATCCAGGATCGATTCTCCATCGAACCTGGTTACATTGCTCCTTGCCAGTTCTCGGGGAGTTTATGCTAAAAGGGTTGGATCGACGTAGAACGCACTGATAGAAGGTGCTCCCCGGCGCGCCTATCCCGTCGCCCGTCGCCCGTCGCCCGTCGCCAAGTGCCACCACCCCCTCGCGCACTCCAGTCGATACGGAAGAGGAAGGTATCGTTTATATTTGTCGTTCTCTCCGCACGCCACTCTCGCTCGTCTTCGTCGTACTCTCCTCCTCTTCCACCTCCTCCACCTCCTCCTCGTATACTCGTATTCCCCCGGTCGTATTGATCCGACGAGTTTTCGAAAGTAAAATAGGTTACGGCACGCTGCCGCTGCCACCGCCGCTGCCGCCTCAGCTTCGCTCACACGAAACCTAGAAGAGTTGTCCTTCCGGAAGGAAGAAGGGCGCTTTAACAGTGCACCGATGACGCCAGCAGGATAGAACCGGAGGAAGGCCAGTCGGCCCAGAATGGAAGCGAGGATTCGTTCGACTTGGCCGAGGGAAAGAGAGAGAGAGAGAGTGAGGAGGGGCCCAGCGAGGAGAGTCGAGGAAGTTTCGGGATTGAAGAGGGTTCCTCTCGATACGCGCGGCACAAGTTGGCGCAAACAGAAACTCCCGGAGACGGATAATGTCGCGGATAAATCAAGGAAATTTGATAAATCAACAGCGCCCCGGAAACCCCGGTTGTTAATTGTGCCTTCCCACTCCCGCCTCCTCCACCTCCTCATCCTCCTCCCGCTTCTTCCTTGGCCGCCCACCGAGAGTCTCGGCTCATCTCCTTTTTTTCATTCTCCGATGAAGAAGTTCCACCACCGCAAATAAAAGAGAGAAAGACTTCGCCGGCTGAGATTCTTGAAAGGGCTGATTGATATTGGCCCTTCTTTACATTTTTGCAATTGCCACCCTAATGGAAGATCTCCTCCGGAGATCAAGAGGTCCCCACTGGATCCACTTTTCAGTCGAAGCGTCTCCCTCCCTCTCTCTCTCCCTCACTCTTTTCCTTTATCGCCTGTTCTCCGACATTCTTTTCCGGGATCTCTCCCGCGGCGTCCAGATCTTTCTCCGACTCTTTTATTGATGCTAGCTATCCTATTGCGCTGGCATTCTTTTAATCGCACCGAGAATTTTTTCCTTCGCACATCCTCGGCCAACTCGAAGCAGAGCTTTACTACTTTACAGCCACTCATCTACTTTTCTAGCGTCGTTCGTGAGTGCACTCATGCTCGGCAAACTGTCCCGTGTAGGGTGGTAGTTTCTCGAAGGTGACGCGAGTTGGCATCTCTTAAACGAGAAAACGAGGATGGTTAACGAATTGAGTGACTGTGGAGAGGTCAGGGTAAGAAAGATGTCCCGGACGGATGACTTTCAGGGTAGGTCTGGAAATTGATGAGAGGCAGGAGAGGGTATCTCCGGGGTGGTAGGCAGCCAGTGCGTTTCTTCTCCCGCTCCGGCAGCCTACTTTAGCACCCTTTTCGGGCAAGGGGGGACGGAGCGGCGGGGACGCGAGGGAGGCCGAGGCGGAAGGAAGAGGAGGAGGCGGTTGGGGTGCCAAGGGGTTGCAGGGGGTGGCTACCCGAGGGAATCAATAACCGACGAGGAGACGACGGTAGATTCGGGGGCTGACGGGCGCCTCGGCGCCCTGAGAGAGAGTAGAAGGAAGGGCAGGTTGTGCCGTCGCGGTGTGCTGCGGTCTCTCTATGTGCTGGCGTCGCGGGGCACAGCGGGCCGAGGGTGCGGATGGGTGCGGATGGGTGCGGAAGGGTGCGCGAACCCTTGGGTGGAGGTGGCACGCGAGAGAAGCTGAGTTTGGCTCCGCCTCCGGCACGCGACCGGCACGCGACCACCGCCGCAGGAACCACCACCACCACCGCCACCACCACCACCACCACCAACGCCGCCGCCGCCGCCGCCACCACCACCACCGATTCCACCGCGGCTTCCATCGCCGACATCATCGTCGCTGACGCTCATGCCCGCGTCGACGAGCTCCTCTTCCGCGGGGAGTAGCCCTCTCGGCGAATTCTGCCCGACGCTCCGCCACTTCCTCCGCGCGATGAACACCCCTTCAATCCTTGTTACACCTGATCCCAGCATGGGACCCTTCGTGCACGCTCCGACCATTCGCCGGGAGGCTTTATAAATAACATTATACTAATATAGTTCAATTCATGCTAATTCAAGATGCAGAAGTAGGGGTTGCTATCTATTATAATATAATGCATCGGCAGTTTCCTCAAGGGAATACATAGTGTCAAGTAATCGAAAATATGAGGAATCGCACCCTCTCGCCGTCCAATGGATGCGTACACTCTGTGAATATGCTCGAGCGTTGAGTTAGTGGTAGGGCGGGAGGGGTGGGTGGATGGGTGTTCTGGGGGCGGTAGAAGAAGCGGCGGGTTGGAGACTGGGAACTGAGGAGCGCAGGATCGTCGAAGGTGCAGAGACAGGCGGAGGAGATAGGCAGGAGATGTGGGGAAGAGGCCGGCACTGCGGGTGGTGGGTTCGCGATAGAGGGTAGCCACCCTAGTACCACCCACTCCCCCCAGTCTCATTTCAAACTTTCAAAGGAAAAAGCTTCAAATACTTTAACTCGAAATGAAATTTCAAAAGGACGCGGGGGGTGACAGGGGTTCTCGCGGGTTCCGCGTACTTCGATATCGACCCCTCCGTCACCCCCGCGCACCACCACCACCACCGCCACCCACCATTTCTTTCACTCTTTATCCTCCTCCCCTGCCATCCCCCTCCACCCCTCTCTCTCTCTGCTCTCCCTGAAAAATGTGTAATATAAGCTTATACTCTTTCTTCGCGCTCGACGATGGCTCTGCCCCACCCAGTGTGCATCTCGTATCTCCCACAGTTATATATATATATTCTAGTTTCTCCTTTCAAACGACTAGTACCACCTCTCGCAAAGGCAGCCAGGTAGACAATGCCGGACTGCTTTCCCACTTACGAGCAAGCCGGCTTTGTCAGTAAGATAGGAAAGCAACGCTTTCCAATCGATAGGACAACCACCCCTCAGTCAGCACTTTGCGCGAATGTTACCCATCACCAACATGCATACCCCTACCATTGACAGGCCTCTCGCCATTCTAGATAACTACAATTGGTTTAGAAATACGTTTATTCAGTAATAGTTTGTACATTCTATAAAGGATTCTATGACAGATTGCTGTCATAGTGTCGTATTGTATTGCGCCACACAACCTGCGTTTATTCTCTCAGTCATTTTGCTCGAAATATGGCAGGCAAAGTTTCGACGATATAAAATCAACGTCTGCCTTCGTCCAGTCGAATAGAGGACAGTGCACTTTCAGATATTTCGTATCATCAAAAGTGGCTAACTTGTCTGCTAATCTACTTGTGGGCTCAATTTTCCGCGCGCCAACTAATAGAGTTTTGAGTTTGTTGTTCTGGAAGACTAGATTCCGCATCAGTTGTTGGAGATTCTGGTCATAGGGTTCGTACATTATGTTGATATTATACCTGCGGATCAAAGTATCAATGGTATGTAATAAATTGATGTTGACATAGGATACACAAATATTATTACCTTCCGCTTAAATCCTGAAGGAACTCATTCAGCTTTGGATTGTCCACGTCACGCTCGAAGGAAACGACTTGTATTGGTGCTGTCCATCCCGCTTTCATTGAAACTACCCGAGCCAGGTGCACGAGTACAATTGATTCGGGACTTCCATCAAAGTGGATAACGATTTGTCTCGGTGTGTAATAGAATTTCCTGAAACAGACGATGACCTCAATCTCCCACGACACATCCTGCGCACTTTAAAGCAAACAAGTTCTTACGAGTCAAATGATTATTACAGCATGTTCGTATACGTGTTCTTGAAAATCTCCAGTTTCGCAGGAGAGAATGTTTTTAAGAAATTTTCAAATTTTGTTAGGCACTCAACATGTGGTTCACGATCATGCTCTGGGAGGACTTCCATCGGTAGGGCTGCTCGCAGTTTCTTCACTGCAGCTTCTGTTTCTGTGCCACTACTGCTCTCAATTGTCAAACGTGTTTTGTAGTATCTGTGAATTATTTTCTATGTAACTCTAGGGCTCTTGTAGTGGCTAGCAAAAAGAGTTGTTGCTCTTTACCTACTGTATTCTGGGTACGAGCCAAACGAGACATGTGGATACTCTTTAGCAATAGCTGCCAAGGTCTCGGCAAATGTAGTTTCGTATGCGTTTACAAATAACTCTGTCATGTAGAAATCAGTAGTACAGGGGAACAATTCCTGCCAGGGAAAACATATTTTTTTCAAACTGTCCTGACATTTGTACCTCTGATGTAACATCTTACCTCATAGAGATTATCAAAAGATGCTTTAAAAAACTGTGGTGATCCTGGAAAGACATGAACATTGTTCATTACCACACAAGGATATGGCAGCTTCTGTCCTGTTGCCTTTACCACCCCGAATTTCAGTGTTGCTTTTGTTGGGATCTGTGCCATTTTTAAAGAAGACGGTGAGGCATTCGAATGTATGAAAATCCCCTTTATAACATCCACCAAAGTTGGATGATGATGTAGTTTGTCATCGAATGCCATAGCTAATGCTGTGAAAACAATAGGTTTAACTCCAAGTTCCCAAATAATCAAACACAATTTGTTACCAACCTTCAAATGTAACATCATCATGAGTAGGTCCTATGCCACCAGTCGTAATAACATATTTGTACTTGGCCGAGAAGTCTTTGATCTCCCTTGCAATGTCATAAACATTGTCACTAATCACTGATATCTGAAAGGGTAATGAATCAGTCTTAGAACTACTGTCCCAAAATGTAAACAATCCACTTGTCATCCCACTTACTTTCTTCACACTCACTCCTAACTTGTACAGAGAAGCGCAGACATGAAAGGAGTTCGTGTCTTTAACTTGTGCCTTGAGAATCTCATCGCCAATTACTGGAAAAATGTGCAAACTTTAGAACACTCGAATCTGCGTATTGAGTACCGATCAGTCTAAAAAGTTTAGACTGTAAACAATCGTAGAGTACAGCCTTACCGATTACACCAGCGGATGGGTGATTTCTTCCATTGTTATTAGAAAGACAACTGGAATACTGTGCCTTTTTAAAAAATTGTTGGGGCAAACCCTTCGTCGCAGCTTTACCTAGCCACCGATGTAACTTCATGATGCAAGTCGCAACTTTCTCAATGTGAAACTACACAGCACGAGGTGTAGTATACTGAAAATCGAACGACGAGTTCGTAGTAAGTTTCACGCTTCCCTCCGGATGACGCAATTAGTCTTTTCTCGTCGGTATTACCTGCCACATAACTTTCGCGGCCTCTATCAAATACCTGACACACTATTCCGTTTCTTTGGCCCAGCAAGTGCAGTTGATTTACAGTAACATTAAATAACCTATCGCTCGCGATCAACAAAGTGTGTTATTGTTAAGTTCAATGGCCAGTGCGAATCTCCGCAAAGTAGCACTTAACTCGCCAAAAACTTTATACAAGTTTTTGCTACGGGAATGTGAGAGATTGCCAGAAGACGCTCAGAATTATTACAAACACACGATCAGGCAAGTGAGTTTCCTCCTAGTCGATTCAGGTCCGAAAAATCACATGTTTTCCTCCGTTGATAATGCGACTCGTTTATAGAGTTATAAGCAGCACGTGTTCGAGCCGGACGCCGAACGCGTTCGGGAGATTATGGAGAAGGCTTTCCAAGATGCCAAGTGGATAGTGAATAAGGTACAATAGAAATGACAAGTCGCTTCTGAGAAGTAAGTGTGTTGATTTTCACATTGTTCTTCTTTGTAGTACTGCAAAGATAAACAAGGCAAGCCTGGCGAATAATTAAAGCTCTATGATGGAGTTTGTTGAGCTGGCAAGTAAAAAGACAGATGCCAGCAGCCAACAGTTTTGGCGAGCTATAGATATCTGGTCTCGCAATCCTCATGTCGAGAATCGTAGAATATTAACATCCGACGAAGTCTTAACTATAGAAACAAAGAAAGATGTTGTCGAGATATTTAACGTAGTAGAGGCTCTAGAACTTTCATCTAGAAATGTAGAAGATGATGTTAGTCGCACACTGCTTGACGCAATGGGTTTCATCAATTACCATTGTCTGGAAAAGTCTCTAAGCTTTCTCCATTTGCCTTCTGATGAAATCTACTTACGCGTTACAAAGTTACTACCTAGAATGCCTGACTTGTTCTCCCCTGGTTTTGAATTTACGATAGTTAACCCCTCCATGAAAGAAGTTTTTATTATCCATAAGTCCTTGTGCAAGGATAAGCGATGTGTTGGCCCAAACACACCATATAGGATTAGCCACAGTACAGATGGAATCACTCAAATTAGTGTACCAAGTTCTGATAAAGAATTATCGCATCAGTCAAACACATGGCTATCGCAAAATCTTTTTCCTCGTTTGCTCAAGTGGATGGAAAACGAACTAGAGCTTTCACCGACTGTTCCATCCTCCTTGTCCCTTATACTTTCTGAAAAATATGCGCAACTTTATGAAATGCTCAAAAAAAAGTATGGCACTGAAATGGTGAAAATTTGGCCAGAGAATACAGATCCAAAGAAGTTTGTGTACGAAGATGTTGCAATTGCAACATATTTACTTGTTCTCTGGGAGAAAGAAAGACTGGAAAAAGGCATAGATAAATTACAATCGTTTGTCGACTTGGGTTGTGGAAATGGGTTGTTAGTGCACATTCTAACTAGCGAGGGTCACCCCGGAATTGGCATTGACTTGCGGAAAAGAAAGATATGGGATTTGTTTCCATGTCGGGAAAGTTTACAAGTGAGTAATTAAAATGGACGTAATCGCAATTGCGATGCAGAAAGCCTTCACATGACATCATGCCTTATTCAGGTGTCAACAATAGTTCCGTCATCAATGACTCTCTTCCCTGGAACAGACTGGATTATAGGAAATCATTCGGATGAGTTAACACCGTGGGTACCTGTAATTGCTGCGCGAACCCCTCCTGATTGTCGTTTCTTCTTGTTGCCGTGTTGCGCGTATGAGTTCGATGGCTCTAAATACCAGAGAAACTCAGCGTCCAAAAGCCAATACTCCGACTATATCGATTACGTGAGATCCATATGCGAAGGATGTGGTTTTAAGACGCAATTGGACAGACTGCGCATTCCCTCTACAAAACGGATTTGCCTAATTGGATGGGAGCGGACAAACAAAGGCGAAGATATTCATCAAAGAAATCGACAAATACAAAAGATAATTAATGAAAGGTCGAACTCAAAAGACAAGAAAAATGTTCACGAAAACATCGAAAAAATGGATGAGTCGATTAATGCAGCTTGGTCGTGTAACTTCAAACCAAGGGACGTAGTGGAAAAAGTTCGAAACTGCACTCAAATCGACAAGACGCTGCAAGCAGAGATCGTAAACATCGTGGCAGACAGTTTATTGCGTGATGGCCGGATAATAACTCTCGAAGAACTGCCTGGCAAGAGTTGGAACGCTGGTCGAGAACTGGAACTCTCTCAAATGGTAGATCTAATTCCAAGGGATATGCTAGTTCGATTGAAGAATGAATGCGGGGGTCTTCAGACGTTGCTCAGAAACCACGGACATATCTTCAATGTTGTTCAAGGGAAAGTATCGATTAGACAACCCGGAGTTGAAGTGAACAAGAGGAAAAGGAAGAAGGGTACAGGATCTGTTCAGTTGAAAGTGAAATCTTGCTGGTTTCACGAGAATCATCCGAATGGATGTCCCAGACTTGAAGAGAACTGTACTTTCAAGCACTAAATCTGATGTAAATACAGAGATTCACCAAAGTTACCTGCATTCGCCTATTAATTACATTTAATTTCTCAAGCGGGCAATACTGTCTCTTATTTCTTCTAAATTCGAATTTAACAAGTAAGGTGTGGTTGTAGGAAAGAACGCTCGGTATTGTCAAAAACATTGAAAATATTTATTTCGGTATTCATATACAAGTACACTACACGCTGTGGATATGTCCCTTAGATCTAAATACTTATGTCTCCGTGCAGCCGGAGGGGTTGAAAGAGGAGGTTGAAACTCCGAAGGATTATTGGAATCATATTCGTCGCGGTGAGAACGGCCGAGCGCCGAAGTTGCTTTCGTAGCAATTAAAACTGCATAGGAACTGTAGTGTATTCGAAACGCCCTCGAGAGATGTTGAAGATTTCGCAAGGGATGGTTTTGCCGCTACCGCTAGCTGCAGGGCAGATCTGAGAAGTGTCCTTCTCCGGCGTCGGGAAAAGTTGCTGCGCCACCTTGTTGTTGTTGTTGTTGGTCGGCACGAGCTTGCGTGCTTTTTGGCAGAGGTGCAAGAATTATATACAATGTGGATTCGCGACCGGCGAGCACTCGAGGGTGGTGTAAAACGCATATTCGTTACGAGACCGCCCCAGGAATTCCGGCCTGACGTACAGTGGAACTCGCGCGGTTGTCACGAGCCCCGAATCATTCGTTGATCACGAGCCTGACTGCTTACCAGTAATACAGATATATATTTCTATTTACATCATAGTACGATCTCCTCCCTTTCGTCCAACTCATTCTTACTACTACTCTCTCTCTCTCCGTTCCTCTCTCTAATCCTCGCAGATACATACACGCGCTGCGTTCCGAGCTGCTAGAAATAATCGATTATTACTGAGGGGGGCATATGTATATTGAACTCTTCGTTTATCATAGGCACTCATGGTGTGGTACAGCGGATCAACCGCGGAATAAAGGTCTTTTCTCTCTGTAACTTTTTCCTTAATTTTGTCACTCTCGGCACTACTCGGGGGTAGGACTCTTTCTCACTCTCATTCTCTCCCTCTCTCTTTCTGTCTTTGCGTGATTCGCGAAGAACGCCGATTAGAATTAAACAGTCTTGTGTTACGGAGACTCGACACCGGTGTTCGCTTATTGCCACTTTCGTAGCGATGGGAAGAGCCGTTGGGTAACGGCTCTCTATCTCTTCCATGTATGCTAGAAAGTTCTTCGAATACGTCTATTGATATTGACTGTAAGTGTACTGCCGGTGCTTATCTCGCTAAGTATCACGCGCAATTCAAGTCAAAAATCCGTCCGTGAGATCGACAATGGGGCTGTTTTATCGGCGCATCGATCGAACGATTTAAATTTTCAACTTAATTTCTTGCTGAAATAATTTTATTTTTACTCTCTCCTCCCGTCCTCGTCGAATTCAATAAATATTACAGACTAATTGGTTTCATTTTTCCCTTTTAAGAAAGAGTCACATGTTGAATCGCTCTCCGGAGTAGTACAGTATCGCTTTGGTACTTGGTCAGGCGAGATCCTGGCGCACGACAATTTCAGGGTGACTCGCACGTTCGATTAATGCGCACGGGGGGTGTATAACAAGTGTTTCTGATGTGGTAGCAGTGTAAAATCGGCTTCGGTGTAGAATAAGCTAAGATATAATCCTTGTGTGGTTCTATTCGAGATGATCCCGTCGACGTGTTCCATCGCGCGCAAACAGCGAGATGCCCTTCCTTCCTTCCCAGACAATGATCGTTCGCCCTTCTTACCGAATATCGAAAAATACATTGATTCGAAAAAGGAAAATATATATATATGTATATGCGTATATATATATTTCATGTATATGTGCACTATGTATACATTAGATACATGTATGTACGAGGCTCACTTAATACTTCGATCACTAAATTCCCGCTAGCTCTCCTCGCCAACTTCGATACTTTCATCCGGTTTCTCATCGTACTGTTAGACAGCGCACTCGGCGAGAGGACACTGTGCCCAATTGCGTGCTTGGCATGCGGCATGTATGTTGATGGAGGCGAATCTAGCGCGGCGATACGAAAGAAAATCGGGGATCCGGAGGAAAGCTGCACGAGCAAATGTATCCACAGAGGGAGAGGCGAAATGTACACGCAGTCTCGGCTTATACATACATATATACAGAGAGGTGTGTCACGACGATAGATCGCAGTCACTAATAGCAAAAGTATAAAAAAGAGACGAATGGAGTTGCAGAAGCGAAAGAGAAGCCGACCGCGACCGACCGACGATAGCGGCGAGGTCCGAATCAAATCTTTCAGGATGAATGGGAGCGCCTTCTCGTTATCGTCGGCAGGAGCAAGCCAATCGGGATACATAAGAAGAGGCACGCGAGCACGAAGGAGTTATTGCTTGGTACGCTCGAGATAGGCGGGAATTAATTAGTAGAGATGTCTGCGGTAGTGAGATAGCCGGTTGCGCGACCAATTTTATCAATCGGATTCCAACTCGTTAGCGGAGCACCTTGGCTAACTTGGTGCAATGACCATTACACAGTAGAATCGCGCGAATGCAGCTCCGACTCGGCCGAAACTCGCGATATAACAATGAATGGTTGGCAGCAGTCGCGCGACTCTACTGTGCGCGTCGGTAGTCGATCTGCTCGGCCAACTAGCCGTGATGCGACCCTCCGAATGAACAAACACGCTAAGGATAATGATAAAGAGTATAACGAATAGCCAAAGAGTCTTAGAGCATAAGTTACTTATCAGCTAGATATCGCAATGTCTTCCTTAAGAACTAAACGCACGACGCGACAGAGTGTGTGGGACACTGTGTTGGAGGAAGCCATGAGGGGCAAGGGTGCGCGCGCGCGCCGTCGCGCAACAAGCGTCGGTCGACTCGTAGATCTCGACCGATCAATCACAATTTGCATCTGTTAGGACGCCTGTTCCCCTGGGCTCTTCGCTCCGTTCCGGCCTCTTCTTCATTACCACCCGACTCACGGAAACCGTATCTATGATTGTTGCACGCGGTGTCGTTGGCCAGTACCAAGAGTACGCACGAGTCCAATACTGCAAGACTTGGGTACGCCGATCACAAGGCGTACCATCACCACCACCACCACCGATATCACCTAGCGATAGTCTCCTTCGCCCTGATGACAGAAAAGCAGCGGCATCCCGTGTCATCCCGTGGCCATCCCGTGCCTTTGCCAGCCAACGAGACATCGACGTGTCGCGCTCGCGTCCCCCCCAAGATCTTTGGATCAGGTCGCGCGAGCAGCCACGCATACGCACACGCAGCGAAGAGATAGTCGCACGCGGCGAGAAGCAGAGCATTCCCAGTTCTCCAGTGGCTCTTTCTCCGCGAAGAAGCCTGCTGGGCAAGAACACCCGGCTATTTCCCTTCACGGGCCACTGACAGCAGAGTTTGTGGGGATGGGGTGCCCCGTGACCAAATTCTCGGCTGGTTTTCCAAGGCGGAGGATCGACTGGAGGGAAGCAACTTCGGAGGCGAGGCGGTCCAGCCTCGACTTTACCTCCCTCTCGCTCTCGGGGACGGTGGACACGGTGGGTCCGGTCCATTCCGCACCCAGGGAAATGCCAGAATCGCGCTCGTCACTGGAGCCCTCGTTATCCCAGGGTGGTGACGCTCGGGGGCCTGGTTCCTGTTTGATTCCTTGAAGAGCGAGGAGGGCACTCGCGGCGTCCTTATCACCGATTCTCGACTTGTGCCTCAGTTTGTGTGGCAGGCTGTTGTTCGCCGCGGAGTTCTGCGAGCTGACCACCAATTGGGGTCCCTCGTCTCCACTGCCAGAGGAAAGCTCGAAGGGCGATTGTGCCCTTCGGCCCCGGGAAAGGTTGAGGGCGCTGGTGGTGTCGTGGTGCATAGCTGGATGCGGATATGGATATTGGAAGCTCTCGGTTTCGGGGTAAGCTGTCGTCTCCGGTACGTAGAGCTGGGCGGGTGATCTCGGCGATCGTGCACCACTCACTGGTTGATGAATGACTGATGTGTGAACGGGGCTGGGCGTCCTCGCGTAGAGGAGGGCCGCCGAGGCTGGTAACTTCGCCCTCTTCACGCTGATCGGTGGCTCCGCGGGCAAAGCCGCCAATACGTGCTCTGTACTAATGACGGACTCGCCGCAAATGCCAAACTTATCTCTTATCGCCTCGAGCTGCGCCTTCAGGATGTGGTTTTCCTTGCTGAGCTCCATCACTCGCTGCTCCAGGACCATGTCGTTGAAGCGCCTCTTCTCGCGCGAGCGCTTGGCTGCCTCGTTGTTGCGTCGCCTGCGGTCCCAGTAGCTGTCGTCCTTCTTGTTGTCGGGGATGAATTCCCGCTGCTTGCGCTGAGAAAATAGCTCTTTTCTGATGTCGAAGTTCGGGGGGAAATTTTCGGGATGTGTCACCTGTTGGCCGTCGTGAAGATTTTGCTGCTGCTGCTGTTGCTGCTGCTGCTGCTGCTGCTGTTGTTGGTGCTGATGCTGCTGCTGCTGTTGCGCCTGATGGTGGTGATGGTGGTGCTGTGGTGGCTGTTGTGGTGGGGGTGGCTGCTGGGGCTGATGCTGATGCTGCTGCTGCTGCATCGAGGGTGGGCCAGCATGATGCGCCGGGTGAGTAAGGGGCGGCAGTGGCCCATGGGCGTCGTGACCACCGTGGGCCGCGTGACCGGCGTGTGCCATGCTGTGGCTAGCTGGCATGTTGCTGTTCAGACAGGCGGTCTCACCATTGATGGGCGATCCACTCTGGCGGGCGACAAATTCTGCCACCATAATTTGTCTTCTTAGTACATCTGAAACACCAAAGCCATTCGTTAGCAAGCAAGTCCAGTCAGAGTTGACCTCGTCATCCTACCATCCACGCAATCCTGAACACGTCATACAAGTAGGGAAGCGATTCCGAAGTAATTCCTTGCGATTTACGCCAATAACAACCGATTGAAATGCAGCCTGCGTACTGCAATCGCGCGCGATGATTAGACGATGACGATCGATTGCGATCGCCAAGCCGGCAAGGTCCTTCTCGCGATATGGAATCAGGAAGAAGGAAGTTGTCGATCCTTGAGAGTCCACAGGGACTCCCTTGGTATGTCCAACTATAGTAGATTCGTCTTTGCCGAGCATTGCGAGCGCGCAAGGTCTCTGCGTGTTTCCCATTGTGCTCGTGCCGGCTAATCGAACGATCCTCGTCCGAGTGGCGTGTAAACGAGAATTTCACTGGTCTGCTTTCTAGGCACGCGTTTAAGAGCATTGGCTCGACTGGCATTGACGATGCCAACGGCGTCGGGAAGATTGTATATCTCGTGTATTTCGGTGCGAGTGCTGCGAGGACGTTCGCCGCTCGGATGCACGTGGGTGTGCTGCTAAAGATCCCGCTCACTAAAGCCAGTAGATATATCGGCGCTCGAGGCAGTTCGCGAGCCAGTGTAGCGTGTATTACATAAGAGGATGGTGGCATCCCGGGCAAAGGTGAGGAATTCCTAAAGATCAAGGGACGTGGTCCCACTGCCAAGAAGCAGTAGCGACGGCTGGGGCTGGGACTGGGGCTGGGGCTGCGACGCTGGCGGATGAGAGAGGTTGCAAAATAGCCTTGAGTAAGGTCGCGGGCTCCGCTAGTCAAGGCCGAAAGTGTCAGTGAACTCGTGCGCTCCCGCTCTCGCGCCTCTGACCCCTCCTCTCGTGAAATCAGATTCAATTAACCGAGATAAAATAAATGCTCGCATCCCTATTTAAGTGTCCGGAGCGAGAACACGATGGACGCGGCGGCGGCGGCGGCTGAACGCCCGTATCATTATTCGATCTTCCTAATTAGACGGATCCATAAGAAGTACCGTGCATCCTGATCCCTCCGATTAAAAGGCTGACCTTTCACCCGACCTTAACTTCTCTCTGCCATCTGTCTTATATCAGTTGGATACTACAATCAACCGAGAGCCAATGCTAGTACGTCTTTATCGTTACTATTTGCCAATGGCCAGCTAAAATGGAAATCCATGCAGTTCGGGCTACGTTTAGTTCCGGTAGGTTCAGTTCAGCTCGTAGTGCGTCGCATCGGGTCATGGAACCTTGGACTTGCCAGTAATACCACTAGAGAGCACTACTGGAGCAGTTGGAATCATGAGGGACAAAGTGCACTGGTTGCACGAGCGGGGAGTAGTAATAGTAGAGAGGATTGATGTCGGTCTAGCCGGAGTGCTAGTGAAAGAGATGCAGCACGCGCTCTCTGCGAGCCAGCAGCAGCACACAGCTATGTTACGTAAGAGTTGGTGCGCAGTGAACGCGCCTGCGCCTCGCCCGTCCACGTGCTTCTCTCGCTTAAGTAACTAAGGTACTTTGTGCGGTGAATGTCAGCCGTTTTCCTGCCGCGGAAGCCCCGCAACCACTTCTGCGTCGGCCTTCGACCTATCAGTTCAACCCGCGATTAAAGCCTCCCCCCAATTGATCATAGTACTTCAACCTCTTAAACGTGCCAGCTCGTGCAACGTTTGCTTTGAACGCGTTCTCCATTCGACGCGCGTATCCTTCCTATATGCAACTATAACACGATGCACAGAGCTTTGACGCTCTATAATTCCAAGCCATAAGCAAAGCGTTGAACCAACGCTAGGCTTTGAGCTTTGCATGAAAAGGTGCCTTTATGAACTTGGCCCTCCAGCGTGTCGCCGGCCAGGCCGCACTCACTCGACCAATCACGCGTGACATCACAAAAAAGCAGTCTCGGCTGGCGGCGGCGGCGGCGGCGCTGCGCTCGCCGACCAAATTGAGCAATCCCCTTTGGAATTTCGCGTTGCGTGACTCAGGCGTGCTGCACAATCTCGAACACCATCGATCTAGATCGTCGCGCTAGAACAGTACGCCCACCTGAATCGCCTTTGTCGCCTGCAGTGAAACAGGATCGAATAATCCCAAGTGCGCGTTCTCCTCTCGCCAGTTGGTGGAAGGCGTCCAAAGTGTTGCGTCTTCGCCCACCTAACCACCCAACCACGAGTATTATCACCTCTTCCTCACTGGCGATCAACTAATGTAAGTTTCCGATCTTCCTACTATTTTTCAATATGGCGAAGCAGAGAAGAGCAATCTCTGCGAGGAGTTAAGCAGCTGCTTTTCTGATAAGTATACTTCGGGGAATATCGAGTGAGTAGTCGGTCGGAATGGCGGGTGGGGGTTAGGGGGGAACGCGGTACGAGTTGAAGTGAGTCATATTGGCTGCCGTGCACGATACTACTTGGCCCGTACCGAACGAGGAACACGCGCTAAGTGGGCTGCGTGTGCGTAATACAGTGGGTAAACGCAAGTACACACGCACTTCCAGCATTGTATTATGCGTCGCGAGAGGTTGTCACCCTTTGCGAAAGGCTGATTCGCTTGGATTTCATACGTCTCTCGAGTGAGCGAGAAAGAGGAAGGCATACACGAATGTATAAGAGGGAGCAAGAATGATGCCGAGCTAAATTGGTTCGTGACGCGATCGGGAATCATTCATACTGCTGAAGTACGTTGAGTTGCGTGCTGCGGATGGCAGTTTGAGACAGTGTAGCGAGCGAGCGCATGTATGTAACGGAGAGGTGGGAGAGGCCGATCGAGGCTTATTACGTAAAGTTGGAGGATGCAATGGTGCTTTCGAGTGGCTCTCCCGCACTCCGGGGTCAATATTTCTCCATGGAGATAATAATAGCCCGCCGGCACCCTTGCTTCCCTCTTCTCCCGCGGACACGCATATACTACCGACGTGATTGGTTGGCATTGGGCAACCTCCTCTCTTGGATTGATTCGAGCCTACAGACATACGCACACATTCTCTTGATAGGTGGATCAGGCTTGCGCGCTCTGATCGAATGCGTCGAGTTTCTGGAATAATTCCGCTGCACTCTGATCTTCCGTGCAGGGTTGCGAAGAGCAGTCTCGTCAGGTGATATACATATTTTACTGTAAGAGGAGGGAATAGCTTTAATGAGTAGCATTAAAGCCGAATGATATAAGAGCATCAGAGAAAAAGGTGTTCTCGCATTGGAATCGCTCGGCTCTCATTGTGTTTGCGAGCTAAATCCTACATCGCCTGACGCATACGGAAACCCGTTGTACTCGAGGGTTCCGCATGACGTGCGCAATACGCAGAGACACGTGTTGCGGGGAATCACGTTTCGCCACCTTCCGCTTCTCTTCGGCAAAGCTATCGAGCCCAGTTGATTTTAGCCAAATGTCTCGCCGATAATTACCGCGCCGAGACACATATACGTCCTTTTCACCGGTTATCGGGTGTGCGAGTTACTTCTTGTTTTCGTTAGCGTACTCGTGACGATCGACAGGAGTCCAAGGTGCGCAAGACGATTGCGCCATGTTGCGCAAATCCCCAGCAGCATTCGGCGGAATCGGAGCGCGGGTGGCGAATTTTTCTTCGCCTCCCAGGCTACTTGGTGCAGTGGGGGAGGGAGCGATGATCTTGCGAATGATTTGGCAATCAAGCCCGGTTGTCTGACGATTCGGGAAAACCAGAGCGGTGCGCACTTAGAGCAACCGCTCGACTATAGTTGACCGATGAGTTAGCGAAACGCGCGAAAATTCCCGGAGCTTCTCGCTCTTTCGCTTACTCGCTCTGCATTGCGCCGATTCTCGTGATTCAGGCTTCCGCTGCCGCGGAGACTTTTTATAGCGGTCGCGCGTTGTAATAATTACCTGGGAATCGCGGCTTGCGCCTCCACCTCCTGCCTTCTCAGGCCGGCGAGTATTCTGAGAATCTCGCCGACTATTTTCGGCCCCGTAAATAACGCGTCGTTGCTCGGTTATCGCAATCGCTCTCGAGCCGGGCCTCGAAAACATCTGAATCCGACCGACACCACGACCACACACTCTCGGAAGAAGAAGAGAGCTTTCCGCCGCGGGGATTTGTAGTTACGAGGCGACATACACGCTCGAGAACAAATTAGCTCCGAATATTTTCATCATCGATAACCACGCAATTAGTAACATCAGCCTTTCTTCCTGCTGTTCGGAACGCTTCCTCCTGTGGGAGAGACGTGTCAACGAGGAGCGAGCGAGCGGGCGTCGGGTGCACGTGTATCCCGGACGTGCTTACGCAATGCCAGGCAAGCAAGCAAGCGCACGTGGCTTCTCCGCCAGGCCAGGCCAGGCCACGTTTCCCTCACCGATATTTTCCTCGCAGGCTTTTTCTGTGATTCCGGAAGCTCCGGCCAGCACGTCACACTGCGTCACTCCGAATCCCCCAGCGAGCGATAAAGCGGCCCCGTGATTACGCAAAACGCCGATGGAATCGCTCGCATTTAGAGCACGAAATACTCCCACAGTTTTCCAGGCAAACCTTCCCTATAGCTACTTCCAGACAGATAACAACTCCTCGCTTGCTAATACTCGGCGCGTGTACAAGCCACTTACGTATGTTAATTGAAGAAATTCCACTGAATCCGTCGTTCGCCTGTTAACGCTATTCGCGGAAGAGAATCGTGACTAAGGAATCCTCCCACTTGTCTTTCCCGAAACTTCTCTCTCGCACTGCCAGCGGAAGACACGTGTCTCTTAATTTTCGGAACTCTCGCCTCCGCGAGAGATCAAAGTCGGAAGAGGAAGTAGCGCGCGCAGTGTCAGTGGCAACTGTCTTCGCAAAACGGCGTTCAACCAATGGATATAATTAGCCGTTGGAATCACGACCGATTAACGTTATCGAGAGCGGAGTGCGCGATAAACTGCTATTGGCATAGGAGCGAGACGTGCCTGTTTAGCGAATTCCTCCACGATTCCTCCTCCTTAATTCGCTTCCCCGAAGCGGCGGCCCCGCTTGTCCTTCGGGAATAGTGCGTGTAAGCGAAAGACAGCGAAGGAATTCCGTCGATGCTTTCGGTAATAGGAGCGTGCGCGAGCGCGAGCGCGTTATCGGCTTGGCTCGGTTGGTTCGCTAGCCGATAGGGGAAGCGGAGAGAGCAGAGGAAACGAAAAGCGGGGAGACCGGTTCGAAATATGCCGGTGGCGGGATGCCGATAACGGTATCAGTTCCTCGGCGTGTTACGTGAACACGCTGCTGACCGCAATCGTAACACGCATTCTCTCTCTTTCCTCCCCTCACAGCCCTTCCCTCTCTCTCTCTCTTTCTCTCGTTACACACGTTCTATCGCGCGTTCTAACATTGTGCACGTGCCTTTACGTACACTTAAGTTCGACGTACCCGGACTATTTCAGGCCTACGCCGCCAACCTCCCTCTTTCTCTCCTTCTCTCTCTCTCTCTCTTTCTCTTTCCCGACTAAGCTCTCTCGAGTGTATTCCCCACACGTTTTTAGAATACTCGCCCTCGCTCGCCTTGATCTTCACAGAGGAAACATCTCCTTCTCTCCTGGATAGTACACTACGGCTGAACCAGATTTGCCTCGTCAAAGGCCGCTCGAAATTAGTTTATGCAAAGTTTGGAAATCGCGTCAGGCCACCGGTGGTGTAATAGTAATCTAATGTTCCATTAGAGCAGTGGTGAGGCAAGCTGGTAGCGCACATAAGCGAGCGCGCCGCGGCGCGCTCGAGAGAGGCATGCTCGCGAGCTCTGTTACATAAGCATGCGTCACGCGGCCGAGCTTGATACAATTCGGCCCGAGGAAAAAGGAGAAAGAGTGCGGCGGCGTGCCAGTTGTGTATCTCTCCGATCGCGCACTTAACCCTTCGCACTTTTCTTTTTACTTTGACGCCACTACCGGCTCGCATTCAGTTACCTTTGAACCCTCGATTATCAACTAATTTGAAATTATGAATTGCAATCGTTTTAATTGGACATCAGTGTTTTGTAACTTCTCCGGATTCTATGCATTATATAAAATATTTTATATAATTTAAATATTTTCTCTGTTAGACTATTAGTGCATTGTTATATAAATTATATAAACATGAGAGATGCAAGTACACAATTATTCCGACGTCGACTAAAAAGTGGTATTGACCAACGATGATTGAAAGGGAAGTGCATCAGCCTGGAGAGATCGGCTGATGGTTCGGTCTTGTCGATCGCTCTCAAATCATCTCAATTGTTCTCGGTCTCCGGGTGGGATTCGCTGGCCGCTCGGGGGTTACGTCAGGCGCATCGATTACCCGGCTGTGTTTACCGGGATTTTCATGACGGCGACATTGACGCCGCTCGTATTTACGCGACGTGATCCACGTGAGATTTGCACATTGGCAACGGCGAGGCCTCGCTCGCTCGCTCGCTTGCTCGCTCGCCGCCCCGAGGCTTCTCGCACACGGCGACACGTGACCTGGGCTAACGTGCAAGGCCTGCGAATACCGCTCTCCTCCTCCCGCGCCCCGCTCCTTCTCCCTATTACGTAACCGACACGTGGAAGATATCGCGCGCTCGCCGATTCCTCGCTAAGTCCGCCGCGGGAAAAGCGATCTCCCTCTCGAGATGATCCAGCAGCGTAGTTTCTCTCTTTCTTTGATTTTATGGCCGCTCTCTCGCGTGGGCGCTTTTGACTGATAAACAATGCGGGCGAGAGAAAGAGAGATGATGATGCGCGAGGCTACCCTTAAGAAATAATACGATGCGTGATGCAACTGTCGCTGCATAGCGCAGAAATGCTCGCGCAATTCATGGCTCCTCTCTTTCTCTCTCTCATTTAGTCTGCTGCTCTATGTCACGCTACTCCGTGCCGCGGCGTGCCCGCGCTCGCCACGTGACTCCTACACGTGCGCGCACACATCTCTATGTACACACACACACACATACTGACGCAGCGTGCTGGTAACAGAGAGACATAGACAGAGGCGTGCGCGCGTTGTTATGTTAGACCATTCACCTTCGTTGCATAATGGAAACGCGAAAAGGTCACCGCGAACAACGGTGCGCCCCTGATATTTCCTAATATGATTGATAAAGCGGCGATCGCCCGCCGATTTGCCGCACTTAGTAATCCTCCTTTTGCTCCCCTCGCGACGCGCGCCTCGCCGCGACGCGACACGCTCCATTTCTTCCCCGGCGGCGAGAGACGCGGATCCCTTCGATTCCCGGCGTAAACCGATTGATCGCTATCGGGGATTCCGAAGTTAACGGCTAGCCGGAACGAGATCCGGTCTAAAGTAATAAAGTGCGACGGGTTTGTTAAGCTCGCGCCGAGAGCGAACCCGATGCGTTTATCTTGGAATCACCGCTGTTGGCATTAACGAGTGTGTCTCTCTATAAACGAACGTGTTTTACATGTTTTCTCCACTCGAATCAATTCCCCTCGATCATCCCAAGTATTTCACACGCAAATCAGCCGCGACTTGAAATAATGTAAGTTTTTCACTGCGAGCAATTATTACTGTTTAGAAAACATCCGAGTATAATATGTTAGATGCGTTATAAAGATAGAATGTGGACTATCAACGGTTATCTAACAGTTCCTCGAAACATTAATACAAGTAATCGGAAATGCTCGTTCCAAGGCGAGCACATCATCCGCTAATAACATATTACGAAATTCAAAACATACTACAAGGAATAATTGTCGAGAAATTCCTAAAAGCATTGATAAAAGTACCGAGTAAAATAATAATAACTCTGACAACTGTTGGACTTTGTAAAATTTGACATAGAAGAAACTAGTTGGCGCTGCCAAGAGACAAACACTTCATTCTACACCAGTTATTCTATTCGAGGAACGATGACAAAGTAACAAACAATAGCAACTGTTTCATTATATGGAATTCGATGGGAGGGAAACTATTTGCTGGTGGCAATGCAAGGCAAGGCAAGGCAAGGCAGAGGCAGAGGCATGATGATAGCATGTATGTTCTGGCTAGTGGTGGTTCTAGAGGGCCGTGATCGATGAACGGCCGGTGACGCAATGCATAATCCGCAATATCTGAGACGAGGACATATAGATATCGCATTAGCAGTGTGCTCGGCCGAGCGACGACACACGAGAAACCGTATCAGCAGAAATTGCACTTGCAGCTCTCTCCTCCTCCTCTCGGGACGCGGGTGTAACACGCGCGGCGGACCGCTGCCGCCGCCGGGCCGAACACACACATGTAATACACAAGAGCGGGCGCACGGCACACGTGGAACACGTGCCCGCTTCGCCGCACGCGAGCTTACAAGTATCTGCTGCCGCATAACAGCCGCGCACACATACAACAGCAGCGGCACAGAGAGAAAGAGAGAGAGAGAGAGAGACTGGCAGAGGGCATAGAAACGTAATAGTTGCGCGCGTTTCCAGGGAGCGCAGATACCGCTAATCCGAATTGATGTGACACGTCCCGTGGAATCTAGATCGAGCGCGGTCATATCGAGATAGGACGCGCACAATGCGCTTTAGAGGAGGAGCTTTCCAATCCTCCGAGAGTCTGACTTCATCGCGATCTCTGTCGCAAACCTAGTTTAAAGGGCTCTCTCTCTCTTCCTCTCTGTCTTGGACAATCGAGCATAGTCGACTTTACGCCGAGCTCTACCTTCGCAAGCGCAACTGGCATTCTCGCTTTTATTAGCTCGTTAAACGTGAAATGTCACGTTTATAATTATTGCTGTCTTAGGTAATTCGATATTACGTGTGCGAGGCTGAGTTTTCTTATGGCAGGAGTCCTTTTTGTCAAAGAGGAAACCGGTAAGTCGCTCGACTTCCTCGCAGTCTTTCGATAGTTGTTCTGTGGCGGTCAATGAAGAAGGCAAGCCGAGAAACGTATCTGTACGACGGCAAACACGTGCGTGCCCTTCGACGGGCGCGCGTCCGTGAGAGCGCCTTATTGCACGGACACGGACGCACACAGATGCGATTTACGCTACGCCGAGGCTGAGAGAGTGCGCAAATTAGGCCGTGGCCCACTTTGTCGCACGACATCGTGCAAGGTGGTGTGGTGGTGGTGGTTGGCCAGCGGTGGTACACGAGCGAGTAGAGTGGGATCGATCAAAGAGCGAAATCGGAGAGCCAACACAGACCGAGTTGGATCGAGAAATTGACGATTTTTCCGAAAGAGCCGCGTGCTCGATCCAATTCCATCGCTTCTAATAGATCTCTCAAGTTCTCGAGTGCAATTTCAGGGTCAGTCGATTTGGCATCGATCGAACACTGTTCGAGTTTCAGCGAGCCTCGGATGTAGGATGTGGGAAACCGCATGGTATTTCGGTAGAGAGAAGAGAAAGAGAGAATCGAGTTTGTCACGAGTGACGCAACCTTGCTCACGCGCTGCACGAGACTTTCGTAAGAGCCCTTCCACGTTTCTCCGTCTGGAGGTTTCTCATTCCACTGTCCGAGAGAGGCTGTTGCCTCGACTCACCACCGAACCAAAAGTCCAAAGACTCCTCGGACACCGGCGATCCAATTTCTTTCAATTGCGCGGCTTCCCTTGTCATTCCGGCTCCGCTGCTCGTTTCGATTGGCAGTTCGCTGAATCCCATTTTTCCCCGAAGGCGGAATACGCGCGCTCCAGATAAGATATGCACCGTCAACGCGATCGATCCTGCCAGCTCGAGACTCGAGACAATGGGTGCAGAATGACGAGAGAGTCGCGGTGTCGGTTTATTGGGCTTACGCGGAGCGAAGGCAGCCGGGCCAACATTGCATCACTTGATCTTCCGAAGGTCGAAACCTTCAGACTTCCAAGTTGCACCGAATGCAAGATATCTCGCAATTCCTCGAGACCGACTCTCATTCTCCATTGCGGTCTATCTCCTCGTATAATTTATTCACCGTTCCGAGTATCATCCTTCGAAATCGCTTCCAAACAATTGTTCCGTGCGAGGGCGGCGAGTAAACGCATTCGTGCAAGTTACTCACCAATTTTGAAAGATTCTCTGGGTCGCGCTCGTAGCAAGGAAGCGTGATTCACTTTGGCTGGGAGCAGTGTGCTGGGCCTGTGGCGGAGACAGACGGTGCGCTTCTCCACGCACTGGTCGATCGACAATGAGAGTCGAGGGTAGAACAGTCCTGGTATATATCCGGCAAGTATGCACTAAGGCTCGTCTTCTTCCCGTGTCAGTCTTCAGTCACTGGCTATTGCGGCAACAAGCGCGCGTTACGGTATACGCGGTGTGTCTGCCGCCTTTTATCCAACTGACGTAACTGCGCGCAGTAGAGTCACCGGCATAACAACGAACGATGCGCGAGGTTATCACGTTTCTGGCTCGACTTTACTCGAGAACACCTAGATATATATCCCGTGTGTGTCACACCGGCCAGCGAGATCGAAGGAAAGGTGCGAGTCAGAAAGAGAGAGAGAAAGAAACTCTCAAACGTAATCCTCGTAGTGGCAGGTGAGGGGGATCCCGGTGTTCCGATCGAAGTCCGTCACTAAATCAATCTACTGGCTGCACGCCGACTTCTGCTCGTCGTTGAACTTGAACTCCGTGCGGCGGCGGCGGCGGTTGCTGCTGCTGTTGATGCTTGAAGGGGCAGGTGAAAGAGAGCAGTGTGTCACTTGCTCTGGTATACGATGCTAGTAGGTATAACTCCGTAAGTGTGTGCTCGATGAGAGCGCGACTGCTGAGAGTAGTAGCACGCGTCGAGTAAACGAGAAAGAGAGAGCGGCACGTCCACTCGGTACGACGTCGGCCTGCGAACTGAACGGAGGCGCGCGCGCTGCGTGAGCCGTGAGCCACTCGCGACTGCTGTCTTGGCCCCAATGTCGCCTGGCTTCGTCTGCCTCTGCCTTCGAGTTCGAGTTTGATGCCAGTCGAACCAACCAACGAACCAACACTCTCTGAGAAACCCGCGCGCCTCCTCGCTCCCTCTAGCTGCCAGTACCGCCACCGCCACCGCCACCGCCGCCGCCGCCGCCGCTCTCTTCCTCCCTCCCTCCGCCTTTCTCTCTTTCTCTCGGGCAAAGCTGCCCCCACCGCTTCCTGGACGTGTCGGTGCAGTCTGCGCCAAGTAGTATGAGTCCCCGGTACGTGCTCGGTTGTGTCTGGCAAAGAGCGCCGCCACCGGCCCCCGACACTCACTGTCCCAGTGCTACGAGTAGCTCTCTTTAGTGGGGGGAAGCGCGCGTCCACCCGCCGGGGGAAGTTTATGCCTGGTTTATACTCCGGTTTATGTGCACTCCCCACTGTACCACCGCACCGCCACCGCCGCCGACTGCTCCTGCGTCAGAGGATTTCGCCTTCCCCTCACAGCCATACCGTCCAGAGAGCGCGGCACCCACACCGACCAACAACGCCGCCGTCCTCTTAAACTGCGGCGCGCGACCGTCCAAACCAGCCACCCAGCATAGATTAGATTGCGTCGCGCGACCACGCTCGCCGCATCCCAACTCTTACGCACTCGTCCTCCATGCATTGTCGTGTTTCCACTTCCTCGACGTTCCTCTTTCATATGCATTCCGATCTTCGACGGATCCACTCTTGGACTCACTCACTGCTCTATTTACTTTGATACTTCGCTCCATTGTAACTGGATCGCTCGTCACCAGCAGTGAGAGTGGATTGTTTGATTTTCAAAGATATCGAAGGGATTCGATTTACATTGCGAGAGATGTATGTCGTATTCCAAACATCCTCCAAGCGTCCGATCGTCTGCTGACTTGTACCACTCGATGCATTGTTGACCAAGTGTTTTATTGAGCGGGTAATGGTTCGAGTAGGTTTCTCGATAAAGCGGCTTGACTGGTAATGAGAGTATCTGAAGATCGACGTCAGCTTTGTCTCGAGGGACGCGCTATCTTGGGAGAGGATCGAATTAGTCTAAAGGACGTGGAGCGATGCTGTTGCTCTCCTGAAAAGGGTGGGTGGTTGAGGGTATCCCGAGGGAGGAATCGAGGAGGAGGAAAGTGGAGAGATGCGTGTGTCTGCGGGCGTGCAGCTGGAAAACAAAGAGAGGCGTTGGGAGGTGCGAGGCGGGCAGCAAGCGTCATATCGACTTTGGGCGTAAGCTCTCGGTCTCACAAGGACCCTCCACCGGCTGGCTGGCTGGCTGGGTTGGCTGGCTGGCTGGTTCGCCGCCCGTCGTCCTCTATAAACCGAATGCCAGACAACGAGGGCATCAGCCCCCATGAATCACCGGCGCGGTCACCTTCACTTTTTATGCAACTCCGCTTCTCCTCCTCCGCCTCCTCCTTCGCCGCCTCCGCCACCGCCGCACCGCACCCGATGGACGAATATGCCGCGAGATCGATACGGAGAAATGCGTTTCGCCGTAAAACAGCCGCTCGAAAACAGCTCTCGCATTTTTCTCCTGTAACCAGTCGCGCGCGCGCGCTCGCGCTCTCTTATCCAACTTGAGCCATTGACAGGGAGCGTTGAGCGAGCAATGTTTGCACTGTCTGTTATAATTAGTATGGAGGAAGCGGAGTGTGGCTCGATCGTCGGGGAAATAGATCGTTCGGGGAAGCGAGAGTGATAAAGTGGAAAGATTGGAGAAAGAGAGAGAGAGTGAGAGGGGGGGAGAGTGGGAAAAGTGGAGGAGGGATTGCATCACTCGGGTTTATCGCTGGTGGGCCCGGCTCTCGCCCGGGGAGGGCTGCATTAATGAGGTCGTATTAGAGCCGATTAAAGTAGCGGCGAGCGATTAAAACGGCCGCTGCTCCCCCGTGTCGCGCGCTCCAGCCCGGATTTGGCTGTCTTAATCCGAGCGTTAATTAGCTCGTCTCGAGCAGGTGCTCCGCCTCTCGGTGGCGAGCTATCGCCCGGTCAACAGAAGGAATGCGTCGAGGAGAAGGAGCCGTTGCTTGCACGCCTCGAGAGAAAGGGAAGTGGCCTAACGAGAATAGAGGACATTATTGACTGGCAAATGCATCGGCGTTCATCGAATCTGCATAGACGCGCGTGTTTCGGCTTGATTCCTCGAGGCGAGGAACAAAAAAGCACGCCGAGCCAACTGGAGACGGGAGTGGAGATCGCTGCTGGACCGAAAGGGAGAGAGAACGCGCCGTTGGAAGGCGCGCGCGCGCGCGCGCGTGTCCGATGCCATTGGCGCTTTTTCACCGCTCGATTTGCATAGATCGCACCCGCATAATGATCGCCGGGCGCTCGAGTGCGTTTATGGCGAGCGAATTTGGAATTTCAAGGACTCCCAGCAGACATCGCCACCGACGTGCATCGCCTTCTCTCTTAGCTCGAGAACGCGCCCGCGCCCGCGTCCGCGCGAGCACTCGATGCACTCACTTGCAGCGACCTTCTCCCACGTGTGCGCGCCGCCCGTGAGACGCAACTGCGAATTTTGCATAAACAAGTCCGACATAAAAATAACGGGGCGCAACCTGCGTAGATCGGGCGGTGCATCGCCGCAGAGACGCTCGAAATCATAAAACATTAGCCATTTGACAGAGGCCACTTGATTAATTCTCTGTCGTTATATCTCATACAAGTATATTACAAATATAACGAAGATAATAAACATTTCCTGGACATATGGCAATTTTATGCAACAATTATCCGTTGCTGTTGTTGTTATGTTTGAAATAATAATTTAATCATTCTATATGATTACATTAATATATATACAATAATAATAGAGAAGAAAAGAGATGGCTATTGTTAAATGCCCAGTATTTTATGATGACTGACTGTGCGTCGACACCCAACAAAGTCAATGTCAAGAGCGAAGTCATTGCATCGGCGTTCCCCTGTATTTCGTCATTGGAGCGACACCATTCGGCTCCCGGCGGATTTGGGCCACCTCACCTCGCAGATATACGTTTATCACGGTGATGAAGTGCGAAGCTAATCTGCGCAGCGGCCATCTCTAAGTTTAACTGCGATTCTTCGCACTTGACACATAAATTGCGCCTCTACCAATTGACACGTGAACCTCCTGGCGGGCAATGCCGTTCTTCTCACCCCGTTCTTCCCATTTTAGTTTTTCAACATTTCTATTAGGAAACACTCTTTATTATTCTCATCTTTCTTCGATTTTTCATTGAGCACTCATTAATTCCTCGTGATTTTTTTGCTAGAATTACTACTTCCAAACGCAGTAGTATACTATTTCCAAGGATCTCAATATGCATTCTTTACTAATGCATTGGAAAGCTGATTGCAAATTTATGTAAGATAAAGTCACAAAATACAAGAAATGAAGTACATAACAGTAATATTATTCAAGTCAATTTTTGTCCACGACTGTTTCTCATCAGAATGAAAATACTATTTACAATAAAAGACTAGACTCAATTGAATCCATTCGGTTCGCGAAGGATTAATGAAACCGATGTAAGGAAGATTTTCTTTCCGATCCTAATTAGACTGGGTATGCCGAACTCTCCCAGGAAGTTGCCCCGAGTAAATAGAGCCGGGACTCTCTGGCAATTCCACCTGTCATCGACGTGCCAAGTTGTGGCAGAGGGTGCGTGTGGCAGAGCGAGCGAGTGCGCGAGGCGAGAGCAGTTATCTAAGGATATTTTCATCTCGGCGCCTGCGAGATTCTCGACGCTTGCTCGTTAATATCGGCTGCCACGCTTGAGAGAGAGTAGCATATTTTGAAGTGGCCGCCACAGACCAACAATAATTTCAATTTCTCCTTGCCTCGCGCTCTAAGCATCTTTTTCTCTCTCCCGCTCGCCTGCCTGCTCGCCTGCCTGCCTGGAGAAAGTGTAACTGTTCAAGTAATAGTGACGACGCAGGTGTAATCCGGATTGCGCGTGCCAGCGCTTCTTAGATACTCTTTTTATCCGGCTCTCGCTACGCCAAAGCAATGCATGCGTTTCAGCCAGTTCAGCTGTAAATATTTGTGAAGTTTGAAGATTTCTTACATGCTTTTGTCTTGGCTAAATTCAGTATGTGACGTTTGAGTATTTTCATAGACTGTTCCACGTCTGTTTATTCGTTAGTCAAGTCATTAATTAAAGTTTTTTCCTCTTTCTAAAATTAGAACTAATTTATACGATGGAAAACAAAAATTGTATCTCTTCTACTCTGACCGTGTTTTCGCTATGACAAACCATCTATTTCTTCTTTGTACGTTCTTTATTCTTTGACGGTGGAGTATTTCCAAAACAAGAGGGTTCAATCGAGCGCTCGATTGTTTATTTCGACGGGAGAGCAACTGACGTTTTAGCATTGGACCAGAGCCATCGGCAGCCATTGTCTCGGGGCGAGCCGGATAATCGATATATGTTTCGCTAATTAATTCAGTGAGGTTGGTAGAAGCACTGGCAAAGGCCGGGGCCGAGCGAGAGGGCGCCGATTGGCCCGATTATTAATTGATACGTGCACAGAGCAACCAGGATTCTTAATCATCGGAATTTCCCTTCGGCCGAATGATATACCTTTGACTAGTGACTCGTGAGCAACCTCGAGCGGAGAGCGATGGATCCGATTGTGTAAAGGTCTCCGTCGAGATTCGGGCCGAGTTCATTGGCCCCTCAAATCCAAATCTCAAAGACGAGAATATTTGTTCCAGAAATATACAAGCGTATGATTCCAATCAAGATCCACTCGAAACTAAATTATTGAAGTTAATTTAATCATTGCAAATCCACCAAGGGTCAATTAAATGGCAGATTAAAATCTATGCATTTATTGAATGAGAATTTCTTTCCTCCCGTTAATTATTTTCGTTATCTCGATGCAGATAAAGGCATATCATGCCGTGACTAATGCGTGGTTAATTTCGCGCATTATCCATCTGCAATCGTACATCATTTGAATAAAATTGCACTCTCGGATAAATCGCTGGCGTTAATTCAATCCTTTCTAATCTACGAAGGGTTAATCAAATGATGAGTATTGATTAATGGGGCGAAGATTGTCTTTGTTACACTAATTAGATTCGAGGTCTCGATTGTGTAAAGCTTAAGGTCTCTTGGGCGAGATTGGGGCCGGGGTTCACTGGCCCCTGGAATCCAAATCTCAAAGGCGAGAACGTTCTTCTCTCGGCGCATATGCATGTATCCAACCTCCTCCGGCGGCCTGCACGCCCGTCCTTCCTTCCACGTGCACGCACACACACGTGCACAGCCACACCCACACAGAGGCCGCTCCAAAAATAACAATCCTATCTTACAGAATAGTCTGGGTAGGTGCGTGTGTGCGCGCGATCTAGCATTCGATAACCCAAGTTCGTCGGTGTGTGCTATCGTTTCGACGAGATCTTTGCTTCCTTTGGCAAAGCTCTCGCCGATCATCCCGAGCTCTCGATTATCTCGATTCTGAGGGACTTTGATCCTTCGGAATAGCATCAGTGGCTTCATTTGCATGCGCATTTTCTTGCATATGAAATATGTTCGTAAAGATTTGATATTAAAATTGAAAGTCTGTCATTTGTAGTTGTTTGTTGTAGGAAATTTATAGGAAAAGCATAGGTTTTTATTTGGACTTACTAAAATGAATTAGTAATTATAAATATTTTTTCTAGCATTTCAATTATATTTATCTATAAGCCTCTATTTTTTTTATCGAGGACTTAACATCGACTTTGATGCCAAAATGAAAAATCTTCCAATTCTTTTGGTTCACAGAGAACTAATCGCGAGCTATCAGTTTCAGTAGCATCGACAAAGTAGCTAAGAAACTTTACAACGTTTTCCAATGGTACACTAGCGATCCTCCATAATAGAAGTCTGGAACGTTCGAGAGCGGTTTGCCCGGCTCCGGGACAATTTCCCAGGAACACCTAGATTGAGAACGAGCCGGTAGAAAACACAGCTTTACACGAGCAAGAATCTAAAAACAAGGGAAGTCTGTTGGAAGGTAATAGGAATGCAAGAGCGAGAGTCGGCCTGACAAAGCTTTGTCGGGTAAGGAGATGCATAAAATGAGGAAGCATAGTCGCAAACAGAGTTCTTCCTCGTTTTTTTTTAAAAAAAGAAGAAGCAAAGGACGATAACACTGACTGGAAAGCCGATGGGATCTGGCAATGGACTTACCACTCACCGAGAGTCGAATCGGGCCTGTTTCACCGAGAGTTGAATAATAAAATATCTCGAAGCTATATCGCCGAATGGTTGCTTCTTACACACAGCCTACTTGTCCGTCTCTCGCTCGCTCGCTTAGCAGCGACGCGGCCAGCGGCGCTCCGGTACTTTCATCGGCCGAGTGAAAGCAATATGAAAGTGCTTGATTGCAAAGTAGAAAGGTGAAATGTACGATAAAAAGACGACGGGCCCGTTACGTGCGTGCACCGCTGCGCGCGCGCGCGCGTACGTATACGATACGAGTTCTCGGCTTTCCAAGGAAGAAAGGAGCGCGCGGAAAGAGAGCAGCCAGATAGACGCTTCCCAGTACAATGTTGTAGTCGGTGGAGATACTCGGCGCGGATCAGGGCCCGGCAAAGAGGAGGAGGCGGAGGCGGAGGCGGTGGAGGTGGAGCGTTATGCAGGGAAAAGGAAGGATGGGGCCGATTATGGTGGAGAACGAGACGCTCCCGTACGCAGCCCTTGATCTCCCTCGCTAAGGTCAACACGCTCTCTCTTTCTCTCTGTCTCTCTCTCTTTCCCTCTCTCTACGCCGGCCATTCATTCTTTCCCAAGCGTCGTACGTACACCAGTGCCACCGGCCTGCACTGTTACCGATTCGCTTCCTTGCGTAATTCGGACTGCATAATCGCGCACTTCCGATCCTTGGCCCGTTCCCTCTCCCCCAGCCGACACTCCACTCCAACAAGTAACCATTCGGCTAGAGAATCGACGTCAAGCACTCGCCGTGCCAAATCTGCTTGTGAGATCATTCAGTTTCCTCGTGGATCACCGTCGTGATTTTTGGTTGTCAGGGAAGAATTATTATTCGAATGACGCAAAGAATTATGGGCGAGATTGAATTTTTTCCTTTTATGTAATGCTGTATTTTATTGTGGCGTTGAAGGAAGATTGGAATTTAAATAATTGCGAAGTGGTTGTGTCTTGGAAATACTTGAAAAAATGTTTGTTTGATTAACTTGATCAGATTTGCCATAAATTGGATTATTCCACTTGGCAATACATCTTTTGTGCAGATCGGAGACTTGCGCACTTGCCACTAAAGCTTTGTCGAGCGACCAACTCATGCTCCTCGGCTCCTGTTACTTCATTCACATATCGAACGGAGTCCCTTGCACTTGATACCTCGCAGAAATGTTATGTATCTACAGTCTTGCATAACGCAAATACTATTTCTTATCAGAACTTATGAATTATAAATATAAATTACAAGAAAACCTTAAACTATTTATTTAGACTTATAAATAAGGAAGCCTGTTGTCTGAAAAGAGATTCTAGCAACACAACAATACAGGAACTATAAAAAAGTACTAAAATTATTAAAGCTGAAGTATTGTTTGGTAAAGGCAAGCATATTTAACGAAATAGGAAGTCGGTGTTACACGTGCAGAAGATACATAAGAGAAGGCGGTAGGCAGTGGGCCCAAAGGAAATCCTGGCCGAAAGCGTGGCGAGATCGCTGGGCTCTCGTCCGGCGGCTATAAATAAATCAGACTGCAACGCAGATCATTCGTGCGCGCTCGCCCTGCAGCAGAGAGCAGGCTATCCTTCGTAATTGCTAAATTGTTGTAAGAGTGGCGGGAAGCCGTGATAACTGGCTATCGGCTCCTCTCTCTCGGCCTGATAGCCAGTTATCGGTAGGAGGACCGACGGGAGAGGGAGAGGGAGATCTGCCTCTTATTTCATTTGGCACGGGTCAGTACGGTGATAACACTTGCAGCTCTCTCTCCCGATAGCTCCCTTTCTGCCACTGTCTTCGCGTGTGACTTCCCAGCCTATCTTGCTTCAATGAACTCTTCGAAATCGACTTTTATTTATGGCCTCTCAACGATCAACAGTATGACAGCATTCGATGTTTTGGAACATTCTTTGCCAGTTGCGGAGCATCTATAATTATAGAGAGAGTTGTCGCAGCTATCAATTAATTAGCGCGATATTCACTCTCCGTTTTCCCCGGGAAATATTAAAGTGGATATAACCGTTCGTGTCTAGAATTATACACTCCTCGATTTTTGTCATTACTCCAATCTCCATAAAGTTAATAGTTGCCGAGATATTTGCAAGAAACTAGGAAAGTGTGTCTATTTTTCAAGATTACCGCTGGGGTTCCTTCGGATTCGCCAAGACTTTTAGTACGCCGGATAGTTACGGCTGGATAAACAAATCTCTGCTTAAATGTCCAGCTATCCGTACTGATTAGGTTTATTTTGCCCTTGTTGATCGAGCTATTTACGAGAGGAAATCACGAAAGAGAGGAGCGCAAAGAGCAGGGCTAATCGCCGGATAATAATGGCCTCTTATAATAGCTGGTTGGTGGGATGCAATTGCATATTAGTCGGCGGCACATTATGCGAGAGAGTTATCGCTCTCGGAGTCAGTGGCGGCGCAGCGCGGCGCAGCCTCCCGCGCCGCCGCCGCCACCGCCGCCGCCGCTTTCATTTTCCCTCCGCTGGCACCTATCGCGCGCCGGCTATCTCGGATCGACGCACCGCTAATAGAGATAAATGTCAGGGTCGATTCGCCAGGCTTTCCTTTGGCCAGCCCGATTTTCCTCGGGGATCCTCCTCCTACCTCTCCGCCGCTCTCTGCCAAGTGCACCCAGCCGCGCCGCGCCGCGCCGGTGTATCTAATCTTAATGCGTGCGTTGCCCTCGGAAATGTTCACGGTGACATTCAGACCTTGCTGAATTGCCGCACTTGCAACATAAGTGTCTGACCTGTCAGATCGAAATCTCTCGCGAGATTCTCGCCGTTTGCTTGCCATCTTATTTTAATAATAAAAGTCGAATTATGTAAGTATTGATATATCGATGTATGTATAATTCGTAAAATTTCAATTCTGCAAAGGCAGAATTATTTTTCTCTATTTAAAACGTATGATAAGATTCAATGATAAAATATTCCAAGTTATTAACTATTTCATTAAAGCGATCTGGCAGTGGAAAGGATACTTCATTAATTTCTTATGAAACTAAAATGACAGCGTTGCCACAATTACCACAGCACTAAGTTCACATTGTACACGCGTAAATGACAAGCCCCAGCAAGGTTTTTGCAAAGATCACGACTGGGAGATTAATTTTTTAAGTCTGACCTTTGCACAGTAGAGAAGACGACGACTACCTTAATTACAATGAATCCACTCTTATAATAAGGAAGGTGCGACGCAAGGGTAGACGGTGATGGGGGGGAACAACAGGAGATTATCGGATGTAATAGAGACGGCGCGCGCGCGCGGCGTAATTCGTGGTAGCAGTGGTTATTTTCGCTCGTCGCAAGTGCGCCGCTCGTGCCGTGTTGCAAGAGGCGCAAGGAGCGAGAGCGTGCGAGAGGGAATCGCGCATAAAGCGAGAGAGGGCGCGAACACCGATCAGGTGGAAAATCCGTGTGCGATTGTGGAAGTCGATTTCCGCGAGGGTTGGATTGGTCGAGTGGGAAAATGCTAGAAGTGGCTGAGCTCCTCGGCTATTGGGTCAACAATCGGCAACCGATCGCTGTTTACCATTGGGACAATCGGTCATTAATGCCACAGGTGGCAGCCGGCCGGCGCGAGAGAGCCAACTCGCATCGACACCTCGGATTATCCGATCGCGACCGTCCGGTATAAATAGTCGACGATCGCCCGATTAAATTAGCGACGTTCCTAGCCCGTTTACCTATTAATACGCCCGAGATATTTCCCACAGACACACTAACGTTATATCAATATTCGGACATCAGTGTACTTCACGTGCGTGTGTATTCGTATTGCGAATGAATCAGCGATGAGTAAACCGTTTGTTAACATTAGGTTCTTGCGATGTCTCTACCTTTGTAAGAGAATTTCCTTTCTTGTACCTGATCAGCTTAACCACACAGCAAAATGCAAAAATTATTAAATTATTGCACTATAAATATTATTCATATAATATAATGTTTACGCAGAGAAAATATCTTTATATAATGAAAGCCAATTAAATTAGCTCGTATATTACGCATATAATATCATATTACGTAGAATGATATAATTGTAGATGACGCAGGAGAAATATGGCTATCACTCGTGTATAATTAAAGTTGCTAAAAGTTGTATAACTATTCTTCGCACAGAGAAGCGTGTACTTGACAGTCCTGATTCAAAGGCAATGAAATTAGCTTGTGTACTAAGCAGCCCCGTCGATGGGAGCTGCGCGCATATACGTATGTTCCTTCTTCGCCGGCTGCCCTCCGGCTTTCTCCTCTAGGAGATCTAATAATATCGCGAGGATTTTAACCCCCTTGTGTTCCCGAGCCGGCTTCTTTTCACTCTTTCTCTGTGTGCGCGCCGCCGCGCCGCTCGATTAAGGGATGACGCATGATAGAGCAACACCACCACCACCAGCACTATCACGCGAGACTAAGAACACTGGTTGCTCGTCGGAGGAGGAGGACAAAATCGATCTGTCGTTGGTTGGAGTGCGCGCGTCCGAGAGCATCAAGTCGAAGGAAGCCGCGGAATCCAGTGAAAGTGCGCGCTCTCGGAGGAAAAGGGAGAGAAAAAGAGAGGGGAGGAGAGATGGGGAGAGTGCTTTCCCCGGGAGAGTCTTTTACAATCTTTCACGCTTTACCTGCTCCAATTAAAAGCGAGCGAGCGAGCGAGCGAGCCTCGCTCATCCGCCGCTATGATAATCCCTCGGGTTACGTCAGCACGAGAGAGCTCCTCTCTCGCATTATATCCACCAGCCCGCTGCCACCAACCCTTTCACACTCTCCCAGTCATCCACCATCATCATTTTCAGGAATCCTCAAAACCGCTCGCTTCGGCAGTCGCGGAAAAATCGCGGCCGTTCCTCTACCGCCGGAAAGTATGTTTGTTATCGCGCAGGGGATTCAGACTGTCTGGCAGCGGCGGCGGCGGCGGCGGCGATGAGAGCGTGTGTGTGCGCACACGTAATTCCGCGGTGTGTGCTTGTGCGGCGAGATCGTAACCGCAAAGAGCGGAGAACGCTCCTAGAGAGCCAAGATCACGTGCTGGCAGTAGGCAGGAAATCCTAGCTGGCGGTGCAGCAGCACACCTTGGAGAAAGCAGCCTTCGTGATCTTGGTACGTGCCGAGCGACGCGAGAGTAGCTTGTGTTACTATTAAACCTGCACTTCTACATCTCTCTTTCTCTCTCTTTCTCTGTGCATCGAGAGACACCATCGTTGCACGTGAATATCCCTCCGACACGCGCTCTCCTTTCTTCCAAACGAGTGCGCGCACGCTCGGTTATTTTAAAGTAGTTGTCGAGAAGATTTGTTGTTTCAAGAATTCTGTACAATTTGGACTTGAATATCGCCATGGAAGTTGCCACTTTTTTTATTATATGTATTGTTTTCACCTATCTTTACATTCCTCTGTTTATCTTGGTTTTCTCGAGCAGCCAAGAGATATCCAAGATTGGATTGATCTGGCGCAGAGTGCATAAATCGAGATCGAAAGAGAGTTTTGCGCGAGGTAAGAGTGGATTCTTATCGAGGGAGGATATTATTTCTGGCTCGGGCGATTCCTGGCCTGCCTTAATGGCTCTGTGGGTGCCTTGTTTGGCCGGTGTTTTTGAATCATCGGTGGCCGAGCGAGCGAGTCAGCCTGGAGGAGAGAAAGAGAGGCGAGCTGATTCATCGCGAGCCACCGAGCGAGAACAGAGGAATTTGCGAATGGTCTCCTTCTCCCTCTCTTCTCATCTCATCTCTTTCTCTCTCTCTTTCTCTCTTCTCGTCGGTGGGACGCAACTTGACATATCCTGTGTGTGTATCGGGCGACAAAAGCGGCCTTGAAGCTCGCTGATCACTGCTCCCCGCATTCGAGGTGCAAAGCCCTCAAGGTCGCCGCATATAATTGGGTCTGAAGCCCACTGCCTTCCCTCTTTCTCGCTCTTTCTCCGTTTCTTTCTCTTGCCTTCCTTCTTTCGCTGCTCCGCCTCAAGTCTGCCTGCCTCTCCCTGTCCCTGTCTATGTGTTGCATGCACGCTTACTCCCCGGCAGCGTTGCATCTCCGGCGATCCTTCCTTCTCCAGCAGATCCAGTGTGCCGCGTTATTTCACACTGCCGTCCGATCAACAACCACGAAGGACGACTGCGATTATCCGCTCGAGTGTCACAGAAATAGTGAGCGCATTTCTGCTAGCCGGCCACCGAGCGGCCAATTCGCTCGGCTAGTCATCTTGACATTGTTGTTTCGAATATTCTCCGAGGAGAAAGAATCGCTTAAGCTTCCCTTTGATGTATTCTCGTCGTTCTCGTGATCACCGCGCCTCCATCACTCGGTCTCTTTGTCTCTTGGTAAATTAACTGTAAAGAAGAAAGAAACTCTCGGCTGCGTGTCGCGCGGCGCGCATTAAGGTAGGTTGCGTATTTCGGAATGCGTGGAACTGTAAAGTATATTTAAATCCTGCCGAGAATTTAGAAACTCCTCAAATTGTATATCGTTCTTTTTTTGAATTCGCTTTCAATATAATTACTTCACAGTGACTGTTATAATTTTATTTGAAAGTACATACAAATTATTTCATATTATTAAACAAAAGTATTACAAAATGAAGAAGGGTGGGGAAGAGGTTGAAATTATAAGGGTTCCGAATGAATTAGGGAACCCCGGGAAATGCCGATGTCTGAAATAGCCGGAGCGAGGCATCGTCGTCGTTTGCGATGCATTAAGGTAATGGTGGGTGGTAGAAAGGAGGGTGGCGGAATTTCGAAAGTAGGCGAATGGAGCAGAGCAGGCAGAGAGTGGCGAAGTGCACTGGCAGAGAGCGCGGGTTCGAGGTCGCCGGTTACATAATGCGGATATTAGCTATTATTCACGTCGCTTTGGTAGCAGGCCAGGCCTTAAACTTCGAGGTATACCCGAAATACATACATTGAAGTCAGCAGCGACAAACTATGCCAACCTTCCTCGCGACCAGAGAGAGAGATGCGCCCCTGGACCGAGTGGATGCTGCCTCCTACTAGCTTCTTCCTAGATAATATAGTAGCACTTTAGAAATTTACGAGTTGCTTGGCAGCTGGCGCTTGCCGTTCGAGAATCAAGACGTAACTCCCCTGTCAGGGATATCTTCGTCTAGGACTTCATGCCTTTGATTTCCAGTCCTAGATTCGCCAAGGGAACACGTGTCCTCCTCCCGGAGATGTATTAACTGTCGGATGAACGGAAAATCTTTCGCTTAGAAGCATCCTGGGACCAAGTCATCTTTGACCCAGTATTTGGAAATACATTGGGAGATCTATTTTTCATTAGATTGCTATCCAAATGTGTTCTACTACGTTCCTCGGCGAGTTTTCTTTTTTAGTGATTTTTTTAGCAATCTAAATGGTTAATTATATCGCAAAGCTCATGCATCTAGAAATGTATATCATTTGAATGAAAATGCATATGAAAATAACCGACCGAAATTAATCTAACCTCGCCTGGTTACCGAAGAGTTAAGTAAGCATGAATAAGTAAAGTTTGAACTCGATTGGCCGTTTATAAAGGCGGATCCTTTCGATTAAAAATTGCGCGATGTCTTACCGGTAACTGACAACTGCAAGTGGCACACTTTTAATTTTAGCATCGAAATGGATCTTAAGATTGCGCCAAGAAAAAGCACAGACTTATAAAAACGTAAGCTGTGAATGCTGAAAAAATATTCTAAATTATTAACCGTTTTATTAAAAAACCTAACACCGTAAAAAATGTCCTTATTATTTCTGATATACAATTAATTTTATATTGTATTTGAATTCCGTGCTACCCTTTGCTTACAAATGCAAGTATCAAGTGACAGGCGCTACTTTTCGCGCGAAACAATCGATCAAAACAATATTAACGCTGGCAGGGCGAGCACACTGTCAACAGTGTTGGTTGTGCGCTTAGAGTGGATCGATCTTGCGTCTTGGGAGTGAGGTCATCGGCTTCTAAGAGGAAGCGATAATGTACACACCGGTAATTAAATCACAGGACCAGCTTTTCGTCGAAACGAGATTATCTGCGAACGGCGAGTGACAGATCAACGATGACGGACTCGCACGCAAATAGCCGGCATCGATGCGCCAGATAGGTCATCCAGCTTGAGGATTACCGGCTTTTATCTCGACTCTTCTCTCTCACTAGATATCCTATTAACAGCCGTGCGATGCACCCGTTACATTTATGCAACAGACTCCGACCGACGTCAGACCTGCTCGCACTCCAGCAGTAAACAGGAACTTCTTCCTCATCATTCCTATTTCTTTTCGTTCCCCTCCAACGATCGTCTCCTTTATAATATTGCTTGTTGTGTTATGTAAATTTACAATCTTTGGATATTATCCATATTGATATTTTGTCTGCGCCACCACGGATACGATTCGCCTCTTGTAAGAATCTTGAATTTAGACAAAACGTAAATAAAGATAACACCAAAACATTGAGTAACAACGAGCAACAATAATTTCCTCGTCGTTGCTTCGGTGGATATAGATCTTCGATTGCAATTCTTTCTCCGATAGGACATAGGAAGCGAAATAAGAGGAGCGAGGAGGAACATGTGGACGGGGGTAGCAAGGGGGTCGACATTACAAAGAGCACAAGGGAATCGCGGGAGGATCGGCCGGTGCAAAAAAAAAGGGAGAAGAAGGGGGCTGGTGGAATCTGGAAATCGGGTCACGGGGTAAAAAGAGGCTGGTTTTCTTTCGATAGATCGATCGAAAAAAAAGGCAGGCAGGCAGACTTCACCCTCGACGACTAACCGTAAACTTAGGGTAGCAAGAGGCACTCTTCACCCTGTATCTGCTTCCTGCCTCTCCTCCCCCGTTTTTATTCTGTCAGGATCCTCGCCTTTGTGTCCTTTGTGTTGTTCCCGTACGCATAACCGTACATTGCTCTCTTCTCGCGAGACGATCTTCAGCGAGAGGTGTCTCCGTTAGGAAGAGTATCAAACTACTCTCGGATATCTTGGGCTTCGGGAGAGGAGAGGAGAGGAGGAGAGGAGAGCGAAGGATTAGGTCACTCGAGAGGAGTCGGGAGTTGAAAGAAATTTCGATTACGGCAGCCGGCCTCCTCTGCCCGACCTCTTCTCGATCCTCCTGAAATACTCCTTACGGTACTTCGTACCACATTGACTGCTCTTCTGCGCTCGCTCGCGCACGCTTTGATTGTCAGGAGAGAAATGCAGCCTTAAAAATGATTTAATAGTCGTCTATCTTCTCGCGGGTTGTAGCTCTTGCCGGCGCGCCGGATGACGAAACCCTCCTCTTTTAGTACAACCTCCACCACCTCTCCTCCCTCTTTCTCTGCGCCTCCTCCCGAGACTTCTTTCCTGAGTCACTCGGGGCAGACTCCGCCGATCTGAACGGTGCCGTATCGGCTACGCGCGCTTCTCCGAGCACTCGGAATTGCGTCCGAGAGAGTTGCATCGGCGATGCATCATTGCAGCGTCATCCAGACAGAGATGATTACTTTGTCGCGAGGGCATTGCGGAATCGCCAAAGACATCCGTGACTTTCCTTCGGTTTTGCGCCATCGAACTCGGTGACTCACTGTCAAGTGAATATGCGCGCGCGCGTCTGATACACGCATCCTTGCGACATCCTCTCTCGTCGATACGAGATTGGCCGCGATAACGATCGACGTCGCCTATCGAACTGCCTCGTTGTATTATCGATGCGCGTTATAGCTCGCGATGCTAGTCAATCTGCATAGAAAAGCGGCCAACCAATTGCGGAACCGTCACCAGTCAATTATTGTGGAAGAACCGCTCGTGATAATCGCCAGCCCGATATTCTTTGCCAATAGCAATTGTATTCGGAGCGCGCACGCCCGTTCCAACATTCGCAACCAACATTGTGTAAGCGAGTTTGTTTCATCGTCGCTTGATGAACATATGGCCACGCGTTGCTAGTTTTTTTAAAGGGTTTTATCTTATTTAATTGTAACGATACATTATTCACCAGATATGTAAAGATACAATTTCATACGTGTCTGATAAAAATGGGGTGCGCCCCGGGAATCACCTGTGCCGGCTGATTCACTTACCTTTGAATCACAACTGTCACACTCCACTTTTTATCGGGCATTCCATAGTGTTATGTAAATAAAAAATCCGACAAATATGTTTTCTGGAATTCTGTAGGTTAGAAAAAATTTCTTTTCTTCTTTATTACAAACATAACAACAATAATTACGCCTCCATTATACAATAATACAAACATTAAAAATAGCTTTTGTTAAATATCTAATAATTTCTAATTTTGTCCCAATGTGCGACTTAGGAATTAGTAGTAGGCGTCGCGCGACAGTTGCAACGAGATTGGGATGAAAAGTGAGGGTTGGCCTGTTAAGGATGCGAGTTGGGAAGCGGTGGAAAGGAAGTGGGACGGGATAGGAAGCTTTGGCGGGGCGGCAGGGCGGCGGAGGAGGAGGCAGAGTGAGCCACCGGAATCGGGTGGAAGAGTAAGCAAGCGGCTGGGGCGTAAGTGTGTCGTGGTGAAGCGGTACACGCGACGGATCCTCTGTCATAATATGTAGTTTCACAATGGCGGCTATCGAGGGCAGAACACCGTTAGCTCCTTCGTTGCTGGTACCGTGTTACCCAGAGCCGGCTGCCCCGACGCTCGCTCCGACGCCGCTACGCTGCAAGAAATCCTTTCGTCTCACCTCTTTTACTCCTCCTCCTCTTTCTCTCTTTCTTTCTCTCCACTCTATCTAGTTACCGTCACTCACCTCCTCTCCCTCGTTAACTGAACTCCTCTTCACTGATCCCTCCGACACCGTGACTCTCGTGCACGTCACGTTTCTTGCGGTGGCGTTACCGATACTCGAATTATGCCGTCCCTCTCTCGCCACTGCCAGCCCTCCAACTTTTTACCCCGCCCCGCCGCCGAAATAGCGAGACGCGATCTTTAAGGGTAGTCCGTGTGTGTTTACCTTAACATGTACTGTAAACAGAATTAAATGACACGCAGAGTTACATTAAAATAATGATAAATGAATTAAACATTTACATCTTTATTGCAATGCATTGCATTTTTATATGCAAAGATTAGTAATTTGATTTCGTATAATTTGATTCGAAGGCAATTGGCCTGTACTTTTAAACTGGCTGTTGGTTGGGGATTGTTGTTGCGTGAAGGAGTTAATTGATCGGTCACTCGATGGCCGCCGGCATTCAGGCCAGGTAGAGTTCCTTGGTCCGAAGTCTGATTCAAGATGAATCGGAATCTAGCCTTCTTATTATTGACGATTGCCGCTCGTATTGGCAGCTATTGATCCTTCTAGCAGGTTTTGTCTCCCGACCTCTTTTTCTCTCCCTCTTTTTCCCCTCTCTCTCTCTCTCTCTCGCTCTCTCGCCAGTTCCTTTTTGAATAATTGGAAGTTGAAGGAGGCTCGGGGGATGATGAAAAGCTTAATTATTTCGATAGTCCTGCCAGGCATCTTTCCCTTTCAACGATTTCCGGTCTGCGGAAGACTGGCTGGCTGTGTACACTGGTGGAAGTAGGTCGCGGCGCGCTGCCGCGCTGCTCCAAGGGATCGACTCTCAATCGAAATCCTCTCGTCGCACCGGTTCCGCCGGCGATCATCGATCACTAGTTAATACTAGTATTATATTCTGGGTTAATGGTAATACGATTCCGAGGATAAACCAGGCCCGATTGGAACACTACTGGATAGGAAGAACGGCTCTCATTTAGCACGTTAATGAGGCATCCCCGGTGCGCGCTCCACAGTCGAATAAAGTTAGCGGCTCGAGTGGCCCTCGATACATTTTTTCGTTGCGCCGGCAAAAGATGGAAAAAGTTCCGACGATATCGGTGAAGAAATTGCTCTCAAGTGGCTTCTACCGCGAGGCCACTTGGGCTACTTCGATTTTCCGCCCTTTCCTATTTTTTGTCGAAAGAAAGGGCTTGTGCTGTTCGAGAAAAGGCGAGGAACGACTGGAATTATCGTAGCGAGCATCCAACGCTCGTTCGCTCGCTCGTAAGGTTAACGACACTCTCGGAATAGGGAGGCTGATCTGAGGCACATCCAGGATGTCCGCAAGGCGATAGGAAGCGGCGCTGGCGTATCCTGGACTCGAGACTGCTGACGAGTCATATCGGGCGCAGACTCTTTTCCAAGCCTCGCTGCTGTCGCGATAGCTTGAAATCACTGCTCCCACTAACCATTGCAGGGAGCGCGCGCGCTATCTTTCCCACACTTTTCCCTCGCACTTCAATGAGAGTTGGCATTCGGCTAAATTTACACTGTCTCGATCAGTGAACTAGTAGTGGGCGAATGCTGCTACTGCTGGTGGTGCGCTGTCGAGTGTTATTTCGAAGGCAGAGAGGTCATTCTTGTTTTGGTGATAGGGCCAGGCAGGCAGCCAGGCAGGCAGGCCGGTAGAGGAGAGCCGATATATCCTCGCGAGTGGAATCAATGGAAAAAACGGAATGACCAGGGAGCAGCGCGATGGTGGCAGGGATCGGGGCCAGAGAAAGTGGGCGATGAACCCGGTCCTCCATCGGTGTCCGAGTGCGCATTACGCTACTTAACAGCCGCGCCTTTCCGCTTCGAGCGCATTTCCATCCAGCCCACTACCACCCGCGCACACTGCCGCCACCCGTCACCCACCCAACCAACCAACTCTCTTCCTCTCGGCAGCCAATTTTCTGGCTAACTCTCGTTTCCCTCTATGCCGGAATTCGCCGATAGGAGGGTTGAAAATGGCAGCGTGAACAACGGCGCGCCACAGAGGAGCGGAGATAGGCTCGTTTACGGACCAGCCGAATTGCCCTCTTTGTTGAGCTCTCGGAATTACCGCGATAAATCGGGCTGCATTGCCAGGCTGTTTTTCACCGTCGCAACCGGTGAAAATACATCGGCAGCCGCGTGTTACATGGCCGGCAGTGACTGCTGCTAAAACTGGAAAGGGAAAAAATGGCTTTTACTCTCTCTCTCTCTCCTTCTTTCTTTCTTTCTCGTTCCTTCTCATTCTCTTTCTCTCTGGGTATATGACTGCAGTGCTCATGGGAATATCTGGTGGGTGCGATTGGTCCGTGTGTCGGTTCACGTGCATAGTGGAGGCTCTTCCCGCGGTGTTTTCGAAGGTTGCTCCTCACGAGGCACGTACACGAGAGGGAAAGAGTGTGCTGGCTTACGTATGCCTATTTCTGTACCGACGAACCCCTCTTTCCTGCCGTTGCATCGGCCCTCTTTGCCCTCCCTTCACACTCATATCGCCGCCGCCGCTTCTCTCCTGCGAGCCTTCATCCCACTTCCTTTCGATCTTTATCTTTATCCCGGTGTCCTTCGTCCTCCGGACTCGAGAGCGCAGTTGGCTCGTTACACACCAAGCGGATCACCTCACTTTAGTGATTCGGGATGTTTATTTATATATCTTGTAAATATCTTGTAAATATCTCTTGGATAAAATAAAGAAGAACGCTGTCGGTTTGTCTAGCGGTTTTCACAAAAAGAATTCTTTCGAATGCTCTTATTTGGCGAAGAAGCTGAAATTCCCTGTTTTGGCGATTTGAATTTCTTAAATGGTAAAATGAACTTGGCGTGAATTGAGCCAACTGTAGGTGCATCGAAGCTTTCGTCTCCCTTCATCCGTTCGGTTTCTTTCTTTTCCTTCTTCTTCTTCCTCTTGTTCTTTACTCCTGAGAGTACCAGAGTACCAGTCAGTCGACTCGCTCTCGGACCCGGCAGCTTATGTCTTGTCTTGCTCGTTGTTTGCGTCATCCGCACACGCCGCACTCCGTAACCTTCCTCAATAGAACGGCCGGCGTCCTCCTCCTCTCCGGCGCACGCTTCTCCCCGCAACAATGTCACTTTCCTAGAGAATGACAGCTTTGCGAGCTTGTTTTTCCAGCCGCTTGAGAATCCTCCATTGCCAGGATTTGGCATGTGGGCGAATCCGCGCTAAGTCATCGCTGTTTCGCAGAAACGATGTCTCTTTGAAAAATTCTTCCCCCCTGACAACTATGACAGATATCTGATAAATGAAAAACGGCGTTTTGTTCGCGAAAGATTCAATTGCCAGCAGAAAATTATTTGAAGAATATACAACGATTGTTTGAATAGTAATAATTTTTCTCTCGTTCTGTTAATTGTCCAGTGTGGGTAAAAGTATTCGTAGAAGAAGAATAGGAAAATATAAAGAAGTCTAACTTTTAAACTCGACTGTTATTCTAGTATTTATTTATCATTATTTTCCTAGCAGCGACAAATAGAAGAAGAAAAAACTTAATTGCACTGCCGCGCTCCTTTTTATTTTCACACTCTTACAGCAGGAATACTTTTGTCTCTCATTAAACGTATTCCGAATGTCGGAGAGCCAGGTGTTGCTTCATGGAATTGTAGGCTTAATTGCCATGGGCGCGAGCACTTTTCCAATAATTATCGCACTCTCTCGGCCAGTGCGAGGAGCGAGCACACACGCGCGCGTGGACTTTACGAGCCCCTATAACTCATTCACATTCGTGCGTTTTATGGCCGGCAGTAAATTTGTCTAGTAGCCGCTGTGTGAGCGCGCCCGCGCGCGAATAATCCTCGCTGGGCGTCCTCGCGTCGTGCAGGTTCGTTTAAGTGATTTTGTTGCTGCGAGGATTGCACAGTAGAATCAATCAGATTTTTTCTCGGTCGGCATCGTGCACGGACAGGTTGCGAGTTCGTCATTCATTCTAAGACGATGTTGGCTCGAGCGAAGCAGGGATTATTAATACGGGGGAATCCACTCTCCCAGGATAATGATACGCCATGACTAATAAACACCTTTCGCGGAACGGCAGGCCGTCTTATCCGCCGCCGGTTTTCTCTCTCGTCTCTCCTCGATCATCATCGAGTCAATAACTGACCGCTTAGCATGGAGATAAAGCGGCTTTAAATTGAGATCTCCTTGGAGAGTCCTCCTTTTTAGCAGCTCGTAAATGCCCGCGCCGCTTTATGAACTAGCATTCGCGTACTCGCGCACCGTCGCCGCTGCCGCCGGTGTAAAACTTTTTGCTGTCTGTAACTCGCGGCTGCCATCGTCAGTCGGCGGAGCGCTTGTAAGACCTTGTCGTTCGCATAATCGCATAATCACGGTGTCGAGTATTTCCTCCAGGCGATATCTAATGCGTGCGTAACACGCGATCCTCGCTGTACCAGGCTTCGGGAGAAAGTTAATCAGAGCCCTTGAGCACTACTGATAACAGGCTTCCTTGGCCCTCTCGCCAACTAATCCGATCGTGCTACGACTTTCAGGGATACTACAATTTCTCGGACGCCGCAATTTGAATGGTGTGATTATAGGCAAAAGTTGCGAGGATGAGGAAAAAATTAAAATATCTCAAAATAAGTAACTTCAGGCTTATTTATTTTCTGATAAAAATATACTCATAATTTAGTAGCATAAAATAACATATATTTAACCGTTTATATATTTTTTTTATAAATTTCCCTCCACATACACACACATATTATTTAAAAATAGTCAGGCGAGCCTGTTCTATAAAATAAGTGAAAATCATTGAAATCTGTTGTGAATGGATGTTTCTAAATAATGGCCAGAAATAGCATTGGAATGGTATCATCCAAGAAATCGGTAGTGCCGGCCGAGTTCATAATTTCGCCCTGTCAGAGTGGAAGGCTCAGCCTCTCCTTGTATCTCATCTCGCGGGGAATATCTACATGTCAGTTTTTTCTGGTGCTCGGTTCGCCGGGAAATAATTAGTTCTTGCGAGCAGATGCTCGACGGAGTATCACCCTCGGGATCGGCTGTCCGCCCAGTAGTCAGTTATTTTCGGTCTGTCAGCGTCGGCTGTGCAGCAGTGCGCGTGAGTGTGCGAGCGAGCGAGCGAGCGAGTACGCGATCCTTTCTCTCTCGGCCGTGAAATAATGACTCGGGCTTCCACGCGCGTCGCTTCCGGCCAGATTTCGGTGGTATCGTTTTTTTACCGGCACTTCCGATCTCTTTCTTCCTGCGTGTCAGACTGCATTATCTATAACTGTTTAACGGAGAGCTGCTTGCTCTCCGAGGATTATTCCTCCATCGAGGAGGAAGAGAAGACGAGAGTGGAATGTTGGATATGCACAAATTATTTTCATATGTGTTCCATTCACATCTAATTAATTTTGTATATACCTTCGTCATGACTATCTTCAGTATTTCGTATCAAATAAATCAATTTTCAGTTGTCAAATAAATTTCCTTCCGTTTGTTCCTGTTTAAAGACTAAAGATTTCAAGCTGGAATTAGCGAGAAGGGAGAGGATGGTATAAAAGAAGGGGGATGACGGGAATTCCGGGAGTGGCTGGCGTGCCGGGCGAAATTCTAGCGCGGCGAATAAATCGAGGGGGGCACGCGGGGGGGAAGAGGAGGTTGGGCGGCGTGACAAGAGGCCGGGGCAATTGAAAAGGCTGCTGGCGCTGGTGCTGGCGGCCGTCCGGCTGAAAACGGCTCTGTCCCTGATAGCTAATGACACCGTTTTCGCCATGGTTCATTGGCCAGGATACTTTTACACGAGCGAGTGGACGCCAGGCTCCTCCGGCTTCCTTCGTTCCCTCCTTCCTTCTTTCTCTCTTTCTCTCTTTCACTTAGACTCTCCCAACGAGAGCCATCCACGTGAAAGTAGCCTGAACGTTTTCTACGATTATCCCGCGCGTATTTCACCCTCTTATCGAATCGATTGCCCGCTCGTAATACGTGCTCGCCTCTGCCTTCGTAATTCGTGAAAGTTTGGACTATTTCTGAATCGAGGCGCGCGCGCTCCTGGACCAAGATCAAGTTTACCTCGCCGGAGGAAAGATCGGCAGTGAAAGAGAGTAAGTGAGAGAGAGGGAGAGAAAGGGAGGGAGGGACGGGTGTCGTCGAGGCGGCGGTATTTGGTGCTCGAGGGAAAGGCATATCAGTAAACAGGGGGAACATGTCGCAGGCCACGTTCAAGTTTCAAGTACGTGTAACGTGGCACTGGTCGTTCCGCTTTCTTACCCTTCCGGGGCATTCCCACCTCGGTGCAGTAACTGCAGTTTCTAGACCAATGCAGCCCGGCTCCGACTGCCCGCCGCCTATTATACTCCACCAACCATTTTCCTACCTGCCATCAAGCACTCTCCTCAACTTACACACGACTTTCTGTCCTTTCATCGTTTTAGAACAAAATGTTTCGGGAGAGCGCGGTTTTCCGTGGGCTCTCAGGGTCTTTGCCTTCCAGCTGGCAATTGCGAATCGCAATCGGCACTGTCTCAGTGACAGTGTCACGCGCAAGGTAATCGGAGAAAGTCGTCGACCCCGTTAGCAGCGGACGAGCGACGTTTGCACTTGCGACAGAGCGGCGAGGGGCAGCCCTCGATCGACGGAATTCTCGACGTCGACGATCGTACGTCAGTCAGCGCCGATTTCGAAAACTCGCCGACGATAGTCCGTTGACCCGCGATACTTCGCGAACTCGCGCCTCTTCCAAGCCGCTTATACCTCCGAATCATTCATCTGCTGCTCGCGCAGAGAACGAGCGCATGCTCGTCACAGTCGCCGAGCAAGTTGTGCAATGTGTGTGGATGGCCGATTGTGGCCGCGCTAGCGTGACATTCGGTGTAACCTGGGTCGTAACAAGACGCGTTACGCGTGCACGCATTCAGTTATCGTCGGGCGGACTGGACCGCGGCAAACATCCACCGGAGATATAGATTAATGGGAGCCTTGCACAAATAGCACGGAACCTCTTAACGACCTGTTATTTATGAGATTTTCATGTCACATGTCTTGTGACATTCGTAGGACGTTTTACAAATCTCTATGTTATTCCAATTTTACGACATTTGAACTTTATATCTTTTGAATGTTTTAAAAGGGCCTTTACGATTGACGATTGAACGATTGACGTATTTTTAGAACATCGCAAAGACATCGCGAATCTTTCCACCGGTCATTTTAAAAACATTTCTAAACTATCATTGTCCTATCAGAGTACGTTTTGTTCTCTGGCCTGTTTTTTCCTTTCTGGTCACGGCAGGCCGAGCAGAGTTATGAAATGCGGCTGCAAGGGAGAAGCCCCCGCTTCTTGCTTTCTCGAGGCTGCCCGTCCCGTCTCCGAAGAAAGTTTCCACAGCAAGTGCATTCGTACATTCGAAAGTCTCTCGCCTCCTCCTCTCCTCTCCTCTCCTCTCCTCTCCTCTCCTCTCCTCTCCTCTCCGTTGCCGTTCTGGCATCGTGAGATCCGCCTGCATTTTCTAGAAGCTCCACTATCCTCGCTCGCTCAATGCAGCCCGATTGACACTGGTTCTACCAGCTTTACCTTCGATCTCGATTTCTACCTCCTGTCACCGCTGCGCCGCGCCGAGCCGCGCCGTTGACTCCGAGTTAATTAGATTCAGTCAGATTGCGGTTAACTGAGAGGGCGGAGCGCTAGAAGATTATTACTGTTAAGAGATTATTTCAATCGGAACGTAATTTTTAGCTAATGTCTGCGATTTTATGGATAGAAAGAAATGCAGCGGAATCAAAAATGCATAGTAAAATTTTTATCCAATTATCGGTATTGTTAGTAAAATGATTTAATATTGTCTGGCAAGTGTAGGCAAAATCTAGCTAATATAATTAACATTTCTGCATGAAATGGAAAATTGAGAGAACAACATTTCAATAGCAATAACTTTGATAACAATGTATTCTTGAAACTTGTCGAAATACGATTAAAGATAAATATCTTAATCAAACGGTTCCTTTCTGCTTTTGATGTTAAAAATGAGGTAAAACTGACACAGCGCGACGGTAATAGATTCTTAATGAAGGAGAAGCGAGGGGGCCGATGACACGAGGAGACACCGAGGAGAAAGCATTCGGTGTATATGCCGAGTGGACACATTTCTCGGGGAGAGCCGAGAGCGCGGCCAGGACATTGGCCTTCCACCTTGTAGTTCCTACTTGCTCGCTCCGCTCGCGCTCGCAGTTTATGTAACCCGTTCCATCAGTTCGCTTACACCGAGTCCCATTACGCGAGCACCGCCGCCGCTCAACAGTCCGCCTAGCCGTTCAACGAAAGCCCGCAGATCGAGATTGAGCCGTCGATCGAGCGATATGCCCTTCGCCGAGGAGGAAGTACACTTTTCGTGATCGCCGCCAATAATCCGATCGCTCCTCAATAAAACTCACCGCACACCAACGCGTTTTGCACGTCGAAACGCTGCCGAATTCCAAGGGGTGATTTTAATACTATATTGGCGGAATACGTCAATTTGATGCAATAGCAAAGTAAGCATTAATATTAGTAGATTGGCTTCACCCACTAAAGGATTATGACAATTTAATTATAGGTCTTCATTAGATATTCAAGATTATCCCGGTTATTAAGTTACCTAATATGTCAGCGTATAAACATGTGTATTAATACCCTCGTTTGCATGGATTATCCGCATAATTTATTTCTATTTTCTTCTTTGTTATATAATACTCCATTTGTGCTAAGATTGTATTCACTTTTCTATTTAACTATTACGCTTTGCACGAAGACTCAATTAATAGGTTTAATTTTAAAAAATCGTTTTAAATATTCATGCGTGAATTTTATCGCAAGTTTTGCGAGTCCCAGGGCAAAAGCTGCTCGTGTGCCGAGCTTAATTGAGACGAGGCGAAAACAATGACGAGGCACCGGATGCTGGGAAGCAACGGGGGGCGCGAAGTCTCGAAAAAAGGGTGATCGCCGGGGAGCGAATTGCTGGTACACGGCTCGGAAGCCAGTCGAGATAAAGCCGGTTCAGAGAGCATTACACGCGCCGCTGATGCATCATTGACTGTTGCAAGCACAGCTTGCGTGCACTGGCGCGCTGGCACGCGGTCAGGCACGCGTGAGATCGGATATCGCACCATCGCTCTTTATCTCCCGCACGTGCACGCGCCCGTGTATTTCTCTCTCTCGTTCTTTCTTTCTTTCTTTCGCTCTGTTCTGTTCTGTGTACCATCTTCTTCGTACACATGCACCCTGAGCGCCACTCCGAAGAATCCGCTGACACCTTCCACTTACGCTCACAATTCCGATTGGATCCTTCTTCCTGAGTCTCTTTGTTTCGGAGTATTTAATGGGAGAAAGATGTATGACCTTCTCATAATTCACGTTTATTGGAAAATAAGTTCCTTTTATTTCGAGTGAAAGAAACGACTCTAGGGAGAGAATCAAGTAATAAGTTCCGCAAGGAAATCTATGTAACAGTAACTGAATGATATATTCAGAAGAATGAAGAATGGACTCAGACTTAACCAATTAAGAATCGCGATGAATTGGCTGGCTTGCGAAAAAAAATAACCAGCAGACCAACTCTAATTAGCTTAGAAGTATAATACTGATTTAATCCATTCCTTCTTATTAAACGGATCGTCCTGGAATTTTTTCAACATTTTTTCCGTAATCTTTGCAACTGTTTCCTACAATCACAGTATTGGAATCGCGGCGTCCCAGAAATCCTCGGGGATTGAAAGAGTATTCTCCGCGAGAGAACTGGCAGCCTGGAATTCTACTCGATTACGCCACCGATTGCAGGCTGCGCACATGGAAATGCTAATAGGCATTCCAGCTTGGCGGCGACGACGGTTTTAGTGATTGGCGTCACCCTCGCCTTCGTCATACGTATGCATGTGCGTGCAGCAGCAGGCAGCGCGGCGCGGCGCGGTGTCGACGACCCAGCAGGATACGACACTGGTGCGCACTCGGGGTGGAGGTCGATTTCGTTCCCGGAACGATTTTACTTTCTATCGGCTCGGCTCTTTCGCGGCTTTCCCGCTTCTAGTCCTCGACACCGCACCGCACTAGTGAACTGTCTTCTCCACTGCACCGGCGACCGTCTGACCACTCGCCGACAGCTACTACTTGCGCCGAGCCTCGAAAATCATTCCACACTAACAACGTGATAATGAAAAGAATTCCCATTTCTTCATTGATATATAATTGATAGCCATTAATTCAACTATATTAGTAGAATTTATATGGAGAATCAACATTTTCTTAGGTGATCGTACATAATATTAATAATAATAAATTAATGCAACACTTCAGTTCTTTTCAACACTGAAAATTGATCAAGTATTCGTACGCTTAGTTTTTATTCAACACTCATATTGTGTGAATATGTTTATTCCTTGCTATAAAAAGAATGGCAGACTAATCGTGTGAGATTCCCTCAAAAATCATGAATGAACAATGATGATCTGTGTGAAAAATATAAAAGAAAGCTCGAGCTTTCCTCTCGGAAGAGGGCCGATAGAAACGCGCAGTGTATTAGCCAGGCAAAGGACTTTTCTAGCGGGCGAAAACGTTCGGGCGGATTTTCGCCGGGAAGTCAGCGATTATGCGAGCAGCAGTTACTGGTAGAACTGGCGGGAAAGTAGGTCGCAGAAAGCAAGGCCACTGACACTGGCCGTAGTCTCGAGAGAGTCACCTTTCCTATCTACCTCTCCTTTTCTCACTCCCTCCTTCTCAGTCTTAACCGGCTTTCTCTCTCTCTCGCTCGCTCTCTTTCTAGCTCTCTCCATCCTCCTCCTGCTCGATCGCAAATTACTCTATCGTAATATTTCCCGGCGGTGAAAATGCGTGGTGCGCGCACTGCGCTTAGATGTGACGCGCGTTATGTCACGGCCGAGTCCTATAAATGACTTCCAAGGGCTGTTATTGTCGAACCGGCAATCAGTATTGTGTAAACTTGCAGTTTTGTAGTATGTGTCGCTCAAGGGAAAGCTTGGATTGTTTGAGATAAGCGTACATCATTGAAAAGAGAAAATAAACCGCTAATCAGTTGGTGTAATTTTTTATTAATATCTGAATCTTAAAGATTATGTTTGCATTAATCTTTTAAGTGCACAATTAGTTTGATATTTCGCTACCCTCAGTTTTTGATTGGAAGTTTTGTTGTGGTTAATTTGAAAAATATTGTAGTGCGAGTATTAAATCAGAGTGTTAATTATTTTGCGAGGAAGAGCCCCCTTTCCACTAGGAAGTACGGTATCGGGGTTAAGCTTGGAATCGAGTTCGCAGGTCGATTACCCCGAAATTCGTGGATGAGTGTGTCGTCGAAACTCTCACTCGAGAGTTCCCTGACACGAGAACATCGCGTGTTCGTGCCTGCGTAGGCACATACATACACACATACACATACGTCGCAGGTTGTTTGCGAGCCTTATACGTGCCTGTTCCGCCTTTCTCGCGCCCTCCTCCAGATCGGCTGCACTGCCAATGCCGAATTTCGAGGGTCAACGTGCCACTTTCGACTTTCTTCTTATCCAATAACTCAAGCCCGCCCCGGTAATATTGCATCAGCGCGGTAACTCCGAGGGTTACCGTGCAGTTGTCAACGAACTATCCATTTTCACTAAATAAATGTAAAGACATTGATCGATAAATTGATTATTTGTGTATCAAAATGGATAGAAAATATGAAACCACTGACAAAAATGCCGGAATTGTATCGAACATACACGGAGAAAGCCTCTTGAATCATTAATTTTGTCTAATTCTGACGGTTTTCCTCATGTTTTCACGACTTCCCGACCTTTCCCGGGGCTGAAACTTGGTGGGTAATGTTTTTTTGCATCGAGGAAGAAGTAGTAAAAATTCCAGAGCCCTAGCTCAAAATTCATTTTTTCGCAAATTTTTTAAGGCATACCCCTTCAAAAATTTTCGATTTTTCGAAGGTTCTGGGACCGGGACGAACGCTTGATTTTTCGATTCCTCATGTCTCAAAACGGATAAAAAACATAAATGTTGTGGGGGAAATGCCGGAATTCGACCGAAAACACATGGAAAACCGATCTGGAATATTTCATTTCGATGGTTTTCCCTATGTTTTTTTATCTTCCCGACCTTTCCCGGGGCTGAAACTTTGTAGAAAGTGTTTTTTTGCATCGAGGAAGAAGTAGAAAAAATTCCAGAGCCCTAGCTCAAAATTCATTTTTTCGCAAATTTTTTAAGGCATACCCCTTCAAAAATTTTCGATTTTTCGAAGGTTCTGGGATCGAGACGAAAGCTTGATTTTTCGATTGCTCGTGTCTCAAAACGGAAAAAAAACATAAATGTTGTGGGGCAAATGCCGGAATTCGACCTAAAACATGTGGAAAACCGATCTGGAATATTTCATTTCGATGGTTTTCCCTATGTTTTTTCACCTTACCGACCTTTTCCGGGGCTGAAACTTGGTGGGTAATGTTTTTTTGCATCGAGGAAGAAGTGATAAAAATTCCAGAGCCCTAGCTCAAAATTCATTTTTTCGCAAATTTTTTAAGGCATACCCCTTCAAAAATTTTCGATTTTTCGAAGGTTCTGGGACCGGGACGAAAGCTTGATTTTTCGATTGCTCGTGTCTCAAAACGGAAAAAAAACATAAATGTTGTGGGGGAAATGCCGGAATTCGACCTAAAACACATGGAAAACCGATCTTGAATTTTTCATTTTCATGGTTTTCCCCATGTTTTCATGACTTCCCGACCTTTCCCGGGGCTGAAACTTGGTGGAGAATGTTTTCTTACATCAAGGAAGAAGTGATAAAAATTCCAGGGCCCTAGCTCAAAATTTATTTTTTCACACATTTCTGAAGGGGATTGGCAGTGAAAAATCGAGCCCACCGGCAAATGCAAAGCGAAACTAACAGTTCCTTCTACTAACGGTTGGCTTTTGAATGGCATAACTGATACAACTACGTTAAAACGTTCGTTAACAACTGTAACTCAGCCAACCAACTTGATTCAGACTTGTAAAGTGCCATTTTTTCTGGATCTCGACGTCTCGAGAATCAATTGTGAAGTAAGAGCGTCCTGCGGAAATCGAAATCGACGGTGTAACGTAATGTGGATTGGCGAGGCGATCCGTAAGAAAGTAATCGCTCGACTTCCGTGTCCGTGTCTCTGACTGGATGGACGCGTATAAGGGATATCACTTGGCTCGGGAGAACGTCCTAGTGTCGAGTCGGTCTCTCCAATAGGCCGCTCGAAGCCGGCACGTTTTGCTCCTACCGCCGTAAATCCGTCGCTTGTCAATGACCCCCGGGACAGAGTGAAACTCTCACTCTCCCCGGGTTCCGTTCCGGACGCCACTTCACTCTCCTCTCCTCTCCTCCCGCCAGCTTTTCTCTAGAACGATCCTCGCCGCGTGTACTCTACGACACTACTCTACGTTCGCGTCTACTTCTTCGGAAACTAACTTTATTTTAACAATATTTGTAAAAATTGCCTTTATTACAAGATCCTTCTAATGATGCACACAATGATGCGCCATTCCTTTCGAAATCTTTTCATTATTACATGTTTCCCGAAAAAGGTGCTGGTTCTTGCAAAAAGTTGCAAGATTCCTTGAGGTTTCCATTGTTGGTTGCTGCTACTATTACGATGCTAGTCTAGACAGACTACTAGATTACTCATCAACAATGAGCAAGAAAAATTTCCTCGTACTGCTCGAATGAGGAAAGACCTTTTGGCTGAGTTAATTACTCAGAATCTCGCGAGGAGGAATGCCCAACTCTCTCAGGGGAAGTTGGATAGGCGAGTTGGGCGGAATGACGGAGGTATCGTTTCGTCGAAGTGGAAGAAGCCCGCGGCTGAGTCAGGGCCGATTTCGCCGAGGTACTTTCGTAACGATCGAATTTTGCCGACGGCCGCGGGTCGTTGCACCTATGATTCACTCGGTAATCGGACAATCGTTCTTCTTCCTGATGAGAGTGTCTCCCAGGAATTCCTGTTGTATTCCTGGCCGGGCGATCGGATCGCGCTGTCCTCGCCGGCTATTCGTAGTGCGAGCGCGTTGGTGTAGCGCCGCCGATAATCGCCGTTTTCGCGTAATTCTTTTATAGAACTCGCGGACAAAGAAGCGGCTGCCGAGTGGCTGGCTAGCAGGTGTAATTACGTAAGTCCACTGGGATCTCGGCCCGTTCTGTCCTTCGGCACCCGTGGCTGCTCCACGTGAGCGCTGAGGCGTTTCGGCCACGTGATCACCATTCCCAGCTAAAACGGTAGTTTTGTCCCGCTAGAATCTTGCCACCCCCCCACTTTCGAGTCCTTTATACCCGCGAAATTTCAACCCCCGAAATAGCTTCTTCGCATTTCTAAGACTTGCACGCTCACACCTCTCTCTTACAGTCGACAAGTATTTTCAGCCACTATTCATTTCGCGAATTATATCAGTATTGTCGTCATTATTTCTGTATTTTAGATGTTTATAATTATCCCGTGTACAGCAGCGTGTATATAACAGTCCCCATTTAAAACCACTTACACTTTTGCAGTCGACTTAATCTTCTGTATTTTTTCTCCACACGTACAGCACCACTTTCCGGACCGAACTCAGAGAGGAAGCTTATAGTTTCAACCGTTTTTATACTTAGTCTCGCTTGATTGTATATCATTACCTGCATTGGAGGAAAAGCTGCTTTCCTCCTCTCTGAATATTTTCCGCTGCTCTCAGATTCAAGTGTTCCAATAAATGGACGCGACAGCGGTGCTCTTACTGCTCTTTAGTATTAATGAGACTATTCTCTCCCTTAGACTAATTAAGCTATTTTTGCGATGACCTGTACTTCTCCGATTGCGAAATCTCACAGTTACTGGCAAGTTGGACCGTGTTAGAGAGAGGGAGAGAGGGCGAGCGAGAGTTTCCTGAAATCCGTTTAGGATCCAGTCAATATACGCCGGAAACTTCCAGCTGTTCGCTCGATTGATCGCTAATTAATCTCGGCGATGAATTTCCAGCGCAGAATTCCCGAGAACGCAATTAGTGATTCGGCAGTTTCCCTTAGTTTGGCGGTAGAATAATTAGGAGCGCTTTCGACGTGAGATAGGTTTGCCCGGTGGAGTCAGGTGGTAGGACACACAACGAATGATAGCGTCAAAGTGTTTAATAGAGATTAATGAATAAATGAGATGAACAAAAGTGCAGTTGGAAAGAAAGGGAGAGCGAGCGAGTGCATATTGATCTTTGAAACATTCGCTCGGCGCTCGGAATCGAAAGAAAAACGATCGCAGACTAGTTGGGCTGTGCGCGAGTGGGACGGCCGATTTGAAAATATAGAATGATTCACGGTGTTTTTCAGCTTGGCGGTGAAATGGAAAACACGTCAGGAAGAATTCGACCTTCGGCTCTGTCAATATACATCCGTCTTTCGGTGGCGTGCGATATTATCGTTTTAATTTGGCCAGCACGCCGGAAAACAGCTTGTGGCTTTTCTGCAAAAATAAGCTTGCTTGTGCGTCTCTTTGAAATCGACGGAAGGAAACTCGACGGTACTCGAAGGGTTGATCGGGGAGGGAGAATCGGACGATTGAAAAATCCCGGCTGCAATGTCGCGGACTTGGAACTGGTGTAAACAGGCACTCGTGGGAGCGAGTTTCCGCCGAGGGTCGCATAAATCACAGCCTTTCAGCGTGTCAGCGGGAAAGAAAGAAGGTATAAAGTGCAGCTAATTGGCCGAGACGACGCGCCACGCGTTTGCAAAGAGCCAACAGTCTTTCCGATCGCGTGGATCCCCGCTGATGGAGACGGCGGCTGCGGCGGCGACGCGGGGCGGAGCGGCGCTGCGTAAACGCGGCGAACAGAGACGCAAGATTGTTTACGATCTTTTCGGATGACAATTCGTATGCGACTGCAATATCTGGCTGGTTGCTCTATTTTTAGTCGGAAAGACGTAGAATTATGCCTGCTGCTCTTCTCGGCGGGACGGGGCGGCGACGGCGGACACGCGCGCGATTCGTAAGTCCGGTTCCACCGGGTTACTCGCTTTCTTCTCGGCCTATTACGTCCCGCCTGGCTTCTCGGAAAAAAGCGCATATACCCGTCAGTCACGAGTGCCTTTCAGTCGACGCACTTTATTTCGCAGCCTCCCAACTGCACTCTACTTCCAACTTTGTGCCAGTTTCTTCTTTAGGAGATCGAATTAATCACCGAAAACCGGAATATCGAGTGTCTTAATCAGTGCCTTCTAATTTGGAATCAGTCGAGAAGAGGAGAGTATTGTCTTACGAAAGATGCTCGATCATTCGTCATTGTTATCGCCACTGAGAAAGCACGTGTTTCTTCTCGCGCGTATTGTTTACTAACAAGCCGCTGGGAAAACATGCGCGACGCGAACGTGTCTCTTCATTGAGCTTCTTTACACTTCTTCTCTTATTCTCTCTATCTCTTGCCGAGTCTCTTTGCTCTCTCGAAAGGGAGTTCATCGGCGCCTCGAGGAACGACCTTTTTCATTTCGGCAAGCGCCCATCTATTTCTGCCCTCGCCGAGAATTTCAACTGGCGCTGCACTGTCGATTTATCCTCGGATCAAGCTCCGAGTTTCTCGCTTTCTTTCTACTATCCAACATATGCCGGGTGGATAATGCTTCCCAGTCGATGGGAAGATCGGTGTATTTGTCAGGGTTAACGCTAGGAATTTAATAACCGTACTTTAAACGCGGGTAGAATGTCGAGGATTTATTGAGCCGTGTGTTCTAGCACGAGATCGGAAGAAGGAATGCCGTTCATCAGGAATGTAGATTGCCGGACAGTCCTTTGGGAAGAGGGAAATCCCTCGAGGACAAATGCGCCTTGCGAAAAAGGGGCTTGGCTAACTCCATTTTCGTACGCATTAGTCAGTAAAGGAAATAAAAATACAAGAAACTTACATTAATTCGAGAGATCAAAGTTTCTCAATTTAAATCTTTGATTGAAAAACTACAGGCTTATACAAACCTTTCGTTAAATAAATCACCCGAAAGAATATTTCATTACTTTCCCAGTAAAAGCCCAGAAAAATGTTTCTACAAAGATTCACGGCTAAAATATTAATACTTAACGTCTGACACGAAATGTTACTCAGACGTATTCAGATAGGAGAGCTATAAAAAATTATAGTCAGACATATAAACGTTGGTTTAAATGATGTCAGAGAGTTGGTAGTTAGGTGTGAGCGTGTAGAATGCTAGTTATATAAGAGTGAAGGTGAAAGTATTAGTGGGGGAAGATAGTGGTTTGGGGTGGATGGTTTTGCGAGTGCGTTGCTATGGCCACCGAGCGATCGGTGCGATGGCCAGCCGGCTAGGACAGGTCAGTGACAAAGCAAGGTCACGCCAAGTGCTTTCCCCGGCGGCAGCGGCGGCGTCGGCGGCCGCCAGTCGATGCCAGCCCGACGAAAAAAGCTCGCCGGCTGGCTCTTGCCTTCGGGAGCAGGCGTAAACGAGTCAAAGCTTGCACACTCCCGCACTTAGCCTCCCAGCATCCACAACCTACCGTCTAGACATTCCTCGCTAATTGACAACTTGCACAATTTTCTTATCAATTCAATGACACCATTGCAGACAACAATATTTTTGATCGGAATCAGGGAAATCCCTGAAAACGAAAGGGTTGAATATATTATGACATTTAAAAGGAGTAAAGGAGAGTGCATCATACAGCCCTTCGTCATTTTTCTCATTCGAATTATATTCAAATTTGATGCTATTTAAAAATTTTGTTATATTAATTTATTGCTATTTCTTGAAATACATGAAGATTGGCTTCAAGCAGAACTATGATTAGTGTTATTACGCGACGTATATTGAACAATCCTCGACGATTACATTCTGTTTCGAAAGATACTAGAACACAGGCGTATTGGTATTGTAAAAATCTTGATGACGCGAGTGGGATAAGAGGGGTTCTAGGTTAGTATCTAGTCTGGTGGAAGAAGTAGTCTCTCGGCATGGTTACTAGATAGTAGACGGTAGAGAGGCGGGAGCTGTCATGAATGAGGCGCGAGGCGTGCTTAGATCGGCAAGGGAGACAATAGGCGGGCGGGCGAGCGAGCGAGCGGCGCGCAAGCCTCTCTCAGTGAGGCTTACGTAACAGATAGGTCAGTTTTAATCGGGTGACATATCGGCGCCGGGAATGTCTGTCGATATGAACGAGATCCGAACGGCACACGGGGTCGTCGTACGTTCAGGAACGCATCTCTCTCTGTCTCTCGCAGCGAGGATTGTCGGGACGGAAATAACTCTCGGCTGGTGGAACACAGAACGCTTCTCATAAACGCCTCTGTTGTGAGCGCCCGCGCGCGCACTTGCGATATTATTCCGAGCATGCATGCCTCCTGCCAGTGCGAATAAATCTCAGAGAGGAGCTCATCTCCGAGGACGAGTCCTTCTCCCTGTCTTATAATAATCCATCGATTTCCAGCATCTCCTCTTGGGATCCTCGCCGTCTTTTGGAAGGACACCTCGGGAATAAAGCATACCGAGCGCTCTGATTCCTTTGGCGGCGCGAACGATTTTAACAATGCGTGATAAGGCGATTCAATTGCCTTTGAACATCCGCTATTAATTATACATTACTTTGCAAGTAAAATCGTACACGAATGTTCTCCAACTTTTCTTTGCATAATTAATAAAGTAATGTTGCGTAATTTAATGCAGTTAGATATTCCGTTCGGCGGTTACTTTATGAGCAAGATTTGTATAATGGATTAATCTACACGTTACGTGTATATAATTACAGACATGTTTGATTAAAAATAGGCGACAACAGTGCCGATTCAAAGGCAAGTGAATCATCCTGTGTGCGATGACCCCGCAATTGCTCTTGATCTTGAGGGCAAGTCAAGCGTGGTTTGCGATCCCATTCGACGAGTTAATAATCCTCGCTCGCTTCCAAATAGCACAGAACGTCTTAAAGACGTCTTCTTTATGTCATCTACACGTCTGCACATCCTACGACATTCGTAGAACGATTTACAGATGTTCCACCGAAGATGTTTCAAAGATCTCCACATTAAATATGTCTGATACGTCATCTTTACTTCTGTCTTTACATCATTCTTACAACGTCCCAAAGACTTTTTAATAACGTCTGAATTTTATATCTTTTGAACATTTCTGAATGGTAGGTTTCGTATAAAAGACATTTTTAAAACGTTCATTCTATTATTTGGGATTCAAACCAACCGACATTTGCCTTGCCCGTCACAATTCTTCCTTGGAATCGTTTCACGCCGCAAGCTTTCGTGCGGCTGATTGGCGGGTACTGGCTATTGAACGAATTGAATATCGGCTCGAATGATCGACGACCGCAAATCCTCCTGAGGATCGTTGGCGCGTTCGCGAGTGAGTTCGATGCGTCGAAGGAAGCTGATCGTTGCAGGCAGATAGGATCGTGTCGAGGAGCGTGCAGATATATTATTGACATGTGCGTGTGTGTGTGCGTGTGCAGGGACAGGCGGCGTAGCTGCGAGAGATACGTAATCGTGACGGCTATTTTTTCGTGCTATTCCTGGCGAGCGGCCACTTTTGGCCGAAAGGTTTCCAGTTGTTTGCGTATGTACGCGCGGCTCGCGAGCGATATGGAATTATTAAAGGCGCGCGGCCCTCTCCGTCCTCGTGGAGAGGAGAACTGCTGGGTCGAGGACACAAGTGGATGCAAGCGAGACAGAGAGAACGAAAAGGAGAAAGAGAGTAAGAGAGTAAAAGAGACAGGTCGTTGGAGAGTGAGCGCAATTAGAAGAGGCCAGGAGTAGGTAAAGATAGAAGAGCGTTCCATTGGTTTTCAAGAAGAGCGGCCGCATAAATCAAGAGCAGCGCTCTGCCGCATCCCCAATTGGCAGGAGAATCTCTCTCTCTCTCTCTCTCCGCTTGGAGATCAGAGGAGAAACCGGGACGCTTTTAAGCGAGGTCGCCTAATGAATTCGAACAATTGGAGGCTCCTCCAAGTAGGTCGATATCCGTAGCCTCTTTCCTCCTTCCTCTCCTCCCTCTCCCTCCCTCTCCCTCCCTCTTTCGTCCATTCTTTCCTTCTCTAACTCGAATTTTAAGCACGCGATAAAACCATCCATCCTTGCTCTTTAAGCCGGTGAACAATGACTCGGGCCAGCCGGCAACTACGCAGTGCTTTTACTTTATTCGAGGAATTAGCCGCTATAGATGTTAGTAGAGCAGAGGGCTGGGAGCGCGGCCGAGCGATGATATTGCAAAAAGAACGGTTAATTGGGCACGGGCCAACGCTGACATTTCGTCGAAAGGAAGACAAAGCGCTTCCCGAATTCGCCCGGTGCGTCTGACCATCGTCGTCGCCGCGCTGGTCAGCGTGGACGCGCGTCCCTATTTTCTCTGTTAGTCAGAGTCGCGGCGGGTGCACCTTGTCGATGAAACGTGCAAATTGAGAAATCTCGCTTTCCGCCGGGTGACTGTGAAAGTCAATGGCAGCGCTGCCGGGGGGAACGTGCTCCATGTCGAGGCTCCGCCGGCTCTCCTCTCATTAGCACGTATTTACGCTCGTTTCCCGTGGCAGCGCGCGACCGACCGCTCGTCTGATAATAATGACGCATCATCTCCCACGGGGCTGGAGAGTGCGCATTTTTTATTATTCGCTCGGGCCGGGCGGAGCTCTCTGCTCTGGCGGTCTTTCGTTCAACAGAGAGAGAGAGAGAATGAGAGCGAGGGAGAGTGTGTAAAGGCAGCGCACATACATTGCACACTTGACTTTCAGTGCCGAGCGTCATCCGGTTTCGTCAGCGGACGGATGCGCCTCGCGAACGAAATATTCCACGAAGAGCACTGGCTCCTGATAGCATTGCTCATTGCCGTCATAAAAATAAGCTAGTGTATTAGTTCCTTCATCGAAAGAAACCCAACATCTTCCTTTTCTTCTTTTTCTTCGCCTCCTCCGCGAACACGTAGAGCAGCTATTTGTTTCTGCTTGGATTACCCGGCGGATTACAAGCGGATTATGCCAGCAGCCGCGCGTTCCTCCCGACGTAGTAAATATCGTAACGAGAATATTTGTAATCCCCGGTTCACCTGCTCTTTCCTCCTCGGCAATAAAGAGGCGTTAATCGCCACTCCCTTCGGAGAACCGGACGCCTTCCACGAACAACCGGATGCCAGCAGCCGCGCTGGACCACTGGCAACGCATCAGATGCGCTCTCTTGCATAACAGCTCTCCCCTTCGATCCGACTCTTTCTACCGTTCTTCCAGTAATTCAATAATCCTCGTATGATAATTAGTTATTTTTATAGAAACGCCGATGCAGAGGTTAGATTTATTGCATTAGATAACTAGCAATATACGTAAACTCGCAAGAGTTAATTAGCTGCAAAAAGTTATAAGACGGACTTCCGAACGTTACGTTAACGGCGTGCATATATAATCGAAAATACCGGGAGAAAGTCCTGGAGCGTCAAAGTGAAATGCAAAAGACCCATTTCCGATCATCCGCAACCCTCCGCATGGCTTTCTCCGTACAATGAACTTAGCTGTCACTTAGTTAAAACACTAGTAGCCCTTTCCTGCAGCGCACTCGCGCATCTCATTACTCTATTTCGAAAGAAACCATTTTATGTGAAAGATCGATCGATAGAATAGAAGAACATGAGCTATTTAGAATTGATCGTGCGAGAGTGGAGGCGTATGATCGGAGGCGAGTGACGCAACCCAGTGGTCCAGATATCCGATGGCCCCATAAGAAGTGCGCACGGGGGCATTGCATAACTCGGTGCAGTTTGGCGAGCGAGCATATCCCGTCCAGGCATTCCGACGACGCACACGTATCCTGCGAGCGGAGAGCACTTCCCCTTGGTTCTTGGTGCTGGGCGAGGATAGAAAGAGAAGGACTGAGAAAGGGAGGAAGAGGAAAGAGGTAGGAAGGAGAGGTGTAGCTCTCTACTTAAAGGCTGGAAGGAGTTATCGAAGCAGAAGGGAAGAAGGGCTTCGGCGAGTGCGGGTTGGGATTCACTGGCTCTCGCTCGCGTGCTGCTGCTTCTCCCGGCGGCGCGGCGCGGCGCGGCGAGAGAGGGGAGGGCTTTCGGGGCCGAGTGGCTGAATTTGTCCTGCATAGGGGGCATCGGGACATTACCCGGGTGACCTTGGCTGGTGCGGATCGCGACGCCCGTCGAGCTGTTTGTGCATCGCCGCTCGAGCATTGCACCTTGCTCTATTGCGCGCGCGCACACGACAGAGCAAGCCTGCTGCTGCCAGCCTCTCTCCATCCAGCTCACATCCGTCTCTTTCAACTCCTCTCTCTCTCTTTCCATCTCTCATCGTTCGCACTGTCGAGCCCTGTCTCTCCTGCTCGCAAATTCGGCTTCTCCTTCTGTCTCTCTGGCCTCTGGCCGACTCTCCTCTTTCTCCGAGCGATGCTCTCTCGCATCTCTCTCGGCTCCTCGGTCACTCGGGCTTCGGCTACTCCCACGGTTTGCTCTTCGCTTACTCTTGTCTCTTCTGTTTTTCTCTCCCTCCTCGCTCGCTCGCTTGCTCGCTCGCTCTCTCGGCTCTCGTTAGATCGCTTTTTATCTCTGTTTATCGAGCAGGCGTGGGCAGAGAGCTCCTCTCTCTACGTGGCAGCCTCGCGATTACGAGGATATCTTCCTCCCATCGAGAGCAATCCTTCCCGGGCGCCCTTCTTCTTCCACCCTTTCTCTCTTACTCCTGCCAGCCCTTTTAACCGGTTTCTTACGCCCGGCACACTCTCTTTAACCATGTTCCGTCGGATTCTCCTTGGGCCCGCTCGCCCTATCTTTTGATTCCCTCTGCCTTATTGGTAAACAGTAGGCTGGTTGCATCAGCGATAGAGCTCGAGCCTGGTTTCGCTCCGTCAATGACAGTTTGTTCGGTGCGAGAGTGGCTCGCTTGTTTGCCGGGCAATCGAGCGCGTCAAGTGTCTCCATCGGGAGACGAGAGGGAGAGAGAGAGAAAGAGTTGGAGTTCGCCGTACTGATAACCGGGCGGATTGGTTAATTGGTAAGGGCGGCCGGGAAACAATTAGTCGGCAACGAAATCGACTCGAGTGGCAGACGGCTACGAAAGTGAGCTAATCGTTCGCCGCTCTTGCGTAACCGTCTGTCTGGCATGTATTTAGAGTACATTGTGTGCGCGGCCGCCACTCGAGTTTGCCCAGCTGTCCCCCCTGCACTCGCTCTCTCGCTCTCTCGCTCGCTCCTCTTCCGACCACCTCTTTCATTCTCTCTCGCTCGGACACTCGGGCCCTTTGCATCCTTAAACTCGCATGCCTCCCTTGAATTCAATTAGTAAGGCCGGACCGGAGTCAGGAGGCCTCTCTTTTCCCTCGGAAATTGACCCGATCCTCCACGTACTAAGCGCGCGCCCTTATGTGTGTATATACTCGTCCGGTAAAAAGTACCACTTGGCTTTCTTATGTCACCGTTCATAATCGGCCGTCGACGGAAGTTCCTTCTGGAGCGCGATTTAGTCAGCGGCGCGCACTGCCACTCGAGAAGTTGGAGCGTGAATCTCATTTATTTCGCCGACCAGTTGCAAGCCTGGCCACGATCTGCCTTTCTTTCTCTTTCTCAGGGACTGTTGGCCGCTCGGAGATACCGAGAGGTCGATATCGTTGTCGCGACGAACGGACCAACGAACGATGCACTTTGGCGAAACGTTCGGACGGCATTCCCTGAAAGTGAGATCACCGACTGTTAAGATCGGCCTGTCGTCGCCGCTCGCAGCTCTCTTTTGTCTCGGTTCGCCTCGAATCCGAGTGGGTTTTCGTCGTAATGAAATTTATCGATAGTTACGTGAGGCCTGTGCGAGGCTCGCTGCTACCGATCGATCGGTGGCCTTCCGGCGGACGGCTCGCGTACGCCAGGAGATAAAGTCTTTCATGATTTCGTGAAAAGACCCGGCGCGCTAATCGCCGTTAAATAAGCGCTCGGCAAACAGTGTCGCAAATGTTTACGCGAGCGAGTGAGCGAGCGCTCTCCTCTCAAGCCGATCAGGACGATGAACCCGAGCACCGCGCTCTGCACTCGCTCTCCTCTCCTGCTAGATTCTGTTTGTTTCAGAGCAGCATCAGCATCAGCGAGAGGACGGGGGGGAGAGGGGGCGGCGCGAAATTGCAATACATCTTGTTGCAATCAGTGTGCGCAGTGTGGCCGGCGTCGGGAGTAATCGCTCTCGGCTCGAGCGGGCGCATATAATCTCCACCCGGGGAGGGATTAGCGTGCCAGACGTGGCTTTCGATCAGTGTGTTACGAATAATCGGGAGATATCGCGCTCCGGCAAAACATCCACGATAGACCGCGCCGATAGGAGGAGGACGCGACGCGGCCCGTCTTCTCGGTAACGCGTCTCGCCGCGCGCTCGCGCCACGCAATCCCACTTTTCAGAAGGAGTTGCATTATCGCTATGCAACTCGAGCACGCAAACAATTTCGCCAAGCAACCCTCTTCCCTCCCTCCCTCCCTCGCTCTGTCTGGGTTGGCTGACACTCTCTTTCTCTTATCAGGCTTTCACAGCTCTTAACTGATTTTCGGTGCATCCACTTTTCCCTGACAAACAATTGGCTGGGGAACGAGTGTGGTAGAGCTTGGTGGTAGAAGGTGGGTGGATCGGAGGATCAATGCACCCTCGCTGGTAAACATGCCGGGATTCGCTGGTTGTTTGCTTTCGCGCGGAGTTAATTTCTTCTGCGCGTTCGAGTCCGCCGGCGCCTCCCCTCGCGCCAAATGATATACATAGGTGGGCTCGCTCTCTCTGGCATCTCGCCTCTCGCCTCTCGCACCAGCTCGAGATCTCGCAATCTCCTCGTTGCTCCGCCAAGGTGAAGATTTAGCGCGGAGGGAGCCGTCCTTCTCGGCGAGCTTTGAACCAGACGGTAACCTCGTGGAGCGCCGGGTGGCGGTCATTCGACTCGCTTTCGGCCCCCTGCCCACCCCCTAACCTCCTACTCTTTCCTCTTTCCAAGCTCTTTTTTCTCTCCCTCTTTCTCTCCCTCGCGACTTTCGCTCTCGGCAGACAACACCACCGCCGGGGGATGTATTCCTTCTAGGCGAAAGATCGCCGCCGGGGAGACTCGGTCCTCCACGCCTGTTTATAAATATATGCACTGGGTGTGCGCGCGTGTCCTGCTCGCCAACGGGCTGCTGCGCCGCCAGGAGAGCTCCAAAGGAGGAGGAGAGCGAGAGAGGAAGAGGGAGCGAAAAGGAGGAGCGGCCGTTCGGGGCCCCAGACTTATTCCAGGCTCTCTCGCAAATACAAGGTCACCCGGCCACCGCTCCAGTGCAGTGGTACTAACCTCATCCGCCGTCACTTTCCTCCTCCACCTCACCTCCACATCCTCCTCCTCGTCGACACGTTTGTCTTCGTCCGCTCGATCATCAGAAAGCGCCGCCCCCGACACCTTGTTTTCGGAGCTGTAACTTTTCGAGATCCTCGCGGTTCGAGCTTGAAAGCTCCTCGAAAGCTGGAGGGTGTGTTGCGATAGGACGCGCGTCAGCGGAGGAATAGATGCTGGATGAAATTCAGTGGACTCTGGCAGAGCTGATGTTGGAGGTCTAACTGGAGCTGAGTTATAGGCGGCCAGAAATATCGCGCTTGCATCGCTCCTTCCCGCCTCATCTCTCGCGCCGGCTTGCCCCTGGCGCATATTCACAAGGCCATCCGGTCACCGATCCAATGCTACTAACCCGAGCCGCCTTCCCTCTGGCTTCTCCTCGAAACCGAGAGGAGCACGTCTGCACCAGCCTCCTCGCTCCACTCGCTCTCGTTTTCATCTCGAGGGAGAATCCCCATCCCTTCTTCCTCCTCGCCCTTTCTTCTTCTTATCGTTGACTCCCCAGCCAACTACCACCACCACCCCTCCATCCCTATAACACCGCGGACATCCTGCCCAGAGGATTATGCAACCAACTTCACTCTTTCCCTCTCGTACTACGGAATTACTCTGTATTCCGCTCGGCACGCTCCCCAGATGTCAAGATGCGAGGGTAATCCACTGAGTAAAGATTCTTTTTCTGTGTACTGCTTTAACCGACTATGAAAGGGTTCTCAATTCGTCGCAGTTTTTAATGTTTGTTTAACGATAATTCTGCGACTGGCTTTCGAGAAAGGTTTGTTTAATAATAATACTAGTAAAAAGTAGAACTTGGAGAGAAATGTGCAGTGGAGTGGCGCGTGAGGAAGAGTGGCGGGAGGCGCGCTTAAAGGCTTCAAGGAAGGCTTACAATTAGCATGAGCGTAGGGCGTGACCTTTGATTCCGAGATCAAATCTAGCGATCGAAGAAGTGGCCGGGGCGAGCCACCATGGACAGGGTTTCATTATGTAAGGTAGCTGAATTAGCAAACAAAGTTGCACACATTTTAAACAAATATACCGAAAAATGACATGGAATGATCGTATTAATAATTTTGAAACCATGTAGATTATATTTTAAATATGCAATTATTTAAGGCAGAATTGCCGGGATTCTATGATGTAATTCTTTTAGCGAAACCCAAGAGAGCATAATGCAAATTTAAATGTAACTTACTAATGGGCCGAAATAATAACGCGAGGACATAAGAGCATCAATAAAAGAGAATGATGTAAGGTAGAGAAGATATCTAGTGGACTGGGAGCGAGCATCAGGCAGAAATTGGCCGAAGCGCCGGGCGGCGGCGGCGGCGTCGGCGGCGGCAGTGGCGGAGACGCCTAATGACCGTGGCTCATCGACCTAGACGCATACGCAAGGTCATGCGGCCAGTGCTCCATTGGTATTATAACCCCAACCTTCTGGCCTCCCCTCCAGCCCTCTTCCTCTCCTCTCCACTCCTCTCCTCGCCGCCTCTCTGGTTTGTGGTAGTCGGCTCGCACTCTCTCGCGCTCGGGTTCTGGCGGCGCGCCGGTGCGCACTGCGCGCACCCTTCTCCCTTCCTCGAGAGAGAAGGAGCGCCGCCGGCCGCTCTCTATTCAGCCGGTGGATCGGTCGGCTCTCGTAACTGTGTGCAAACGTGGTCCTAACCTAACCGCCTACGTGACGCGCCTCCATTCCGCTCGCTCCCTTTTCCCACCACCACCACCACCACCTTCTTCTTACCATCCTCTCATTCTCCTCCCGTCTTCCCTTCCTCGCTTCGCCACTCGTCCCAGGGCCATGCACCGCAGCTTGCTAGTCGGAGCTCTCTCACATACACACACACACGCAGCCTCGACTTCTTCCTCCCTTCGCCCTTCGGCCACAGCAAGCATTTGCGAGAGAGGAGCCCTGCGACTCGCCACTTGCGAGAGTGCACTGCTCACCGGGGGAATGCAGCCGATTATGCAACTAGTTGCGCTGCTAGCTCTCCTCTTGTGTCATAGGGTGCTCAACCCCCACAGCGTACCGCACGCTACGCTCGCGCTATCCTCTTCGCCCTCGCCATTTACTCCCGTCGTTCTTGCCTGCCGTGCACGGCCATCCAAGTACTTTTATTGTTGGATTAATATTTAGAATTTATGTCAGGCACTCACACGAAATTGCATGTAATCGTTTTCTTTTTAGAATTGTAATTGTAAAAATTTCGATTAAGAGAACGGATGAAAGTTCAATTTTTTAGCTCAGTGGATAAATGAAAAAGCTGAACCACTGGTAATTTACGCTTCCCACTGAGTTTGAGACAATTAAATTAAAAAAAAGAACTGAAAGTATCAAGAACTTTTCCGATAATCTTAAGCATTGATTGGCGAGTGTGGGGAAGCACGGTGTGTTAATTATGTGCGAGGCATTAAAACCTTGGTTTACATTTCCACATCCCGGCGGTATGGCGCGATGCGCTCGCGTGCATCTTCGGCGACTAGAGGCGTGCTAGAGGGTCGCCGAGAATGCCGCAATGATGTAACCAGTTTCTAGGCTTTCGTGTCACACACGGCTCTCACGGGAAACTAGCAGCGTAACAGAAAGAGGCGAAGGAGAATATAAAAGCAGAATTACGCCCTCGAATCAGCTTTTTCTCCCACGCAAAACGTGTCATTTTCTCATGCCAGGATTTGGTATTCCTTTTTCAAGGGGTGCTCGATGGTTTTTCGCCCTCTGAAAAGGCGAGCAGTGCCACGACGAATTGCGTTGTCTGGCTGGGGCTTATCAGCTTTTCCTGAAAACAGCTGGTACTTCTTTATCAGGAGGACTGGCGACTATGTACAGAGAGGGCTGGGCCAGACGCGTCGAAAACAACCGTTCGCTCTTACGCAACTGGCTCGTTGAGCCCCGATGTACACACTGCCGAGTGCAATGGGCCAGTGTGCGAGGAGGGTGCACGCCTGCCTTCAATATCGTCTGCCTGCCAGCTCAACCGACTGCCACGCATACTTCTCAACATCCAACGGAGAGAAAGAAAGAAAGAAAGAGAGAGGAGAAGAGTAGGGAAAAAGAAAGAGTAGCGAAAGAGAGCGAAGGAGATCGGAGAGGAAGGCAGCTTCCAGGAATGCTCTTTGTGCTGCATGCTTCATTCCTCCCGGCATTTCCCGCCCCATCAGAATACTCGCATACACACACACACTCTTTCATATCTCTCTCTTTCTCTCTCTTGATCTCCGGCGGGCCTTCGAATACGGCGACCTTGATCAGTCGGGCGACGTAGTGGTCGTCGCCGTCGCCCTCCAAGTCTCCGGGCATCACCACCGAGGCAGAGGGCCAGGTATCCGTAACCCTGTGTCACGAGATCATGCTCCACCCACGCAGCGAGCCAGCCGGCTCTTTGTTTCGATCGAATTCTGGCCCACTCCCGCCAACTCACTCGGAAGCAGCTCGCCTATGTACTCTCTCACCTATGTGCCGACTCTTCCCCCCATTATTGGTAGGGATCGATGAAAGCATGTAAATAATTCCCAAGGGATAGCGCGAGGGAGGTCGATCGTAAAAGGGCGTCGAACGAGAAGCCTTTTCTTGCCAGAGGCTTCCACACGCCTCCTCCTCCTCCTCCTCCTCCTTTCAGACGCGTGTTACATACAACTAAGTTGCAGACAGAGTTGCGTCGTTTCGAAGGACATCGCGGCGTTCGCATTATGCTCTCGAGCAACGTAGAAAGTGAAGTTACGATTTGCGCCGAGTGCACGTGCACTCTTTTCCACTGGAATCGGATGGCCCGCCCGGCGAGGACGCCAGCGAGGAAAGGGTGGTGATGCGAGGGACTACGAATGCAGAGCGCTCGGAGGACTCGCGTGGCTCGGAGCGGACCAACGAGGGAGAGAGTCGGTGGAGGATGCTCTGCTGGCCAAGAGAGAAAGAGGATGCCTGCGAGTAGAAGGCAAGCAAGCAAGCAAGCAAGCACAAGCAGGCAAGCAAAGGCAGGCAGCCAGTCGATCGGCGTGTCGTCGGAGGGGTTGGGCGGCGGGGCGGACGCCCTTGAGCGACGGGCAATGCACCGTGCGAGGTTCAAGGCAGAGCGGCGGTTGCCGTCGCGCCACATCGGGCTGCTGCTGCTGTTCTCTCTCTCTCTCTTTCTCGCTCGCTCGCTCGCTCTTTTTCTCCCTCACTCTCCTTCCTCTGCCACTTGATCCTCTCCTCCTCGCCGCTGCTGCCGCCGCCGCCGCCGCCGCCGCCACCGCCACCGCGCACAACACACCGACCGACCGACCGACCTCACCGTCCACACACCTCGTCACCTTACCGGCTCTTTACTGCACCGCGCGCACGTAATGCGCTCTTATGCTCGAGCGACTCGCTCCACTTCGTTATCCTTTTTTCCTCTCTCGCTTATACCATCGCCCCATTACTTCTCTCTTTCTCACACCACCTTTCCGCGCGCCCGCCGCCCGCCGCCCTTTCCTCTTTACCGCACCGGCGCCCTTCATTGCGCGTCCGCCTAGAGTACCCTTCTCGCGCGACGCCGCGCTAATTATACCGAGAGCCCTATCCTCGTACAACCATTCTTACGTCTTTACCCTTTCCGCACTTCGACGCTTGCTCTTTCCCTGCCACTTCCTTCCACGTGGCGCATACGTGTCGCTGATGCGCGCTACTCCCCGATGTATCATAAGCTCTGCATTACGCAACATCCTTTCAGTCTCGTTTTCATAGTTCCTATTGAATCTATGGATTGATTGCATTGATGATGTTGATGATGTGATTGGATGGAGTTTGGATATGGAACATGGTGGCAGCGGGGCGAACCGTTACCCTTCGGCGATGATAGTCGCGAGGAGGATGAGGAACGACGGTGATGGCGATGGCGGTGGGGCGACGCAGGGGAATTTAGTAAGGAACGTCTGTGGAAGAGAGGGGTATAAATAGCTCGTTGTTGGCCCATAAAGTAGCTCATTAAAAGACGGCTGCATCGCACGCAGAGCGGTTGAGCAGCGAGCGAGCTGACGCGTATAGGTGTGGAACACGGCTAACACTCGCACGTGCACATTTTAATGCCGCGCCTACGAGCGATGCCCTCGAAAAAGATACACGCACTGCCGGAGAAGCCTGCGGAGAGAACGAGAGAGAGAGAGAGAGAAAGAGAGGGAGAATATGTAGATGTGTGTGTTGGCGAAGGTTACGCACTCGCCGCGAGGGGAAACGCATCGGAGGAATGCACGCGAATGCTAGAAAGAGGAGAGCAGAGCCTGCCAGCTCCCTCTCTCTCTTTCTCTCTCTCCTCTTTGTCAGGCTTCCTTCCTCCCGGCTCTCTGCTCGCTTTGGAGCCGATGCTTCTCTGAAACGGAGATCCCGACGATTTCGCTGAACAAGAGTTCACAAACGATCGTCGAACTTGCACCGCGCGGCGCGGCGTGCGGCTGCTCGCTCGGGCGCGTGTGCCGTATATCCTGGGCCTGGCATAGTGCACGGCTTGCACCTGCCAATTGCGTGGGGCCCAGCCCCGGCCCCCTTTGCTAGTCCTTACTCGCTTCCACATTGCACTCTGCCGAGCACACTCCTCTTCCTCAAATATAACATGCTTACTCCAGTAGAACGCGTACGAAACAGCCACTCCCGCCGTTTCTTAGCCTCGAGAAACCACGAAATCAGGCCTTTTGTCACGTTGCGGCAATTTGACCGGCGACCCTCCACTTCGAGCGAATCACGTTTTCCATGTAAGCCGAGCGAAAATAGAAGGATCGCTCGACAACGAACTTCTATTAAAGAAGAAGGCGTTTATCGCGATTTGATTTGGCAGGACTAGGAGGTGCGGTTTGAACTCGGCAAGAGTTCGAGTTGGTGGGAAGGTCGAGTCGGCTGGCTTTCAAGTTCACGGCTTTCCTCGAAAGCTAGGGAGCAGTGAGTCGTCGGATATATATCTCGTCGCGACGACGACGACGACGACGACGACGAAGACGACGAGTGCGACGGCGACGCTGTTGGTCGGGAATTCGTCATCGAAATTTCTGGAAGCGGCCGCGAGCCGAGCCGAGCCGTGCTGAGCCGAGCGGAGGACGGGCCTTGCTCTCTCGGAGAGCAAGAGAGAGCTCGTTGGCCCGGCCGTCCGTCCGGTCTATGACTCAGGAATGACCCTCGTTGAACTGAGAGAGTGCAGCCGAAATGCAGGCAACCAGAGTCGGAGGAGGGCGCGGAGAGGAGCGGAGTGGAGCGGAGGAAAGCGAAATTCACGATGCGTTTTTAGCTTAGGCCAAACCGAAAATATCGTGCCCTCGCGTGGTCGCCCTCCTGCCATTGCAAACTCTCCTTTTCTCTCTCTTGGTATCTTCTTCTCTCTCTTCTTCATTTTTCTTTCCGCAGTCGTGAAAGCCGAATCGAGTTTCGACTGGTGCGTTTACGAGCGTGAGAAGAGTCCTCGGCTTTGGAGCGCATTCCGCTCGCGACGCAACGAGAGGCCGATCGTAAAACTGGCGGAAAGTGCTCTCGCGAACTCGGCAGGAACGGATGCACTGTCATCATACGTTATTACCGAATTAATTCGAGCCATTGTCCACAGTTAGACGCAACAGTGTCCCTTGTCCCACTAGACTTTGCTACTGTCGTGGTGGCGCGGCGCGGCGCGGCGCGGCGCGTGTAGCGGGGGCAGAGTTTCCCGGCGCGGCTAAATTGGAAGTTAATTGTTCGCTCGAATATGTTAATCGGGCGGTGATAATGCGAGCAGCGCGCGAATGCATAAGCGAGAAGGTGTTGTTCAATGAGCGGACTTCGCATTTTGATTGCTTCTCGCCCCCCTCCCCTCCACCCTTCCCACTTTTATTGCCTTTTTATTACGCATTTCCTAGACGGTTCACCGGGTCTCTCCGCGCATTTCATTTCGATTCTCACCCCCGACCACGTTTCACTCTTCCCGCAATCTCGTTTCTAACTTGCAGTTCTCAACCGATTCTCCACTGCCTATTTTGCCAATTGCGTCGTGCTTGCGAAGCCGCCGCCACCGCTCCATTTCCTCTTATCTGTTTTCTCACCGTCGCAGATAACGCGCGCTCGACTTATCGATGGATCTCGAGCGCGAGCTTTTATCCAGCTGCATTTCGATGAAGCGCGTCGCGCCGCCGCACTCCCAGACAGGATTAACGCGCTTGTTTTCCTTGGAAAAGGCTTTGCTACGTCATTCACCAACTACCATTCTCTTCGGCTAGTATTCCTCTCTGCGCAGGAAAAAATTGATCCACTTTTCCTATTCTAGGGTAAAGTTTACTCGAATCTGAAGGTAGTTGTATCAAAAAACTGTGTCCTATAGATGTTGAATTTTCAAAGCTTCTCAAACTTTGGCGAACGGAATATAAACTGATTGTTTTAGTATCAAAACCGGTAGAAAATATGAAACCAGTGGCAGAAATGCCGAAATTATACCCAAAACACTTGGAAACAGCCTCCTGAATAATTGATCTGGTCTAATTCTGGCGGTATTTTCCCATGTTTTCATGACTTCCCGGTATTTTCAGGGGCTCAAAATTGGTGGGTGATGTTTTTTTGCATCGAGGAAGAAGTGGTAAAAATTCCAGAACCCTAGCTCAAACTTCATTTTTTCGCAATTTTTTTAAGGCATACCCCTTCAAAAATTTTCGATTTTTCGAAGGTTCTGGGACTGGAACGAACGCTTGATTTTTCGATTGTCCGTGTCTCAAAACGGATAAAAAACATAAACGTTGTGGGGGAAATGCCAGAATTCTACATAAAACACATGGAAAACTGATCTGGAATAGTCAACTTTACTTGATTTAGATGGGTTTTTCCCATGTTTTCATGACTTCCCGACCTTTCCCGGGGCTGAAATTTGGCGGGGAATGTTTTCTTGCATCAAGGATGAAGTAATAAAAATTCCAGAGCCCTAGCTCAAAATTTATTTTTTCGCACACTTCTGAAGGGGTCAGACACTGACAAAATTAACAGTTGCTCCGGCTCCTTCCCTATTATCTTATGAAACTGAAATTTTGTAACATTGAAACCATTACCGCGCCACTCGACTTATATTATATCAGTGTAGAGCTGCATGTGACACTGGTATGTGCAATCATTAAAAATCTCCAAAGTGAAAAGTCCTGATCACAGAGCACAGCTGAGACAGTCATTTCTCATGTTTGACGTTTCCATTCTATAGAGCGTGACAACTAGCTTAAGGAGCGAGCATTGAATTCATTGTCGAATATTTCGAGGTGTCCCCGTCGCCGCGCTCCCCTTTCCTTCAGCGTGGTCTGTCGCAAGCACGGCCAGCGCGCACCAACTAAAGGTTAGCTAAATGTCTGCGTCGGGATTATTGCGGCGGATTAAATTGTCTTGCACAACTGTCCGTGGCGTTGTAATAAACGAATCTTTTTTCCTCCGGCGTTCGGAGCGGAGAGCCGAGGCTAGAACCTGCAGTTTCCAGGACACGTAGAGCGCGTGTCTCTCGCTCTCGGCTCCGACAGCCGAAGATACGAGCGCCAGCCTCTCGTAACATATCCGCTGTAATGCCGGATCTCGCCCTCCTGTAAAGGCCTTCGCACACTGATTCCTACACCGGCTTCCAACGCCTTCCCAGTCACACACAGAGTTCCCCCAATGAAAGCAGCAACTGATACCATTAAGTTTTGCAAGGGAAAGTCTCAGCGGCACGTGTCCAGCTCCATTTTATTTTACTTCTTGTTAGAATCGACTCGACGATTATTCTCTGCCTTGGCAAGAAAGTCCGCTCGATGTATTGTTCGAGTCTGAACTTTGTCAGCGTATTTATGTAGTAAGAGGAATTTCAGAATATGAGTCAACCGCTCTGACAAAGCTTTCTCGGCTTGGCAAGTGCGTACGATGAGGAAGAGACGCGGCAAATATCAAGTTCTTCACACTTCTTTTATTAAAACAACAATAATAAAGAGCGGGGATTCGATTTTGCTCGGAGCTGAACGGAAGCTGTATTACCGAATAATAAAATATCCGAAAGCAATATAGGAATGGTTATTTCATACATAATGCTCGCCACATTTCATCGGGTGAGTGGTGGGAATGATTTGCAAGTGGAAGCGGAGCGTGGGCAGATTGGTTCGGCGGTGGCTGTGTGTGAGGGTGCTTAAAGACGGCGGAGTAGAGTAGGTAGGTGCGCGCAGGAGCGAGGAGAGCAAAGGACGAAGGACGAAGGGAAGGTGTATCCTCGGCGGCGGCGCGGCGCGGCGGCGGCGCGCCGATGGAAGCCGTTAATTCTTGTGCTTTGACATTAGCTACGTGCTTGCTTGCCTCGCCGGTGTACTTTATTTCGCAGTCGGTAAATCGTTAAACGTTAAGGAAGCCCGAGAGCGGTGCTTCTCGAGCGATCCTTCTCCGAGCTACCAACAGTCATGTATCACCTTATTCTGGAGCTCCTTCGCCGGCGAAGCGAGCCGCTGCTCCCGGCGCGATCCGATTAATGGCTTCATCGGCCGGACATCCCGAAGACACCTAGTCCCTCTCCCACCCTTACTCCCAGACAAATATCTGGCCTGTCGAACGTGCCCTCCACTCAAAGAAAAAGGGGCGACAAAGGTTCTTCCTACCGCAGATTAAGTTCGCATTTGATAGAAAATATTTCTTTCCTTCTTTATTATTATTATACAGATTAATGTAATCATTCAACATGATTTTTAATTAATTTTTAAATCTTGTGATAATCTGTTGTGATAATGACTGTGTTCGTGATAAATTCGGAAATGTTAAAATCAATTTCAAGGTCATTTTTCCTCCTACAAATTGCATGCTATAGAAGATTGTCGCAACAAAGACAGTAGAAAGAATCTATTATTGTTGAAATGAAATAACTGTTAAGGTGGATGCGAAGCGTGAAGCGGGCGAGGCCGGATAGGACGTAGGACAGCTAGTTACTTATACATGCCAGGTGCAAAGAATCGAGCAGAAAATGGAAATGGCCGCTCCTCGTTTTCATGCTGACTGCATATAACGAGCGTAGCCCGTGCGCCCGATGTTCATTGCAAATCGCACGTGGCTCGAGATATTTCGCGATAAACGATCTTCCACCTCCGAGGGCGGAGGAATCTCCTTGCTACTCGGTTCGTTCTCGACGCTCGCGGGATGCATAAAATTCGGGTCGACGATCGGCTGATGTCAACGCTATGCTGCACGTGGCGTCTCGTAATTATCAAGCTCCCACGCTCTTTTAATACTCGATTTATTAAAAGAAACAGAATGACATTTTCATGCAAATATTAAGCTTTCAATAATTTTATTTTCAAACATTTTCTCTGGCATTACTGCAACAAATATTTGGTTAATTCATATTTGTTTTTCCGTTTCGTGTCCCTTTTCCCGAAATGAATATTTATCTGGCAGAAAGCGATAATTATCAAGCATACAATTTAGTAACTTAGAATCCACGTGTCATAGGAAACGCGTATGCAAAAGGCCACAGTTTTTAATCGAGAAGATTTACTGTCGTGTACGGTCAATCGAGTTCAAACTTTATGAATGGTTAATTAATAATCGCGTTCTCACGTCATCTAAATAACATGGAATTCCCGGAGAAAAGTATTATAACTCGTGGAGTACATTACACCGTCGAGCGACGTTATTGCTCGTCGAATGTATTAGCATTCGATCATTTGATTGGAGTGGCACCTTTCGCCAGGTGAACCTGCCTGCTTGCATAGCTGGCTCGGGGTCTCGTTATCATGACAATTACTGGCTTTCCTCGTCGTCGCCGCCGTCGTCGCCGCCGCCGCCGCTGCTGTGTTTGCATTTTAACGTGCAATTAAATTAATTAGCGGAAGCGGCGCGTTGCTCGGCCCAGATTTTTCCTGGTTGGCGCGTCAAGTAACGTCAGCGCCGACTCGCTCCTTCTCCTCGCTAATAACAACCTCCGAGTGCTAATTCACCGGGCTTACGTGCATGATTTCTCTCCCCTCTGCCTACCTCGTCTCTGGCAACAGTGTGTGTAATTCAGTGGGCAAGTTAGATAGAAGAGTGCTCGGCGAAAGCAACAACTGGGAATCATCCGCCGAAAATCTCGCCGGTTCGAGTGGCTCGCGTGCCCCGACGTAATTATTCGCCCCTCAGAAAGCAAGCAGCTCCTGCCAGCCACGCACACACTCCCACAAAGAAAACAACAATGCACAACCGCCTTCGTAAAGGCTGATGCGTTCGCCTTGAAATCACCAAGTAGTTTCTCCCACGACAAATTTTGCGCAGTAAAACACTTATGGAATTTATTCTGGACTGTTTGTAGGAATTGTTGAATAATTATTGATACTGCTCTATTTTTAATGTATGTAATATAGTGTTGCATTATTAATGACTGATGCCTTTGTCTTCGAATCAGCGAGTAGTTTCTCCCACGTGAGAGTTTGTGTTATAAAACATATGTCATTCTTATTATTCCCTATTACTTAAATTATTGCATTTCTCAGGTGGAAATGCTGCTGTTTGTCGGGCAGTTAATTGAAACGCGAAGAGTGCGTGAAGCACGCTGATAATACGCCGACATGAGTGATTTGATGAAGACAAGCGCATCATCCTGTAGAAGCTGGCCGAGACGAGTGGCAAGTGAGCAGCGGAGCACAAAGGAAGTGGGAGCGGAAGCGCGTTCTCGATGCAATTAATCTGGCGGCGAGGTAAAGTGGCCTTATTATTCGTACAATCGAATCCTCCTACCTTCGAGACAATGCTTTCCCCGAACCGGATGTACACGAGGAATATCGCATTTGGCAAAGACAGCCGATATTTTATTGCCTGGCAATTCGGCGCCGAGAGAGCCAATCGATTCTCACCGATTCCGCACTCTCACTCGAACCGCTCCTCTTCACCGCGATATTGTACTGCCAGGCCTCCTGAAATTGGAAGAGTGTGAGTGTTTCTGCGAACGACAGGTGAAAACGCAAGAGTTAAAGAGCGTACGAAGGATAAGTGTGAAGGAAGAATCGAATGTGGGTTTGGGTGCTTATTATTCCAAAAATATACGAATCATCATTGATGAAAGTTCGAATATATATATGTCTGTTATTTGGAGCAAAGAAATGAAGGACAGTGAAAAGGAGATATCACTGTATACTGTAATTTGGATACAGTTTATTAGTGAAAGTTTTAATCTCCTTTAAACTCGCACGAGCTCTCGCAAAACTCGTCTCGACTCACATAAATCCCCTTTAATTCACATGCACTCGCTTTCTCGACTTTGTTTTCGTTGTGTCTGGCATCACCTTCGCCATCCCATACTTATACCACCTTCTTCTCCTTTTTCCTCGCCTCAAATTAGTTCACTTTTTACTTCACAATTAGCTCGACAACAAGACACACGTCGTACCATCTAACATAATTGCATCCCGTCGAGGCAAACTATCATCTTGGCGAGAGCGTAACTATATTTTCAATAAATTCGTTCGACCAGTAATCACCGGAACTTAGCACCCGCGTCATCCGGTCGAATGAAATTAGTAGCGGAAAGCGAATCTGTGGAATTGCGGGGGGAGGAATTGAGCGGTCCTCCGGAGATCCGGATTTAATTTAGCGCTGATGATGATGGTTAGCTGAAGTAGAATAAAGAGAGCAGGCCGATTGGAGTGCGGTTGGAGTAAGGTGGACGAGAATGCGCGAGAGAGAATTAGCGAGGTTGAGGGAGAGAAAGAGAGAGAGAGATGATTGGAGGCTGGGAGAGTGCGAGAGGTGTGGGCTGTTGCAGTAGTCGAGGCAGATGCGATCAAGCGGGCGAGCTTTATTGGGAGCGTCTGGCCTGGCTGCTGCAGTTTGGCCGTCCGTGACTACGAGACTCCGAAGGTCCCTGGAACGTTGACCATTCAGCTCTTAAAGGACTCCGCTGCCGTCAAGGTCACCTATTGAATCTGTCCACTTCTTCCACTCGGTCTCTCCATCTCACTCTTTCTCTCTCTGCCCATCAAGCAGCTTCTTCTTTACTCGATCGAAGTAGTCTCAGTTGCAGCGATCCCGGCAAAATTTGACCTCGATGCCACACCAAGCACCGAGGGAATCGGCTCCGTCTATCTATCCTCGATTGTTGACACCAACTACGTCACCGCTGGCCACTGCACTCTCCCTCCTCCCTCTCTCCCCCTCTCTCTTTCTCATTGTCATCCACACGTCGATGATATTCCTGCCGGCGCTTTGGCCTTCGGCATTTTTTCGCGATCGCCATCGCCATCGCCGGATGGCCGATTGTGTCCTCGAAAAGGAGATGTAATAAAGATAATTATGCTCCATTCGCGGCGGTGACGTCAGCCCCGCACACACACACACACACACACTCTCGCGATTCAGTCAGTAACGTGTGCGCGCTCTCTTCCGCGCGATACACTCTCGTTTCTTCTGACACGTGTTGTGTCAACAGCCTTCTTCAATCAGTGATCGGTTGGACGGGGTCATTTTTAACCCCGAGATTCCGAGGGAGTAGGAGCAACAATAGATCGGCCTGGTAATCGGTGGATGTATCGCGGTGGCGAGCCGGGGATTGTGCGTCGTTCCATTTAATCCGGCGCGGCGGCTGGCGAGGGAACGGCGCGCGCGGGGGGTGCGAAACAGGATGATCGAGGCTTGGAAAATATTTTCACGATTCCGCGGGGGTTATCCAAGGCCACGGATATATATTTCGACGGTAATGACTGGCATTACGAACGCGCCGCTGTAACGCGATAATCGGCAAAGAAAATATTGCTGGTATAATCGTGGCGTGATGCACACGCAAGTATGTATCTCTCTTTCTCTCTCGCTTTTGCTTCTGCTCTTTCTCTTTCTCGCTCTCTTTCTGACCATGCATGCATCTTGAATCGTGCCTGACGAGTCGCATCGAGCCCGAGCACACCTGCGCGTTCTCATTCACACCGCGCTGCTGTTTTCATTCTTATATAAACAGCCGATAATTCTCGCCGCTCGATAACGAGCACCATCGATCATGGATTACGTTCCCGACTGATTCCTACGAGACACGTCCACGCACACTGGGTCGAAATCATAAAATACCAGCCGTTTGACTGAGAACATTTTCAAACGTCTCTATCATTGTATATAGTGATGTATAATTATTATAAATATAATGAATATAAAATTAATATGTGTATACAGTAATTCCTGCAACTGCTACTAAAGTAAAATTCATTATAGACAAATTATATCACATATAAATTATGTCCAATATTTTATAACGTCGATCCTCTGACAAGGCACGCTTGGTCTTCTCGACAGTCGTAGCCAATGAACGTTGATCCTTAATGAGCAGTGCTAACGCGTGAAAAGGCGCGTAACTCCGATAAGATCGACTTCAGTTCTACGTGGACTTTTTCCTTGCGATCAGTGGCATTGGGAAAGGAGTGGCGCGATCGAGGCGGGATATGGATTTCGATGATCCGTCGCTCATTCCCTTCCACGTCGATTCGAGGCGACCAGGAGGAGAAGAAGGAGAGAAGAGAAGTACAAAGATAAAGAGAGAGGGAAAGCTGTGCGGCGCGCAGGAGTGTGCCGATGCAGTTTGCGTTGCTAATAATCGAAGGCCAAGTCAAATGCAAGTCGATGACTCCTTTCTTCGGCAGCTGCCTTGGGCGGCGGGCCGACGCCGAGCGACGCCGCCGCCGCCGCCGCCGCCGTTCGCCGTGTGCCAGCAGCCACGTCTATACATACTCAGGCCATAGCCATCGATCCAGGGTCGAGCGTGAGATATACACACCGTGATCACCACATCCAATTCCACCCTCCTCCCCTTCGCCGGGCCTCCTCGCGCCGGGCCAGGCAACCCCTTTCCACGGCCCGCCAGCGTCTCCTCCATCGGAGTTCTCTTTCATTTTTTCGAGGCCATTCGCCGGCAGAAGCGGGTTCAGGGTCGTATCTTCCCGAGGATCAGGAAGGAGAACGAAGGACACCGCGCCGCGGAGTTGCACGCTCGGTGACGAAGCCGTAAAATCCTCCTCCTCCTCCTCCTCCTTTTCCTCCCGAGCAATCGGAGAGCTTTGCAATATAAGTGGCAGCCCGAGAGTGTAATAAGAGCGAGAGAAAGCCAAGGAAAACGGGACGCGGTATCGCGGTGCATTCCTTTCATCGCATGCTTGTTTCTGCCTCGCGCTGTTTTTTCTCTCCTTTCTTTTTCATCGCCGCCCGCACTCGAGGACGCTATAATTAGATCATCGCGCGCTGCTGGTAAAGCCGGTACTTCCTTGCAAGTAAGAACCACGAATTTGTCGGCTGCTTACGCTTCCAGATGTTGGAGGTTTGATAGCATAGGCTGTCAATGATTATTTAGCGATGCGTTTGAATAATAAAAAAATATGTAGTTAATAATTAGTAAGAAATTTGACTAGTTTTAGTTCGTGAAATTCGGTGCGGTTGAAAGCATTTGCCAATTGGGAAGCAAATGCATAATCCTCCACGGAATATGTATAAAGTATCTGGTAATTTTAATTGCACGCGAATCTTAATTATGCGGAAAGTATTAAGAGAGAAAGTTTTGTATGGATCCGTGCTGAAAGTAATATCGGAAACTACTCGAGCGATTTGGATAATTCTTTCGCACCATTGGAAAGTATATTCTCTCCAGATAGAGACAGCTTATATTTCATTACACTTACTCTTCGTACAATTGAGCAATGAGACAAGAATCCTTATATTTCCACAAAGTTACATAATTCTTTCAATTGCCAGTTGTCAGTAGGCAAATAATGGGGGACGAATATGACTGAGAGGGTAGTTGAAATGAGTGTTGGGTGGTCAGTGTAAGACGGGACACGGGAGGGTTCCTTTGTGGTGGTTAGGGGTGGCGAGGTCTCGGTGAGCGAGGAGGCGGAGGAGGAGGAGGAGGTCGGTCGGCGATAGTGTGGTGTAAAAGAGTGTAAAATCCGGTGGGAAGGCTGCGGCCCTGGGTGGGGTGAGTGAGTGCAGCAGGCTGCAGAGGCAGCGGCAGCAGCGATGCAATTAGGCGAGTTATGCAGAATGACGTCACACTTGGGGCCGGGGTAACTGTGCTGAGTCAAGGACAGCCTGCCCAAGGCCCTCCCCATCCACTCCTCTTCCCTCCTGCGGCTCGAGGCCCTCCTCACTCTTTCTTTCTTCCTTCCTCCGAGCACTCTCTCTCGCGAAAAAGCTCCCTCTCTTTCTCTCTCTCTCTTCGTGCCCCTCGTCCTCCGCTAGTTGGAGTCGCATTGGTCGTGTGCCCTCTCACGCACACGCTCGCATATATCCATCCTTTCCTCGGCCGCCCTTGCCCGCCGGCTGCTTCGCGCTCTACTCTCACGAGCTTCGTTACGCCACCTACCAAATCAACTGCCTTCGATGCTCTTTAATGTCGGCCTCGGAACTCTCGCATATTAAGAAGGGAGGAGAACCGCGCGCAGGTTACTCGCAGGTTACTCGCAGGATGTAATCGGACGGATGATCGTTTAATCGAGGAAAGTGAGGCGTGCGTGCGATGTCGGCCGGAGAGTGCACGTACACCGGTAACTCCCTTGCTGGTGTGGCGTCAGCTGCTCTCGGATTATTCAGATGCGTGTAAGAAGGCGGCGGGCGGACGCGAGGTAGAAAGGCACCGCGACGCTTTATCGAGCGATGGAAAGAAAGAAAGGCTCGGAGCGAGAGAGAAAGGGAGGTAGAGATAGTGTTATTGGAGAGGCGGTGCGCGCGCTATCAGGGGTAGCACTGATCGCGTTATAATGAACTAAGGTCATTGACAAGGTCGTAGAACCCGAGAGAGTGGCCTCGGGGGCCAACAACAATCTATTTACGCACAATATTTGGCATGATCCGTGTGTGCAGTGACATAAAGGATAACAGAGAGAACAAGGGGAAGAGAGAAAGAGAGAGAGAAGTAGAGAATCGGCGATGATGAAGACTCGATTGGTGTATTGTTTGCTGTGAAGCAGCCGGTTGCCGGGGACACCTGTAAAAATCGGAGACCATATTTTTCTGCGTCGCACACGCTTGTTTTGCCGGCGCCGGCTCTCCTCGCCCTGACAGGAAGAAAGCGAGAGTGAGAGAAAGAGGACGGGAAGCGCCTCGCCAATTTCTCTCCGAAGCGTTCTCGTTCATGACTCCCGGCCGCCTTGATACGATTACGTCGCTGATTACAAAAGAACGGCGAAAATCAGTGGCGGCGGCGACGATGATCGCTCCATCCGCGAACTCTTTGTCGCCGCTGGTTCCCGTGGAAGATCGATTGCATTGTTTAGATCGGCGGGCGAAACGTCGCACGCAGGACGCATCGGTAATCGGGCGGCGCGATCCTATCTCCGCGCTCGACGTCACGACGGATAATGTTATTCAACGATGCGGAGGTTACAAATTCACGCACGCACTCTCCGCGCTGTAGCGAGCCGCTCTTCTCTTTGTCTCTCTTGCTCTCGCACGCTTTCTTTCTCTTTCTTGAGAGGACTCGGTCGAGAGCGAGAGGCCGGAAGAAGATGGTTGACTCGTTGAGCGCGCGATTACCGACTTCGCCCGCTCTCTGCCTCGACAATCCCACCGACTTTAATATTAATCGTTCGCCGCCCATGTTTATTCTTCCGCGTTTTTGTCACCGACTTCCTCACGGGCCACCAACTCTTCCAGTGCCACCTTCCTTCCGGTATCCTCGTAATTCCCGGAGAAGAAGCCAGGCAGACGCACCTCCTTCCTCTCTCGCTTGATTAACCAAAGCAACGATGAAGCGTCAGTGACTCCGGCCTTGTAACAAGTGTGACTCGCTCGATTTTCAATTAGCAGTGAAAATATTAATAAAGCGATCTTTAGCCCGGCGGCGCTGTTTTTGTTTGGCGTTTATCTTATTTTCGCTGCGCCGCGCAACCAGCACCTTCTTTCTCTCTTTCTCTCTCCCTTTTCTTTCTCGCAAGAGCGACGGGTCCTTTTTGCGCTTTATGTTACTCATCGGTGACTGACTGTTTGCGGTGGCGGCTCGCCGTCACATTCGGAGAGCGTTCGTTAGCGATTAAGGAAAAAAAGGCGAGCAATGTAGCCAGCGGGCGAGCGCATTCAGAAATATTGATCGGCGAGGCCATTCAACTTGTTATTTCTGCGAGTCCGCAACCACCTTATCGACTCTGTTATTGCGCGACAGAGCGAGAGCCTATTTTGCGTGCTCGATCGCCAAGAGAAAGTGGAAGGGACAGAGAAAGAGAATGAACGATTGAGGGGAGGCGCAGGGAGAGATAATGTGTGGCTGGCACGCAAATCGTACGGGGAGACGCAACGCGTACCCTGTAATCACTCTTTCTCGTCAGCGATGACCAAGATTATCCGGATCCTCGTAATCGGAAATCCCCTTACATAATTGTCTCTTCAGATACTCCGCCGTGTTAAAAATATTCCGGAAATTGCTTTCTTGTACAGCTAATTCTTTAAGGGATTATCAACTAGTAATTTAAGAGGCGGATTCTATTATGTACTTGTGCTTCTTAAAAATAAGAATGTAAAATCATAATTTTTATATTATTGTCTAAATATTACTACGCGCTATTACTAGAATCCGAAAGATAGCTTTATTTTATTCTTCTAGTATGATTAGTGTTAAAAATTTGATGTTGGGATTTTTTTTCTTAGACAGCTATAAATACAGATAGTCAGTGGCAGGATTTATTGTAGCCAGGGTTCCGAACGTCACGTTAACGCCGCGAATGTATAATCGAGAATACTGGAGAAAGTTCTAGAGAGTCCGAGTGAAAAGGAAAAGACTCGAAGTGTAGATCCATTTCCAAGCCTAGCCTACCCTTTGCACGACTATTTTCTCAGAAGGAAGTTAACTTTTAAATAACATTCGTTCGATGTGTCTTTTTATACCGCGGGTGCTGTTTCGTATGGAATCTTGATTGTAAAACATCTGTAAGAAATTCATGTTCGCCCGCCAAATTGAGCCCGCAGCGGGGAATACCCGATGACCCGGATTGACCCTGACCATACCTAAAACCTCTACGATTCGCAACGGCGGATTTATTTACACACGTTCTGCCATGCAAGCAACAACTACAAGAAGAGGTATCCGTCATATAAAAACACTCCAGTCTGAATTAACTACACTTATATCTGCGAAGAACAACGGTTTGTTGACACTGTGATCCTACTCAAGACAGACATACCGTAACAGTTACATCTTGCTCCACTTTTCAACATTCCAACAAACTACCAAAATTTAACTCCTAAAATCCAATATTCTAGTACTATAATCTTTCAACATTTTTGAATCCCTAATTCGATAATTCGAGTAATTTAAAAATATTGACTAATGTAGTACCGATGTCATTGTACCGATCAGTGCATTCTTATTATCATTTCTCTCCTCTCGCTGCTCCTTCGAATGAATGTAAAATACAGTGATTTGGTGGGAGGGCACGTGGACAAGTTCCTTTTGGAGAACGTGACTTGGCAGGCGCCGCTGTCGCTCCTCTCGGTGCGCGGAGCGTCGCGTTTTACGCTTCAAGTCCCCGTGCGGTGAATGGGAAAGTACGCGCCCATTGAAGCAATGCCCTCGACTTCAATGGGACCGGTGCTACTGGCAGTACCTAGAAATAGTGGAGGAGCCACTGCGAGAGAGAGAGGGGAGGAGAGAAAGGGTGTGCGCGCAAGGGAGAGAGAGTGCACATCGCGCATCTAGTCTAAGCACTCACCGATTGATCGCCACTCGCCTGTCTGGCGGCGCAGACGTCCCGCAGTAGAATCATCCCGCTCCCAGCCAGACGAGCTGCTTCCGCGCATAGGAGACGCCTTTCTAAATAGCTAAGAGAACTAGGAAGCTCTAGTCACTTGAGAATTTCATTCAACTCAACCGCCAATACGGCTAAATGCAACTAGTATAATTGTGTGGCCCGAGAGAAGTGGGAATGTTTAAGAATTTTTTGGAAATTGGAGGATTTAGTGATCGAGAAATTATAATAATTTAGTAAAATAGGATATTCTTGGTATTCTGGTAAAAAAACAGGCTTTTATTAGGAACGATGTTAAAAATGACTTTATTAGGAAGCCTGAATTATATTTATGACAAAATTTCAATAAAATTGACAGTTCCTTGCGTTCGAAATTATACGATCTTACTTCAATACATCCTCCACAAAAACGACTTATTTTTCGATCGAATCCACCTTCTACAAATATTATCCGACGTTCTCATTGGCTGGAAGACGGCAGAGTGGAATCTCAATTGAGAAGAAGGTGGAATTGGAAAACGGTTTGATCATGACATGGTTTCGCCAATCCTCTCCGGTGATCCTGTAATCACGGCTGCGTCAGTCGGAGGCAATCAAGCCGGGAATCTCGTATCACTGCAATGTCTCCCGTTAATCCCGAAGCACTAGCGTGAGATCGCCGATTACCAGGCAATCATTGTCCATCCTCTCGCCGATATTGCCGTGCTGCGCCAAGTAGCTCGAGCGTTTCTCTCCGTCTCCCTTCCTCTCTCTCTCTCGCGCGTCTGTCCCGTCATCATCGGGACGAGCGTCCTAACTCTTTCTCACAGGCAGCGCGCTATCACTGCTGCCATTTCGCAATGACTCGGCTAAGTGCGCTGTCGTGTTATAATCGGCTAACGCGCCGCCCGTGAGAATACTGAAATTCTATGTCACGGACTCAGCCTTGAATTAAGCCTACGATAACTAGCCAACCCAATTATATGCATATTTATTTACCACGTAATATCTCTCTCTCTCTTTTTCTCCCTCGTGCTGGCCCTGATCCCAGCGCGCAGCCTGCACAACTCTTGTATAATCGTCATTATGTAATGTCAGCGAGGAGACGCGCGGCAATCGGCATTGACTACAGCTAGGATTAACCCTTAGCGGGCCGCGAATTATATCACGCCTCCGATTGGATCGCTACTCTCTAACGAAATTCTCGCCGAGCAGCATCACGTGGAAGCGGCAGTATCGAGATGAAAGTGTGATGAAAGATCGTAGTCGAAGGAGATTGATGAGATAAGATCGTCGCTGACATTTCTTTGTGGGAGAGGTGGGCGGAATGTATCATCGCAGCCGGCAATCGGATCACCTTGCCGTTTTAACGCGTAACGGTGCGCGGTGCACAATCGCGTTGCCCTCGACTGAGAAAAATGGCAGTGGCAAACACCAGTCTTGCGATCCTAGAGCTTGCACACTCTTTCTCTGTCCGTCTTCATCTCTCGCTCGCTTTCTTTCTCTGTTTCTCTCTAGCGTGCTTGCTCGACTCAAGGTTGGCCGAGTGTGTGCGAGGTCAGTGCGGGGCCGACGCGATCTAATGCGATCCGTCGACGTTGCTCTTGTTCCGTAATTGCCGTCTGTTACACTCCAACTCTGGCGTGCATGCCCGCAATTCCAGCTCCGATTGCCCGCTAACATGCGAATTTACCCTAAACCGGCGACCCCCTCGACAATCCTCTCCTATTGTTCGAATACTAGCCACTCGGTGTACCTATCAGGGATTTTTCGCGCTTGCCGAATTAGCTGATCTCATGTCGCTCCTTTTATACATGCGAATAAGTGTGAATTGCATGTGTAAATTTCGAGATTAACCTAATATTGCTTTATTAAATAATACTTGGACAATGCTTTGTATGATTTATTCATTGCTTTACTTTTTATTAGCGAAACGCTTCTCGATAGACGATATTAGGTGTTTTAGTATCTGGTCAAAGGCTGTTATTGAAATTACTGTGGAAGAAAAACAATTTTTGCATAAATATGTAAACGGTAGCGAAGGCTGGTGATTCTGATAGAACCATGCAAATCATCACTTGTTAACAAGTAGTGTTGAACGTATCGAGTCCGGTGAGTATACAAAAATTATGCTACACGTTAAAACTCGCGTCAACTGCTGATACATATTTTATTATTGACAAAGTTTACACAGAACAATGTCATTATTATATACTTAACGATTTTTGATTTTCTACCTTTTGCGTTACATAAAATTACAATCAGCATTCCTTCGATCTTCGCGTTTCAGCATCCCTTGCACGTATAATCGTATTTCTTCGAAGAAGCGAGCGCGCGTTTTCGTCGCAACTATAATTGACCATTATCGTCACGCACGTACACACCCACACACACGGCACAAAGCGAGACAGAACGGTTACGTAAGAGCAGGGAGATATTTTTGCTGGCGTCTGAAAAAGGCACTAATAGTGCTTGTCTGACGCAACACACTCCGGCAGCCTTCGACCCTACGAACTCCTAGTCCGCTAGAATACCTGCCTCGAAGATCGATCGGTCGATCGATCGATCGACAAACAGAAATCCTGGGATACGTGATTACCCACTGATATCAGAGACGTACTCACCTCTGATTTCCTGATAGGGATCAATGGAACGCGACTAATTGTCGCGATTAGAAGCGCAGACAATCACGAGCGACTCTAACCGGAAATCCCCTTACGTAATTGCCTCTTGAGATGTTCTCTCATGTTAAAAATACTTTAAAAAGTTTACCTTTTTTCTACTGTTAATTTTTCCACGGGTTTTGCGTTAGTAAATCAACTATTTAAACTAGTATTCTTTAAAGATTCGATGAAGTACGGTCAACATTTTTTCTCTCTTCCATATTCTAATTAAATGATATTTAGAATGAAGTCTAGTTATAGACAGGGTTTCCATCCCATTAATTCCCCGTGTAGATATATCGAGAATACTAAAGAAAGTTCCAAAGAGTGGTTACGAGATCTCTCGATATCGAAGACGCGCTCACCTCCGATTTCCTGATAGGGATCAATGGATCGCGTCTAATAGTCGCGATTAGTCGGTCACGAGCGGGTGGCGCACGTGTTTCTCTGGATGGTCGGCGAGCCGACATACGCGGAGCTCCCGCATGCCATAAGCCGAGCACGAGATAGCAAGCTCGATTTAGCCTGCGGCCTTTTTGTTTGCCGAGTGAGAGAGAGAAGGAGAGAGAGAGGAGAGAAGAAAAAAAGGAGACGCAGGGGATCAGGAACGTCGCGCTGTCAGAAGGCCTCTTTCCTCGAGCGCGTCTCTATTCTCGCGTGATTGAAATATCGCACAGGTGGCTATCTATTACGCCGTGTGCCGGCGGTCCCTCGCTCGACGCTGACGTCGATCGGAGAAAATCCTATCGCGCTCACGGACGAGCCGGCCGAAGGCCGATCTTCCCGGCAGAAATGCTCCCGCCGCCGTCCACCAATAGATAGAATAACGAAGAGACGACCACCGTTCCGCCTGCAACGGCTCTCTTTTCCCTCTCGCACCGAGATCCTATCGGTGAACGGCCACGTAAACCCCGCATGCTCGATATACCTCGATCGCCTCGGGAAACCACTGCTCATCGAGAATCAATGAAATAAACTGCTCGTTAGATGCTACAGAAACATGTGTTATTATATGCTTTTACATTCATTTTCCCTCCGTCTGTCACATTGTTCGTGAAAATATTTTTTAATATTTAAAGCATACAATTATTTTGGAAATGAATTTGGCGAAATGAACTGTTAGGTAAGTCCGGCTGTTACGTTTACCTTGGAAACGTCAAGAATTGTCATCCTAACTTTACGAGATAAAAACGCTTGGTCACATTATTACTATCTATTACTGGTGTTGATATGTGCGCGAGCTGTTAGATAACCATTGATAGTCCACATGCTATCTTTCTAATATGTCTAATATATTATAATCTAATCTTTTCTAAACAATGCTTACGTGCGCCGTTGTAATGCAACAATATTATTGCATTCCACGTGCCGTTTTACGTTGGCAATACTTCTATCGGTCGAACGTAATCGATTCAAATGAACGGAACACGTGAAAGATGTTCGTTTGTACACACTTCATAATACTGACGTCACTGATTCCAAAACAAACTCATCACCCAGCTCGGTAACCCATTAATTCCAATAACGATGATCGCAATTAGTAGCTAATTAACACTAGAATTACCAGACCAGTGAAAATTACTGGTTCAAGTTTTCTCTTATATTTTACAACCACCCCTGACCGATTCTAAGATTGGCTTTCCCAAAATATAACTTGTAAATATTTCACCCTTAGATTTGTTGTGGAATTATAAAAAAATTCTATTTTCCCTGGATACAATATTGTATCAATAATTAGATATTTGGAGTGGCCTGGTAAAGCTAGGTGTACATGAATTGTTGGTAATTCTAATGATAATAAAAGCGATTTGTATACTTGATTCTGTTTCCATTAGGACTTATCGACTAGGTTTATTCGGCTGACGTAGCCCCATGCACATCGTAATGCAATCCTGCAAACATAGACAAGAGAAGAGCAACAGCGGTTGTTTGTGTGGAGTGGTATGTCAAAGTGTCTTAAGGACGTCGATGAAAACGCGGACACATGCGGCCACCGGCTAGTGATTGAATAACACCGATCGAGCGTGAAACATGTAGATGCTCTACGTGGCCGAGGCCACGTAAGCGATTTCGCTCGTTATCAACCCCATGAGTCAACCGGAAGAACGGTTGCCGTGCAACCAAACAACTAAGGCGTTCGCTCCCAGTTCCAGTCGATGTCTTCTAATTGGCCCTGATGTCCGAGTCACACGTGTTTTTATATTTTTTATATTTTTTTATAGATTTTATATTTTTTATATTTTTTTACACACCGCGCCAAACTAGCGCCCACTATGGGCCCTTGTGTAATGGGCCCATGATGGGTCAAGTACGGGCAGCCATACAGCGGCCTACACTATGATCCGGTTGATAGTGGGCAATTCGTAAATGGGGCCGCCTCTGAAAAAGTGATATCTCCTAAGTATAAATAAGACGGAAATTGTTGCGAACTTTTTGGGTTATTTACTTCGATCGAACGAAGCACACACTCGTTATGCTAAACTCGTATTGCGTAACGCGCTATTTCGCGCAGTCACCGAATCATCGCGGCCACGTTTATCGGTTGTATAGTCTGCTGGTGGATTCGTTTGTTGGTGTAACTCAGCTTTAATGGGAATCGTGAGGCAAAATTGCGTGGATTTCAGTGGAAGAATGCGTTCGGTCCTTGGCCACCTTCCCGAGCGGAAGGTGCTCGCCAAGTTCGCAATCGTATCCGGGAATCGTAAAGGCTCATGCCAATCGTCCGCTCCACCTTCCGGAAGTGCGCATCGCTTGCAATTATAGCCTCCGAGCGAATCGTCAGCGATCTGCTCGAACAGGTCCAGTTTCATCTGGAATTACTAGCCGATGACGACATCTTAGAAGCCGACTGGCATCACTCACAAAGCGATAGTTTCTTTGCTAGGAGTTTCATTGCTCGTGGCTGGCCCTGACTATTTCGAGGCTAGGATCACTGGAGCACCGTAACTCCGATCTTCGATTTTGCATTCCTCCGGATTCCCTGGCCCAGTGCTCCACTCGTCGCCTTTCTAAATCTACCCTTGCATATAAATAAGAGAATCCTCCTCGCCGACACAAAAAGAACTCGGCGCGGAGTAAATGGGCCGAGTATGTAACCGCGCGTACTTCTCATTCTTTCGCCTGCTTTTAACCCACTGCAGATCGATCCTTCCTCACTTACAATTAGTCCCTCGAATCATTGCTTCGCTTCGCCAAGAATGTCAAGCATCCTTGGATTCCTCCAATCCTGCCTCTAAGATTAGTTCCGGTCTCTTCGCTTGCTCGCTAAAGCGATGTTCCCGGAAATAGTCATCGGTAACAATCGTAACTTTTCAATCGACAACCACTTCAATAAGCAGGTATTGTCGTTTTTTACCAGGTAAACGCAAGTGCGAAAGGTCAACGCAATCGTTAATCATCGACATTGAACTAGTGGCGTTGGGAGTCATCGAGCGCAATAAAAACGGCTGTCGGCTCTTTGTTGGCTGGTTGCGACGCAAATTACGTGGAAACGAAAGCAATGTTTTTTCCGTGAGGAGAAAGAATGAGAGGAGAGGGGAAGGGGAGGGGGAGTGTTTGCACTCTCGGCGGGAGGAAAGAACTCTGACAAAGGGGATTTCACCAGTGGAGAAAGATGGTGCAACGAGGAGAGTGAGAGAGAGGTGGCGATTTTTGCGCAATGAGAGGAGAAGCGGGGATCGGCGAGAGGACGTCTAATGTCAGGGCAAACAGTGACGAGCTTTCACGAGGCGGCGATATCGACGATAATAATCGAGGCGCGCGAGACACGCGTCAAGTTGTGCATCGTTATCAGCTGGCAAGAATGATCGATGCTCCAGCGTAAGTACGCTTTTCCACTTTCACGTCGATTCGGATTCCACTCGGCGCGCTGTTTGCCCAGCGCTGAATCAGACTTCGCTCAAACGACGGCGGAGCGTCGCGTCGTCACGTTTTCCCAGGCGAAGTTCACTCGGCGTTGATACGTTTCACGTATTGTTTGTGTTTGCCTATGTCTTCGAGGCCGATTAGATTGTTCCTCCCCCCACGGGAGAGTGCTCCACTGGCAGAGCCAGCCGGCTATCGGTGACGCAACCCGCCTAATGAGAGGGTTACGAGTCTCTCTTTCTCGGCGAGATAATGGATTGCGATAGTTGGACGGATTCTAGGGCAGAGCGTCGACAAGGAGGAGCAGCAGCAGCAGCAGCAGCCCCAGGAGGCCGGCGCGGCGTCGCGGCGTCGTTAGAGAGCAAGAGGATTTTTAGGCCGCTCTAATCGTCGATAGAGGAATGGAGCGCGACGTAGATTGGCCCTGGCGTGTTACGCCGCTGACTGCTATCGGCCGCTCGATGATTAAACGCTCGAGTAATTTCAATAACAGAAAACATTTCGAGGCTCGAAGCCCGGGTTACGTGTCGCGGCGGTGCGGTGCAAGCCGCACGCTCGCTGCGGAGTGCTCGAGCGATGAAACAGAGCCGAGAGCTCTATTTGCAATCATCCTGGATTACGTGTACATCTGCATCGTGAGCTATCGGCCTCAATCGAGTCAGGTTGATTCATCCTACCGGGATGAATTAGTGTCTAGCGTGCCGCGGCCAATATTGCCCGCACCACTCTTATCTAATACCATGGAAATGTCATTTTTCCAACTTGCGCCATCGCAATAAATGCACCAATATTATTTCGACGCACATCATTAATCATTACTACAAAAAGTTGCAGGAAGTCTGCGTATTTCTGTTTCTACCACGCGCTAATCAAGAGAACCATTGAAAGCATTTTAATGTAGCTTCCAGTAATCTAGAAAATATTGTTGGAGGAAGATTCTCGTCTATAAAACATTATTCCCTACTTCCATTTATGAATTAATTGAATATTCTTTTCATACATTCAATTTTTAATATTCCACCTTTTGTTTTTCTCTTTTATATTTTAAATGCGCAATATTTATTTTCGTTCTTGTACGTTTATCCGTTCTGTTGAGTCATATAATGCATAATTCTGCATCCAGCAATTAAAAGTAAAACGTAATCGTAAAGCCGTCCTTAAAACGAAAGCCCCCAACAAACATAAAAGACAATGTTTGCATGTTCGCAATAAACTCGGAAATGGTTGAAGCGAATGCAATGCGTTTTATCGTGCAGGCAAATTATAGGCCATAAAATGTTGCAATGTTTGTTAGTTATACAGGCTGTTCTAAAAGAAATATAAGGTCAAACTAAACAATATTAGAAGATATTGCAACGTATTATTCATGAAATGAAATAATTCCTATCACAAAGCCAGTTAGTAAAATTAGTATTTAATAATAACAGTTGAAAGACAAAATTGTACAAGGATATTGGTTGGTGTGGGAGGCGCGGTGGGAGAAGTTTATTGGCGGCAGGCCTTGCCAAGAGATGCCGTACGCCTCCTCCGTTTGTTATATAATTCCAGGATCGCACAACTAGTGGGGCGTGTATCGGCTTGCAACGTGACGAGGGCCGTGACGGGAGGGCGTTTTTACTGGTCGCTTTGAGAAACTAGTATATCACCTCCGCAATTGTTATCGCCGTATCAGATGACCTATTTCTACCAAGGCTGTACATAGTGCAAATGAACGTAACGAGGAATTCGTCGACGGTTCTGTCTCTTTCTTTCTCGCGCGGGCTCTCGGACTCCCTTGATCTCTCGAGAACTAATAGTCGCGCGCCGAGAGAAGCGGGACCGTCCCGCGCGGAGGAACGTGTGTCGCGAGATCAGTGATAGCATAGTTGGCCTATTGCGCAAGCCTCGCGACTCGCCGGCCGGCTGGCCGGCGTGCTTCACCCTTGGATATCACTTATCGCCGCTGATCCACGCCCGATAAACGATAAAGTAGTTCCTAAACATCATTACACTCGATAAGTAGGATTAGCCTCTTTTCGTCCGACTAGCGAAGGCCTCTCTCGCGCCTACCACCATATCTTACTATTCTCTCTCTCTCGAGTCTCGTATAAACGGCCACACCGCGCTGTTACACGTAGGAGGGCAAACGAGAACTCGGGAATCAGAGCAGAGTCGGCTGCTCATTGTCCCAGGCTGGACCTTAACAATGTTGTATGGGACTCTGCCATTTTCCGGGCTTTAGTGTGTCACGAGAAAGTCTGCTGGCGGCCTGCTGGCGGGAGAGAGGACTACTCTCTGAATCGGCGGACTATCCCGGCCCCGCTAACGGTTTCCAATCGAGCCGAGGAGGAGGAGGAGGGTGAGAGAGTAGTGCTCGCGCGGCCGGAAAAATCGCCTCGACGACGACGATAAAGAGCAGCCAAGCCGGCGCGGCGGCGCACGACTCTCTGCTCGTCATGCCCGCACGAAACTAGAAAGTCGACCGCATCCACTTGCACGCCACTACGAGGATCAAGTTCTAACCGCGAAGGTTTTCGCTCGCACGCTAATTGCGCAAACAGAGAGCAACAACAGAGCGCTCTCGCTCTCTTGCTTCCTCAGTGTTGCTGGCTGTCGGAGCTTTCGGGCCTCGAAAGAGAACGGGACTTATCTAAGAGCGTATTGCATAAGGGAACCATGATCCTCGCAATAATAGTCGGAGAGCAGGCAAAGTTTGCATGTGCTGGCGCGGCCTCCGAGCGCCAAAGGCGCGCACCTTTCTGGTTAACCTTCGCCGATCTAGGATGGTGTGCGTGCGTGCCTGCGTGCGTGTATGTGTGTGTATGCGGTAAGGCGAGAGAGTGAGTCTAGCCTCGGGAGAGATCACTCCTCCTGCGTACGGCGAATCTCTCTGTGGAGCGGGCGCACTCATAACGCACAACAGTCCATTCTCGAGTGAGCCAGGCATGCTTGAGGTAGGTCCGGGGAGTCGGACTCTCTTGTGATTCTCGGCTTTCCGCGCGGCCGGTAGAAGGGAGTGCGAGTCCGGTCCGGTCCGGAGAAACCTGCTAGGAGGGAGGAGGAAGGTGTAGGAGCAGGGTGAAGGTGTCCGCGGCGAGGCAAGGCGAGGCAGGACGTAGCGTTGTCGGCCAAGGTGGGAATATCCAGGAGGAAGCCTCCTTGGCAAAGAAGCTGGTGGGATCGGCGTGCACGCGTCATCGTCGTGCCGCTGCACTTTCCTCGAGAGTCGACAGCCGCAACCTGCACTTCACCTTTCTCTTTCTCCCGATCTCCAAGGTACTGAACGCCCCAGTCACGTCCCGTCCTCTCTTCTCTCTCTCTCTTTCCCTCCTCGTCACTTCCTTCCGAGCGGTGTGCCCGAGAAAACGGGCCCATCGTGTTTCGCAGTGGAAAGAGGGGCAAGGGCTGGCTGCTTGCCTGCTTGCATGACTGCTAGCCACGGCCAGGCCGGGAAAAGTGCGAGTGCTGCACACTCCCCGGCAACTTTCCCGGACACCGCGATAGCCCACTTTGCCTTCCTTTCTTTGCGCTAGATCGAAATGTCCCTGTCACGCCGCGGGAAAGGGGATCGCCCGCTCCTTTCTCCGTGACACTCCGCTTTTCTTCGCTGATCACGATTTGACTGCTCTTTCACTCAGTCCCGCTCAATTAACCCCATTTCTTGCAAACATTCTCCCCTTTCTTTCTTTCTTTGCCTATTACAGCCTTCTTTTGTAGAGTAACGTTCCCCAACGATTAGTACGATTTTATTTGAATTTTTCTTATTACATTCTCAAGTCTCAAGAGAGTTGTCTCAGTACTCGCATATGTTTGTCAATGAGACACGAAAGTTAGTGGCTCACCTCAGCGGAATCCGTGGCATCTGCTAATTAAGATATAAAGAGAGAGGCGTGCGATGTTTGGAGGCCTGGCGTGGCCGATTAAAAGGAGGCCGGCGGAGATTGGGAGAAAACGCGAGTAGAAACCAGCTGGCAAATGGGTGCGGGGAGCAAGGTCGAGATATATCTCGGTGTCCCAAGAGACAGAGGGAGATATATCTCGGGCGACTTTCGAATACCGATTTCCCGACGCGTTCTTCCTGTCGCAGCGAGAAAGAGAGCGAATGAAGATCACCGAGTGTATTAGAGGACTGGTTAGGAGGTCGGCAACGAAGCTGCTTCCCGCCTCGGCAAGAAGTCCACGTGGGAGAGGAGCACGTTTCTTTTCCAGGTTGTGCGCGCGTCCGCCCGCCCTCCTATCTCTTTCCTGGGATGGAAAGCTGAAAGTTGCATGAAAGTGCATCGCGTGCGCCGGTAGTAGTTACGCATTTGGATAGGCGACGAGAGGGAGATGGGCCGAGTAAGAGAAAGGAGAAGTCGATCCTCTCTTCCTCCCGTACCTTCAAGAGCACCGATCATCCTCTTCTATCGGCGCTCCACGCCGCTACTCTTCCCTCCGCTAAGCCACTCTGACTTTCCAGCGAAGCCTCCTGTTACTCCTTTGCAGTAACTGCCAGTAATTCCTGGGTAACACTGCGCCGCGCCGCCCGCCAGCCACGGCGTAAGCGATGAAAGTGCAGCGGACGTATAACCACTTGGATAATCGCTCGAGAGAGAGAGAGAGAGAGAGAGAGATATCCCGGCGCTGGAATGCATCCTCCACGCGCATCGAGATGTCCCTGGTATGTACATCCGGTCGCGTGATCATCGAATCGACTTTCCTCGCCGCCGCTGTTACCTTCCTATCGCCAAGTTACGAGCTAACATTTATCAGTTCTTAATGGACTCGAACGATAGTCCGCCGTGGAAGAAGCGAAAACCGCTGCACTTTTTGCTTCCAATCAGATGGTATCGTGTTTGAAGCAATTATAACAGTTGGTAGAACCAATAGCCGCGTGGTTCGCGCTCGTAAAAGGAGAGTTCCAGTTCTTATCTGTCAAAGGTACGAGGCGCTTTCCTCTAGGAATGCGCGCCAGCCCCGATCGTATTTGGCACGGCGCGGCGCGGCGAGGCGGCAAGCGGCACCGGCAATGTCAGGAGAAGATAGAAAGAAAGAGAAGGTCTCGCGGGAGAAGAAGGGACGCCAGAGGAGAAAGACTTTCTCCTGGCGCTAGCTGATTTTTACACGGCTCGAGCTCTTTTACCGGTGTTGCAAAAGGCGCGAAGTACACGCTCTCCTCTGACAGGTTGACTCCGGCCTGACTCTCTCGGGTAACACCGAGCTGGGATTAGCCGCGATGAAAGTGCAGCGGATATATAATCATTTAGGTAATCGGTGTAAGACAATCTCTGGAACAGGAGGAGAAAACCACTGCCGGGCGGCCGGTGTCGAGCCACGGCCAAGGAAAATTGCGCTTTCAATTCCTCGCGCCACTTATGTCGAACCTGTGCGGTGTCGTTCTAGCACTGCGGCCGCGCGACAGGAAGAGCCCATTACCTAGAATCTCTTTCTTCCTTTCATCCGATCCATACCCCATTTAAAGGAACCGACTATTATTCGAGCCTCCAATAATCGATCTTGGCAAGAATCTCCCCAAAGATTAATCGATCCTCCTGCGGATAGTTTCACTGAGACGCGGAGGAATGCGTGGACTTAATTAGCGTGGATTCGAGTGGGTAGTTGGAGTTGTAAGAGGAACTTTCCTCAGTCACTTCCTATTGGCGGAGGATCGATCAGTTGTGCGGGCAGCTAGAAAAAGGAGTCCGGCATAGAAAGGTGGCTCGGATCTACGAAGGAAAGGCTCGGTCAGAGAGTCGCGAGAGAGTCCAAGAGTGCCAGGATTGGTCGCAGCGTGCGTCTCGATAATTGATCAGACGTTTTCACTGCAACGACCCACTTCTACCTCCCTCCAACCTCCATTGCACTCGCACACATCTACACAGGCCAGTGTTTTTGTCCGCAGCTGGCACTGTTGCCATTGCCAGGAGAGTTGGTGGTGCGCCCGCGGGAGAAAGTTTTGATCTCGAACGTGAAACCACCGCGTGAGATTTTCGCGTCATATCCTATCGACTACTTGGCTCCTGGCTTTCTTCCGGTGCTACCAGTACACACACGTGTCTTGATGAAAAAGAAAACCAGACTTAATAGAAAAGCATCTAAATCGAGTGTGAGAACCTTGGCGAATTTCTATCGTGTCGATGTTGCAAGAAGAGACCTTGTCTTTTGTATTATATTTTATCATTTACACTTGGGGTTTTTGATTCCAATAATAATTTACAATTTAAATTAAAAAAACGCAAGAAAAGGAAGGCAGAGAATAGCGATTGGTAACTAGAAAATGACAAAGTAGCAAAGTTGGCTGGCGGGTATGTTCCGGTGTTACTAGCTGGCGCGCAACTTGATGGAAAAGAATGTGAAAAGCCTGGCGAATTCCTAGCGCGCCCGCCGTGTCACGACATGCACGCCGTCGTGCACAGCGAGGAGAAAGTCGCGTGCTAGAAGAGGGCCGACTCTTTCGACGAGAGAGTTGCCGGCTCTATGTGTCTGTTGAGCTAGGAAGGAGGAGCGGCGAGGGGAGGCAAGCGGGATCATAGATGGCGCGTGCACGTTCAAGTTCATAATGCAGTTGCGAGCGAGTGAACGCGCGGAATAACGAGGGCCGAATCAAAAGGCTGAGCTGTCCCTCAACTCGACTTGCGCCGACACTTTCGCCGCTTCTTGTCCTGAGCGCCATTACATCGTTAACCCAGAAATGACTAATTGCCCCGAAGAGCGCAGACAGTACTGATTTTCCCCTCGCGTAATTGCAAATCTCCAACCGCTCGATCTTGGAAAGCCTGGCAATAATGTGACCTTCGCTTTTCTAACTACTGCGCCTTTGAGAGCCGGGAAACTTCGCTTCCCAGGCTCTCTCGCCGACTTCTCTTGTGTCGCACCATCATTTTAAACTTTCTTAGATTTACATGTTGTCGCTATTTGTATCAGGAAAGCGGAATCGCTAACGAGCATTGTGAAAATGAATTTAATATTAATTCTCGACAACAGGGCAACGGATTCTTGATAATTAACATTCTAACAAAAGTTTAGTATTACCATAAAGTGACATTAACTTTCGCGAATCGACAGATTAAGGATTTCTCTTGCTCTAAAATTTAATGAGCATTTATATTACAAGAATATACTAGGCGGCGTCCAGCATTGTGATAAATGTAATGAGTCCCTTGCTTTCAGCGACGGAATCAGGCCAGCGTGACGAGTTAGCAGTTAGCCGCAGAATAAATGTCACCATTTACCTCAACGCTTTGGTTTTAATACTTTTCCCTTGTCAATCTCCAACTTCCCAACTTTCTCTTTCACTCTATCATAATATTACTATACTTCTTATCAACCCTTTCCCTTATCTCGAATGTTGGCTTGCTTTCATTGGGAGTAAGTTATCGTAAAGTAAAATGGCGTTGGTACTTTATATAAGATAGTGTATTATTATAGTCATAATATAAACATCAGGCACGAAAGCATATAATTACAAAAAGTGGAGTACGACATTGATGGTAGCAATAAAAGCCAATAACTGTACGAACTTCTGTAGAGAAGTCCTCAACAAATCTCATTTCCTTCTCCATTATTGAAGCTGTAACGAAGCTTACGCGATCCGCGAGTAGCAACGTAACAATACATATTCGCCGTTAACTGTTGGTTAATGGGGCACGTGGATCTACGTGGAGTGTTACAAGCGGGCGTTTGCCGAGGAGCGGTGAAAATGAGACTCTAAGCAAACAGTGGTGATATAACGTTAGATAAGTGTTAAGCGCGCAAAGAGGAGAGCGGCGGCGGCGGCGGCAGTCGATGTTGGCATAGCGCGCGCCCGCCGCGTGGTAATGAACTCCAGCGAAGCGAGGAACGCCGGCGACGAGCGTAAGCGTGGCCGTCGCGCGTGTCGTCGACAGAATTCAGCCCCGGCTTTCGAAATGGCAATCGAGCGTGCGTAATTCGCCGAGGCGGCGCAGCGGCGGCGTCGTCCTTTTCCAACGTGCTAACCGTCTCACCTGTAATATGCCCAGCTTGATTGCGTGTCACTCGTCGCTCGCGCTACCCCTTGGAATTTCGAGAGCCGCGCACGCTCCTCCTCGAATGCCGCTCTCCAAAACTTTCGAAGCCATTGAACCCTCCGACCGCTCGGACAACCGCTCCTTTACGAGGACCGAATTCAAGTTCAGGGCCAGGACACTCTGCTCTACTCGGCCTTACCCCACCTCTCTCTCTCTCACGCTATCCCTGCCCCACCCTGCCTCATAACGCGCATATTATACTACGCTCACACTTTCTTCTAAGACGATTCTCGAAGCGTAAGGAACACTCACGCTCTTTCTATTGTAGAGCAAGGAATTTCTAAGGAAACACACAGGATTATTACTTGCCTTTGTTGTCCCTTACCCTTAAATTCCACCCCAAGCAGACAAAATACTATATCAAAATCGCCAGATAAAATAGCTAGTTGGTAATAAAAGGTAAAGTTACGTTCTATGCGTGTCGTGGAATATTTCGTATTTTCCTGGAATATATCAAGTTAGAAAGCAGAGTAACGGCAGAGGCGGACCACCCAGCAGTAAGCCGGAGGGTTCTTTCCATCAATAGTCAAGCATACTTGGGACATTTATTCCCGTCGACAGATTCCGTGTAACTGGGGACAGTTGCACCCAACTAGGACTAACGAATCTATGTTGCATTTGGAAAGGCTGGCTGGCATTGTTCCTCGGATTTACAGGAGTCATGTATCTTGTGTGGGAGAGCGCGCCATGCAGAAGCAGTGATCCCGCTGCATATCCTCCCAGGTGCACCACCTCGCCCACATCTGGCGACCCGGTTTCACCGAGATACACTCACCCGAGCTTATAAATACGAGCATTCCCTCTTCCGAAAGGTAACTGTCCAGTTGAGAGTAAAAATCGTCGATGGCAAACTCTCGATAACGTTTCTTAATGCAAGTTTGTATCTCGGAGTTCGGACAGGATATTTCGAACTTTTATTTTAGGTGCTTTATATTCACGAATATTAATCTCGGAGTCTACCTTCGAGAATCTAATTAATATTATTTTAACGATGGTAGGGGATGTGTCACACAATTTTTTTAATAAAAGCCTATAATCGGGAATGGATCGAAAGATAAGTGAATCATCCTGTACATCCTCCAATTCCACGCTCTTAATCCACACACCATACAAAATGACAAAGCAACAAATCCTCCAGGAATAAATCACAAATTACAATCCTTAACGACAAACAGATATTAAACAATTTATCTCAAAAAGCCTACAATCTCCAGCAATGATTCAGCGACAAATGAATTAGCCTGTACATCCGGCACTTGCATGCGCTTAATCCGTCCAGTGTGGAAAGTTGTCGCAACGGGAAAAGGTTGTGCCGGTAGGAAATCGGGGAAATCGAGACGGAAAAATGCAGATGGTGTGGGCGGCGGTGGCGGATTGGTGTTCGGAGAGAGGTGAAAGAGTGGCGGCGAGGGGTGAAGAGGGGACAGGCGGTGGTTGGGGAATATCGGGGTCAAGTGCCACGATAGTAGGCAGAGCGGCGACGGGCCGAGCAGGAGGCCGGCGATGAGGCAAAGGCCTACTTTAGTTAAACTAGACTGGCGTGCTCGTCGAAGAGTCCCGCGGAAGAGTATAACACACACACACATACACAGACACACGTGCAGAAAGGTAAAGGCAGAGATAGAAGCATGCGGAGGTAGTAGGGGCGCATTCGAAGCGGGCCACAATGCTCCCTGTTCCACGAGGATGACGATGACGATGATGCCGTCTGCCTTTCTAATCGTGGCCTGTATTTCGAGTGTCGGCGAATTATCCTGGTTACCGAGGCGCGTAAGTGTTACGTGGCGGACCAGGTCGCCCGGAGTAATCGCTCGAGCCACCATACAATGCTACGCCCACTCATCGAAAAATCTGGCACTGGACAACACTGACGCAAGCCTGGCCAACTATCAAGGAAGGAGAGAGGATCGTAAATCGAGGTCATTAAATAGTAAAGCCAGTATTAAGTTGTACACCAATTGGATGGAGAATCGGAAAGTTTTTGTTGATGCCTTGTGTCTCTTGAGAAAGGTGTCAACTCTTTCCCGAGAAGTCTTTAATGCCCTGTTAATGTTTTTGTTGACATCGATAGAACCTGCTGGGCACTGCTCGTGTAATTATGATAGTGTTGTCAAAATAGCAATGCGGGTAATACATAAATACTTAATTGGAATAAGCAACAAGGGACTCCATATTGTTCGAGGTAGTTTGCTATTTGCTTTTAGAACGCAATAATCTATGCCTAGATTAGTTGAACGTGTTTCTGAAGAATACAATATTGTGCACTAATAATTCAAGATTAAATTCATTCGAATGGCAACAAGTTTTTCCCGCAGTCAATGAACTCGGCGCGAGGATTGGGAAATGAATCGAAGGTTCGGCGGTATCGTACTAGTTCTCTCACCGGGTGTGTTACGAAAGTCAAGTTGAATTATGCAATGGCGGGTAAGTGGGAAAAAAGTGATTAGATAATGGTGACGGGAGCGTTCGGGCGATGCTATACTCGAGATAAAAAGAATATTGAACCCATTTCAAGCGCGGCCGAATGTCTTACTGCTTTTTAATTACTCGGGCGCGCAGCCATTATGTAATTAGAGGCCTCGTGCGCGGTGTGTGCACGAAATTTCGTCGCTACCGTCGGCAAATAGAGCGGTAATCTCGGCAAGCGAGCGGACGTGCGTGCCGCGTTCTTGGAACGTGATTATAAACACGTTACTCCGCCAACGGCGTGTTGGACGATCTCGTTACAATTGATCGGTAAGACGGCCGTGACTCATGTCGCACCTACCTCCTATGAATCGTTAAGTAGTACCGCGCACTTGCATGCCCATCGTGAAATAAGAGCCCGGCACTTGCACGAGTTCATCAAACGTTCGAGACGGCCGTCGTCTTCACTGTCTCGAGTGTACTTCTTACACTTTTCAAGTCGCTTTCACTGTCTGAAGTGCAAGAAGTACGCTTTTGAAATCTTCTTTGTTTTTGTACCACGACATTTTCCGCACTTAACTGATTAAGATAATTTAGACTTCCCACAGTTTTCATACCCCACTTAGCTTAACCATTATATTCCTCTTTCCAAAGCATGATAGAAAAAAAACGCGCACTATATTTGGATAATTTCATTTGCTACTGTTAGACCAAAGTGTTCTAATAGCGCAACGGGACAGGCCAGGCGCTTCCTGTCCTTTATGTTGATGAGTCCATTGTTCTATGTCCACAGAATAATTAAGCTATTTTTGACTCGTGTACTTCTCAGACTATGACAGAACGGGCGAGTATAAAAATTCCCAGCAGGAGTCTCAGTGAATCGAAGGGAGGAGAAGCGATCGCACGTGCTCGAGAGGAGAGATTTTGGAATTTCGGCTAAAATAAAGATTAGGTAACTGAGGGCGGTCGTCTCTCGAGGCACACACTATATATAACTTTCGACCTCGATTCACCAAAAGCTCCCTTTGATTCCGATCTCTTTCGTATCACCTACTTATTCCAGCTGAAATTCAGATCGACGGCAATGGGAACAATCCCAGAGAGATTAAATCTGCCTAGCTGGAGCAGAACGCGACCTTAACTGATAAGAGCTTGGGAAATAGGCACAGAGAGTAAATCCAGGAGGTCAGAACATTGCACAAGTACAGGGTGATTCGCTTGTCTTTGAATTAGCACAGTAATTTTAGCATGGATTCATGGCGTGTGAATCATCCTGTACATATTAGAAATCTTCGAACTTTAAAGTAGGCTTTCCTAAATGTCCACTTTATTACAAGATTCTAGAGTAAGTGTTGTGCTATCTATGATGATCCTCTTATTAAAAAAGGCATCTCTGTCTTGCCCACTTGATCGCCAGAGGCTCTTTTATCAAAGAACGATCGTAAAAAATACGGTGGTCAGTGAATCCGATCTTGAAACCGATCGCTATCTAAGCACCTGTCAGCTGCGTGCCGTTAACTGATACAATGTCTGTTTAAAAAGCTTAAAATTCCCTGGGAAATCATACTCGATTTCAGTCGCGTTGCTATTTCGTTTCCGCTGACATTCGCGTCCGATTCATTTCTCTGGGAGCAGCAGCGGACCTTGAATGATAGAATGATTGGCGGATCGGCCGAGGAGGAGTAACGCGAAAATGAGGGGAAAGTATGCGGTCACTGGTGGAAAAAACGTGGAGAGAGAGAGAAAGAGACGATGCTGGGATTTTCTTGCGAGATCGCGCTCGCTCGGCCGCTTTCACTCGCTTTGCTGGGAGCGCGCCGGCCCGCCGCGCCGTTTTCTAACTCGCGGAGATTACGATGAGGAGCGATTGCATCTCGGCATGGATTTTACCCAGCGGTAATTACGGCTTCGGATTTAAGGTCAGCCACTTGTTTTTATTATAGGGACTAGCACATCATCTCTTCTTCCTACTCTACTCTTTCTCCGCGAGAGGCGCTCGCCGCTCCCTCCCTGTATATTATTTTATTCCGCCCGGCGCACCGAATGCACGCTTCCCGAGCCAGTTATATTAATATCTTTATCGAATCTCGATAATACATTCGATCTGGGTCACGGCGGTCTATCCGGTGTCCCACTTCGGAATTATCTCGACCTCGTAGTCGAGAGCACTATATGCCAGATAACGCGGCTCTCGATGGATATTCGTCAGTGGGCCACTCTCTTCCTTATACGCGCTTCTATTAAATATCCTCTCCGCTTCAGCCACTTCTCCGCTAAGAGGGAAATCAGCATATCCGAGAGTCCTGCAATGACCAATTCCAGCGCCGCCGGATGAAATTCGATTCGGCAATCTTGCCTTTTCCCTCTCCCGGACGTTGACACCGAAAAGAATCAGCACGCGACGCACGTCTCTCATTCGAGAACACGCTGCAAATGACAGGTGATGACCGGTACACTAGTTCCACGAGCATCGAGACACTACCAACTAGCCAGAAACAACCTACTCTCAACTGAGAGCGATAAATAATTCCATCTCTGCGAAGCAGAGATCATAAAAGTCCTAGAGTGGAGCGCGAACGTTTTGCTAATTCAAAAAACTCGTGGGGATAAACTCGTTGCGATCGATTGAAATAAAACGACAGATATCAGGATAGTAATTAGGAATTGGAAAGTAGGATTGAATCAGAGGGCTGGTAAAGTGAAGTGAGACGGACTTGACAGAAGGCAGTCAAGGTTTTGCGTCAAGTTCAATCTGGACGTTCGCGCTCAGTGAAGGAGGAGAAGCGTGCAGCAGGTGGTCACGGTGTGTTCGCTCCAATTTTCCGGCTGTCTCCGCCGCTTTCGGCTCGTTTCTTCTGGTCGCTCTAAAACGTCAGGAGAGTTGCCGAGCAGGCAGAATCTAATCACGATGAGCTGCGAAACAAAGTCTAGGCGAGGCTGGTTGCGATTCGATAGGTGTTTCGCGCGTATCGCCTTCACCGCAGGAGAAAGTGGCGATGCTCGCCGCTCGGGAGCAGGGAGAGTTAGCCGAGAACTTCTAACTTTACCAGGGAGCCCACTCACACACAACTCTCTTCCCATCGACCTCGAATAGCGTTGAGGTTCAATGGCCCGCGCCGGCAAAAGCAGGCCTGACGTGCCTGGAAACACTCCTGGCTCGCTCGCTCGCTCGCGTCATTGCTGACTTAGCGCCCGATTCCAGAGCGGATTTCATTCTTCGCGCACTCGCGCGCACCGCTCCTCATCCTTCTTCCTCAAAGATATGCAGAGCGGAATTATCGTCACTGCAAGCCAATCTCGTTCCTGCCCAATGATGTAACGGTTCTGTGTGTTCGCCCTTGACCACTTTTTTCATATCTCCGCGCTCTCCGCCCGCTCGAGGCCACGACCTGACACACTTCCTCCTCTCTTTTCAACCCACTGCCATTCTCATCAACCCTTATTTCCCCAAATAATTCACAGTCTCTCGAAGACGTCATCTTTATGCGATTTTCACGTGTGCCCCTCTTACGATATTCGTCTGGGATGCCCGTCTATTTTTTTCTCGATATTTTCAGCACTCTGTCTATCTCCTTTTCCATTGGGACGAAATCACTAGTCCGTGGGCGGCGTAACACGCACTCCCGTTTTAATATATTCGATTGTTCCAAAGATAGAGGACGCGTGCTCGAGCAACGTGTCTTCGCACTCGGAGACAACGGGCTCCGCTTGATGTGATCAAGTGCGACCAGTATGGCCATGAGAGTCTCGCACGGTAATCCCCTGATCTTTGTAAGTCTTTCGGGACCGAAAGCTTGCAAAGATTCAGCCCGAAGATGTGGAAACCTTGTCCTTAGAATCGAGTGGGGATAACAGTGGTTCGTTGAATTACGCAGGCATTCAAAGAAGAATAATTTACAAAAGGAACCCTGCCTGAAATAACTTACTTTGAATTAGGAATAATACAAAGAATTAGAAGAAGCTGAAGAAGCTGAAGTGTGAAACTTAAATTAAGTTTGATAAGGGCACAGTTTCTAACAAACAAGGATCATAAAAACGAAACTCTGCAGTGAAGTGCGAATCTTTTGGTAGTGAAAAAACTTATTGCATAAATTAATACTGGAAAAGCGACAAAGATCGGACGACGACCTTATTGCGGGAGTGGTGACGGTCGGAGTTGCATGAAATTTTCAAGCACTTCTCTGGTGTCGTTGTAGCCTTTTCCCAGTCTTTCCTTGGCGCGGCAATCCGTGCTGATTAAGCGATATTATAGCGCGCGTGGTTTCATAACTCGATTAAGTAACGCGCGCAGCGAGCGCGCAGCACCGGGAAAATAATGCCAAGGCTCTCGGTATCGACTAGCCAGCGTGCTAGCGTTCACGGGGAAGCATGGATATAACTATCTACATATAAGTGTACGTATTTGTCGAGTTGGAACAGAGAGACACACGCTTAAAAATCAATTAGAACCGAGCCGCGGTTACACTCGGATTTCTCGCTGTCGCGGAGTGTGATACTTTCACGATCCACGGCTATTTTATTCTATAAAGACCAAGCGCGCTAATGTTAATCTTCATACGCTTTTATTATTTATGACTGTATTTTAGGAAAATGTTGGATTACTTGTATCAGAGAAATTGCTATTATTCCTAGGAAAAATACCCAATGAGCGAGTCTTTGTAAACTTGTACTGGCAAAGAGAAGATGCCAATACCAATAATAAAAAATTCCTAGAAAATTCAGGCTAAAGTAAACTGTATATTAGCATTAAGATTATCGCTGGATCGCGAGAAATATTACACTGTACGTAGCTCGTAAACAAACATTACGATTCTCTCGCTTCTCTGGTTTAACCTGTTACATGTAGGCGCTCGCGCTCGCGCGCGTCGATTGATCTAACGTAAGAGAGTCACTCGTTCTCGTCCCAATTTCCACCTATCGCGGTCATCATCTTCATTCTCTCAATGCCACCCACAGCGGGGCTGCTTCGATCGGCGTCGATTACAAACCATTACGTAAACTCATCAAGACCCCCCGCCATTCTCTCCTTTTCTCCCTCTTTCTTTCTTTCTCTCCTAGACAACACTCGCTCTATCTCGCAACCCCCACTTTCGAGGGCTTCCATTACTTATTGGCGAAAGCTTAATGAGACAGCTGTCCACTCGGGCGATTAGGTCAGCGATTAATCGCGCGGCATCATCGAGCGCGCCACTCTAATATGCCATCGAGCAAGCAGCCAAGCTACGCGAAAGGTCGATCGATAAGGCGCAGGTAGAAATCGGTCGCGCGGAACGAGAACGATCGAAACGAGCCTCGAAAAGCAATATATACACTGATAAATGGCTGCGGTCAGTCGGAGGATTTCGCGCTTGTCGGTGAACGCGCGCCGCCGCCGCCGCCGGCGCATTTGCTCCTCGTAAACATCTTAATTCAGGGTGCAGCATTGTTCGGGGGCCGCTGGATCCGAATGCGTACGCACTGACATGAATTCTAGCGGGAAGAGCGCTCTCGCCGGACACAACAAACAGTGGAGTGGAGAGAAAGAGCTAATGCCGTGACAATTGGGTCCTCGGGATGATTTGGGATTGCAGTGAGTGCGGTAGGAGCGAGCGAGAGAGAGAGAGAGAGAGAGGATGGGAGGAAGGCGAGAGGAGGAGTGCGAGGAGAGAGCCGAGTGTTATTTTGTGGGTCATGGCGATGACGTGTACCACCGGCTGCGCTCTCGTGTGTAACGGGACAATTTGTGCGCTGGCGGTGCGCCCGGGTGGGTGTCGGGTGCCGTCGCGCCGCGCCGCGCCGCTCGGTTCGAGCCGGCGGCGGCGGCGGCGGCGGCGGCAGCGGCTGTGGCGCTGGAGGAGGGGGGCAAAACGAGGGTAATGTAGGTCAGTAAATGTATAGCCACCACTTTCTCCGGGACCGTTCGAAAACTGGCTCTGCTCTCCCCGTCCGCTCCTCTTCCACCTCGAACGCCACCTTCTTCCTTGCACCGTGACTTACTACGAGTCCTTCCTGCCTCCGCGAGCCACGCTCCCCTTGTCGCTACTTCACTCGATCTTCGCGCTCTTCTTCCCTCGCAGAGAGCAACACTTCGCCGCTCTTTTGCCGCTCAACTTCTTCCTTTCCTTCTTACTTCTCTGGTGTGCGCGCTCCTCTCCGCTCCCTCGTACAGAGAGATCCTTTGGAAGCAACTGCTCGCGACGTAACGGGACAAGATCGAAACGGGTTCCCGAGGCAGGCGTGTGCCTCCTCCTCCGCTTGACGGAACGACGCCCGCAAGGACGTGTCAGCGTGCCGCCCTTTGCCGCCCACTGGAATTGAGAATTCGAGCGGCATATCCCTTGCGAGAGTGCCGGCAGGAAGCCCGCTCGAACGGTATCGTTAGTATGAATGGAGAGAAGAGGGCCGCGCGTGGAAGGAGCTTTAATCCCTCCGAAGGATGCAACCATCGAGCGGGGGACACCTAGGAGAGTATGGGCGTTCCGGCAGCCGACCAGAACGCACAAGAAGAAGGGAAGCACACTATAAGATAACTGTTACGAGGCTGCGGAAGCTGGGCGCGATATATACCGCTAGGAGCGAGAGACACAACAATGCCGAGGAATCGCTCGAGGTGATTGATTCGGCCGATTCGATCAGAGGGGGCCAACGGCGAACGGCGAACGGATCCACCTCCGTTCTCACGGGGAAGGTGTAGCGTCACGAAATATTCGGTTCCTCGCCGGTGAACGTAACGGGATTACGCCGAAACGGGTTCCGTACCGTTCCTTGGCCAAGGCGTACGCGCGCTCCCTCGCTCGCTCGCTCTATATGCATGTATATATGCGTACCACTCTAGTCAGATAGATAGATCAAGGCCACCACCTTGGACTTCTCCGCGTCTCGCAAACCCGATTACGCGTCTCTCTTTCTGCTCGGTTTTCTTCCTGTTTCGCTGGACCAACCAGGCATTATTTATTCGACTGCGTTAAACCTGACAGAGTTACGAGGCCTGTCCACACCGTTTCGCGCTCGAGATCCTCCCTATCTCGAAAGAGATCAAGAGCGATGATCGATCGCCTCTGGCAATTAGAGAGCGGCTAGTTACACATACTCCGTTCCGCATTCCGCTCGCAATCTTACGCTTTGAGTTTCCAGCGGATTTTTCTGTAACTGTATAATTCAAGACAATCGAGCGGGACGAGCGTTCGCGGGCGCGCGCGATGGTATTAGAAAGATGGTAGGGATAGCGGTTAATTAGGAGTTAGTTTCCGTATCGATGCGGACTCGAGATAGAGAGTGGGAGTGTCTGGGTGAGTGAACGAGCGTGGCAGTCGGTCCGAAATCGGCGGTGTATTCATGTAAGATCGGTATGCCCGTCTAACGGTTGTCTCTGTGTGCTGTAGTTCGAGTCCGAGGTGGCACCGAATTAGGTGGTTCGCCGGTTACGGTACTGTTATGTTTACCCACGCTCGTTAGATCCGATTCACACAGCCGAAAACTGGCGCCCGCCCCCCCACTCCTCTCCTAACAGCGCGCATATCCCGCGCGCCCAAGGAATTTATGGAAATCTCTAGTCACCTTCGAAGCAAACTGTTAATTCCACGGCCTTTAACGCGCCTTCTAATATGACGCGTCGTCAGTTGGAACGTTAGGCAAACTTTAGAGGCCAATCGCGAGGGAAAATCGGGCAAGGGCTTCGACCTCTCTCGAGTTCTAGGTCCCCCGCTTAACGCCGCGCCGCTCAGACGAGGACGCGCCGCCACTCCTCCTCGACTTGTCCTCCGAGCTCTTTCCCCTCGGCCCACCACGCACTTCCGCGGATAGAAATGCAAAGCTGCACTTGGAAAGTCTGGCAAGGAAAGTCCCGGGGAAATTATAGAGTGAGGTAAGAGGGTTGCCGATCCATTGCATTTGGCGCGCCGTTATTACCCGTATAAGTACGTGAAAGTTGCAGCCGTTACACGAGCCTCGTGTGTCTTATACGTACAGGCTCATTCAGTTATCTATGATGCATTAATGCGTACAAATTTTTTAAGGTTCTCGGATTTTGACGAACGCTTGATAAATCAATTGATTTAGTATCAAAACGGATAGAAAACATGAAACCAGTGGGAGAAATGCCGGAATTGTACCCAAAACACGTGGAAAACCGATCCTGGATATTTCATTTTCGTGGTTTTCCTTATTTTTTTTATACTTCCCGACCTTTCCCGGGGCTGAAACTTGGTGGGTAATGTTTTTTTGCATCGAGGAAGAATTAGTAAAAATTCCAGAGCCCTAGCTCAAAATTCATTTTTTCGCAAATTTTTTAAGGCATACCCCTTCAAAAATTTTCGATTTTTCGAAGGTTCTGGGACCGGGACGAACGCTTGATTTTTCGATTGTCCGTGTCTCAAAACGGATAAAAAACATAAATGTTGTGGGGGAAATGCCGTAATTGTACCTAAAACACGTGGAAAACCGATCTGGAATATTTCATTTCGATGGTTTTCCCTATGTTTTTTCATCTTCCCGACCTTTCCCGGGGCTGAAACTTTGTAGAAAGTATTTTTTTACATCGAGGAAGAAGTAGAAAAAATTCCAAAGCCCTAGCTCAAAATTCATTTTTTCGCAAATTTTTTAAGGCATACCCCTTCAAAAATTTTCGATTTTTCGAAGGTTCTGGGACCGGGACGAACGCTTGATTTTTCGATTGTCCGTGTCTCAAAACGGAAAAAAAACATAAATGTTGTGGGGGAAACGCCGGAATTCTATCTAAAACACGTGGAAAACCGATCTGGAATATTTCATTTCGATGGTTTTCCCTATGTTTTTTCATCTTCCCGACCTTTCCCGGGGCTGAAACTTTGTAGAAAGTATTTTTTTACATCGAGGAAGAAGTAGAAAAAATTCCAGAGCCCTAGCTCAAAATTCATTTTTTCGCAAATTTTTTAAGGCATACCCCTTCAAAAATTTTCGATTTTTCGAAGGTTCTGGGACTGGAACGAACGCTTGATTTTTCGATTCGACATGTCTCAAAACGGATAAAAAACATAAATGTTGTGGGGGAAATGCCGGAATTCTACTTAAAACACGTGGAAAACCGATCTGGAATAGTCAACTTTACTTGATTTAGATGGGTTTTTCCCATGTTTTCATGACTTCCCGACCTTTCCCGGGGCTAAAACTTGGTGGAGAATGTTTTCTTGCGTCGAGGAAGAAGTGATATAAATTTCAGAGTCCTAGCTTAAAATTAATTTTTTCGCCCACTTCTGAATGGGTCGGGGACTAACAAAAATTGAGTCTAGGTAAGGCGAAAGGTAAGTGAATGAGCCTGTAGATGCTCTTACGACGGTGCTCGTCTCTCCCGCAGCAATGCTTCGGTGACTAGACGCTTCGATCGGAAGTGCGCCAGTTTAACCGCTTAATTAGACGCACTTGCCGAGCGATCGCCCCGAGGAGATCTTCGCACACACAGTACTCGGGATAGCATTGTTTCCTTACACCTCGATTTCACGGCTCCTTCTTTCCGACAAGCACATTTTTCTATCGTTCATACAGGCCTCATTAACATCGCTATTATTTTCCAGGGCCAGTCGAATAGATTTGCCATCTATCCTCTCTCAAAAACTTGCGTTTTTCATAGGATTTCAATTAATGAGAGCGTGAAAAATATTATAGTTTCTTTCACGCTTTAGTGTACGAAATATTTTTGTAAGAGGGACAATGCATATTCGTTTTCGTGTATTAATGTTGAAGAAATTCCAAACTTGTTTCACCAATCGAAATGAGTGCCTCCTTTTCAAAGTCGGTCAAACACACTGTTCGATGGTGTCTAAAAATACAAAGCTAGGTTGGTAGGGTTTAGAGGCCGTTGTCCTCCGACACGGCCTGCTTCGTTGAACAGTGTAGTGAGATCGAGAGATCGAGAGATCGCAATTTGCGACATTTCCAGCTGCCTTTAAAGGAGCAGGGATCGCGCGCCGACGAAAAACCGTACGGTCTAAATACCGGGCGGCGGCAATACGATTACACCATCGGCTTGCACCAACCAGCCTTTTTCATCGCTCTGCCTATTGAAGTCCTTTATCGGCTTAGAGAGCGCAAGAACTCCCTGTCAACTTGCTAGTCGTGAATGTCAATGATACAGTGACAAATTCGAGTCGACTGATACCTTGACGAGGATAGACGCGCTGCTCGTTCCTCCATTTAAAGAATCGATTGAGTTCTTAGTCTTGCATTCCAGCTTGCTAGAAGGATTTCTCGGAGTTAATAAGTAGACCGAACTTTATTAACTACTGGTTCACAACAATTCTCTTCTGGCCTACTTCTCAATAATGACCGCACGAAAATATCTACACCTCGCAAATCAGCCACGTACGATTCTATACTCAGGAATTTTGCTAAGTTTAATCTATTTAGGGATCCTCCCAAAGGGTCCAATTATGTCGTTGAAGCGTTCAAAATATTTCTTAATTTTATAACTAAGGAAAAACATTGGGTTAAAAAAATAGTATGACGTGAGTGATTATCGAAGATTAGATTAGTTGGCAAAGTAGAGTTATTCGGAGGTTTGTAATCGAGAGAGAGAGGAGGGCTAACGGGCAATTCGAGCGGCAGAGAAGTGTGACAACGATCGCGGCATCGTCCGCCTCTCCTTCTCTCTCTCTTTTTCTCCCGCCCGCTCTCTTTCCGTCTCTTTCTCGATCTTTCTCGAGCAAGGAGAAAATCTAACGGTACGCGTATTGGAGAGCCCGAGAGAGCTCTCTCGGCATCGGCTCTCCTCGCCTACATTGCACAGCTCGATATTACGTCCTCTCGTTTCGTAATCCCGCTGCCCCGTTTCGTAACTGACACGACTAGCGGTCCGCCGAGACGCGCGACGTTTGTTATATCCGCGCTCACCAACTATTCGAGCTTTCAGCTTCCCATCCGCGCCGACTTCTCTAACCAATCCCTAACTCGGACTCTTATTTCATAATTCAATCATCATCAAGTCATCTTTGAAGTCCTCTGACTACCAATGTCAGAATCATCGTTCTTTCTCTTCAATGACAAACCAATTATAATTTCTTTGAATTTGTCATCTGTAAATTCCACTACTCATAGTGTTCCTAATAAATTGGAGAGGAATCGAGGGTGAGTGTAGTGGTGGAGGGTAGAGAGAAGCGCGAGGGAGAGCGGAGCGTTTATCCAGTCGGGTTCAGCGACTCCTTAATCTGGCGTGCGATCGGCCGATTGTGAAACCGTGTTTTGGTGGTTCCTGCATTCCGGGTCAGTCTCCTTGAAGCGGAGCGAGAGGAGGGCAAGTTCAATGCGAGGAGGAAGTGGCATGGCGTGTTGGAAGTGGTGAGATGTGGGTTGCGACGACGACGGTGGTGGTGGTGGTGGTGGAGGTGTTTTCTCGTAGCGAGGCGCCGTAGAATTCGTCGAGGCACGCTCGTGCAACTTTCACGTCCTCTCCGACGCCCCCTCTTTCTTTCCTCTTCTTCCTTCCCCTCTTTCACCAGCGTGGACAGTGTGTGCACAAAGAAAGTGCACATGTAACACTTACATGACAGCGACAAGACGTAACGCGCGCGCACCGCTCCGACCTAATCGAAGGAGCGTTTCGGCTGCGAGCGAGAGAAAAAGAGAGAGAGAGAGCCGGTTAGCCCCGCTCGATTTCGTCACTGCCAATGCCAATGCCACACTGGCACTGGCCTGATCTTGAAAAATGCCTGGCAACGCGCGGGTCATTCACTTCGGCCCGCTCTCCAAAGTCATCCTTCACCGTTCCTGTCTTCCCATTTACAATCAACGCGAGCCTGTCCTGTCGACAGCACCGCTCTACGTACTTCTCCGCCGATAGTACAACTCTTTTTCAACCACCTCTGCTACGTCAAAGTCTCTCTCTCTTTTTTCTCTTTCTCTTCTTAACTGTGTGTCATTTGATAGTCGAGCGAGGAATATCAAGCAATACCGTTAGACAGTCGGCTCTTTGGGCCAGTGGAATTTTATTAGGCCGACTCGTCCTCCAATATTCCAGTGATTCATCTTCCAAGAGAGAGAGGCAAAAGAACTGAATCTCTCAGTTCCGAGTCCTCGGAATTCATCGGAGGCCAGAGCGGCGCTCGCACGTACGCTCGCCAATCTGGCCGCTCGAGATCCTTTGTCGCCGCTGATGTATCAACGCGCTGCATAGAGGCGTACGTGATACAGCCGGCATTACGTGCCGGCCGCTCTCTCAATTGATCTCACCACTGAAAACAAAGCAGCACCGATGGCCACGTGATTGGGAGTAACGTGTCCAAGAAAGCGATCGAATGAGCGTCGGCCGAGTCAGTGGCGAGTGACCACTCGAATCACCAAAGTTGGCGACTCCAAACAAGACTAAATTCGGAGTAAAATCGCTTTGGAGTTCCGCGTCTCGCATAAGTGATCCTGTTAGAGATCGATCGTGGAATTCCTCCGCGAGGTTTCTAACGATCGACGGCCTATCTAATTGTAGTTAATCAGGGAGCTTAGGTGGGAGAGTGTGTGGCGGGCGGGCTATCAGGATCCGTTAGTATCCAAAGTCCGAGGTTGGTGGTATCTCGCTTGTACTCGGAGCGGAGTAAGGCGAGAAGGATAATCGGCGCGGTGGTTTACAAGCTGGCTCGAGAGATGCCAGTCGATTCCAGGAGCATAGCGGAGTGCTCCACTTTGGTATTTTTAAACAGACCGTCTCCTCCTCCTCTCGTCACCCTTCCGGCATCCACACGCACACACAGAGGCATAGTTGGTGTTACGCGAGTGGAGAAAGAGAGAAAGAGAGAAAGGCGCAATGTAGCGGTGAGTCCGAGTAGCAACGACTCTCGGACAGCCCACTTGAAGCAAAGGCAAAGGCAAAGAGGCAGAGGCAGAGGCCGACTTCTTTCGGTCTACTTTCCGCGACGACGCGCACAATCGCCGCCGCACTCGCTCCTTCCTACCCAGGGCCACGCCGCGCCGTCTCTTTACCGTCCGCCTTCCTTCTCTCTGCTCGGTAAATATTTACAGTTAACATCGTTACATAATAAGGACGTGTACGAGCTTACTTGGCGGCGTGGCGTGGCGTGGCGCGGCGCGGCGCGGTGAGCCCACGCTCTCTTCACGGGCCAGCGGATCGGCCTCCTCTCTGTCTGTGTCTCCGGTAGTTCGAGGGCGTTTCACGGCTCACAATGTGATAACGGGCCATTACCTGACCAGACTCTTGCCATCGACTCCGCCTATCACTCGTAAATCCCAGTTTCACCGCGACAACCCCCGCAAATCTGACAATTCTACTTTTATAGGAGAGAAGTCAGCTTTTCCTCATTGTTTTCTTGTTTTCGTTGTGACACGTATGGGAAAACAGCTTTTTGGGTATTTTTGGTCGATTAAATTAATTGAGTTAATTTTTATGACCTCTAATTGTATGGAGTATAAGAGAAACTGCTGACGAGAAGCTGATGTCGTTTAACATCGTTGCTTCTACCAATAGACATTGTTAGGGAGTAGTTTTTATGGTCGAGGAAAGAATTAAAGAAGTTTCAATGAGTTCTAATCCATTTCTAGATGGAGGAATTGATCTTTCTGTTTTCGGAATCATTGGCATCGCGTTCTCGGTAAGGCCTGCGTCACCCTTAAGAGGAATAAGACAAAAGCAAGGACAACCGCGATGCCTTCCGCGTTATTCCTTTTTCCCCGGATGGTTTTCCGCCGGGGCTCGCGCGGCATCCTTGCGATTCGCGCGATGCTTCGATGGCGAATCACTTCCCGATCGTTTACATAACGCTTGTCGCTCAAGGCTCAAGGACCTCGCCGCGATCTAACAGAGCAGAGAGCCTCGGCAATCGAGCACGGCTGCTCTCTCTCTCTCTCTCTCTCTCTCTCTGCCATTTAATCGTGTTACACGAATGCCCCATTGCTAATGTTATGTGCATTACGTATACGGCCAGGCGGCGACCTTGCGTACCTGAATTTATCGTCTCGAGTCAATCCATCGGTGGCCGCACGCATCGGTTTCCTCGCGCGATTGCCTTTTTCATTTCCAAGCGATGCCTCACGCAGCCAGGAAGGTCGAGAGCGAAGCGCCTCCTTCCTCTCTCAAGGACCACCGACTCAAGTTCATTCCATTTCCTGTTGTTTCCATGATTAGCAAAGCCCCGTAGAACAATGCACCGCGGCTCTCCGCGGTTCGATAATAGTCTATCCGTGTCTCCCTCCTCGAGAAATCGTCGAGTCGAGGCCTCTTTATTATTATCCTACCGTTTTAATTAAATCAATGAGAACTCCGGGGATGGAAGAGGCTCGCTCTCGCCTCTCGGAAACATAGCGTTCGCCAGCCGGAGTTAGCTCCGTTTGCATAATAACCAGAACAATTCTAACGGTCTTGCGCTCCACATTGGACGAGGATCAATCGCGCGGACATGCATCGTCGGCCCCGACGCACCCGGAACGAACCCTACTCTCTTTCCTATTTCCTCCAGGAATACACGCCCCATTCTAATTGCGCAATCTAAGAAAGAGAGACGCGCGAGCCAACAGCCTCTCTTTTCCTTATCCTTTACGGAGACTTGCTGCCACGCCGGTATTACAACTCAATTAGCTTCCGACAATCGGTCTCTTCCTCCGCAAAGTTTTCTCAGTCTAGTTGTACAGTTTTTCTCGGAGAGACTCGCCGGGATCAGAGGATTACGTGTATCAAAAGCAAAGCTTCCCCTCGATTGCAAGGAGGTCTCGCAATCCAGCTGTTCCGCGAGCATTGCCAATCTGGGTTAACGGGTCGCACGCGAGCTCGAGTTTCCCGAGTGCCTCCCAGCTTGCCGATCAACCTCCACGCATTTTCTCCCCACCGCAACCAGCCCTTCTTTCATTATCCAATTACGATCAAAGCCTACTTTGTGCAAGGTTCATTTTGGATAAATTTATTTTTATTAGGATTTCCTTTCTTTTGGAGATTAAAATATTTAATTATCCACGAAGTAAACAATGAATATTCAATCCTTCACACGTTCCATATTCGTGATCCAACATCCACACGTACAGTATGTCATCGATTCGCTCTCTTATCGATCACGAAACTTGTAGAGATTTGATTGCTCGACTCGTTAGGAACGCAAAGCTAGTCGCCTGCGGGGGTCTCGGTTGACCTCGCGATTAAGATTGGCGACAAAAATAATCCGCAATCGCGAACCTTACGTAAATGGCTAATGGCTAATGGCTAATGCCGGTGCGAGTGGTTAGTCAGTGATTCCGAAGGATTCCTGGCCGGCGATAGTTAGCGCACTGGCGTGTACAAAAGAGATAAAGCGAGTGTAGTCGGCCCGTTCGATGAAACGAGTGCGAGAGCCCTCCACGTAACACCTTCCTCTCTCATTCTCTCTCATTCCCTCTCTCTCGCTCTCGCTCGCTCTCTTTGACATCGCGGTTTGTTCTCCGTGACGATTACGGAAATATTTGTCTAGCGCACAACAGCGGGCGCGCACGCACACAACCGCGCCTCGAGTATTTATATCCTCAATGCCGCGCGCGCGAGTACTCCCAGCGTATTCTTACGGGCCTTCCTCTATCTCTTTTACTAAGCTTCCTGATGCTTGTATAATAGACTCTTTGAATATGAAAGAAACGCCCGCGAGCGCGCGCGCGAGTTTCCAGAAATACACGGCTGATTTTGCATCTGATTTCCAGCTGGCGATACATCTCCTATTAAGAGGGTTTATTTATATCTAAAAAAAATCTAAAAGTATGAGCAAGATTTTTGTTTTAAGTTTATAAAATATATGTATTTATAAAGGTGTATTATAAATTTATTTGATTAGTCGATTATCACTTGCTTCAAAAAGAAATAACTGTATTATCCCATCACAATAAATACTATTCCCGCCTAATCCAAGAAGCAGCATTATCTAATATTTGTCTAACCTTCCGGATCGATTATATGTATTGGGCGAGAAGTTATCTGGGTGTTTTGAGCGACGGGTCAGCGTGTGAGAATCTGTGTTGAGTAGGAAGGACGGCTGGGAGATGGGCGGTGAGGGATCGCGCAACTATCGAGGCCAGTAGTAGCGCGACGAGTCCAGTAATTAGGTAAGTAGAGGAGGTATCTCGACTTCCTGGTGGCGGAGTGGGCGCTGATAAGGGCGCTTCTAACCGGTTGGCGATGATGCTGACGAGCGCGGAGAAGTCAAGTGAAGCCAAGGCAAAGGAAGGCGGCGGCGGCGGCGGCGACGCCAGCAGGAGCCGCCAGTCACGGATGAGGCAACCGGTTAACGGAACACCAAGTGTTAAGCAACTAGGGAAGCAGCGCGTTAGTCGAGTTTATTCTGTCCCGCGTCGCCGCGCCGCCCCTTTTCCCCTTTCGATAGCAAGTGCGTTCGCTCGCTCGCTCGCTCGCTCGCGAGCATTTCGCCCGCAGATATACAACATGCGCGAGGGAGGCTTTCGTTCGACTTCTTCTGGCGGTCATCGGAGCAGCGGCGGCGCGGAGCCTCGTTGCATAAGCAAACACGGAGACCTCGCCAACACTGTAATCATCGTTGTAACATTGCGGAGCAGTTGCAACACGCCGCTGATGCAATGGCATTACTATCATTATTATTATTGTAATACTGTGTTATGAGGAAGGTGGCGAATCCTATCGGCGTACGTTACCCATCCACCTCTCCTCTCTTTCTCTCGCCAGCGAAGATAGCAGTGATTACCGTTAGACACGCTCATTGTCGCGTTCTCATTTCGCAGGGGGCTGAGTATGCCGCGCGCGCGCGACGTCTCTTTCTCTCTTTGCTCGCGGTTGACACGTTCGATTACTTGGCTAACAGTAAATTAATAAAAGCGCTTGCTTGCCCCTCTCCCTCTTTCTCCGGCGAGCGGCCTATCTGCCTCGCCATCTCTTTCGCCAATTCTGACGTCAGGTGCGACCGACTGACATAAAAAATAAGAGCGTGCCAGTTCGGAGGTCCGGCGGATTCCAGCGAGTTGGCCGTGCAGAGAGGAAGATAGCCAGCCGCGGCGCGCCGCGGCGCGGTGCGTCTTTACAGGCATATACAGCTTCACGCTGTACTGCCATTTAAACCGGTTTCGGTCTAATAGAGTCCTTCCCGATCGCTAGCCTTCTCTCTAACGTGGCCAACATAATCAGTTATGACTACAGTTATCCTCCAACAAATGTACCGTGCTCTCGCACGTGCCAAGACTCCCTGGAAATTCCACCGCCTCTCCCTTCCGCCTCAAATCTACCTTTGTCGTTTTAAGCATGTGTTAGATGGATTTGACTCTGTTGGATTTTAGGCAGAAATTTTTGGAAGTGTGTCATTTTCAAGAGATTGTTGTTATCCGCACGATGGATAACATCAGCGATTTCTGTCCATTAGTGTAAACGACCTTTTGGACCAGAGAAGTTTTTCAACTGCTGCATTTTATAAATGTAAAAATACGAAGACGTCCACGGTTGCAGTAATCTGATGTTTACTAGTGTTAAACTGCTTCTGTAGTCAGATGGCGGATGAGATGAAACACGAAGTACCCGTAATAAATTATGACTTCTACTTCCGTCAGTAGGAAAAGAGGGAGAGCGAGAGTCAAAGTTGATTAAATCCGAGAGAGTAGGTTGGAGGCAGTTCTGGATGTTCTCTCGGAACATTAAGAGCAGAGACGCATTAGAAGGTTAGACACACATGGGCAGAGGATACAGTTAGTCGAAGAAAAAAGGTGGCCGGGCGGAGAGGTAACTGAATCCAAGCGGCCGGGGAACGGTGTTAGACAGTCGCGGCGCGTACTTCCCTGTAACTCTTTGAGCCGTTATACAAACTGCTAGAGATTTACATGAAATTCGGACCAGGTGAATGTCTGCGACGCGCGGCGTCCTTCTCGCTGCGAGAAGTAAGTATTATAGACATGGTGGCTGTTACATGGGAGGCGACTGATTGCCCGTGGCAATCGAGGCCACGGTTCATCCTTGTAGGGACGCCCGTGACCCTGGCTAGGGACAAACCGAGACCGATTACGAATTTCCTCGGGCGAACCTTATGCCCCGATTGGCCAAGAAGGAGGAGGGCCCGGCCGGCGCGTGTAACGGCCGAGATTTACCGTTAGAGATCGCGAGACGTTCTGATTCATTACCGATCTGCCGAACGGCCTATCGATACCAGGCCACCCACTCGATTCTAACGCACTTCGGCCTCGCCTCTCCTCGCCTCGCCTCGCCTCTTTCTCCGTCTCCGGCCATTCTTTTTTTCCACTGGCAGAACTCTAATTCCGTTAGCGGACGTCGTCGCCGGCTCTTTCGGTCTAACGGGTCTATAGCCGAGTCGGCCTCGCTCTTACGTAATCTTTCGTAACGCGGCTAATTTATTATTAGGTATCTTCGAGTGCCGCTGGAATTACCCTGCCATTACCCGCAATTAGCCTGCATAGCGCGCCGATTCAGTGGGACTGGGGCCTCGCGTTCCTTCTCTGACTCAGCAGCGGCAGCGCCGCTTGCACTCTGCACTCGCGCACTCCCTATATCGCAATATTGAGAGATCGCTGCGAGCTGCTTATCAGCGAGTGGATAAATTTTTACGCCGCCAGCCAGATATATCGAGCCGCTAATTAGAGCGGTGAGAACTAGTAAAGCAGGCCAGTACATACAATGGAGGTGGTATTTCATGAGCGAGGGGTGGGTTAAGGGTACGGTGTGGTAAGGCAGTGTTTTTCTCTGTTTCTCTCCGGCGAGAATTCGTAGGAGCGCACTAATTATTGATAGGAACGCCGGCGGTGGATTAGCGCAAGGAGGAAAGTGCGAGAGCTTAAGCCGGAGCTTAACCTCACACCGCCACCGCTCGCCAAGGGTGCTTACGTAATCGGCGTGCTCGCGCTGGTACGCGGTACACGTCAATTAATACCTTATTACGAAATCTCCTGCTATTTGCATCACACGGACGTTGCCCATCTGTGTCTAGGCCTCTCCTGCGCGCGCGCTCGCGCTACTACCGACCGCCCGGCACAAGCTGCTGCTGCTTCTCTCCCTTCTGCAGCCAACACATTCGTTATTCGCGCTAGAGCGACTACGCACCGCTGCCAGTTGCACAATTTGCAACACTTGCACTTCTCCGCGCTGCGAAGACCCACCGAGAGGGAGGGCGCTGCGTAATCTTTGTGCCATTTTCATTTGCCTCCTAACATCCTTGCAATCGCCTTAAGGTCGCTCTTACGTCCATTTGTTTTGTTTTGCTCAGGAATTTCGTCGAATTTAAAATACATGTTTTTTGAATGTCGTGTTTAAAAATTGGCGCAGTTTAAAGAAAATTCCCTGGTTCAAACTTAAAGTAATAATTGATAGAGTTCGAAAGAAAAAGTAGGCTTCCATGAAACTTCCATGTGTAAACATCGAGTACGACTATAGGCAATTAAAAATCTACTGTCGTTTGACTCATATTATTCGAGTCAAGTTTTCAACGGTACTGTCGCGACACAGCTTTAATGCAAAAATGTAAGCTGTCGTTTTCTGTCAAGCCCCTACTTTTCAGAGTTCCTTGGAGCGAAAGGTGATCCTGTTTGACGGGTGGGAGGTTGGTATTAGTTTAAATAGGGCCTTCCGCGAAGACAGTTGCTCGCGGTCCATCACCGAAAGCATCATCATCCTTCGTCTGGTGAGATTCGTCATCGTTTCGCAGAGGTGACGGTAGCGAGTGCAGCGTCGACCCTCAAAGCGCATCCCTCGTATCTGGTGCGTGTAGCGCCGCCGTTGCCGCCGCCGGAGAGAGAAAAAGAAGGCGAGCGAGACAAGTCGAAGGAGCAGCAAGCAGCTAAGCGCTCTCTAAGGGACGTCTTTCGGTGCCGAGGAAAGGAGAAAAAGGGCGTGCGCACGGTAAAAATAATGTTTCGCGAACGTCGTTAACCCACGACGAAAATAAGGTCGAAAGAACGTGTTGGTCGCTCGGCTTCCCTCTGTCAGGGCGAAGGGGAGGGCTGCGCGGCGCGGCGCGGCGCGGCGCGGCGAGGCGGAGCACCGCGACGAGAGCTTGTACGGAACGGACGGATAAATCACGGTAGCTTTGCCCCGCAAAGTCTCGCTTCTGGCAGGGCGAAAGCGCAGACAAAAATCGTAAAAGAGTTGGGTGGCTCCAAGGAGGCGGCCGTGGTATTCGCGTTCTTCTAGCTTCACTCTCTTTCTCTCTACCATTCTTGGCGTCTTCCTCCCGAAAGCTCGGCGAGCGTCCTCTCTCGCTCGAGCGGCTCTTTGTCCCCCTCGGATTCTTTGCTCCATTAACATTGCAGTTGGAGTGTGCGCGTATGCGCACTCCACGATTAAGCGGCGATCGGCTGTAACGAGCGGGTTTCAGCGGAGCGCGCCGCGCCGCGCCGCGCAACCCAATTACGAAAGCTCTTTTTTTTGCGCCTCGCTTCACTTGCTCGCCGATTATATCAGAGCAGAGAGCGCTAGGCCTGCTATTTAGACGAATTCCAGATTTCCATGGGGCACTGGAGCAACATCGAGCGACAATGGCCGGCAATTAACACTCCGCTCGCTCGTGCGCTCGCTGGCTCCGCCGAGAATTCCGAGTAGCAGCATAGTCGTCTCCGGGATAAATGGACGGGAGCTTTTCCACCGACTTGCGTAAGGATCTCCCGGTGCGAAATGGTGTGTCCTCGCAGCAAGGCCTCTCCGCACCGTCATTATACTTACATCCACTCTCGTCTCTCGGCTTGCATCATCGCAAATCACCGTACTTTGTATGCAAGTGCGCTGCGTTCCGCGTATCGGCGCCGATTAGCGAACATCGATGCGCCTTTAGGAACAACCTGGAAAAACGATTAACTCCTCTCCTGTCGCAACTAGTGATACATTGTATTAGGGCCGAGAGACAGCGCACGCATTCCATTAATGTAAATGCTACGCGTACATCTCATATTAATGCCTCTCCTCTAATCTTCGTTGAATAATAATTAGCGGATAATAGAGAAACCTAGATTTTGAACTACTCTTCCTCCAGGTGACTTAATCACATTGCGTTGGTAAGCCCGATGCGCTAATTTCAACTCCCCTGACCTCACTGGAAGGTGCACGCGTGAGTGGCGGGCGGCCTGATGTAATGTTAGCTCGGCTGCAATGCCTTCGCACTCAAGCGAGCCGATTATTGGCAAGTCCAGCCAATTGGCCGGGAGCAGTAATTGCTCGAAAATGTAGCAAGCGGAATTTAGTGGCAAGGAAATTGCCCTCTCGGTAGATGGAAACTGGGTGACCTCTTCTGGGCGCACGCGATCCTTGTCGAAGCGAGCGACGCTGGCGACGCTTGTGGCGAGCAGCGACGCCGGACCTCCTTTATGCGGCCTCTCTCGTTTCGGAATGAAACACCGGAGGATGATTATCGGCTTCTGAGTGGCGTTCTCGCTCGGCTCGGCTCGGCTCGGCTTTATGCTCGAATGAAAGAAATTGGAGGGAAGCTCGAAGGTGGCCGCCAGCCAAGGCTCCCAATCGATATAGCGCACCCGATGTCCTTCGTCGTAATCGAACCCACGGCCGTCTCATCCAGTTTTTCCCTCTGCTTTTCAACCAGCGTAATTCACTCGATTTAGTCCTACCACCGATCTTCCAACGCCAGACTATTCCTACGCCCTACTCCCACCACCCCAACTCTTTGCCTCCGATTACTAATTCGTCAGGAAGTCCATTTACGTATGCTGATGTTCTTCCATTAGAATCAGCATTTTATGTTTCTTTCTTTATACGTTATCATTTTTATATGAATGGTCTTTCAACATACGATTTTGTTTTATGCAATGCCAAGATTATTCATTTCAAAGGAAATCCGTATGTGAATTCTACATATTCCAGTTATCTTCGCTGAATGGCGGAAAGATCACGTTTCGCCGGTTGAAAAGAGCGGTGGCGTTCGCGCGTATTTCGCACGTATGAACGCGTACGCTAGCACTGATTTGCGCACCGATGCCGCGCGAATTTCGCAGACGATGCACCATTGGGGCTCAGCGAAATGAATTCGATTGCTCGGGTTCCTGTTCATTCGACGCCGTGCGTATTACAACACGTCGGACTCGACGCTCAACCACACCCGGTAATCCTCGGGCGCGCGTTCTCTCAAGCGCGTTGTGTAACGCTCACGTGCTCACGCGTGAGAAGAGCCGTGTCTGTCACGTTTCCTCGACGAAGAGGTAAGACTTTTCCGCGGGTGTCCGCTCTCGCGCGCAACCTCGGAACCTGTTGATCTGCATTTAACGTTCTGCTGATTGTTCTCCGTCGCCGCGTCCTGATTACAGCCGACCGACGTCCACGATCATTCGACAGTAAAAAGTAATTGCCTCTTCGTAGAAATTGCGAGGAAACTCGACGGCTAATTTTGAAAATCTGATTCTAATGCCATTGGGAGAGTCGCAGAAAACGCAGGAAGCTGTCTCGTCTCACTTCGCACGGCTGGTTTCCCGCGAATGTCAACAAACATTTTATGAGCAATAGTTTATTGCATCTATCTTTGTTAGATACGCAGTCAAGTGACTGTTCATTCCTTTTGAAATTTTGCGATTACTTTTGGATCAGCTTGGATAAGTTATAAACATTGCAATATTTTATTGCCTATAATTTGCTTGCGTCATAACTTTATGGATGAGAGACAATCGGATTAAAATCCGTTCAGTCATTTTCTGTTTATTGCCAAGAGACAAGCAGATAAGCAAACGTTCTTCTTCATACATATGAGTAGAGAGGACGAAGTTATACGTAACGCGATGCATCCTGTACACACGAGAAGCTCTTGAATCAGAGGGGATGACGAACATCGGTGACACGCGGTGACGGTCGGTGAGAAATTATTTTCAGCTCTATTTATGTGAACGGCGCGGCTCGTGACGGGCGGCACAGCCGCATAACTGCTTCTGCAGTTATATAACTGCCCATAACTGAAACCCAACCGATACAATTATGAGCGCTCAACGATTTTCTTAGTCACATACGACCAGGAATGTTCTCATAGCTAAATAAATGATTTTTTCACTTTTTAGAGGATTCTACTATCAATCATGTGACTTAAAAAATTTTCTGCTTGAAACAATGTATAATCGGTCGTCTCATGTTCGGTTACGCCTGAAATTATTTAGCGCTGAGATTCTAGCGTGCCAGCTGATAGGAATTTCAGTTTTTCTGCCAAGAGTCATTCCGCTCGAAGAGAGATATTTCTCCGAGGCTGGCTAAATGAAATCATTATGGGAGTTGGTGGCACGCGCACAATTAATCGGTCGTTTTTGCGGCGGGCAGGCGACGGGACGGGACGCGATGCGAGCAGCAGCACGCTGTCGAGACTCGGGCGTGCTGGAGTGCGCGCACCTGATACCCAGCGTCGTGTAATCCCCCCGTGCCGGTTGTGTAACCCTCACGTTTTTCCGCACTCACGTGCCGCCGCCCCCTTCTCTCTTCGCGGCGAACACGCCGCGCTGCTAATCAGCCGCCACCGGCGCAATTATCGCCCCAAGGAGCCGCAATCAACCGATAGAACCTCTCCTGCTTCTCTTCTCTTCCCTTTTGCTTTCCCAAAGCTCACTTATATTCTAATAACTCCTCTCCACGCGCCGAATTATTTTCACGCTCGCCTGCCATCGAAAAATCCATCCCCGAATAGTCACTTTTGAATATTTAAAAATGCCCTTCACACAGGATTCTTTGGTAATTGCACATTCCTCCAAATCAAAGGTTGGTTTTACTGGATTAATATGTGGAAATACTGCTTTTAGAATGTAGTATAGTAAGATATATTAAAAGTCCTATCATTCAGGTATTAAAGACGTGCTTGAAACGGCTTCTACATGTTGACTTGCGGCTTAGCCAGAGCGTGTTCTAAACATGTTAGACGTGTATTCGCAACGTCTCTTATATGTTCCATTTTGTAACAGCGGAGGTTTGCCAAACGTGCGTCAAATGTTTTTGGGACATCTCCATCGGTCGGTTTGAAGACGTTGTTATCGCGTCATTCTGCTATCTGCGATTGGGATCAGTGGATTTTGGGCTGTGCGAGGAAAGCATCGGATTGAGTTACGAGCGTGTGACTCGGCGAGAATCGGGGTGCATAATACCTGTAGCTGGCGCGCATAAACAGACACAGACACACACAGACACACGTTGATTCGCTTACGCAACGTCGAAGGAGGCAAGTAGACGTGAACTCTCGTGGCAAGTAGGAGTGGGTCACGTGCGGTGGGTGGCTTTGGAGTCACCGCTAACGAGGAGGATGCCTTTGGAAAGCAGCGCGTTAACGAGCTGGACGAGCACCCGCCGCCCTTTCCCCAGCCACGAAGCCACTCCAGCAATCTTTCCTTCTTTTTACTTGAAATGTCAAGCCAGATCATCGATGGTGAATCGGTGACACGCCGATACACTTGCACGATATCGCTGATAGAGAGTTCCTTTGACATTTTCGGAAACCTCAGTCACCCTTTTCCTTTAATCATATTTAACTAACTTCGAAAATAAAGAGCTTTTTAATTCTGTTGTATATATGTACTTTTTCACTCATCTGAAATATTAGCTACTATTATTGAAGAACCCCATTCCTTGTTTCACCCAGGATATCTTTCGAACGAATAATCAGATCGGCATGCAATCTTTTGCAGTTTATAAAGTGATCCTACTAGGAAGGAAAGATCCAGTTAGGGGCAGAGCCGGTTCTAACGGATGAGTTGATGTCAATTAGTAAACGCGATCGTTCCATTTTGCGCTCAGGATCTAGATGAACAAGTGGACATTTAATCGGCAGCGTTCCAGGTACTTACGGCTTTCCGATGGAAATGCATGTGCAGAAAGGGGAGCAAAGGCGCGCGCGGGAGTGCGTGCCGGGAGATTAAAGTCGCGTTTACCGCAACGTGCTCTTTCGAGGTGGTGTGTATTTTTAGTCAGACTCCTTCCATTTCATGACTCGCTTTAACCTCGATGCGCGACCTATTAACGGACAATTAAGACAGCTTGGAAATATGACAGTGCCACACCATCCTCGCGGAGATTAATCTACCTTTTAGCTATCTTAAGCTTTTGCCACTCTCATTCATTAGTGTCGATCAACTTCATCTTTGACTCTTCTTTCCCCCTTCCTTCCACGCGCTTCTTAACCCCTTTCGCCGCGGTGAAATCTAGAGCACCACGCTAATCTCAAGCGGTATGATTTTAATTGTAAAAAATACTATTCACGATGCACCTTTGTGCAAGAGAAATTTCCAATCGTTTATCTCTGCTTCTTTGTGTAAGAATACTTTAATTTCTACATGGCAATTATATTGGTTTCTAAGAAAAAAAATAGTCCTCTCTAAGAAAATTGATTTTCTCGTAAAAAGGACTCTTTCTTGACCAAGAATATATATTTTTATTTCGACAAACGAGTTTTCTTCCATAATAAACATTTTTCATAAACAAGGGATGTGCGAGTCCTCGTTCGATCGATGGTACGCATAATTAGAGTTATCTAACATGGGCAGGATGCGACAGCGTGCTGTCAGGTTGGCTGGTATGCGTAAACGTCGATTTACGTGGCAGTCTCATTTATTTAAAATATGTATATTGCGGGCGTGAGTCAGAGCGCTGATTTTCCGACACGTGACCGAGCGGATCGAGCAAACGTGCTATTGATGCCTCCTACTATGCCAGCGCGCATAACGTTAGCATGTTACGCGTCCACGCGTTGCGTAAACCCGGCGGCTACGACGACAGCAAGTTCGCTCGCTTGCTCACTCGCGCAACCTGGCTAGGCCAGCCGCGCGAGCGAGAGAGACGACGCTGTCACGTTTCGCTCCGGGAAAAAACGTGTTAATAGAAATCTGCTACTCGAGTTAACGCGGCCTGCACGTGACCGGAGCTGACGTCCACAAAATGCGAAGCGACACCGCTCGCGTCGCACTTCGCTCATACTGATTGGCCGAAAAGTTGACGCAACTTCCCTCCAAGACAGCAATCCCGTCCAATTGTCTACTTGTTAAGTAGATAACAGTATTAGTGGCAGCCGCAACTGTGTATCACTTTGATTGCCATGTCAACGGGACGTGATACCAGTGGATTTTCTAGAACTTGTAACTAATTTTCGAAATTTTATCTTAACCTCAGTAAAAATGATTCAGAATGAATTTTGAAAAAGTTGTACGTCAGTTACTGGATCATAGTTCAAGCTTACAATTAATCGATTATAATTAAATGTGCTTCAAAGTGTAAGGCAAAAGATTAATGATGTCTCATCCCATGAAGGCTCGACCAGGTAATAACAATAACATATACTGAATCCCACGTTGACCGCTTACGCATTGAATTCCAGGGATTCAATTAGTATCGATAGCTTTTTTCAGGAGCATTACTCGCGGCGTTATCTACGCGAGCACGCTTATCGGGAATGACGGCATACGTTCCGCACGAGATAGCACGCGGGCAAAAAGAGAGGCGAAACAATGTCTATTGTGCCAGGAGAGGAACTGGCCGAACTTCGACTCTCTTATCGGGCGACGCAGAGTTTGACCCGAATGAAGGAAAGATCAGGAGCGTTCTACGCTTCTACGGCTTTGCTCGGACGACAAGGCTCGCGCTCTCGTACGCCGCAACCCTGCTGCCAATTGCATAATCGCCGTTATCGTCGCTCGTAATCGTAATACAAATAATCCCGGCTCGAATACAAATTTAGAACGCGGGTGGCTGCTCGCTGCGAGCCAAGTGTAATAGTTCTGTCACGTGCACACAAGCACACACACAGACAGAGGCACATATTCGAGAGTGCACTCGTCACGATTCTCTGCTGTACTTTGCCCGTGAGAATATCTTGATCGATAGAAGCGCAGCCACGATCACTGCGAACGTGAAAGGGTGCGTCATCAATTATATTGATTGATAGTGCAAGGCTCGCTTTCGTTCAAGGTTTCCATAATTCCTCGAGCAACTAATCCTCAGTTGTGTTTAACAAATTGGCAATTTCATGCGAGCGAGGAACGAAAAAGTCAAGAATTGACAAGGTGTTTTCTGTCGAGACACTCCTTTCCCCTTGTGAGAAAAGTCTCGGGCACGCAGCCTCCCATAAATACGAGAATGGCAGGTCATGCTCTGGCTAAGGCGTTCCCGACACGGGCTTGCCGTGCCAGTCACTTTTGACTCGACTCGCCATCAATCGCGCTAACTCGATGCACGCGACTCCGCAGGCACGTACCCTTCTCGGACACGTGCTTCTTCTTCACCCACTCGATATCGATCTTGGAAGTCGCTCAACTTCTCGAGAAAGATATGCACTCAGAGATAAACGGCAAGGTCCAGTGGAGAGTGCGATTAGAACGCAGAGAGGAGTTGGTGTCGAGTGGTGGCACGAAGAATAGTCGAAGTAAAGAAGTCCGCGCGAACGCGCTGCCACTTTATTCCGGTCGCGTGAGTAATCGATGGAAGGGTGGATGGGGTGGGGTGGGGGTTGTGCCGGTACCGAAGAAAAGCAGGGTGTCGAGGTGGCCGGGGGGGGGCGGTTGGGAGAACGGTAGGGCTTTATAATTAACCAGGGGAAAGCAAAAAAACGCCGCTCAAATGGGGCGGTTAATCTGCCCTTCGTCGCAATGAGAAAATCCCGTTGCCGTCCGAGCGTGTCTCGCCTCTCTGTGTATGTATATGTGTGAAACTTCCGATCGATCCGGCTTTATTCAAAGCACGAGCCAACAGAATTCTCCATCTCTCGAGCACCGATCGCAATTTATCTCACGACTCTTCATCTGCAATCTTGTGTGATTCCCCAGCTCTCTCTCTCTCGTTTATTAGCTATCTCAATCTCGCTCTCTTTGTCTCGCTTTTTCTTTGAAGTGCAGCAGGTGGATCCCAGAATTTTCTTAGCACGATATCAACACGATAAGGGCGTCCACACATTTCACCGAGATAGGAGAGTTCGCGGCAGGTGTTTTCGCTACGATTTCAGATGGGAAAACGCGACGAGCTCTGTCTTTGTCTCCTTCTTTATCTTTCTCTCCGCGTTATCGAGCAGAGTATTATAAGGTGCGAGCGGCAGAATGGAATATGCAGATGTGGAGAATCTGGGCCGGGTTCGTACTCGATGGCGGTGGGCAAAGCAGGCAGGAAAAGAAGCGGGCGGCTCGGTTAATCTTGCATCATGCGTGACCTTGGCTCCGGCTGGAGGGCATCGAACTTGCCGGCTGTATAGCCGGCGCATCCAAGGTCGCAGGAGCACGTGATAGCGGGCCGCAGACTTGGGCGACGTCGGCTAGCGTCGCTGACGACGCAGACTCTCTCTCTCTCTCGCTCTGTCTTTCTTTCTCTGAGCAGAACAAAGCTGTCTCTTTGACTGCGAGGACAAGTTGAACTTGTCGCTCGAGAGGACCGCCCATCTAACACTCTCTCTCCAGCCACTTGATTCCCAATCGCAATTTGCCACTGAATTGCGTCTTGCTCTTGAATCAAGCGAAGATCGTCTGGAACGAATGAGTCAGGCCAGAATTTGTTTAGATCGGGCTAATTCCGCAATCGGCGATGATTTTCGTCAGCCAGGCAGGCCAGGCCGCATTCTCGATTCCAGACGCGCAGCGCCAGTGTCTTTTCGCAGTTTTGATGTTTTTCAGTCTGAGCCGAGAATCGAAAGTGGACTAGTCTGCGTTCTCTCGAACTTTTCCTAGAAGCCTTGGGTAGGAAAGATCGTCCAAGCAGTGGTAAACACTTAGTATGCATGAATCCAGGAGACGTCAGATCGCCGGCCCAGTCTCTCCGGCATTGTTCTGCTCGCGTTATGATGGATTTATAATATCGGCCATTTGCGAGCAGCGCAATGTGTTGCAAGATCGAGTGCAACACTCGTTGCTGGATGCTTTACGTCGCAGATTCCACGGTGGCGCGCGTCGATAAAAGCAAGCTAATCCACTGAACTCGATAAAATTCCATTTATTGTAACGATTTATTGTTTGCCGCCACTTTATCTGAGAGATGCGATCATAATCAGAGTCGAGGAGCACTTCGAGATCGATTGAAAAGGCTGATTATCGAATTATTATCGAATTAGCTCCAAGTTGCCTGGCCGAATTCGCTCTCGGCAAACACTCTTGCATGTAATATGAGGAAGGATGACGCGCTGTGCCGGATACTTGTTGTTCTTAAGGCTGAAACAATATTTGCCACCTTTTCTCGCAAGCGACCTGTTGTTCGCCACCATCAGCCGCGCAAAGCACACAAAAAGTTACGTCAGCTCTAATTTTCCTGGACGATTGTCTGCGAATTCCATCGCTGGTATCATAAATGCAATCTCTTCATCCTAATTTAAGCGGGGCGAAAAAAGAGCTTGATGAAAAGGTAGTGAGAAATGGCTGGAACTCGAAGGAGACTATCTTCAAAAGGTAGTACGAGTTGGTGAAATAACGATCGGATTAAGAGGGCGGCTAAGTGAGAAAAGTTTTATTTTCGGGACGCTGGAAGAGCGAGAGGGAGAGAGAGGGAGAGAGTGCGGAGTTCTCTGGGCATTGGTGGGACTTCAGAGAAGCCGCGCTTCCAGGAGGAATGCAAATGAATCGCGACGAGCGGTCCAAGTGAGAAAGGCGAGGAATTCACGAGATTGCGGCGGCGCGGCGCTGGTTGGGTGTGTCGGTGAGTGGAGGGTATGCGAGCCGCGAGGGAAGAAGCAGAAGAAGCCGCGAGAGGAATGAGGAATGACGAAAAGGGAGTGAAAAGAGGAGCACGACCGGATGCGCGATGCTCCTCTCTCGGTGTGTCTCTCTCAGGGGATAAAGATAGCCAGGGGGATTTCTTGTTGCCATATGCCGAGCTCGTAAACGCCGCTTTCCTATTACGCTACTTCCACGTAAGTGGCCGGGCATAGAAAGTCCTTTGAGTGAAACACGCCTGACGAACACCCCCCTCGGCTTTCAAGTGAATTTCTTGCCGTTACCGTCGCCTCTTATCTCGAGACACACCAGTTGCATAACAACGCTAAACTCGCGAGACCGACGATCATCCTCTAATTCAGAGTGTCAGGGTTACTCCTCGCGAGGAAAGCTTCACTTTGCCTTCGCTATCCCCTTTGGAGTACTCGAGAGATACACCGCAAATTGCGATCTGTCATGAATACCGACTGAATAGCAACAAATGAGTCCTCCCTCCCGTTGAGTTAGCCACTCGAAACGACTGCTTTCCTGTCAGGCAACAACGAGCGAACCACGCTTATTCGCCTCAGCCGCGGCAGCCGCGGCAGCCGCCACTCGGCAATTCGCATTCTCCGCTTACTTAAGGCTACCCCTAATACCTGGCACGCGAATGCCTTTGAAATCGTCAGTCCGCGTCTCTCTCTGGCTGTGTGTGCATGTCTGACGGGAGGAATGAGAAGGAGCGTGTAGGTGCACCGGTGGATTGCGCCACTCGATCACGCCGGGATAGGATCGCCACGTGCGCCGTGCTCGCTGTGACAATAACTGCAGGCAAATCGTTTCGTTGCTCCATAGATTGCTTCACACGAGCACCGGGAGAGAGAGAAAGAGAGCGAGAGGGAGATAGAAGAGGGGGGCGGGCGGTCGAGCTTCGGGGTGTCATAACCCCCGTGATCGCTTGCCGCCGCCGCTGCCGCCGCCGCCGCTTGCGCAAGCCGCAATCCACCTATCGTTCGCACCGCGCTCGCCCAAGGCAAATTCACGGATCGGTGCCCGCGGTTCTATTCGAACGGGCTTCTCTCGTATTAATAGATTAACACAAGCCGCTCCTATCGCAGCCCAGCCAGCCTGATATGCGTCTATTAGGTAAGATCGGCCAGCAAGCATACTCAACGGGACACCACTGTCGCCTTTATTAGCCGGCGGACACCACGGAACCCGCTGCACTTGGATCGAAACTTGCTCAGCTCGCTTCTATTTGACCTATTGTAACACGTGTTTGATAATACGTTGGGAAATCTAGTTTTTCTTCTTGCCTTGCTATTTAATGTGGCTACGTAACTGTTTGTAATAGCGATAAGTTCGTTTAATAGTTGCGTTTCATAAAAGTTCTAAGGGTGGAAGTTTTCCAACGAGCGAGGGAAAGTTTTTTATTGCTAAATGTGTAACAAACAAAGTAGATTTTCGCGGATTAAAGAGCGTTTGGAAAATGCTGTAATATGAAGCAAGGAACACAATGATGCACGGGTGGCAAATTGCATGCAATTTGCTTTCGTTGCACGAAAGGAAGCATCGTCTAAATCTAAAAGCAGCGTTGCGCCCTGCAGACGTCTAAAACCATAGCTTTGCAACTCTCGAATGCCCACCCTAGTTTACTCTAGGATACTTAAGAGGAATTCCACCGGCCAATAAACGCTGCCCAGCCGAAAAAGGGCGCGCGATATTACATCCTTGAAATGTAGGAGGAATAACAAGTCGTCGACCCACCCTTCAACGTTCCTGCTGTGGAATAGTAAAGTAGGGATTGCTATCTTATGACTTTCGGGAAGTTGGATGATCCGTGACTGATTTCTCGACACATCCTCTCCTTCTCTTCCTCTTTGCCGCAGGAACATTGGCACGTTAATTTCAGTTCAGCATTTAATCATTTGTCGACAAGACTTGATCGACTTTGACCCCTGTTAATTTTTCATGGCGGAAAACTAGATTTTCCAACGCATTGACACTGACAAATACAAATAATGATAGATGAAATGCGTGCCGGTTACAGCTTCCACCCAAGCGCAGCACCTTCTGTGGTTCGACGGTTAATTGAAAGGGAGAAAGGAGTGTCGAGCATAGACTATTCGAACAATGGTGGTACGCGACGTGGCACCCATTGTCGCATCGATCTTCAATCTATCACGTAAAATCGAGTCGTGCCGCCCCTAAACAAAGCGACGCGACGCACAGTCCCTCGACGTCATAAAATACTAGACATTTGACAGAAAACATTTCTTTCTTTATTGTTCGTGTAGAACGCTTATATTTTCAATCACAACAATGTCCTTTTTTATTTTAATTTTATATTCATCATTATATACAATAATTGAGAAATAAAAAAACGATCTCTATCAAATAGCTAGTATTTTATGCTTCCGACTAATTGTACGATGTTAGCCTCTGCGCATGACAGGAGAAATCCAAGTGTATGAATGAACAACTACTCCGATCGGTACGCTATTATAATAGATACCTTCGGTCCAACTTAAAGCGGAGAATCTCCGCCAAGAGTGAGAGAGAGAAAGTTGCGTAAGAAGTGTCCACAATATCCAGTGAGAATCTATAATGAGCTTCGGAGCTCTCGGAGTCATTCCTTCCTGGAAATTCGTAATGCGGAGTGAATGGGTCTTATCGAAGGATCGAGAGAGCCGATGTAATCCGAAGGGTGACTAACAAGGGACAAGATAGTCAAAAACGACTAGGACTCGTGGAACGCCGCTATTAAGGGTGTGCCCTTCCGCTGCTCACACCCCACACACACGGGAATAGCCACTTTTCGTCCCTCTCAGTGCTCGCCATGCTTTCTTACGTCATCCGAAACGCTGACTCACATCCTCCCTCGCTCCATGGGGCGCCATAAACACTGGACACCCGTCTCGACTCCACCTTTCCTCCTCAACCTTCCCAGCTCCTTCATTTATTCACTTTGTTATAAATATCTTAGAATATTACGAATTTATCTCTAATATTGTCTAGATTTACTAGGAAATTTGAATGTTACGACTAAGAATTGCTGACTAAGTATTTACTTCCATTGAATCAGCTATTGCGTAAGAGACTGCATAATAGCATCCTCGGATGCCTCTGATTTCTTGCTCATTATTGCAGTTTTCTTGTAAGCAATGAATGCTGTACCGAAATGACTTGTTTCGTTGGGGAAATCTTATATTATAAGAACAGATTTAAACACACTGAGAGTTTAAACGTTGTTAAAAGATAGTAAGACATTCTTTGAGACATTGTGTGCTTTTGGCAAGCATATGGAATTGATTAGGCAGAAGAAAAACAAGCAGGTTGACACTGGAAGTGCAAGAGGTTAGATGGCTGGCTCGGTTTAGAAAGTATGAATCGGCGATTATGCATTATGAAACGGAAATTGGCCGGCAGGAGGGCTGAAGTTGCGGGTGCCGGGCGGTGGCGGAGGCGCGCGCGCGCGCGCTCGATTATCGTAAACGAGAGAGGTTTATAACGTAATAGCAGTCACAACGCCCTTTCAATTCGACCGGTCCCCGATATCGGCGTACACACAGAACGTGTAATTCAAGATTTCCCAGGACTCGCGCTGCCACGCTCGATCCCGATCGCTGGGGCCTTGCTCCGTGCACTGCGATCCGATCTCAATTGCGTCAATATTCGCGTTGCATAATGACTTGTAATATGGCATAACTTTGCCTGCATCGCGCTCCGCCCGTCGTCGCGGCGCTTACGTGCGCTTTATCCTCTAACCCACTCCCGCTTTCCAACCATATCCTTTCCCAATCCTAATCCACCAATCATTATTCTATTATTATAGTACTTGCCGGTGATTCAATTGTCTGTACTCAGAATATATACTCTTGCTTATGAATTCGTTATAAATTATCTTTTATTATTCTTTTAATTATAGTCGAGTTTGTTTCTTACCTTTTATCTTCGTGTTCCCTTTGGACCAGGCGTAAAACCCTAAAAGAAACATAAAGTTTATTTAGTACGATGAATTGTACATTTAATTAATATCGGTAGGTGTGCTCGTAGCATCGTTAGTCGAATGGCAATTGTTTTGAAATTTCGTGGATGATGCTATTCCAACAGTCAGTTAGAAGGTGAAATTCGAAGGTTCGGAAGACGGCCTATATAAGAGAGCGAGTGTTTATCATCATCATTGTCTCGTCTAGTTTCCCAGCGAGTGTATGTAAAGTCTTCGGCGATTCGGTGCTCGACATATTGCGATAGAGAACGGTGAGAATCTCTTGTAATTGGATAAATCGGTTGAGAAATCGCTGGCAGAACAATGAGGTAAGCGGACTTCCTTCACTGGCAGCATCATTCAGATCCAATTGTTTATTGCAATTCGATCATTTCTAAGCAAGGACTAATGAATACTTGTGCGCCGCGGTTAATTACGTAACGCGCGATCGAGTATACCAGTTACCGTGAATGTAAATGACTTAATTAAAATGTTGCTCATATTCAAAATGATCATTGGTTTGTGAGAAACTGCAATCGCCAAGCGGTAACGGTTGAAAAGCCCCTCTGTCAACACGCAACGAGTCACTGATCGATCAACAGAACGAGCCGTTGCTCCAATTTGAATATTGATTTCTCAAGACGGAGATTTACCGTCCAATCGATTCCAATGTTAATCTCTGCAATAATAATAATAATCTCGCAGTTGCTGTGGAAAGCCAGCGCAAAGGAAGCGTGGCTTCAAACCGACACGTATCAGCAAGGGATGCTGCCAATCGGATGACGATAGTTCCAGTTCCAGTGGAAGTTCCAGCGATTCCACGGACTCGAGCTTCACCGATTCAAGTAGTAGTTCGTCCACGGATATGAGTGATAGCGATTCCTCGGACTTTGATGACAAGGTCGAGCCCCATCGTCGCCGAGGCAAGGGAAAAGCAAAGGCGAAAGGTTCCAGGCAAACCAAGTCCAAAAAAGATTTAGTGCCGCGCAGCAGCAAAAAGGACTCGAAGAAGTCATCGCGACGTTCGCGTAAGTTTAGCAAAATTATTGCTAATGCGATCCTTCCAACTCTTCGTTTGAAATATTCCTAGATTTCGCTGTTCTTGCATCTCACGCATCTTCTTTCTCACATTGATATGTATCTATATTAATCTTTACTAATCTATCAAGAGAGAAAGTTGTGATGTGTGCATGTTGGAAGTAATTTCAGAAACTACTGAATCAGCTTGGAGAATTCTTTCACCGTTCGAAAGTAAATTTCCTCCAGATGGACATAAGTTAGATTTGATTGCATTTACGCCCCGGGGAACCAATCAGTGGATGCAAATGTACCATAAAACAAATTGAAAGGGCTTCTTGCGTACAGAAAGCATTATATAATATCGCGAACGGATTTAGTTTTCTCTTTTATATATAGTTATGATTCGGGCAAACTGTAGGCGATAAATATTGCAATGGTAAGAGAAATCAAGAAATCTTTCTTTATAAAGTGATATTATTTAATTTCCAGGTCGCTCATCCTCATCTGCGTGTGGCTGCACCGATTGCGACTGTTATAGTAGCGACGACTGCTATAGCTTCGCTCCCAGCAAGCCCCGTCGCAAAACTAGGCGTTAAACTTCGAGTCTACGCTCTAACAATCATTAATCTATTAATTTATTATCCCTCCTAGATTGTAAGTCATGATAATTAATTTATTGCCGGCGATATTCATTCGATTGCACTTCGATAGCTTACAAGCAAAGGTGTCAATCACAGCCAATGGAAATTCGAACAATGTACGCGAACCAAGAAGATTGTACGATTATACGAAAATAAAGTGGAACCTAATTTTTATTCTATATTATTTCTTTCGTTGAACTATCTCGACTGACACAAGATCTGGAAGCTCCCCTCGTAGAACCGGAAGGACGAAGGGCAAGGGATGCGAGGACTAATCGAAGGAACTAATAAAAGCACTAGCGATAAATAACGATTCCAGGCGTAGTAATAAAGGAAAGGCCAAGGGGATGGAAACACGAAGGAAATCCTGGCCGGAGGGAGAGAGAAAGGGGAAGTATTTGGAAAGAAGAGGACACGTGTGAAGGATATAAGCATGCCTGGAAACGGATTCCAGCGCCAGCAGCAGCACGCTGTTTAATTCTCAGGGGTGTGCTAGCCGGCTGATTTATTCCTGGCTGGCTTTGACTGCAGCCGCGCCGCTTTATACTTGTAGGAGAGCGCGTTTTGCAAGCGGGCTTTACTCTTAATTGGATTTAAGGGTGGAAGATTTCATGGGCCCTCGCAATTCCATGGGGCGGCTGGCTCTCGCCCGAGCCGTACGCCCAACTCCCTCCAACAACTCTAATCCCAAAAGGCGACCGACACCGAATCACATCAGTAATTCTTAATTCGCTATCCCCGCGAGTTGTCTGCGCCCAAGTAGCTCCGTCCTACCAATAGAGATAAGTATCCGACACTGTTCCCAGGATTCTTCTGGCACTCTCCCACGAATTTGATTCTCCGATTAGCAGCCGGCAGATAGGATAACTGATATTACAGTGGTAAAAGAACGGCGGAAGGTTATTTCTCACTTAGATGCTGCTTGGAAGACTTTTGCGCGGATTAAGGTAGTTTTCGCTTTGTATTGTATCGAAATGTCTAACATAGGAAATGTTTCATGATCCAAACTTCAGCATATTCTTAAAGAGGAATAGAACGACGACTGCTTTAATCAGTTTCTTTGGGCCGTTACTTGCAACTAGCCCTAATACGTATTTATAGACCAAAGAGCGAAGCGGCTGGAATGCGATTACATAACGGGCAGGGAGATAAAATTGAAACGGGAGATTCCTTAGCGGATGAGCGGCAGTGGCGGTGGCGGCGACCGCCTGACGGGCAGCTCGCCCGCAATGACATGCAAATATTTAGATAAGATTAACTGTGGCCGGTGTAACGGTGCCGGACTGGCTGTTGTAGGAGCGGGCCCCTTATCACGCGAGCATCGACCCAACCCGATTGCCGCTCCATTCCACACTAGAGAATCCTCGCTCTCCCATCTCACCGGGCAACACGCTCCTCCAACTATTCACCGATCAATAACAGTCATTCGCAATTCCTAAGACAATCGATCGGACAAGAGTTCGCGCGTCTGTCAGGATGAACAGCAATGCGAGAAGCTAGTTGGCCGAGCGGCAGTTTCACTGACTAATGATAGTGTGTCGGTGGGCATAGGTGAAGCGTAGATAGATGTGTGAGGTAGGCGAAGGAGAAGTGAGATGCCGCGGCGCTAGACTCACTCTTCTCTCCTAGTTGATCTGTCTGGGCGGTGCGCCGGGTGCGCGTCGCGTCGCCAGAAGGAGTCACGTGCGCCCGAGCAACGTGCCGAAGGCGAAGGCACACGCAGAGCAGAGCAGTGTACACGCTCGGCTCGGCTCGGCTCGGCTCCGCTGGGGTTCACGGCCCGACTCGCTCTACCTTGCCACTGTAACTACCAGTTGTGACATAATAGCCTGCGCGCCACTGCCAGCCTCGCATGCACTTACCTATGCCGACGCCCGCCCGGCCCAGTGCCTCGCGCCAGAACCTGCCTTTCCTCACGCCTATCTGCCTCCATCTACCACCGCCAACAAGGAAAACTTTAGATCCCTCCTGCATCCGCTTGACCCTCTTCCAGAATCATCGTCATTCATATATTCGATTTCACCTCCAACAGAATTGCTCCTCTCATTCACTACTCGCCTCCTTTTTTTCTCTGTTTATGTCAGATCTCGTCAACATCTTAGCGATCGCATTTGCATAGATTGTATATTCATCTTATAATTCTGCATTGTACATTGAACTTGTAATACTGTGTCTTCTGCCTTATGTCGTATTAATGAATGTTTCATTGTTATTGAACGTTTCTTGAATATTGCGCGGATATTAATTTTTTTCTCGCGAGGGGATCGCGAAGTAGGATAACGCAGTAGATAGTAAGGCCTCGGAAGATTGAAGTGGCGCTCGGGGATTGCTTTATGCAATTGCAGGACTAATCGCCACCATCGTAAGAGGCCCACTTGATTACCTAGTCTATTGGTTAGGTAATATTTATTAGCGCGAGCGCGAGCGCGCGCAATTGGAACGGGCAAGTAAGTGCTCTTGCAATCGCTGTTGGTGGAAGCCAGTGATATCGGAGGTTCTCGCCGGCTGGGAAGGAACTTTCGTAAGACGCTCGAACTGCATAATACAGCCTGATTCACTTGCATATACTTCAAATATATGATCCATATATCAGACGATTATAAAGCAGCCAACGGTTTTAATTATACTCAGATGTTGCTCAATTCTTTTCTACATCCTATACATGTATTACTGTTCTAATAAATGGTTAGGTTGTTGTAATTATCTTTGTTGCAAATATCTTTTAATAATGAGTAGTATGAGATACCATACTATTTAAAATTGTACAATTATTCTTGAAACGTCCTATATAAGAAATAAATATTGCAATAATGCATAACTTAAAGTTTGCCTGAATGTTAACAATATACACGAGAGATCTATTATTAGACACATTAGAGTATACAACGAGGTAAATATGTATATTGTTACAGAGGCCTACGATAAAAAGTAGGCTACAACAGCCTGACTCAAAGACAAGTGAATCACACTACACGCATATATAAATACACAAGGCTGGTTGCTTTGCCGAATGCATAGAATGGGGAAGGCACGCTCGCGCGCGCCAAGAATGAATGCGGCTCGGTGAGGAATAATTCGAGCGGTAAGTTGGGAGGTAAATAATAGGGGGACGGTGCCGGCTGGCTGGTGCACCGTTAGCGATAATTCAGTGCCGGCTATTGCACCGAGTCGGAGAAGTGAGGCTTGCGACAGCAAGAGGAGAGCAGCAGCAACAGCGGCAGCTGCGTGTTGCCGGTGAGATAAACTCTGCTGGAAGGAAAGGTCTCGGGGTCCAGTCAGAGTCAGAGTGGCATTGTCCTCGCTCGGTCCGAGTGGGAGGACATTGCTGTACTCGCGCGAGCTTGCCTAATGCCAACGCAGCCCCTCCACCGTATAATTAGTGCCTTAGTTACGCTATGATATACTATTCTTTGTCTCCGCGAATGCCGAGTGAATAGCGAGTAAACGAGGCCGATCGCTGCTCCAAGATCTTTCTCCCCTACTCGCACTCCTCATTAGACCACCTTGCTTGCCCAATTCACTCGCTGCTTGCCATAGTTGCTTTTATGCAAGTCGAACGGAACGCGGCTCTAGCAATCGCCAGCGCCGCCTGAATCAGCCGGATTCCGCGCGCTCCTGCATTCAATCCTACTGGACACGCTAATAGCAAGCGTCACTACCGTGCAACTACTCTTATTATACTAGTCATCGATTCTTGTCACTGACTGATTCTGTCTCTAATTTGATAATAAAATATCAATGTAGTACAACGTAGTAGTTTTGCTTGTGGAAATGGAAATGTAGGAAAATCTACAGTGTACTTGAAGGATGGATTCTCAAGTGGTAAAAGAAGAGATAGAACAGGGTCGGTGCCACGTGCGCGAGCCTCGAGACGAGAAGCGTGACTCGTGGCCGGCTTATAACGCGTCACGTTCATTAGTCGATCGCAATTAAAATGAAGCCAGGGTCCCTTACATAATAGGCGTTAGAGCGCTCGGCGCGTAAACAATTCGATAATCACACGTAGCAGGGAACCTCGGCGAGAATGGGAGAGGCGAGCAAAGAAACAGAGAGAGAGAGAGAGAGGGGGAAGAGAGTAGTCATAGGCAGAATGACGTGTGCTCGTCGAGCAGAGCACAAAAGCCCTAAGAATAATTCCATTTGCGGAGGTCGCCCGTCGCCCTTTATAACGTGAGCGGCGTCCATGTGCTTCCGAGCACGTGTACCCGCCGCGAGATTCTTACGTAAGAGAGCGAGCTGCTAGCACAGCCGAGCTCACTCGAACCTCTCGCGCACATTCTGCTGCTCAACTTACTTTCCCGCTTCGACCATATCATCATCTCTATCACGATTTTACGCTATCCTCGGAATTCCCAAGTGCTCCAGGTGTGCCCTCTGCTAGTCAATAGGGATGCTTGTATCTCTGAGAGGAGTTAAAATTAGAAACGATTATCGAGACCTCGATCGCGCCTCCGTCGTTACGAGGAAAGACTGGGAGTGCGGGCATTCGATTAGATCAATCAGGCTTTTTCCTCGCACTCAGTCATCCTGTACTCGTGACTAACGTGCAGTTGAGACGCGATGCATTTATCAGCGCATGGCGCATCGCTGCCAAGTGCGTGAGGGAGAGAGAGAGAGAGGGAGCGTTGTGCAGGGAATGCATGCTGGTGTTACGTGTTGGTATCAGGAGGCGCGTGTCACGAAACGAAACCAGGAACCGCAGGGCTCTTCAAGTGAGTAACGTGACTGGAGTGTCACGAGCGTGCGCTGCTGCCGGATGATCGACCGATTCATCTCGGTCATAAGGCGGCCACGTAATTCGTTATCCTCTGTCGTAACAAAGCGACGCAGACCGGACACACGAGACGCGCCTCGCCGCAGGTGAACCTGGCCTAACGTGCACGCGCGCCACCTCTGACTCTTGCGAGAATAACTTCCTTAACACGTGACACCGCTCGCCATCCTTCTTGGCCACACGTGCTACCCCGAGTACCTCCTCTCCACCTACCACCGAGTTAATCAACTCCTAAGTCAATATTCTTCAAGTCCACTCCAAAGCTGATACTCTCTGGTGTACTACGATCAATGTGTACAGGGTGATTCACTTGCCTTTGAATCAGAACTCTCCTAGCCCTTATTTTATTGGTGGACTTCCCGACCTTCTCCGGGACTGAAATTTGGTGGGGAATGTTTTTTTGCATCGAGGAAGAAGTAGTAAAAATTCCAGAGCCCTAGCTCAAAATTCATTTTTTCGCAAATTTTTTAAGGCATACCCCTTCAAAAATTTTCGATTTTTCGAAGGTTCTGGGACCGCAACGAACGCTTAATTTTTCGATTGCCCGTGTCTCAAAACGGATAAAAAACATAAATGTTGTGGGGGAAATGCCGGAATTGTACCTAAAACACGTGGAAAACCGATATTGAATATTTAGTTTCAACGGTTTTTCCTATGTTTTTTTATCTTCCCGACCTTTCCCGGGGCTGAAATTTTGTAGAAAGTGTTTTTTTGCATCGAGGAAGAAGTAGAAAAAATTCCAGGGCCCTAGCTCAAAATTCATTTTTTCGCAAATTTTTTAAGGCATACCCCTTCAAAAATTTTCGATTTTTCGAAGGTTCTGGAACCGGGACGAACGCTTGATTTTTCGATTGTCCGTGTCTCAAAACGGATAAAAAACATAAATGTTGTGGGGGAAATGCCGGAATTCTGCCTAAAACATGTGGAAAACCGATCTTGAAAAATTGATTTCGATGGTTTTCCCCGTGTTTTTGGTACTTCCCGACCTTTCCCGGGGCTGAACTTTGGTAGGTAATGTTTTTTTCCGCCAAGGAAGATACCATAAAAATTCCAGAGCCCTAGCTCAACATTTTTTTTTCTCCATATTTTTGACCACCGAAAATATCCCATTTTTGGTGGTGATTCAAAGGCAAGTGACTCACCCTGTACAGTAAACCTTCCTCATCGTTTATATTGTATCCGCGTGCGCAATTATCGAAGGAAGGTAATTTGGAAAGCCCTGTACAAGGGATAAATATTGCAATAGTTTGTAACGTAAACAATTCGCCTGACATTTATACGATCGTTTTCAATTTAGATAAATAACAACGATCCTTCAAAAAAAATAGAAAGATATACAAATCGCATAATCAATTTATCCATAAAGAAACACGCACACTATACAGTTCGAATGTGTGTGAATGCGAGGTATGAGTGAAGAATGCAACGAGGTAATTCTCTCTTCTCTCGGCCGTGATACTTGAATAGATGTGTAAGTGCAGCGGCTCCGGTGGCGGCCCTCCTCCCAGAGGAGGGAACGGTACCGTTTAATGTACCACATTTCCCCGGCGCTAAGGAAAGGAGACGGACGAATTGACACTCCTGGTCCACCTAACGGTACGCGGATGTCGTTACACGATCACGATTACCGCTGCCGAGCATCCTTTGCGTAATACCAGGCCCCGCAACTGTAGCTTTCAATAGCCTGCCGTCTCTCGCCACTGATACTTACTGTCATGTTACCCTCGTTCTTAGTATTTTTATTATTATCCTTTTATGTTGACAACGGTGGTTCATCTATTTTTTGTCCATTTCATCAATATATATATTTCTGTTTTTATATAAAGGAAATTTTAATGATAGTTCCTTTTGGAAAAATATTTTACTAGACCCAATCTCTTATTTACTACACCTGCTATATTCAAATTTGAACGGAGTCCAAAAGAGCAAGAATGATAACTGCAGGATGATTCACGGATCACTCTGAACAATTAGTGCAAATTAGCCGTGGACTGCTTCGACTTTGACCAACTTTCGCTGTTCACGGGCTGGCGCGTCGAGGAGAAAGAAAAAAGATGATGGGAGGATGAGGCGCCAAGGAAATGTGGCCGCGAGCAAGTAGAGCAGAGGGTGGAAGGCGAAGAAGGCGAAGAAGGCGAAGGCGAAGAAGTGGAAGGAAGGTTGACGGGGAACAAAAGCGTGGCGAGATTTAGTGGTAACGCGAGGCTACACACCGCTTGGCCTACTTGCTAGCGGTGGAAACCGGTGTGTGTGCAAGGCAGGCATGCTGCCGCTTCGCCCGCTTCACAACGATATCCTCTCCGGCCGGCCGGCAGGCCGCCCGCCCGCCGTTGACGTAACACGGCCCGTGACACGCGAGAAGATAGCCGAGAAAACGGAGGCTGTTGCTGCTCCCGCTGCCACGGCATATTGCCATCGCCGCCAGAGGGAAACTGGGTTTCTGGAGCACGCCTGGAACCATCGCCGCTTACTTGCTTGCTTGCTTGCTTGCTTCCTTGCATGCTTGCATATGTACCTACCAAATGGCGCCGCTGACCGAGCCTTCCTCGTCATTTCGAGCTGTGTTTACTTCTCGATTTAACCGCATTTTATGTACACTAATATACAAGCTGGTAATAACCGTGTGCCAGTAATTTAAACCACTGACTCTGGAAGCTGAGATATTTGGAACAACAAAGAAATTTGGAATCGGCATCTCCTTTCGTTGATGTTATTTTAAAATAGTTGATTGTCTAAAGGTCACTTGTCGTTTCCAGCTGTGTTTAATTTTCGTTCGACTGTTTTAAAATAGTATTTTAAATATTTTCAACGAAGATATTACCCGTGACTAACTGGGATACTGGCCGACTTAATTTCTATGAGGGGAGAAATCTCTCTCGTTAAAAAGATAAACTGCATACAAGCCGCGCACTGTACATCTATTTATTGGCGGATTGCTGGGAGTGCGATTGCATAATGCGGGCATTATAAAGTAGCGGTGGCGTGAATATCATCGGCGAGTGGAAAACAAACTGCGAGAGTGCGCGTTAACAAACAGATTAAGTGAGACTCTCTGCTCTGGTGGAAGCGTCTATTTATCAATGAATTGGGCAACAACAAATCCAGCGAGTAATGCGTGTCTACTCGTCCAGCGAAAGGTTGATGTAACAAGGTTGAGCGTGACGCGGACGCGCGCGCACTTCTTCCTTCGAATTCTCAATCTTATCTCGCGCGTTTCTTCTCCTCGCGCCAGCGAAAAGAGAGCGCGCGCGCGGCCAACGGTGGCCGCGCTATCATCGCCGATAGGAACTCCCAAGAGAAGTTCATTTATACAAGAGAGCTCTCAGCGTTATCGGTAATTAAGAGTGGCTTCCTCGCGCGCTAAGTAGCGCCATCGCGTAGCCTCGCTCCCGGCCGCCTCGCTGTCCTCGATTCTCCAGGAAAACATATAAACCACATCGTTTTTATTCTTTTCGTTGCGCGACATCCATTATGTACCCGACGACAAATATCTTTCTAGTTTACAACAGGTTCGTTTAACTTCATTCACTGACAACCAGCTGAGCTCGAATTAAGTGGTTTCCAAGCAGCGAACAGCTCTTGTTCAACTAATATACATTTCCAGATGGATAAATTCATTATGACATAAAACCATATGGTAATAACTTTGATAAATAATTGAAATGTTCTTAGAATCCAATTCTATTACTCATTTACTATCCTCGGTAAAAACTTTGTTTTTACTCTGTGCATGATTCGTCAGGAAATCCTGAGAGGGTTAAGATCAGAAGGAATTTATGGGACAATAGTTTGGTTGGTGCAGCGAGTGACTCATTGACGAAAGTGTTGCTCGAAAGAGGTAGTTGTTGGCCATTCTGGCGAATGAAATGGTAATTGTATAGCCGAGAGGAGAATAACGATAGGATTAGCATGTGCAACGGTACCAGCCGGCATACCAAACTAGATCGACTTGCAAGTCTCCGGGAACGCTGCCCATTTCTTAAGTGCACGTGGGTTAAACAGCAAGAGGCACGCGTACACGCACGCACGCGACTATTATGTCAAGCACTGCTGGCTAACTTTACGTAACCCTTGCCATAAGCTGCCAATCGAGTCTCTGTTAACCAGAGTGCTGCACCCGGTGTGAAATCTCGTGAATTTTATGTAATCAGCCAACAGCAACTATGTCCTGCTATATGCACAATCTTATTAATATAACTTTCTAGTTTATAGGTCTTATATTATCAATATCGATCAATAAAGAATTATTTACACTGTCCTGTTGCAGTGACATTTATTTTATTTAATCGTGGAACTTTGTAATTATAATTGTGAACTAATAAATGTACCGGGTCTAAAGATATGTAAAAAATAAGTCATTTTTGTTAACTGTCCACTTAATTTTCTTCCTGTACGTGGAACTCTTAAGGCGGAAGAGTTTCTCTTCTTATTTATTATGATCTACTACTTCCGTCTTGTTGGAGCGTCTAGTTCAAATAATTTCCTAACTCCTACGATATTCTGGATAAAAATGCATCTCTCTTCTTAGCTCGAGAGGCAGTAAATCGTATGATTTTCTCAGTTAGCCGTACGCCCGCACTCTTTTCCTGGAGTGAATGCGTGCTGGAGCAACAAGAGATGCTCGTTATAAGTCGCGTGCAATAGATAAACATCGGCGATGCCGCATGAATAATTCAAGAGTAATCTCGCGAAGGAATGAAAACATCTTTGCTAGGCGCGCGGGCGCAGCGGATGAAAGGAGTGCGCGAGTGCGATTAGCGAGCGATAATATTAGAAGCTGCCAGCGGGGCAGAAAAAATCAGCGTCCACACTGGGAAGACAAGACAGACTGCTCCGCTCGCGCGGAATAATCGGAAGCATGCATGGGAAAGGAAGATAGGCGGTAATCAAATCGCCGACTCATTAGTCCGCGGAGAAGTTACGCAAAGCCAATACATATAGCCGGTCGCAGAGACCGATCATTAATCAAACACGTCGAACTAATTATCTAGTAGAAGGCGACAGGTTTCGCGGCGACAGATGTCGACAGATACGTGTCACATTCTGCTGCTTTAAACGAACCGATAAGAAGATGTTAATGAATCGTGCGAACCACTCGGAACTAGCTCGCAAGACTGATGAGTGGGCGTCGAGTAAATTATGATTAGGTTCAGTTAGTAGGTAATTAATGATTAAGTAGGCTGATGAAAATTGATCGGTTTGGTGGTTGAAAGCTTTCGGGAGAATCTGGTTTTTGGGGAAAGTGGCTGGGGTGAAAATGGGTCAAGTGGGAAACGAAGGGTTGGTAGGAGTGGAGGGCGAAAGAGAGCGGAGCCGTTTCGCAAAAGTGACTTGTCCGTAAACAGTTCGGCCACCTGTTTACACAGTGGCGTTCTCTCCCCCGCCCCCTCCCAGCCCGGCCAGATTACGTGCTTGTAACGACGCCGGGAGAAACTCCGTCGTATTTTGACCGCGCGCGAGGACGAAACAATGTTAATAAGTTTTTTTTACCGGCGTCATCGTGTTTTCGAGTTTCGCGCCTGCTTAGGTCAGGTTAGAGTTTCGGCCGGCACGCCAACCGAGAATGCGCCACGCGATGCAACCAGCGTGATAGAAGGTCGCTGAAGGATTTCGAATGTCGTTCGTCACCATTCTCCCCGCCAGACTTTCCCGCGAACCTCTTGCCTAGCCAGCATTTAACGAGCAGCTGGAAATTGGACTCGAAATCGCCGAGTTTTATAGCACTTTCAAATCCGGCTGGCTCTCGCCTTTTTCCAAGTATAGACTTCAGTCTAAAAGCGGCATTAATTAAGATAGTGGTTAGTTGGCTTCACCAGCTGGTACAATACGATATTAGCACGCGTAGGAAATGCTAAACGAGCGGCGCGTCTGAACGAGCAGTAATATCTGATTGATCCAATTAAGTAGAGTAGCTTGAAAAGACGCGAGAGACAATATCACTCCTAATGCATCGGCACGGTAATATTTTCGTACGCACAATATTTGGCCGGCGTGGAATGCATCGCGCGATGCAAAACATCCTTTGTCGATCGCATCACGGGATTTTCGTGAAACGTATCGCATCTCATCGGATCGCTCCTCTCAACGAAGCGCATTGAAGGCGGTGTCTGCCGCTGCTGCTGCTACTGGCTTGGGAAGCAGCTGGCGCGCAAAATTCTCGGACACTCTCGGGACGGAAGTCTGCTTTAACAGAAACGACCTCCCTCCACCGGGAGAGGACACACGTCCAGGAGCGATTGAATGAATTTTAAGCCGGCCACCGAGTACTTGTTTGCCGCTCCACTACGTGGACCGATACGATAATGGCTCCATTAAACCAAAGCAGCCCCAACTTCTCCAACTACCAACGCGCCCATCCTCTTCTCTCTTCTCTCTCTCTCACGAGACGAGAGCCACGCGCATTCTTGAAAGATCGCCAGTTTCTCATATAAATCCTCCCGATAAATAGAGATCTCACTCCAACCTGGCAGCAACATCCTCCACGCGCATGTAATCAATATTTAATAATAGCGCGGAGGGAACTAAATATGACTGCGCAGAAAATATAGCGATCTTAGGGGCGACGAGTTTTTTCGGCGAGGTTCGATCGAACTCGGAATTTCGAGGGATCAACGGTGAGTTTTTTTATATTGGAGCGAGTCGAAATATGGGCGGTGAGGAGAGGAGAGGCGGAAAAGACGAGGGCGGATGGCGGCGGCGGCGGCGGGCCGACAGATAACCTCCTCCTCGTCACAACGTTAAGTTAGGTCAGGCCTACGAATTTAGCGCATTACATCATCGCCGTGTCACCGCTTCGAAAACACAGCACGACGCCGCCGCCGACGCCGGGCCACCTCTTCTTCCCCCCTTTCGGATTTCGAATGACTTCGCCGCACATCAGGCGTTTCGCTTGAAAACTCGTCGCTTTTTTGCGCGTCGCCGACGTCGAGGTCGATCGAGCGGCCAAGATAATGGGGCTTACAAACCAAGTGCACTCGGGACCAAAGCCACCAGGCAAGGGCGTGCATCCAGGATGCACCGAGTGCTTCTTGCCAAAACATCCTACCGCCTACTACGCAATCCCAACCAATTACTAATAATCTCAGCTATCAATCCTTCACGTAACCTGAGAACCAATTGAAGTAACACTAGGATAATTAGCGGGTCCGATTTCCCATTCAACCCTCTAAATAGTCAAAGTCATTCACTCAGGATGACTGGTTCTTTTTATTTATCGCGGCAGACTCATAACTCGAGTGACTTAGAGAAGCAAGAATACTGGCTTGCATCGCCGCGCCGCGCCGGCCGCCGACTATTATGCGAGCTCGGTGAAAATATTTATAGCAGTTTTGTAACGCACTGCGAATCGCTAAAGTGTATACTCTCTTTTTATCTGCCTTTCTCCTTCTCCCTCGCGCACGCTCTCGTCTTCTCTCTCTCTTCCATGGAGATGTTTATACGAGAAATATGTATTTTACGAGAGTAAGGAGGATCACTTGTGAATTCAGTGCGCGCTCGCGCGCGCACCACTGTTTGTTTGCCCGATCGACTGACTGACTCACTGACTCAGCGAGTTTCGTCGAGCGCATTTGTATCAATTTCTATCCGTTCTCGTAGCTGGCGCATCTGCCGGCGTGGCTGCGGCGGCGGCGGTGGCGGCGGCTGAACCTCTTTTTGCGCGAAGGGGGCATATCCGATCGTTTATGTTTTGTCGCCCTCCTATTTCGGGATCGGCTTCTCTTTCTCGGGAGAAAGAGCGATATATAGGATAGTATATACGTTTACTGGCGCTCGTCCGCTCCACGCAACATGAACAGCCTTATTGCAGCGCGTTATTTATATTACTCGCCGGCGTGCGTCTATTCAAAAGAGCTCGGCAAGAAAGAGAGAGAGAGAGAGAGGGAGGGACTGTATGTGTATGGAGTTAAGTAGTGACTCAATGTTACGAGGGCCGATCTATTTCCGATCGGACCCTGACCACCGTGCATCGATCGACGATGGAAATAACGCGATTGTAGGGGCATGCATGCGCCGCCTGCCTTCCTCCTCCCCATCTCCGACTAAGTTTCCGACATAAATCTCGGACTCTACGCCAGGAACACAATGCTTGGCCCAATTAACCTCGGCCGTAATTACTCCGCGCTGTAATTCCGGGCGCGTCCCTGTTTGCGCCGGGCAAATATTATCGCAATTAATCGGCTTTGGTTAGGGGAGCCGCGCACCGCCGCGCACCGACGTTCACTCGCTACTCTCTTTCTGCGGGCGGGCGGCGAGGCGAGTTTTCGATAGCTCATAAATTATGCAATTGCGCCCGCCTGTTGGCTCAATTGCCAGTGTAATAACAGGCGACGGCGGCAGTGGTGGCGGCGGCGGCGGCGGCGGCGGCGCCGAAACGGAATGCCCGCCAACAGATAAGGCGAAGTCGAACCAGCAACATTAAGTATTCGGGATTACCGCACAAACTGGAACTTGGAGTGTATTACGTTGGTGAATGATAGGCCGAATAACATATCGACGATGTCGAGCCCGTGAGGAAAGATCTGCGCACTTTATCATCAAGAAATTGCTCCGAGTTCTATCTCTCTCTCTCTCTCGCTTTGTCCCTCAGTCTGTCTGTCTGTCTGTCTCTCTTGGCCCGATTATCTCACCGCTCGCTTTTTTCGTGCCGACGGCGAATAATCGCTGCCAGGCCACCGGCAAAAAATAAGAACGAGCTGTTTTATCACTCGCGTCGTTTCGTCGCGACACCTTAAAAACACAGTGACGGAGTGAGAGAGAGAGAGAGGTTGTAAATGATCCGGCAGAATTACGCAAGCGATTCGCGAACCAGCAAGGTCAGTTACATTGGAATTTTCTGGGAGGAAGTAGAGAAGAACCGGGCGAATACATGTATATAGGATTGGTTAGTGTCGTCGTCTCCGTCGGTCTTATCCCTCGGTTGCCCTCGATTGCAGCCTCTGTAAATATAATTCAATTACGCAAGCCGAGCACGCGCTTCATTGTTACGAGCGAGGGAGCGCAAACAGGCCGACGAGTGATCCGCACTTTCGGAAGATACCTCTCCGCGAGCCACGCTACAACCAAAGTTCGAAAATCTGAAATTTCCAATTGAATTCATCCTTCGCGAATCCAATAAATCAATCGACTATCAATCCCCCGTGGTTTGTTTGACTCGAACATTATTTATCTAGAAATATAATATATGGTTCGAATAGAAATGCATTCTAAAATATATGGCCGGAGTTAATTGAACTGGCGATCTCGTTGACGGAGGGTTAAATGAATTATCGCCGGCTGGTTTTCCTACGAATCAATTGAGCGGCCGATTTATCGGTTATTTTCGAAGAATGCGGTGCATTCTCTGTTTATCGGGGATCGGGAGGAAGAAAAGAGTGGGAGGGTGAGTGAATCAGGCAGCAGGGGGGAGCAGATAGGAGAAGGCCGAATAATAAGACGGATAATAATGGACTGCTGACAGTGAAGAACATAAACATATTTGCAGCAGGCATGCCGTGCCGATTGATAGGGGTTATCGTGGACGGTTACGATGCAGCTGCACCCGCGAAGGAAGAAGCTGGCAATGGTCCGCCCGGCCGAGGACAATCGAGCGATCCTCTCGCGGTTCAATGCTTATCGGCGATTCCTCTGGCAGCTTTCGAGGGAGCAGAGGGAACCACCACCTCGCGCACGCTTCTCCGCCACTCCGCTCGGCTCGACTCGCGCACTTTTGCTATTTTAATCGGCGAACGTGATGTAACCCCGCGCGCATAATAGTGAGAAAGTTAAATATAGTCGGCCAATAGAAATATCGACGGGGGATCGCCGCGTTCCCAACACTCGCCAGGGAGCCCGCGAGATTAATGAAACTTCTTGTGGCATGCATTTATGTAGCAGGGAATCGGGCATAAAACGCCACCGGGCGAAGTCACTGCCTTCGGAATAAGCCACGACATTCCTCTGAAAAAAGACTGCTGACAAATGTATTTTAAGATATCTGGAGGACAATCGCCCCGCGCCTCCGAGATTTGTGTGTTGCTCGGTGCATTGGACGAGCTCGTGCTCGTGCTCGATTTTCCTGAAAATGAAAACGCCCGAGAGATAAGGCCGACGCGCGCCAGATATTTTCGTTGGCTTCGCGCGGAAAAATACTCGGCTGTTTATGCACTTTCTTCCGAGAAAGTGATAGGATTGATAGCGTGGAGCGATGTCGCACGAGCAATAACTAGATCGGTGTGGATTGATCCAATGAGATGATTCCGAGTGAGTCAACCTTGTCATTGGAATGTCTGGGTCGAAGGCTCACCAGAAATAATTATCACATTTCGTGCTCGAATCCCCCAAACCTCTTCTTTCTCTCTCTGCTCGCCAGTTTGCAATATTTTCGCCCTTGGATGAATGCGGTGCATTCAGAGCAGTTTGCGCGCAATTTGTCCCGGCCGCTTTCCCCCGCGGCAGTTTGTTTAATAAAAGTCTAGACTGCAGAGCACCGCGCCACGGTCGCCCGCGTGAAAATACCTACGCACACCTCCTTGCTTTTTTTGCGAATCGTTACATTCCCCGGCACTCTCTAGTTCTTACCGGCTATCGTGATTCACGGCCGCGATTATCCAACTTGGTAACTGCTATAATGAACCTTACCGCGTCGCAGTAGCATATCATTTTGAAGTTACGCGTTATATACGTTTCATATCACGTAAACAATTTTTCCGTGAATTCTATTAATAACTTACGTAATAGTTTATCTCTTAAATTATAATTTTCTTGAGAAACGACGCATATTAGTAAGGATCAAAGTGTATTGCAGTTTCAATGATTCATTCAAATCCTTATTACTCGAAATCAATGCTTCTACCAACAAGTTAACAACATTTTCTCTGATGAAATATATGACTGGGGGGACGGCTTGGTGTGCCTTATGAAAGTGGAGGAGTAATAGCTGAGAACGGGCAGTGCGAGCGAGAGAAGTCTGGATAACCATAACGCCGGAGGCAAAACAAACGTTATCTCAGGGCGCAGGATTAAAACAAGCTGCGCCAGTGTACATAGAAAGCGAGCGATAAGAGCGAGGAAAATTCGATAGGGCCGGCCGATTTCACTGAAGCAGAGAAAGCCGGCGGTTAAATATTTTTCTGCCGATTGCTCTCGCCGAGTGCAGCCGCGCTCGCTCGCTCGCTGACACCGATGCATCCGGCACGATATTTTCCCAGTCAGAGCCTGCCAATATTTTCCTCGCCGGATAAGAGGATCAAGCCCCGCGCAAATAAGTCTTTCTTTTCGCGGAACGACACGTTTCGCTTCGCGCCCGAGGAGAAATTCGAGAAATCACCTATCTCGGCTGCGTTATCGCAGCGTCACTTACCGCCCTGACGCTCGTTAAGGTTATGTACATAATGTGCGCTATAAGCGTGCACTGCTCTCCTTTATTTCATCCCAATGATCGCGCACTCTGACTAACAATAATACTCAAGACAGTAATATCAATTGAGATACATTCAACAATTCGACGCTCTCCAATTAGCAAAGCAACGCGCGAATATTATTCCTTCTTCTCTATCTTTTCTAAACAAGATCCTTCTTCTTTCCAGAAAATGGCTAAGTTGATTTCCAAACAATTTTCCCTGCTTTAATAAACTAGGATTAAGTCACACTATAAATTATAACATCGTTGGACGATATTTATAGTAATCTACTATTATTTGAATTAAATTCCTTTCAACGTGCGAGTCAAGAGTGCTCCAACTGGTAGTCGAGCGGCCGTCAATCGGCAATGCACTCTTCAGCGAGCATGATTGCTCCAATTCCGGTGGAGCGGACCGATCGGCCGCCGATCAGAGAGTCTCTGTTTACGGACATGCGATCCTCCTGTTTTGAAAACAAGAGAGAGCGCTGCGGGTATATATTTATGCAGAGATGTCATTGAGATAGTGGCGACCTTGCGTGCGGCAGTGGCGAAAATCGGCGCGGAATCTGGTGGCGGAGCGCGCGCGCGGCGGCCGAATGATTGCGCGCCGGGTACATTGAACCCTTGGTGGGATGGCAGAGGGGCAGAGGGATGCCTCTTTCTCTTAATCAGAGAGACGGTGTCGGCCAGCCTGCCAGCCACCCGCCGTCCCCCGTCCCCCTTCGCCGCCGACTGTATAATACATACATACATCTGCATACGTCTCCTTTTTCTCGCTCTTTCTTCCCTCTCGCTCGCCGATCGCCCGCGCCCCACACTTCTCACAGACGCCGATGATAACGGTTGCGTCACGTTGCGCAATCATTGTTTACGCTTCCCGTTAGCAATAATATCGGGAATACAGCGCGCTCGCCACCTCGTACGTTTAAATATAGAGAAAGAGGGACAAAGGCGCACTTAGTCGCCCTGAGAGAGAGGAAGAGAGAGAAAGAGAGCGAGGGGGGCGATCAGTGATACGCGCACTTGTACGCAGGGATTGATAATGAGGGTATAAGTGATTTTAGTAGCAGTCGTGTGATAAAGTTCGGGGACCTTTTGACATACGTCGTCTAAACGTATGTGCTTCATGTGTCTAGGGTATCCTTAAAGTTGACTCATTATTGATTCTCCAACTCTACGTGACGCAAGTTTCACGAGAAATTGACGATTATTCCTTCTGATAGTATCGCCAAGACGTATTAGTCGGCGACTCGTACTACGTATGATTGGTAGTATTATTCGCGGTGATGCAAGTTTCAATTTTAACATTTACCACTCATCTTTCTTCACGTATGAATGATTGAGTTTAAAATGTAACACCAGAGTTGGAGGCTCGCCAACGCTCGGTGCCTTCTCCCGTAACTCTCTACGAACACTCTTGCACACGACCGATAATGCGAGAGAGAACTTGTCGAGTTCATGCAGTCGCCATCTATGAATTGCGTATTGAACTAATCGATCTTAAATGTTGTTTCCCCGATAAAGTCGTTGAACATAGGTTTCTGCCCCGCGTAGCATTGATATCGAAAGTCTGATAGGAACAAATCTGATAAACGCGCGACAGCGCATCGTTATTTTTATCTTCGGCAAACGAGACTTGGTGGCAAACAAACACCTTTCTGTCAGCAGCTTGTTACTTGCTCTCGTTCATTTATTATTCAGTCATTTTCACAATAATAGTTCTCGCATTATTGCTACTACATTAATCAATCATTTAAATGTAATGATTGGCAATTCATCAATTAGTTTGTTCATATTTCTCCTCGCTTGTATTGGAATTACCAGTTCCAGTGGGTTAGCGGAGTCGAAATACATTGGATCGATGGTGCGTCAACCCCCGGCAGGGCATTAAGGTAATAATCGACGAGGTCGTTGACCCCCAAGGAGCAAGGCACTCGCATTAATTGGCTTATACAGCTGTTTTCCCACTTCCTCGCTTGACGCAATTGTCGACGCCCGCCCGCCCATATACAATGCACGTAGACCCATTCCAATTGCTTTCGGCGGCGCAGCATTAATCGGCCAATTAACCGAGGCCAGCATTATACTCATACAGGGATACGTACGCGCAGTAAATAAAAAAGTATCGGCACATCCAGAATTTCTGAAGTTAATCTTCTTAAAGACGAAAGCATTCTACTTTGAGAGAATTTATTTTCTCGAATATGTTTTTTATCCGCTGCTTTTTTTATTTAAACGGGATTTGAAAACTAAATGGCGTATGCAAATATTTCTTTTATCCACTATACATATAAATATATTTGTAAATGGCAAAGGCTCGATCGAGCGCCGGAATTTCGCTCGATAGTTCGGTCGAGGGTTGCGACCGATTCACTTTCGTTCACCGCTGGGGTGGTTGTACTCTTACGGTACTAGTAAGTACTTACACCCTCCGGTGGAGAGTCCTGCGTCCTGGACACGCGGGGGTGGTGGTTGAAATCATGAGGCTCATTCTATGGCGCAGCCGCGTTCCGACGCAGTGCCGTCGCCACGTTTTATTGAAATTCTAATATTTATTTGAATGTTAAAAGTGTGCAGTTTGCACTTGCCAATTAGAAGGAAAGTGCAGAAGAGGTACAATTTTTAATTAAGAGGATTTGTCTCCGTTTGAACTTTATAATCGCTTAATTAATATTGTTCTCTGTACTTCATAAAAACCTCAACAATTCGTTAAAAATTAACGCGGCACCTACTTTAAGTTGACTGTGCACCCTTTTTGATAAGTATAAGCCACAGTCAATAATTATATTATTGATTGAACATGGGGAGTTTCGCGTTGCTTATTCGAATAAAAATAATAAAGTTGGTGGTAAGGTTCGTAATGATTACGTGATCGACAAAGTGTCGGGAAGTCGAGGCTGAGATGGAGAAGGGGTGGAAATCGGAGTGTTTCCCCGAGGGGAGGAAAAGGAGCTTGGCACAGCCCTAGACTGGCCGGCCACTGTCCACTCACTATACCACAACCACCATATCATTCTACACCTGCTCGCACCTGAATACTTCTCCTGCGGCGAACCTTCCTAACCGCGCTTCTCCAGTCATTGCCGGCGCGATTCCTGCGGCAACCCACCTGCAATCACTGGCAAGTCAACACCACAACCGACAAAATACCGGGGACACGCGTGGCTAACGGGGAACCCAGTGAGTATCCTCCTAAACACTCTTTAAATCCCCCAGAAACCTTTCTTCTATCGTGAATTCGTTGACTCTTCGAAGAAATTAAGTATATTCTTCTCACAAACTAATCCGACCCTTTAATTGGACACTTGCATCGTGCAGCCCTGTTTCTCTTTAAACAACTCGTAGAAGTCGGTGGGGAAGTTGGCGGGATCGATTGCTTCGTTAAAAAAGTTAGTGTCTCGATTGAGAAAGTGGAAGTGGAGTTCCACGAAGGAGCAAGCAGGTGCGCCTAAAGGATTAGGCGTCCCTTGAATAATGAAAGTACTCCTATAATCTCGACTGGAATCGAAACTTTCCGCTCGATAGTCGCCACGCCGGAACTTTAGCATTGCCACCTGTGCTAGAGACAGCACTTCGCACGTGTCGTAGACGAGGATCGCGGAGATCCGAGCTTGGAAAGAGCGCCCGTGAAAGTCAAGGACTGAAGAGAATCAGTGGCAGGCAGGGTGGGAACTATTGGCAGGGACGGGGAAAAGAGTTGAAATCGCGTCGCGGGAAAGCAAGCTCGCTCGCATTAAGATCGATAGTGCGATTATGGTCTTAAGGGGCAGGGTAGGCGTACAGGAGAACACGTAAGGCTTGGTTGCGACGTCTAGTGACCAGCAGGAAAAAGTACTTTCCTCGAGCATTCACGCGGCAACCCTCGACAAGTCCTCTAGCAACTGGTACTCTCGACAATCAATCCAATGACCCAGACTCAACTCGATGAGCCTGCACCCATCAGCATTGAGTATCGCAACTGTGTTAATTTCAATCGCGAACCAGTCGCCTTCTTACCACCAACCTTTCATTTATTCATCGGATATTATCAGTGTCCTGCAACTGCCGAGTTTGCGATGGTCGAGCACTACTTAAAGCTCGTTCGAGTTGGCAAGCGAGGATTCTAAAGGGGAGGCGAAGGAGGAGTGATTGCGTGGAAAGATGTGGTCGAGAGTGAGGAACAGTATTCGAGTGCCAAGGTGTCCGACTTGCCACTTTAAAATTCCAGGGATGGAGAAGCCGGAGTCCTCGGTTGGTGGCGGGGAGAGCGCCGCCGATTTGGAGGACAGGGACCCCAATAGTTTGAATCAACACCTGCAGGTATATCGGATAGACACCTGTTAGGCCGACACGTGATCTTCCCAACACACTTCGCACCACCTTGGCTGACTTCGTTTAATATTCAATGTTATTCCTTCGCACAATTTTTCCTCACACTTCCTTGGTTGCTCTTCTCGCTTTCAAGGGTTTCGTTTAGATATTCTGCGCTCGATCCTACGCATGGTTGTTGTGTGCCATCGGTGTATGCACTGTACGCAACAGACAGTGCGAACCCTTATGAACTGACTGTCAGGTAATGTGGGATGACGTGATTGGAGAACCGGAAGGCATTCGAAGTCCTGAATGCGCTTGGCGGCTGAGCGGTCATTGTTTCCGACTGTCGCGCGGATGCTGTTACATCCTCCTCTCCGTCCTGGTGGCGCCGGTTCTCGCCCTTTGCCTCGGATTCACCTTCGCCTGCCTGGCCTTTCAGGTGAGTCTCTCTCACCATACTTTTCCGCGATTTCCCCCGATCGATATCGCAACCAGGTGTTCCGTGTCGTAAATGGAATAAGCGAGTGCTTGGTCAGACCTATGCTCGTCCTTTATTATTTGTTCAATTGATCTATTTCTGGTAGAATATCGCGGGGAATCACTAATCGACTAACTCTAGTTTCGTTAAAGTCTTCGCGGTAAATCATTGCAATCGCCGCGAGTAATAATGACTCTCGGACGGTTGATAGTAGTTCTCGGGTGGGCGATGAATGTTTCATGAGGGTGCGTTGCAGTAACGGCGATCTCGGGTATTTTTTGCAGCACATATGGTGCGTGGCGCCGTGCCTGCGTGTGTGGAAAATCACCTGCGCCGCTACGAGGAACTTCTTCGCAGCGGTGACGCAGGCGATCATCCGGCCGGTCATGGACGCCGTCGGTTACCTCTTCAACAATATACGAGTCCGCAATCAGAGCCTGCCGGACGGCCCCGATCGCAATGACGACATTCTCGTCGTCTAAATCTTTTTCTCCCCTTAACACATTATCTACCGGAAATTATTCAACTTGCCACTTACCATCGATCAACTCAGTTGTCAATCGAAAATTGATTAATAGACTCACTGGTCAATAAGCATTAAGATTAAAAAGCGCATTGTTCGATTACCGGTAGATAAAATGTTAATAGACTTTGTCAGATCTATTTTGCTTATTTGGCGACAGACTACATTCTTGCGCCAGACTAGTAACTTGTTTCGTGGCCGGATCGATGCGAAGTAGACTTATTCCACTGTCCACTGAGAAGTCACGGGGTGCCAGCCGCTCCAACACTTGTTTTCTTGTTTTTACGCCTGTTACGAGTGTTACAAAGTGTAAAGGTTGACGGTGGTGGTTTAACCTTGCGCCGAACCGTTTGTTACTTATAGTCTCTTAGAGTCCTGCAGTTCGTAAAACATGCAGCAATGCGGCGCACTCCTACTTTCTATCGAAGTGCGTGACGCCAAGTTGTACGCGTCTCATTCGAGGGAGCATTTCATCTCAGATGATATCTGAGCTGTGTTTAAAACTCGCATTAAACTCCACTTATATTTACAGGCATGGAACGTAGCCCGGCGTGTACAAGTATTCCTTAATGCATACTATAGCGCGGTAACTTTCGTCTGCCATTAATTTAAATCAACGACATCCGAAGCTAAGATACGTGCCTGTCTCATAGTAATTTGTTATTCCCATGGTCCATTCGTCAGTTATAACGCGTTAAGAATTAAAGGAGAATGCAATTCTAACTGAACATCTTGAAGTATTCCTTCCCATTCGATCATGAATCAGTGAGGAATAACAAATTTAATGCAAACTGATTTGCTTATTAGTCTTCTCAAGTACACAGACTGTGTAAATTGTTATTATGATCAACATCATGAGATGTAAATGCAAAATCTTTTGTTGTTCTATATTGACATCTCAACTTCGAGAATGGATTGTTTAAATTGATGACGCATGAAGTTTTGCGTTCTTTATGCATGCATCTGTACGTTACGCTAAATAAGAATATGATGCATTTAGTACGTATTAGAAAATATTTGTCATGTCTGCCACGCTACGTTTGGTCTCTGTAAACATAAACAGATCTTAACCTTCTAGTGTCCTTTATCGAGTCAACCTCGACAACCTAACAATTATTCCCGAACATTTCTTTTAAAGTTAAAGTGGCCGAAGAGGGTTAATTGACTGTAGATGGCTAACGAAATCGAGGTTAAGTCATTCACCACCGTAGACTTAGGAGTACTCCTGTCCATCCACCAATGTACCTACAGTACCAAGATTGTATGTTAAAGAGTAATAAATCTCGAGTTTTATTATTTATGGGCAGTGACCGTATCAGTCTGGCCTTTGCTGATTAAGGAGGCAGCTGGAGCCAGGCCGACCCGATCTCCGAGATAACGATGGCATCATTCGACAAACTGTTGAATTTTGCCGCTCGCTAGCAGTCAGACTTGCTCCTCCTTTTTTTGAGATCGCGATTACGTATTTCTACCATTCTATTTTCCTTGCTCTCGGCAGCGAGGTCGAAAGTCATTCGATAGCGAATGGTACCACGAATTTCAGTGCAAACACTCGGAACGGGGATCCTCGGGGGATTTATCCTTAGGTGGGGCAGTTGGAAGTGATAACGCAAAGTGCTAGTATCGAGTCAACAAGTCAGTTTTCTGTCAGCTGTCTAGGCAAGATGGCGTGCCTCTCGCAGAAGTTGCTCTCGCAGTGTGGACGTTCCTACCGGGCTAAGTTAGCCAGACGTATCCTTTCAAACGATCGATCAGCTGTGAATGCCGATCGGAATTCAATACTGATTCTCTAGTCGGTATTATTCCCTGTGTATTCTCTCGAGAGCACTCGCACGGCTCTTGAATCGACAAAAGTATTTTTCTTAATTGCATATTCAATCAGACATATCGTACTCACCCTGCCTCGCAACAAAGCGTAAGTTCTTTTTTTATCCCGCGCCGCCAGCACGTTTATTTTCATTACTAGCTCCGGTAAAAATAGGATCGATTGCAATAGCAACAAGCGCACGGTTGTAATACTTCGCGAACGAGGCCAGACTGGTGGCGCTCGTACCCGTTAGGTGGAAGCACGTACTTATTCACGACGCAGTTAAAAGTATATGTCGATAACTTAGACAATGCTAAGAAATCAATGATTCTCGGTCGATATTATAGTCAATGCCATCACTTCAAAAAAGCGCGGCCTATTTGAGTGATTTGAACTTGTAGCAACAGGAATGCTCAGTGTGAATACACAATATACGTTAAATAATTTACATCCAACAGAAAGTAATATTCGATAATGCTTACTTATATCCAAGTGAATCACCCTGCTTGTGTAATCGTAGTTATCCAATAGTTGTGCTGTTTGTCCGCAACAGAAGTTTGCACTCACATTGTTTCTGAAAAAGTATTGTATTGAACAGCGGTGTTCAACTGGGAAGATCCGTTGAATCTCGAGTCCCAATTGACTCAGGATGAGATTATCATACGGGACCAGTTTCGCACTTACTGTCAGGAAAAGCTTATGCCCCGCGTCATCCAAGCAAATCGCACTGAGACCTTCGACAAAGGAATCATGCGAGAAATGGGCGAATTGGGCGTTCTTGGAGCCACCATAAAAGGTTATGGAGCTGCCGGTGTCTCTTCAGTGGCTTATGGTCTTCTCGCGAAAGAAATCGAAGCCGTTGACAGCGGTTACCGATCTACCCTTTCCGTGCAGTCTTCGTTGGCAGCTGGCTCTATTTACACGCACGGCAACGAAGCCCAGAAAGAACGTTTTCTTCCCAAGTTGGGTAAGCTTACTCACGAGTTTAAGCGCGGCATTTTAACTGAGGATGATGGCAAGTGACGTTACAGTTTCCGGAGAGACGATTGGATGCTTCGGCTTGACCGAGCCCAATCACGGCAGCGATGCTGGTGCCTTGGAAACTAGGGCTGTTTTCGATCCACAACAAAAGGTTTACAAATTAAACGGTAATAAGACATGGTTAGTAATATTTGCTTTACGTTTGATCTGATTTTACGGTGATATTAAAAATAGTCATTGTATTAGGATTACGAATGCACCTGTTGCCGATATTTTGATAGTATGGGCCAAGTGCGAGGACAATTTAATCCGAGGATTTATTGTCGAGAGAAAGGGTAACGAAAATAATTTGTCCACACCGAAAATCGAAGGGAAATTCTCGCTGAGAGCATCGACCACTGGTATGATTCTAATGGATAACGTTAGGGTACCAGAGGAGAATATGTTACCGAATGTCACAGGCTTGAAAGTATGTTTTCCTTGAATGTTGGAAAGCTTTCCTAGGGAAAAATCGTTTAACAAATAATTCTTGAATAGGGCCCATTCTCTTGCTTGAACAATGCCAGGTATGGTATAGCATGGGGTGCTCTGGGTGCAGCAGAGGCATGTTTTCAAATAGCTAGGTCATATACCCTGGAGAGAAATCAATTTAAAAGGCCCTTGGCTGCCAATCAATTGGTCCAGAAGAAGCTGTCAGACATGATGTGTGATATTGCGTTTGGCCTTCAGGCCTGTTTAAGAGTTGGTCGTTTGAAGGATGAGAATAGGTGAAAATAGATTTAGTTGTCGAAAAGTCAATATTTGGTTATCTAGTAGTTCTCTTGTGTCAGAAACAATTATTCTCATATTGATATGGTTGATTAGGGCAACACCTGAGATGATCTCAATGATAAAGAAGAATTCGGCTTTCAAAGCCTTGGAAATTGCTAGGACTGCTAGAGATATGCTAGGAGGCAATGGCATATCGGATGAGTATCATGTAATTAGACATGTTATGAACTTGGAGAGTGTTTTCACATACGAAGGTATGTCAGTGTAACCCCTCAAGTCCACGCAAGGTGATTGCATTGTTATATTCATTGATTGTTACAAACTTTATTACATGCAGGTACGAATGACATTCACTCGTTGATTCTTGGAAGAGCTATCACTGGGATTCCAGCATTCACATGAATTACACCCGAATGAACATTAAAGAGATTTTACTGTATATTAAAACACTCCTCTTTGTACACATTTTTTTACGACTGTTAATTTTATGAACATGTTAAGAATAAAATACTTTTGACAAATTGATCCTTCTTCATCTCCTGAGGGTTGTCAACAGAACCTAGAAAAAAGATATAAATTATTATATAAAGTTTGCATTTTATTGATACTCATTAGAAGGCATATACCTGGGATTCCTCTTGATTGAAATAGCAAAATAACATAATCTCAGCTGTCAAACAGTGCCAAAAGACAGTCGGAGAGAATGAAGATGCTCGTGCTTCTCAGTCATAGAAGTCGGTTTATTTCGACAATGTCGATTGCACATATTTTCACGTGTTTTAAGAGAGATCGTGTCAATACACACGGGCTAGATTCTTTTTTAACAAGGGACTCGTCAACTCAAGCGACTCGTATTAATCATAAATAAATTAAGTTTAATTGCTAATGTAATAAAACGTTAATTACATATGGTCAATGATAATTAATTTAAGTACAACACACGTCTCGTGCAAAAGTGTAAAGAAGTTTTTTGTTTCGTGCTACACTCAATACCATTGTTGTTTTTTGTTGTATTTTTTTTGGGTCGTTACGACTTAAGATTGTGTGTCTCGGTGGTACGTGTATGTGTACTCGTGTGTCCTTTTTGTGTCTGAGGATGTGTGTCTGTGTGTGTGTGTGTTTGTGACTGTGTTTAATGATTCTCGACTACAATAAGCTCTTGGTAAAACGTAGTAACATCGTAGTTTACAGTAGTTTACAATTGCCCCTCCCCGAAAAGTCGCGCGCGGTTACCCCTCCTCGATGGCCAATGTGTCTATTACATAGTTACACATCGCATGCTGGAATCGAATTCTTAGATCCGCCACTTGGATCGATCCACCCTCGTGGGTCTCGGCTGTGAGCCAGAAAAAATCAGCCAACAATCTTCCCTCCTCTCCTTTTAACGAGCACCCGAAACGAATTCGATTCCAGCACTCACAAACATCGATCCTTTCCAACAACTCTGCCCTATCACTTTCTCTGCAACTAGAAAACGCACATGATAAATTTCTGACTTCATAAGCGCATCTCTCTCACTCTCACACACTCTCTCTCTTTCTCTCTCTCTCTCTCTGCTTTCGTGAGTGTCCGTTCTCATTATCGCCCAGCAAACCCATCCCCCGCGTTCGGTTCTTTCACGAGTCAAGTGTACGTGTACAATGTCGCCTCGTCCCCACCTCCCACCCTCCCCGCTCTCTACCCTGCCGTCTAATGAATACGCAATAAGTGTAAACAATAAATAATGACTTCTCTTACTCGCGTTAATCTACGTTCCTTTGGTATGTCCGCCGCGGATTCCGATCGATTCTCGAGGTCGCACTTTCTCCCGTTCGCCCGTGTCGGACTTATCCCGTAAAACTGCACGGGGTGCCTCGAGGGCCGGCGCACCTCGAGTATTCTTCCCTCTTTTCACGCACACCTTTTACCGAGCTCTCGACACCGAGAGAAGGTCGCTTCGCGTCACCTGAAGATGTGATCCGCATTTACTGCCACGGGATGCCGACGCGATGTCAACCGCTTGCTTGCCTCGTGTATTATAATAAATATAATAATGTATACTTGCTTTTGCACTTGTATTTTACATTATTTCACCTCTGATTAAACTAATCGATACCTTATTGTCGTACGAACCGTTCACCTGTTCCCTCCTCTATCTCTTTCTCTCACTCTATATCCTCCAGCTGCTCAAATGTCGGTTAGCTACCGTCTCTCTTACGTTCCCTATCTCTGATCGTCTCGTTCTAGTCAGTGGTGGTCGCTCACTCTCGCTGATGAAACAGTCAGTGGAAACCATCCTTATGCGAAACGCGGTATAGTTCCGCGGACTTGTTCCATCTCCTTCGACATACGTCTCGACTCACCGGAATATCTCGCAGTCTCTCTCTCTCTCGATTTCGGGATATGAACCCAACCTGCCTGCATCTCTCCTAGTATACCCACTCTAGTATACCCCTCGCTCGTTCCCGGCATTCGCTTTGACTGGCTCGCGTCGAGCGGATTAAAAATCGACGACACGATAATCCGCACAATATAGGCCGTCCTGGAGTGTCACCTTATCACACTAGATTATCGCGCAGTAAAAAAGCGGGTGTCACGTCCGAAGGCATTTTCGATATTGAGAAAAGATGTGTGACTCTCTCTGACTATTCGAATGTGTGTCGGTGTCGCGTGTGTAGTGAGTGAGTGAGTGTAAGTGTAGTGGTGGATGTACCCCGAAGAAGAAACCTCATGATTCACGGACGCCTATATTGTGCTTCCTCTTGGTCGTCGCTAGTTCCCAATCCACTGGAGATATGTGTTAAATAACAATGTTCAACTACATCTTACACCTTTCTTTTTACAAAGCGCACATAACCTCGCTCGCAAGCGCCACCCCCCCGCGCCGCGCGGCTATAATTCGATATTTACTCGCTCGGAGCTTCGCCCCTCGCCTTCCGTCGAATACTAGAGTACGAATAAATAAAAGGAATGTCTCTCCCGAGGTATAGCTACGCTGATAGGAATGTTAAGAAAAGGAATGTCGGGAGTACCGGCTGAGAGCCGGTACTCCCGCAGTACGGTTGCAAACGAGACCGGGAATGTACTGTACCGCATTTACGCACAGCAAACCCACCTGATCGTACCTGCTCGAGGGGGCTCGTCGACGAAGCACCGCGGCCGCGACGACCCCTGGGATAAAGTAATTAATAAAGAGAGTGCGTCGAGCTGCAATCAAGTGGGCGGGGCGGGGAAAAGAAGTAAGCGATCGAGCGAGCGCGCAATTGATCCTCCCTCCCCTCCCAATCGGCCAACTGTAGTCCAACCCTCGCGGTTACTATGTGTGTTATGATACAATATATTTATATAATATAATATATTACTCAACATTCGTCGAACGTTCTCGGTTGGTGGTCCTCGCCGACCACCAGCTCTCCGCTTTCCCCCCTTACTCTCTAACCGCCCACTCTAACTACGCCTCCTCCCTCACGCTCGCAGTGCGCAGAAAAACACACGCTGCCGCCTTGTTGCGTCGGGCGCCGTCTCGTTGCAATATAAAAAAACGCGTATACACACACTCACCCGCCGCCCGAAATATATTCTCTTAAGTTCTACTACGTGTCGCGCTCGGGACAGTCACGCACGCACGCACGCATGCACGCACGTGCCCCCGCTGTCGTCGCAGAGGTGCGAGCTGCGCTGCTCGGGATGCCGCTCGGCCCGGCGATGCGCTGCCCGAGCACACACACCACGCGCCAGCCACACGACGAATATATAAATAGATCATCGAATTTTTCATTCCACGCTTTGACGGCCTCGACAGTAGCTTGATAGGAGCGAGATTGCCGAGCGATCTTTTGCGGTAGGTTCGGCCGACAATCGGGCTCGCAGAGATCCTCACTCGCACAATCGGCCGCTCCTTTACTCATACGCACACACACACACACACGCACGCACGCACGCACACACGGTAAAGTTTCTACAACACCCGCTTAATAATTTATATAACCCGTCCCCCGGTATTCCCGCAACTACCCCTGCCCGAAAGTGGCATTTATATTTATATTTATATTTATATAATATATATATATATATAATATATCATTCATTTATATATATATATATTTATGTTCATATTTATATTTATATATATACTCCATATATATAATATATATATACTATGTTCTTGCTTCACCTTTAGTGGTTTTGCGTCTACGTGTGTCCATCGGTGTTCCGCCGGCGCTTGTCAGCGTGATGTTCCCCGTGCAGTGAAACAGCCCTCGAAAATGCCACGGACAAAACGAACGAAAGAACCTTTCTCCTTACCCCAAAGCCGAGCTCGACCCCCGCGTCAACGACCCTCCTACGTTTCCCATTGTTTTTTGCCCTGGTCCTCGCGCCAATTTCACGAGGAACTCGGCTTGACCGACTGGTGGGAGAATGAAAGGTGGGCGTGTGTCGAGGAGGTGAGCAAGGGACGATGACGACGACAACGATTGAATGCGGACACCGCGGCGACTGCGGCGGCGATTTTGTACGCGAGGAACGTCGAGAGATGGGCTGCTTTTAATCTTAGCCGACACACTCGCGCGCCGTCCGACCAGTGCGAGGATCGCGATAATCGGTGGCGGTGGGACAATAATCGCAATAATAATAGCAATAATAGGTAATTAATCAATCGATCAATCAATCGATAATCATAATAAGTAACCTCTGAGTCTCGCGGCTAGCTCGCAGTTAGTTATTTACAGGTGTATCATACAAGGTTGCTGTGTGTGTGTCTTTACCATAAGTCTAGCTCTCGCGCGCCTGCGGCCAGGCCGCCCCTTCCACCGCTCTCTGCCACTCTCTCCCATCAACCCTTTTCACTCGATCGGCCTTGCTCGATTTCTGGCTTCTCAACGCAGTTGCGCATACTCGCACGCCTGTCGAAAAGAGTTGGTTGCGGAGGGCAGGCGGATGTCTCGGGCGGGCTGCGATACGTCTCCTCGTATCGCGGAGAGACCACCGCGAAGTTTATGTTTGCTCAGCCGCTAAGCAATGGCGACTGACACAACGAGGCACAACCACACGCCGGACGAGGTAACTCTCCCGTGAAAACTCGACGATTCTCTCTCTTTCTTTCTCGCTCTATCTATCTCTTGCCTTCCCTCGAACCTGCTTCTTAAGAGCGCGCGCGCACCGCCAAGTGACTTTTCCTCGGCTTCGCCCACCTCCTCCATCGGTATCACCAGTTTCGTTTGTTTGTTCCTTTGTCTCTTGCTCTCGGACGCGCCTGCCCTCGCCCCGCATTGCGGGGGAGCGACGCTCCTCTTAGACTTAATTAAACCGTTATTACAATAATATATGTTTACTTTGTACTATATATGATCTTAAATCAACGGCCGGGAAGGACCTTCGCCCCCGACCTGCTGCTTTGGTACCGTGAGTTTATACAGTGCTCTCTCTCTTGCCCTCGCTCTCGCTCTCCATCTCCTTCTCTAACCCTCTTTCTACAACACTTGATCTTTAATTCGCTCTCATTCTTACTGATCGCTCAACGCAAGGATCGAGTCTGGCTACGACTGTTGATGCTCCCTCTCACAAGAAGCAACTTTAAAAAGGACTACTATCTTTTTCACTTAGAGTAAAACATAAACCACAAGATAGTTCGCTTCGATAAAAGTCTGTCCGCTTTGCGAGTGACCACAGGGTTGATTAGAAACATAAAGAAATACTGGGCTTGGCTTCTCGCTCAATGATAAATAAAAATTAAAGTCGTAGAAAGACCTCGATCCCGACCAGCGTATTTCCATTCTGATGGGATCCTCGCATTCGTTATCTACGTATTCCTCGTCGCACTGTGTGTCTCTTCTCGCAGGCGTCTCTCCCCGGAACCTTCGGTTCTCGCAGAAAAAGAGCGTCCACTCTGATATACAGGTTTATACATACATATATATAATATATCACTTGGCACGTGCACATCCTTGGCGCACGATGCCACTTTTAAGTATCTGATTTTCGGTTTACATGTCTCTTGGAACGACCAACGAGGACACGACGAGTCCAGCCAGCTCTCGCGCTGGACTTATACCCCACGGCCATCCGCTCGGCCCTTCGATGTCACTTACTCTCTCCCTTCTAGTTTAATTCTTTTCGTTCAAAACACTCTGCCTATCTCGCTCTCTCTTTTTCCCACTCACTCGCTCTCACTTACACACGCGCAAGTACACGCACACTCGCTCGCATTCTTTGCCCACGTGGAGTACTAGCATCTTAATAATAGCACTTAATGAACCAGCCTTAAAAGGAGTGCTCTTACGAGCGCGGGCTTCCCGAATTGACTTTAAGCATCGTTATCAACTAAAAGTGCTTTCGCCCGAGTGCGGCGCATTCCTCATCCGAGGTTGTCCGTTGAGCCTCGCCGACCGGGCTACTGGCAGCGCCTCGCAATTTTGACTAGATAGTGGAGGATGCTCTTTAGGATATGCTCGGGCCGCCCGAGTGAGCGCGCGGCCTTGGAGCCTACGTCGACTAGAAGGGTGCGAATCCAAGTGACGAGAGGAAAAGGACCTTACCCTAATATGGCAAACTATGGCACACGATGTTGCACACGATGGTCTTAGGTATCGCTTAGTCGAGCCCGCGGTCGCGAGCCGCTGTTAAACGCCAGTTCCTCTAGTCTGGCTTCTTTTAGACAAGGTAGAAAAATGTGTTCTCGATCGGGAGAGCGTAAGTCGACATCTCTAAGGCAAAGGGGTTGACCAGGACGATCCTGCTCGACACTACTCGAGCCCACGGCCACACGGAGGCAAAGGAAGCTAGGAATGACATGGCGTCGAGGGTGGCTCGGCTGGGCTGGGTCGCTCTGACACCGGTTAAAATATTCAAGGGACCAAGGAGGGAGGTTGTCGTTAAAAAATTATCCATCTGTCTTTCCGCCTTTTAACTGCTGGCTACTCGAGGCCGCCTATAAGATAATTGTCGAGACTTGGAGCGCGTGCTCGAAACGGAATGGAAGCACCGTTCCTTCCATGGATACAAATCAGCTTGAGAGAATTGGTTGAAAAAAAGAACACTGTATGAGTTGACCCAGGCAGAGAGTGGTAGTTGATCGAATTAAAAGAAAGGTAGAGTAGAGAATTGGGGATAACAAGCACCTTCGACGCAGGGAAGGAAGGAAGGAAGGAAGGATTGGGTAAATGTCTGAGGAGGGTTAGTAGTTCGGCCGTGTTATCGAGCGCCTCTTACACGGATCGTCCTTGGAAGGACCTGACACTTCTCCTTACGAGAATGTCAGGTCTTCCTCGGGCGACTCGTCGTGGTACTCCTCGTGGTCGGACGTGTGTCACAAAACGTCGCTTGGCTGGCGCTGTCCGATGCCTATTGTAGGCGATAGTTGTCCCTCCTCGACGTTCACCGTCTTCGGATCCTCGTCCTTCCACTTGTCCATCGAGCGGCGTCGAGCGTTCATGAAGAAGTTGCCGACCGTCGTCGGCTCCAGGCCCAACTGCCTAGCGATTGTCACCTGCATCTCCTTCGACGGCCTCTTGGTCTCCTGCAATAACAGAATCCTTCGTTAATAAACCCCTCGATATTCCTTTCGAAAGAACAGAAAAGAAGCCGTGAAAATAGGGAATCGCCATTGGAAATGGAAAAGAAAGCACGCTCATTGGCCCTGTGAATTGTAGGGTAAACATTTCCGTGCACATGTGGCGACTGGGCCGACACGCTTTCTTGCCCACGCGACGTTTCTTACTCGGTTTGTAGCTTGCGCGATCAATAGCGAACGGGGTATGGAGAGCGAGAGAGAGGGTATCGATTGCCAGAGCAACAATTATTACAAACCAATATTCCCCGTATAGACACGTACACACACACACACACACACACACACAGAGCCAGAGACGCGAACCCCTCAGGCAGGGAGTGTGCGTGCGTGCGGATCTATCTATATAGGTGTACATAGGCCAGCGCAGTAATTAATGCAGCCCCTCGAGATACGAGCGAGCGCTACTAATGAACGTACATTAGAATAAAAGTAATTCGGAACCCGGCAGTCCCCCCCCGCCACCTTCGCCTCCTCATCCATGTAGGAGCGCGTGCGTTCGCCCGCCTCTTTTATCCGGCAAGCGACTAAGTGTTAGCAGTCTTTAATTTCAATTGTAGGATATATCAATGGAAAGGCGTCGGTGTATAGAACGGCGGCAGCGGCGGTGGTCGTCCGACTTGAGGAATCGGGCCATTTAATTCTGGCCGTATATAACGAGGGCTGCTTTCAACAAGCCGGCTGTAGCCGACGCCGCTCTATGAATCGCTGCTTGAATTATTTATTCGGGTTTCGTCGGGGCGGACGCCTAGATATCGTGCTGGCAGTATCACTTCTGCATCGGGCAACCCTCCTCGACCACTCCTCGACTGGCCACAATGTTGCATGCACTTGCTGCCAGAGTGCTGCCCGGGCTTCAACCTCCACGCTTCTCCAAGGACTTAACCCTGGCAGCGAGTACTTTTCCATCCACAATCCGATAACCGTGGCAGGCAGGCAGGCAGGCGGGGGGGCCTGCGCCAATTTTCGTAATTAGCCGAATGCGGGCCAAGACGGGATAACGTTCTCTACGAACAACTGTAGGTACTGCAGTTTGCATGTGATCGCGTTAGAGCGAGCGAGAAGGAATGGTGTTATATTGTAGAGAAAACAGCGCGGGTAATTAACTGTGTCGAGAGATGCGAAATTTTTAAAATCCGCAATATTGACCTAATTTTAGAGGAATTGTGGAACTGTGTCTTTTATTCTACATTGGTCCTCGTATTATTTCACCAGAGATATAAGAAGATGGCAAGAATTAGTACTTCAGAAAAAAGCCACGTCAAATCGGTTATTCCGTTAGTCTTGATATTGTTCTATAAAGATATAACAGAAAATGCTTCCTGGAGAAGTTTTTATCCATGCTAATCGAGCAATATATATGATTTTATGTATAATTATTCTTTGTATTTCCGTCTTGACCAACATTCTCTTATCTATTATAATCTGCGTAAATGTCGGATTTAGCAAATATCGAGGAGGTTCGCGCCAGGCAGAATAGAACTCGCGGGCGCGCGTGCGAGAAAGCAAAGTGGCAAATCGACGGCCGCAAGTGGTGGACTTGAGGGTGTTTGGAAAAAGAAAATCGCGCCGGCACAAGAAAGGGGGGAATTTAATTACGCCACTACATGTCGGAGCACCGCGCGGAGCATTTAATTACTTCGAGTGGCCGCGCGGGGATTAGTGTGTGTAATTTGCTAAACACGCATGGCCGCACACTGATAGAGACGAAGTGTTTTTTCCGCTCCGGCGTGCAGATATTGCTGTTACTCCTCGAAAGAAAATCCGCCTAGCTCGAGGGTTCGCGCGTGTGTCTCAATGACGTTCTCACGAACCTAGATCACTTTCTTCATATATAAACGTCAAAATATGTATGTATATTTCTATATAAGACTCCTCTACCGTCCAACATCTTCGTATTAAATTTGGCACGAATATTTGTCGATGTCCTAGAAAAAAAGCTGTGATAGTTCCAATCTTCAAACCACCCCTTAACTCGAAATGCCACCCGTTACTTTTCGATAAAGTTCATTAACAATCTGGCATTGAGAGGTAAGCCCTCGCTTCCTCGGATGCTCCTTTCGCTCTGGGGCCACTCTTTGGCAACTACTCGATACCGAATTCATAACGCGCGCACGTGAAGCGACAGAGGGCCGCTGCGGCTAGGAAAGCGGGCCAGCGAAGAGTTCGAACAAGTTTGAAGGCGAATAATCAAGCAGAAAACGGGCGGGAAGGTTCGAGTGGTGGCGGCTGGGTGTTAACTGGGCTAAGGTCAATTCGCCAACTATTTGGCATACTTCCAAAGGAGGTGGTGGCACACGAGGGCGCACTAGTCCACCCACTATAGCGGCGAGCATTTTTTCTTCCCCGCTCCGCTGCCACCGGCACTCGCCAACCTTTCCAAACACGCGGCCTCATTATTCTCTCATATTTTCTTCGGCCGAGCAAAGGCGACGCCGCGCGTGATCGCCGCCCTTCTCTCCTCCTCCTCCCCGTCTGATTGAATTTTAGATCGCAAAAGCCATCACCTTCTTCGTCGCGCCGTTTACTTTGCAATTCGGCCAACATCACGAAAGGAGCAGTAATTACCGCGTGGAGAAGGCCTGGACGCGGTGATCGCGCTTCAAAAATATTCAAAGGGTGCAGGGTTGACATTTTCGAGGAATTCAGGGAAACTGGTTTACTCGGGAAAGACAGTGCGCGCAATCAAAGTGCTTTCTTTTATTGGTGTAGGGAAGGTAGGGGTTGGAGGGGCAGAACAGTGGATCTTGTGATGATCGTCGGGTTCCTTCGCCTCTTTATGCCCCTCTCAATGATACCTCACTCGCTTCCAGCCAATTCCTCAACTATTTGGCACAGCTCCCAACGACGTTCTGATCCTCAGTTACCCTTTCTTTTCACGATTACTACTCTCTCGCTCTCTCTCAGGCTCGCTCGGGTTGGCGAGCGCGAGCATGATCGATTCCCCTGAATTTCCCATGACGACACGAATATATCAGCTGGTCAGCCGGGCACGCGGCGTATATGTTGGAACGCCAAATAAAAAACAGCCCTCGCGATCCGCCTGGCACAATCGATAGTCCGCGCGAAGAGTACATACAAGCGAGCTTGCTGAGAACTCGCTTTCTCGGAAGGCGAAACAACGCCGGCGCGGCGCAGCCAGGCATTCAGCCTGAAATGAGTCACGTGGCGCGCAACCGAGCACACACTCCGCCAGAAGAGTTGTCAAGGAATTCATGCCATGTGCAACAAGCTACGCATCCGCTGAATCTTCCTCAGTCGAACGCTCCAAACTATAATCTGAGAAGTTTTGCTTTTATTCGAGCTTCTCTTTATTCAAATCCCTATTATTCGAATATTGTGTTAGGGCTACCGCGCACCACAGAATATCGGTGACCGTCTATTTTCTGTGGGGGAATATTCAGTATGTAGTTTTATGCAGCAGCGCATATGAATGACTAAAAGATGGATCAGCGAGAAAATAAGAATCTATATTGAACAAACTAGCCGACAAAAAGGCCATTGAGCCTCCATGGTGTGGGACCGGCCTTAGTCGAGCTTTGAACGCTCAATTATCCGAACACGTCTTGTATGTACGAACAGGGTGATTCATTTGCCTTTGATCTCGTATAATCGTAATCCAATTATCCAATATGTGTACTATGAATTCAATATTATATCTTCTCTTCTCTACTAATGCAAAGAACAACATTTCTCTGTCTGTCTGTATGTTCACAATGAACTCAAAAGCGGCAGAGCGAATTTCAATGCCCTTTTCTCTTCCTTTTCAATTCTAGTCAATTTTTCGTATCTCGACGTCCGAAGCATAGCAGGTGCAGATACGGATAAAGACACGTCGGGTGTTAGTAGTTTCTCAATTTATAGGGTTTTTTGTGCCGGACCAGCATTGAAAGCGTACGCAACGCGTGCTATGTGCAAAGACAGGTGAGAATACGTTGAGCAGTAGCCGTTCACCCAGTTGCACCGCTGACCACCCCCGCAACACATCAAGAACGGCAACCACCTCTCCTCTCACCCACTCACCGATCTTCCACTGTCTTCTTTCATTCGCCTGGTCGCGTGCAGATCGAATTGGCCGTTAGACGCGCACGAATAAATGGCATCATGTATTCAACCCTTTGGTATTAAGACCTTTTTCCATCCTCGGATTCTACTTCCCCGCGTTCTATTTTCCAACCCCAGAGTTTTTCTATTAAGGTGGTTGTAGCAAACAACAGTTTTCTGTTGATTTTGTTTAAAGTTTAACAGAACAATCTTTAATAAGGCTCTGCAACTGTTGGCCAAATTTTATTGGACTTGACCACGTCGCTCCTGGGATAATGGATTTTCCAGCTGACACTTTTAAAATGTGCGACATAGCCAAAAGCCGTCAGTTAGTCACATTAGCAATTTTAACGGCTCAACTTTTCTACAGAATCCTATAAAAAAAACTAGCCCGCGTTTCATCGATATTCTACGAATGCGTACACATTTCTGCAGAATTTTTCACCATCTCGTATTTGCATAATAAAGTTAATAAAAGCCAAATAAAGCCAAGATTTTAGTCAGTGGTAATTAGATTTGACTTGCAGTTTTATGATTAAATAAAAGCTTGGCAAATGTGCGCGTACCTCTTCAGATTTTTTTGCGATTTTTCGGAGGTTCTCGGACTTTGGCGAACGCTTGATAAATAAATTGTTTGAGTATCAAAATGGATAGAAAACATGAAATCAGTGGCGGAAATGCCGGAATTGTACCGAAAACACATGGAAACAGTCTCCTGAATAATTAATTTTATCTAATTCTGACGGTTTACCTCATGTTTTCATGACTTCCCGACCTTTCCCGGGGCTGAAACTTGGTGGGGAATGTTTTTTTGCATCGAGAAAGAAGTCATAAAAATTCCAGAGCCTTAGCTCAAAATTCATTTTTTCGCAAATTTTTTAAGGTGTACCCCTTCAAAAATTTTCGATTTTTCGAAGGTTCTGGGACCGGGACGAACGCTTGATTTTTCGATTGCTCGTGTCTCAAAACGGATAAAAAACATAAATGTTGTGGGGGAAATGCCGGAATTCTACCTAAAACACGTGGAAAACCGATCTTGAATATTTCATTTCAATGGTTTTTCCTATGTTTTCATGACTTCCCGACCTTTCCCGGGGCTGAAACTTGGCAGGGAATGTTTTTTTGCATCGAGGAAGAAGTAGTAAAAATTCCAGAGCCCTAGCTCAAAATTCATTTTTTCGCAAATTTTTTAAGGCATACCCCTTCAAAAATTTTCGATTTTTCGAAGGTCTCGGGACCGGGACGAACGCTTGATTTTTCGATTGCTCGTGTCTCAAAACGGATAAAAAACATAAATGTTGTGGGGGAAATGCCGGATTTCGACCTAAAACACATGGAAAACCGATCCTGAATATTGAATTTCGCCTATTTCTGATGGTTTTTCCCATGTTTTCCATACTTCCCGACATTTTCCGGGGCTGAAACTTGGTGGGAAATGTTTTTTTGCATCAAGGAAGAAGTGATAAAAATTCCAGAGCCCTAGCTCAAAGTTCATTTTTTCGCCAATTTTAAGAGTTCAGATTTCCTCAATTTTTCGAAGGTTCTGGGATTTTCATCAATTATTGCGAATTTTTACACGAAGGGATTACAAAATTAGAACGAAGTATATATCTGATGAATTCTTCCTAGCGAGCGGGGAAATCCAAAAAACTCCCTTATCCGACTAGACATGTCCCTGATTAATTCGGATAATCGAAGCTCTACTAAATCCAGGACTTTTGCCATGGATGAACGAAAAGCAGGATTGGAAGGTACCGATGGCCACTCCTAGAAAAGATAGGGCCGAGCGAGTGAGCGAGTGAGCGAGGAGGATCGGCGCGGAGAAGGAGGTTTATGGGCGCGTATGGGTAAAGAGCGGGCCGCGAAATTATTCAAGAGCGATCGATAGCCGGTGTGCTCCGCCGCTGCTTGACGCGCAACTGGATTCCTCCTATCTTTCTCTCGCGGGCAAGTGTGTGCCGGCACACACATATGGATACAGCTACGTCGCTACGTCGCTCGGCAGTGCTGCTTTTCCGTGCGGCTTACACGCGAAAAGCGCCGAGCAGCGCCTGACATTTTGCGATTCGCCAACCGCCTCGCTCGTGGATGAGAGAGAGAGAGAAGGAGAACGAGTGCAATCGGCCGATTACAAGGCTCTCATGCCAAGTACACTCTGTCCTCACTAATGACTTGGATGTCCGACTGGCGAATGGCTCACAAGGATTCCTAATTAACCCTCCATAACTTTGCCATGCAAATGCTTTCAAGTAACAACTCCGATATGTTTATCCAGTTCACTTCAGTGGCAATGGGATGTCTAATTGCGAGAGTTTTAGATCGTAATAGTTAAATATCCATACAAGTCCTTCCCTTAAGCATTTCTGTCCCGACATCTGTATACATTGCTAGAAATTGGTTTTATTTCGTAGAAAGTAGAAAGGAAGAGAGAACAGTGCGCGTGTATGTTCTTTTACGATCGCGTACTCTGCCCTTTCCATTCTGTCACTTTGCACACAGGCAAAGAAAGACGACAGTACTAAAAGAGTACGCGAGACTTCATTTGGAAGGAAATATATGCTGAAATGGAGTTGGTCCGCGTATAAAAGTTGATTCGATGAGAAGTAAAGGTGTCGTCGGTATCGGGGAAGTTAAGAGAGAAGCCCTTAAGAATTGGGCTGGGGTGGATTAAGAAGGAGGGGGGTAGTTTTTGCGAGTTGCCTAGGCGTCCGGTGGCGTGGCTCCTGTGCACGCGAGCTCGTGGACAGGTGGAGGAGAAGGCGGTGGTTATCGATCAAAAGGCAAAGCGATGTTCGAAGAGAGAAAGAGAGAGAGAGAGAGAGGGACTCACTTTAAAAATAGCCTGTAGAGTACGGCGCTGAAGGTCTGTGAAAACCAGGCGCGGTTTCTTGGGGGCGGGCTGCTGATGTTCTGCCTGGCTCGCCATCTCGTCTTTCCTCTTGCATGCTACAATTAAAGTCACTCTCGTTAATCCCACTCAACAGCACAGCCCTCCAAACATCATAGAATACAAAGACAGACAGCTAACGGAGATCAATATCAATCCATCGAAACGAAAAAGTAGATTAGTCGTCGGGAATTCAACGTCTAAAATCAGGAGTCACAAGTATAGAAGTAGAACTAGTATAATATACGCGAAATGGAAAGTGAAAACAGGTAGGATAGAAAGTGTGTGAATATCGTGTGTACTTACTTCCGCGTTGTGGAATCTGTGCAGCTGAAAGCAGAAAAAAAGACCAATGTGAATAAAGGGTGAACCAGTTAGTCGGGACGACCTCTCTCGGTGTCGTCGCACTTTCTTTCTGTTCGACTGTGTAGTTTACTATGTGGTTGTATGTATGTATGTTCGTGTGCGTATGTGGGTCGTATTGGGCGTGTGCGTGTCGCTTGTCTGATTACATTTTACGCATTCCCACATATTATCTCTTGCTTGGCTTGCTTGCAGGGTTCTCCCTTTTGGCATTCGCACTCTGCCAGAGACACACATACATCGAGATGCCAAGAGTATATATATATAAATGTATATATATATGTATATATACGCAATACTAATAATGAGAATAATAATAATAATAATAATGTAAACATGGTAATGGTAAGAGAAGAAAAAGAAAAAGGTAGACATGTACCACAAGTCACTGGGGGCAGTCTCCAAAAGGGGGTTTCCACCTAGTATAATCGCTAGCATACACCTAGATCGCAAACTTAAAACTACTGGTATAACATCTCACTAAAGGGCTGGGCAAGAGGGGGTGGTATAGTTGTTGTTCTTGGGGTTGGTCTAGCGGGGGACAGAGTAGTAATAGTAGTCTGGCGGGGGTGGGGGTGGGGGTTGGGGGGGATCCATTCGATGTTGTATCACGTGTATAATGCAGGTGTTCTCGGATGCAAGAGTCCATAGAAGCAAGAGAGTAGTTCTTGGCAGCGGGGGGTGGGGGGAAGTTTCGTTGGTGGTTGTGTGAGAGAGAGTTCGGTGTGAGTTCGGTTCGCATCACCTCTGACATTTCCATTACATTCTTCCATCTCTGGTCATTAGTTCGCAACGATGGCAAAGATCGCGGGGCGCGGAGAGTATGGTACGCTTTTGCAATCCTGAAAGCTCCGAGCCGGCCAATGTGGCCGAACCTTTGCCGAGGACGTTCGTCCTGGCGACGATGGGGATTACTAGCTGCCGTAAAATCATTCCCTTTCGATATTCAAGCTCAAAGGCAGTGTCGCACTGAATTAGGCCCCGTTCAGTGCGGATTAGCGATCGAGTATTTGCGGCGGGCAAAGTGCTCTCTCTTTTTCCAGTCTCTCTAATGAATGTTACATACGCATATATCCCGGTGCAAGAAATGCGAGCGAGCGGGCCGGGCCTGGGCCGAGCGATGGAGAGAAGGCGAGCGGGCGAGCGAGTGGGGAGGGAGGCGTGCGATCAGGGTAAAAGCAATTGCTAGAAAGCGCACAAATGGAATGGCCATTTTCAATAGGTTCATTTTCCTACGAAGTGACTGTATCGCCATTTCGATTTTAATGGCCACGGCGATTCGAAAGCCGATGCGAGCAGCAGAGAGAGAGGGAGAGAAAGAGAGGGGCGAGTGGCAGTCGGCGAAGGGAACGCGGACCGATTGATGGCGTCTCCGCTGAAATAATAATAACGATTGCGCTTTCAATTTGACCATAAAATTAGCTCCAAATTGGATGTAATCACGCTCGGCAGGGCCCCGGCGCCCCGCGCCCGCGCGCGGGCGCGTCGCCGCGGTCCTTTGTGGGCACAAACTTTTTAATTTTATCGCCGCATAATTGTCGGCCGGCCCCGCAAAAAACTCCGCTCCTTCCCGGGGTTCAATTAACGATTGGGCTCTCGATCGGCCCTTTTTCTCTCCCGCCACCCCCGCCTCGCCTCGCACCGCACCGCCCACCCTCCCGCTCTCCCTCGTTGCATTACGCAAACAGGAAGAATCGGCGAAATAGCAGAAAAAAAACTTAGCAATTTTCTCTGCTGATGGATATCGGCGGGGTTCGTGACGCGGGTAAACTCACTCTCTCTCTCTTTCTTTCTCTTTCGTTCCCGCCGACAGTTTTCTATTCGCTCTCTGCTTTTCCCGCGGCTCTTGGAATCACGCGCTCGCGCACGCCCTGTTCAAATATCGCGGCTAATAACGGCAGACAGAGAGTTATATTCGATTACGCGTTTATTGTAAATTAGTAACCGGCGAGACTGGCTTTCAGCGGTATTAAGCTGAAATCCGTTCGGGAAAATTGGCTGAATTGGCTTCGCCTCGAATATCGCCTCGAATATCGCCGTCCAACCACCAACCACCCAACCCTCCGAGCCAGCCCTCTCTACGATTCCTTCGGCCATTCGATTCTTAATGTCGGCGGTGCATCAGACGAACAGCGAAATCTTATTCATCGGCCCGCCGCTATAAATACCCATGCAAAATGAAACCCGAGCGAACTAAAGATGCCCTCTCTTTCTCTTTCTCTCTCCCTCTTGAGGGCTACACCGAAAAGCGAGTGGAGCCGAGTCGCGCGGAGGGCTTCTTCCCTTCTGCTCCCAAGTGGGACTCGAAGCGAAACATGTCCTACTTTTTTCCCCCCCCGAGCGGCCGACGAGCAGAGAATGACAGAGTACCGGGGAATTGCGAGGAATAACGCGCGTGGATGGCGGAACGCATTTTCTTGGAGGTTGGTTGGTATCAGGTGGCTTGCAGCATCGAGTGCCGAGTGCCGAGTGCCTTTTCATCGCCGGAGAAAAAGTGGAAAAGGGCCGGAGTGCTCGCGCCACTCTCGATCACCAGGTTTCCCGGCAGTGAGACTCTTTCCCTCTTCCCTCTCTCTTCTCCCTCTGCCTCGCTCTCTCGTCGGCAGGCATTAGCGCTCGGTAGTAATACCCAATTAATTTTTCATCGTCCGCCTGCGATCTCAATTTCGAAATCCGGGCGAATCCGTGATCAGAAAAGATAGAGTAGGGCGGAGAGAGAGGAGAGACAGCCTCTCCTCGTACCGGTAGCATTGGACGAACGGGCGGAGCGCGAGTGGAGACGAAGCGAGAGAGATAGACTCGGTGGTATTAATTAAAATTTCCATCGACCTCCATGTCGGCCTGGGCTTGCTAGTGTCCTCCGTGGTTTTATTCGCTTTTCCCTCGGATATCTCGAAATGGAGTGTGCGGCCTGGCCGCAAGGGTCAGAGCGACGTCGAGGCGGAATGGGCGGCGGCGGCGGGGACAGTTGGAAAGGGTATAGTTGCCGGTGAGACAGAGTGGAGGACGCAGTGTGGAGGTCGGTGGTGGTCGGCTGGAGAACGCGAAAGGCAATCGCATGCCATTAGCAAACGGGCCGATAACGAATGAAAGGAGGCTGTGTGCCGGCCAGCGAAAAAGTGCCACGCGCCGGGGACACGTCGCCCGCCGTTCTCCGCGCACCCTCGCAACCCCACATGCCCGCCAGGAGAACACGCGCATCGCATCGCCTCGCCTCGCCTCGCCTCTCCCACTGCTACCCTCTTCTCTCTTCTCTCCCAACCCACCTTACTCCGAGATGGAAAATAAAATTGACGCGTTCATTATTGCCCTTCGCGTCCCTGCTCTCTTTCTCGCGCTCTTCCCCATTCCTCCCAATCTCTCTCTCTCTCTGTCTCTCCCTCTTTTTCCCGGAGGAACAAAGGCTAGGTGAATCGACGTCGCGATCGAGTCGTCGACGAGAGCGGCGCACTTTGCGGCGGGATCGTTTCCCGGCCGCTTTCATCTCGGCGAATGGGCCGGGCCTCTGACTTTTCATTGGCATTCAACGTTTCGGGATCGACAGATCCCGGCGATCAATTAGCCCGAGGGAGAGGGACAGTTAGGGGGCAGGGACGTGATCGGCCGGAACTGGATTCAGCGGGTGTATCACGTATTTACGAGGAGCAGCGGGAGGTCGGAGAGGTCAGAGAGAAGGAGGAGCGACAGTTTGGCAGGAGGAGGAGGGTTGCGGCGGCGAGAGAACGGCACTGACAGAATTGTCAAGCGAGCGAATTTGCGGAGGTGTCTTGTCAGCCGTGTGTTACTCTCCGCCGGCGCCGCTAGCCATCGGCAAGCGCGCCACTTCGGAATGGATGTAAGACGCGATGGAATGTCAGTCACATCGATTACTGATTCTAAGAGGGAAAGAGAGGGATAGGGAGGCAGGGAGCGAGTGGGACTCTTAAGTGGGACAAATCCAGTGGAGTGTACATCGCGATAAAGCATTAATGAGATATCCAGCAGCCAGAAAATCTGACGCGGAGTACAGAAGTGCCAGGGAGACAGAGAGAGGCAGAGAGAGAGCGAGAGAGTGTGTATATGAATAGTTAAAGAAGAGAGAGAAGGAGCACGTGCCCGAGAAACTTTTCGGCGAATATTGAGGTGACGGTTGGTCGACACTTTGTGGTGTTAGCCGTCCGAGGAAGAGAAGGACAAGCGAGGAGAGTACCGGTGAAAAGTGTACTCCGGCTGCGACACTTTGACGAGTACAGCGAGGAAAAGACGGTGAGGTGGGGCGGAAAAATTGCCTGGTACGGACGCGCGCCAGAAATAGCGGCCTATTCTCTTCTCAAAGCTACTCGGATAATTAGATCGCGCGGCCCTTAAAAATGTGAACGTCAGGAACGGCAACTTGCTGCGCGTATCATTCTTCCGGCGAATAGTTAGAGAGAAAAAATACGAGAGTAGCAAAGAATATCCGAGGGTACGTTTCCCATGAATCAGAGCGTAAGAATCGGGTTGGATGCGAGGATATAAATCAGAAGGAATGGCGATGCAGGTTGCGATCGCGCGATCGCTTAGTCCGGAGATCTCTTTATAGCCAGGTGCTCCTCCTGGCCAATCAAAATGAAGTTTGTCAGGGGAGTGGGTGGCTGTGGAGGTAGGTAGCACGTTCTCCGGCATAGGGAAGTCTCGCGTATGTTCCCCATCGGCGAGGGTGACGGTGGAGTGGGAGTTGGGGGGAGTTCGGGGGGGATATATGAAGGAGAGGAGCGTGCCGCCGGTATTCAGTTGCAGGAGCCACCCTTTCGAATAACTCAGGAATGATTGCGTCTCCCGGAGGAAGGAGCGAGCGCGCGAGCCTGGCGTCACGTGGATCCAATAGCCGCTGCGATCTAATAAAATAATACAGCCACCGAGTGCCAGGTTGGTGGAGGAGGCGCGCGCCAGCATTTACATGGGCCACGTGATCCCGATTCCCTGTCCTACGACCTTTTCCACGAGAGTGTCTACAGGCTGTGTCCTCCACCCCCAAACAACCCACCCAACAGTTCGACCCTCCCTCTCCTCCCTGCCCACCCATCCACCCTCGCTTCCGCCTACTTCTCCAAAGAGACTTCGATCTTTAAATAGCGATGCGCTAGATTTTCCCTCCGAGCCAATCGATGGATTGCACTTGTGGTATGTTAGCAATTCGGGCACAGGTCATGACAGGACACACGCGGTACAGGAGGCCCTGAGGGATGGGATGTATTTCGTGCAAGTCCGCGAGCGTCTCCTGCCGTCGACGGGTTCTTTCCCTCTTTTCTTGGGAGAGGGAAGTGGTTCGGGCGCGGTGGAAGAGAAGAACGAAGAAGTTGAAGGGAGAGGGCAAGGGAGTGGAAGAGTTATGGGGGTCGATTCGGTTTTATTGGCTATTGGCCGAGGAAAGCGGCTGTGGCGTCGGCGATATTCGCGGCATTCCGGGAGGCGCGAGCTTTTGGCCGACTCGAGATGACTCGGGCGATTAGTGACCATTTTGAAGTATCAATAGCGAATGCCGCCGGGGCCTTTCATATTGGAAAAGCGTAGCCCGCTGAATTGGGGTGTATTAATGCATGCCTCGGGCTAAATGGGCGGCGCCAGCTTCCCTCGCTCGTTTACCTGGCAATTAGTTAAGCGGCATTCTCGCGTCGGGTATTTAAGGGGAGAGAGCCAGCTTGAAAGAAAGGTTTGCGAACCACCATTAATTGGACACGAAAAGCAGGGGCCTCTATTTCGGTCTTGGAATCGAGGTCACGGTGATCTCCGTCCGTCGTGTGTTGGCCTCTCCTATATAATTCGATTATCCTTTTCCCAATTCGTCGACGCTCGCGATCCTATCGATCTCCACCGTGCCGATTGATTCGATCCCCGCAATCCCCCGATAAACGGCCACCTCCTCTTTTTCCTAAGTGGACTAACTCGAGCATCCGGGAGTAGCCGATCTAAAATGAACGATCCGCGCCGCGTTCATCCACCGCGCGTTCCATTCGGCTCGCTACTTAACGAAACTGAAAATTCTATGTCGTTAAATCCCAATTAGAATAATATACCCGACTGATGCGGCATCGATTCCATTTGTCCCGCTAATCGGCATACCGCAATCTCTTCTCATTCCTACCGTCCTCTCGCTCGCTCGACCAGCCAATTTCGTGTTAACAACGGACTCTAATTGTGTCGGCGAATTCACCGAGAAATGAAAATGCAATATGCGAATTAAAAGGAAGTTTCGGGCGTCGTGCCAATTAGGGGCCGCGCTCCCGATCTCCATCGAAGAGCGAGGGACATGGAGTGTGAAAGAGAAAGAGAGAGAGGGGGAAGCGCCGGTTTTTTCCCATTGCGAACTTATCGCGCTCGCAGCTCTGGATTTATGACGAAATTCTAACCACTCGCTTTGCGAAGTAATTTAACAATGCAACACCGCCGGTTATTTCCATTGCTCGGCGCTTATTAACGGCCGCGCGACGCGAAGAACCCGCGGGAAAAGAGGTTGCGAGCGCCGGGATCGAAGGTAACGATCCTCTCCTTCCCATTTCCTTGTCTCCGTCGGCTCTGACCACACACACACACACGCACACATACTTATCCCTCCGAGCGACGGAAACAATTAATCGGCCGGCTGAAAGGAAAGCAAATGATAAAAAGAACGAAGAAAAGAACATCGCTCGGCCCTAGCGTTGCATTTCAGTATCCACTTTCATCAAGGGAAGACATTAAAATTAATCTTCTTAGTGCGCGCAATCCTACTACTGATGAGCATTAAACAACCTCGGAGCTTTCAGGATTCCCGCGGCATCCAATCTTAGGATTGGCCAATGCGAATCGAATGTCCTGTGATCTGGAAAGTGTAGTTAACACTCGTAGTCCGCCGCTGGTTTGAAGCGGGGCGGAGAGTGTAAAATGGGGCTGCTCCAGTAGAGGGGGAGCTGCGTCGAACTTGGGCTGAGAACATTCATGCTTTGGTCTTGCAGGTTATATAATATATATATATCGGTCATCTAACAATACTGATACACATCTGACAGAGGTTTCGGGCAAAAGGGGGGCTGGTGGGCAAGTGCTAGCTGCGAGAGGGCCTCAAAATCAACATAGCTAGAGTATACGGGCAATAAAGTAGGTTGACAATGGAGACTAAGAGACTAGGAGGTTATCTGGCGGGGGTTGTTGGATTCGGCACGCAGCAAAATGCTCGCGTTTTATCGTCGGCCAAGCGAACGCCAGCGAAACATCATCCTTCTCTTTCCTTCCTTTTCGTTTTCTCCCTCGCCCCTTTTGCGACCCCTTCTTCCCCTTCCGCTAACCAAGCACCCTCACCCGCTCTACAGGTGTAGGAGGAGTGTTTCTCGGACGTTCGGCTCGCCGCCAGTTCGTCTAAGGATCACTTCTCCCCGGTGTATGTACGTCTTCGTGTCGTGCTTTCCAAGGACCAAGACGCGAGAGACAGAGAAGCCGGAAACGTGGGCCCGCAATCTTTCCTCGGCCTCGGTTTCCAATCCATCGTGCAACTATTTTCACGGACATCGTCGACGACGTCGACGACGACGACGACGACGACGAGCGAGCGAGCGAGCGCGTGAAACGAACGATTTTCGTCCTTTGGTCGGCGCTTTCCAGCACTCGTGTCTCGAATTATACGCAGGAAAGGCTCGCCCTGTGCCACCCCCGTCTCTCTCGCCGGGTAGACGTCTAATTGGCGGCCCGGCTCCTCGCCACAATCTCGTTATTCACGAGATGAGTGAACGAAAATCTTTGGCGGTGGGGGGGCGGCACGTCGTCCACGTCACTTGCATGGACGCCCATCGTCCTCTTTCTATATACATGTATATATGCCACTGTGTTCTGCTCTCTCGTCTCGAACAGACTCGAAGACGCAAGACTGACGGGGAAAACTTTCGTTAGAGTCACTCTCGTTTCAGATTGTCAGTATTTCTGTGTGCGGGTATGTGTTGTTTGCGTGTGAGAGTATGTAGAAAGAGAGAATGGTTTGCTGTGTGTTAGCAACATGCAGTAAATGCTGGTAGAGTAGTATAGAGAGAGAAAGAGAGAGAAAGAGGCTTTTGGAGTACAGAGCCGTTGGCGTTTTATTGAGAAATAAATCCTTTCCTCAATCGTTTCGCCGTAACATCCACCACCACCACCACCACCACCACCACCCAACCCACCCCCCTGCCTTCTCTCTTTATGCTTCGAGCTCTCCTTTTCCACCACTGTCTCTGCTTCTCTCGGATCCCTCCGAGTCGCTCCGTCTTCCTCTCACGGCCCTTTTTTCTCTCACGTTTGCTCTCCCATTCCTTCTGTCACTATCTTCTGTCTTGCCTGCTTTCTACCAATTAGTCTGTGCGCGCTGCTCTCTCGATGGCCAGGCAACCACCACCGCACCGGGAAGAACTCGTAGACCTCGGCCACTCGGCCTTTTTTTCCGGCGAGGCAGTAGAAGCGGCGCTCTCTCTCGACGCGCCAACCACACTGCTGATGTATTTCAGGCGCGCGTCGCTAACGCGATTAGCATTTATTCTCTAAATTGCAATAAAGACACGCTCTCGGGATTTTAATGAACCGTGGGGCAACGCGGCAAGGGAGGGTCGGTCGGTGGGGGGGCGGAAGAGTGGAAACTTGGAAGATGCTGGAGAGTGGCGAGTGAACCGATCAATTTCGAGATCTCAGTTGGTTGCTGGGGGTGATCGCGTGTAATAGACACAAGCCGGCGGAGGACAGTGCAGGTTGAACCTCTATCAATTATGCCGATTAGCCCAGCTGACGGGATTATTTTAAAATTTAAAGCGAGCTCTCTCTTCTTTCACTTAAGCGCATGTCACGCTTATCAGGCCGGCCGTCAGTGCATAGGGTATGTTGGACGGTGCCGAGCCAAGTAAAAATACATACACGCTTGATGTGATCTGACTCTCGGTGCCACGCGAAATCGGCGGAAATGAGACCGCTAATGGAAACCGGAAACTGGCGAAGAGGGAGCGCGCTCGCGCGCGCGCGCGCCGGTGAAAGATACTGTCTCTCGGATCAGACTTTTTACGCCCTGCTAATGCCACCGCGGACTACGCCTGAAATGCATCGGCAGTTGAGTATCCTCGCCAATCTTTTCCTCCTGTCGTTCAAATAGCAGGAAGCTTCGAATTAGGGCTCGCCGCCTCTTTTATTGTCACGCTTCACTCAGAGTACCGAGTGTACCTGCTCTCTGATATACTTGTTCCTCGATTTCGAGGTAAGCTTTCCGCGAGTTGTTCTTGCTCGAAGCGCGTATGTTTCTTAGAACTCTCGAGTTTCCAAGGGGAAAAAAAGCAACGGCGGCGGCTGAGGGAGGTTTTTCCCGGTAGCAATCAGGTATCGTCAAAGGGACGGATTGATTCGCGAGGCTCATCGAAGCAGCTTGTACAAATATGCGGCGCGGCGCATCATCTATCGGAAACTGTTTGGCGCCACTAATGACGGGGCGCCGGGGAACAGCGGTAAGTGGTGTTCCTCGTAGGTAGGCCAATTTGAGCGAATAAACACTCGAGGCTTTAACTCGTTTAGTGTAGCTTTTAAGCCCGGAGGATCGTGATGGAGTGGCGCATACGCTCGCTTACCGGAGAGCAAGAGAAAGAGCAGGCGCGCCGGCTCCCCCATCCAAGAAAGAAGGAGAAAGAGAGAAAGAGAAGAAGGGAGGCAGAGAGAGAGTACAGGGTTAAAAGTGGGGTTCGTTAGCTCGCAAAAATCACGCGGCCATTAATTATCGAATTCCCGGGGAAGCCGCAAATTTCATGAGAGCTGCCGGTAGCGCGTCTATGTGTCTATCATATTCGCTGGAATCGAGCAAGAAGAACTCCGGCGTATCCACGTGGATACGAGCTCACAGCCGAGTGATCCTCGTCCCGAATAATCGTACACCCTCTCTTCCCTGCGAGACACCTCCACCTCTCGAGAATCCCTTGCTAGTCTTACGCTTCTCTCTGCTTCAATTGACAGACTCTGGGTTTCGAATTTAGAGTGTGGCTACTTGTGCTGGTATTCGAGTGGCCGGTATACGCGACTCATTTCACTCCCATTTTCTCCTCTCTGTTTCCATGAGTTCTTCGATCGATCATTCCTCCCTCGAGCGAGGGATGCTCTTCTTTGCCAATGGAAAGATAGGCCGAATTAGCTCGTCGCTCGGTATCCTGCTCCCAACTGCCGTGATTCTTTGATTCTGCCCACTTAATGAAACGCATACTCCGAGAAAGGGATTCGTTCTCTCTCAACGGCTTTCTTGAGTTTCAGCCGAGCCGCGAAACACCCTCGAAAGTTGGCGCGTTTCTTCTTTGACCGAGAGGAATTGCTAGTTATTCCCTCTTTTTCTCCCTTCGGAGCAGGATGCCGAGTACGAGAAGCGCAGGGAAGCCGCCGGGGAGGAAGGGAACGAGCCGCACGGGGATCGAGATTACCCAGTTTCTGTCTCTGCAAGGAGGTCAAGGCCTCTAGCCTTTAGCGCGCCAGCACCGATCAGATCGATCGGATCGACCTTACTCCGGGATTTCCTAGCGTCTAAGGCAATTAGCTCGCACCTCTAGCAGCCATTCCAAGCGGAACTATATCGCCTCCTTGGCAGAGACACCACTGAACGATCGGTCAGTTCGGCTCGTTCATTCCCACCTGGAGGTTCTCTGCGACAAATTTCTTGCAAACAATTCCTCAAGAGACTCTCTTCTCTCACTTTTCCCTCTGTCATATCTGCCGCCCCTCGCCCTCTTCACTCCATATTACTACCTCGCTTTCTCTCTTCGATGCTCACTTTGCATTTCGCACCGATCGTGTCCGATTCTATTCTCTACCCTTTCCAATCCTCTCTCCCTCTCACTCACTCTCTCGATGCTACTTGTGTTGGTCTTGCGGTGGGCAGTGGTTGCTATTCTCTCTCTACCATGATCTTGTCTGCGCCCATCTGCGCCTGTGCTCTACACTTCCCTCTCTCTTTCTCTTTCTCTCTCTCTGGAGAGCACGCACGCACGAGGACGAGTGGAGTGGTGGTGTGCGGCCGATCCGAGAGAGAGAGAACGGCTTCTCAATAAAATGCCTGGTTGTGTGCGGTGTGGCAGAGAGACACGTGCGCTCGCTTCTCGCGTGCGCACCGTCCCGCAGGCTCTCCGCTCTGTGCTCTCCTTCCTTCGCTTTTCTCTTTGCTCTCTCGAGTCAGTGGGTACATTGTTTAATATGCGCGTGGCTCTGTGTATGTGTCTGTGTGTGAGTGTCCAGCACGGAGACTGGTCAGTGTCGTTACACCGGCTGTGTTGTATACTTGTGCTCTGTTGGGATTGCTGTTGTCGCCAGGGTTTCTGTTGCGATGTGTGTGCGTGTGTATGTGTTTGTGTATGTATGTGTCTCGCTGTTGTTGTTCAGCCGGCGGTGCTCTGGCTGGTGTGCTCTCTCGGCACGGTATATCTAAAGCTTACGTTTAAAGAAGCAGCTCAGCGGGGATACAATACGGTTCTCTGTATATGCGGAGAGTTGTTGTCTGTCGTGTGGTGGTGGTGGTGATGATGATGATGATGGTAGTAGTGGTATGTGTGGGGGGAGGCGAGAGTGGGTCAATATAGAATATAAGGCAAAATGCACAAGTATTCACGTGTAATAAATATATATCTAGATTATATGTATGTATGGGGGAGATATATGGATATATATATATGTATAAGTGTTGCAAATATACTATATATATATCATGGGTTTACGGTTTCATACAAGGAACAGCGAGCGTGCATGGAACTGTTTCGGTCTCTGTTTTCATCTGCCGACTGTTTCACGTGCTGCTACTCTGTCATGTTGTTGTCGTTGTTGCTGTTGTTGTGGTTGTTGTCAGTTGTGCTTCTTTCGTTCTCTCTCGTTTGAGTTTGTATCGGTGCCTCGAGCGGAGAGGGCCGGCCCCCTCTCCCTACCATTTCGGCATTGTTCTCGGCTTTGTTCTTGTTGTTGTCTCGATGTGTGTACCGTGTGCGTTTTCGCGCTTTCCTGACGCCTCACGCCAAATGAAGGAATGGAAAGTTAATGCAAGGTGGATGCAGTCGGCTATCAAACGTAATCGCGCGCGCGCGCGCATGAACGTTATCAGTGGTAGTTGACGGTGTTCGATCGGTGATTCGAGCGGTATCGATTTAGAGCTCGCACTCGCTCTTTCTCTCCGAGTCTGTTTCCACTTGTGCGTTGCGAGTTTTGCCAAGCAAGAACATTCGGGAGAGAGAGAGAGAAAGGTGCCGCGTGCTGATTAAACGGAAAAGCGGATCTCGCGGGAGAAGCGTGCGCGCGAAGCGCAGTTTCTCGGAGGCCAATTGCGCGGGGGCGTCGATCACTCTCGCCAATCGGGTGGGAGTGAAAAGAGTGCTTTCGAATTGTGGCTTTTGTTGGCGGACCGAAGAGGAGGATCAGGTGTCGCGTCGTGCCGAACGAAGATGTCCTGTGACCGAGGCCTGCAATCGCAGGACATCCGTACTTTCGAGCACGGGCGAGCACCAGATCTTCGTCGTCGGATCCTCTCCGAGAAATTGGGAGGAGCCCGAGCGTCGATAAGACAAAGGCAGCGTACGTCTGCCCCGTCTCACCACGATCTCATTCAACACATCTCATCTTTCGAATTTTAATTATCCTTCTCAGCCGCTGAGAGCCATCGACACACCACCGCTCGAAGCGCGACATTTTCGAGCGACGACTGCATCGTTCTCCGCGAGCGTAAAGCCAGGGAACCCAGGATTTGCCAGGAGGAACAGAATCGTAGCGAAGGAAGAAGAAGGAGGCGGAGGAGTAGAGATATGTGTCGCCTGAGCGAGGGAAGAAGAGAGCGCACGGCCAAGAATGGCCAAACTGAAAAGAGCGTGGAAGCCTGAACGAAACGGGAGCGCGTCGGTATCGATAAAAAGAGCGGCGTATTAATCTGAAACTGATAGAAGTAGCTCGGGCAGGCTTGGGGGGGCGGCGGCGGCGGCGGGTTTCGATCGAGCTGAACTGAACCGAGTGGAAGTGGCGAACGGGAAGAGAGAAAAAGAGAGAGAGAGAGAGAGTGGGTGGTGATGACGAAACTGAAGGAAAAAGCCAGGAGGCAAACGGTGTCCCGGTGTGAAAGATCGGGCCAGTGATCTCACTGGATGATTCTCTGATTCGCGCGTTGTATAGGTGGTATTAGTGAGAGTCAATGTACATCTAATATACAGAGTAGTAGTTTATAGCGAGAGAAAGAGAGAGAGAGAGAGAGATAGGTAGGCATATGTGTATATGGATGTCTGTAGTAGAGATAGATAATATATAGATGGGTATATATAAAGGCAAGGTCAAAGGTCGTATACGGTATAATACGGTCTCGATCCATTACAACAATGTCAATTAATTACTTGGTTGGTTCTGGCAATGGTATCAATAGTAACAAGAGTGTGGTTATCATTAGGTGGAATTAGTTACGAAACACCGAAACTGAGAGACTCACAAGCAGGAGGAGGAGGGTGTTTTCCTTCGTTTAGAGTTGACCGATCTCACGTTAACATTGCGCATCTGGTAGTCTGCAATGCAAAACACACTTTGGTAGGGTCAGGGACGGACGACGGCCTTTCGAGGTGACGAGAAACGAAAAGTAACTCGTGTCTCTGTTGCTTTTCTGCCGTATCTGGTTTTTGGTTTTTTGATTTTTGTTTTCTATATTTCGCTTTTCGTTCGTTCTCTGATTCTATCGGGCGCGCCTTTGCGCGCCTCTCTTCTTCTCTTTGCGAGCTGGATTCTCTTTTGGCCCTTGTTCCTCGGCTATGGTGGGCCGGGGGCCGACAGAGCCGGATGCTACTGCTGCTGCTGCTGCTACTGCTGTTGCTACTGCTGCTGCTTTCTCGAGAGCAGCTTGCTCTGTCGGCCGGCTCTCTCCTCTCCTCGCACTCTACGTATTCTAGATAGTATATATGCATGTATGCAGCTATATTCGTTAGCACTTGCGCTCCGCTCCGCTCCGTGCTTGGTCCGGTTTTGCGTCTCAATGCGCGTCTGTCGTCGCCTCTCTATATCACTCGCTCGATCCTCTGTCTCGTGTGGCGCGCGGAAACACGCGTGCCGATCGGAATCGCGAGCCCCCGATTTCCTTTCTCGTCTGTGCCCTCGCTCTTTCTCTGCTTTTAGTCCTTGTTCTAACGGCGCGCTCGCTCGACCATCCTCCAAGCCAGACAGACACACGCACAATGCACCAGCCCCGTTCTCACCCTTGCTCACTCACTCTCTCTCCCACCCTCCCTCTCTCTCACTCACTCTCTCTCACTCTCCCACCCACCCACTCTCTCTGTCGCCTCTTTACGCTTCGGGGCTGCGAGCAGTTTGAACGAGGATTCGAGCAGTATGTCACGCCGAGCCTGAACAGTACACCCATTAGAATTCCCGCGACGGAAATGTAGTTCCGCCGCTGGCTCGACGTGACACGATCGCGCGCCTCCCACTCTATCTAGTCACGGGAATTTTGAGTGTAACACGCCGATGGTACAGCGCTATCGCTGTCACCTTGCGAGTGAACCAAGCAGAAGAAAAAAGAAAGAAAGGCCCAATTGGAGAATTAGAGTTCGACCGGGTGTGTGCAGCGGTATATATAGATGTAGAATATATATCGGGGAACGAAAGAAGAGAACGAAAGACCACGTGCCGGCTATGGGGGCTGCGGAGCAGTATCGGGAGCGAAGTCTCTTTTTCTTTCCTCTCGTCTCCTCGTTTCCTCTCTTTCCCTGTGCTCCACTTTCCTCTTTTGCCTTTTCTTTTTCCTCTCTGGTTTTGGCGCGCTCAGGGGGAGAGAACGCAGATCAAGTAGGCGGCAACGGCAACGGCAACGGCAACGGCGGCGACGACGGCTGCGGCAGCCTGTCGCTCGGCGTAACTCACGGCAGTGCCAACTACGAATCTATAGAATAGTCCACTCTAAATTCGAAACGAAATCAACCGGTCTGAATTGCCGGCAGCCCGGCAAAGAGAGAACGAGACCGACCGGGTCAAGATAGATCCTGGAGATGTGTGTATGACCAGCGGTTCGACCACCCTTGGCGCTTAGCAGGATATCTCGATCGTAGAGAGAGAGAGAGAGCCGCTCTCTTTCACTATCTTTCTATACACATGTATCGTACTTGATATTCCTCTAGCTTGTCTAGACTCTTTTTTTCCTACCAATCCTCGCTCTCCAGGTTTGCGCGCGGGCTGGGTGGCCGTCTTCTCTCCCGGAGATATCTCTCTATCGATATTGGCGTGTCATAATTTCCCAATTAATTCGATCTCTGCTTCTGACAAAGAATTGGCTCAACAGAGACGGAAGGTTCGGAGACGGAAACGCGAGAGCCAAAAGTGGTGGAGGAGCGGCGGCCTGCGCTGCGTCTCTTTGTTCCTCGAGAGGAGAGAGACAGAGGAGGGCGCGCGCTCTCTGATCGTCGTCGGTAGGACACGACTGCTAGAGAGGAGCCGTCCTACATCCAGCGGTAGGCAGGCAGAGCCTGGATCGAAGATCCAACCAACCCTGCCGCCTGCCTCTCACTCGTCATCGCGAGACACCCTGCAGCAATCCAACACATACACATACTTGCTCGCGCCTACTAGCGCGCGGGCGCGCGGGCGCCTCTAAACGACGCTGATCTCGAGAGCAGCTCGTCGAAACCGATTGCTCGCAGGGTGCTCGAATGATCGGGTCCTGTAAAGAAAGTCATTAGATTGGGCATTGAGAGTCGTCTGTCGTTCGCATGCTACTACTACCCTTCGCTCTCCTCTCACGTTCCTCCGCGCGGCCTATTCCGATACACAGCAGAGAGACATATAAATCTTCACTCACATTTATATATATATACATATATAGAGATATATTTATCTACTCGAAAAAGTGGGCTACACCGACTCGCTTCTGCTTCGAGTGTCAGCGCTGCGATAGATACATCCGTGAATGTCGCCTGTCCAGTTTAGCCGGCAGAGACAAAAAGCAGCAGCGCTCTTTCTGGAGGCGGCGCGGCGGGAGCAGTGCGCGCGTGTCCCAACAATACAGCGCTCACCAATTGTCGCGTGTAATCGCTCCTCTCACCCTCTCCCTCTCTCTCTCTATCTATCTCCCGGGAGGGGAGAGTGAGAGAGCGTCACAGGGACAGAGAAAAGAGAGACACCTCTCCAATTATATCTGGACGTCGAAGTGGTCAGAGAAAAAGTAGCCTGACAGGCGGAGAGCAGGCTGGCAGAGCCAGAGACAGACAGTGAGGGAAAGCTGGTCACCGGGGATAGAAGTTGCAGAATTACGCCGGCAGCGTCATTATCGTGTCGCGAGCCAGAGGACCACGGGAGAGAGGCTGCGAGGCATAGATCGACGGATAGTCGAGAGAGGGAGAAAGAGAAAGAGAAGGAGAGTCGTATGTGTCGGTGGGGGGTGGGTGAGGGGTGCTCCAGAGAGCGACTGAGTCGCAGCACACGAGGTTCGATCGGCAGGAATTTCGCTTCCGCCGTTATTGAATTCGATCGGCCGCAGAGTCGATTACCTTTGACGGAACCACCTGTTCGACCTTTCTCTTTTTTCCTTAAGCGACGCCCGAATTCGTTTCATGGCTGGTATCCGGCGCGCATACGGTATAAAGCGGCAAAGTGGTGGTGGTCGTTGCTAGATCGGAGAGTAAAGAGAGAAAGAGAGATCAAGAGAGGTGGTGGTGGTGGTTGGGTGGGGAAATAAAGAGAGGAAGGGCTGATCGGGCACGGGGGTTGGTTCGCAGGTGGCAGAAGGCTCGCAGAGGCTTGCTTGCAATGGCAGCGTGCCGTAGGAGCAGAGGACCAGATAGCACAGCAGAGAAGATTGGAGTGGGCCGATGAAGGCCTGGTAGGGAGGAATTTAAAAGTAATTTTGACGTCGGAAAGAGTGGCGATGCCAGGCGGGGTGAGCTCCGAGTGAGGGAGAGAGAGAGAGGGAGAAATCGAACGAGAAAGAGCACGCGGCTGCTGGATCGTTACGAGCCTTTGATCGCGAATTAAAAGCTTGAAGTCGACAGTTTAGCGATGCCACCTCCATCGGAGGATCGGCAGCGGGGCCAGTGGTCCACCTCCGCCTCTATCCTCTCTCCATCTACCTATCTATCCATCTATCTGTCTATCCACATCGGCCCTTTTCCTCTTAAACGTTCGTCCACCTGTCTGTCCTTCCGTTTCTCACTCCCTCATTCTCTCTCGCGCTCGCTTCTCTCCTGGTGACGTTCGAGAGAGGACAGTGGAACGCGATCGCTCGCATCCTCTCGCAAATACTCTTTCCCTCCCTCCGCCCGGCGGCGGCGGCAGGTAGAAGCAAGCGGAGGCAGAGGCGGAGGAGGACGAGTAGAAAGCTGACGTAGGTGGACGCGAGAGAGGACGGTTCGTTAACCTGTCTGCAGCATTTATTGGCGCTGCCGCCGATGTAAAAGAAGAGCTTACCAATAACATATTACTACTATTTCAATCCTAGTGGAGAGGTCGCGGATAAATCCTTTGCACAAACGCGGGCACACGACGGCTTTTGCCAGGGTTGCTCGAGGATGGGAATCGTCGGGATAGTCGGATCGGCGGATCGGGGG